>CP142451.1:13387500-15805000 GCA_038049695.1 Cinnamomum chago
AATAGTTGCTGCTATTTTGAACTGATTTGGGGACTCTCACTGTTTGGGAATTCTTTCTCTCTTGCTTTCTCTCACACGTTTTAGGCTCTGATACCACTGATACAGAATAAAATAAAAGTGGAAGCTACTTTTCATTTATAAAAGTGTCCTATAAATAGGCATTACATAGAAAGGGAAATAACAAACCACTAACTTAAGATCATAGAAAACAAGACAATGTAACCACTTTCTGCAGCCACAATAACACGATCTTTTCAACTAAATAAATTCCTAAAGACTAGGACAAACTGAAGACTAGAACAGAACTAGTGCTACCAAACTTAAATAATAAAACATGTAAATCTTAACACTAGCAGCATCATGGCTCTATAGAGTTTTCTAGTCTAAAGCAGTAAGGATGAGATAGATTGGTTTTAAAGAAAAATCGATATTTCCAAACATGCTGGTTGTCACAACTATTAATGTACAAGTAAATATCACTCACATTGTCAATGAAAGTTCAAAAAATAATAACCATCATCTTCATATATAGTCTTATCCCATCAATTTGGAGTTGTTTAAAAGATTCTATTCTAAGCCTCTAGTGAGGCTCACAACCAAAATTCTTATTTATCCATGGAACATGAAGCCTTACACCCATGTATAACGGAAGTGGATCCCCTGTTTGGTCCAAACAGGGGATCCCTGTTTGGACCAATGAAGAGGATCCACATCCCCTTGCATTTTTTTTTTTTTAAGTTAAAGGAGTGGGAGGGGGGGGTGATTTGACATCTCCCCCATATGTGGCAGCCCTTGTGTGGTCCAAACAGGGTTTCCCTGTTTGGACCACACAGGTGATCCGGATCCATAACTGTTATAAGAACACATCAAAAGTACGGGTATTCTCTCCAATGCATATGTTACCTGCGAATTAAGCTACCCTCGTACATGTAAATTCTCTTATCACAATCATCATCATCACCTTAAACTCACCTATTTAGCCTCAGTACCTTTGGGAAATTTTGATTTTTCACTCTACCTATTTGAAGCCATGCCCTGATTAATTCCACAACTAATATCTTTTCTTCATTATTTCAACTAAGGGAGACTGAGATGTAACATCTCGGGATTTCAAGGTTGTAATTAACTTAGTTAATTGTGATTTTAGCTAATTAAACTCATTTATAAGCCAAACATGTCCGATTAATCATTAGAATTGCACGTGCGAAATTAAGTTGAGATCCGAGCTATTTCCGAAAAGTTCCGATGGCTTGTTAGTATTTTTCCGCTTTTTGAGATTTTAACACCAATTGGTAGATTACCTAATTTCCTGGACTTTATCATTTTGTTGCACCTCAATCTGGACCCTCAAATCCGACCCAAAACCTAACCTAACCCGTACCCATCCAAGTCCTTTTTATTACCCATCCAAGTCAATTTTATTAATTCCCATCTCATCCCATCATGCCACACCCCACTTAATCCCACGTGCAGCCCCGTGGGTCACAAACCCCACTCCATTCTAGGTACCCATCACCCTTTTAGGTCACAAACCCCCCTCCATTCTTCATTCATTCCTCAACACAGCAGCCCCCCCACCCCACCTAGCTGCCTCGCCGCCGTCGGACGCCTCCGCTGCCATCACCACCGGCTGCCTCCTCTCCTTCTCCCATCTCTTCTCTTCTCATCTCACCTCATCTTATCTCTCAATCATCTCTCCCTCACCTAGCACCTCGCTGCCCCCACCGTCCCGGCATCATCACCGTCGCCGTCGGCGACCTCCAAGATCATCGCCAGCCGCCGGTGAACCCAGTCCACCCCATCTCTCTTTATTTCCCCCATTTTCCATTTCTCCTTTCTTCCTTTCCTCCCTTGTTTCCCTCTCTGTTTCTCTCTTCCTTCTTTGTTTTCTTTCTTTTCTCTCATCTCTCCCTCCACCCTCTTGCTGCCAGCGTGAAATAGCCCCATCTCTCCCATCTCATCTTCTATTTCTCTCTTTCTTTTTGTTTCTCTCTCTATTCCTTTTTCTCTCTCTTCACTCACTGCCCACGTGGGTAACCCCCTTCCTCACCGATCTCACCCATCTCACCCATTTCATTCTCTCCACTCCACTCACAGTCAAGTGAGTTGACTTTCTCTCTCTCACCCACCTCACCATGTCATCGTCTCTCTCTATCTCTCTAATTCTCTCCCATTCTTTCTCTCATTCTGTCTTTTCTTTCTTTCATTATGTCTTCTTCATTCTTCTTGTCAATGGACCACCATGACCCTCCATCACCACTAATTTAGTAGGCCACCAATCAAGCGGGCCCCACAACCTTTGATGATCACTATCATCTTCGTGTGGACTCCACGAGCTCAATCATCTTCAATTTGCAAGCCACCACTCCATTCCCATTTATTTGGTAACCTCTCATTCCCCTTATATATGTTTTTGTTGTTTATCCCTTAGGCTTGGTTTGTTGGGCTATGGAGATAGGATTTGTGGATTTATGCAATTTTGACCGAAGGCAAGTAGATATTTATATATATATATATGTCTAGATATGTTTGTCTCTCATTTGATTCAATGATTTAAAGATGATTTAGATGACCATATGCTCATTGATGTCTTTGATTTTGGAAAACATGATAATTATGTTTAATTGTTTAATGAAATTGATTATGACGTTTATGGCTTGATTAGATGGATTGCTATGATTAAAATGGACCTGTATATAACCATGTTTGGACTGCTAATCAGGTTTAGGAAGGAATGGAAGGGAATGATCCATTTCACTGTAGGAACAGAACCTGGGCTCTGTCTTCGCAGTGCACGCGTTCGACCAGCCACACAGGGTCTGGTTCTCTGAAATCTGACCAAAACACTATTGCCCATTTATCACTTACAATTGCCGGTCGATCAGCATTGACCTTGGTCGACCGGACATGCATGGGAGGGGTCGACCTGGCCTTCTTAGGACGACCGAGCTCGTTTTGTATGGGGTCGACCGGCCAAGGGCGGGGTCGATCGGGACAACTGAGATTTCTTCTTGGAAGGGATCTTCACCCTATTTCTGGATGGACTTAGATGGAACTTGGTTACCCAATATGTGTGGATGTTTTGAGCCGACATTCTTCATGGTTATTCCGGTTGTATCTAGCTCAATCTTGAACGGTACGGGACAACGGGATACCCCCTTTATATCTATGCATGAAGTCTGTTTGTTCGGGTATCGCGAACCCTATTTCCTTTCGGTGCCTGAGTAAATTGTACGATGTTTCAGGATTAACATTTGTACTTAGGATTGGATTGTTTATCGTCTTCGATTCTGAATTGTACCGTCTGATACTATCTACATGTAATGAACATGTTCTTTAGTTCTGTTTGCTTTTCTTTATTTGAGGATCACTTTGAGAACTTAGATGATGGACTTAGGATCCCTTTTGTTGTTCCGTTTGTTTTGAGGTTCGTTTGAAGTGTTGAGGTTAGGGGGCTTTGATTGTAAGGCTTGAATGGAACTACTATTGAAGTTTGTTTGAAGTTTGATTTGATTTGGAATAAAGTAGTTTCTCTAATGTTGTTGAATCTTGTTCGCATAATAGAGCCTAGCCCTACACCAATGTCTTTAGGATTCTTTGTGTCAGGCACCACTCAGTTGTTAACGTTCAACATAGCTGGGGCACCACCTGTGAGAGGACTGATACTTTTCCTCGAGTCAAGACAAAGTCAGAGCTCACGGAGCCCGAGCTACTTGAGCTAAGAGATAATTGTTTTTGTTATTAAATACTGGGTTTTGATTCCATTTGTTGATATCTCTACCACAACTCAATGTGAGTAAAGGAGGACAATGATACTATCCCGTGGTGATTAGCATATATGGACCGTCTAGTTTGATAATTTGTTTATGACTCGAATGCAATGCATTTCTTACGATCAAAATGCCATGCATCTTTTATAATCATGTTTATCGTTTAGTCTCTTTAGTACTGCATATCCATGGTGATTTATATACCTATCTGCTTGTCATCCGTTGTGTTGATGATGCTACTCTTGGTGCATAGGTACCGGGTATATCTACCTTTGGGAAAGTGGAGGCGTCGCTTCAGGCAGTGTAGCCTGATGGTGAGTACGAGTTGTGTGTCGACGGTATTGTCGTCATGA
The DNA here is from genome assembly GCA_038049695.1 of Cinnamomum chago. NCBI lineage: Eukaryota > Viridiplantae > Streptophyta > Magnoliopsida > Laurales > Lauraceae > Cinnamomum > Cinnamomum chago. Next base: position 13,391,624 of record CP142451.1, read on the forward strand.
CCAGCACACGAGTGCCTTCATACTTTGGTTAGTTCGTATTTATTCTCTTTTGGCTTAGGTTTTGTTAGGGACCATTAATTAATATACTTTTGTTATCTTTTGCTAAACTTAAACTATAGAAAAGAAAGATGTGCATACTTTGAAATGTTATATTGTACCATTTGTTTAATTATGATGTTCCGTTGTGTTTTATGGTTATCGAGGAAATATTTATACCTCACTGCGGACTTCGATCTTATGAGACATGATTGGGGCCAGGTTGCATTTGATTAATGTTGGAAAAGTTTTAATTGGCCATAATCTCACGCATAACCCCGGTTTCACTTTTGGGGGCGTGACAGAGACATGCATAAACAATATTTTAACCTATACTATAGATTTTGCTACTTTAGGGGCTGACTGAAACATAAAACCTCAATGAGGACTCCAGTTGGGTTGATCGGTATTATAGGCACAAATCATTCTTGATGTCCGGTGGTCCGCGGATATTAACATTCAGATTTCAAACAGTGTGTCATAAGACTCTCACTAAGATTCCCTACTAAAATCCCCAATTTCGATATCTCCGACACTTTGGTATGCTTGTGGGAAGCATTGTTTCTATTGGAGAACAATTTTTTTACATCATTCTAACACATAATTTTCCACGGTTTTCAATTATAGTGTTCTTGTGCATGTGTCTATTATAGAAAATTTTGACACTGGGGAGAGAAAATGGAAGGTAATTGAAAGGGCTACAAGATTTTAGTTCTATGGGTCGTCATGAAAAATGGAATGCTAATGTATTAAGAGTCTTCTTCTTTGGTGTGTGTGTAATATGGAATCGGATCCCGCACCCCCCCGCCCCCCCGGGCCAAAAAAAAAAATCCAGATCTGTTTTATATATATTGGGAATGTTAAGCTCTGATCATACGGCCTGGCCATTGCGATTCCTAGTTAACTCGGTCGAGTTGACTCGGACCCAAATGAGTTAAAAAATGCTATTTTAAACAACCACTTCAACAAGGTATATGTGTACCAATTTGAGTAAACCCAACAATATGATCAATTGTGGTCCATCTATCCATAATAGTAGAAATATGAGGTCCACACAACTAACCTAATAAGGGGTCGATTGTCTTTTACATATGAGATATGATAAGGAGATTTACATACAATGAATGTTGCATAATATTTATCAAGTACTTATACACTTGTATAGAATAATAAAAAGATTCATTTGATCCATGCATTATCAATTTGATAGTAGGCTCTATTTTCAGATGTAATGAAATTTAACAACGACCATTACAAAAGGGGACATTCATATGTTAGCAATATATATTTCACTCCTGAGTTGAAATGGAGCCACTGCCAGATTGATCATACATGAAATAGATGAGTTTTTTTAATTATATTATTCAATTATGCTATACTTGATGATTATTTGCTAGGCTTGAAACATGTTGAACTGATGTTCTAAAGACAAAGAGCCTGAAGGTCCTCACTATTGTAACCTTGAGATTGTGAGTTTATGTCACATCATGTTACCAATAAAAAAAATGGTTTGTTACATATCTTATATGTGATAAACGAATGGTTTCGATTTGGGGATTTTACAAAAAGAAAAAGAAAAATTAAAAACAGGAATCCCTTTAAAATTGGATACCAGTGGACCCAAACTCTTAATATAGCAGTGGAGGACCTCCTGCCCCATTTTCTTTTCTTTTATTTAACTTATTTGGCCCTATTACTGATATCAATGAATGTCTAATTCTGTTTCCACTTTCTTCCTCCCCATCTTCTCCATTTATTTTCTTTGATTTAATTCATCATCATCATCATCTTTTTCTAAAAGAGAAATAGAATCAAAGTATTAAGTAGAAAATCCAAACTTTGTAGAGGAAATAGACTTGTGAGGTAAAAGTAAATACACAACTCTCTTTTAATTTAAAATTCATGAAAATGCCTTCTGACTTACGGTTTAATCAACTCTTAGGTGGGCTAAATATAGTTACAATGGAATAATACAAATAGCATGATGTAAGCTTATTTATCTTCTTCAGGGACCCACATAATATCCATCAGGTCCAACTAATCAATCAATACATAGGGCCATTGATGAAATATGTGAGTGACCAACTAGCCATCTGATGGGTCACATAGATGCGTGGATGGGTCCAGTGCAAATGTGCATAAAGAGTGCAACTAAGTAAGTGTGTTTCTTTTCTTACCTTAAAAAAAAAACGTAAGTGTGTTACTTATAGTGGACCCCACCCACGTAAAGGTATGATCTGCATGATATTAATCTAGTGGGTCCCAAATGGATCGCAATTGGGCTAGATGGTTAAGATATTTCATTTAAATAGGTCTTAGATGATCTAATGGATTAGATGTAGATAGGCAAGATCGAATTTGATAGGATGAAGGATGTCTAGCATTAGCCATCAATTTCATTTCGTTTTGATGAGTTTTTTTGTTTCAGCCTTTAGTTAATTTGGGCCGAAAATATGGATTTAGGACGAAATTGACCGAAATGACTAAAATAATCAAAATTTTCAGATGACATAAATATTTTGGGGAATATTTCCAAACTTCAAATCTAAAGAATGTTATTTTTTATGGTTATGAAAATTGTGTTTAATCTTTATTACAGTGAGAATATGCTTAGATTTTATATTTATATACAATAACATTATTTATTATAATGATTTAAATGCATAAATTATATTATTTATTTTCTCTGGCATACATTTATATTTCAATTTTATATTATTTTTTTGAATCATAATTTCAAAATATTTAACAAAATTTTTGAATCCGTCAAAAGATTTCATGTTGAAGGCTATCTCGAAATGAAGTCAAAAAGGAAATTTTAACAACTATATGTGTCTGAGCAGTTCCATAAAAAATGAGGTGGTTGGTAGGCCTATCAATGGGATGTGTTGAAATGGGTAGAAGGGGCTCGGCCCGTCCCAAGTCAGAAAATACAAGGCTTTTAAAAAAAATTTGAGCTAGTGGGCTGGGCTTGGACAATACATTTTAAAACCCGGCCAAAATGAGATTGGGACTGGGCAGAAACAACCCAGCCCGTTCAGGCTCGGCCTGGCCAGCTGCAAAGTTATTTAATAATAATTATTTATATATTATTGAAACTGCCCCTAATTAACAGCAGAAAAACGGTTAATTAGGTTTTAACCGATCCTACATTACTTTAACTTGACTCATATAGAATACTTGACTCATATAGGTTTTAACCATTCCTACATTACTTGACTCATATAGCCTATAGGATACTTATTCATTTTTATTGATTTTCTACTGTCACCAGCAAAAAAAAAAAAAAAAAAAAAAAAAAGTTTTTAACTCCGCCATGTTGCTTGTTGCATTGCATTGCCGGTACCAAGCCTGGAAAAAAGGAAGGTTTAAAGTCCGGTTAACACCGGGTGTCTGGTGACTGTAGGAATAATTAGAAAATGTTTTGCTTATGTCCAGAATTGGGCTTAGCTTAGGCCCGGTCCTGTCCCAGCCTGAGTCGGTATGGGATGAGATTTGATGTAGCCCCTTCATATTAGGGCTGAGATTGGACACCATCCGGCCCGGCCCGGCCCAGTCTGATGCAGGCCAGACCCATGGTCTGCCAACTAATTGGGCCCAGCCCATAAGCCCAATATGACATCCATTTAGTTAGAGTTTCAATTAGTTAAGATTCTTATTTAGAGAGTTGTTATTTATTTAGAAGTTATTAAAATTAGGAGTTTTATTTTATTTGGATTGTTAAGCAAGTTATTTCCTTTATTGTTTAGGAGAGCAAAGTCCTATTAGGAAAGGGGATGTTCAACCATTCCTATAAATATGTAATCCCTCCATTAGGAGAGTAGTTCATCATTATTTAATAATAAAGATTGGTTGGTTTGTTTGGTTCTCTTTCTCTTCAATGGAAGAATGTTATTGAGTTCCGAGAGGAATTCGGCTAATTCCCTTATGCGGAATTGGTCCTCATTAGAATCCATCCAGGATTCGACAAACTCTCTCGCAGGGTTTGTCTACACCCGTTTTATCACTACTTGCGGATCTAGGCTGCTTCAATTGGTATCAGAGCGAAGATCCAAACCCGGATCGCCGTTAGATCGCTGATTCGAGGTAACCCATAAAACCCATTCCTTCCATTTATTGCATCATCACCCTCCATTCATCCAGTCAGTCCCAAACCCATTCATCACCCATATCCAAAACTATCCCAGAACCCATTCTCGGCCCACCTCAACCTTGAAACGAAACCCTGCGCCAAATACCATCTAGTCACCCAAACCAAACCGACACCCACCCCTGCTCGACACACCCCTTCTGAAACTACCAGTCCTTTCTCATTCCAATCCCATGCCCAAAAAAAAAAAAAAATAGAGAAAGAAACAACAACAGAAGAGGGGAAAAAAAGGAGTCTAGCGACAGTAGTAAAAAAGTAAGGAGAAAAAAGGAAGAAGGAAGAGTCAACAGAAAAAAAAAAAAAAAAAACCACATAAAGAGCAGAAAACAGCGCAGAATAAACTGTGAGAGAGAGAGCAGCAAAAAAAAAACAAGAAGAAGAAGAAGAAGACAGAAGAGCAGAAGAAAGAAATAAAGAAGAAAGAAGCAGAAGAGAAGACAGAGATCGAGAAGGACATACATGGCATCGTCGTCTTCTCGAGAGGATCGTCAACTCCACTGCAATGGGCAGCACAGCACTCCCCTTGCTCTTCGTTTTTGTTCTCCAAGTAGAGAAGGTTAAGAGGCCAAGTTCTATTTTTTAATTTCTTCTGGCACAAAACCCAAAGCAGAAACAGGAGCAGAGCTCCTTCCTCTTACACGTGCTGTCCCCAGTCTTGACCAAGCCCAGCAATCTGATTGGGCCTGCCCGAGTTCAGGTCTGATCAGACAACAGACCCAACCCAGCCAACTTGCAGTAGGATTAAAAAAACAAAAAAATGTGCAGAAATCTACAGCCTGAAGTGTAGGAATTTATAGCTTGAGTCAGGTGAGCCCACTTCCAATCCAACTCATTCAGAACGTCCAAAGCCCAGTAGCCAAAGTCCTACATCAGTAGCTTCAATTTCAGCCATTGATCTTCAAAGAGTGATATCTTGATCATATGTAATCCGATTAATGATCCGTCTTCACCTGCAAGCTCCAATCAGTGATCTACACATCTGGTTAGTCAGATTTTAATTTGGAAGAGCATTAAAATTTTATGTTCATTTTGCATCCAAAATCAAGATGAGAAACATTGGACCTTCAGATGAAGTTCAAGGTTATTTATATAAATACACATATGGAAATTGGTATTTTCAGAATAAGTTTTACTTTCATGAATTCCTCAATTTGAAGCAAAAGGAGTTGTCAGTTGATGAATATACTCGCCGATTTCGAAAACTGCAACGTCTATGTGCGTTGAATGAAAGTGCGTTGCATGATGTCACCCGTTTTATGAGAGGGTTAAATTCTGATCTAGAGGAGAAAATGAAGTTTTGTCAAACTGTTCAAGAAGCATATAAAGAAGCTATCCATGTTGAGCACATGCTTCGACAATCTCACATGCAACAATATAAATCTCAAGAAAGAAGGTCCTTGGAAAGAAGAAGAGCTCATGTTGTTGAAACACATTTTTCAGGAGAAGATAATCCCAAGCTTGTCATACATCGACTTCTCACCACAAATAAGATGGAAGAAGAAGAATGGAAACAACATACAAAATTCCAAACGCGTGTAAGGTGTGAAGGCAAGCTAGCTAATCTGGTTATTGATCGCAGCAGCGCGATAAACTTCGTTGCGCAAGAAGTGATTGACAAGCTTCACTGGCCAACCGAGAAACTCCTGAAGCCATATAGAGTTACATGGGCCAATGACGTAATCATTCCAGTAACTCATCGATGTTTGGTAACTTTCAAGATTGGTAATTATGAAGATAATATTTGGTGTGATGTTATCAATATGAATGTCAGTCATATTCTTCTTGGAAGACCATGGCTTTTGGATATGAATGTGCATATTAACGAAGATAATAACATACATTCTTTTCTTTGGAAAGGACAACAGATCGAGCTCATTCCATTGCCATGACAAACACCTTCTCCATCTACATCTGCACCTCCAATTGAAGAATCGAAGAGTGAGCAGAAGGAAGAAACAGATGTCGTGCTTGTGCCACAAGAGCTACAAACCATGATCAAAGACATCAAGGATGACATTGAACAACAAGATCAAGAAACTGATGATGTCACGACACTGTCAGATGAAATCGCATCCAACACTTTTGCTATGGAGCATATTTCAGAAGAGCCAGAAAACACAGGGACTACAATCAATGCTATGGATAGTGTTGATCAAAAGAGGCAAGAGGCAAATGAAGAAGGTAAAGCGCATGTTGAAGACATAGATCTAATGAGCAACAAGCCTAATCGTTTAGTGGATCTACTAGTTCAGGAGACATCAATAGCAGAACAAATTGTTGATATCCCCCACATTGACTTCATCTTTGGGAATCAACGATTGATATTCAAAGATCAAGATCTGTTGGTACACATGCAACAATTAAAACATCTAATGGTTCGATCACAGATTTAAGAAAAATGCAAACATCAAACGATTCAATACCTCCAATCTGCTTCTCATTGGAGGAAGAAATCATGTCGAGTTCCCAAGCTTTTTGACGAATATGAAGATCAAGAGCTTCGAAAGTTTGTACGCTTGATTTTTGACCCAGGTGGACATTTACAGAACTCGAGGTCGAGTTCTCTCCAAAGCGGGGGGAAACTGATGCAGGCCAGACCCATGGTTTGCCAACTAATTGGGCCCGGCCCATAAGCCCAATATGACATCCATTTAGTTAGAGTTTCAATTAGTTAAGATTCTTATTTAGAGAGTTGTTATTTATTTAGAAGTTATTAAAATTAGGAGTTTTATTTTATTTGGATTGTTAAGCAAGTTATTTCCTTTATTGTTTAGGAGAGCAAAGTCCTATTAGGAAAGGGGATGTTCAACCATTCCTATAAATATGTAATCCCTCCATTAGGAGAGTAGTTCATCATTATTCAATAATAAAGATTGGTTGGTTTGTTTGGTTTTCTCTTTCTCTTCAATGGAAGAATGTTATTGAGTTCCGAGAGGAATTCGGCTAATTCCCTTATGCGGAATTGGTCCTCACTAGAATCCATCCAGGATTCGACAAACTCTCTCGCAGGGTTTGTCTACACCCGTTTCATCACTACTTGCGGATCTAGGCTGCTTCACAGTCCAACCACTAGTTGGTCGATATTTGAGCTAATATGTCCAAGAGAGACGGTTGAACATGTTGAAATCCATGTATATAACATGAGTGATTCGAAAGCTGCAAGGGCAGTGGTGTCTGACTGGAGAGTGGATGGGAATAGAAAGGCAGGAAAAGGCCTGCGAAAGTGTCACGAGAGGTGGTCAAAGGTGTGGAAAAGTGTCACGGGAGATGGTCAGGGGCATTGGTACGGATCGCACGGGACCACTTTTATCAGACTATAGAGCTCAAACGAGAGAAAATGAAAGAGAGTCTTTGTGGTTGTTATATAAGGAGATGCTCCGGGCAACAAGATAAAGGTTGTAAAAGGTGAAGCACCTTCTTTGTCTTCTTCTTCTTATTCCTTCTCTGTTGTGGTCTCAATGATGTTGATCCCTTCATTCACAGCCATTAACAACTGCTGCATGCGATTGGAATGGAAATCCTCTTTTTTTCACAACGCTGCACTATTCAAACTCAATGCTCCTTTCTACCGGCCTGCTCTCTCTCTCTCTGTCTGTCTCCTGTATCTTTTATTTTCTCTTTTTACTGATTGTTTCAGTCAATGTTCTTTCATTTATTGGCCAATGATGATAGGTATACTGGTGAATTCTGGATTGGGTTGCAGGGTTTCTGGCTCAGGGTGTTTGAGTCAGTGGTGGGATTCAGTTGGGGTTGGTTGTGTCTGTTTTGTAGGGGAGGGATGGATTCAGTTGGGGGAATCTGTAGGGGTTTCGGCTGGACTTCATTGGGTTTGGCTGGGATGGTTTAGGGATTTTGAGACTTTGGGGGTTCAGGTTTAGGGCTGATCTCCTTTTTTTATTACAGGGGTTCCCATTGGAATTTTTTTTTTTTTGGGAATGGAGATGGGATTTGTTAGTGGTAATGGGGATTGAGTTGGGACCTTGGAGATAGAGAGGGAGGATTGGATAGCTGGGGGACTGCAGCTGGGATGTGTTTGAGATTGAAGATGGGTTTGTGGTCCTGATTAGGTTCAGTAGGGTTCATGGGTTTTGGCCTCTATTAGGTCTTGTTTGTGGTTGTGAGATCAAACCAATGGAAATATAATTGGTGACTGAATTCAAGAGGAATTCTTTATGTTGGGTATATATTTGAGGTTTTATATTTTGCTTATATGAAGATCTTCTATTAAGTTTATCAATTTCAAATTAAATGTATATTATTCTTTTAATTGCAGTGTTGAATTCATCTCACGAGATTGGGTGCCATAGGAAAAGCCGAAAAGGTATGTTGAAATTTTATTTGTTTATTTAATCATTTATATAAAGGATTATAGCAGGGAGGGCACCTTGGTCTAAATGTAGGGGTGGCAAAAAAGGGTTGAGTTTCGTGAACCTGCAGCAAAACGGGTCGAGTTAGGATTAACCCGCATGGCATATATATATATATTCTCCTTTTATATTTATTTTCAAAATATACATATGTTAGAGATAATCGTATTTGCGATTTCACTTTTTCGATCATAAGATGAGTTGGATTAAGAAGAGATTTGTGTTTTCTCCCCCTCTTAGCTCCTCCCTCTCAAGTGTTTTTGCAAATTCCAAAATCCATGCACACAATAGAGGACTAGCAGACACGTGTCATGGTTGTGCTGAACTTTTTTTTTTTTTGTTTTTTATGATTATTATTATGCTTGGGTAGAGAGGCCTTGTTGCAGATCTTCCAGTCTGGTCTGTAACAGCAGTAGCAAAAGATTGGTGCCCATCCCTTTGAGTCTAAATCCTCTCAGGCAAATCGTTAGTTCAGGTAGAGGAACGCCACATGAGGCCCCAACTATTGAAATTCAAATGGTTCAAAATGATTTTCCTTAAGATATATAGGGTGAACCAAAGTTTTATCTCCATTGGTGTTGATCCCAGTCATCCCACCACTGGACTTGGCATTTGATAGAAAATATGATAATGAATATGCATTAAATTGTGTTAATTCCCATTTTTATCAAACAGTCAGTCTAATGGTGGGACTAAGTCTGATTGAGATGGAACTTGGGAATACCCCATATGACTCAAGGATGTTTATTTTTAACCGTTTAGATTTTATTAAAATGGGCCTAATGCTGGTGTTCTACATATTTAGATAATGGCTACTCTAAATTTTCCACTTTAGTAGGTTACTCTACTCTATTACATTCTAGCCTAGAATCTGACTCTTCTTTCTTTCACTCATTTGTGGTAGGAAAAGCTCCCAACCCTTTTTTAGTAACCACGTCCACATCATGTATGGGTTATGACAGGTCAATCCGAACTGGGCCTCCTTGTCTCGGGGCCAGATTGACTGTCCTGCCTGTAAGAAAGAAGCTCAACACTATGTTGATCCTCTCTTCAAGGAAGCGAGAGATCAAGCATATTTAATTTTGTCTTTTTTTTTACTTGCCTGAGTTAGAGCGTTGTCTAATCAAATGAGCTAGATCCAATTGGAATGAGTGCTCTCTCATACTCACTTGATTCACCTTGACTTGTTTACTTTCTGTGTCAAGTTTCCAAGAAGTGTTGCGACTAACTTGTACCTTTTTCTGTAAATTATTTGGTAAAGAACTGGCTTGTCTCAGCCCATGCTCAGATCAAATTCGGCAGCATTCAGGCTAGGTCTATTTGCCTCATGAGTTGGAACAAATATTGGTAGCACTTACCAACGTATTGGTGACTTGATGCAGTTTTTGAGTTCACGGCCTAAATTGGTCCAGAATGAGGCCCAACTAATATCTCAGGGGCAGTGGGGAACATCTTTGGGTGGGTCCCACAGCTGCCCAAGCCATTACCGGGAAGATGGGGCCACCCTTTTCATTGAACTGTTCAATAAGGAAATTAGCTAACTCAAGAGTTACTAGCCCTCATGCATCTTTTACTAATCATAGTGGATCTAATTTCTCGTAGATGTTTATACGTTACTGATCATTTTATTCATATTTTCCATTTCGTGGCTTCTTGCAAGCCCTTAGATCAAATCATTTTATTGGCATTTGAGTTTGGGCTTCTTGCAGGCCTTTAGATCAAATTAACAATGTTTATTTATTCTCGTTTCTCAATTTCAATGCACTCACTCTTCTTATCGCTACTAAAAAACAATGGCATTATGTGGGTTGTATTTCACAGCTAAGATGCTGAATGCTAAGAATCTTTGTCCAATGGGAGGTTGGGAAAATGAAAACATAGAGTTTAATTTAACTATAATTCTCGCTGTAATTTTTTTATTTTTTTCTTTAAATTTTTTTTCTGGTATTTTTAATGTTTTATATGTTTTTCAGGTGAAGTGTTTATCATGTAATTACGAGAACTTGGTCGCTTTCAACTTTGAAGATGGTGATCAAGCATTATTAGTATATATATTTTTAAATTTTAGAATTTTCTTTTAAAAAATTAAATAGCTGCTATTTTTTTCTAATATTTTATTTATTATCATGTCCAAGTTGTGAGGTGAATTAGGCCATTAGGACATTTTTAGGATTTAAATACCCCACACTATCACATTGGGCACACGTTACTCGTTATTTTGAAAATACACACTATTCTTTGTGTATGAATTTCAACGCTCAGGGTCTAAAGATAATGAATCGTCAATTTCAAACATTATGAAAAGCTACATCGGTAAGTGTACATTAGATTTGAGCTACAAATTTTTAAACTACATTTACCGATATAGTTTTCCATAATGTTTCAAATTGACAGGTAATTATTTTTAAACCCTCAACGTTGAAATTTATGCCAAGAAAATAGTGTATGTTTTCAAAATAATGACCGGAACGTGTGACCCGTGTGATAGTGCAGGGTGTTTAAATCCTGAAAACATTCTAATGGTCTGATTCTTCTCACAATTTGGGCACGGTAATAAATAAAATATTAAAAAAATTAGCAGTTATTTATTTTTTTAATAGAAAAATTCTAAAAAAAAAAAAAATACCAATAATGCTTGATCACCATCTTCAAAGGTTAAAAGTGAATGATGACGGTGAATTTTATAAAATATACCGATAATGCTTGATCACAATGTTCAAACATTAAAGTGATAAAGTATTCGTGATTACATGATAAACAGTTTACCTGAAAAATATATAAAACATTAAGAATATCATAAAATAATTTTAAAGAAGAAAATAAAAAATAAAATTTACAGCAGAAATTACAGTTAAATCAAATTTAGTGTTTTCATCTTCTCAGCCCCCAATTGGACAAAGATTCTTAGCATTCAACAACTTAGACGTAAAATACAACCCATGGAAAGACAATGTTTTTTCAGAAGCGGTAGAAAGAGTAAGTGCATTAAGATTGAAAATTGAGAATAAATAAACATGGTGAATTTGATCTAACGGATTGCAAGAAGCCCAAACTCAAATGTCAATCACATGATTTGATCTAACGGCTTGCAAGAAGCCACCAAATAGAAAATAAGGGCTTGAAAGAATCCCAAACTCAAATGCCAATAATATGATTTGATCTAACTAACGGCTTGCAAGAAGCCACCAAATGATAGATAAGGGCTTGAAAGAATCCCAAACTCAAATGCCAATAGCATGACTTGATCTAACGGCTTGTAAGAAGCCACCAGATAGAAAATAAGGGCTTGAAAGAATCCTAAACTCAAATGCCAACCACATGATTTGATCTAATGGCTTGCAAGAAGCCACCAAATGCAAAATAAGGGCTTGAAAGAATCTCAAACTCAAATGCCAATAAATGATTTGATCTAATGGCTTGCAAGAAGCCACCAAATGAAAAGTACAGTAACGTGTAACCATCTAAGGATCCGCTGTGATTAGTAAAAAAATGCGTTAGGGATAGTTAATTTTCTTCTGAGCAGTTCAATAAATAGGGCTGCCCCACCTTCCCCTTATATAGTTTGGGCAGTTGTAGGATCCACCCAAAGATGTTCCCCACCACTGCCCTTGAGTTATTAGTTGGGCCTCATATTGGACCAATTTAGGTAGAGGCGGATCGACGTTGTCATGACCTGGGGCGGTCCAAATTCCTCTTTAAATAGTATTGGGCCTTGGCCCACCCCCCATATCAACAAAATCCCCGCCCCATGTCAAAAAGGTAAAACGAAAGAAAAAAGTTCAGAATCCTCTTCGGCTCTTCCGACCTACCATCTGCCTTCGAAGCTCGACGGTTCAGGTATCTCTCTCCCTCTCCCTCTGGCTAGAGTTTGTGGCTTTGTGCAGTTTCCTCTCTTCCTCCTTTGCACATTAGGGTTTATGTTTTAGTTTTCCTTTTTTTTTTTTTGAAGTGATGATTTCAGTGCACTCTATTCTATTAAAAATGAGAAAAGGGTAACTGAGAAGAATATGTTCTCTCTGACTCTCTCTCTCTCTGTCTGTCTCTCTTTCTTTGATAAATGGAGGGAATTAGGGAAATCAAAGTGTAGAGATGTCGTTGACTGACTGACTTGATCACATTTATGGAGGGAATTAGGGAAAAGGGCGATTTGATTGTGACTGACTCGATCACTCACATTTATGCTTTTGTTTCTTCTTTTAGTTGTGATTTTTTTATTTGATTTGATTTGATTTGATTTGATTTGATTTGGGTAAATGAGATAAGGAGATGCATGTGAATATGTGATGTTCTCAGTTCTATAGCATATCTTTTATTTCTTCACTTTGGACTGATGAGAAAATTTGAAGACAAAACTTTAGTTGCTTTCTGACACAAACCGACATGTTGGTTTCTTGTTGGTGGTCTGTTGGTTAGCCATTTCACTAAAATGACAAAAGGCCAAAGAAGCCTTAGAAATCCTAACATTCAAATCAAATAAATGAGCCCCTACTTAATGCTTCCCACCCAAAATCAAGATTGTATTCTCTTGTCAATTGAGATAGCAGTCTGAGCTGAATTTGTTATGGTAGGTAAGCCTCCCGTATACTTCTTTGATGTTCCTTACAAGTTGAGCTAGCAGTGAGGGACTCAAGTGAATTTTCTTTGGCACCTTTAGTCTCATGGATTTGTCATAAAGGGGCTTATTTTCATGACTAGTGGGACCATTCTAAGGATTTTGAAGAAGGGGAGTATGTCACTTTTGAAAATGGAGTATTTTCCCAATTATAAAATCAACACAATTGGCCCACCTATGATAAATTTATATAGATCGTATCTGTATTTATAATTTGAATATGTGGGCCTACACTTTAACACCCAAGGTTGAGCCCGCCCTTTACTTTACTATGTATGCTTGGCATGGGATGCCTTCTAATAAATAGTAATCATTCACTAAAATAAGCCCACTTGACATCCTTGCTTTGGAGTAGACCGCAGAACAAATAGTAAGAACAGCATGAAAAGGACTCAAAAAAGCTATTCTGTCTTATCTGTGCTCTCCAATTATTTTCTGGACAGTCCCCCACTTCAATGAGCAAGGCTAAATTAGTCTGTATGTAAATTTTGCATCAAGATTGGATAATTCCTCAAAAGTGTTGTCTGTATTTGTTTGCTTATCTATCATTTGATCTCCAACCAGAAAAATCATTCAATCAGAACTAGAATTAGTGAGTTTATGAGTGTGCCTCAATAAACTCAAGCACAACCATTGAGCACTAATGTTGAAAAGAATGTAGTTAACAACCCATCATCCCTAACCCTTCACTAGTTCACCATATCCATTTTTGAACTTCTCCCCTATGGCAGGACCCTTTTTACAAATAAAACATATAAAACATATGATCATTAAAACTATGGAATATGTAAATTAAAACTTATTTTAAAGATTTTGAATGATCTAGAATTGTCCATATTTTCTATTGCATGGTTTCGAATAGATCTAGAATTGTTGTGAGCAAGTCTTATCTAATTGTCTTGATCTATGTTTAAGCTTTAACTACTTTTTTCTTCTTCTCTTTTTTCATTTTGAAAACTTTATTCTTGGCCCGTAATATGATGTTTATGATTATGCTGATAATGTTCATTTATAAATTATAAATACAGGTTCTCTCATTTGGATTCATATGATTAAGGAACTGTTTGGAGTGTAAGGAAATAATAATGAGGTACTACTTTTTACATGATAATGTGTATTACTTCTTTAGAGTTTCTTTATTATTGTTGTAGTTTGCTTGTCAAATTGTGTGCTAATTTCTTGAGGATTCGTGAATTGGGTGTTGCCGCTTAAAAGTTTATTTACAAATCAAGTGTTAGTAGTAGGATTCCTTATAAAAAGAAGAAATTGTTTAAAATCATGTATTTAACCTATGTTATAAATGGTGATTTTACATATTTTTCGTTGAATAAGTTGATCTAGTTAAATATTTTGCGTCTATTTACATGGAATGCATTTTTTTTCTTTTGTTATTCTTGATATGAAAAATTCTAGTAAAAGTTTAGCCCCAACTAAACGAAAATCCTGGGTCCGCCTCTGGCCAAATGTAACTTTTAAAGTTGCTAATGATAATGCATATTTTAACAATGAAATAGGAAAAAGAAAAGGCGAATATCCGCTGGTGAGGAACTGTTGGAGAAAAGGAGTTGAGAATTGAGATTTAGATTTATTGATTAGTTGTTCTGCTTCTTGACCAAACTGAAAAAGATTGTTGTGTGGGGGTGTTAAGAGTTTTTTTGTTTGGGTGAACATAGGAGATTACTTGCAATTTGAAGTAATGGAAGAGTTGTGCCTCTTGGTGTAACGTGAGGAGTGTAAAAAAAAATTCTCAGTTTCTGAGCGGACAACATATCGATAAAGAGCTTCCCCGCATAAGATGTAAATGTAAGGACACAATGGATCTCCTTGTTCAATGCCCTTCTCTGGTAGGTAAGAATCAATGACCAATCCATTGACACGAACTTAATGACGCACCAAACTGACACATCATAATCAATTGAACAAAATTTGAATTGAGGCCGAGAGCATGCAAAGTTGATTCAATGAAGTTCCACTGAAGTGTATCATATGCCTTTGAAATGTCTAGTTTAATTACAGCAGTTGGTTTTTCGCAATTTCGACTATACATGAGGCGCATCATTCTTTGGCTAGAATGATGCGTCTGTGGTTTGTTGTTGTTGAACAACAGCCACTTGAGTTTCAGAGATTAGAGAGCAAAGGATAGGTCTTAGTCTGTAAAATCCTTGGTTTATTTGAGTTTCTCATCCAGTTTGTTTATATAATTGGACATCTGGATTTCATTGGGCTTTGCAATTTACAGTTTTGTTAGTTTTGTGTAGAAATCATTTAAAGGTCTCATTTTAAAATTACTTACTTTTTTTTTTAAGTGTCGGGGCTTAGCCAGGGCCTGTTGTGCTAGTATTTTCTTAAACACATGAGTGGAACCCACCTTTCCAAAATGCAAGCCAATAATGCTCATCGTATTTATTGTATTCAAATACATAGGGTCAATTTCAATGGGGTAACTGTTAGATTTATCCCTCATTTTACACTTGAGGGACTCCCTCCCTCTCTATCCGGAAGAAAGAGAAATGTAGAGTTCATTACTTGTTAAAGGTATGCAATAGTGGCCATCTTACTATTTGAGTAATAATTTTCATATTTGAGTAAGAATTTTTATGTTGATTACTATAATGGGTGTTGTGTATGCAAGTGATTAGGATTTTGAAAAGGTGAGCCCCACTAGAAGTGTGTTTTTCCCCACTATAATGCAGTAATTCTACTCATGTCAAAGTAGACTGTGGAGTCTTCTCTATACAGGAACCCAAGGGGTCGCAGCATTTTTCACCAATTCCTAATAAGAGTAAAGTGATTTTTCATTAAATTGAACTCCTAGTATTGGTTTGACGGTGTATATGTGATGAGCCCACTTGTGATCATTCGTGGGTGGGCCTAATCATAGAATAGGGCACCTCTCAGGTTAGATATTCTACTGAGAGTTTGTGATAAGGATTTTCAAATTCAAGCATCTCGCTCTTGTATCACACCCTACTAAAACGTTCAGCCAAGGGACCATCTCTTCCCTTTTTTTTATTCTCATCTCCTATTCTTTGAGATTTGAATAAGGTTTTCATCTCTATATAAAAGGGGTGAGCACCAGACCCCTGAAAATGATCTCATTCAATCCATCCTTGCTAGAATTAGATCAAAGTAGATCTAAGCCGTCCATCATTTCCCTTCACGATTGGGTGTCTATTCTCTTCCTCCAATTGTGTTCGATCTCTCAGTTTCCAATGTCTAGAGCAATTCTATGCCTTAGTGGAAATATCATATCTAAGGTACTCCTAGTGTTGTCAAATAGTCGGGCCCGACCCTCAATATATGCAGGGATGGGCCCTGGCAAGCCAAAGCCCTTCAGAGGGCCTGCACTACCTAGGCCCTTTCTCTACCCTCGAGGGCCAAGCCCGGGCAAGGGCAGAGCTTAGGGCCCCAAAACAAAAACAAAAAAAAAAGATTTCTTACATTATTACCAAGAATTGAGCGTTGACCGAGCATCATCTTGTCTAACCTCAATTGCAATGGAACCATTAGGTAAGCATTTGGAGAATATAAGTTGTTTTTAAAAACTTTCTTTTATCGAACTAAGTCATACATGCTTTGATGACCTGGGGTCTAAATATACGATTTTATTTATTTTGTCAAAGTAGAAAATAGTTAAAGAGTCTAATCTATTTCACACCTTTCACAGAAATCCCCACGTATGAAATCATTCCAGCATAGTCTTATCTTTTGAAAATTTTAAACCATTTACATTCACATATGTTTTATCAATTGATATTATTTTCAATTTAACTTTGATTTCACTATTAAGCATTGTTGGATTTCAGTCACAAAAAATAAAGAGCTTTTTGTATATACCCCCTTAAGGTTTGTAGGATTTGTAAATAGGCTCCTAAGGTTTTAGTACTTGCAAATGTGCCCCCAAAATGAATTGTCTTCCAACCACCATAGGTTTTTAGTAGGGTTGCACATGGGCAGTTCGGATCGGTTTAACACTAAAATGAATAACCAAACTGAATCTGTCGGTTTTTTAATTAACCGATCCAATCCGGCCGATAGAGAGGGCTTAACGGTTCGGTTCGATTCGGTCGATTAAACCGTTGTTTTTTATTTTATTTTTTTGAAAATCGGATATTGAAAATTTTAAAATGATGATACCCCATCATTTGCATTTATTCTAATGTTTAGTGCAAACATAAAAATCCAACATTCCAGACTGGACTAAACGCATATAAAATATAATTCTATTCCAAAAAGAGAGTTTGGACTAAACGCAATCACACACAAAAAAAAAAAAAAAAACCAGCTTGCAGTGAAACATTCATTCCACATGATATCATTTGAAATTACAATAGAATAATAGTTCATGTCAAGAAAAGTCACATATAAACGGAATTTGTATCAAAACCCACTGTATTTTTCAGAAATAAAGGTTTCTTAACACATTGGTTAGGTGAGATCAAAACCAACCATCAAAAGGCTAGGCACTACTGGCATTTCTAGTATTCTCAAAAGTGCAGACTTCTGATAAAAACTTCATTGAAACGAGGCAGGAACTATGATGGAAGGAAATCAACCTGTACAGTAATCCTTCCATCTGCAATGAAGTATCAAAAAGCATTTGAGAGATTAGAGGAGATGCATTGATGCAGTGTTGACGGTTGAGTTCATTTGAGAATGGAGCTGTGGAATGTAACTTTAAAAGTAGTAAAAAACGAAACTCTAAGACTAAAATAGTAAAAAGGCAATACTTAAGTTGCGCATACGGTCGGTTCGGTTTAAGTGGTTAACCATTGGCTCAAACCAATAACCAACCGAAGTAAGCGGTTTTTATGATTTTCAAACCGTTAACCGAACCGATTTACTATAAACCAATCCGAACGGCTCAGTTCGGTCGATTTGGTTCGGTTTTGCGATGATACCGGATTTTTTGTGTAGCCCTAGTTTTTAGAGCGAAATGACACTTTTGTCTATCTCTTTTATCCTTATATGCATAATTTTAAAACCTTGGACTTAATTTTTTTTATAAAGCATGTAACATTAACAATTGCACTTAGTACGAGAGAATAACCCTACATAAATTCATTTTTTTCTTATCAATACAAGGTTCATTTTATTAAATCTAAATTGATCATGACGACAATGGACACCTCATGTATTTATAACTAGCTATGATTTATCCAATCCATACATGACCCACCAATATTAGATTGATGAAAGTCTCAAAATACTTGATTATACTTCATGTATTAGGGGGTTTAAAAGAAATATCGGGGGAACGGGTAAATGTAAAAAAAAAAGTATTAATTTTTAGAATTTGCGGTGAGTGTGTTTGGCTCTATGTAAAAGAAATATTGGTGGAACGGGCAAATGTAAAATATATATATTCATTTTTAGAATTTGCAAGGAGGTATTTTAAGCTTTTCTCATATATGGGTGGGGGCTCCAGTTCTCATGCCCTTGTACTTGGGTTCACCCTGGTCATGTGCATGAGAGAGTTATTGAGAGAAAGCATTGGGACTTGAGATAAAATAATAATATTTTTGTAAATAATAATATACTCATTTTTGTTTAATAGATGTAAGGGCAAAGCTATCATTTATATAAAAATCCAACACAAATCTCATGGTGGTTGCCCATTCTTGTTAAGAATATTGATTTTGGGGATATAAAAGGTATTAAAAGAAAAGGCAGGGGCCTATTTATAAATACTAAAACCTTAGGGGCCTATATGCAAATCTTACAAGCCTTAGGGGCGTATATAGAAAAAATAAAAAATAAATGCACTTAAAAATACTATTAGTTTAGACTTTTAAAAATTGAGAGTTATAATTATCTAATAAAAGGATATTTGGTTCACCCTGTATTTTTTTTAAGTTCCATACATATACAAACTAAATCTCTGAATTGGTTGGCTGGTTCTATAGAGGAAAAGGTGTATCCTTATTAACAAGGAGTGCACCCCCTTTTGCAGTAACAAGAATATATAAAAATAATATAAAAACTTAAATAAGGGGCAATAAAACTAGAAGAAAGGGATTAGATACAATCGTGCAATACGTATTGCTTATGCATTAGGTACAATACATAACTTAAATAATTAAATATAGACGAAATGAACCAAGTATGTGTGTACGAAATTTAGGGCATTTTGTAAGGGTAGGTGGGTATGAAATTGCCTTCATATCCCAGTTTTATTACTCCTAAGCAACTTGTATGGCGGCATTTTAGTATATATTTACATATATAAATGTGTATATATATATCATATAAAATAAATAAAAGTAAGAGGTCAGGGCTGAGCCGAACTAGTATTGTCCAAGCCTGACCCTCAAATCATAGGGCCTGGAAAAAATTGTCCAAGCCTAGCGGCCCTAAGGCTTTTCCTTAGAAATAGAAGCCCTCATTTTAAGGGAATTTTTAGGGCAAAGTCGGGCCAGGCTTCCTTATCTAATTGCCAGATTTGATAGGCCTAGGTACTCCTCTAGTGTACTAGAGGTCCCTAGTAGCATTTTTATATAAAAATTATTACTTTCACGTCTCTTGGAGAAAATGAATTTATTTTTATAGGGATGTTCATCCCCTCCACAATATAGGGGAACAAGACGAAAGAAACTTGAGAATTCTTGGCCAACACCTTCCCTTCTGGTGAGAACCACTTTCGAATAAATGTCCCTATGTATTTTCATCTTCATCTTCATCTTCATCATGCTTACCAACGCTTATTTATATATATATATATATATTTATATCTTAGATACACTTAACAGTACAAAAGAAGTCAATGGAAATGTTTTATCTTATTTCAAAATTCATTAAGTAATATCATTATAACACAATGAAATATATTGCAATTGGTATGCAAGGCCTATGTAATTAGTCTGTTGATGCAAGTGTCATAATGTTGGGAGAAAGGCCAACGGATTCACAGATCCACTAGAAAAAGGGGTGGATCAGTTTTGTAACTTGGTTGAGTTCACCATTTAGTCTATTGTTTTTCTCCATGAAGTTTGTTGTTTTTCTATGTATTTCTCTGTGGAGTAAAGATCTTATATACCTTTTGCCCCTTTTGTGTATTGTTTTTTTTTTTTTTTTTTTTTTTTTGTGTTCTTTTGTTTTCCATTAATATATTGCATGGTTATCAATAAAAAAAACCCTATGTAATTATACACTAATCATAATATGCATTGAGGATGTCCATCTCTCTCCCTCTCTCAATGTCATACATTTGACTTTTATGCAGGCAATATATTATTTATGGATGACAAAGAAATAGCTTATGGAAATAGCTTATGTGAAGATGACAACATTAAGGCAAGAAATCTTGCATGAAACAACTTCTGGGGCCCTGAGAAACGTACTGTGGTCAGATCTACCCGGGGATCTTCTAGTTTTGGTCACACAACGTTTGACTCTAGCAGACCATGTTCGTATGTCTACTACTTGCAAGTCATGGCAATGGACTGGCCCATCATTCTTGTCTTCCAAGAGACCAATCCTCTTGTTCATAGAAAATCAGAGTAGTAACTTTTTTTATCCATTCTCTAGGAAGATATGTGTTACCTACATCCCAAAACTATTAGATGCAACATATCATTATTGAAAAGATGGTTGGTTGCTTGTCGCAGCAGAATAACCTGTCACAATTCTTCTTTTTGAACCCCTTCACTAATGAGAAGATCATCCTACCTCATCTTAACCTATCCAACCTTATTTGTCCTAGTGGATCAAAGAATGTAGGCTCTTTTACCGTATCATTTTCAGCACCACCTACTTCTCAAGACTGCATTGTTTTCCTTGTATTGACCGAGACATTTCCCAACATTCCCAATCGAACTACAACGGTCTTTACATTTAGTCTTAGGGATGAGACTGTGGAACGGTCCATGTTTACATTAACAAATCATCTTCATAGTCAGCCTACTACTTGTAAGAATACACTTTATTTTCACGGAGCCTTTTATTATCTAAACACGAGAGGTACTTTAGCCATCACCAAGTTTCCCTCACCTACTAAGATAAAGGTAACTACTTATGTTGTCAAACCGACAGGAATCTCTTTACGTAAGTATGATTACTGTTATTTAGTGGAGTCCCAAGGAGAGATTCTTTCAATCTTTAAACATGGCAAACAAATGCAAGGTTTTCAGTTGGAATGTCCTGCAGTTTTTCAGGGTACGTCTACGGAGAAATGGGGCGAGGTGGAAAGCTTAGGAGACACTATGTTGTTTCTTGATTGGACAACTTCTCTTTCTACAGTTAGACGAAAGAAGAAATCAGCTGTGAGAGGAACGCAGAATAAGTTTTTTTTACCTGTTATTCGTAGAGGCTGCAATTGTCCGTTTTACTATTCTTTTCAGAAAAAGAGATTGAATAGATGATTTAGTGACTGCAAAGAACATGCCAAACACATTTCTATTGATCCCAGACGGATTTGGGTTGATCCAAACTTTGTATTCAAGACCAAGTGGGAAGAAAACCCTTTAATTTTGTTTGAGTCTTAGGTAAGGCACAATGTAACTGACTAAAACTGATTTTTTTTTTTATTATCTTCTTTTATATATTTATTGGTAACCTGCATTGATGCACACTTTTTTCTTTACCAAGAATTTAGAGATGTAAAAGGGTATTCCTTTGATTTGATTAAGATGTTGACTGGTCTTTTGACTTTTCAGCTTTGTTTTCGGATTTGATTTGCCCTCTGTAGACGTTGTTGGCCTTATTTTTGTTGACTTTAATGTAAGTGTATTTACTCAAAAAAGAAAAAGAGAGGAAAACATACATGCAAACAAGCAGTTAAGAACTGCCAAATCAGTTTTTCCTGTTTCCAACTGATTTGGAAATGGCTAGATCTGTTCTCTAGCCAGCAGGATCCTTGCAGTGACAAACTGGGTGCCTAATTTTGACCCATTCAATCCATACATTTGATCCAGGCAAATCATTCCATTGCATCTTTTCAATCTAGCAATTGAGATATGGTTGGATGAAATCATCCAATCGATCATTGAGCTAATTGGGGTTTTTATTAAACTGGATTGTCACTCAATCTTAGGTAAAGTGAGCCACTCGGCTCTATACTTTTTTGGTACCACAGCCAAGTGTGTTGCATTGGTCGTTGGTACCCATGAGAACACCTCCACACACAGGGGAGAGAGCCCACGTATGTTGAAAGTGGCCCACACATGTGGGAAAGGAGCCTGCACGCACAAGAAGAGGGTAGCATGCTCAGGGATGGAACCTGAAGCTGGGCAGCTGGGTGAGATGCTAGGATGCAAATTGTGCAATCCCTGGTTCTTGGCTACTCAGCTCTAAATCCTAGAATATTAGTAGAGACTGAGCTAGGCAAGAATCCAATAGCTCTATATCCTAACAGAGGATGGTATGGTCTTTCATGAAATCCAATATGAGAATTTCTCGCTTGCCCAAACTGCAGATGGTTTTCCAACTGGGATTTTGTATTACAAAGCACCTTTTTCTTTCTAAGGAGGACTGATTACTGAGATTATATAAAGAAATTCATGCTTTTAAAACCAAGAAGAGCAAATTTATGGATCTCAAGCTTGACATGGCTAAAGCTTACAATCGGATGGAGAGTGGTTTTTTTACTAGAGATTCTAAATGCTTTTGGTTTCGGTGTTAAAACCCAATTTATTAAGGAATGTATTTCATTTGTTTCCTACTTTATATTGCTAAATGGGCCCCCTTTCGGAAATTTTGAAACATTAACGACAAGGAGATCGTCTTTCCTCTTATCTTTTTTCATCGTAGGGGCTGAAGTTTTGTTTCATATGCTCACTGAAGATGAAGAGATGGGAGTCATTCAAGGAATTAGAGTAGGTAGAAATGCTCTTATTATTTCACACCTCTTTTTTGTTGATGACAGTTTCATCTTTTGTGATGCTAAACTAACAGAAGTCAGGGAAGTTAGAAACTGATCATTGGAGGACTACTGTGATATATTGAACCATTCAACATGAATCTCATCCTATCCAATGATATATCCTCATTTTTTAGTTCAAAAGAAGTAGGTCCCACCATCTGATTGAGAACAATGATGAAAACATGACTAACACAACATCAACAGCTATTCAACATCAATGCCGAGTCACATTTCTGTCAGGGTATTCAATCAGACGGTGTGACCCACATGCAAAATGTGGTTAAATTGTGTCTATCCAATCTTATGATGAATATAACTTTGTCTGACTGGATTATATACTCCAAAATTATAGTAGAGCAAACAATAAATCCAAAATCTAGACCCCACCATGTGCAAAAAGCTAACATAGTAATTAATCATTAGTAATTACTAATTAGTTCTTTGATCGTGCTTTTATTCAATTATTATACATGAAAAACATATTTTCAATTGGAGTCAAGTTTACAATTGATTGCAAAATGGGTCCAGTTTTTCAGTTAATTTTGACTTATTTTTTACCTTATCAATGGATACAAACCAAGCTCTAAGTTTAAATGCAATCCGATAAGAATAATCTCTCTTATTAGTCTAGGAAGACCAAAAGACTCCAATTTCAATATAGACCATAAAAGTCTTTCTGCCAATTTTTTTTTTCTTTTGTTTTTGCTGAGCAATGTTATCCCCACTCACCTATATATAAGAGCAATGCTTATGGGATTTAGGCTGCACAAGTTTAAAACATTTCATGTTGAATTGAGACGAAATTTGACTTGAAACCCATGATTAGGACTTTAGATATTTCGACGTGGGATTGATGAAGTCTCTTGTATCTCAGGTGTGGGGTTTTAAGTGGATTTGCCACCTTGGCCTAGGCCTGCTCAATCTGACAATCCTTTGGTAAAAATCCTCAAAACAGGATTCTCAAGTCATGTTTTTGATAGACAGATTGTCCTCAAATCAGTCCTAAGAATCCACACTTGGACTATTTCCACAAACAAAAACATGAGTTTTCATCATTTGGGGAGAAACCATGATTTGAAATTCTTTTTTTTTATTATTTATAATTTCTTGGGATGTATCTATTACCATATGTGACTATAAAAATAAAATAAAATAAAATAAAAAATTCATTCTGCAGAAATGTAAAAGATTGAACAGAGCAGTAACTATCTTTGAATCTGAAGGGGCTAAAACTTTATGTCTCCTACTTCCCATCTATTACCCCAAATTGACAATTGAGTGTTTAGATTGTTGATACAATTACATTCAGTTATGGGAAGACGAAGTTGAAGTATCTAACACAACACTTGCATATTATGATGGATATCTGTTCTTGGTGTCAAAATCAAGATGTTCAACTGGGCTTAACGAACTACAAAGCAGTACCACATCAATTGCTTTAAAACATGTGGCTTCTCTCCATCTGGTGAACTCACCTTTTGAATGCCCTTGATTCTCCCGGATCATTATGATTGTTTTAATCCTATCCATTTGACTGGTACCTTGGGAAAGGAATTTGTAACTATAAAGCCCAGTGACAGTGATTCTTTGTATGTTTATCTTTCAGGTTCCCTGAAAAAACTGGTGAAAATAATCGCAGGTTACTTCAATGCTGAAAACAGGGAAAGATATTATGGGATCTTAAGGAAAAGTGGGTCTTAAGGAAAGCAAACCAAAACCAAGACACTGACTTCAAAATGCAGTCTTCTCCTTTCAGCCAAGCTCAAGCTGACATGAGCTCTTAAAATTGAATGTTTTTTTGCTAAAAGTCTGAAGTTCTCACTGAGAAGCGTGCCTTCTCAAAACCAAGACACTGACTTCAAAATGCACGTCTCCTCCTTTCAGCCTCCCAGTCCCAGCACGCATTCAACTATTTCAGTCTCCAGATTTGAAACAGATACGTGAATGTCCATCTCTTCGTTGTATCCGTTAAACGGACCTACTGACAAATCTATTTCATGGTATGTTTCATTAAAACCGACCTGCAAGAAGATTACTAGTTCAGTTATGATCTATTGAATGCTTTATTAAAAACACACACAAATACAAGCCAGAACCGAAGACTCTGATACTTACCGCTCTACCAGTCCACAAAGTGTCAACATCACAGTTTAGGATCTCCAAGTCTTCAGCAATAAAAAACATAGCTGGAGCTGAATAAGGCAGTTCACTGGCTGCAAGGGACAATGGTTCTCCTATTCCTCTCACCATTCGCACGGTGCCCATCTCTTGGCATTCTGGGCACTGCAAGACGCATCTCATGACTTATGATTTTTTTTTTTTTTTTTTTTGAAATAAACAAGATAGTGGTGGATTCTGCAAAATTTATAAACTTTTTGGACGAAAATGAACTCATAAAATTTTCAAATTGTAATTCCCAAAAGGCGGCCCTGCTTACATCGATTCCTAAAGGTGAATAGGCGCGCTCACGATTACAAAAGGTGGCCCTCACTTCATACTTCCTAAAAGTGGATACCATATTTACAATTGCAAAAGGTGGGCCGACAAAATAAATTCTATAAAGATGGCCCCATATTGCAATTCGTATGAAGGTGGGTCCCATGTTTCTATTCCTAATGGCGGGTCCCGCGTACAACAATCCCATGTGGATCCTTCCTGTAATTTATAGAGGTAGCCTGCATTGTAATTCCTAAAAGGTGGGCCCCATGTTCTAATTCTCAAAAAAGTAGGCCCATGTTCTAATTTCTAAATAAGAGTCCCGAATTATAACTTTAAAAGATGGGGCCATATATAGTGATTCATAAAAGTGGGTCAATCTTATAATTTCTAAAGATGGGTGTCACCTTCATAATCCAATAAAATGGGCCCACATTTCTCTTCTTATAGAGGTGCGGCAAGCATGTTCGGTTGTTCACAACTCACAACCCGCAACAAAATACAATTATTAAGGTTTAGAGATTGTTTTGAGATATATTGCTTTGAGATATATATGTATAGAGGACATTCATGTGCATCTATCCCTCACCATAAGGTAAGGGATACTTACAGGCTTTCCCTCTTTGCACATGAATATTCTTTTTCTGCATATAACTATATATGATTTTTCCTATTTTGCATATGAATATTTCCAATTATATAAGTGTCTCTCATCCTGTGATGAGGGATGGATGCATATAAATATTCTCCAATAAATATACATGGTATTGAAACATGTAAGTATGGTTTATATTTTTTTTAAATGTGGATAATTACTATTGGCTAAAATAGTTTGTTGCACCATAATAAGGTGCAGCGACGCTGCATAAGAGCCCGACCCTTTCAATATTAGAACATCACCTATGCTCTACCAATAAAACTCACAAACTAATTAAATACTCCCAGGCTCACCTCTGATCCACTACCTAACCCCCAAAAACAAATTTACCTGATAGTATATATTTGCTGAAGCAGTAATTACTTGTTCTGCGTGGGCCGCATAGGCACAATTGATGCATTTCAACTGCAAGTAAAAGTAGAAAAAAAAAAATAAAAAATTATCAGTATCAAAGTAATTTTGACTTAAAAAAAAAAGAATAGATATTTGAATTACAGCCAAATAAAAATGTAGGTCTTGGTAATCCCATCCTCCCTCAGGCTGCAGATGAGTAAAATTTTGCAAATCTGCAATAAAGCATGCTAGATATCTAATCCTCATGGTTATCAAAAAGAAAACTGGAAGGAGTGGAGCTGGTATTCTTGTGAGTATATATGACTATGAATGCATAGACAAGAAAACAATAAATAGAGAGATATAATATGAATAAACAAGATCTGCATGAATCCCATATTCATGAGCTTAAAGTGACTCATGATAAAAGCTCCAGTAGAGCACATGCCAAAAGCCCCATTTAAAATGTAATTGATGGAACAAATCAAAATGGGACCCATGCATGGTTGGGCCATACCCAACAGTTAGATTTATTTGACATGCAATAATTATCTAACATTAATAAGGAGGGATTAATTATTGGTATGGTACCTAGGTGTGTGCAAATAATTAGGATTAAATAATGTGGGCCATGGTGGGACCCACTAGATGGACATTCTGGTGGTGTGGTATGGGGAGCAGGACATGGTCAACATATATAAGACTAATTAATTTAGTGGAGGTTATGCTGTTACTTGTTAGCATCCTAAAAGTAGGGCTGGCAAAGCTTGACCTGACCTGCCAACCTTGACCCATATTTGACCTATCCAACCTGACCTGCATAGAATACGGGTCAGGTTTTCCTGACCTCGCCAGGAAAAGGGTGGGGTCAGTGTTGACTTGCCTAACCCGCCTACATCTTTAGCCATCTTACTTCCCTGTGAAGGTCAAGTCAGGGTTAGTACCTGGTTCAGAGGTAGTTTAGGGCTGGTTTGAGTTAAGTTAGGAATTGTCAAACAGGAATTTATGTTGGGGAAATTAGTTACGAAGAATTTGCAATAAAAAAAATCAAATAAATAATTACTATAAATAATTAGTGAATAATGTAAATGATAGTGAACGTGAGAAATTGAATAAGAAAGCAAAAGAAAAATGGGCAAGGCACACCAATTAAGATGTTTTTTTAAAGACAACAATTTCCCACATGCAAGTAGTTTTGATGAAATTCTGTCCCTAGGATATAATGCCTAACTCTGATTCGAATTCTGCACACTAGAATCAGAAATATGGAATTGCCCTTAAAATCAAAGTAAATAATAAAGATAAGAAACTTCTCTTAGATAATGTGCTTCTGAAAATACTGTCTTCTATTCATCTTAAATTCTTTGAAAAACTTCAAATCACCTTAATTTATAATATTTGAAAACAACCTTTGAGATTGGGTCACATCTACTCGAATGGGCCCTAAAGACACATCTCATCCTAAGGGCAAAAAAATACTTGAATTTGAAAAGAAACATTCAAATGTCTCTTGAAATTTATTTTGTAAATTATTCTGTTTTAGAAAATATCCACCACTTTATGTGAGTCTAAGTTCTTTCTTTTTAAAGCTGAATGTTGGTTGCAAAAGAAAAAAAAAAAACCCTCAATTCTGGCCTTAGGATAAGCCACATCAGCTTATTGGGGCCCATTTGTTGATGTGTCCTTTCAAAAATACATAATATGTGCATTTTCAATAAAATGTGTCTCTTGGGCTAAGTATGTGCCTTTTTAATAAAATATCTCTTGGGCCCATTTGTGTGGATGTAACCCAATTCAAAGGGATGCCTTGCAACTTTATAAATTAAGATTATTTTTAAAGTTTTTATTTAGCATTAAAAATGAGCATAAATGCATATGAATCCTTTATTTTGTGTATGCTGATGTGAATTAAGCAATGAAATGTTTGGTTTTCATAATTTTTTTGTTGATTTGAATTTTTTAATTAGTTTGTTATAAATATATTTATAAGAATGGGATATTAGTTTTAATATATTATTCAGAACTTAACTTGTGTGATGCACAGGTTTCATGCTAGTTGGGTTGAAAGGGGAATGTTAAAGCTAATGCAATTTTGCTGCACGAGACTTGCAAGTGTAAAGCCTCAAAAGAGGGGATATACAGGTAACTTGGTGAATCCGGGCTGACCCGTATTAGACCCATATTTTGGGGTTGACCAATGACCAGCCAGATGGTTGAAACATTTTGTCCCCTTTTTCCGATATAGATTGGGATCCAAGCAGTGGCTGCAGTGCTCCCGGCCTGCGAATTCGACCCAAATTAACCCAACTTGACATGTTTGCCACCCTACCTCTGTGGCGGACCCTAGATTTTCATTTGAATAAGGTGGATGATCGTCAGTTGAAAATTTCAATTATTCTTTTACCGACTTGCTTCACATTAACAACAAGTTCAATTGAGAACTTATATTAAGTTTAATTAAGAGAATAAAGACCTAATAAAAAAAAGCCTAAAAGTCTTTCAAAAAATTTAGGGTGATCATGCCAAATAACACCCAATTTGGAATTTAGGGGTTTAAGCCCTAAATTTCAACCATCCACGGAAATCCACGATAAATGAATCAATTTTGACATACATAGCAAAATGACATTCAACAGCATGCATTATCAAGGAATCGAGGGTCACCTACCGTGTGATGAGACTTACAGAAATTGAAGCTCGAAGGGTACCTCAATTGTCTTAGGTACGGTTTGCTCATGAAAGTTGAGGATTTAAAATTATGCTATTACAATGGGGCCGCTGGGGATTTATCCGGCTCCCCTGGGCCCATAGAGATTAGTCCAGCCCAAAGGGCTTGGACATTCTCTATTAAAAAAAAAAAAAAACTATAGTAATTGAGAATATTACCCGATCATAAAAAAATCCTTTTCAAAATGGAAAAACACAATCACATAAAAGGCCAAGGTACGGTAAAGTCTTGTAGGTTAAGGCTTCGAAATTCCATTACCACACTGGGCCACGGGAGAATTACCCCCCCAATAGAGATTAGTCCCCCTCCCCGCTACACCCATAGAGATTAGTCCGGTCCAAAGGGCTAAGACACCCTCTATCATAAGAAAAAACTTATAGAGAGAATATTTCCCGATCATAACAAAAAAAAAAAAATAGAACCTTTTCAAAATGGGAAAGACACAACCACATAAAACTAAAAATAAATAAATTGTAAGCCCATATCAGAAATCAATGCCCTATCAAAAATCGAAGCACGCATGGAAAGAAGTAATGAAAAGTACACCAGCCTAGTTGAAATTCTTCTATGCATATGGAAGGGCCTTTTGATTCTATCCACTAGATTTAAAATATTAATTTTTTTTTTAAGAAAACAAGAATATCCAAATCCTTTCTATTCAATACAAGAAACACAAGGTAAATGTAAAAAAATAAACACACCCAATTGAAATCCTTCTCAAAATACCCAACTTTCTACAAGAAGATGAGCAATGAAGGGCCTATGCCACTGGAATCTCTCCTTTAAAATAAGTTACCACATCACCACCATTACCTAATTCTAAATGGTGTCTTTATATGAAATCTATTGGTTCCAGCTTTCAATCAATTATGGTAAAAGGGTTTGCTTTTGATGTCGTGATGATTATGTGAAAAGACATGTGGCGGAAGAAAAACCCATGAACTAAAACTACAAAAGTCATCAAACAAGTGGAAAACGGGTCTGCACAAGCCGAAAGACGCGACGTGCCGACGTATTCGGTGTTTGAATCCCATACAGTCAAATAAAAGCCGACGACGCACCCTACCACTCGGGTAACAAGCCGTTCTCAATGAAATCCTGAATTTAATAGCTTCTCTTTCTCTATTTATGAAAAATTAAGTTATGTGATTATTTTATACCTTGATAGGTGTTGTGATTATTTGGAAAAATTAATTTGCATGACTGTTTCTAAACTTACTTTGATTTGGTGCTCTTGTGAGGATGTATTATACGAGCGGATGATATTCATCTTGGAGGATCCGGAGTCTCTGTATGTGGGCCCAATAGTGGAGCTCGGGAGGCCTGTTATAGAGAAAGCCTATATATACTAGATGCAATGGGGGATCCGAAATCCTGATAAAAGAAAGGTATTTATCTTAAACAAATTCTTATGGGGCCCTCTATGTAAATAAGAAAAATCTTAGAGGGGCCCATATATAAAGAAATGATAAACAGAAATAATCGGGTTTCCAATAGGCCAAAAAATGGGAGTCCCTATATCATATGGGTCCCTTGGGTTTGTACACCCATCTGGATTGACTGGGTTTACAAGTTGACTGTACAACAATTCAAATGGACTATATACCCGTTAAACTTATAGGGCTTGGATGAAGATGATAGGATGATCAGATATATCCCAAATTTGATATGTGGATAGTGTCCATCCAAACCTTTCCATCCCCCTATCCCATCTCCGGATGAGACCCACAATGGGCCCCACCAAAAGGTTCGCAGCACCCAAAAAAGAATTGAGATCCTCTTAGTGGCCTTACGCACGATCATGACCGTGAACGGACCACTAAAGGTCCGCTACGTCACCGCGGGCAGCTCCAGTCCGGATGCACGACTGGCTGCCCCGGTGATTTAGTGGACCGGGAATGATCCACTCATGGTTACCATGGGGTTTTCGGACTCATCCAAAAAAAGAGCCAAAGCATAAAACTTCCCATAGCAGACACGGTGGGGTTTCAAAATTCAAGCCATCAAAAGGATTAAAATAGTGCTTTTTATCATGACACAAAAGAACGTCAAAATAAAAGAAAGAATGGAGACACTACTCTAGTAATGAAACTAGTTGGCAGGCGCAGCCATGCACCAAACAAAGAATGAATGGGCAAAGAGGAGGAAATTAAGGGGTGCCACCTTTCAAATTCACTGACGACTTGTGATAGTTCTTAACTTAAGTCCACGAATCAATTAACAATAAGAGATAATGGCATAGTAGGCTTTAAAATTCAACTATTAATCATGATGAGCGAGTACATGACGTGTGATTTTTCGGTTTTCACATTAGGCTAACTTATTGCTTGACTTGGAGACTAGGAGACTTGGAGAGAAAGCTTTGGTTATTTATTGCTCCTTCCTTTAAACAAGAAAATTTCTTATAACTTGTTAGATTATATAGTTTCAATAGAGTGAATGTTGTAATAAATTGATTTATTTTATTATTTATTAATATAATTATATTTTATTTTTATGAGATAAATGATGTTTTATTACTTTTTTGCATGTAACCAATACGAATGACATGATGGTTCATAAGATGGACCGGAGCCCACAAGTATATTAGATGTGACACGTGTGTTGATGAAATCCACATATGGGAGACATATGTTACAAATCATATACTTAAATTGATTCACAACCGATGATGAGATTGGGCATCTCATCTGATAGGGTTGTAGCACTTTGATCACTATCAGATAATGTGATTTGTCTCGATCATCAGAATGTAAGATTTTGGGTTATGGTGCTGATACATTGGACGTATTGAAGGATCATGAGAAATACCTTATGAAACATTGTCTATACTTTAAGGTTTGCTCTCATAATTCTCTAGCAATAAACTCTCAATCTTGAGACATTAATGAACTCAAGTTTCTGTCTATTCATTTGCTTTGAGTCACCAATGAGTGAAGCCAACTGTAGGTTAACACCTCGGTGTCTAAGGTACATGGTAGAAAGACCGTGAGAACATTCAATGGTCAAGATGGAATCTATCTATATTATTCCCCTCCGCCAAATAATGGATTTATCATTAGTAAGTGCGCAGCCATCTCAATTAAGTGTTAATTGAATGGAATTGATGATCACTATAATTAATTGAGTCTCAAGAATAATAAGATATGGATATAATTTAGTGGACATGTCTAATTGATTCATGAATATAGATGGAGGGGCTTACTTGTGGTAATATGGAAGTTTAGAGTCTTCTTTGTAATTTATTCGTAAGACTGAAGTGAAATTGCATTTATATAGTCGAGTTATTTGCAAATAACTGTGGGTCCAGATTGCACATGAGATATGGGATCAGGGTGTTCAAGTTGGAGTCAGCTTTCTATGAAATCCCCAGTGATCCCCACGTTAGCCCAATTATTAGATCATTGCTAATTCTACTTGAACTTAAAAGGAAAGTAATTAGAAAGTAACTATTTTTAATTGAAGTAAGACTTCTAATAGTGGTAATGGTAAGTTACTAATTGTTATGAAAGTGAGACTTCTAATAATAATTAGAAAGAAGATAGTTCCTAATTCTTATGGAAGTCAGACTTCTATTTTAATTAGAAAGAGGATGTTGCATAGGGCTATAAATAGGGGAACCAAACCCCTTGGATGACCTCCTTGGAATTCATGCCCAATAGTGCAAGAGTTGCACTCCCGCCTTTCTCTTCTTCTTCTTCTAGTTTATTGGTCTAGTTTCCTTAGAGGCTTCTAGTTGATTTTCTTTTGGAAATTTCACTATTCTTCTTGAGAAAAGAGATCTGAAATGGGTCATAGTGTGGAAGACAACAAGGTCTTGGAGATCCTTATTTCGCTACAAGAAGAGTTCTTTTTCAAGATAATTGTCTTCTTCTCCATTAGAGCGCTACTGAGTTCCAAATGAATAATCTATTCCCGTATATGTTGTGGATTTATTTTGGTTGCATGGTGTTGCTATTTACTATCCTAGAGTAACTGTTTACAGATTATGATCATGAGTCTGAGGTTGTTGGATTCTAAATTGGGTTTTATGGTCTTATGGGTACTTGATCCCTGAGTTAAGTTGATCAAAAGTTTTTTAAACCTATCCACGAGGCCCACCTATTTCCAACACTTACATAATCAATTCAACATCATTTTCTTAGTTAAAATTGAGCTCTAAAATACATCATTTTCATTGAAGTCCTGTCTATCTATATTGTAAAATACTTTAATATTCTAAAATATGCAATAATTTAAATCACATATTTAAAACTGATTTCAACGTATCCCAAAGGGCCAATTTTATAACTCATGTAAACGTGTCCAAACATGATATAAAAATATATAGAAGTGGAAAAGGGGCCTTACACTCATTATGACCGAGTCACTCAAAATGTGGTGGAGTGGAGTCAACTCGGTCAAGTAAGTAGAGTTTTTCAGTGGACTTAGTTCCATGTCATTACCAGTTGCACCATAGGCTATCATCAAACAGTATCCCAATGAGTTGGGGCTCCACCAGGCCCAGACTCTTTAGAAATTTGTAAGCCCGCTGGATTGGACCCCATTTATTAACAACCTAAATTGCATAAAATGAATGTGACCCTCTTAAATGTTATCTAACTAAATTTTGAACATTAATAGGAGTTGGTTCCGCTATTAAATTGATTTTTTTAAAAATATTATATTAGTTGGAAAATAATGGCAAAGTCCACTTGGGATGAAATCTGACCACGGGACATATAAGAGGAACTTGATCACTTTAAAAGATTTGGATTTTAGGAGTGAGTCAAGTCTCAGACCACTTAGACACGTATTCATGTAACAAGAGTGGACTTAAAATGTGAAACCAACGTTTTGCAGTTGGACCAGAGAGGCATAAAAGATCTAGACGTCAACTAAAGCGAGTGGGTGGAAGTTTCCCACTGCGATTTAACCACGTTCCTTGTTTCCATTCATTGTAAAGGAAATGGAAGATTCCTTCCTTAAGACGTACCTCCATAAGTCATGACACTCCCACATCCAGAAGGGCGTCTGCTGAGTGCGACAAAATCTAATTTGATGGTCGTTCACTCGTTCTGAGATATTTGTGGTTCCATTTGTAGGCCCTTTTTATTTATAAGAATTCAAGAAATTCATATCCAAGGAATTTGCAAATTCTCTAAAGTTGTCCCTTATAAATAGAGTAAGATTGATGTAACATGAAATTTTATTTTATATATAAATAATATGAATGCCACGAGTTGTAAATAGGTATCCGATTATCTGATTACGAGGAGTTTCGAAAAAAAAGGGGTTTGGAACCTATTTTAAGTTTCGATTTATAAATGAGTCCGGGTCTGGAAACCGATTTAGATTCTAATTGATAAATGAGTCCGGTTCTGAGTTCATATAGGTTCCGACCCGTGAAACCGGGACTCGATATATGAGTCTTTCATATTGAAAATTGTACCCCAAAATTAACTCTCTCTCTCTCTCTGTTTTTTTGCATTTTATGTATAATACCTAAGGTAGTAGACTAGATGTATTATTATAAGTTGAATGATATGCTTATTTTAAGAAAAAAATTAATACAAAGAGAAATTAGAACTGATTTTGAAACTAGATTCAAGTCCTATAAGTGGATCCGGTTCCAAAATCAGATCCAAGTTTCCTATCAAAATTGGGCCTGGAACTAACAAAATAGGTTCCCAGTCAAAATTGGACTTCGAACCGAAACCATTATTTAGAACAGGTTCGAGTCCAGCATGGTTCCGACCCAGAACCGTTCCGTTTGCAACTCTACCATAGAGGCTAGAACTCTAATACACAAAAAGATCATTTGAAAATTTTTAGGTGGCTAAATTTAGAGTTCTAGCGGGAAAAAAAAAAAGAAAAAAAAAGGAGATGAGCTTTGCAAATGTCAAAGGGACAAGCCATCACATCATATCTATGACTTCATAACATTGCAAATGAACCTAGGAGTTGGAGTGGCATATAGTGTTGGTTTGCTCCCCATGTTTTCTATTTAAACCCACGCCAGATTTTTTCAATATGTATATGTGTGGTTTAGCGTTGTACTAGGGGAATAGTCCTGTTGGGTCAAAGGCCTCATGCAGTGGCAAACCTTTTCGCTTGAGTGGGGTACGTTGATGATGGTCAAATACAAAAAGTCAGTCATTATTTTATTGTACTTTATTCAGGTTACCATGTTAAAAGAGAAAATTAATCAATTGTGTATTTGTATCCATCCCTTTAAGAGCATAATGAATTAAGACCTTGGATAAAGCAATGTGCAAGCAAGTAAATTGTGTATTTGTGCCCATTCTTGCCATAAGAGAGTAATCCTAAAGGCACATTCATTTGCATGAGAAATAGATTGAGATAAAATTAAGGTTCCGACCTAAAGAGGAGACGGGAAATAAACTCTAAACCAAACACAACGATGGGTTCTCTCATCCTTTGATCTTCATTCGTTTATTTGTTCAAATCAAACCCAAAACTATTTCCTAAAAACTCATTCTAGAACTTTTTCACAAAACCCCAACACAAATTACAACTACAAACAACTAAATACTTTTTTTTTAAATTAAATAAAATTAGCTAACAATCAATAAAATGCATCAATAGCTAAAAATCTATAATGACTGATTGGATACATCTCCCTCCTTGTCCTCTAATCTAAATATTTGCCTTTTTTTTTTTTTTTTTTTTTGTTGAAATCAAACTCAACTCCATCAAGAGAACCCATTTCAGTAATGGAGATTTTTAAAAAGGTTGGATTTTTAGGAAGATCCATTGTTTCTTAAAAATCTCTCATAATCAAGAGAACCCATTTCAAACATGAGGATTTCTGTACGATGATAGATCTTCAAGAATCCCCTATTGCTAACATCAACATTTTTTAAACCAATTACCTACCAAAACAAACCCCGCTAAAAATTGTTTAGAACCCATACTTAGAGGAGGAATGAGAGACCGCGATTCGTGCATGAGCCGGAGGGTATTATAATTTCGGGATTTATTGAGAGAGAGAGAGAGAGAGAGAGAGAGAGAGAGAGAGTTTTGTTCCATTGGGGCTTACGGGCTTTATTCCAAGGTGGCTGGTCCACCTAGCCCATATTTTTTCAAGGCTGTGGGAGGCTAAAACACCCATGCAGCTATACATGGGTACACCCCTGATCTCATGATACCCACGCCATTAAAAAAAAAAAAGGGATATTGCCCATACATGACACAATTGCCCTTAAATCTAAGATTTTTCCCATAACAAGCAAAGTCCTAGTATTTCTCGCAGAGTTGTTCGTACAAAAATGATGTGATATCACATGATCCTAGGATATTGTACAGGGTGATATGTGTGATATCGTACTGCCATAGGATATCGCACTGTCCAATCTGTACGATATCACACAACCCTAGGATATCGCATGAAAAGTTCTGTGGAGAATATTTAAACTTGGATAGTTCATGGGCAGATGTTAGGTCTAATAATCGCAGAACGAGCAATATCCCTTAAAAAAAAAAACGGAAAGTTGTGCAAAACATACTCATGAAAACAATGATTCCTTTCTAATTAGGGGCGCCAAATCAAATGGGCCGGATTGAGCTAAACATGTTAGATACACTTACCCTATATCCGATACGTTTATTAAACGAGCCAAAAACTCATAACCCACACCCGCTATGGGTCAATCCGACCCGACCCGCATTAACCTGCGTAACCATTGCGGGCTGCTATGGGTTGGGTTGACTCTCACAATTTGCACCCAAGCCTAAATTTATTAACAAGAGTTCTATAAGGCTTTAACTATATCTAAAGTTTAAATTGGACCTAAATCGATAAGTTAAATGAGATAAGATCTAAATGAACAATCTTAGACTTTCTAAATCTTATTGGTGCAATTTAAAGCCTATTATGATAGGCAATATGGACAAGCTAGCTCTGCTGGGTTATGATAAGCCTAATGTTAGTTTGCTTCACATAGGATCTTAAATCAAACTTAGGTTCAACTGATATTGGGTTGAGAATTTAGCTTGTGTCAGTGTGTGGAGAAAATAGAGTGAGAACTAACATAAACTCGATCATTACTTGATTATTTTATTCTATTTTTATCATATACATTATATTTTCTTTATATCAACAATCCTCCTAAGAAATAAGAGCACTTAAAAATATTCGTAAGTAAATAAACAAAGTGTCTGCTTGAGAAAAGAGAAAGAGAGAATCATTTATACAATGAGTATAGTATATATATATTTTTTAAATGGTGACTATAGAAATAAAATAGCAAAACTAACAAAAATAAAATAAAATTCTCATAAAAAATAAAAATATTATATTAAAATAAAAGAACAAACGGGTTATACTGGTCATGTGGGTTAAATAGGTTAACCGTAACCCGATCAATTTAAATGCGGACTTAGAAAAGCTTGCCCTGCAACTAACCCATAATAATATAATATTATGTGGGTCGGGTTGTGAGGGTCACATGGGAGTCAGGTCGGGCTGGATTGATGGCCAGGATTGGCTTTTGCCAGCAGCCAATTGTAATCTTCTCATTGACTTTTCATTGCTCTTTTCTCCTTGTCATTTCGTTGTATCTGAATTTTCCAAAGAAACTTCACGGATACTACTCAACATGGAATGAGAAACCTCCTTTTCCCCTCAATCTCACCATTTTAAAAATCCATGACTCACCCCAGAACTCTTAGATGCTAAGTCTACCACACCTCTCCATCTGCTAATGGATCGAAGACTCGATGAGGCACTGCTACAAGGCGACTTGCCGGCCTTCCTCCATCTCGTCGAAGAAGATGAATCTGTTCTCGATCAAAGGGTCCCTCGCTCTCTGAACACGCCATTGCATGTGGCGTCCAAGTGCTGTCACAAGGAGCTGGTGGCGGCCATAGTCGAGCGGTGGCCGGAAATGGTGTTGATAGAGAACGTGAGGATGGAGACTCCACTCCATGAGGCGTGCTTGGAGGGGCACCTTGAGGTGTGCAAGATGTTGCTGGAGGCCGATCCTTCGGTCGCTTATAAGCGTAACTGTGATGGTGATAGTGTGCTTTTCGTCGCCTGCGGTCACGGGCACTTGGATGTTGTTAGGCTTCTCTTGGGGCAGTCGCCTCTCCTGCTGATATCGGAGGAGGATGGCTCGTCGACTTCACTTCATGCAGCTGTGTCTGGAGGATTTACAGGTAAGTTGCAGGACGAGTGATGGTGGTAGATGGTTGTTGCTTTCTTGATCAAAAGGTTCTCCCTTCAAATATGGTTGAGGAATTGATGAGCAGTAGTGTGCGGCACTGCACAAAACCATTTCCGTGGAAAACTTTTTTCATTTTTCGTGGAAAACCTTTTCAGACCTCCCACATCGGAAATGGTTTTCTACTCAGTGTGGAAAATAATTTCCACTTTTCATGCTTTTACCATGGAAAAGTGACCACAACAAAGGTCTCCTAAATTACTTAACAATCTTTGGTATGACCCACCGACATGAACCGACCTTGTAATTCAAGGCTCAGGTTCCATACCTAACCCCATTAACCAATGAGTTTTGGATTGAGTCCACCCATGCTACTCAACCTGTCAATCCAACTAACTGTGCTTCAACTCGGTACTTGACTTTGACTTTCTCTGAGAAAGCAGGCGAGGGTCAATATTCCTACTATGATTGGGCTCAAACTCATGACCCTATGAGATGAAGCCGATCTGAAATAGAACAAAGGTATATTATATATATAGTACGCAAAAATACCTGATGTAGTTTTTTTGGGCACAATTGATTGTAGATCTGGAATTGGGTCTACTTTTGACTCTTTTGGTAATTGGGTCATGTGGGCATGGATCCAACCCAGTTGCTAAAGTTCCCAAGTAGATGCGAGTCATATCTGTAATTAGTCTAGTTGAACCCGCATAGTGTAGTATTATGCAGGTAGTTAGGTCCGGTATGCTCAGGCCAGAATTGGGTCATTCTGATTCACCATGGAGCTAAATCCAACATACTTGATTCACTTGACCCAGTCAGACAAGCATTATTTATGCACCTCGGAAGAAAAAACTCGGAAACATGGCCAGGCTTAGAAACATATATACCAAGCCGCGTTGAATTGGAGACTCAGGACGGCCTAGTCTTAGCTAGTAAAAAAAAAAAAAAAAACTAGCTGTGTCTATTGAAAAACGTGAATAGAAATAGAATATTTTTCTTGAATCTGAGTGAGTCATGACCGAGTCTTGGCTGAGTCAACTGATCGTGACAGATGGACACTGGCCGAGTCAAATCAGCTCTGGCAATGGCCTGTTGAGAACCAATTTATTCACCGAGGCTTTCTTGATGAGCAACACAAGCACTTACAAGTACCTAATCTTAAAACATAAATTGACATTGTGTATAATTATACATGTAAATGATTCGACTTGGTTTTCATATGCGAAAAATGACAGATAGTTAATGTGTGATTTGAACTAATTTCATGGGTACGTGTACTATCAGATATAGTTCGAGAAATATTGAGCATACGTCCGGATTTTGCATGGAAAAGAGATGGACAAGGGCTTACACCATTGCACATAGCTGCAACCAAAGGTCACTTGGAGATAACAAGAGAGTTCCTCAAGATAGACGCCGATCTATGTTTCGTAAAGGACAATGATGGAAGATCTCCCCTCCATGCGGCTGCGATCAAAGGGCGAGTGGTCATCCTTGA
The DNA here is from genome assembly GCA_038049695.1 of Cinnamomum chago. NCBI lineage: Eukaryota > Viridiplantae > Streptophyta > Magnoliopsida > Laurales > Lauraceae > Cinnamomum > Cinnamomum chago. The sequence continues at coordinate 13,431,468 of CP142451.1, forward strand.
CGAGATCCTATCTGCGAGCTTGGACTCAGCTTCACTGGTGACAAATCAAGGGGAGACCATCCTCCACCTGTGTGTGAAGAACAATCAATATGATGCCTTGAGATACCTAGTTGAGAAGCTTGACATCACCCTGCTCATCAATCTCCCAGACAACAATGGGAACACTGTCTTGCACCTTGCCACTGCTGGAAAGCTCTCTGTGGTAAGAACTCCATCCCATGCTCAGATCATAGTTTGCCGGCTTTGCACTTCGCTCTACAAATTCTTGTTTGAGTTCAAAAGATCATGCAATTTAGTACTTGTCATCGTTAATTTAGTGGGGGTAGTTAAGTTCATATAATTGGTATTCGTTTCTCCTAATTTGTCTAATTTTAGCTCTAGTTAAACCGATTTGACCAAGCAATTCAACTTTTTATATTCTACATGGTTTGATGTCATTGGTGTCGCCTGCTGGTCTAATTCGATTAGTTAATAGAAACAATATCATTCTCTCTAATCCTTATATACAGTAATTCTGTGATCTCACTAAAGCTCATGGATTGGTCTATGAGATCATTGACCCACTCTATTTTAATAATGTACTGAATCAAGTTTTAGCTTCCAATTTTAAAAGCAGTATATGCTTTCACTTTTTTCAAACTTGGTGCATATAATAAATTCAAGTTGCACCACGAATTATCACTCATTCAATACTTTAGTCACTCACCTAACTGTATATGGTTCCGACTAGGATTGAATTAATATGCTTAAATTCATGAATATAGGCTATACGGGCATTGAAAAAGGAAGCATACTCCACTTCCAAAAGTTGAAGCGGACTATATTAACTTGAAATTAATTATATAAACATCCAATACATCTTAAGACATATGAACCATAAGATGGAATTCTATGGGAATGAAATCAAACCAATTCAATGCAATTACTATGTAAATACTACTAGGATCATGCTTTAATGGTTGTAGCTAGTACAAACTATGTAAATACTACTAAGATCATGCTTGAATGGTCGTGGCCATATAATGCATCTGAAGATGGGTTTCTTTTGTGTTTGAACCTGACCCAGATAGTGAGATACCTGGTCAGCAAAACTGGTGTCAACGTCAATGCTCTCAACAACAAAGGATACACGGCTCTTGATGTGGTCGAGACCGATGCCAGCAACTCTGGTGCACTCCTCATGGGGGCTACCCTGGTGGGAGCTGGTGGCCAAAGAGGCATGCATCTGCCACCATCTTCTCCTCTCGACATTCAAATCACTTCCCCTCCCAGATTGCCCACAAACAATCCAAGCCGCTCGAACTCATCCTCGCTGCCGATCCTCCCATCCCCACCCCGCTCGCATTGCCGCCGGCTTGAGATCCACAGTGAGGGCCTCCGCAACGCTCGCAACACGATCACCGTCGTGGCGGTCCTCATTGCCACTGTCACCTTCGCTGCCGGCATCAGCCCCCCAGGTGGGGTCCACCAGGAAACAGGGAAGTCGGTCGCCGGAAGGACGGCTCCTTTCAAGGTGTTCACTGTGACCAACAATGTGGCACTATTCTTGTCACTGGGCATAGTTGTGGTCCTAGTTAGTGTCATCCCTTTTCGCCGTAAGGCCATGATGAGCCTGTTGACGATCACCCACAAGGTCCTGTGGGTGGCCGTGTCGTTCATGGCCGTCGCTTACATTGCAGCCATGTGGGTGATTGTGCCACTTGGCAGTGGATCAAAGTGGCTGTTGGTGGTCGTGTTGTCGATCGGAGCGGGGACGGTGGGGTCCCTCTTAGTGGGGCTAGGGATGATGTTGGTGAGGCACCGGTTGAGGAAGTCAGAATGGAGGAAGGCCAAGGAAAGGAGGAAGAAGGGGAGTCCTAATAGTAGCACTAGGATAAGCCATGTAGACGAGCTACGTGCCATTAGAAAGAAGGGAAGTCGTGGGTCTGGTAATTCTGATGTAGAGAGCTCTGGAACATCAGGTTACCATATATATTAAGAGCTATATATAAAACTGTACGTATAGTTGTATCTTTCTATATCACCACTTGTAATGTAGTGTTTTTAACCTCTAGATTTTAGTTAGGGGCCTATTGTTCAATGCTAATTGAATTTTTAGGTTCTTCTAAAGCAGTAAGTGCCTTCTATATATTATTTCCTTTTCAAGACATGGGGACTAAAAGATGTAGATTTACAAAATGCCATCAAAATATACTCTTTTGATGGAATCGAAAATGGTTGTTCTCTCTTTGTTTCAATAAATTATTTAAAGTTTTCATAAAATGGATGGTCATGGTCCCCTTTGAGCCTTTGCCATTATTTTTCGCTCTTAGCATCATCAAATGGTCAATACCCATGTTTAAAAGCTTCTTCCCTTGAACCTTTTGTAATACAGTATGGATCAGAGAAGCAACATATAAATGATTGAATATGTGTATTTGATGAGGGAGTTAGGTGTAGATTGTGCATTAAAAGGCTGGATGGAGATAAAATATTTTACCTCTGTTATACATAATCATAAAAATATGGAGAGTCAAATCAGAACCTCATGTGTGATGCGGAAAGACGAGCGGCTAGAGTGTTCTTTTTACATCCCTCACATATTGTCTAATTTTCTCTTCTTCTTTGTTTTTTTTTTTTTTTCTGGGCCCCAGATCACGATCCAAATTGTTGGTTGTCTTTATAAAGCTAATAACAACTATGGGGCCATATCTCTGTCACTATTGATAATGACTTTTGAGATTTTTGCGAAAAACTCCAAACTCTTACGTCTACTTTGTCGGATTTCTGTGGGTCAAATTAGATCTAAAGTGTTCATTTTCTTTAGAAGGCTACAAAAGGCAATAGAGCGAATGTTCCAGTCTTATTACATCATGAATTTTGAGAAATTTATAATAAAAAATAACAATACGTTGGATGTACTCAAGATAAATGTGAATTTTATGTTTTTGTTTTCTTGGCAGTCCTGTTTTTTCAAAGTTTTTATTACTTTGTCTTCTAAATCACAATCCAAACCATCCATTATCTTTATAATGTAAGAAATGGCTAGGGGATAAAACTTTAGGCCCAAACTCATCATGGGTTAAAATATATTTGCAAAAAACTCCAAAACTATACTTGCATATAATTCTTTGGATTTCTTTGGGTCCATATTTCACAATCGCAACAACTTATCTATATTGAAAGCTAGAAACAATAGAGGAAATTTCATGTCCTTATCATGAATCTCATCGTAACCCATAGGATGTAGTTAAACAATGAATCCATTTCAAATGTCTCCTGCTAATTACTAAGCACTAAACAGTCTATTTGTGAAATGATCTATCTATTTTAAAAGGGTCAGATTTGCCAAATGGTTTAAAACATTGTTGATCTGAACTCAAAATTGAGGCAAATCTTGTCCCAAGATTTGGTATGACCGTACTAGCAGCTGGTTGCCACGCATTACTCCTTTTTTGTTGTAACATCATCTCGTGTAAGATGGAGCAAGACCCCAAAAGCTCAGCTTTCCATTGCGTACAATCGTAATTCGTAACCATAGATCCTAGCACATTTTGAAGATTCCAGCAAAAAATAGCAAACATTTCATCCTCCCTTCCTCCCCACCTCCTTTCCTCTAATCAGATGGGCGATAGTTCCATGATGGCCTGTCTGCATGTGCCCCACTACTTAGAAAAGTTATGATGATGGGATAAAGGAGGAAAACTCTATAGTAGAGCCCACTTAGGGGACGTTTGTTTTTTTCATTTACATATGTAATTGAATCACATGGGTAATAGATACACAAAAATCATGTTTGTTTGGTGTGATTTTGATTCACATGTGTAAAATAGTTGTGTAAATGGTGTGAAACACTTTCACACTGCACTGTTACCAGGCGGAGTGCTACAGTGCCTCACTGAGCAGTCCGCCTTTTATTTTTTATTTTTTATTTTTTGGGCCCCACTTGTAACATCCGGACCATTCATTCTCTCAAGAAGCTCAAACACGGCCATGTATCCAATTTTCAACCGTTGATGATGCATGAAGGTTGAGATATGATTAACATAATCACAGCCGTTGGATTAATCTATTGTTAGTAACATATAGCAGTTCGCCTTTTATGATTTTTTTTATTTTTCTGGGACCCAACTGTAAAATCAGGACCGTTCATATTCTTTAGAAGCTCAACAACGGCCATGTGTCCAATTTTCAACCGTTGATGATCCATGGAGGTTGAGATATCATCAAACAATATACAACCTATTGTTACTAACATACCCAGTCCGCCTTTTATGATTTTTTTAATGTTCTGGGCCCCACATGTAAAATCAGGACCGTTCATATTCTTCAGAAGCTCAAACACGGTCATGTGTCCAATTTTCAACCATTGATGTTGCTTGGATGTTGAGATATCATCAAACAATCTACAACTTATTCATAAATTCACATGTGAAATGTTATGCTAGTAACAAACAGTGGAATCTGATCCACATGTGAGTCATTTACATATGCAAATGACTCACATGTGGGTCATTGTGAGTCATTTACACATGTGAATCACTTTCACACGAAACAAACGACCCCTTATTGAATTCTGAAAAGCTCATAATAAATGGCTAGTGCATTCATAGTTGGGTCGGATTATACACAAATTCAATTGCGGCCGACTTTAGAACATATGCCTAGCATGGCCCAGCTCCAACACAGGCCCAAGGCCACCCATTTAGTCATTTCAACCAAACTGGGCCAAATTGGGCTTTCCACCTATTGCTTGGATAATACAGTAAATTACCATCACCCTTAGCCTGGCTAGGCCGGGCTTTGGGCTTTCTAACACTTAATCCAAACCCCGCGAAAATACTAATAAGCCCACATTACATATCCAATATCGGATATCTCAACAGTATCGGATATCTCAAATCTTACATCAATCGGAGTTTGTTCTATAGTTGGATTGACTGTTGGATGAAAAATGTGATCAAGGATATGCATATGGTGGAACAAACTCCGACTGCTGTCAATCCAACCATAGAACAAACTCTGCCCGATGTAAAATTTAAGGATAAAACTATATACATGGAGGGCATTTATTTTGAATCATTTGGATTTCAATAGGTCGGAAGTCGACCCACAGTGGAGGCCCACTCCTCTAACACAGGATTCCTCTAGTTCAAAGCCTGTGGAGGATCCGGACAGACTCATCAGCCCTACAGTGCTACACGAGAGCATTACAAATCAGTGCTCCCGCGGCGTGCGGTTTCTTTGTCCGCACGAAGAGGTTTTGTTCGTGCGTGCGTGCGAGATCTGCGTCACTGGTTGCTGGTGTTTTATAATTTTAACCCCTTAAACCCTTGAAACAAGACTCTGATGAAAGATGTCACAACTATCTAACGTTAGACTCTTTTTCTCTACAAACTCATCTTCTCTTCTATTTCCCTTCAGATTCTCTTCTTCTTCTTCTCCTTCTTCTCTTCTCTGCAATCTTAGAACCCCTCTAAAACCCTTCTCTCTCATCAGAGTATTCTCAGCTTCTGCCAATAGAGATAAAAGGCCTCTTCCTCAGAGGAGGAGAAGCATCAGCACTTTCAGAGAATCCAAAAGCGGAGAAAAACCTGCGGAGATGGAAGGGAAAGAGAGCGTTGGGTTCAACAAGAAAAGGGCTGAAGGGAGAGATAATAAGAAGCACATGAACCTTCAATTGAAAACCAGAAAGCTTAATCCTGTCAATACTATTTGCTATGTTCAGGTAAAGATCATGCCTTTTTGTTCCTTTTGAGGTTTTCTGGGTTGTGGGGTTTCTGGGTTGGGGGTTTTTGGATTTGGGTTTGTGTTGTTTTGAAATCTCACCCTTTTTTTAAAGGTTTTGGGGGTCTGTAGAAGCTAATTTATTGGAATTAGGTTTCTTATTCTTAAAATTCTCTTCTTCTTTTTTTTTTGAAATGTGGGTTTTCTAGATTCTTTTTCATTTATTGGAATTGTTTCAACTTTGGGTTTGTGAGTTTCTTGCAAAAATTCATCTTTTTTTTTTTTTTTTTCACTTGGCTTTGTGTTTTGTCTTATGTCTTATTTTGCTCTGTTTCATAGATTTTAGGGACTGGAATGGATACACAAGACACGTCGCCGTCGGTTTTGCTGTTTTTCGACAAACAGAGGTTTATATTCAATGCTGGAGAGGTATGTTCAAGGAGATATTTGCAGGAGGAACTTGCTCTATAATGCAGTGACTTAATTAATATCTGTTTTGAAAGAAATATTCAATGTTAGAATTGGTTTCTTCCCTCTATTCAAATCATGACTATTTCGTAAGATATAGTGAAGCTCATTGCATTATTTGGCTGTCCGATTTATTACTCTATATAAATGCTAATCTACTCCAAAGCATCATACTGTTGTGAATCTTGTATTTTTTTTTTTAATTCGTGACGTCTTACCAATTAGGGAAGAAAAAAAAAGGATCACTTGGTATGTTCTATCTGACCAGGTCATCTGTAGTAGTCAGACAACTACCATGCCCAGAATGGGAAACTTAATGGCATTGCTCTTATAATTGATACCTTTGTTGCTTGGCTGATTTCCTCCATCACCAATGCCAATGTTTGTGTTGCCACCTTCATTGTCACTGCTGTTATAACAGTTGTTTTGTATCTTCTCTGTGAAGTGTCCATGGTGATTTTTTTGCTGTTTAGGAACATGTGCACTTTCTCAACTGGTTTCGTTATGCTTACTTTCATATACCTTCAAATCCCCAAGACAATTGAACCCCAAAATGGGTTCTTTCGGTCATTTTTTTATTTTCCAATTATGATTCATTTTGCCTTGTTTCAGGGGTTGCAACGCTTCTGTACTGAGCACAAGCTTAAGTTATCAAAAGTATGTGACTACCCACTTTAAATTCTATTTGTGGGGATTATTTATCATATTGTAAAAATAGCCTGAACATCTTTGGGTTTATCTTCAGATTGATCACATGTTTCTTACTCGTGTTTGTTCAGAAACTGCCGGTGGTCTTCCAGGTTAGTTCTTTTTTATCTTGGCTTTGAAATAGTGGTTCTTAGGTTTTTAGATGATTTTCTAGTATTGCGATCTAAGTCTCAAACAACTGTATTGAACTTAAGAGTGAAACCTGAAGGGGTTGTTTGGATGTATTCCAAAATGGAACTAAGCTGTGATACATCCCCAATGGAATCAAGTTTGGATGAATCCCAGAACAGTATAGGGAAAATGGTAAAAGAACTAACATATGTTTTTCCCTCGGATGTGATTTCCGGGCATTTGGGGGGTGGTGCAATTCTCTTCCAGAGTGAGGTGAATTCCTCCCATAATTTTATCAATCAGACATCTAGTAATTAGTGGTTGCTGTTTACTACTTTTTTCAGAAGATTTGACTGAAAAAAGTTTATTATATTGGTCACTCTTCCATATTTATTTTGGGCTGTAATAAATGTGCTAGAATATTACGTTCATACACACCTGTATAATTTATTTATTTTAAATCACACATGAGCACTAAGATTTACTCTAGATTTTAAACTGATTCTGCAAAAGTATGGTTCACAAGTCTAATAATTAAGGTGTCTTTTAAACCCCACAGGTCTGCTATTGACTTTGGCTGGCATTGGAGATGACGGGATGACTGTAAGTGACTTTTTTGCTTTTAAAACTTTATACTATTCACTGAGCTTTTTCATAAAACATTCTACACTCTTGCAATGTACTCAGGTTCATATGCATAGCATGTGACTACAGTATATTTACCTTTCAGAAAAATAAAAAAGTAGGAGTTGTGGTGTATTGCTTGCAACGATATCTTTTTTTTTTTTTTCCTTTCTTGTCATAACCCTCTCTCTCTTTCTCTCTCTCTCTCTCTCTCTCTCTCAGGTGAATGTATGGGGTCCCTCTGATCTCAAATATTTAGTTGATGCAATGAGGTCATTTATCCCAAAAGCTGCCGTGGTTCACACTCATAGCTTTGGATCGGCATCCAGACCCAGTGATGCTGGCACATTTACAGATCCCATAGTTCTCATTGATGATGAGGTTGTCAAGATATCAGCAATTCTTCTGCGACCCAGTTGCTCTAACACATTGAACTCGGCCGCTGGGATGTTAGAAGAAAACCGGGACCAATTGTTAGAACCTGTTGCACCCTTTTCACAAAGTTCACCTGGAGAGGAAGGAATGGAGTTAAAGCCTGGTGATATTTCTGTAATTTATATATGCGAGCTGCCTGAAATCAAGGGAAAGTTTGACCCAGCAAAAGCTGTGGCGCTTGGATTGAAAGCTGGCCCTAAGTATCGTGAACTGCAACTTGGAAACTCAGTTAGGTCAGATCGTCAAAAGATTATGGTAAGTCATAGTGAAAAAATCTTGATTTTGCTTTCATTTTTACAGGTTTTTGGTCTTCTTATTCTTAGACTGAAACACTGCAAACTGCAAGATTCAAACCACTGATTAGTATGGTGAAAGGCATAGATTCCATAAAAAAATCCTGCTATTCCACCATCAGTTGGGTTATATACATTTGAAAGCAATGGCAAATTAAAGACAGAAGGCAAATGGTTTGCTTCTATCATAGTCCTGTGACCAACCTAATGCATGGATCATTCTGATTTTTAAGGTCAGGGAATCTGCACAGTGGTCGGTCCCCCCCACCCCCCCACCTTTTTTTTTTTTTTGACGAAAATGACTATTGAAAGGAAAGGCTACACAGAATGGGAGAGGAATACTATAACAAAAGAAGGCAAGAAGCCAAGACGCAATAAAATGATCCAAGCCCCATCCCACAGAGAGGGGAAAAAATACAAGTCAAAAGACTACAAGGGGAACATGTGAACAAGCAAAACAGGATGAGAAGCGCCCTCCTTAGCGAGATGATCAGCTTTTAAATTAGCACTACGGTCAATGTGGGAAAACGTAACTTGAGGGCTTGTAGCAAGATCCAAAACCTCATCTACCACACCTGCCAACTTCCAAGGGGCTTTAGCAGTAGCTGTACCCCATTGGATTGCACAAAATGAGTCTCCTTCCACAATAGTGGGTTTGATGTTGCACTCATGGCACATTTGCCTGTGATAGGTGAGCAGGCTTAAAATTATATGCATAAAATGCACAAATCCCATATTAATAAGCGCTTTGGTTCTTTGCTTGAAGTTCATACTACCATAAACTTGGTCTCATCTGCTTTTAGTTTACACAAAATGTTGGTTTTCCCCAGTCCACACTGAATCTGGTTAAATGTAATTTAACTACAGTGGTCTCCAATATTTATCTCTGATTCTCATGTCTAAATATTGCTTAGTCATTTTTCTATGCAGGTTCATCCAAGTGATGTACTTGGTCCATCAACCCCTGGCCCTATTGTTCTCCTTGTCGATTGTCCCACTCTTTCTCATTTGCAGGAAATGGTGTCCATACAAACTCTTAGTGATTATTTTGCAGAGAATGCTGACCGTCCTCAAAAAGGTGTGAAGTGTGTGAATTGCGTTATTCATCTCGGCCCTGCTTCTGTCACAATGACTCCCAATTATCAAAAGTGGATGAAAAGATTTGGTGGGGCACAACACATCATGGCTGGACATGAAATGTGAGGTTTGACAACTATGAGTTTTGGTCTGCATAATTGTTTTCTTCTGGTGTTTGTATTGGAAAAAAATATGTTATGCTGTTGTCAAGTGGAATTTTGTCTCTAGGACTATTATTATTATTATTATTATTATTATTATTATTATTATTTAAATGTTAGGACTATCCATTACTATGTATCTCTTTGATGTGTTAGGATCGTTTAGTGTTACCGCATATTACATAATTCAGGGGTAAGATTGTGTGACGGTCTATGTTTTATTTGGTGTAGATGTTTGTCAGTAGTAGTGACAAGTATTAACTTGCTAATTGGCTTATGAATGAGGGTAGCACCCTCTTTTTGCCAAGGGTGTCGACAGATTGGCTTGCCCTTCAGATCTTCAGGCCTTGTTTGTCGCGGTTAGCCCAAGTTATAGAGCCATAGCCCCTGTTTGTGAAGTTGTATCTTAATTTTCAGGCCTGATTTTTTATCATCTTGGCTCGTTCATAGTCATAGTCATTGGTCTGTCAGATTGGGTTGGTCAGGCCAAATCTTGGCATGGTTAATCATACATGTGTTAATGGTAAAACAAATGCAGGATATAGGGCTGAGCTTAGTAGGGTTGCCTCTAGCCAGGAAAACTTGGTTCATCTCAGTCTTGACTCTCAACCTGACTCAGACCCTTCCGGGACTTGTCCATTGACATCCCAGATTTTTACCAGTCTCGAAATCTGGAAATACAAGCTAAATTGTTGGCTTCAATTGGCTTGCACGGAAGAAACCATGTTGCCCAGATTGTTTCAAATGAGAAATTACCTACCAGATATGACTGTGCATCAGATTCTTCACAGCTTGTTTAGTACCTATTGAAACATTATTTGAGTTAATATAATATTATTTTGCTTCATTTTTGAAATATAAGACAGACATTGAAATATTTATTACTTGATTGTTTAGAGTAAGATTCATATAATTATTTTTTTTCAGAGTCATTACCAAATTATTATTTTTTAAATGAGCATTTATTAAAAAAATTAATTATCATGTTGCATCCAGGAATCCTAAGTTCTGGGAATTCTCAAATTGGACATGTCGTATGAGTTTCAGATTCTGACACATGTACTTATGCAATTAAGAGAAGAGAAGAGGCCATAAGTTAATAGACTAATGACTAAGTCATCCTAGCCTTCTTAACATTGGTTTAACAAGTTTGAGGATAGCTAAGAATACACCTTTGAGGGCCATGATCAATATGTCTACTTGTTTGATTGAGTTCTCATATTCTTACTACTGCTTATTTTTGTCTGCAGGAAAAACATGGAAATTCCAATTCTCAAATCCAGCGCAAGAATTGCATCAAAGCTCAATTACCTGTGCCCTCAGTTTTTTCCAGGTCCAGATTTGTGGTCTCATGAACACCTAAATCACATATCTCAGAGCTCTGCTGCTTCAAGCCAGGTTTGTTTTTTATGCCACCATCGGTGGAAACTTCATTCTTGTTTCCCAAAATACATCCACTTTTTTACACTTCTTCAGAGTACTGAGTTTTTAACCCTTCTTCCGAGACTTGATTTGTTATATTTTTTTCCAGGGCTCTTCTCTGATGCTCTGTGATAGCATTCCTGCTGAAAATCTCCTTAAGGTATTGAATTGCTACTCTTAAGAACTCAAGCTGTTAAATCGTAATTAGTAGTACTTTCCACATCATCATCCTTTCATTGTGTGACCCATCAGAATAATGGCCAGCTCAAGGACTGTATATTTTCTGCTATGTAATTAAGAACATTGATTCTGCGGGCCATTGATGGGGTGGTGTAAAGTGTAAACATCTAAATGGTGTGATCTTTGCAAGTTCTCCCATGATGAGCGGGTTGGACTTGACGGGGTTCAGATAGATGATTGGACTTTCCACGTTGCGAATGATTTCATATTATGGAGAAACTACATGCAGCATACCCTTTTGTTCAATTTAGTTTCCATTCCTTTTACCTCATAAAATGACCACTCCATCTGTTACAGTTCCACTTGCGTCCTTATGCCCAGCTTGGACTAGACAGATCTGGGGTTCCCAACTTGGTGACTCGCATAGAAATTGTTGACGAGCTCCTAGCAGAGATTCCTGAAATTGAAGATGCTTCCAAACACATTAGCCAATTTTGGCACAGTTCTGGAAAAGCTATAGGGATGGCTTCTCGTATGCAGGACAACATAATTATGATTGAAGAACCATGGATCAATGGTAATGCTTGTATATCCAATACAAATTTGGCAAATGAGGCCACTGATGCATCTGAAGAAACTTCAACCTCAAATGACAGCAGCACAACTGATTTTAAACATGAACCTAAATTTCCTTCTTGTTTGGAGAATATTTCAAGAGAAGACATGGAAATTGTTCTTTTGGGCACAGGCTCATCTCAGCCATCCAAATATCGCAATGTTAGTTCTATTTATATTAATCTTTTCTCAAGAGGAAGTCTTCTTTTAGATTGTGGTGAGGGAACTTTGGCCCAGCTGAAAAGAAGGTAATATTGTGTTAAAAAAAGCTATGTAACTTTTAAATGTCTTTTAGTGTTGGCATATGGAGGGTGTCAAAGAAAGTGACTTCATGAAACCTGAAATGAGACATCCATACAAATATGTAAAAGTATTGAAGTATGGTAATTAGAAGTAGTGCAGTTATTTGTGTGTAAATATGAACAAAGGCGATCATATAATTAGTAAAAGCCTTTTTTTTTTTTCACTACTGACCATTGCTAGAAGGTAGTGTGACATAATAGCCATGCCTCTGTTATTGGAGAATGCCCATGTAATGTGTCTGTTGTGAAGAACCTAGAACTGCTTTGCTTGTTACCTAAGTTGTTTAGTTTCCTGTGCCAATTGTTTGGACACTGATGGATAATTTCATTTCTAATTTTTAGATTTGGTGTAAAGGGTGCTGATGATGCTGTCCGAGGCTTAAGGTGTGTCTGGATTTCCCATATGCATGCTGACCATCACACAGGTCTTGCTAGAATACTTTCTTGGCGCTGTGAGCTGTTAAGAGGCATACCTCATGAACCATTGCTTGTTATTGGGCCAAAACCGCTGAAGAGATTCTTGGATGCATATGCAAGACTTGAAGATCTAGATATGCAGTTCTTGGATTGCAGGCATACAACAGAGTCTACAATGGATGCCTTTGCAGGTTCTCTTGACTCAAATGGTGATTGCTTACCTTCAACAAGTAATGTCAATGATGGAACTGTAAATAGGATTGGTGGTAGAGTTGAAGGACAGGGATTCGTCTCATCTCAAAAACATGTAGCAACATTATTTGCTGAAGGCAGTCAAATGCAAAGCTACTGGAAGAGGCCGGGGAGTCCAGTTGAATCTGCTGTGGATTTGTTGGCATTGAAGAAATTGAAGAGAGTACTGCTAGAAGCAGGTTTGGAGGCCATGGTCAGCGTTCCAGTTGTGCACTGTCCGCAGGCATTTGGGGTTGTCTTGCATGCTGCTGAGAGGATAAACAATGTCGGAAAGACTATTCCAGGCTGGAAGCTTGTTTATTCTGGCGATACAAGGCCATGCCAAGCACTTGTAGATGCATCCCATGGAGCAACAGTCCTTATACATGAGGTGGGTAACCCAACAGATCTTATAACTTGCTTTATTGTGGATCATCTATTTATAACATTCCTTTCTTTTTTACTCTGTTGGAACATGGTGTGATTTTCGATTGATTAGCTGGATGGCCTAGGATGTGGCCCACCTGGGGCCCCACTGATCACGGGTTTGGCGGGCTGGAAAGATCAAGCTGTGTAGGCCCCAAATATGAAAAATGGGGCCAATCTCATTCCCTTAACTGCTTGATCTTTGGCCCACAAGTTTAATGGCTTCATTAAAAAAATAAAATAAAATAACCCTGACCCTTGATCCAACAGTCCCGTCCATTTCAATGGGTGCAAAACCCATGGGATTGGTGACTATCAAGGGTTAGTTTGTGTGTGTGGAGTGTGGACACCCAACATGATACCCGTATCGATTACTTTGTGCAAGGTGTATGTACTAGAAACAACACACACACACATATTAATATATATTAATGCTCTTGTAAAAGCTTCCCTTATGGTCTTATAGTACAAGCCAACCAGTGGGGCTTCTTTTAAAAGCTTCCCTTACGGTCTTACGGTGCAAGCCAACATGGTGCGGCCCACTTGAGACCCCTACAAATCATGGAACATGGGGGGGATGGAAAGATCCAAGTGGTACCAACCTAGATATCAAATTTGTAGTCAATCTAATACCTCTAACCCATTCACCCGTGGTCCACAAGTTTAACGGCTTTATATAAAACAATAAAATTGACCCTTGATCCAGTGGTTCGCTCCATTTAGATCTATCAAAATCCTGTGGGACTCGTAGAAATAGGAGGGATGGGTTTGGATGGTCTGTTCGAATGAACCAATTTGTGGCCCCATGAGGTGGCTTATACCGTAACACGGTAAAGGGAAGCTTGTATATGAGCATTATATATATATATATATATTTATATATGGGAGATGCTCCTATGAGAGCATCTCTCACAGTACTAAGAGAGATAAGGTTGGGGCCCTCACATCCATATCCATTGCCAATAACTTAAATGGGAGGGCCCCCATCCTTATCTCTCATATAAGGTGAGAGATATATCTCATAGGATTATATATATAGAGAGAGAGAGCGCAAGGGTTTCCTAAGCTCGAGCTTATGACAGAATTTCGTAAGCTCATACTTGTGGGGCCCACCTTTGGTTCATCCAAAAGGACCAAACACATGACCCACCTAAATTGCACATGTCCACAAACTTTTGGACAGATCCGAAATTACTGGACCGTTGGATCGACTATGCATCGATCTGAATAGACCGTTGACCATTAAACTTTTGGGCCCCTATGGAGATGATAGAAATCACGGTTGTGATTGGTATTTTGCAGAGAGGAGGATCCCTGGAAGTCCTTGAAATCCCCCCGTCCCCATCCCCATGTGGGCCCCACCATACACTTGAGCTGACCTTATTCTAAACTTGAGCTTAGGAGAGCTGGCCCCATATATATATATATATATATATATATATATATATATATGAGATGCTCCTATGAGAGTAAGGGTGGGTGGGGGCCCTCAGCATCTCTCATACACACACACACTCACATATGGGGCATGCTACAAAACTCTCCTTCCTATTCACGAATGAGGATGAGTTAGTTTAGTGACATGTCCTCCATCCTAATTTTTAGGAAGGGAAGTTAAAGCATTTAAATGCTGCTTTCTATCTTGGGAAAGCAATGAATTATGTATGACTCTTCCCTACTTTTTCTCCTTTCAAAAGATACTTAAACACATTTAAAGCAATGCTCCAACCACAACTAATACTTCCTACTTTTTCTCCTTCTCAATGGGCCCCTCTTATTTTTGTGATTGAATCCAACAACATTAGATTTATAAATTTATCGATTACTTTTAGTATTTCATGGTAATATTAGAAATCCATAGTGGGGCCCTCTTATTTTGTGATAGAATCCAATGACAGTTATAAATTGATTAGTGTCAAATCATGGGGGTAGGTGAAACTAAAAGGCATGGACAGTGGCAGACCCAGGATTTCCATTTGAGTGGGGTGGAGGATGTTCAATTGACAAAGTCAGAATCATCGCCAGCTACCAATCATCAACGCCAACGATGAATAATCTCCACTAATTACGTGGTTTATAGACATAATTATTTATTTTTTTATTTTTGACAAATTAAGTATAAAGAACTTAATTCCTATAAAAGCTTTTTAACTACAACCAATTCCCCGAGAATTATTTTTTTTTAAAGAAAATTATATCGTAACAAAATAGAGGTATACCCTATAAACGAGCATTACAAATATTCTTAGCAATTTTTCATTACTAAGCCCTCACCACAATTTGTCATTACATCCTAGAGGTTTGTCTGCTATGCAATATTATTAGTGCAAGAATTTTATAAATACATATATAAATAAGAAGCCCTAACATGAAAATTAGAGATTGAAGACTTGTCATCTATTAAAGATTGAAGATGCTTGACGCTGCAACATGATCGGCGCCCCAGGTACTTATAATGTAGGTCCGCCACTAGGCATGGATTTATTCAAAAGTTAGTATCAAACTCGAAATAATGCACTAATTTGATGGGCGATGGTGGGCCCAACTCGTATTGAAGTATTGGAGCCCTCTACTTTGATTTATTTGAATCTTTAATTTAAAGTGGGCCCTTAAAAGAGAGTCACTAATTTCTCACAAATTTCGAAAATAAAATCTGTGAGCATTTTCTCATTAAATGCTCCTTTTGAAAATATACTTGATATTCCTATTTTTAAGCTCTATTTGTCATTTTATTCGATAGCAAAACAACAATATATAAGGTTGTTTTTTATTGGATGTTTGTGTAGCCCGATATTGTTCAATCGATTGTGGGTGATATCGATTATGGGTGTGTGTGTGTGTGTGTGGATATTGTTCAATCGATTGTGGGTGATATCAATTGTGGGTGTGGGTGTGGGGATATTGTGGGTGTGGGGATATTGTTCAATCGATTGTGGGTGTGGGGATATTGTGGGTGTGGGGATATTGTTCAATCGATTGTATATTTGAGTTATGACCCAATGGCTACCCTTTAATACCTATAATTATTTATGTCAGAGAATCCGGTGTGTGTGTGTGTGTGTGTGTGTGTGTGTGGATATTGTTCAATCGATTGTGGGTTTGGGGATATCGATTGTGGGTGTGTGTGTGGATATTGTTCAATCGATTGTGGGTGTGGGGATATCGATTGTGGGTGTGGGGATATTGTTCAATCGATTGTATATTTGAGTTATGACCCAATGGCTACCCTTTAATACCTATAATTATTTATGTCAGAGAATCCGGTGCATCTGGATAGGAGGGTTTGCATGTGCCCCTAGGGATTAGTTATCGGCTGTCCAGAATCAAGTGTCCCTCGGACTCATGGCCAAAGGCTCCTAGGTTGAGCTGGGCAAGAGATACCCTGGGTTATAAAAAAAAAAAAAACGAAGTTATTTATGTCAAAGGAGGAGAACTGTAAATTATGGCTTACTCTGGTTTGCCAAACAATAGAATTGTAGGCTTATGGGTAACTTGAGTTGCCTGCACTCTAGTCTAGTTACAAAGATCCGAATGGCCCTTGGGCATTTTTTGTGCCTTTTTGCATACAATCTTATTGTTGTTTTCATCTTCATCCTCTGAATTAGTAGTTATCTTGCAACTAGATTTTTTAGGTTTTGTCTGATTTCCCAGTCCCACGTGATTGGTTTTCCAATTATTTTATATGCATGTTCGCCTGTGTAGCCCTGCACGTGGTATTTGAGTTTAAAATGCTGCATTTGGGTATCCTGACTTAGACGGGTCAGAGGTCACAATCAGTGATCTTAGATATTTGTGTTTTTTTTATCTTTTGGTGGCGTGCCTGTGTGGTGCGGTGCCCATTTTCCTTTTCTGCTTCCAATATCTAACTGGATGGAAAACCATCGATTTTGCTAACTATGCCAGAATCACATAAATGCTTTATGTGGCTTCACATAGTAAAAAAAAAAGTTGTTATTTTTAATTTCGCTGGACAGAATCCACTGGTGAGAAGTCATGAAGATATGATAATTGAATACATTGTGCATGTTTTAATTGCAGGCAACCTTTGAGGATGGGATGATGGAAGAAGCTGTGGCTAGGAACCATAGCGTGACAAAGGAAGCCATTGAGGTTGGTGCATCTGCTGGTGTGTTTCGCATCATCCTTACACATTTCAGCCAGAGGTATCCAAAAATTCCAGTTTTTGATGCAACCCACATGGACAAAACATGCATTGCCTTTGACATGATGAGTATTAATGTAGCAGACTTGCCTATTCTTCCAAAAGTGGTTCCACACCTCACACTCCTATTCAGAAATGAGATGGTAGTCGACGAATCTGATGATATTCCAGTTTCTGTACACAATCCTTAGGAAAATAGAAAGCTGTATCGTTGTTTTTATTTATTAAAATTAATTTGTACAATTTTTTACTTGAGAGATTTTTTTTATTACTTTTAGGCGTAAGTCCATGTTTTTTCCCAAGATTAGTATGGAAATCATTCGGATGTAAGAGTTACTTTTCATTGTTTCATTTTGAGTTTTTGAAGAAGAGCAAAACGAGGAAAGTCTTTCATAAGTTAATACAAATGAAACAGATTCTTGAATAATTAATTCTAAGGGAAAGACTTGTTAAGAGAATTGTGAGACTGGAAGTTTAATCCTGTGGAAACATCGTGAGGCTCATAAATATGGGTCTTTGAAACTTGCATGATATTTTTTTGAAATTATGTTGTTTTCCTAGGATCTCAAGTAAATAGTGTCGTCAGCAGCAGCAATATCTCATGCAGGTGGGTACCTTGTGTGTGTATTTTGATGACTCTGCAGATGTTTGCTTACAACACAGACACCCCGCGTCCATTGTGGGTTAATATGATCAGCAGTCTAGATGAATTAAAGGAAATAAGGTTCTCATTAGGCTTAAATTTGTTCCAAGCTGGATGAAAACGGGCTAGAGCCAAAACTGGGGATGTATTTTGGCCCATTAGACTGAATATGGATCAAATTGTTTAGTATTCAATTGGATGTATGAACCAGACCAGTAGTAGAACTCAGCTAAGCCAGCCTGAGACAGATGGAGAAGGCGGAGTGGTTTTTTCTCTTTTCTTTTTTCTTTTTCCTGCTAGGTTGGGCTAATGGTTTAGGAATGATACATTAACTGGAGTACCCAAGGATCAATCCAAGGGCATGTGTGTGAAACTAAGGTGGCAACACCACTCAACAATGAGGGCTAGTATTTTTATTTTCCCTAATAGGTATTGAATACATTGGAATTCTATGTCAGGTGGACTCTAAGAAATGATTGTTAAAGAGGTGAGAGGTGAAGGAACTGAGGTAGAGATGCAGATGGGATCTTAACTTTCCTAGGATTTGAATTACAATGGTGATGGCTGGGTCCCTTCATTATTTTCTATGAAAGGGGAGATTCTATGGTCATTTTTGGATATTCACCTTTTTCTTTGATTATTTATTAACCACTTGTAGAAACAAGTCTCAAAATCCCTAGGAGTTCAATTACATGAAACAAATTAGCCCTAAGATAATTATATGATAATGTAAAATGACAACAATTCAGACTAAATTGAAGCAGATAGTAATAGTTTTGAAAGTGAGTCAACCTAAACTTTGTTGAATTTCTGAGTTGTCACCTTTTCCTAGTAGGGCCATGTTCTTCTGCTACCTGAGGACTCACCCAAGTCCCACAGAAAGAGTTTATTCTCTGTTCCCTTTTCAGTATAGATTCTTGTGTGTTCTCAAGTTCTCATATCAGCAGGTCAATTAGAGAAGATTAGCATAGCTCCTGCACAAGGATGACGCTGCAACTCTCAGTTTATGTTTGTGCATAGCATGCTGTTTTGATCACTTATTTAAGCGACTGTGGTGGAGAAGTAATCTAATATATATACATATAATTAGTGAAGCATAGGAATGAATTGACAATGACCATTTCCTTAGCTGAATTCTCATTTTGGTTCCCTTTTTTTTTTTGCTGGAAGAGGAGGATTATATTAAAGCAAACAGATAAGATACAGCTGATCAGTCTAAAAATAGTCTGCTTTATACAAAAAAAATCAGCTGATGACATGTTTATCTATGATATTGACACCCTGGGTGAAGCTTGGAGGAAATTCTGGGTTTAATTTAGAAGGGCCTGGAAGTTCTACAACTGCGTCCTCTGGAGTTGCATCAAAAGCTCTCCTGTGCTGCTGATCCCTCCTGCAATGTTTTGAAGATCTTATAGGTATTACATTTCATATATGTGGAGGAAATGAAGCTGTGAAGACTGTTTTCTATGGGAGTGTGGTTAATTTCACCAATAGGTCCGCAGTAGAATTTGCGGAACTCCGACAGATTGTTGCTTGCCAGTGGTCCAGTTGTTATAGACAGGACCTTATTGATGATGCCAAAAAGTATTTTCGGGCACCACCAGTCAAGTGATGAGTAATTAATGTGAAAATTAATGGAGAGAGAGAGAGAGAGAGAGAATTTATAGTGGTTTGGTCAGTGCGACCTATGTCCACTTCAAATTGGTAATTTTATTTCTCCGAGGTAGGGTTTACAAGTCAGAAGAATACAATGATAGTGTAAGAATGGATAAGAATTGCTTGCCCTCCGGTGCTGGTGGGGCTCCGTGATTTATAGTCTTCTCCTAACAGATGAGGACGACTCTTCAGCAACGGACGCTTCATTCTGGCGGAGTCTTCGAACTGCCCTCAACAGACGAGGCATGTAAATCTCCTCCGCAGGACTTAGTAAAAGCGGGTTAAGGGAACGACGCGCTGACTTCGTCATTTTGTGGATCTGGACCCAGCCCTTAATGGGTGGATTTAGACCTGGGCTCATCACGGACTTGGGTCACTTGAACCTGACCCATCATCGTGGACCGAGTCACTTGGGCCTAACCCGTCATTGTGGACCGAGTCATTTGGGCCTGACCCATCATTTGCCCCTCAATGTCTCGCGCCAAAGGAAACTTTGAAAGTGAGACATTTTGAATATCCAAGGTTTTTTCATGCCAGGCATTTGTAGCTTTCCCCATCCTCCCTTATAGAAGTTGTTTTTTCTTTGGAGTTCTTGCTTTCATCTTCTTCTTGTTAAAAAAGAGAGAGGGCAGCCACTAGGTTCTTGCTTTTCATTCTCTTCTTTGAGGTCAACCACCATGGAACTTCTGGATCGACAGGAGGTAGAGGAGGCGTGCGACGGAGGACCTGCAGGCGACGGAGATGCTGGACGGGGCAGGGGCGCCAGCTAGGGCGCCCCCACGACTGCTGCAGGCAGCGGACTGGCGCCCCTGTTGCTGGTGTGGCCATCGCCGAGGGGAATCACGGGTGGGGCGCCCCTGCGACGGGCACCCCGACTGCTGTAGGCCCCACTGCGATGCACGGAAGGCAGGACGCCCTTGCGATGGGCGCCCCTGCGCGTGTAGCTGGGCGTGCTGCTCAAGATGGTGGACGGGGTGCGGCTCCACCTGCGCCCGCTGTGCTTCTTGCTGCGACGACAGAGGCTGCGATAACCGAGGGTCGGGGCGCTGCTACAGCTGGCGCCCCAGGCACTGCTACAGCTGGCGCCCCAGGCACTGCTGGGCGTGCAGTGCACGATGCAGGGCAGGGCGCCATGGGCGTAGGCGCGACTGTGAAGTTGGGCGCCGGTGGGGGCGCCCCCGCTGCTGCGCGCGTGGCGAGGACTGACGCTGGACGGGGCGCCCCGGGCTGCTGTTGGGCGAGTAGCTGTTGGGCGAGCAGTTGTTTTTTTTTTATTACAATTGAATGGCTGCTTTGCCTGTGCCAACTTTAAGATGCACACTTCCTTTCATCATTCACTGTCCATCTGCTGGTATGGTTGGACATTTGTGGAGTCCAAGATGAAGCCAACAAAGCAAGGCAAAGAATTTAGAATAATCATGATGGTACTCACATGTATGATGGGGTGGATACCACATCAAAAGTAATTATGGTCAGGCCACCTAATTAGAATATCATATCATGGGACTCACATGTATGATAGGGTGGATACCACATCAAAAGTAATTATGCCAGGCCACCCAATTAGAAAATCATATCATCTCCACCCAATATGGACTTCTTTCCGTTGGGTCTTTTTCACACTTACCAACAGTACGTGTGCCATGAATGTGAATGCTCCATGTTGGCAGATGACGTGGTGATTGGTGATGAGGCGCCCCTGCGACTGCTACTGTGCCTGTCGCCAAGGGGAGACACGGGGGTGGCGCCCCTGCCACTGCGCCTGCTGCGCCGGGCGACGCGGCGGCGGGCGGACGAGGAGCGGGCGCCGCCTTGGGCACTGCTGCGGCGGGCGGACGAGGAGCGGACACCGTAGGCACTGCTGCGCGGGGCGCTGCTGCTCAAGGTGCTTCTGCTGGCGGCGGTGCTCCTGGTGCTGCTGCGCGCGACGGACGGACGGGGCTGGGGCGCTGCCTGCTGTATGGCAATGTGGGCGAGCATGCGGGTGAGCAGGCTACTCTAGTCCATCATACACCAAGGGATGCTGATCCAGGCGAGCAAAGAGGTATATTATATGCCCCGTTTGGAGCACCTTGGGCGAGCCAGGGCTGCCTTGGGAGCTTTGGGCATTACGGAGGAGGCTGGCCTTGGCGTGCAGGCATCAAGAGGCGCCACTTTGGGCGAGCTAAGTGGATCAGGCGTCCCTCCAGGCGCTGGTTTGGCTGGTTTTGTCGGCCAAACAGTTGGGTACGCTAATTTAATGTAGTCCCTCGGGTTGCAGATGACCTGAGTTTCAAGATCCTGCCTTTTGAGACCGTGCTTTTGGCGCCCCATGAGAGAGCCGCTAAGCTAGAGATAGTCTGCATGTTTGAGAATAGTGCAGAGGTAAGCCAAGCTTTTTTGGCGACCCGCGAGAGAGCCGCTAAGCTGGAGATAGGCTGCCTGTTTGAGAACAGTGTAGAGGTAGGCCAAGCTTTTTTGGTGACCCGCGAGAGAGCCGCTAAGTTGGATATATAGGCTGCCTGTTTGAGAATAGTGCAGAGGTAGGCCAAGCTTTTTTGGCGACCCGCGAGAGAACCGCTAAGCTGGATATATAGGCTGCCTGTTTGAGAACAGTGCAGAGGCGGGTCAAGCTTTTGGCGATCCACGAGATGATTCACCTCGCCTGGACCTGTTGATTTCCTCAGCATTCATATATTTTTGAGCTTTTGCCAATAGTTCTGACATGCTCTTTGGTGGTCGCTTCATTACTGAAAAGAGAAAACTGGATGAACGGAGGCGTCCCAGAAAGGCGATCATTGTGACTTTGTCATTGGGCTCCTCAACTTGGAGGACCTCCTCGTTAAAACGAGTGAGGTAACTCCTCAACTTGGAGGACCTCCTCGTTAAAACGAGTGAGGTAACTCCTCAGGCTCTCATCTCGGTCCTGTTTTATGCTGAGTAGGTGTGTGGCAGGCTTCTGGTGGCGGCGCCTACCGATAAAGTGTGAGACAAAAGATTTGTTCAACTCTCCAAAGGTGGCTATGGATGCTTGGGGGAGATTGGCAAACCACTCCCGAGTGGAACCCTTCAATGTAGTTGGGAATGCCCTGTACATTATCTCGTCAGGGATATTATGCAGCTGCATTTTTGTTTTGTACGTCTCCAGATGGTCCAGTGGATCCTTAGTTCCATCAAAGGTCTCCACGGATGGCATCTTGAACTTCCGAGAGAGTGTGTAGTTCACTACGTCAGGCTTGAACGGTATATCCGTTCGCCCGACCAGATAATCTACCGTCTCCGTGCCTGCGCCCTTATGGCGTTGAAGACATCGCCCGGTTGATTCTGCATTTCTTTGATCTTCTCATCCCAACAATTGGAGGCTTCTCTGGACTGGCCTTGGAAATGGCTCTCACCTTCGATGCTGTGATTTTCACTTCCCCCCTCCTGGAAATGAGGATCCTCATCATTGGAAGCAGAGGGAGGATGTGGAAGTCCACCGCGGTTTGACCCTCTAGGTGGGGCTCCACCCGGGGGTGGAGGCACATCGAGATGGGCGCGGCCTTGAGGGTCGACCAGGAGTCTTCCGTGTGGAGCGACATGGGGAACTCCACCGGAGGCGCCCTAGGCGCCATGGGAATGGGCGCCCAGGTGTACTGCTCGACCCTAGGCGCCATGGGGATGGGCGCCCAGGTGAGGATTATGACGGGCGGCGCCTCGGCCCCGAGCACCATGTGGACAGGCACCCGGGTGAGGTGCCCCTCTGCGTGGAGCAACCGGATGCTCCGGGCGCGGTACTCCCTGCGGTGGTACTATACCAAATTGTGCTCCTCCTTGCCCTGCGAGCATGAGTTGCATTATCTGCTGGTTTTGGTTTTGGGTTACCAGCTGCTGCATGGTTTCCAACATTTGTTGAGGAGAGGGAGCAGGGGTATTCGGTGCAGGATTAGTCGGTATAGGGTTACCCTCGCCCTCCCGTGAGGGATTACCATCTTGTCGTCTCGTTGATCTTGTGGTGATCACCATAATTTCGAAACAGGAAATTTTCTTCGGTCCCCACAAACGGCGCCAAACTGATGATGCCAAAAAGTATTTTCGGGCACCACCGGTCAAGTGATGAGTAATTAATGTGAAAATTAATGGAGAGAGAGAGAGAGAGAAAATTTATAGTGGTTCGGTCAGTGCGACTTACGTCCACTTCAAATTGGTGATTTTACTTCTCCGATGTAGGGTTTACAAGTCAGAAGAATACAATGATAGTGTAAGAATGGATAAGAATTGCTTGCCCCCCAGTACTGGTGGGGCTCCGTGATTTATAGTCTTCCCCTAGCAGATGGGGACGACTCTTCAGCAACGGACGCTTCATTCTGGCGGAGTCTTCGAACCGCCCTCAACAGACGAGGCATGTAAGATCTCCTCCGCAGGACTTGGTAAAAGCGGGTTAAGGGAACGACGCGCTGACTTCGTCATTTTGTGTATTTGGACCCGGCCCTTGATGGGTGGATTTAGACCTGGGCTCATCACGGACTTGGGTCACTTGAACCTAACCCATCATCGTGGACCGAGTCACTTGGGCCTAACCCGTCATTATGGACTGAGTCATTTGGGCCTGACCCATCACTTATCTTCTTCCAAATGTACATGAGATGCCATGGAAAGGTGTGGTTTAGAGTTAACGTTTCCCAGAGAGTGTTTGTACAGTTTCTGCATGGAGGATGGGAAAATGTTTTGGAGTTGAGCCCTGGTACGAAACCTATGGTGGAGGACATGCAAGCAAAAAAATTGAGCTTGGGTGGGAGATTAGGGGTCCAGATCTTATTCCATGGTAAGTGAGGGCCAAAGTTTTTGAGGTTGGTAAATCAAAATGGCCTTTAAGGTGTAGGAACCAGCATTTTCATCTTTCCAACAAGGTATATAATGACCCCGCAGTGGAATGGCAGAGATGGCACTCACAGTTGGTTGATCCCACATTTGGTTCAGTAAGTCAATATTCCATGCAAGATTGTTTTGGGGGGTCCTACCTCTGAGTTGGCAAACTGTTTGCAAATGGGTTGCATTGCTAGGTAATGTGTGTAGAGGCCTGAAAGTCCCTGGAATCCAATCATCATTAAAGATCTGTACGTTGGTCCCCCATCTCCCACTATCCATTTTTGATGATTAATAATGTGAGGCCTGTGTTTCAACTTTCAACAATAATTTATTTCCACATGACTGAGTCACCCTGCTTTGGTGCACATGTTTGAAAGGAATTCTACTTGAGATATTTTTGAGTATGTAAAATTACCCAATAAGCCTCTGGGTTGGATATGAACCCCCAGATCAAGTGTGATAAGAAAGCTACAGAGGCGACGGTCAGAATTTAGATGATGGATTGTTGTGGGATTGATGTGGATGAAGAACAGATTATGATAGGTGAATAGAAGATTCCCAACCCTGTTGCCATTTGGGGTTTAGTTTGGGCAGGAAGATTTTCTTTTGAAGGCTGAGGCTGTTTTATGTTTCTTTGGTATGGCGGTTTCAAAAGTCAGATAAACAAGGATGAATTGCATTAGATTGGCAAAGTAGTTTATAGGCAAAAACTTTCCAGTCATAATAAGAGATACCTTGATAAAATACCATATGTACAAGTCAACCCCAGCTGGATTAAGTCTACAATAATGGGCAAGGATGATTACTTACTAGAGAAAGTTGATATTTCTACCTATAAAAAATGGGAAGTTGATAATTCTAGGTAGCTTAGCAGAAAGTGTCTAGTGGTCCTTACACTAATGTGATGATGCACTTCCTTTAGAGAAAAATTCAAGCCACCTGATGTTCTTCAGTAGTGAGCAAAGGCTCTTGGCATGATTCAACCCACAAGTGAAAATTAGGTGGATCATAATGATCATTGAGGCATGTGATTACATGGGTTGAACGAACTCTAAACTTTCCACAAAGTTCATTTGGGATGGCAATTCTCAAAGGCGCCCCGCCCCGCCCTGCCCCGCCCCCCCTTCCCTTTTTGTTCTCATTTCTCATGTAAAGGACCCACTTATGATCAATCTAATCCTTCACATACGCTTGTAGTGAATTATGATTGTATGCTAGTTTGACACTACTCTAATTATTACCGGCCTTGGATTAAACTTTGGGTCTCTAAATCATTGTATTGAATTATTATTAGAGTCCACCCTCTAATCCTCTAATATATTTATCTATCTATATTATCTACGTCGTAAGTTTTCAGCATTGATTGGGCTCCTCTATGGCTCTTGCTTCTTAAATAGAACATGTGACTAAGTTTATAGGACCCGATGATCTATCAAATACAGAAATATATTAGAAGTTTATTCATTGAAAAGAAAATAATTAGATTTATTTGAAAGTTGTCCAAGACTATAAAATGGAAGGCATTCCAAGCTTGCCCAGTGGTAAGGTAAGTCCCTATCAAAAGATAAAATATGGGATTGATCTCTGCATCTGTTAGAAAGGAACTTGGATAGGAGCGTCGCGGAGACAGGTGAATTGAATGAGCTCAAAAAGGAGTGTGCATGTGGGGATGCAGTGTGATGTGAACATGTACTAAAGTGCAAAAACAGAAAAGAAAAAAAGATAGGAGATTCAAGTTCTGTTAGAACATCAAAGGGACATTGCCCCATTTTTTCATTTAAAAAACGTCGTTCTAGTCAAACTATGACGTGGATGACAGGGGCCCTGCGCCCACAATAGTAGACTACAAAAGGCTTGAAAGCAAGTTAGTCAAAAATCAACTTTTTGACCTTTTTTTTGTTTGTGGAAATTTTTAAATATGGACTTAAGTTTGTGTCTTATTTCAAAAAAATATATAATTTGAAAAAAAAATTAAATTAGTCCTTAAGTTTTTCAGTAAATTTTCAATTAAGAACATCTGGTCATTTAAAAAAAAATTCTTATGACTTTTTCCCTCGGTATTTTAAAAATACCCAAATTACCCTAATTTAAAGCCATGATATTGTTTTGGCAACCACTACATGCAGCCGAACGCTGTAGGAATACTGAGTGTCTTTGATCACCGTGAGGATGCCGACGAGAGATTCGAAGAGAATATAGAAAAAGTGAATGAGAGTTTTATTACAATAAAGGGTAATTTCTGTATTAAAAAAAAGGAAAAAAGTTGCTAAAAAATAACTTTAAATATATGGATGTTCTTAATTGAAAACTTCCTGCAAAACTTAGTGACTAATTTGAAAAGTTTTAAAACTTGTATCCTTTTTTTGAAGTAAGCCGAAACTTAAGGACTTTCTTGAAATTCTCTCTTTTTGTTTTTTTTTATCACAGAGCAAATTCCAGATCGGCGCTAATGTGGTTTTTTTTTCCTTTTTTTTTTTATCACAGTAGTATTATTGATACAATGGCAAGAACACAACCAACACATTTCTAACTCCCAATGATGTATATAAATAATTTTAAAATATTTTATTTTTAACAATATTGAAAAAAAAAATCAATATGAACAAGAAAAAAATATAGATGAATGATATAGTCTTCATAATATCATCTCCATAAAACCTAAAATATAAGGTAGCGATGTGAATTTAGTTGACAATAGCTTCTCACCTGATCAGATAAACATTAAAATAAATCTGACAAGAGAGAAGGAAAGGGAGTTGTCCATGGTAAAGGTCAGGGATGGCCAAACCATATATTTCCAAGCTGAGTCTTTTTATAGCTTTTGGAACTAATATTCTATCCAAAATACAACACCATGGACCTGAAAGTTGGGCACATGGTGATTGGTGACACATTGCAAAATTTTCATGTCCCTTTTTGCTTAATTACATCAGAACGGCCAATCCTGAAACGAGCTTGCAAAGATACACAGTGGTGGAATCAAAGAGATTTTCTTTGGGGGCCACTGTGAAATTTGTTTTTGATTGGGCCCATATGTTAAAAAGTATAAAACAAAAAAAAAAATTCCTATAACAATAGAAGGCTTTTCAAAATTTCTGGGAGGCATGCCCCTACCTTGGCCCCTAGTTCAGTCCTGAATTTAGCTACATATATAAACCCAAATCAAACCCATTTAGCTATGAGGCTTAAGTGCCAATAATTCTGCCCTCCAAAATTTTAAAAGGTCTTGCCCAATGTGGGCCAAGATAACCAGGCCCATGAGGAGATCTATGTGGAGGCCAATTCAAGATATAAAGAAGATCTCTAAATGAAACATATTAAAGTGAAGGTGAAGTAAAGATGAAGTAGAGCCTCCATTTATCACACATCAAAAGAAAAGGGGGTCATATTAAAAGTACATAAATTTAAGATCCCATCCTTCATAAATAAATAAAAAAGCAACATTTTTTCTCCACCAAACATCCACTTTTTACAAAAAAATATTAAAAAGATTCTCAATTAAACTACAAAAAATAAAAGACCATCATAACTTACTTATATTTTATTCTCTTTATTTGATGCATCACCTCACTTCATTCTACTAATGAAATGAACAAATTCTCCTTTTATTAGGAATATGTAGGAATTAGGGCTATGGTGATGCTAAGGCTACTCTTTTTCCAATTTTTTTTATCAGTCCTTGCAGTTTTCATGATTTGGTAGCCACTTCAAAGTTGGTAGATTCTTTCAGCAATAGAAGACAACCATCTTTGGTTCATTGCAGGTCACTTTCATGTGAACAAGTACCATTGACGCTTTGTTAAATACATGAAATTACTTATTTCAGTATTCCCTCATTCGGCTGATTATTCTAAATTCTCTTTCTTTAAAGCTGAATGTTGGTTTGAAAAACAAAATGTAAAAAACAATTCTAGCTTAGGAGAAGCCACATCAGCTTATTGGAGTCCATTCGTGGATGTGTCCTTTCAAAATCACATAATATATGCATTTTCAATTAAAAAAAATGTGTCTCTTAGGCTAAATATGTGCCTTTTCAATAAAATATCTCTTGGGTCCATTTGTGTGGATGTAATCCAATTCAAAGGGATACCTTCCAAACATAATATGTGATTTTTCAATAAAAGGCGTCTCTTGGGTTGAATATGTGCCTTTTTAATAAAATGTCTCTTAGGCACATTTGTGTGAATGTAATCCAATTCAAATGGATGCCTTCCAACTCTATAAATTAAGATTGTTTTTAAAGTTTTTATTTAGTATTCAAAATGAGCATAAATGCATATGAATCATTTATCTTGTATATGCTAACGTGGATTAAGTGATGAACGGTTTGATTTTCATAATCTTTTGGTTGATTTGAATTTTTTAATTAGTTTGTTATAAATAAATTTATAAGAATGGAATATTAGTTTTAATATATTATTCAGGACTTAACATGTGGGCTTCATACTTAGTGACTCTTAAATGGTTGTACTCGGGTTGGATTTGGTTGACTCAATTTAACAACGGTTTGAGTTGGAAATTGGGATAGCCCTAATCTTTTTATCCTTGGAGTTTAAGATATCCAATTCACACCAGGCCCGCCCCACGGGAACATGGCGGACCGACCACGCTCACTATGGGTCAAATCCCCCATAGGACCCCAATTCGATAATGAGAGAGAGATGATAATGTAAAGGACGTGGATTAGGATAATACATGACATCAGACCCATCAAATGATTCTTCCATTATTTACTTTTAGGTCATTATAATGTCTATAGATTGTGCCGCTTATTATTGATCCCACAATTACTCATGTTTGAAACCACATGAAATAATCTGCCAATTCAAGAGTGAGCAGTAGTGGGTGCAGTACGTATGAGAGGGTTGGGTTGAGAAAACATGGGTCTTTTATATGAAAATCAGAGAAGAGGCAGAAAAAAAATGGTGACTTATTTGAAGAATTTGCACGTATTATAGACCTAGTAGTATGCAAAATATCATCCCCATATTATGGACCTAGTGGTATGCAAAATATCAATCCCGACAAATCATCCTAATCCCTTGATTTATGGGCTACGTACAACTTGAATGATTTTAAAAGGTATCTTTTTTTTTTTTTTTTTTTTTTTTTAACGTTTCAACCAAAATGCAAATAAAAATTGAATTGATGTCAAATTCGGACTTATGGCAATTAAATGGAGTTAGCGAGCACGATGGAGATTTACTAATCATGAAGGGCTCTGGGTGGGTCCCTTAAAGCAGTCTCTCATAATTGTCTTATAAATGTCGATAATCACGTGGGTGGGATTTTAGAAACCAATAAACATAAAATAAAAATCACAGAGAGGGATGCCTGATTAAGAGCTACCTAGCATAACTTGGGCAGGTTATAAATGGTAATCTAAACAGCAATTTCTCCTCATATCAAGGTGGGGGGCCCACATAACATATCACAATAAAAATCTTGATTTTCATCAGCTGAGTAACATCAAGCTGTGTCTGTATAAGAAATAGCTGAGCAGGCTTCCTCCATCTCATGAGAATATCAAAACAAAATCCAGCAGTAGAGGAAGAAGAGTGATATTTTATGATCTACCCACAGAATTTTCTCTCTTCTCCTTGCATAGTTGGACCAGGTTAAGTGGGAATCATTAGCATGATCCAAATTTATCACAATTGGATAACTGTTTATCATCAGCACAGACTTATAATAGTGAACTTACCATGATTGATAGATATATATATAGATCAGGATGTATTTGTGCAAGGAAAGTTATACGTACGTTTATACTACTCCTACTTAGTCTTTTGATCACGAGGAGAGCGTTTGCAACCCAACCCATCTGTTCATAAAAATGGAGCTGACCCTCAGAATTAGTTAACAAAAGAAGGATAAAGCGTACAGGCATCAAATTCCTCAAAACTGGATAGTCTTTATATATCCAAACTCCCAATCTCAAAACGTAAAAATAGCTCTCTCCCCTCCACTCATTATCCATGATTAGGAGAAGGATGATAAATTCCCATAAATGCCCCTGGCCCACCATGATCAGACATCCCTATAGTCAAATAGGGACTAAAATAGCATCCCTATTATTATTATTATTATTATTGTTATTATTATCATTATTTTGGTGTGACAAATACTTAGAGACACCCTACACACAAATCCCACATTCCCACACCCTGAGTTACAAGTGGATTGGCAAAATCTTTGTTTGTATAAAAGAAGATTAAATTTTATGATCTTGAGATGTAGTCCCTATAGTCAGATTAACCACTCATAAAACATCTGAGCTGACTATCCACTAAGAAAACCCAAGAAAAAGAAAGGTAAAAATAGATAATCTCACATCGAAATGCAATTTAGAATTTAGGTATATATGTATGGGCTTTGTTCTAGTGAGAACGGTTCTCACGGAGTCATCACGAGAACTTTTTATGATGTCCATTTGTGGGTCCCATTTAGGTATGAGACCAGAGAGATGGAAAGATCTATATGGGACCACCCGAAGTAAAAAAGTTCAACTCGAATCAAATTATCCTAACCATTTTTTCCGTGGCCTATAAATTTAATGGCTCATAAATTTAATGGCTTTTAAGTATTTGCCTTATTTGAATAGATGGCTAGATAACAAGTTCTCGCTGGAATATTTTCTTATATGTATATGGATAAGGCTTTTGGGACAAATGGGGGGAGCATGGTCATTCTGGGACAGGTGGGGTAGCCAAATTTTTCTGATTGTTGTTACCTTTAAATCCGGGATATTTTGTATTATATTTTATCATGACAGCTCGATCTTACATGGATATCGCATGGCTCCACAACTCTCGCTCTCTCTCTCTCTCTGTGATTCTTTTTTTTCTACCATTGTATATTTTAAGATATCATTGTTCTCGTCTAATCCTTCTTCCATCTTATAAGAAGATAGAAGATTGACCAACAAACAAGGCTCAATCTTTTTATGTTCTATTCTATATATATCTGTTTACTTCTTTGTTTTGGCTGCTTCTGTTGACTGGAGGGAAAAGAAGCAGCAAAAAAGAACAACTTAGTGTTGGGTTTATTGGGTTCTTCTGAAAGGTGTTGTCCATTGTAGAAGATCTGCAAGCAATGGCAGGAGGTTTCGTGGGTGGTGGCAAGGGAAAGAGGGCAGAGTTGTATGATGGGGGAATTACAAGTTATTTCATATTTGCTGTTGTTGTAGCCGCTCTTGGAGGATCTCTTTTTGGATATGATCTTGGAGTGTCTGGTATGGTCTTCTTCTCTGTTTCCTGGTTGAGTTTTGAGGATTCTTTTTGTTTGGGGTGTTTGGTTTTTATGTTGAACTTTGATGGGTTTTTAGGATTTTTGAGGTAATTAACCAGATTCCTTTATTTGGATAAGTGCTTTGGAGCTTTGTGTCAAGCGTGGCTGGGTGATTTTCACTTAAATCTGATCTGGGGGTGTTTTGTTTTGATTCAATTTGATTTCTTTTCGGGGTGTTTTGATGCTAATTGTTTCATTCAAGATGAAAATTCTTCTGTAGTCTGTCTGATGTTTATCTCTGTTTTTTGCTGTACATTTTTTAAGCAATTGACATCAGCTGTATGACATTGACTTTTCCCTTCATGGCTATAACACTGCTGAAATCTTTATTACCGAACTGTTGTTGGGTCCTTTTCTGGGCCCATGATGACCTGGATCCAACCTTTCAGTAAAAATAATAATATTAACAATAAAAAGAAATCTGGCACTTTTTTAGTGTCTGTTTGGATGTTTGGATGATGAGAGTAGAGAAACTATCCAGAGTTTAAATTAATACAGGATAAAGTTCTCACTTTTTTTTTGTGTGTGTGTGTGTGTGTGTTTTGCAATAGTCACTAGTCCAACCTCTCCCTCTTCTCAATACTTTTAAATCACCAAGATTGTGGGTTTTTGCCAAAATAATTTCCACAGAAACTTCTTTGCAATACATTGAATTAATGATACCATGCTGTGGGTTTCTTTGTTTGCTTAATCAAATGTGGTTATTTACTGATTTTGTTTCTGCTAAGTTCTAAGGTTTTTTATTTTTTATTTACACTGCAGAGGGTAGTAGCATAACTGCCAGATTTGTGTTAAAATTTAGAGTTTGGAAAATCTACTTAAGAGACTGAAATCTTATCTTTTTATTCTACATTTTCACTGGCTGCCTTTGTTTTTCCCCTGTTAACCTTATCATGGATGACTTGGGAGTTGAGATATAGGAGGGAAAAATGGAAAATAGATATTG
Source organism: Cinnamomum chago (assembly GCA_038049695.1). NCBI lineage: Eukaryota > Viridiplantae > Streptophyta > Magnoliopsida > Laurales > Lauraceae > Cinnamomum > Cinnamomum chago. Next base: position 13,464,168 of record CP142451.1, read on the forward strand.
TTTTCCCTATTATTAGAAATTATTTTTTTTCCTTTTCCCTCTACTGAGCAACCCTTTACAATCTCCAAATGGCACATTTAGAATTGCCCTTTGGTTGGACTTTTGGGTCTAGTGTGGTATTTTGAGTTTACAAACAAAGCTGTGACTAATTAAACTGAAAATCTTCACTTTAATCTAGGTGGGGTGAGCTCCATGGATGATTTCTTGAAGCGCTTCTTCCCAAATGTGTACAGAAGGAAGCAGCAGCATCTCCATGAAACAGACTATTGCAAATATGATAACCAGCTGCTTACTCTCTTTACATCTTCACTCTATTTTGCTGGACTTGTTTCTACATTTGGAGCTTCAGTTATGACTAGAAAGTATGGAAGAAGAGCAAGCATTCTCTTTGGTGCAACCAACTTTTTTATAGGTGCAGTCCTTAATGCCTCAGCTGTACACATTGTGATGCTGATTTTTGGCCGTCTCCTCCTAGGTGTAGGCATTGGATTTGGCAATCAGGTAACCAAAGCTTTCTAATTTGCGAAGTTTTTTTAATGAAAAAATCTAAAGTCTTTTTAATTTTGAAAAAAAGAAGATGATCTGAAAGTACAATGCACTAATGAGTTACTTCTTCTTCTTCCCTTGGAAACAGGCTGTTCCCCTCTACCTTTCAGAGATGTCTCCTGCAAAATATCGAGGAGCTTTCAATCAATTGTTTCAATTAACTACTTGTTTGGGAATTATGGTTGCAAATATAATAAACTATTTCACTGCAAAACTCCACCCATGGGGATGGAGATTGTCTTTGGGATTAGCTGTAGTCCCTGCATTACTAATGTTTATTGGAGGACTTTTTCTACCCGAAACACCAAACAGTCTTGTAGAACAAGGTAGACTAGAGGAAGGAAGAATTGTTTTGGAAAAAGTTAGAGGCACAAAAAATGTGGATGCTGAATTTGCTGATCTCATAGAAGCAAGTGAAGCAGCCCGTGCAGTGAAGCACCCTTTCCGAAACCTTCTCGAGCGCAAGAACCGCCCCCAGCTTGTGATAGGAGCATTGGGAATTCCAGCATTCCAGCAGCTCTCTGGCATGAACTCTATACTTTTTTATGCTCCAGTGATCTTTGAAAGCTTGGGTATGGGTTCAGGCACATCTCTGTACTCATCGATCATAACCAGTTCAGCACTTGTTTTAGCCACGTTTGTTTCGATGGCTGTAGTTGACAAATATGGAAGAAGGTTTCTCTTCATAGAAGCTGGCATTCAAATGATATTATCCATGGTAATCATTCTGCAGCTGCTTTGTTCAAATATTTCATCAATAATTAATACCTTTGATTGTAATTTAATGATTTATATCATATCTATAGTTTAATGAAGCATGATGATATTAACACCTTTGATGAATATGCAGTCAGTTGTTGCCATCATTTTGGCTCTAAAATTTGGCCACGGGGTTACTCTCCCAAAAGGGGATGCTGCCGTTCTGGTTGTCATGGTTTGCTTATTCGTGGCTGCATACGGATGGTCATGGGGTCCTTTGGGGTGGTTAGTTCCAAGCGAGATCTTCCCGCTTGAGACAAGATCTGCTGGACAAAGCATAGTGGTTTGTAATAATCTCTTCTGGACTGCAATGGTTGCACAAGGTTTCCTTGCATCTCTCTGTCACCTTCGATATGGTATTTTCCTACTCTTTGTTTGCTTGATTATCATCATGTCAGTCTTTATCTATTTACTTCTGCCCGAAACAAAGCAAGTTCCAATCGAAGAGATGGCTCAATTATGGGAGGCTCATTGGTTGTGGAAGAGGATTGTGCCTTCATCTGAAGACAATTCAGCAGGAAATAAAGTGGGGCCAGTGGTTTAGCTCCAACACATCTGCAGTTCAGCTGCCCTGTGAAATTTGCAGTACAGTTCTATTCTCAAAGCTCATACTATCCAAGAACTATCATAAGAAAAATGCATGATTATAAGTTTTCTTTGTTAGTTTTTATCAGTAGTCTCAAATGTTATTTGCTGAATTGAATCAAATCCGAGAAACTCTGGAGTTAAATTAATGTAGCCATCTGATTTAAATTTACTAGTGAAGATGTTTCTCATGTAGATCCACTTGTCACTTTTCTTCATTTCTTTAGGCATACTAAGCAGATGTTATCAAAATGAAGTGGGTTTTGATTCATTTCTTGATCTAATAAGAAAAATCTTGTACACCTTAAACTGCGCTTTCAATGTTTTATTTTTTGGGTCTTTAAGTTTTTACCTTAATAGGACATGGAAAAGCTTGTAGAGTATAGACTGCTTCATCATTGATGAGTTGAATGACCCTTCAAAGGCAAAGGTTTGATCCATTTAGGACTAACATGTTTAAATCAGTCCCATTAGTACAAGAAATTTGACTATACTACATACAAACATCAATTTAGATGACTTGGCTCCATCAATTGAATCCAATGACTGATCTTATTCAGTAGAACAGCTTGAGCCAGCCAACAATAACTTGTCTATCTTTTTGTTGGGCTTGAATTTCTTTTTTTTCCCCCTAAGATGGAGGGAGGCAGGGAGCATAAGGGGCCCGGAGGGATTAAAAAAAAAAGGTGGTTTATTTTGTTTGGCTTGAATTTCTTGTTTATATTTCAATGTTGCAATTGAAGTCTATCCCTAGTACATTCCCATCAGGCTGTATGTTTGATCATGTCGAATTCCTAAGAATTATAAGCAATGCCTTAATGCTAAGAGTGAATGATTAAAAGCGATGATTTATCTGAAAATGATTAGCCACCTCTCATCGCCACTGCAAATTAAATTTTGACAGCAGTCCCTTTTGAATCTCCACCGTTGATCCATAACTACTCATTAATAAAACCCTTTCACTATGTATTCCATGGAACCAATGCCTGAATTTTGGACCGAGATTGGTCGTGTGGCAGTGGAATATTTAAACATGTATCACAGAAAAGGATCACGAGCACAACAGGCATACTAAGGCCATTCAAATGTTGGGATTTCAAAATTCTGTCAGAACAATTGAGACCTTTTAGGTTGCTAGGATTTTTAAAATTCTTACAAAAAAAGTATTTTCAAGTACCAGGGGACAAGCCCTTTCACACTGTGTCCAAAAGCACCTCAAAAAAGAAGGGTGATTCTAAATACACCCACCCTAGTTACCATATAAACCCACTCGACCCTATATGGCATTTTTGGTAAGCACACCGGACAAGACAATAGGAAAAGACCTTTCCTTCCTCATGTTTTTAGTAATGCTAGGGGTTCTGGGTGCCAGTTGCTTTTTCTAGAACGGTGGATTGCATCATGCATGCCATTTGCTGCTTGTGGGACGTTTGTGTCAGAGGAGTTTAGCTTAGATCAGCAGAAACCCCAATAAGACTGATTGCCTCTGCTGCTGCTCTATTGGGATAACTTGAACTTTATCCTTTTATCCCAATATATTATCTAAATTCTCTCCTTATAATTTTAATTATGAAGATACTTGAATATCCTGCAACATTATTAGCGAAAACCGTTTTAATCAAAATATTGCACAATTAACAATCCTTTATTTTTGTATGACACTGCTCCCTAACTATTTACAAGTATGAATACAGGGTCCTTTATTTTGTAGTCACTTATTTTTAACCAAATTATTCATAATTCATTATGATTTTAAGGAAATTTCTTGAAAAAGTATGAGACTTTTTTTTGATACACCCACAATATTAAACCTTATATTCTAAACTCTGTATTAAATCTTAAAATACTAGATTATAACTACTAAATACTAATAACACAAAATATAGATAATCTGAAAAGTCTTGGATATTTCAAACAAATTTATTCAAATATATTAATACATGTTACATTCATAATCTTCTAACACAATGGTTTCAGAAGGAAACCTAAAACGCATATACTGCATGAACGCATTAATTCGCTCCGCATATGGGGTAGCCCATGCAGCTGCACAATCATGCCTGAAGTGAACTCATTGAGGTATAATGGGAGGCATCAGGTAACCATCTATCAATGCAACCTGGACGTAGTGATTATTATTTACGTACCCGATAGCGATAGCAGCATGTTGATATGACGGTGGTGGAGCAGGTCGAAGTGGCAAATACGTAAAGCTTTGTGCAGCACTTAAAATGTGTAATATCACATTGAACTTCAAAGCAATTAAGAGACATATATATGGCATGGTCATCCAATGCTGAATCGGTGCTCCTCTATCTAATGCAAAAAAGTTCAGTGAGTTGTAAACACAAGTCCACTGGTCCTTATTATCAAATATTGCAACATACTGCGTCCTGAATGTATGCAGCTCTTCTATTAAATTATATCGGATAGTTACCCATGCATCTTCGTGAAGACCAAGACAGACAGCTATCGCCCGAAATCCGTAATTTCCATAAGGTTTTACGTCTTGTACACGCATAATGTAAGGATGTAGTATACGTAAAAACTGATGAACATAGGCATGTACAGAGTAGTTGTAAATAGAGGAGCAAATGTGTCTCGCTGGTTTCTGAAACTGAAAAATATATGGCTCAACAAACTCAAATGTATCCGTATTAGCATGAGTTGATATATCTTCCCTATCCTTCGAGTCTGGGCCTCCAAACGAATAACTATTTCTGCTTGGTTCCCGAGAATGAAGGGAATCCGACTCAACGAACACTAATGCAGACGGATTAACACGAGTATTTATTGCATTTTTTTTTTCGAGGAGGGGCGTTCACGACTGTTCGTCTTAACAACATGTTTACGAATTGAAGTTGTTGATGGTGTGATTATCTCCCTCAACTTCCTTAAAAGACTGAATTTACCATGCCTTGTTTGCCGCTTAAACTGTTCCGCGAACACTTGTAGCTCGACGTCACAATCGATGTCATCGTCTTGAAGAGACACACAGTGATAAATCAAGTATTCTCCAAAATTTATCTATGGAATCAATTGGTATGGGACGACCATCGTTCAAATATATTGCTTGCTTGTGCGCACATGGCAGTCCGTAACTCGTATGAAGTCGACACCCGCATTTGTAGGAAACTTCTCCGACATCCTTAGACCGCTCAAATTCCTTCAAAATCAAATGCAATGCGTGGCTTGAAACAAAACCACATAATTCCTGGAAGTGCGGTCTATTGAATCGACGTTGGACGAAAATTTTGCTTTGCTCAATACTCGCTATGATAGCTATGTCCTATGATTGGATGACTTGGTGAATAAACAACAGCGATGTCTCCAAATCTGACTGTGATGACCGCAAGTATTGTTTCAACTTCGCATGCTGGCTCTCGACTTTATTAGTTGTCTGGTTTCCAAAATGTAGATATCTATCGGTCCAGGCGGATACAAACATCTCCTTATACGGTATCAACCATACATCCTTGAGATAATTAATCATACCTAAAAAGTTTTGTAACACTACCTCAAGGTCCGCCAATTTGCACACATATGCATTCTCAGTTTCAGATTCCAGCAACATATTCCACATTTTGTATAATGCATTCCAAGATTTGTTATTTGTTATTGATGGCTTGCACTTGCTGAAAATACTCCTATAAATGTGCCACCTATAAAGTAATTTCTTAACATCGAGAAATACCTGGGCAGACGCATTCATCAAAGCCAACTTTCTGTCCGTGACAATAACTCGTGGACCGGTGCATCCATCCATTGTTGACTGCAGACACCTTAAAGCCCAAGTATAATTGAACACTTTTTCTGAGTACATGAACACAAATGCTATGCAAAATGTCATATCAGTTGTAGTCACGCCGACAATATTAAGGAGATGCATCATGTACCTGTTTGTTTAAGACACAGATATGTTAAAACTTCTATTCTAGAATTTTTAATGTTGCTAAATCAATATAATTCACTTTCTCTGCAGTCCGAAATTTCTAGCGTGCATTGTATATGGTCAAACTGGTAGACACGTTGTTCGGATTCCGCTTCTTCAAAGATGTTAAGATATCTCTTGGCTTCACATTTTTCGTTGACAGATGTACCATCAACTGGATTTCGGATTCAGAGAGCCGATCGGGGTATGGATGTCCCTCCATATATGATGCAGGGGCATGGTTATGTGTTCCACATACCACCCTTGTCATCCGGTCATCACCTGTTCGCATTTTCACCCATTTCACTCTGAAAGGATAACCAATTCTTTTTGTGCATGTAACCTTCGTGGAAGTTTTCTTGCTTCTGTATGTACCACCGCGATCACATTGGAACAACAGTTTAGGACTCTTTCCGATTATACTAGTCTCTGACCTTTTAATGACAATGATATATCCTAAATTGCGTCCAGTATTTTGAATCCAATCAATTACAGATTGGCGTGAATTGAATACCTAAAAATGTATTAATTCGGCTAGAAATTAACAACTTTTTATTAAAAATTGACAAAATAAAACATAATTGGAATTGAGTTAATATCATACCATGTCGGTGGAAAATTCGTTTGTAACATTTTCATCTACATTTTTGTCTTCTTGTTTTATTTCGTTTATGAGAATATCATCCTGACAATAATATACATTCACTTGAACATCTGCAATTAATAAAAAATATTTCCTGAAATAATTAAAGAATTGTATATTTACCTGATCACTTAAACCACTTGACAAGATCATTGGCCCAAATACTCAGTTGATCCAAATTCATATCTTCTGCTGGTATGCATATTGCCAAGAAGAACCATATCTATGTATACATAGACTAATACATAATACACACAGGTATGATGGAACTAAATCAATACACTTCCTTGACCTCTTGTTATGCATGAGCTCAGAATTGGGGAAGACGAAGACTAATGGAAGTTGAAAACAAATAGAAGGAATTGATTTGCTCTCAACGTCCTACATTTCCTATACAACTTTCCTGGAGGCCTTAATGCAAGTTGTTCTTTACGATTTTCAATCTATAATCATTTAGTTCAGGGAATATATTTTCCCTGTTTTCAGATAATATATTCCCTGAACTAGATGATTCAGGGAATATAATTTAGGGAATATATTCTCTAACAATAGAGGCCAGGTGAATCATGTTTTTTTTATTAAAAAAAATATCTCTTACTTATGCATCATTCATTTTTCTCCATTACGATGTGCAGTTGCTGCATGTGAGTTGGGGCTCTTGATTGATAGTTAACAAAAAAAAAAAAAAAGGAACATGGTCAAGTTTGGCCTATCCAAGGTGGGGCCTACAGTTTGAATTATTTTTTCACTTTTGTTGTCCATACAAAGTCTTGATAGCATATCAAGAAAAGTGGTTGGTGACTAAACGATGAATCCATTCAGTATTATAAGATTATTCAGGTAAAAATTGTCTGCTGCTGTAGATATGGAGAGTATATAACTCGACCAGATCATCATCCTATCCGTCTATTCAGAAACCTACCAAGTGTTAAAGAGTTATGATTATGAACATTGAGTTTTGCAACTCAAACTAATCATGACATGTGCGAATCTCCAAAAGTGACGGATCGCATATCCGCGTACTCCAAAAGTAAGGAGGGACTTATTGATAAAGGGTGTTGTTATGTGATAAGACAACACATGAATAGGCTTAGATAGGTATAGCATAGACTGGGTGCATATAGCAACACCCAAAAAGAAAAAAAATGAGATTTTTACAAAAATGAGCCTCAAATATCCCTATACTTTAGGTCCTCAAATACACCCCCTTTTTATCGAGCTCATGAGTGTCAACAAATTTGTCCTCGTTTTTTTTTTTTTTTTTTTCCTGAAACATGATTAGTCGCATCTCGAGGTCAAGAGTACACTCACAGGTTACAAGAGTTAAACTTCCACAAAATAAGATGGTATCTTTCAAAATTAAGCTATAATTTATATGACAATATTTGTTGAAGATACTCCGTGTTAGATGACACTCGTGAGCATTACTCGCGAACTCATAAAAAATAGTTGAAGGGCAACTTGGTTTCAATAAAGGGCGATACGGAAGATGATTAATTTGTACAATACATGCATTTGAGAACCGATTTTGATGTATAGGGATCTTTGAGACCTTTTCCATGAGAAAAAAACACCGTTGAAATCTTAAATTTCATTATTAGAATCAGAATTCCCATTTGACTTGACAGGGGCCTTGGGTCATGACAAGGTCAGTTGAGGGCCTGTTCATTTATTTGTTTGGCTTAAAACTTAGACCTGGTTCATTATATCATTCACATAGGATACATTTACTTATTTCTCTTACTACAGGATTATCTAAACATCAAATATAGAGGAGACTGTATTTTTAAACCAAAAAATTCCAAGTGGCAGACAAGGCAGGTGGTTTATGCTTGTTGGTCCACTGTCCCATTACGCGCACAAGTGTCAACTTAGGTAATGAAATTTGCTTTGGATTTAATTGCCTTAGATCACTTGGCATTATGGTGGATCCACAAGTACATTGCCAGCTCCCCAGAGAAGCACTGTGTTCGACAATAAGAAGCTGATAATATCACTCATCATTTAAGGTTTGGCAACAATCCTTTGAATCTCAACCTGCCCCCATCTCAGGTAATGCACCTAATGGCCAACTATACAAGTGTTACCTGTCGATTGAACCATGTTTTGGAATGAGATTAACACCACTAAGGTGTAGTTTAATCCATGGTGAATAGCACCCTGCTGCAAGTGATTCCTATTTGCATGGACATGACTCAACCTTAACATAAGGTCATATAAATATAATCATTATCAAATAATTTTTAAAAAAAAGTGAATCATCATTAAATTTAAAAAAGGCACGCGATAATAAATGAAGAAAAACAAAAATTTGGCAAGGATTTCCAGAACTCAGTTAAAAAAATGATAAGTTATTCACACAAGACTAATTTCAGAAAATTGTTAGGTACAACTCAGATAACAAAAGATCTGACAGAGAGGAACTTCAGCTCAACAAAGACAATGGATTTTGCCACCTTAAGTTGCAGGTTTCTCATCTATTTCTTCGTTCTTCCCATGGGGAGCTTCAATGCCATATTCCTTGCCAAAACCAAGCTCTGACATATCTTGTTTTGCCATCAAATTCCTGGAGAAACCAACAAAGAAAAAATTACTTAGATAACAAGCATTCATGATGAAAAAACCTATATTAAAAAATAGTAGAATTTTCTATAATTTAAGGAGAGACCTATCAAAAGGGACAAAAAGGAGTACCAAACACATAAATCACCTAGAAAACCCCAACCTACATCAAGTGTCCACACATTACATCTTTTCCAAGTAGTCACGGAGGGTTGTCAAGGAATGCAGTGTGACCGTGGTTTTTCTTTTTCTTTTTTTCAGTTGGGTGTGAATAACAGCTTCCTCACACTTCCTCGTTCCAAGAATAGAACGGTCTAACCCAATACTTCAAACCTATATCTGCAACACGTGCTACAGGCTCATTCCCACATTGGTGAACTTAAACCTCTCAGGGGGGTGTGTATTCGAATAAGTGGTTGTTGATGTCCCAAGTAGATACGGACAAAGAAGATGCCAGCTTTTAAGTAATCCACAAATACAACCACAACAATAGGAGAGAACAGAGTACAACATATGTACTGTCCTGTAGCTAAAATTCTCCATTGGTAAAGTGTAAGTTGCTCATGACAAAATGATGCTTCTTTGGCTCAAACTTTTCTGTGAAAATATCTGCTAGTCGTTAAAAGGTATGGATGTCAATTGGAGATGTTTCCCCATATTCTACTTTTCCCGATGGATGATGTACTGGCCCCTTAATGTTTCTGGTAATATATTTCTCATCCTTCATAAAAATAGATGCATTTCCAAGAAGAAAAAGACCCTGAACCAGGAAGTTGGATTCAATATGCTGCTTCTCAACAAAATGCTCAGGTAAATAAAAGGAAGCCAGATCACTGGCAACAACGAGTATTACATATGCACTCCAATCGCAATCAGCTATTTTAACAGAACAGAGATTTATCTGTTCAGGGCCAGTTCAGTAATTGTAACCTAACTGGGCTAGAAAGGGAAGAAAAACATTATCCTAACACACATTCTAATCTCCATGCGGCCCTAATCATAAATGAAATGGTAAGCATCCATTATGCTAAGTTTTCTAGCTAATTACAATCTGGGTTAAACTCAATTGCAACCTAAACCACACTCAACAAAACCACTGTTTTATCATCATCAGTATTAACTCCTTTTCTTACCTGCAAGCTAAGACTATGAGAAACTTTAAAATCATCAATTTCAGACAAAACAGCAACAGTAAATTAATTACTTATACACATTCAGCCAATGGAAAGTGACAGGATAGTGAACCTTTCCATACGACATTCCAGGTACTTCTTTGAAAAGTGTCTACATCTTTCAGACGTATAGCTTGAAGTTTTGAGACATGCAATATACTCTTTCTTCTCCTAATACAAAATCATGATGTCAAAACAAAGTGGAAATGAGAATCTCAAAACAGCAAGAGTTTGTAGACACCCAACTAAAGGCACATGACCAAAAAGAAAAGCTGATAAGTAGAATCGATAAGGAAACAGGTGGTGTAGCAAAAGAATTTAAAGGTATACCAAGTCACACTCGTGAAAGTGATCCAAAGGAAATACACCTTTTTCTGGAGGCACTGGTCTCAACCCTCTGTTCCCACCAAATGCACCACCTAAGAAGCATAAAAGTTCATTTCACAATATAGAAATGAACAAAAAGATGAAGTACATGGACATACCTGTCTTCCACTAGGATCCAGGTCCTCTACAGTTTCTGCAGCAGGAAGTGGTAAAAAAAAAGGGGACTGCTGAATGTCATCGGGGGAAGTGGGGGCAGGGTAAAAAAAAGGGGGCTGCTGAATGTCACCGGTTGTCCAATGTAAGGCCATGAAATGGACAGTAAGCAGATAAGGGTGAGGCTTCTATTTTGACTGCTTTTCATGGGCTTAGATCAACAGCTATCAGCATCCATTTTTTTAATGGTATTATCAGCATCCATTGGACTTAAGTTCTTATGATTGGGTAATCCTGAAAATCTCTTGAATTTGGCAGGGTTATTGGTCGTAGAAAACCTGCCATATATCTGTAGAGGATCCTGCTCTTCCTACAACCTACTTGTTACCATTTTTAAATTACATGTAATGTTTCCAGCTGAAATAAGCCATTGAAATGGAATAATGAGTACAAGTAGCCCTAACTTATGATACCCAGATACATGGATATGTTTGAGACACGCCATAGATATGGAAGAGAATCAGATACACTGATTTTACACATGAAAAAGTGAAGTATCTGATGTGATACAACACATCACGGCCTATTTTGAAGTATCTGGGTATCATAGGCCCTAATAGGCTTGTGTACTCAGTATAGGTAAAGATGTCAGAATCTAACGCTCGTAGAAGTTCTGATTTACTAATGGGAAAGAAAACATGGAAGTGATGGATTTGGATGAGTAATGTTATCATAGAATGTACTTAACAAAACAATTAGTACTGATAATAGAAGGCTAATAGTTTTCAACAAAATGTAGGAAGGTAGTGAAAGCTTCTACAATGGTAATCAGAATGGGCAAAATGTAATCCCAATTCCTATTTGCCATGCAAAACATTTATGAAGAACGGGAGTGATTTATTGCTAAATATAAATTTCCATTATATAGTGTTTGATGCACACATGAAATGTGATGCAGGACAGGCCTGCAGCCCACATGTGGGGCCCAAGACAGTTTAGGACTTTTATCATTTCCCTAATGAGTTGTTTAGTGGCATTCAAATTTTATTTAATGAGCTGTAATTAGAATAGTTTCTAAGTTGCTTAGTTTCCTAGTTTGATTAGGACTCCTGCCCGTAAGTTTTCTTTTCTTATTACATGGACATTGTAGAGATGGGATCAGAGTTCAGAAGTTTAACAATATTCTTGGTGGATTTTGTCCCTTTTGTGCGTGTTAGTCTCTGTGAAGACCTTTATCGTGCTTCGGCACTTTTCATGCAAACCCTAACCCTAGGGTTCTGTGTCAAAATGTCACCTCCATCATCATTGAAGCCTTCACTATCTACCTAGGGTTCGCTTTATGAGTCCTATTTCTCCACAAACCCTACTCGGCGCCATGTGCTCCCTACATTCTAACATACCTATATAGAACTTATGATGACACTTTATAATTATAATTTTCTTTATCCAGTGAAATATAATACGTTCTGATGTGGCACTGTGTTATTCCAGTTGTCTGGCAGTTGCCTCGATTTTAATTTGAAAAACGGACCATAAAAAAGAAAGTTTCTAATACCTATTTCAGACCACCAATACACACCATCCTGCAAGAGCCACCTTCAACTGTCTATGCCAATTGAAAATAGCTTTGACCAAATGATCTTAACCATCTATTGGTTGAAAAAGAAAATCCTAAGCATCTATTGTGTACCAAAACAAATGTCTCCAAATTCACGCCTACGAGAATAACTTAATTTGGCAATTCTATTAGATCATCAATGCCAACGACCAAACATCAAGTAAATCATTGATCTCAACCATCCATCTACTATGGCCCATATTTAATACATGTAACTCGAAAGTCACTATGAGTTTGCAATCCAACTATCCTATCAATGGACAGCAAACGTGCATAACATGAAAGCTGCAACAGTCTATATAGACCATCCACATTGATTGCAGTCCTTATCTTGGATGATTTGTGCCTCTCAAGATTAACCTGGATTAAAAAAGTTCTAATGATCAAATAAATTGCTATTGAAAAACACAGACGAGATTGAGTCTTACCAAAAGAAGAAAAAAAAAGAAAAGAAGAAAAAATCAAAATAGGTGCTAACATGGATTGTGAATCTATCTCAAGGATAACTTTCATTAGAAAGGTATAATATTCATGAATAGCCAACAGAATAGATGGTCAATAAAGACCATAACAGAAAAGGGTACAATCTTCAACATGTACCCTTGTGAGATCTATAGATCCACCTTCAGTACTCAATCATTACATTGATTGAACAAATTCTAACCACCTGAGCAATGGCCAAGAATATAAATGGTCATCATACCTTGTCCATTTCGGGAGGCAGCAACACTGGCTAGCATGATTGTTTTCCACCAGGTTGACCAAAGCTCAAACCCTGGTGCTCTCTATGGGAGTGGATATCCCTACCACCAAGCTATGATTGTAAGGAAAGTGGCCGTCATTTATTATAACAAAGTTTCTAGCATTAATCTCAGTCATCTATATACTAGGTGTCTCACAGCCTTCTGCTATTTCATGCCATGTGCATAGTTCCATACAAACTAAATAAATGACCGAATAAAGAGACAAATCAAGTAGGACGTGGGGGGTGGGGGCAATCTAGATTCTAGAGAACAGTACAGCTAAAACATAACTAAAAAGAGCTGGTTACTCTGTTTCAATTCAGTTACAACTTGTATTGAATGCACGAAAATTAAACCAGGCAATCAACAATGAGGAAAATACCTTTCAAGGAATCTCAGCACATCCATACAAAAGAGCGACCAGCATTGGAAATTACAAGGATATACCCCAACCTTCTCCCACTCTCTAGTCTTTGAACTCTATCAAGCTCTTCTCGTTCTTCAGTTCTTTCTCCTTTCTGATCGACACTGCCAAAAGATCCATCCTTTTTAAGTTCTCTTCCTTTTACAGCCTACTGGTCAGCTCAACATCAACAAATACTAAATAAATAGCTCCTTAGCTGCTCCATTTCTGACTACTACTGACATCATTTCAACAAGATGCAACTAAGTGTCAACTGGCGGCTGCCATCTGTTCCCTTGCCGTCATGCTTCTGGAAAAGCCTCAAAGGTTCCTAATATGTCCTCGGTGACACATGGCCAACCCTGATTTTCAGGCATATTTTTATCAAATGACACCTCTTGTTTTGGTACAAACCTTTTCCTCTGCCATTTTCAATATACTTATGACTGGTCATATCCCCAGGTAAACTGTTCCAGACCTTTTCATTTAGTAAAAACAGCAAAGGTATGTGCTTTTTCCACTAAGGTTCCACAATACACAACTTGTCATATTCCTTTACATACACTAGGTAGCCCCACCTTTATTTTGTATTTCAATGGTCATTTGATTGCAAGATCCTAGCATAATGTAAATGGCCAGTAAACTGAACAGTTCTAGATCAATCATAACAGAAATGGTCCGATCATCAGACAGGTGCATCCATAGTAAGATCATTATCTTAGATCCCACAAAAAGAAGAGCAAAATTAATGGTATATGTGCATCCCATATAAGCTGGTACACATCAGGTCTCCAGGTCATAATACAGATATCAGTGTATCAATGGCCTGGTAATATCACAAAATGAAGTCAAAATCTCTTAAAAGACTCTAAAGGATTTCTGCATTTGACCATGTCATTACCCCCACCCTCAAAACATTTGGTTGGCCAGTCCAAAAGAACTACTTCTGGGTGCTCTCCACTGAGCAGACAAGCTTCACATCTACTGGTATCTTTAAACAGAAAGTTGGAAAACTCTCCTCAAAGGTTTTTTAAAGTTAACCCTATCATAAGAACTTCAGTTCCATTTCACGAAGTCTACTTCCCCCAAACAACACTGCAAATATAGGTAAACCATAAACCACGCTATAACTCAAGTCATGAACAACCCCAAGATAGTTTACTCATCTAGATTGCAACCATTTGAACCATCATATTTCAAACTAGAGCAAATACCTACAAACATGGCTAGAAGTATTAACAGCTTCATGTAGCACATCAATCTAATAAAAGGGGACATCTGAAAAATCACCCTCAATATTTCATGTATCCCAATTATTATAGAGAAAAGGTCCAACATACCCAACAAGACAACACTTAAGGCTGTGGCGGGATCCATGCAGTTTTGAGAAAAGAGAAAGCTATCTCCTGTCTTTTAGGAATCCTTGCAAAAGTGTAACACCATGGAACATTGATGAGGTCCACGAGATTTGCTCTCCTCCAGTAACCATTTTTTTTTTTATCTTGCAATTTGAGGTTGCTGCTGCCTCCTAGACTGACTTTGCCACCACTGATCAAGAAAACAAATCTTGCAGAAACTCGTTGAAGTGTCATTGTAAGAAAAAAAAAAGTCTTCATGTATTCATGTATTTTATCTGAGTCTTTCTCCCCTTAACAATAAAACCCCTAGTAAAATTTACAAGATAAGGAAAAAAAAAGGATACATGGTAAATTACACTTATCTATATCAAGCTTATGAAGTGTGTAATGCAACCTTTGTGTTAGATTGAGTCAGGAATAGCAACAAGTTAGAGTCCCTACGGTGGTGATTCTTGTAACTTCAGATCAATCCTAAATCCATATTAAACTGTATACCCTTGAATAAGTCAGGCTTTCTCAACAAACCAAAAACAGATATCTATTTCAAAATTTTCAGTGCTTCCGGAACTGCTGAAACGGTTATTCAAATGGTCATAATGTAAGATGTGTAGTTTGAGCTCATACCAAATGCATCTCCGGGTTTTTTTTTTTCGTTGTTCTTTTTTCACATGCCTCACTATCACTCAGTCAGTAGTCGCCATTTGGCAGAAAGTAACCCAAATGGATATTTCAATAGCAACTGAAACCTGCAACTGGGATACCAAACTTGTCTCATTGCAAAGTAGCTTTACGAAAAGAAGACTTTTGTGTTCCTAAGAAGATCTTTTTTTTTTTTTTTGAATGTTAACTTTCAATAGATGAAATAATTCCTGCTTGTTTTAATCTGGGCCAACTGAATTAGCAAGCATTCCTTTCCCCGTATAGTTCTCATCATCATCATCATCATCAAAGCCTTGACCCAACTATGTTGGTTTCCTCATATAGTTCTAAAATGTAAATAATAATAATAATAGTAATAATAATAATAACCCTAATTTTCACATATCTAAATAACTTTTAAACAGAAAATAAGAACCCTGATTTCTCTCCTAGTATTCCATCAGAAAGCTAAAGTCTTTCACTTTTGGCAGAAGACAAAAAAAAAAAGCAAGTGAAATCCATGGAAATGAATCATTTGAAATATATTTTGGTAACATAAGAAAATTCAGCTTCTTGGATTAATGTTATAATCAGAAAATTTAACTGCAATTAATCATAGTAAACTGAGGTTCTAATGAAACTTATGCAAAGAAAATAGTGAACAAAGGTCCAAAAAAGCATAGATAGAGACATAAAAAAAGACCAACCTGCGCTCATTTCTCAGTTATGATTCTGGCTTTTGTACGAGGAGGAAGGGGGCCTGCAAATGGGTGAAGTCCAGGACAGAACGACGTTGTATTCAGATCCGGATCTGCGTTTTAACGGATGGACTCAGATCCAACATGAACCAATCAAATGGACCCAGATCCGATTCCCAAAGAAGAAGATTTTCTCTTCGCTGGATCAAGGGAGATCCAGGGGCAACTGCAATTGTAGAGTGAAGAGAAAAACGGTGAGATGGGTCATTTCAATGTGATAGGGGACAATATTCTCTTCTCCCACAAGCAGACTGCAATCTGCATGTGCAGTCCAGCTCTATGGAGCCCACGCAGGCCCACCTTTGATCAGTGCAGCCCCTTTGATACTCCACAGTCTGCCCATCCCATGATCTGGCATCAAACCAAGTTTTGCTATCATTGAACCATCACTTACCGTTGGATTGAATCTCAAAAGGATCCATGGTTAAGACGTCATTAAACTTAAATGATGTTAAATCAAGTGCTAGGATAATCTGGTAGGGTTGATTTTTTGGCTCCCCCGTGTTCATAAAGGAGATTTTTTCCATCTACCCTCCCATTGATGGACATGCATCTAAGTAAGCCCCATGAGCTGTATGCAGTCTGCTCATAGGATTCTCCATGTGATGGGATTTTCACCTCCAAGCTGATCGCAAATGTATTTGCGGTCCTGCTTGTGGGGCCCACTTGGATGCTTTTCTTGCTTGGTGATATGATGGATGGAAAGGTCTCTTTACACATGAGGCTCATGCAAAAAGCCAGCCCCATCAGATTATCTTAGTCCTTGATTTAACAGCCTCAAAATTTAATGATCTTTTAACCATGAAATTTTCTGAGATTAAATTCAACGTTGAGTAAATATTTGACGAGCATAAAACTGAGCAGTGGCCAATCATTGGAGAAACAAGGGTGAAAAAGAGTCGCATTGATCAAAGGTGGGCCCAAGAGGCCTTATAGAGTAGGAGAAACTTTCTTGTCAAATTCACATAAGGTATGTAGGGGCCTGTTTGGCATCATTCTTGCGTTCAAAATTATTCTTAACTATAAATGAAATGTGCTAAGAACTTTCTCTTCCAAGAATGATAGCTGATGAACTTCTTTGGTGACATTATGCCAAAATTATTTCCAATTAGCAGAATTAGAGGAATGATGTTTGGTAACATTCTTTAATTTGCGTAGATCTAAAGACTTTCATACATTCATATTAATTAAAAAATAAAAAAATATACACTAGAAATATTCATTTTTGTATTAAAAATATTCATGTCATAGGTAAATATTGAAAATTTAAAATTAATCATTAACCAAAATAAATGAATATAAATTACTCTTCAGATACACCATGATGTGCAAAAGGCACATCTGCTATTTCAGTTCATGACTTGAGAAGGTCCTGGCTGGGCTGTTTCCTTTCTTCACTTGTTCAATCAACCAAAATTTCTTAAATTAAAAAAAAAAAAAAAAAAAATCCTCCATGGAAGTTCATTTTGATGTGACCAAAACTTTCTCCTCTTTCATTATCAGTTGCCATCTAATATATTAGTTAAAAATGACATTAAAAAAAAAGAAGAAGAAAGAAGACATGTCTAATTCAATTAGTATGAAAAATCAAACTACAAAAATATGAGTTCTTATATGACTAAGATGAACTTAAACGCTAAACCTTTATATCTATCAAATAATGCAAAGAGTTGTGATGGAAATAGAACACCTTTTTCATTTCCTTCTCTTTTATCGATGCTAATCATTCCGACTTTATAATGCATGAAAGGTTTTGAAAATTAAAAATTCTCACTAGGAAATTCATAATTTCATGTTATTGGTGTTCTTGAGTATCATCAGTGCATAGTTTCAAATATGCCTACTTATGAGAGTTCTGAAAGACAACATTAGCTAATTAATGATGGAGAAAATGTCTACTTATGAGAGTTCTGAAAATAATTAACACTCTATCCACAACAATGAGTTGCTTGATTCAAAGAGAAATATATATCTCTTATACTACATAAGCTTTCTTGCATTAACAAAGTTACCATTCAAAAAACAAAGGGTATGAGAAGTTCTTCTTGTAAGTTAGGATTCAAGTCAAGACATCTCCCAATTCTACTACAATTCCAACTATGCTTTCTCTAGACAATCGACAACTCTCTCCTAGCTGAAAAAGGAAACCAAAGGTTGCACTAGTTTTATCACACTCAACCTTTATATGACCATGAATAGCTGTATTAGGTGATCACCCTATGCTTGTATCTGTACATATCTCACCCTCGTCTATTTACTTTAAGGTGAAAAGAAAGAACTCAAGTAACTTTTCATTTCTACCATGGTTGTCTTCTTAGTTCTTACACTATGAGCAAGCTAAAATATGACTTTTCACCATGGTGAAGATAGTAGCAATTCATCCACAGCACTTTCACCATTGTGTCCAATAATTTTGGATATATTGTAATATTCTCGTGCTAAGGATAGTAAAAGTGTAAAACAATTACTCAAAAATATTTTGGCATGTACAAACATCAGGCCTCTTCTTTTTAATCATGTTAAGTATCAAGTACTATCACATGGCACATGGCTGTCGTATGATGGAGTATTTGCATGATGGATGGGGCCATTTAGGAGCTTATGATTCCATTTCCGGGACATTCTGCTTCGTTCGTGGACCAGGCTTAAATGGAAAATAGGCCTTTGTTCGGCCAGTTTTTCTTGAGAAAATTAGGCTGAAACCTGATATCAGAACAAATTAGAACTCTCTTTTGGCTGGAACCCTGAACAGATGTGAAAGCCTCTCACAGTTGGGTTTTATTTTTACCCTATAAAGTGGATAACCATGAACCAACTCATTCCCGTTAATGTTAAAAGTGATAAACTCTAATCAGATTATGCTCAGCAGATGGCTAAATGGACTGGATCTGTACCTGTCCCTGCTAAATAACAATCTTTTTCTTTCTTTTGTTTTTTTGAATGGCAAAATTCATTAAAATAAAGCCATCAGTACAAAAGAACTATACTGACAAGCTAAAACAACACCCAAGACAAAACAATCCAGATCAGCAGAAAAACCACAAGAAAGAATGCTAAATAACAATCTTGGCTCGAACAAATTCAACGGTCAATGCGAATAGGTCAAACAAATTGTCAATGTGCCTAGCCTAGTACTATTTTGGTCTCTGGGCAAGAGCAAAGTCTGAATATTATGCCCAATAAACAAAATGGGCTGACTTGTGCAATCTTTTGCTCACGCCCATGTGACCCTAGTCTGAGGCAGAGGTCGCAACCAAATAGCCCCCAATTTAACGTAAACAGGTAGAACACAAATAGGAAAGTGGTACTTATCCAGTAAAGATTTACAAATGGTCAATGGAAACATAGGCCTTCATCAACTTTCATCCAATTCTCTTACCAGTTTTATACCATCAGTAGTAGTAAACCACCTAGTATTTACTTCCCCACTTAGCTTAGCTTCTCTTCTTTTTTTTTTTTTTTTTCCTTCCTTCTTTTCTTTATTGTTTGATTCTACTTGGCCAAAAGAAGCAGGATTTGCTTTTTTCAAGGGGTTTTTAGTTTTTCCTTTTCTTTTAATCATGGGGTTTGTTGTGTGATGGATGATTCTTCAAACCCACCATCCTGTTTGATTTGGTCACGTCTGGTTAAGAAAAATATCATCCAATCTGTAAGTCTACTTGGCTACAAGCAATGCTCAGGATATGTCACCAGAGCTTCATCCAGACAACGTTTGTTTCCATCATGGATTCAACCTGAAACTCACCCATTTCAAGATTTATACAAAAGCAAGCTCCAAACTGATTAGGTCAAACTAATTGGTGAGAAAAAGGCCAAAAACCCATCAGCTAAATCGATTTGTAGCAGAACTTGAGAGTATTCTACAATCGTGTGTGAAAATCGATTCGACTGCTAGATTTACATTGAAAGCATCAATCAAAGTGAGAACCCAACAACAAAAGGAAGCAGGAGTGGCCATACCTGCGCTGCTGCTTGTTCCTTTTTCCTTCCTCTCTTTCACTCCTCTTTTTCTTCCCTCTCTTCTTCCGCTTGTGTATAAAAAAGCTCTGACTGGCAGGGGCTTAAAAGGAATTTTCTTTTTTACGATAAATCTGATTAGTGGACCACCTATTAAAAATTTCGGTGGAATTCACTTATAAAAATTTTTAGGGATTTTTATAAAAAAAATAATTTTAAATTTCAATTCAACGATTTTACAAAGAAAAATCATAAAATGACAAGAGAGTTGTCCGTATATTTTTTTTGACAAACTACTTCAGTTGCCGATATTATCAAACAATTTATGATACCGTCAACTGGGGTAGTTTTGTTTTAAAAATTGTACGAACAATTCTCTTGTCATTTTATGATTTTTCTTTATAAGCCGTTTATTTATGACTTAAAATTATTTTTTTTCATAAAAATCTCAATTTTTTATTAAATCTCAACTCATTAAAAATCAAAATTCTTCAAAATAAATGCCTATATTTTACATGTAATTTCACTTTCGTGCCCACCATGAAATATGTAAAAATATATTATAAAAAGTTAATATTTTTATGTTTGATGAATTCAACAATGGATCCGTATTATGTCAAAGAGAAGTTGGACAACTCCCACCTTTTAGGGGCATTGGAATTTTATTTTATATGCTTTAGCTTTTTCAAAGGTGGGCCCTATTATAAAGTCTCGTGAATTTCTATGAATTTCTTGAGGGATTAATTTATGAGTGTCCCAGCATCTATTGGAGTGAATTTTATATGAGGCTAAACAATCTAGATTTTTAATAAGTGTTTCCACGAGAGGCCTTCCCAAGCCCATCCTTCCAAATCCATTAGTAGAGGCAAGTCGCAAATCCAAATTGCTTTAAACCGCTGTCATTCCTATCAAAAGCTCGTCGCAATCGATGTTAGGTCCACGGCCAGTTTGATCACACAATAAACACATTATTAAAATTAGAAAATAGAACAATAAAAATCAGTATAGTTGATTTTTTTCTTCAAATTATAAGGATGTCCCCAAAAGATTCTACAAGAACACCTTACCAGATCCATATTATTAAAAGGGTCTAGACCATTGATTTTAAAGCTTTAAAAATAAAAAATATTTAATTGTGATACTTCAATGATTTAATTGAAAATCATTGTAAAAAAGGGGTTTAGTGAAATTTAGGATTGGTGTCCATAACAGGTTTGGATCAAAGACAAGTGAGCCCTAAATTCTAAGTGTCAAGGAATAAATGGGACTTTCATATATATATATATATATATAATTTGTTTATGTTAATTTTATACATGCCAAACATTATGCATTTGTTCATCATTCTTCATACATGTAAATGACGTGGAGGCAAAGAGAGAATATTTGTTCATCATTCTTCATACATGTAAATGACGTGGAG
Organism: Cinnamomum chago; assembly: GCA_038049695.1. Classification (NCBI taxonomy): domain Eukaryota; kingdom Viridiplantae; phylum Streptophyta; class Magnoliopsida; order Laurales; family Lauraceae; genus Cinnamomum; species Cinnamomum chago. Next base: position 13,485,745 of record CP142451.1, read on the forward strand.
GCAAAGAGAGAAAGGGCAAGATGAGCACTACACCGGTTTTAGGTTTAGAAGGGAAACCATCAACCAAATCAAATCCATGTATTTCCTATTTTTGTAAGCTAAATCGAATCGCCCATGTGCTCAAATCGAAAGGAATCTGTTTGGTTCAGTTTGGTTACTTTTTTTCTTTTTTAATTATTTTTCACGAAAAATAGCAATCCAATTGGGAAGAGACGTTATACTTCAAAAAATGGATTGAGGGTTCGCGTCTTTTTCAAGTAATTTTTCATATTCCTTTATATATATATATATCAGATATATATAATTGGTTCAATTTTGAGCGGTGTAACCGCACATTCAAATTGAAAATCGAATCGTACCAAACCGAACAGTTTGAAGGAAATCCAAACTGTGACCGAACCAATCAACTACAAAACCGATCTGAATCGCCCGATTTGGATTGGTCTGGATGGGTTTAGCGCTTTTTTTTTTTTGTGTGTGTGTGCACCCTAGATTTTATACAATTTAATGGGATCCAAGACCCCATTGGGTCTCAAACAAAGTGAACATTTCAAATCATGAATTGGCCAACAAAAATATAGAAAATTAAAATGTGGGATTATGTAAAATCTTGGGGATTAAATAGATGAAACTTAATGCATTTGATTTGGGTTTCTCAAGTCTTTGAGAACATTAAACTTTTCGGATTATAAATTGGGATTTCAAATTCTCAGGTTGATTGGGTTTAGCAGGTGAGAATTTATCGAGTTTTGATTATGCTATTCTTTAAATATAAAAATATTATATTATGCATGTACCCAAACGAGCTCTTGCTGTCTAGGAGGTCACTTTTGGCCAGAAAGTTTCTCAGATTTCTAAATTCCAGAATGCTATTTTGCCTTTCTGGGAATTTTGTAATTATACTTCTGGTGATGAGCATTTGGAAATTGGAATTCTCCAAATGCTGAAAACAACGTCTCCTTCAACCAAACGGGCCCCAAAAGTTTTAAAAGCCAGAAGAGGCATATATGCCTCCACTTACAAAATTACCGAAGATAGAAAAAAACCCGATCTTTCTCACTCTACTCCCACAGAGAGAGAGAGAGAGAGAGAGAGAGAGAGAGAGAGCTGCCACATTCCAATTCCCTTTTAAGAACTTCAGTTGTTTCGGTTTTCTTCTCATGGTCCTCATTTCCAGCTTGCTAGGGTTTCTTGCATGCTTCAATCTCTTCTTGTAACAACTGAACTGTGCTAAAGTAATTGAACTCATTCAGAAGATGAAAGCATGATATGTTGAACTGGGTGAGCTACTGAGTTCCCCGTTTCTCTTTCTCACTGTCTGAGAGATTTTGGATTTAGATCTTGTTTGGCTTGTGGCATAATTGGATGTCTACAAGCTCCTGCATTTCTTATTTTATTTTTGGTTCAATTGAAGTAGGTTTTAGATCTAGGGTTGGAAGCTTCTGAAATCAGGGCTCTGTTTAGTAGATGGAAAAGGTGGGATTTTTATGTAGGCCTTGTTGCATTTCCTGAGTTGCTGAAGTTTCTGCTATTGAAAATTTGAAACGATTGATTTTCTGGTATGTATTGGTCTGTATTTGTGGTGTTATCTCCTGGGTCATGCCACGGATGGTCTAAAGTTTAGGAAACTGCATAGTTGGACAATTCTTCTCGTTTGATTTGTTGATGGAAGTGGAATTCTGACCCTTAATTTACTCTGTGTAATCATTTGGTGGGCACAAGTCAAACTGAAGCTTACCATTGGCTGCGGGGGCCGATTGATGGACGATCTGGATTCATCAATATGTCCTTGTGCTTGTGTGTTTTGATTTAGTTGTTTTAATGCTATTTTTCTGGTAACCCAGATGCTCTTCACCTTCTTCTTCATCATTTTCCCCCTCTTTGAATATTGTCAGTCCTCCTCTCTTAATTATTTCAAGGGGAGTTAATTGAATGCATGCACTCTGTTTCTTCTTCTTCTTCTTCCTGTCTCTCTGTATTGAAAATAGATATTCATAATTTAGGTTTTAGTAAGTGGATGGTTGATTGTAGAATGATCTTTTGTGTTCTATTTTCATTTGCATTGTTCTGTCTGCCCTGCATGGGATTGTCGGTTGGAGGGGTTGGCATGGCTAGATTTTCCTCTTCCTGTCATGGTCGTTATCATCTCTATATGGGGATAAATCCCATATTTCATGTATTAACCGTAAACATTTGGTGTTAAGATTACACCTTTTTCCCTATTAGCTGCTTCACTTAAATATCTGTTGGACATGCTTTATTTCAGGTTTACCTAAGGGCTTCAATATTAGATTATTATTCATTCCGTTTACTTATGTATCTACAGTATTTGCTTTCTTCATTTGGTTAGAAATTGTGGATGGATGCTTTCTGCTTTTTCAGTTTTGTAAGTTCAAAGTTCCTGGAACTTACTTGCATCATTTTTTATTTTTTATTTTTGTTCAGGTTTGTGCAAACTTATCTGTTATCTGCTCATTTTTCTATAAAATGTTTAGTTTAGCTGCTAAAGATCTGTGGATTGGTAGAGTTTCATGGTGTCCAGAAACCCTGGCAGTGCTGTATTTGGGTTTGATTTATTGTATTTCAGAATTAAATGATGTAAATCCAAAGGTTTGCTTGATCAGGGATGTTCTGCCTTCTTCTTTCCTAAATTTCTGACTGATGTGCATTGTTCTCATTTCATTTTGCAGGGTTGGGAGAGGCAAAACTTTGATTTCTCAGCTCTTAATATGAATTTTCAGCAGTCAGAGTAGTCAAGATGTATTTTTACAATATGGAAGTTTCTGTTCGATGTCAAAAGCTATGTCAAACAGGGACGAGGAGATTGGTTATAGTGGCAGGGATAATAGTCGGTGCTGTTTTAGCCATCCAGTTTCATATGCTTCCATATGGAAATGCTCTCACATCTTTGTTTCCCTCGTTTACGGTTCCACTACTTGCAAAGAGAAGCTTCACTACTGAAGAATCTTCTGCTCAAGCTACAAGCGTTGGTGAGCTACATCTTTCTAGTGGTTTGGTGAACTTGAATGACTCAACAGTAGTTCAGGTACCAGTTAAAAATGACTACAGTTCTAATATGGAGGGAGCGATTGATCACGATAATAAAATTGAAGAAAATGACAAAGACTCAGATATTGATTTTGATTTGGAAAACGAGAGAGACCGAGGTGATGATCTTATGCTTGATGAGGGTCGAGATCCAGATGGCGAATTCTCAATTGAGAAAGTTGAAGACCCAGGTGGTGATGTTAAACCAGAGAAGGCAACAGACCTGGATAATGGCTCTTCACCTAAAAATGCTAGTTTACGTGAGAAACAATTTTCACAAGAGAAGAATAGCACACCTGGAGATAATTTTACATTAGATAATGTTGGAAAATCAGACATTTCTGTTGCAGGAGAAGTTAGAAGCCAAGATAAGGATGTTGCAATCTCTCAAATTGCATTGTCTCCTATAGTATCTGATACTAACTGGACTAATTTAGGAACTCTTGGCTCAAATTTAAGCAATGCTCTTATATCTGTTGCGCCCAACAGGCCTTCATTGCCCAAACAAACAACTGAAATTATTTCTAAGGCTGAAAATCTGGGGCTGTTGCAGAGTGGTCCAGGCACTTTGAATGAGAGTTCTACAACAGCTAGTATTCCCCTGATAAAGAAGAAGAAGAAGAAGCAAACAGTGCCGCCGACATCAATACCTGAAATGACTCGTTTGTTACAATGGAACCATGTTTCTTTCCGTTCAATGGTAATGATTTAGAATTTGAAATTTTGGTTGATCAGAGTTGCATGCATCTGCATCATGTATGCATGTGCTGGCATGCTTGCATGTGTGCATTCACCCATATATTTCTTTAATGTACTCATTCTTAATTCTATATTTTATTGATACTCCACGGATCCATCTTACATATGCATCTCAGCTGTATGCACTTTGTCATCTTGTAGTTTCTTGTTGCCAAACATTCACTTCATATGACAATGCGGGCTGCGATGAATATTACTGAAGTTGCAATGAGGTTATGTCCAAAACAAATGGATATATATATATATATATATAGGAGGATATTCAAGTGAGGGATTCCCTCACCATGTGTGGTGAGGGACTCCCCTTTTTGGGAAGTTCCAAGTACAAAAGGCTTTTGTACTTTTTGGGAAGATCCCCTTTTGTACTTGGAACTTCCCAAAAAGGGGTGTCCCTCACCACACATGGTGAGGGAATTCCTCACTTGAATATCCCCCATATATATATATATATATATATATATATATATATATATATCGGAACTGTATATGTAGATACTAAACCCTACTAAAAACCTGTGAAATTGTTGCTAATGTTATCCGTCTTACAGAAACCACGATGGTCAGCCATACACGACCAGGAGATTTTATCAGCAAAAGGACAGATAGAGAATGCTCCCATTGTGAGGAATGATCCAGAACTTTATGCTCCTATTTTCCGAAATGTTTCCACGTTCAAAAGGTGAAGATACCAAAGTGTGTGGTAAATATAATATATCTGCATTTTAGTTTTCTTCACATCAGAGTGCCTAGTTTCATATGAAAGTCCATGCCCATTGTCAGTTTCGCATAAATTTTAATCCAATTTCCATATAGCCTTTTTTTTTTCCTTTTTCCTTAATCAGTAATTCCCATATAAGCTTATAAATTAGAAATCATTCTCGTAGAGATTGTGTTAGGCTCCGTCCCGAGTTAATCCCGATTAACTCTAATTAATTGAGATCAATACTAAGTAAGCCGGTTTAAATGCTTTAATGGTGATTTAGCACCAAATGAAGTTGAGTTAGCCTAGATTAGGCTTAATGGAATAGTAATTAAGCGTATGAAATGAATTGAAAAGAATTAAATGGGGAAATGAAGCTCAAATGAGCCAATTGAAGGAATTGCGTATAAATACGGGATTGTACGTATTTGACCGAATACGGAAAGTCTTGATACCAATATGTGTATCTCGACGAGTACGCTAACTTTCATAAAAGGCTTGAAGCGATTCGACGAATATCGAATCAAATGGACCTTGATTTGACTTGAAGTGGAATTAAGGGGAATTAATGGACTTAAATGTAAAATGCACTCTTATATAAGCAATTACCTTCATTCATTTCAAACCCTAGGCAACAATCCCTTTCTTCCATCCATTTCTTCTTCTTCCTTCAATTTCTTCTTCCTAGAGAGTGTGTTAAAGGTGATTAAAGAGAAGGAGCATCCATCATCTTCCTCTTCTTCATCTTCTTAGAGTTCTTCTTGACATTGGAGCTTCAAGGGGAGCAAATCCAACTCAAGTGAAGCTAAACAAGGGTGTAGTGTTTCTCAAGCTTCAATTAAGGCAAGTTATACATGTCTTTATGCTTGTTATAGTGGTTTCATTGCTTTTGATGGAATTACATGATGAGTCAAATATATGGTTCATTATGGGTTTCAAAACCCTAATTAGATTGTGTATGGTTGTTTGGATTGATTGGAATGGATGGTGTGTGTGGATGGGGACAGGAGGTCCCATTGTTCTTGCAGGTGGTGGAGGAATAAGGGGGAAGTGAGTGTGAAAGAAGAGAGTAGGAATCAGAATTTCGAAATGGAGTTCTGGACAGTTCGCTCGAGCGAACTGGGCAGTTCGGTCGAGCGAACATGGTTCTGTTTCAGAAAAATCGTGTTGGACCGGTCGCTCGAGCGGATATTAAAATGCGGTCGAGCGACCAGGGTTCTGTGAGGGGTCCGCTCGAGCGAACTTTACTCGCTCGAGCGAACTTGTACAGATACCCATATCAGTGAGTTTCATAATTCGTGAAACCTAAGAGCACTTAGGTGATCTTAGATACTCCTCATATATGAGATAACTTGTGATTCATTCCAATGGATCAAGAAGCTAAGATTAGTCGTGTTTAAACCTTACTATGTGCTACGAGGATTATTGTAATGCATCAATTTCACTAAAAGTAATGTCATCAACAGTAATACATGCATTAATAACCCTCGTTCACATCAAGGTTGGTTAGAGCAGTAGTTTAGAATTAGACGGAGATTAGTGTGACTTGTTATAGAGTCTGGCACTACCTAGTGGTTTCCGAACTCAATATTACATTGAATTGAATTGAATTGCATAAATTGATAAAAGAAATGATTATTCCTACTGCAGTAGATGAGATTGGGGTGTTCCGGAGCCCGTGGTGACACCAGTGATCTCTGATCAAGACACTGGGAGATCCCACCTTATTTGGACCAAAAGGTCATTGACTAAAAAGTCATACACTGAAAAGCCATTAATAAATATTGAACATTATGCATAAATGAATATGAAATGCTTCCTTTTGGAAGATTAAATGAATAGAATGGAGTTGAAACCCCTGCTAGTGTAGTTGCCAGTATATTGTTATGATTAATGGTATTCATTATGAATTGTTTAGCACTCTTAAGCAGTGAATTGTTAGGAATTATGAAATGTTATAAATATATGTATACTTTGTTGAACCGTCGTGTTCACGGTATTACTGATGATATTACAGGCTCAGTTAACCGTGCCGGTCCTTCCGAGACCGTCCCGCCAGCGCTGGAGGCCCATTCGCTACCTCCAGGAGGTCTAGCTGAATGGACGTAATTCAGAGAGCGGGTTTATTGAAGTCTTTTGGAAACTTTTTGTTTTAAGTTGTTTATATCTTCATTTTGGTATTGTAGGTACTGTATATGATGTCCCCTGCATTGTATTAAATATGCAGTGGTTGATAAATGAACGATGTAAATGGACTGTACAGTTTTAAAGTAAAGTGTTTGATTCATTATGTTAAGTAATTGTCAATGTATTTTATTTGTATATTCCGCACAACTGTACATTGACAGGTATTATGCAAGATCCCTTGTAGATTCGTTTTAACTTCGGTTATTTCGGATCTACGGGAGTAAGTATGTCTTATCGCGATCCGGGGGTTAACCCTAATGACTCTGATCTCGGGTCCGAGTCGTGACAGATTGTCACAACAGATTTACAATAAATGAGAGATGCCTAGCATGCTTAGTATTTTTTGTTGAGTAACTGCTTGATTAAACATAATATTTAGAGTTTCATTTTTTTTAATCTCCTAAACTGGGAAAGGGGGAAAAAAGAGGCACCTATTCTTACTGAATGGTGGTGTTTATGTGTCACATGGTTATGTTGCAGGCCTTAGTGTGGGCCCCTTTATCCATGCACTGTCTTTGCTTTAGGCTTTATTATTTATGCATATTAATTATATAACTGTGGTTTGTGAAAAAACAACCCTGGGTTGTGGCTTAAGGTGACCCAAATCATAATTCATTGCTCAATTGAACTGGGTCATGACCCAAATTTTCTGATCAGCAGTGTTCTGGGCTTGCAATGCAGAGAGTGCTATTTGGTTAACTGATTGCTTTTGTGAACATCATCCATAGTTATATTTCTATTTCATCCTAATTACAGGAGCTACGAATTGATGGAACGCATGCTCAAGGTCTATGTATATAGGGAAGGAGGAAAACCCATATTCCATACTCCAATATTAAATGGACTTTATGCCTCTGAAGGATGGTTTATGAGATTGATGGAAGGAAACAAACATTTTCGAGTGAAGGACCCCCGAAAGGCCCACCTGTTTTACATGCCATTCAGTTCACGGTTTCTAGAGTCTGCCTTGTATGTGCCTGGATCTCACAGTCAAAAGAATCTAGTAGAGCACTTGAAAATGTATGTAGACAGGATCGCTGCAAAGTATTCCTTCTGGAATAGAACTGGTGGAGCAGATCATTTTCTCGTAGCATGTCATGACTGGGTATTCTTCCTTTGTGTTCTATATTATTTTAATTTTTTTATAGATGATTCTTTAAATTCAGGAAACTTTATTCATCAAAGCTTGACGGCACTGGGGTTGTTGGCTAAGCAGCCCCTACCCCGCTTAAGGTTACCAATTAAACAAAAGAAAGAAAGAAATCCATTGGGTTGATTCTAAATTGAATTTCAGATAGTTTTGTCAAAAATTCTGTGCAAGATTTGAATTATTTGTGTTGTTTCTCAGCAAATGAAATTTGGAGTATTATATTATATGATCCTTGATCTTGTTATGTGCATAGTTCAATCCGTGTTATTTGTATGTGTGCCCCAGTTAAGTAATAGATACCATTGATGGGTCTCCAAGTGGATAGAAAATGCCCAAGAAATAAATTAGATATGAGAGCAATAGCTATCCCATGATTGCCCTTTTCTACATGCACTATGGACTGTTGCATCAGTGTTTTTAACAGTATTTTTGGAACAATTGAAAGGTTATTATTGGCTAATTGGGGAGATTTTGTAGCATTACCTATCCAGGCTGGGGCCCATGTAACCTGCATCACTTAATCTGCCCCCCACATCGACGTACTCAAGGCTCAAGGATATACTGGGCATAACCCTGAGGTCGAAGGATCATAACTTTTATGATTGGAAGGGCTTTGACCACCCTCTAATTGAGGGGGAAAGCAAATGATCTTACACATGCTCAACAGAATCTCAAGCACATCTTCTACTTTTGAGCTAGAAAATTCAACGAAAACTTGATAAGAATATATTCATTACCATCTGTTATGCTTACTTAAACCACACTGATTATTTGACCCATTTTCTCAGGCGCCGTATGAAACAAGGCACCATATGGAGCACTCCATCAGAGCCCTTTGCAATGCTGATCTCAACGAAGGTTTCTTGTTAGGCAAAGATGTCTCTCTTCCTGAAACATTTGTACGCTTGCCGCAGAAGCCCCTCCGAGGTCTTGGAGGCAAACCGGCATCTAAGAGGCCTATTCTTGCCTTTTTTGCTGGAAACATGCATGGGAGTGTCCGACCGATCCTACTGCAGCACTGGGAGAACAAAGACCCTGAGATGAAAATCTTGGGCCCAATGCCTCATGGTTCGAAGCCTAAAATGACTTATATCCAATACATGAAGACCAGCAAGTATTGCATTTGTCCAAGGGGATATGAAGTGAACAGCCCGCGAGTTGTTGAGGCTATATTCTATGAATGTGTTCCTGTTATAATATCTGATAATTTCGTGCCTCCCTTCTTTGAGGTTTTGGATTGGGAAGCATTTGCGGTGTTTGTAGCGGAGAAAGATATTCCCATGCTGAAGGACATACTGCTATCTATCCCTGAGAAGAAGTATCTTGAGTTGCAACTGAGAGTGAAGAAAGTTCAGCAGCATTTTTTATGGCACAGCAGACCTGTGAAATATGACATCTTTCACATGATTCTTCACTCAATTTGGTACAATAGAGTGCACACGTTAAAATCCAGATAATAATGCATGGTTTTTGGGAGTTAGGATGGTGGTAGGGATGGAAAAACTCAAAAAGGGAAAGCCCATATGAGAAATCATCAGATTTGAGTCTTCTTTGATTTGTCAACCTCAATGCATCCCTGATGGGAAAGAAATGTCTTATTTCAATTGTATAAAGAGAGAAAAACTGCTAAAGGGGCAAGAAACCAGGAAAGGAGACAGAAGATGACCTGCACATTAGAAATGTCAGTAAGAAATGAGAGTGCAATAAATGAGAATTCATTGCTGAATAACCAATTTTAATGTGTCATCAAGATGATAGGAAGTAAAAATAAGTGGGGGTTGAAAGATATGCCCAATCAGTGCCATGTTATCCTTGTATGTATGTATGATGTGTTTTCCTTTCTTTTGGTTGCTAGGTTAAATGTTCAAGAGAGGTTTAGATGTTTGTTGAAGGGTTTACAAGTTGCAGTAGTGTGTGGGCCTCAGTGGCTCGAATAATTGGTGTGGCCCACGATCTGATTCAAGCTAGTAAGCTTGGGTCTAATTCCTTTCTGAATTATTTTTACAGGGTCAGAGCATATGTTTTGTTTAGATGCTCTTTGTACTGCAATAAAGCTCATAAAGCTCGAGCATTTATCAATATTATGTGGTGTTTAGCTGTGTACTGTTGGGACCATATCCCTATGATCTCATGGACCCTGCCTTCTATGTAGGGGGTGCCACACAGACCATCCAAACTGGGACTTCCTAGTTGTGAGATCTTTGGTTTCTCGTTTTCAAAGGAGGTTCCTAATTGCTGTATTTGTGGCCATCTGATTCAAGGTTTCAGAATTTGGATATTTCAACATGTCAGTTTGCTCAGGGTCTCCCACCTGCCCTGTAAATATTCATTATAGTTCACAAGTGCAAAGTTGAAGTGTTAGAAATATTTGGTAAGGGATAATGTGATTCTTTCACCAAAGTCCTGTGAAGGAATTGACTTTTCTCATACTTTGATGAAGTTTGAAGTAGGGGGTACAGTGTGGATGTCCACCCTCAATGCTCCTTACCATTTAACTTCAGAAGTTGAATATATCACAGGTGAGACAGAGAAGGAAAACACACACATACACTAATAAGTGCATCAGGGTTGACAGAAGCCCATGTGATGTAAGCTGTGAGTGGGAATGTATATTAAACATTAAATAGTGGAATATAGCTAGCTATTTATATATTATTTTACAAGTGATGATTGATTGAATGCAAGAACCTTATCATTTGTGTATTATAAGAGCAAGCAAATCAGCATGAGGATGACACCAATAAAGTCAGAAAAAAAAAGAAACCTTTGGATTTCAACTCTTCCCTGTGACAGGTTATGGACTAGAAATTAACCATATAGAAGTAATATTGACTGTTGATTGAACCATTGTTTGGGTCAATTGACAAGCACCACTCTTCTACTGCCGATTCTCAAGATCATCACATTACATAACATACCGAGTAAGTCGAGATCCAAATGTTTCATCATAATCAAAAGTGGGTCTCATACATGAATTTGACTCAACTTCTCATAAACTTGCCAGTATCTAATCATTAATTTTATTTATTGAGAGAGAGAGAGAGAGTCTGCACTTAAGATCACAAACGATCCCATGCTCAAGCTCCACCTATTTCACACTCACTTGTCTTGGTGTTTGACCTGACTTGTAACAAGTTTAAAACATGTGATGTCAAATCTGCCTCAGGGTATTGGCACAAAGTCGGGCAAAGTTAAACAAGTAGTAACATTAGATGGGTAGAAATGCAATTTATTTAGGAAATCAGCTAAAAATGAAAAAGTAGAATTCATATAGCTGACTCCAATATAATTGAGATAAATAAAGCCAATATAATTAAGATAAATAAAGCTTTTGATGACGGCGATGATGATTCAATGTTTCATTGATAAATGAGTAAATGAGCAAACAAGTTAAGCCCACTCATATAGTCATAGCCATCCTCTAATAACTGCAGTTGGTTGTAGTTTGGTAAGGTGGGTTCGGTGGCGTGTGCGTGTTTGCAAACCTAATCTTCCCCAAATTCCAAAAGGGTCTGTGTGGGGTGCACCTCACTCCAATTTCATATATTATCATTTGTCACCACGTGACTTCCCCATGCCTCAGGGAGTCCGGATCCACTGAACTTGTTACTTACACACTTCTCACTAACTCACCATGGCACCCTCAATCCGTCATCCGAATTGTTAAAATTGAATGCCATCCTCTCTAAAAAAAAAAAAAAAAAAAAACACATCTTCAATTTTTTTTACTCCGACAGGATTTGATCCCATCATCAGATTGGGCGCATGAGTGATAATTGTGATTAATGCATGGAATTAATAAGTATAATAGTGTGTTAACACCTTTACCATCAGTTATGTGTTCAATCTTACGATGAGATGAAATCATATCTAAGTAAGAATCGAAGTGTCATTCAATTTTAATTAATGGTTCGGATCATCGATAGGTGGGGCCCATAGCGAGTTACTCAGGACAGGATGTTAGAGATGGGGCGCAGATCAAGTGGGTCCCAAAGAGGGGTCTGGTAAATGGATAACGATGATCTGGATCGTTCGGATTAGCAGAAGAAGAGAATCCATCATCCTATCCGTTCCTCCGGTCTGCATCCAACCACGTAACATTTCTTCCAATTTGCATTTGAAAAACTCCTCTCTTTCACTCCTCATTTTTCTTTTTCCAAACGGCATTCTCTTTCTCTTTCAACTCTGCATATATGTACATTCATTTCTATGCTTGAAATGATAGATTGTAACTGATATGCTCCTGGGCCTTGGAGATTTGTGTTCTTCTGCAGTTTTAGTGGGGCGATTTCGGTTCCTTGTTTGGGTACTTCTTCTCCTGCGAATTGGGTATTTGGTTTTGTTCTTTGTAAGAAAAAAAGTTTCTGTTTTTATGGGGAATGGATGATGTTTTGGCCGTTTGGAGCATTGGGTTGCTTTTTATTTAGCTTTTTGTTTGGCAGTGGGTTTGCTTTCTTATGTTTAACTAATTTTGTTTGTGCTTATCTGATTTGGGTATCTGTTATTTCATCCTTATTTTGAGTTCTAACTGTAGCCCAGTTTTTGGAATGTAAGTAACATGAGAAAAATGGTAGTGGGTGTGTTGGGATTTTAGAGATGGAATATCTATAGAAGAAAGTATGAGAGATAGAATCATGGAAATGGGTTATGCTTGAATTTGAGTCCTGGGTTTGTTACTATTTTTTTTTAATGATCCTGTGTGGTCAATTTAATGTTTATATGTTGTTTTTGGGTGGTATCTTTGTTGGGCCGTTGAATGTTTTTAGCTTTGGGATTAGTTTTTTGTTTTACCACTCGCTTGGTTTGCATGATCAACATACTGAGAATTGTATCACGTGGCTTGAATCATGACCCTTTCTGAGTGTAGTTGAGTGAGAGAAAAACTCAGATCACAATGTCTTATCATGGATATAAATATCAGCAATACTGATATGTATCATCCGGAATGTGTATCAATGATTAGTAGTTGGATAGTTGCATTGCTGTCCTTCGGACGTTAAAATTGGCATTAGTATACAAGCTTTGTCTCATATTTTCATTGGGCGTCATTATCCGAAACATCGGTTCAAAAAGAAAGAAAAAGAAGAAGAAAAAAAAAATTGAATGAAAGTTTTGTCTGAAGGATCCTACATAGATGTCTTGTGAGCTTGAGTTTCTGGAGTGGCCACCTTGAATCATTCATTACTTAATGTAGTTTTCTTCATTTGATTAAGAAAAAGAGAATGATCTTGGTGTTTTCTGCACAATGCTGTTTTAGATGGGTTGCAACATCAACACAGTAGTAAAATTAATTTTTTACCGGTAAGGTAGACGGGTCAATTTTTATAATTATGCATTAATAGTGCTTGTAATTACTTGAGTTTTCAGAAATTGTCTGTTTAGTATTACGATGTCTTGTAAGCTTTTTGCTCTCTTTATATCTCTATCTCTATGATTGTAGATTTTTTTTACTGAACTTGCTTTTGTTTGCCTTGATGTCGATTTTTCTCTTTAGCCTTTGTTCTGCTACATCCTTTTAATTTACTGAATTCTTTTCTCTACTCTGGTTTTCCCCCATTCTCAGGATTATCAGCCTTTATGGGAGACTTCTATGTTTGTGAGGAAAAATTTACCAACCCCAAGAAGGTGAGTACTATCATATATGTCTTCATCATCTAAACCTTGTTCCAGTGGCTTTATGTATGTGTTCTGCTTTTCCTTTTAACGCTATTAATTAAAACCATGTTCTTTGTCACTCCACAATCCAGCTTGCCTTTTCTGACTTCTTGATTCTTAGTTAGTCTCTATTGGCCTTTCCCCTTTCTCCTAATCTTGAACTTGTTACACTTCATTTGTCTGTATTGGGTTCATTTCTGAATTGTGTGTACATACCCAAACCATCTCAATGGCATTCTTTTTTACATGCATGTGTTTCTTTTCTTCGCATGTCCAATTGAAGCTCTCTTGTGCTGATGCCTTTTCTTTACTTTTGGCCAACATTTTTTCTTCGTTACTTATTATTGTTCTTGTTTTTGTCAGACAAAATGATTGCATGTAGCAGCTATATGAATCACATAACCCCGTAATCTACGACATTGCGGCTCCCTTTCCCTGAAACTAAGCTGTCCAATCAAACATCTTCCCTTGTGAGTTGTTATGGGCCCAAATATCACTCTAGTTGGAATTTGGGTTGATATTTGCTGTTGGATTGAAGCTGTTCAAAATATGTGATAAACTCAATGTCAACCATATTGGAGCAATATGAGTTGCCTGCCTTCACGGGGAGAGGTTTATCGGACAGTTTAGGCTACAGAATTGGGACCTGCAGTATAATTTTAAAAGCTTTACAATGCATTGTTTCTCTGTTACACTGTATATGTTTGACATTTTGTATTCAAGGGTCTTGTTTGATTTTCAGGACATTGAAATTTCTAATAAAATGTAGAGGTCATCTGGATGTGGGGAAAACAGGTGGAGAAAACCGTCTGAAGTACACATTTGAACTGTCGACAGTTTTCTCCACCTTTTCTCTTCATTCAAACAAACCCTTATTTGGTAGACATGGCTAATGCGTATACCCTATCATATCAGGTCGGTGGTGATGTTGTGAGGACTGTGAAGTTCTGTACTGAAAGTTTTCCATTCGATGTGGCAATTGATGATTTTTTCACACATCTTCTGACTTTGACTTCATATTTAAGACATCGATGCATTCGCTTTATTGGTGAGATTCTTTCCCTTATAGAAGGCTTTTTATTATAATTATTTGTTAAGAGCATTCTTTGCATGGTGAAATGCCTCCTTTTAGCACTCAGCATACATTTTTCTCTAAATGCTTGATAATTTCATCTGCATACTTTTTCCTATTTTTTATTATCAAACTATCCTAGCAAACGTGTGCCATGCTGACCTAATTTTGGTAGGTTCATGGAGACATGTCATAATGCTAACTATCCCGTTTGAACTCAATCTGCATGACCATTGCTATCGTAAGTGATCAGAAATCATTTCATCAATTTGCTTTCTCTACGAATTCTCTCTCTCTCTCTCTCTCTCTCTCTCTCTCTCTCATCTTATGGTAACATCATTTAGTTCAACATTTGCTCCTGTGCTTTTAAAAAAGAACAGTTGCATTTTTCACTTACACTATACCATGCACTATGTAAGTATACATATACATGAGGTGTATTTTCTCCTTTGTATTTTATTTAGAATTAGAAATCTACTGTTTCATTGCGGGTACTGTAAGAGCAAAAAGGATTCCAGTTATACTGAGAATGAATGCTGAGTTTCTACGTTTATTGCAGGATTTCAATGCATCGTGATGGTTTGGAGCCTGTATTAACCAGGGCCTGTCAGGCTAGGGCTTGATTCATCTTTTTAGTTGATCTTTGAAATTGGGCCCAAGACCAAGACTGATCTGTGATAGTGATAAGCAGGTCTGAATCTGTCCTTGAGACGAGCCTCAACAGAAAGAAATTGAAAAACCTTGGCTTTGTCCAAGACTGCTTATTCATTGTTCCCGAAAATTGAAACACGGGTCTTACTGGTTGGCCTAGGCCCTATATTCTGGTTAATTTTTCTTAGCATTTTAGTTCTAAACCTTGAGCATGAAAGCAGTAACACTTGGAAGCCTAGGCTTTTGAACTTTCAGTGGTCCATTTGGGAATCTGGATGTTTGAATTTTCGTGGAAATGTACCTCTTTTATTCCTAGAATGCAAACAGCACGGCTGAAAAAGTACATTTCCTCAACGGCATTTCCCTCTACTTCTTTTCTTGGGAAGAGAGAAATTAAACCCAGAAGATAGGGTGAGATGATGAGAGTTGTGGGTGGAAAATTTACTACACAGGGAATGGGCATCCAAACAATCCCTACCTTTTTCCATCACCAGAAAATAAGGTATGTTTCCATGGAAATTAGCCTTCCCAAGCTTACCCCAGGTTTTAAGACAACCTACTGTTATTTGTCATGAAAATCATGTGCTGGCTCTTATATAATGTGTGTTATTCCATCATAAAAAAATCACTAAACCTCTCTAAAAATAATTGATTTTGCTATTTTATCAATGTTGCCACTACATCATGGGACATTTTGTTTTTGCAGAGGATCTTGTTTCCAGAGATACTGATGGATTCTCACAAGACTCAGAAATTTTATTTTCTGGAAAGGATGAAAAATCTTTAGGCAGGACATACCATTCCCCATCTGAGAAATGTTCGACATCTTTCAAAGCTCTTGATGCCTCAAGCGGACTCTTGATCTGTGACAGAAGAGGGCAAAACCATGTGGAATACTTGTCTGTTAATACCAGTTCTGAAATTGTTGAAATAAAGCAAGAGTGCTGGCTTCGACACTCCATGTTGCAAAGGTGAATATAAGTCCTCTAATCATTTTGGCTATGAGCATTGGTATTAAATCTTTCACTTGGAATCATCAGTACTCCTACTCATCTCTATTTAGCCAAGGGATTTGATGTAATTAGTGAGAGGATTCTTTCCTAACTGGGTTTTCTAATGGCTCAAAGCATATAGATGAGATGCACATATATCTCAGTTGCCTTCTTTTTCTAATGTTAGAGGCAATTGGAGATGAAATTCTTTCATTTTATTAGTTTTATGTCTTTGATTTCATCGGTCTTCAATTATCATCTTTTATGGTTCTAAGGCCTATAATGTAGTGCAGTCCACTCACCAATACTGGCTTTATGCTCTTAGTTTCCAATTTCCACAAATTTCCTCTATTTTTCTGACTTTTCTGTGTACACAATAACTTTATTCTCAACCATAGCAGAATTGCAATGTGTTTGTCAAGTTGAACTGCGGTTTTAATGAAGTCATTCTTTATTGAGCATTTGTGTACCACCAATTCCACAAATCTTACAGTTGATTTATGTTGCAGGTTGCTGCTCCCATTATTTGGTTTCAGACTGGCATGGAAATTGGCATTTGCCTGTTTTAGATGTTCTTTTATTCATGTTAGAGATACTCATATTCGGGTGAGGAGGTAAGACATTAGGTATAACTATTTCTTGTTTACCTTCTCAAGTTGCTTTAATTTTTGGTCCCAGAAATCAGTTTTTAAAACTTCTTCTGTTCTCTTTTTTCCTTCCCCGTCTTTCTTTTTTTTATCTGCTGAGGTGGCAACAAAACAATTTTATGTGAAGGCTCAACATGAACAGTGTCTATTTTCTTATGTATCATATCTGTTGAATCTTTCATAATGCTTTGATTTTCTCATCTTATAATATTCATGTTGGTGTTCCAGTTTTATGTCTCGTGCACACAAGATGCTTCGTGGATCTTCTGATGATATTGGGTGGTTGGAGCGAACTCCAGGAGTGCCACCTGTGCAGGATGGCACAGCTAGATTCATGGAGCTTCTTCATCACATAAGGTATCTACTTTACCAATGGCCATTTAAACTGTGTTATTGTAACCCTATGAACTCGAGAGAGAAACTCTTACATTTGGTTCTTATCTCTATTAACTGTATCAGTTGTTTGTGTTGTAAGTCTATTTCAATGATTTTTTATAACAATTTTCTTTTCTGGATATATGATGTAGTTTTTTGCATTTTTGTTATGAATAAATTATGCGTCTATGCATCCTTTAACTTTAAGGGACGTTATCAAAGTCAAAGTTTCATTCCAACCTGGCCTCAGATTTAAACTTGGTAGTGTACCGGTGGCCTTGTCCATATCTTACATGAATGGAGAAAATATATTTTGACGAGAGTTATGTACAAGAACGAAAAATGTAGCAGAAGTAGCAAATCTATTCTGGTTGATTTAATTAAGGATCCATTCTTGATAACGACCACAGAGCATTTTCTAACAAGCTTGAGAGAGGTAATTGGCAAAAGTTTAAAGGGGATATTGAAGACATTGGGAAGAGCATGATCATAAAATATGTCAATGGCCTTTGATTGAACTCCGCTCGAATTAAAAAAGCACCATTGAAGTGATTTTCATTTTTTTCTAGTATTTGGCCATTTGCTATCTTTTGTGTGTCAACTGGTGTTGGCTGACAAGAAACTGGATGTGTTGGATGGGTTATTCAATTACCTTTCTAATAAGCCCCAGTTTGTACGAATGAGCCCAAGTTTGTGTTATCTGATTAGTACACTGGAAGGTGCCAATTTATTTGCTATGGTATCTTGGAGTCGTATTTGGGATATTTGAGCTATTTAATCCCCATCATGTTTAAAGGGTTAAGATTAAATAAACTAAGCACTCATAGAGTGGTGACAGTCTCTTCTCCTTGTTATTGACTGGGATGTGTGACAATTGCCTGAGAGCTGTATGTCGTATGCTTAGCTTTGACTTATTATTCTTTTATAGTTCTGCCAGTTGGTGAAAATATCAATTATCAGCAGTGAGCAGGTTATGGTTATCTGTCAGTAACTTGGATGACAATTAAATTTCTATTTCAATATCACTCAAGTAAGATAGGCTCTAAAATGCAATAAACAGTTCATTGATGTAGAGACTGCTTCTTTGTTTTCTGACCCTAAAAAAAAGTTGATTCAAAATGTTCCGTCATTGCAGAAATGGTGAACATGCTCTGCCTAACTCATTTGTATATTTATTCATTCCTGGTGAGATTTCCTTTTCTGAAATTAGCACTCTCTTCCACCACTGCACTTACTTTACTTCAGTTCTAATACCTTGCATTACATATTTCTTGAGCAGGCCTTCTTAGCAATCATAGTCCACTGTATTTTTTGAGCACCAAAAAGTTTTTCTCCAAGATGGGGCTTGCTTGTCATATTGCAAAGATTCACAGCGAGGTATTCAGATGCAAGTTTTGTTAAATTCCCTGTAATAGTGTCATGGCCTACCAATAAAAAAAAAAAAATAGTGTCATGGCCTAATCTTGAAGTACCTCCTTCTCATGAAAATTTTGGAAAGACTTCCATGTCATAAGAAGGTTTTCAATATGTACAGGATACCATTGGAAACCTTCGAAGCTTTACACAATCATGATTGAATATATAATCATTGAATTTGTGTTATTTAGCCCTTTCCTCAACAATCTTTTTTGCACCATTAAAGCTTTAGTAAGAGGTCTTTGCCCGTAACAAGGAATAAGCGCCCTTTTTCATTTTCTTATTGTGATAACTTTAATGTTATATTTCCCTTTTTTAAATTTTAGATTTGCAAGGTATGCTTCCATAATTTTTTGGAAACTAATTATCAGGGAAGATTTCAAAATTAATAAATCCTTTAGTTATTCATGGGTTTGACCAAGTTGAATTTGGGAATCGAAAAACCAATTTCCGAGTCATATCTTAATTTTTAAGCATTGATTTAGATGCTTGTTGACAAGTGGCTAAGTTGTCTGGTTGACATATTGTCTATATGTGGTCTGGTTACAACTTGAGTTTCTTATTTCTGATCATTGCCTATGAAGAAAAGAGTTTTCAGATTTGTCTTATGATATTGAAAGAGCTGTGCTTATTTCTCTCCTTTATTTGGGTTAATATATAATTTAGTATTTGCAACGAATATTTCTACCGGTGAAAAGATTGTGTTCCTAAATCCTGACACTTGAGATGCATATATTATCCACATTTACTGTTCTTTACAAGTGGGCTCTTGTCTGGTTGTTCTTCTGGATTCTTCCATGGATTAAGGATAATTTAAAATTCTTCTTGATTGGAACATGGCTTAAGCAGAGAGACAATTGAGGAAATCGAAGTTTCCAATTACCCTTTGAAGGACGAAGATTGGATTTCTTTGATCCTCTGTTGTAGATCTTTTAGGATCTGCCTATCAGATTAATGTCCTGAATCACCCGTGGGCTCACTCGTACAGTATGGGCACATGAGGACTGTTTGCATGTCCTGATGTTTTTATTGCTTTTGTACTGAAAAATTATTCTTCTTTCGATTGATGCTACACACTTGAAATTTCATGTCCAACTACAGTTCTTGGATTTCTACTAAGGGTTGAGCTCCTCATTGGAGTTTGTTTATGGATGCTTCTAGTCATAAAAGTAGCTTTTATTTACTTTCTTGTGTCATTCTGTTCCAATCTACTTTTGGTACCTAAGGTCTGACCTTACCTTCATCCTAGGCTTCAGTAGAGCGAAATGCATGGGAATTGAAGCAGTACATTGAGGAGCTGTATTGGGGATCTGGAAAACGTGTGTTGCTGCTCGGGCACAGCAAAGGTGGGGTTGATGCAGCAGCGGCTTTAGCGATTTACTCGTCTGACTTGAAAGATAAGGTTGCTGGTTTGGCACTAGTACAGAGCCCATATGGTGGTACTCCAATTGCTTCTGATATCCTGCGTGAAGGCCAGATTGCCGACAAGGAGACACGGAGGATTATGGAGCTCTTGATATGTAAATTGATAAAGGTATTTTTCTTCATGGTAATGGTGTTGCTTTCTTGCCTATCCAGTGATAGCTCTGTGGTTAAGCATCTCCCTCCACCAAAATAAAACAAAATAAAATAAAATCAAGGGACTTGGGTGGGTTGTGTGCGTGGGTGTGAGTATTTACCAGAGAAAAAAAAGGGGTGTTCATTTCTTACTGCATTCTTTGGTGGCGATGTTTATAATGATTTCAATTTTGGATGTGCCCATGTAAAATTAGTACTTGTAGATATTTTGATTAGGATGTCTGTACTCAGGGCGCTACAATTCCTGATTTTTAGTATTTTGTTCTTTTCTACTTTGGGAGCTTTTAAAATACTTTTCCTGGTTTTCACTTTTGGGGAAGTAGGCAACTTTTTCTTCTTCTTTTTTATGGAAAAAATGGAATATGCTGTCTTTCCCATTAAAATTCCCAGAAAGAGAATTTTCTTCCCTCCCAAAATCTCGAAGAATAGAAGCATGTAGTTAAACAGTGACTAGTCTAGTTCTCATAGCTCATGTTTATGAACAGATCCAACTATCTGGAAGTCAATATCATGGGAGCGTGCTGTCATGGCACAAGAGATACACCATTCAACATCCTAACTAATTGATTAAAACCTAAAATACCTGGATACTTCTAAACATATGACATTTACTTGATTTTACTTTTGTGTAAAATCCCTGCCATTGCCATGTCCATTGCTATCCTTTTCAGATTCATGATGCATCAGGGCATCAGAGATTGGGGAACTTTTTAAGAAAAGAAAATGGATGGTTAAGTCTACCGAAGTTCTGTTAACTGTTCGCCAATATAAGTTGCGGCTAAAGTTGCAAAAATAAGAGCCTGAATCCCGCTTGTGAATAATCCAAGGAACATGACAGGCATAGGAACCACCAAAGGTACTAAAGAAACAAGAACAACAACTACAAATTCATCTGCTAATATATTTCCAAAAAATCGAAAAATCCATTTTCATTTCATTTTCAACAAAAGCTCCAGTTGAAGGATTAGAATTTTCTTATCAGTTTGAGACTCTTGGATGTAGTCCATTCATGTGAATAGACACTGGATGAATGGTTTGGATCCTCTGCATACATCCCACATGTATAATTGGAAATAGAGGCAAATGAATGCCGTACCTGCCTATCTGATCAGAGTAGTTCATGCGATGGATGGGTACCGGAACCGGATGCCCGAGAAAAGCCCAACCATGACGGATAGTGACGCTAAAATGGATGAGAAAATGCTATTCAATCTGGGAATTCTACTGTTCTGGCTGTCCGACGACAATCAGGATAATATTCTTTGAATCCAAATATCAAGGATCCAATCACAACCAATGGGAAAAATGTGAAAACATTTGAGGTTGTTGATATTTAGTGGATGTGCTGGTTTATCGGGCATCTTTAAATTGCACTGTTTGGTACTCTCTACATTATTTCTTGGATTCTGTTAAACCAAGTAAAAGGAGTATGCCATCAATTGCTGAATCTTTCAATGCTTTTGCTGCAGGGGGACATTCGGGCTCTAGACGATCTAACATATGAGAAACGGAAAGAGTTTGTCATTAAGCACAAGCTTCCAGAAGAAGTACCTATTGTATCGTTCCATACAGAAGCTAGTGTGGCTCCTGGTGTTCTGCCCACAATCTACCACATAGCACATGCGGAGCTCCCATGGCTTCCTCTTCCCTGCTTCAGTAATGATGAGCTAGACTCTGGTCAAGTTGGTCGGAAGGTGCCTGTTGTTATTCCTTTGGCTGCCGCAATGGCAATTTGTGCATTGCACCTACGCCTCCGATATGGTGAGAAGAGTGACGGGTTGGTGACATGTCGGGATGCAGAAGTCCCAGGTTCGGTTGTGGTCCGACCAGACCAGAAGCTTGACCATGCTTGGATTGTGTACTCTTCAGGAAAGAAGGATACCGATGACCCTGATGCCTTTGAAATGTGTGAGGCTCTATTCACTTTGCTTGTGGAGATTGGAAATGCCAAGCAAGAACATGTTGAGGGATAACTTATGCCGCTGTACCCTTTGGTGGGCCTTTGTCATTTGCTTGCTTGCACATTCCTTGTTTTTGTTGTAAACAGCAGTGCTGATATACATTTCTTAAGGTATGGAGCCTTTTGCAATGGGTGGATCAAGGTGATGATTTGTTGTACTACTTGTGATGATTTGTTGTATTATGTCAATGTACATTAAATAAATGTGTCAAATTTTCAATTTATTTTACAAGTCTAGTTTTGGATCATCACCATTGTTGCGATCATCATCTAATCCTTATTCCACCTATACAGGATAGGGTTTTTGAGTTCTAGTTTTTCTCACCTCAAGTCCTCAACCCTATTTAAAGTCACGTTCTCCAAACTTCACAATATATCATGCATTTCTTACTGTGATTCTAGTTCTTTCCTGGTCTTTTTTTTCCCCTTTCTTTGAGCTTTAACCCTTCAATTCATTATCCGACTTTTTTGAATCATATGTCTTTCATAATTAGTATCAAATGGCATTTCTTGATTTTCTTTTCTTTTTTCAGGTACGTTATCCGTAGATTTGTGGATACCTCATTGCCCCTAGAACAAGAATTCCTCATTGAAAATTTGCATACATGAGGATTTTATGTTGATATCATTACTTATCAATGCATATAGTTGAGAAATCATATTGATATCAGTACTTATCGATGCATATAGCTGAGAAAGAAAAATTGGTATTAGTACATAAATATGCTAAAGTGAGGATTTTCAAATCATAGGGGGGAGGTTGGACCTGAAAATCCTTTAAAAAAAATTGGTGATTTTCATTGGAAAAAATCCTCAGAGACTCGTCAAAATTTCCAAAAGTGAGTTTTCCACGACTGTATGGAAAACCATCGAGAAGTCCCTGAGGATTTGATCGCCAAATGTGACCTTAAGCTCTGAGTTTCTGATGGATAAACAGGAGCTTATATAGCATGTGGTGTGATGACAAGATAAAATCCGTGATGCCCAACTTGGATGACTTTCAGCGGAGGCGATTGGGATGTTTAGAGGAGAAAGTGGAGTATCACCATATCATCAGTATCACCATCATCTAGTCATCCTAGGCCTGTGTGATGGGTCATTCAATATCCGCACTGTTCTCTCTGCAGTCTGATTTGGAACACTAACCTTTTATGATTTGTAATTTTCCTGATCATATCTTCTGGAAATGGTGTTAAATTAAAAGTCAAAAGAGTACTTAAATCAAGTGAAAAGAACCTTGCAGGGCCTCCACAAGAGATGAAGTGTTGGACCTTACCAAAAAGAAAAAACAGAGATGAAGTGTTGGATGTTGGCACTTTATTGCCCTCAGGTTATCACCTTATTTGGGTGGCTTTAAGATTGTGCCCAGATGAGAGCAGCACAACAGGGTCAAAACTCAAAAAAGTTCAAGATCAACAGCCCATACTCAGATATTGAAAGTCATTTACGCATATGGCATCTAAAGATGCAAATGGAATGGTGAGATCCTCTTCACAATCTTTCTTTTTTATCTGTACGGTCATTATGGTTGTTAAAATGGGATTTGGTTGTTCACCTCAACTAATCACAATGTTATGGAGAGAAACAGAAGGTAAAAGAGGCATCAGTTCTCATCTGTCTAAAATTCGTGCCACCTTTTCTCACCCGAGGGCTCTCTCAACTCACCCAAGGTCTAACCCCCACCCCACCCCACCCCCCACCCGGCCCCCCACAAAAAAAAAAAAAAAAAAAAATACAATTCCATGTTCTGGAGCCATATGACACAGCTGGAAATTTTGTTACTGTGATGCTGGCAATTTGTATATTTTAGTTGGGTGATTTGACCTGACCTATCACTAATAGCTTTTATTGGTGAACGTCATCGTCATCAATGTTAGGACTCATATATTGGTACCCATGTGGGTTCCCCACTTTGGAAGGTCAACTCACATAAGGACTCATATATTGGTCAGTCTCCTTTTTAAGGAGATGTGTTTGGCGTTTATGGAAAGTTGCTAATCTAATAGAGTTTCTATACTAAGAGGAATCTAAATCCTAATTAGATTTGGACTCCATGATGGAAAGGGAGTTGTCTAAGAAAACCTATATATAGAGTTTATTGGTTACAGCTCCTCTCTGCACAATACATTGGTAAGGAAGGTTGTAGTGGAGGAGCGTAGTAAATCCCCAATCAAAGGCAGCAGTTTAGATCAAGCAAACGCAATGGAGTCAGGTACCCATTTAGATTTCAAGAGCTATGTTGTGTTATTCAAATCTATCCTATTATTGTGAAGATCCGATTTGAGTATGTTAGTCACAAAACTAAATCAAAAGATCGGATTGATGATGGCTAGGGTTCTCAGTGGGCCTGGTTGTTAGGATGGAAAGCCTTGAGGTGTATGCAGACCCAGATAAGCTTTTTTGAAGGGCAGATCCTTATCCCACATGAATCCTAGCCATTATACCCAGATTAAACTTAAAGCGTGCCATTTGGATCTCATTCTTCTTACATCAAAGTTCATGTATTTGGATAATATTAGTCACTGACAGTTTTTTTTTTTTTTTTTTTGTTCTTTGCCATAACCATTGCAAGTAAACAGAGCTACTGGTAGTTTGATTTATAGGCATACTGATTGCGGAGCAACCAAGTTCAAGGATCCAAACAGGGCCTCAGCCATAGCCCTCACACCAAACCAAGTAATCTTTTCTCCTGTTATGGTGATGGGTTTTTTTTATCACCAGCTATGAGTTTCTCCATCCTTCCTAAAGGCACTTGTCCAAAATAATAATAATAATAAAAAACATAAACAACAGAGGAAGGATATACATTTGAATTTGATGCAAAGAATTTACAGATTGAAGGCTGGGGCTGCATCATTAGCCCAAGATGGGGTATTACAGTAACCATTTTATAATTAGCTGTAAAACCTATTATAGTTTCACTCTTGGGGTGCTCCGAGAGGCAATGTACACCTTTCAAGGCTGCAGAAAACCTTAAATTCTGCTGCTGAAGTGTGTGGCCATTGCAGCAGCTGGCTTTCCACCAGGAACATTGGCACTTGGAAAAATGACACCAAATTTTTTTTTTTGTGAAGCATTTTAACTGGTCACTATGTTTGAACATGAATGTGCAGTGGAGATGGGTGAAGAGGTGGAAGCAGTTGGACTTCCCAATACAGATCTACTTGATGAGTGAGGATGCTGAACAATGATCAGCAATGAGTCTGTAGAATTATCAACATGGGAGAAAGTCGGCTGCATAGTTAAAATTCAAGAAAAAAAAATGTGTTAGTGGTCATGGCATTCAACATCAATAATTCAGCGCAACTGGGGCATTGACAAAAACATAAGTGCAACTAATGAGGGATCCAAATCTTGAACCGGTTTCATTGAGAAAATGGGAAGGAAAAAGGACATACACCATCTTATAATAAGATAACTCACCACCCCAACATGCCATCGCTGTGAAGACAAGTCCTTGAAATCAGCAGCATCCATTTCCTGCAGAAACATGACTTGGTATTCAAAAGATTGATGAGCTAGCCTGCTAAGTTGTTCATCAGTAACTGGGTTTTGGATACTAGACCTGAGCCCATCACCCAATTAGTGCTACCTTAATGCATTTGTGCAACAAGAAGGGATTCCACAATAGAGAGGAAAACTGTTCTGATTTTACATGCAGCCAATTGTTCCATTTTCACACAATATGTCTTCCATGTGGTAAAAAATGAATGAATTTTCCTCAATAGAGAGGATTTTGATTTCCTATTGGAGGTGTATGAATGCAGGATTTTGCTTTGGCATGGAAACATAAATCCTCAAGGTGAGGAATTCTCTCATTGCACAATTATGAGCATCTAAATGTTCATTACCTTGGCCAGCAAAACTACCACTAGAGCTAGATGTGCTAAATAGAGAACTAAACAGGTTCAGATGGTGAGCCAAGCTCATAATTGGTGACTTATCAAGAATGCAAGTTCCTCAGGAAATCCAGAGGAAAGATAATGGAACTACACCTATATGAGCGCAGACACCACTTCAGTCATGCAAATCAAATGGGTTTATGATTTATTTGGTATTGCAGGAATGCCGTATCTTACATAGGACTGAATCTTTTCATAATTAACTCTAGCTTGTTCCATTGCATGAGAAGAGAAATAAAATGTAATCATTAAATGGGAGGTAAATTTAAGGAAATAGTGCATACAATACTGTAGATGGGTGGTACAATCCTCTCTCCTTTGACCTTCAGAGTAGGAATAACAAAGAATCGTTGTGCCCCTTGTCTTGACCTGAAAGTCCACCTGTAATTGAAGTAGGCTTTGAGTAATTGCTAGTAGAGGGTCTGAACATGAATGTAAGAGATAAAACTGAATGCTTAAGCCCATTAAATGGAAGGACAAAAACAAATGAGAGAAGATAATGATCATCAGAAGATATTACAGAAGACAAGGAAGGTAGTGAAATACACTCATGACCCTTTGCATGTGAACATATTTATTTATTTTCTAATTGGTGAATATAAGCGTATCTCAGTGTACATGAAATAAATAAACATGAGTCATACAAGATCTGGATTAGAATGTAAGAATTATGAGTAGAACCCCTGGCATAGTCTGAAGGTGCTCAATGTTGCAACTGTGAGGTTTTGTTTTAAGTCATTTTTTTTAATGTTATTGTGTTTTAAGTCATGTTACCGAGAAAAAAAAGATCAAACATGTGGTAATAATGACCACTAGCAGCTGTTACATGAGATAGTGCAATATGCTTTTGAGTCTTAGTTAATATATTTTATTTATTTCTTGGGGAGGTGTGTGTGAAAATTTCCATATAAATGACAAAGTAACATGTCACTGGAGCATACCCGATGTACAAGAAGATACAGAATTGTGCCAATTCCCGAATTAACAAGCGAAGCCAAAAATTATCGGCTAAATCATCCACGTCCATATATAGCTGGTGACAAAAAAAAGTGATTTAAAGCATCGGAAATGATCAATTTGTATATGTATCAATGATTGATACTCATGCTGTCAAATGAAAACAAGTTCAAACCATGATTTCCGCAGCTGCTGCTATTTGCATTGCACCTTGGAACTTCCTGCATAGAGCAAAAAACACAGCAGAAACTGAAATGGTCAAAATATGCAATTATGATATTCTACAGATCTAATGTCATGCAGTTCCTGAGCTACCGATCATAGGAAAATAAGCAAACTTGATACACATCAATACCTGAACATAGTATATTTTGTATAAACAGCATCATGCATAGAGTGAATGTCCTCTTCTTGTATTAAACTCAATTGTTCACGAAGTACCAAAAGATTCTGAGAGATATTGTAGAAGATCACATAAAAAGATATAAAATAGTTAAGCAGTAGAAGGACCTGCATCAAATGAAGCTGGAGTTAGCTTCTTCTAAAAAGGTAAACATAGTTGATGCCTACCACTCCCATGTATGTTTAAAATGTGTAGAGAAAAGGCTTATTTTAGTCATTGATTCCTCTTTCTTTAATGTATAATAACCTCATTATTGAGGGAGCATGTCTTCCATGACTTTTGGAACTTGGTGGATTACCATCAATTTGCTGATAATGTAAAAGACATGGTGGGCCCGGGCCATTAATACCCAAAGGTAGAAATCAAGTAGGGTCAAAATAATGTTAGGGCCACCAAACAATTCAATCACAGTGGACCCACTCATGATCAAAATCACATTGGGCTCACCTAGATGATTGAAAGCACAGTGAACTCATTTGAAGACAATACACAATTTGGCACAATCAATAACAGTAAAGCCAATCCAACAATGAAAAACATGGTGGTACCCACCAATTGATTTCCACATCATTTGTTGTCTCCACCATATTTCCATTATTAAATTGGTCCACCACGATTTTGTTTATTTGGTAGGGCCAGAATGTTTCTATAATGAGTGAGTCCCACCATGCTTTCCATAATTTAGTGGGGTATTATGATTTTTCACCATGGGATGATCATATAATGTTTCTATTTTTGGGCGAATCACCATATTTTTCGTCTTTTGGTGCAACCTTTATTATTCATAGTTAAGTGGACACTACAACAATAAATCAAGTTCTTGTTTAACTATTGATTCTTTGTGGCATCCTATGCATCACTCATGTTATTTTCTAGTTGAGGACTAAAATACACTTATGAACCAAACATGCAATTTTTCTCATCAAAAACTTACTTACGAACCAACTCAAGGTACTGAGACATGGAAACTCACAGTAAAGTATGGTACAGAAGCTTTGTAACCAACAAGAGTTAGGTAAAGAGCACATCCAAGTGCAGCAGTAGTACGCCTTTCAGGTACTGAAAGACGCTCACACATGATACAATAACCATGAGCAATGAGCAGAAAGGACACAAAAGACGCTGTCTGAAAGAGAACTCCAGTAACATAAACTCCAAATGACATCCACAATGAGCATATCTGAAGATTGAAACATGAATACCTGCACAAGGAACATGTTCTAAAAATTGAGTAATATAGTTCTCGAAATCTTTCTGCAAGAAGGAACAGATAGGAGTGACCAATATTATATTTTATGGAAGGCCCGAAGCAGGACCTAATGAGAATTAGACACTACAAATACCTAGGCAGCCTCCTTCATAGCCAATCGAAATATATGCTGATTATAAAGATTTCAAGATCAACATCATCACTGCATTCTTATGACAGAGAATTTTGCTTCTACAGAACTTTCATGACTGCTTTAAAAGATTGCTGGATAATAGATATTATATTTGAGAAAACACGAAAATACTGTCTACCACTTGTATTGCCTTCTATAAGTCATGCTACAATGACACCACACTGTTGGGTAGCTCCTTTACCACATTAGTTCTAGATGACGAATGGATGTTTGCAATTGTATTGAATTGATGAGTTCTTTTGATTTTTTCCACCTCTGACATTCTCTCTATTAGACCACAATATCTAATATGATGCTGCTATTATTACGCAGTGCAAGGCTCTGTTGAAATAATCTGCAGACCTTCCTAACAAATGGTTTATTTAACAAACTGGCAAAACATCAACCTATAGCACATTTTGGCACTCAAGTGGAATGGATGTATTCCTGCACAAATCCCAATTGCTATTCGGGACAGAGAAGGATCTTCCAGTGTCAAATTCAGAAATGCGGAGCACCTGGAGCCTAACAAAAGTCACTATACCCAAACTGAAATTTAGCTAGATCAGATGCCCAAATTATATCAATTTACCAAAATCAAAATTTGCAAAATCCATGCAATTTATAATCAGGACAGGCATCTAAATATGTGCTCTGAACAAACAAACCAATTTCCAGTCATTGTACACAATATGTGAAGGAAAAAATTGCCATTCAAAAGTATGGAATTAGCTAATCCAACTCTTGTAACACAGCCCACCTTGTGGGGCCCACTTCAACCCACAAAAAAAAGAAGATAAATGGACAGATGGAAAGTGCGTTTGATGGATTACAAATGGCACAGACATCACCTTGATTTGATGATCATAACCATCTCACGAGGGTTCCCTTCAAAATATAAGGCTAGAACAATTTAGTCCAACCATTCATTTCTCTGTATCTTAATTCCACAGTTACAATCATTGAATCAAATTGAATTTTCGGCCATATGAAATCCATAAAATTTCATTCCTATCCATCCATCTGTCATACATACAAGCAGCTGAAGCGGGCTCCAATACCTCACCTTACTACATTGGACTTGATCATTTCTCCTAGAATGTAATCCATGCATTAAGATAGTCAATAGCAATTCGACCCACAACCTATAGGGATGTCCAAAAACTAAACTAAACAAAAACAATAAAGAAAGCAAATGTCAAATACGTCTCTAACAGCAATTAGTAGTTCATCTGTCACTGGCAACAAGTCAATAACGTACCAGAACAAAAACGATAACCCCAATTGCAAGGCTTTAATCGACGGAACTAACGCTAGCGCCCACTGCAGATTGTTCGGCTGCTCTATGATAGAAATCACAAACAACAACAAACACACATGAGCAGAACCCAATTCATAAAAACTTCAGCTTTTGCAGGAACTAACACCAAAAACCAACAAAAACCCAACCCCACAAACGCCAAAACGCAATAACCCATAAAAACACAAACTTTTCATTGAAAAAGAAAAAAAAATCAAACTGTTACGAAGATAAAAACAGCATGTCAGACGAAATTGAACAAATCCCAGACGTCGAAATCGGAAAAAAAAAAAAAAAAAAAAAAAAAAACCTTGTCGAAACAGTAATACAACTCTGCTACCCAAATATCGGATTCAAACGCTTAATTCAGAGAGGAAAACGAAGAGAGAAAAACGATACAACGGGTCACCAATCTGGGAATCTGCTAAAAGGGAAGAATGGGGTACGAGAGACGTATTGGGAAGTTTCAGAAACAAAAAAAGCTAATGGATTGATGAGAGGGAAAATCACCTGAAAATGGCGTTTTTTCCAGGTGTTGATTGTCCAAGAGAAAGCCGATACGAACCATATCGCCAAGAATGCCAGGTAGAGATATGGAAGCGGCCGATACGCTTCGTCAACTGCTACGGGAAAGAAAAGCCGCTGCAGTTCCATTTCTATTTCTGTGTTCATGCTTTCTAAACGTTGTAGAGAGAGAGAGAGAGAGAAGAGTCGTGAAAATATGAAGGAAGTGTTGATACTGTTTTGAAATTTATACGAGAGTATGGTGGCAGATTTCGGATATAATATTAAAAAAAAAAGGGACACGTGGCTTGTTGTGGGACCCATGGGCCTACCAAAATAGATGGAGACTTGTTGACTGATTATCTACATATTTCAAATACAGTGTTAATACTACTGAAATCCTCCTTTCTACCCCAAAACGCACAAAAAAAAAAAAAAGAGAAAAAAGAAAAAAAAAGGAAAAATTGAAATCTTCCCTGTATCTATCATCTGATCAATTCATTTTTCCATGGCTTTAAATTGATGATAGATGGCTGATTAAAATCTGGGCTTCAGTGGGCTCCACCAACATGCCAAATGTCTTATGTTTTTTATTTGGCTTGTTTTAGTTTAAGAAAAAATTTAGTTAAATTTTTACAACTAATAGTGCATTGTATCAGGAGGAACGTTAGTGTAACGTTGGAAACAATATCCAGTCGCCCGAGAAATCTTACCAAGTCAAATACCCATCTCTGGTGGGACCCATTGGCTCTGATGGACAATTTTGATACATCTGATTGAAGGGTTTAGAATAGACAATCAAGATCCAAAAGTGTAGCTTTCATGCACCAATCATGATGGGCTTTACAATGCATGGTGTCTGCAGATATTGATCAGGGTCATTCATGATCTTGCGGGCTGTAAACCCCTTAAATGGTCCCACCATGGGTCAGTAGTGTGGTCCATTGGGTGGCAATTATCTCCATCATTATGGGTGGGGCTGGCCCTTTGTGGGTTGCGTGGTCCCAAGGACTATATATTTCTTTGGGTGAAAGGAATGGTAAAGATTATGAGTCAGATTTCTAGGGAGAACGAGTTACGTGCGTGTGTCATGCACTAGAACCTCTCCTTAAAACCAGCAGTGAAATGAGTCGTGTGACTCATGATCCGTTTTAGAGAGAGTACATTTAGGGCTTCTCATGGGCTGGGCCAGTCTGGGACTGACCCTAGTAAGGCCCATAATGGACGGGTTTGAAGCTTTGTTTATAGGCCTGGAAGTTGGGATTGGGTTTGTTTTCTTGTTTAATAGTTGAATGGGAAAAGGTAAATACCTGGCCTGACCCAACAATTACAGAAGCATATATATTTTGCAAGTGGACTGGAGTCCATGGTTTGGACCTGGGCCTGTATATAAGCCCAATAAGTGAACAGGCCGAGCTTCGAATTTGCTGACGTGGGCCATTGACACATAGGGTGAGAATGGGCAGGCATTCTCAACTGGGCCCAAAGATACTTTGATCTCACTTTAGCTCCATGTAGTTCAAGACTTGGGGACATGATCATGGACCCAAAATCAATGTGTAAATTTAACTATTATGCATACCATATATGTAAGTATAACATCGATAATGCTTCAGCTTCAGTTTGTTATACACTCATTTCACTGTGAGACAATTTGGATGCATGACAATCATAGGTGTTGTGGTTGATGGCCGTCTGACTACGCAAAAATGACAGCCCCATTACATCATAAAAGCAGTGAGTTGCAAGGGTCATGTGTCCTCAATTGATCTCATTCTTGTTATTTGGATCTGGATTGTTTGGATTCGGGATCCAACCTGTTGCCACCCCTATGAACACCCCCAAGTAAATTGTAAGGCCCATAGACGGGCACCCATTACATAGGGTCCAGAGCAAAAAAATTCAACGGTGGACTCTTTCTTGAGCCTGATTGATAATAATTTGATGGTTGGGTCTGGTTCCACGTATGGTCTGGGCCGAGGTCCATATATTGAATTCGATTTATTATCAGGTCCAGGTCTGAGAACACTATGGGCCCAAAATGAATCCAACCTATTTACACCCTGCCTATTATTGTTACTGGAAGATTACTATCATCTTCTAATAACTAGCATTACCTCATTAGATCAAAGATGGTATTACTATTATATCATAAATGAGTCAATAACACAACTGTAATCACATTGTGTATCAGAGCAACTTGGTGTTCATCTAATCTTATGCTAAAGTGCAGTAGGTTTGCAGGATGCCCAACTACCCCTAGGTCTTTGTTAAGTGTGTGTGTGTGTATAAGGTGGTGAGGAAATTTTGGGTTTGTGACTTAGGTGAAGGACTTGTGAAGTTGGTGAACGAACTCACTATTCCTTCCAAATCTCCTCCAAATGCAACAAAGCAATCTTTTAACCTTGATATCTCATCTTTCAGGACACATCACAAATCAGCTTGATTGTGATCTGTGAACCTAATTAATCTTAATTTCGTCAACCGACAATTCTTATAATCTAGTTATTGTGTAATATATATTTATTTTTTTGTAGTTAAGTGGTATGTGTTCTGCTTGAAATTCATATAGCTTGTAGGGATTTTATTACTAAAACAGCCTTTAATTGGAAAATTCGTCACTAATTCAGTTTTTTTGTTTGTAAAGAAGTCTTGCCAAACATTTAAGTTTTGGTTGTCTGCTTCTGTTCTTGTATACTTTCTTTTTATTTTTTTCTTTTGCTTCCATGTAAATTAAAGATGGACAAGTCAACAAATGAGTTGAATTTTGTGGATTTGGACATTCTATTGGAGGGTTGAAAGGTTAACAACTGTTTTGACTCATGCTTGAATATTCATGAATAAATGTACCCTTGGGTGGCTTATAATTGATTTTACAAGGTATCTAAGTCAAACAGCTAAAAAGTGGGTTAGAATTATATATCCAAAAATATTTAAAAAGGGTTACCACTATCCATACATCTAGGATTTTAGGTGGATGCTCATAGGTCAGTTCAGCTCGGGCCCAGCCCTTGATTGGCCAGGATTGAGCTGGATTTTAGATGCATTTCTTGGCTCATGATCTGGACTCTGACCAAATCTCAGGCCCAATAGTTGGTTTTGTTGGGCATGGGTGTTTCATGCTTTCAGTGATAAAGAGTGTGTGTTTCAATTTACAAATGGGTAAGTTGAACCCTGATTTTTGGACCCATGAATTTAATCTTGATGTTGGTTCTGGGCCTGATATGTAAGTGGGCAAGAGTAGAAGACCTTCAGTCAGGCCCAACTGCCCAATGAAGATCCTTATGTGTACATTAAAGATGAGCTATCTCAATAGGGGTGTTTATGGGCAGGTTTTTTGGGCCAAGCTGAACTTGTGGAAGCCTAGCCCTTTTAGTTATTGGGCCCAAATTTTAAGGCCCAGACACACCATGGACCTGAATGTAGACCCCATGCAGCCCATTTTCAAATTTTTTTTTTATTGTTTTGTGATGCATAAGTCACAGATGAGCCTGGCCTTTAATCATACATAGGATCAATCCAAACATACTTTACTATAGAGCCAGAAAAAAGGTCCCTGTCCAGTCCAGCCCATGGGTCTAAAACACAATCTTACTGAGTCGAAGGTGGGCCATTGTTGGGTCTGGCTTGGGCTGGCCCGTCCAATGACCACGCTAAAAAAAAAAACCCTCCATGAAGACAATTTGTCAAATGCCAAACAAGAGTTCTGGGCTTTAGCAGCTGAGTTGAGTCCATCAGACCTCTGGGAGATTAGCCGAGCCAAAGGCAGGAAAATGATTCAATTTTTTGAGTTCAATGGCCCCAGAGCCCAGTCCCCCTCTGATTTGGGGGATCTTGTTCTTTTTTGTGTTTGGGTTGATGATTCGACCATCTGTCTCATGAACATATTTTTCCTTTCGATTATAAATTTAGATTCTAATTTATTATTTAGAGATAATTCATTTACCAAGAAAGTTTCATTCTTTAATTTTCTTAACTACAAATTTTAGAGTTTGCTTCCACTTTTTTATGATATAAGTTTTTTTTTTTTTTTTTTCTTTTTACAAAGGAGTGAAGGACTCACTTTTAGGGGTGTTCATGGGCCGGGCTAAGGCATATTTAGGCCCGGCACGGTTTAAGGAACACTGGCCGAGGCCGGACCAAGCCCACCCATTTAATCAATCGAGCCTGGCTGAATCGGGCTTTTCATCACTTTTGTTGACATTGGAGCACTAATTCAATTATATAACATGCATTTCATATACAAGCCGGACCAGGCCGGGCTATGGGCTTTCCATCACTTAATCCAAGCCTGGCCCAATTACTAATGGGGCCCTAATTACATATTTAAGCCCGGCCCAAAGCGGGATTGGCCCAGATCGGGCTCGGCCTGGCCCGGCCAATGAGCACCCTACTCACTTTACCAAGAGGATTCCTTTCTTCCTCTTCTTCCTTTTTATAAGAGGAAAATAATATACACTATATGCAATATTTATTTTGTATTCCAAACTTCTAATTCTAGTTTAATTTTGTAAGGTTGGTTTTGACTTATCAAGAAGTGATTAGCAAGTTTGGTTTTTACAGAAAGGTCCACATATTACCCTCTCTCACTAACTTTCCCATTGTTTTTTAGTGCATAATAGATTTGTGAACCTAATTTGTCCACGCCTTAAAATGTAGTAGTTAACTTATAAACCCAAACACAGACAAGTTAACATCTAATCAAAATTAAGTGCGTGCCTCAAATATAATGTCATTGACTTGTAATGCTTTCCATTAAATGATGTATGATTAGAGGTATCTTTTCTCCAGTTTCCCAGAACCAACACAATGTATAATAAGAACAAATACAAGTAAGAGTTCCCCAGAATCAGATTAGACTGTTAGGCAGGTGGGACACACTTTTAGCCTTTTCAATAGGAATACATGGCTTAAAAGTCGTAAAATTCGATTAACAATTAAACACATGGGGCCTCAAGTGATGAAATTAAGTACAGAACAATATTCTTTATCTAATTCTCAATAATCCAATTTGGGGATTTAGGAAGTGAGAATTAAAGCTTTTTCTCGTAGTTTAAGAACATAGGTAAAAGAGAATGTAAGAATGGCCAAGTGGTTTAGTGTCCCCGAGTCACCTTCCATGCATGTTCAAACGGTCTAATTTTTTATTTGTACTGCTGCAGGTGATCTTCTCTTTGGCATGTGCCGAGGTCCATTCCTGCATCAATCGGATTTCGAGAGCGGGTCCAGCCACCAGGGCTAGTAACAATGGGAAAAACACACAGGTAGAAGAGGGTGAGAGGAAGAACAAAATCACATAAAAAAGATGGAATACTTAAGTACAAATGATAGCATGATTGATAGATTAAGGGTGCTTGTCATAAAAGTTGTGGTTGTGGGATGCCAATAAAGAATTCCATAGCCGGCAGGGTCCAGCTAAGCAGCTCTATTGAGGGCTTCAGAATGCTAAAATCATTGACTTTCTTAATGCTCAAAAGCTCAAACCAAAGGCTGATAAAAAAGATTAAACGATCCTTTCTTGTAATGATGAAGAGATTAAGACCTGTTAGTGTAGTGCATGGCAACAAAAAAAAATTTGCATGGTCTAAAAGAGAGGCTGATCTTCAGAAGATCAGGTTCCTCCAATTGAGGAGATGTTCCTTAGTGTGATTTGATGTAAAGTGTATTATTGTGTGTAGTGTAGGTACAATCAATAATAGTAGAGCTTTGCTTCTATCAAAAAAATCAATATGGGCCCACTAGCTTTCAGCACTTGTGAATTGAGGATTGGATACACATCACACATGTATCATCAGATCCAGGCCAGAAGTTTGTGGGGCCATGGCACTTGGTTGGGTCGTCCCTGGATTCAAGAAAAGGATACTAACATGTCAGTCAACATTAATATGGTGCTTTGATTTTTCAACCAACTTGATTTTGGGATACATCAGTGATAGGTCCCACATGATGGGTGGCTAGGATCTTTTGCACATGTATTAATCTTGCAAGATTCTTACATATTCTGTCTCTCTCTCTCATTCATTCATGGGCCTCTCTCTCTCATTCATTCATGGGCCTTTACACAATCAAGGGCTCTGATTTTAAAGATGAAGGATGAGAATGTTGGTGATTTTGACATGAGGGAATATTCTTTTAGGACCTTGGTAGCACTGTCAATGGGCCTATTGTTGAAAGCTCTATAAACTTTGGACTTAACTAGTGAGGCCACCGAGTTAAACAAATCAGCTGAGTCTAACCATTTAGGCATTTACTCAGTAGCAACGTGACTGACTTATTTGACTCACCTATCTCGGTTGGGTGAGTCAAAGGGATTTTTAGAGGTATGAATGGGTTTGGGTCGTCCAGCCAGGCCAATCTAAAGTTTTAAAATTTCTAGGCTCGGGCCTATTCCAACCGGACTCTGGTAGTCCCTGTCCAAGGTTTAGCCAATTTCCTTCTTATCTTGGCTAGTTTTGTAGTAGCATTTTTATTTGGGCTTGGACTCAGCCCAAGACCTGGCCTGACTGTGAATACCATTTGTGGGCTTGTGGCATGGTTTTGCCTGCAGAATCAATCTAATCCCAGTGTGTTGAAACCACCCACCTAATACCTATTGATTGTTCTTTCCTGCATCATGAGTATTCTCTGGGTCAAATTGTATCTACATTAAACTGGTTGTGCCATGGGCTTCTGGGTCCTGCGGGTGAATCAGGTGAGTCTGAGAGAGCACTTGTTCCAATTGGGTCAAGCCCATTTGACTTGCCCGACTCAGTGACATGTGGAGTAGAGTTTACACCGATCTGACTCGGGCAAGTAAAAAAAAGTTCTAAAATGAGACGTGTTTGATGTCTTGCTTCCTGGAAAAGAGGATCCAGAGGGAGTACTTAGCTTCTTTCTTCATGTTAGTAGTCAATTGTAGCAATATTTAAAGATAGAACCTTTAATCTTAGGGTGAAGATCCATCCGCAAAGCGCCATCAAATCATCTTCCTTCCGGCTGGAAATAAATATCTAACTATCACCTTAAAATCAAATTAATAAGAAGTCTAAGGTCCCATCTATTCTTCGACCTTATACATTTCACTTATCAACTCTTTGATATTCTTTCATTAGAACTCATCTTAACATGAATTCCAAGAAACAGCCCCCGACATCCAAGCGTGTCAAAATTGTGTGCCACCCTATTCAAGTCTCTAGGAACATGGCAGAACATTACATCATTAAAACCCAAATATATAAGACAACAGCTTCTAAAACCCAATCCGACTTGCCATTAATGGGATTCACCATTTCGAGAGCATCATAGAACATACAAATATTGGATGTGAAGAGAACCACCCTCGCTTCAGCTTCTTTATTTAGCATCGAAGACTATAGGTCCCTTTAAAGCCCCTGCAAAAACAATGAATCTGTCAAGTTAAATAGCAAACCCAAAAGTACAATCTCTGTTCCAAGGATTGAGTTGGGCTTCATAATTATGAATTTATGATAACAGCTAAAGAATAAATCTCTCTCTCTCTCTCTCTCTCTCTCTCTCTCTCTCTCTCTCTCTCTCTCAAAATAACTAAACATAGTATAGATCAATTTGAACATGTAGCAACATATACCTCGAAGTAGAGTAGAAAATAATGAAGAGAATTGGCTCTCATAGACTGAGATTACATAAAGGCAGGTTGTTTCCAATACCCTAATAATGTGCAGATGGTCCAAATGAAGGCCTTATGTAAGTTGAGGTCAATTGCATTCACAAGTTTGATGTGTAGAATTGTTGCATTCTTTAAAGATTTTCAAAGATATGGTTATTAAGAAGAAGGGCCCTTGGATTGCTTTCCAGATATCCATGTTTAGTAAGTGTGGGGTAAGAGCATTAATATAGGACAGCCCACACGCTTGACTTTGCAAGGTAACTGAGTTGTATGTAGTTATGGATCTAGGTTCATGTCCACAAAGGCAAACTCCCCATCTTTACCCCACTCTACCAACCAAATGATATCCCTACACATGTGCAACTTGGGCTAGGTCAAGCTCAAGCATGAATGAGCCAACTTGGGTCCGGTCAAACTCGATTCCTAGAATGCGTTAGAGGTAGGTTGAGCTTGTTTGGGTTTTGGTTGGGCTTGGTCAAGATTTTGGAACTCACTTGAAATTTGGTTCTGGTTCGGGCTTTGACCCAAGTCGACAAAGTACACAAGTACTATTCCTAGGAAAATATTATCCAACATGCATGCAGTCTAGCTCTATGGGGCCCACTTGGGACCACCTTTGATCAACGAAATCCTTCTATTACTATACTCACCTTAAAATCTAAAACTAAGCCCCATTTTACATTCATTGAACCTTCATTCACTGTTGAATTGAATCTCAATACACACACATGGTTGCTAAATCAAGGGCTTGGATGATCCAGTGAGGCTATTTTTGAATCCCCATATGCTTTTGAGCGGGCCCTTCGAATTGGATTGCATTTTTTTTTAGCAATATGCAGTTTGCTTGTAGAACATTTTATAATATTTTTTTTTTTTTGTAGAAAAAGAATTAATTAGAAAAGGGAAGAAGAAACACAACATGTTCCCCACAAAGGAACCAAGATGCCCTATAATCACCTTGGGAACTCTCTAACCCAAACAAAATCAAAATTAGATGACAAACTCAATATTTATTGTATAATGTATGATACATACATGCATATATTATATAATGTAATATTTATTTCTACAAATGGGAAACAATTACAAAATGTTGAACGTACAATGTGGCCAAAATAAGATTGAATTGAAGTGATCTGAACCATTAAAAATATGTGCCAACCCATGTAATTTTTTTTGTACTGGTCAATATCATTTGAACAAATTTCAAAACACGTGGTTCATTGACATATTAATTAAGAATTTGACAACTGTCACTTCAATCCTAATTTTATTCATTGCTACATGACTTAAATTCAGGTCACTTGGAATAATATTAACCAATGGCTTGACATGTGAGATTTTTGTTACATGTTAGCCTTCAGACTTTTTTTTATTCCATGCTGAATTGTGTTGATTCTGTGAAGATCCAAACCGTAAAAAAGATGTACACAGCAGGGTTTTTTTTTCAATATAGATCCATGATTCACTGCAAAGTTGCCATTGTTTAACATACTTTACAGAAAATATACAGTCAAACACATAGTAATCATATTGTAATAACAAAAAGTATACAATGAAGACTATAACATAGATCCAGACTGTCAATTTAGTTTTCTCTCGGTGAATTAGTAAACAAATCAAACTTGAATCCAAATGTAATTGACCATTGGATTCAACATGTGAGAAATATAGCTAAATTGTATTTGTCTAACCTAATGGTGAATGTAACTCTGACTGGATTGGAAATTCCTAAAGTTATGGGGGAGAAGTGCATCCAAAATGTGGGCCCCTGAGCGCGGATAAAATAAACATGTAATTCAATCCAATGATCGATGGCACTTTCTTTGGAGAAGTTCTCAACCATTCTATATGCAAATAAGGGTTGATTTTCTCAACCATCCTACTTGAGTGTTTTACCCAAAAAAAAAAAAAAAAAAAACACTTGAGTTGACCCAATACCTAGCTCAACTCGTTGAGGCCCATACTTGTTCCCATACATGCTCATTATCTGAGTAAATCAAGATAAAATCAGCAAACAAAGTGACAAGTTTGGTGGGACTCATTGCCATCAAATCATATCAAATCATGGTTGGAGATGATAATGGAGAGAGGGAACTTCCAATCCAGTGAAGACAGAGAAACAGCCTAATCAAATGCTAATCTCTACAATTATGGAGCCTTGCTACTGAAAATGCCTTGTGAGATTGACATTATTTTGTAAATATCAGAAAATCCATTCAAGTCATTCAACAAAGACTTTAATTTTTTTTTTTTTTTTTCCTTCTCTTCTTTGAATGTAAAAGAAAAGAATCCTAATAATAAAATGAAAATCCTTATTCAGAACAAGGTTAAAATGTGGCAATGGTTAGGTAAATGTCTGCCATATGATCTTCTCCATGTAATTAATTGCCTACTTCACACTTCACAGGCAAGAGTGCAAGTACTTTTTGAATGGAAGTAAAATTTAGTGGTTTCATGAGGAATTATATGGTTCTTGACATGGAGTCCTGGATTTGCACAGGTAGGTGAGGTCACAAGTTCAAGTGGGAGTTGGGACTAACCCTCGTGCAGGCTTGTTTATAATTTATAGAGCCTGGTTTTTAAGCTTGGGCCTCAGCCTGACCCATTTGACAAAAAAAATGAAGGCAAGAGCGACCATGTTCATCTGTTAATATTTAGTCTGCCCAAAAGTCCATTGAGAGCCTACTGGCATATTTAGAGCCCATCATCCCATTAATCCAATTTGACACACACAACTATAAATAGGTCTAACCAGCCCATTTAGAGCTCAGATGGTCTTAATAATCAGGCCCAAGTCCGGTCTGCTAAATCAGCCTTTTTTGGAGCTCCAGGTCTGGCTCATTTTATAAAAAATACCCTTCTTCATGCTTAGCTATAATTGGGCTGGGCACGGGCTTTATCCAGGCCCATCACTACTCCTAGTGAGAATGATCCCTTGCACAGAAAAGATTGTACATAGAT
Source organism: Cinnamomum chago (assembly GCA_038049695.1). Taxonomy (NCBI): domain Eukaryota; kingdom Viridiplantae; phylum Streptophyta; class Magnoliopsida; order Laurales; family Lauraceae; genus Cinnamomum; species Cinnamomum chago. The sequence continues at coordinate 13,526,971 of CP142451.1, forward strand.
GTTTGGGCCTTTCTGTTTGCATCGAGATACATTAAGAGCTAAATACATAAAAATTCATGATCAAATGAGCTCCACTGAAAAATTATTAAAGAGGTGAAGTGTAAATGCCGAGAGGTGTGGGACGAAAAATTCAAGATAGCAATACATATATATGCAATTCCTATGTATTCTATGCAACAAACATGCAATATCCATCGTATCTGTTGAGTGGATCCCTATCAATACTTTGGTTTTCAAGACCGACTCTTTCAACTGCTGGAACATCCACCCCTTCTCGCTTCAATCTATCCATGCCAATGTTAATTTGATTTGGGTTTTCTGGCACAACAGTAGAAGTTCATATAGCCATCATTTGATCGTGCAGTTGCAAATAACCAGATCGACAAATCAGTGTCTCTGATCCACATGATCATCACAGTTTTGCGAAAGTACTACACTAAATGTTGCAAAATAAGGTGCCTTGTTTGTTTGCTTCTCACCAATCTGGTAGCTATGTTTTTTATTACCAAAGCATGAGTCGCAGTACGATCTCATAAGTCAAATAGATATTCTATTGCAGGTGTGTTTTAAGGAATTTGATCATCCTTCAATCAAGCCATGTCATTTAGCCCTTTGTTAAGTCTACATATTATTCTTTTTGCTGAGTGGGACCTAATCTTCCCACGTTCTTCGAAGACCTAATGATGGAGTAAGCCTTGATTAAGACCACATTTTCTCATTTATAATTGAAAGCACGCGAACTGTCCAAAATGAATCAAAATTACTGGCACAAGGGTCTCATTAATTTCTAATTGCTTCAATTCCACCAGTTGTTGGTCATTCATGCCCTGCCCTCCATAGTTGTAAAAATAAAATAAAAATGGAAGAAGGTGATGGATTGGGTTACAAGGAGATGAAAAGGTGAAATTTGGCAGTGAAACATTGGTGAAGACTGCACTGGGGGAGCCTTGAATGAAGGATGAGTGGTACATTAGCAGTGGGCCCATTGTACCATAGGGGTCTAAGAAAGAGACCCATTGCTTGGGTGGGCCCCACATCCCTTGCAGCATATCTGTCATTAGGAAATGATGGGAGGGGAGGTCGGTTAAGGGTCGCTTTGAAGGACACCCCCCTTCCCCCTTTCTCTAATAAAACCCTCACTCCCCCTCTCCCCTCTGCAATATCTCACAGCCCCCACACCCCCCCCCCCCCCCCCCCCCCCCCTCTCTCTCTCTGCAATACAGTCATCTCTCTCTCTTTTGGCAATAGACTCACCCAATATCTCTCCAATCTCTTCATCCTTATCTTCCATTCTCCTCTTTCGTGAATGGGATTACTTGAATTCGTCTCCTTGTTAGAATTTCTATAGCTCTTATCCTTTGCAACAAGCTTATCTTGTTCTATACAAAGATTAAGTGCTTGAACCATCACCCACTAGGCACCCCATCAAGCCTTTTTGCCAATTACAGCTCTGTTATCTACACCACCTTGCTTAATTTAGCTCAACGCTTGATTGGTAGGTCAAGAATCAGGTCCTACTTAAAACACTACTAATGACATACTTTGATTGATGTGGGAAGGAATCCAATGGTCCTCAATTGATCTTAGTTTGCCACCTTGCCCTTGTTGACGCACGCCACTGACATCAACTTTCACTACGCGTACATCAGTGGCTCAACAGCTGGTCGTAGTTTTCGTTTCTGTAACGCATCATGCAATTAATCAATGTCTCTCTCAATCTAGTTGACTAAAATTAGTTAGCTACTACTCTACAAACTCCTCTGGTTCATCTTGAATTTGTTCTTCTTTACATCAAACAATGGCCGATGTGACAAATTTGGAAGGTGTACAGAGTAGTATTACTTCAATGTCAGCATCACCTTCGTCCTCATGTTCTTCTACATCCTCCCTGTTGCTCCAGAGCTCACACACCGATCAGTCAGAAGAGCCCAAGTCAGATGAGCCAGAGCCTAAGAGGAGCAAAAGAGTGAGAGATTGCAGCAAGCACCCAATCTACAGGGGTGTCCGCATGCGCAACTGGGGCAAATGGGTATCTGAGATCCGGGAGCCTCGGAAGAAGTCAAGGATTTGGCTGGGAACATTCTCAACACCCGAGATGGCAGCGCGGGCACATGATGTGGCCGCGCTGAGCATCAAGGGTGACTCGGCGGTGCTCAATTTTCCTGAGCTCGCTGAGTCGCTGCCGCGGCCTGCGACATTGTCCCCGAGGGATGTGCAGGCCGCGGCAGCCAAGGCAGCCGCCATGGAGTTGTTAGCATCCCCTCCCCTGGCGTCTGCATCAACTCCACCGGATGAATTGAGCGAAATCGTCCAGCTGCCTCGACTCAGCCCGAGTCATGACTCGCCCGAGTCTCAAAATGAGATGGTCTTCGCCGACGTGTTTGATAATTGGCTATTCGATCGGAGCCCGTGGATGGAAAATGATTTCTTCGGCGACTCGCTGGCCATGCCGGAGTGTTTAATTCCGACTGGCTTCGAATCTTGCTTGTGGGATTATTAGTGGTGGTGATTAAATGGTGTTTTTTTTCCTCTTTCTGTTGGCCCTTCAATTTTTCTTACAGGGGGCCTAAACGGTTTGTAATTCTCTCCCTCTCTTTTCTTCTTGGTTTGTTTTGTTTTAGCTTCTTTGAGTTTGGGTTGTGTGCTCCTCTTTCAATGAGTCAATTGTATAGAGTCTTTTAAGTAATGAAAAGAGGTAAAAGATGACATGAGGTTTTTCTGATCTTTTGAGTGGAAACAGGAGTTTCTCTCTCTCTCTCTCTCTCTCCAATTCTGTTTCTGAACTTTAATTCACCATTTTTACTTGATAAAAGGAAATTCACCATTTATTTCTCTGAGTGGGATATGGGATTTTCTTCAATTGCTATTGTCACTGAGAATTCAAGGCTCATAGAATCTGAGGAGTTAAGCTGGAAAATGGGGAAAAAAAAACATTAGTAATTTTTTAAATCTTTCTGTTTCTATAGCAGTGCCTGTAGAGGGGCTTTTAGTTCACTTGGATTTCCTGAAGAAGGGGGACAAGCTGTCATTTTCTAAGCGCATCAATTGCCACAGTTGTGCAAAAATAGTAAGTAAGAAAGTAAGCAGGTGGGACCGGGATAAAAAAAAAATACCCTTACCTTCCTATAAGCCCTTACATTTTCAAATAACCTTAAAAAGGCCCTTATATTTTAATTTTTTTCCAAATTCTTCCATGCTTAAATGACCAACCCAGGCCCCACGCCCAAAAAAAAAAAAAAAAGACATGGTTTGGAACTTTTCCTCTGCTCAGAGGGGAGGAAAACCTGCAACTAACTCTACCTCCATAACCACATGGTGAATACTTGCAAGTTAAAACTTTTCTCTGCACATGTGAGCGGAAAAGCTGCAATTGAGGCTTTACCCTTATACAGGGACATCCTCAGTCCAATTGCCTTAAAGAAAAGACTAGAAAATGGACCTTAAAACCATGAGCCTAATTCAATTTCTAACCACGGAATGGATGCTATGACGACCTTTTGCCTAAATCATTTGAAATGTGGCCCAGCCTCGATATTATTTATAGTCAAATATTTGATTGCTCTAAGTTTCTGCATATGTCCATTGAGTGAGTTCAGAGAAGTTGGATTGGTCCAACTCAACTAATATTACAGTTATTCTGTGAAAATGAAAAGTAAAAGCAATATATTTTTCTACCGAGTTTTTCTTATCAGTTGGCACAAACACTTTTTTGTGGAAAAAATAACAAATGTAGTGTATTTTTTTATAAATCAGTGGAAAATATTTTCAATGGAAGGAGATAAGGGAAATCTCCGCGAAAAAGCGGAAGTCCATTGACTTCTATTTCCGCGGATGCTAGACTGCCTGCCCTTAACCTCTTCAAATCATGAAACTGCAATTAAAGAGATAACAATTGAAGAGTTAATAATGAAGTAGAGACAACAATTGAAGAGTTAATAATGAAGTAACAAGACCTAGTTAACGTGATATATATGGTTTCACATGAGTCGGATTGGATCGAAATTAGTCCAAGCATAGCCTAATTAGGTATCAAGCATAACAATGAAGTCTCTATTTTAGTCTCTGATTAAAATGAAGTTCTCCCAATGACAACATTTCACATTAGAATGATTTTGCTTACCAAAACTTAGAATAGTTTTGACTGCTTCAGATTTAATAAGTTGGGCCATAGTGATCATTAATTAGATGGTGCCTGACAGAGTATCTGGACTTCTCTAGAATGCAAGGTCTTTGTCATATATATATACCAAAGTACCAACATAGAGTGATATTTAGCTTTGCCTACTAATTCAACACAGAAAAATGTAAGGTTAGCCACCAGATGAGATTTCAATTGGTTAGTCCAACCATGCAGATGTTTTTTAGGGGTGCAAGTGAGACTCCAATAGAACTTACTGATAAGTGCCAACAATTAAAAATAGATGAATGGTTTGAGTTTGCAAAAGATTGGCCCCTAGTGGAACATGTTTTCCGAAGATATGATAGAAATAAATCCACTGTCAAACAAGTCTCATGATGATGCACAAATAAAACTTCCTGAGGGTATCACCTTTTTGTGACTCATGTCACTCATCTAGAACCGACCTTTACTTAGTCAAAGCTATAAATTTCAAGAGTCCCGGAATCACTGTCTTCTGAAAATTAAATGATGATGAAGATTTATCTTATGAGGCTAATGTTGAGATTTTCAGATTTAAGGGTCTATGAAGATATCATTGGAACATGTTGTGAAAAATATATGTTACTTTAAATAATTAGAATAAATTATTTTTGAAACCTAGTTATAAATTTGTCCAATTAGTGGGTATCCTTATATGGGATTAGTGGATTTGATCCCATATTTTGCACGTGTTGGGCTGAATAGTTAAGGAATGGACGTGTAAATTGTTTACTGTGAGCCAAGGAAGTTTTAGGGGAGAGGGGAAAAAAGACACACAAGACCCCCTCTTTGAGGTTGTTTGAAAATACAGTAACCTTTGTGTAAAATGCTCTAAAAAATCCCCCTTCCCTACTTCTATCTTTGTGTGCGGCCAGAGTCCACAACACCCAAATTTCATTTAATCATGTGGATCCTACTAGATGACATGTTGAGGTCAACGTCCATCCTCACTCTTGAGCGGTTATAATTGTGGTCGAGCTCTCGCCCTCATCATAAAACCATTGTTGTGCCGTTTTCCATCACCAATTGGTTTTGGGATAAATGGTAGTTCAATGGGGTGTAAGATCCTACATGACCTAAGGGCTATTAAAAGTTAAAAACTTGGGTTTTCCATTTAAGTAAACCTGTCTCGTGGGGCCCACCCAACTGAAAGGGTATGATGCGGATTATAGATTGGCCAAATGTTAAACCAAATTATCTTGATCCATAATCTTAAGGTTTATTTTCATGTAAGAAAAATGCATTTTTATGTCCTGATTCAATTGAATAAGGGACATAGGTGTTTGATATTTGGAATTACAGGTGAGTTTTTTTACACTCCCCATAGACCAGACGGATGATTTCTAAGATTTGTAGCTTTATTTCTAATCTATTACTATTAGTTTATCCTAATTCAACATCCTGTAATAGAGCACAAATGATTGATATCTCTCTTTTGTTCACGTCTCAAACTTGGGTACCCTGCCTCTTATAGGACTCTTGATATTCCTTTCCCAATGGAGCCACAGCTCAGGACTTTTAATTTACAATCAAACCAAAGATCTGCTTTTCTGTGTAACTTTACTGCCCAACTTTGCAGTAACTTCATATGATGAAACCATAAACCTTGAAACTTTTAGAAATCAACCTCATAAACTGTCATCCCCTAAAATGAAAGACATGTAGAAATTTCACCTACTTAATATGGTTTCTAGTATTAGATTGATTGATCACATGTTTTGTAAGTGATTAACTCCATTCAGTTTGGTAAATTTCCCTAAGAAACCATTTGAGTTCATATGTATCATACGTGATCAATCTAACGATATGGCCCATTGTGATTGACTTAGAATTCTATTCCATACCAATGCTAAGAGGTTTAAAGTGAGATTCTTGATTTTAATTGTGCATTTATTATCTATATAATCTTTTTTACTAGTTAATTAAATAATACTGTACGCTAGATTATCATTAGGGTAAATCTGGTATTATAAGTGTATCAAAGAGTAGCTAAAGTTGTTACTTCAGTATATGAATAGATGCTCATTAATATATATAGAGCAAGGCTCTCCTAAGCTCAAGTTTAAGAAAAAAAATTCGTAAGCTCATGCTTGTGGGGCCCACCTTTGGTCCATCCAAATGGACCAAACACATGACTTCCCTAAATCACACACGTTCACCAACTTTCGGTCATATCTGAATTTATTGGACCGTTGGATTGACTATGTATCAATCAAAATGAACCGTTGACCATTAAACTTTTAGGCCTATATGGAGATGATATAAATCGCATTTGGGGCTGATTTTTTGTAGAGAGGAAGATCCAAGGGAATCCTTGAAATCCCCCCCACCCTCATCTCCATTTGGGTCCCCAGGTGGGCCCCACCACACACTTGAGCTTACCTTATCCTAAGTTTGAACTTAGGAGAGCTGGCCCCATATAGATATATATATATATATATATATATATATATATATGAATTACAATTTAGAAACATAGAAGTTTGAAACCAAGTTGTAGGTTTCTGAAGCTTTACAACAAACCATAAGTCACACGGGTAACTGTAATCCCATTGTGAAATGAACTATGATAGTAAAGGCAGAACCACACTGTAAGTGCCTAAATATTTACAGGCTTGATTATATGGATATAGAATTTGTTAGAAATGATCAAATGCCTAAGACCTGAAAGGGAAGGAAAAACAAAGGTCAGAAACCCTCGCTGCAGTCAACCAAAGGCACTCCGATGCCTTAATTAGTTCAACAACTAGACAAAGGATGAGTGAGTGAAGAAGAAGGGAAAATTTGGGTGTAAAACGTTGCATGCAAGTATTGTGTTATGCATACCTCTTCCGGATTTGCTCCTTGTATATATAGGCCAAGAGTTGACTTTTGGAGGTAAGGTCCTATCAGTCCTTACCCTGACGTCTTGGGAATAGAGTTCCATTGGACCTTTCCCTGGGTGATCTTAGAGGCAGAGTTTCATCGGACCTTACCCTGATGTAGATGTATGTAGCCGTCAGGTAATGATAACTTCTTATCTCGATCCGAGGCATGTCACCATCAATCAACGGCGTTCCGTAACGTAGTTGGGTCTTCTCTATAGGAGTACAGTTACAATTGACCAACCCTCTATTTGGGAAGGGGGGGGGGGGGGGGGGAAAGGGGGGAAAGTGGGGGGGGGGGGATTTTTTTGGAGGGTGTTTTGAAAGGGGGGGAGGGAAAATGAGGGGGGGGGGGGGGGGGGGTGGGGAAGGGTGCAAAAATTTTCTCCCCAAAACAGGGGGAAAATGAGGGAAAGGAGGGGAAAATGGGTAAAATTTCTAAATTGCCCTTTATATAAAAGATTATTTTGAAGTTTTTACAAAAGTAAAGACAAAACGGTAATTTTCTCTCTATCTCACAAACAAACAAAACTCTACTTTTTCACTTTTCTTCCCCCTACTTTTTGACTTTCCAAACAAGATGAGGTAAAATTAATTTTCCCTCCCCTCCCTTCCCTTTCATTTTCCTTGCCCCTCAAATTTTTCCTCCCCTCCCCTCCCCTCCCCTCTCCTCTCCCCTTCCCAAACGGAAGGTAAGAATTAGTGCTCGTCTCGGTTGACCAAACCGAACGGAAGATAATGCCAAGGTCAGGTGTGACCTCGGTATGGAAGCATTCTGATATTATTGCCGAGATGGACAAAGCCGAGATCAAGATATACCTACCTGGTACCCTTACCAAAACTGTAAATATTGTAGAACATTCTAAAGGGAACTTGTAAGGCCTATAAACATATGGCTAACTGTGCTCTATCCGGCTAACCGTAACTTTGCAATCCGAAACTCTGGAAAAAGTAAACCGTGAGTGTACATCGTTTAGATTTTTCATAACCAAACTTCTACATGTATTTTGTACTACGGTCAACAATGACCGTACAACTAGTTTGTGAGTCATCCCACAACTAACTGTGTGGCTATTTGTAGAACACCTATTTTCTATTTATTCTCAAATCTAGTTCTCCAACTTGAAAAGGCACCCTATGATACTCAAACAATCCTAAATCTTTTGGGGACTGTAGTATGTGATGTTTGGAGCTAAGATACAGCTACAAATTGCCTTAAACCTGTACAATATTTCTAAATTAATAATGTGTTACTCTTGGGAATGCTTTCATCAAATTAATTTCAGAAATGCCAATAATGAAAACCCTAAAGTTACACATTATTGCTTAGTGATGCTTTTGGACAATCTAGACTTTTGGAATGAGCTTTACAGTATTTTTCACGGTCATGCCTCATCATTTCCAGCCTTAGTATTCCTATGATCTGTTCACATATTCTTATCTCATGTTTATCTGCATTTATATCATATTTATTTTATATGGTCTAGTAAGATTAAGATAAGATGTTATATGTATCTATTATGTTAAGTTAAACTTGATTTTGTAAAATGAGTATGTTTTCATTAGAAGTGTATCCGGTTTTACCTGCATATTATTCCTGAATCGGCACCACTTAGCTTCGATCCTACTATAACTAGATGTGGTGAAGGTAGACTGTACTTACGTATTACGCCCTAGCTATAGCATAATCCCTATATGGGAGCGATTATACTTCAGGTACCCCTCCCCTTGTAATAAGTAAGATGACCGCGTTATGAGATCCGTTGGGTATCCTTAATGAGTTTATCATTCAAGCTCTCTTAATTAACAGTTATAACTGTTTTGAGAGAATGTAGCTGACGTAGATAAATGTCAATTTGTTAGGATTCGCTACTAGATATGTCTTTATCTGATTCACTCATGTCTCATGCATTCGTGCATACTTATTATGATTTTTTTATTTTATTTACTTTTGATGCATCGTGTTTATATTTATTATACTTATTTACTTGCTCAACTTTTTATGTAACCTTCGTTACAGGTGACAATACCTTTATCTCTGGCCAGGGCACTAAAGTGGTGCAATAGACTTTTCATGTGTGACTGAGTGGACTCCTGATGACTTGGTTTAGTCATCTGGCCGCATGAGTTCGTGTCTTTATGGTTAGATGAATAGTCCTCATAGGTCTTTACTTGGGGCAGTTTATGTGATGAGCTTTTATTTTGAAGATTGTATATAAAATACGTTTTCTTTTATATTGTAGACTTAAACACTTCAATATTGTAAATATTCTAAGGCCATAGTAGCTCTGTTTACCTTCTGAGATATGAAATGTGTTTCACACTGTTCATTTGTGCTTCCATAGAAAAACTTCAAATATATGTGAATAAGTGCATTAATATCCTATGTATATAGTGATGGGGGTAAAATCACATTAGAGTAAAAAATGACTCGAATTCCCATACTAGTTACGTCTATGAATTAAAATCATTGAGGATATCCAATTTGGGGACGTGACATTTAGAGCTAATGAGCCATTCAAAAATTCAGAAGGTGGGACCCTAATAAACAATTTGGTGGAGAGCTATATGTTATCAGCATTGTAATTGTGCTTTGCCTACAAAAATAATTTTCCTATGACGAAGTAGGAGTCCGTGGAACCAGTTTTCCATAGGAGTGGCACAAACATGTCTTGTGAGCATTCAAAAAATGGGTCAAAAGAATAAGGTTAAATGAGATTTACAATTGACCATTAAATCCTAACAAAAACTGACTATTAAATTTTAAAATGATAGGTATTCATTTCCTCTCAAACTAATAAACAATTTGGTGGAGAGCTATATGTTATCAGCATTGTAATTGTGCTTTGCCTACAAAAATAATTTTCCTGTGACGAAGTAGGAGTCCGTGGAACTAGTTTTCCATAGGAGTGGCACAAACATGTCTTGTGAGCATTCAAAAAATGGGTCAAAAGAATAAGGTTAAATGAGATTTACAATTGACCATTAAATCCTAACAAAAACTGACTATTAAATTTTAAAATGATAGGTATTCATTTCCTCTCAAACTAATAAACAATTTGGTGGAGAGCTATATGTTATCAGCATTGTAATTGTGCTTTGCCTACAAAAATAATTTTCCTGTGACGAAGTAGGAGTCCGTGGAACCAGTTTTCCATAGGAGTGGCACAAACATGTCTTGTGAGCATTCAAAAAATGGGTCAAAAGAATAAGGTTAAATGAGATTTACAATTGACCATTAAATCCTAACAAAAACTGACTATTAAATTTTAAAATGATAGGTATTCATTTCCTCTCAAACTAATAAACAATTTGGTGGAGAGCTATATGTTATCAGCATTGTAATTGTGCTTTGCCTACAAAAATAATTTTCCTGTGACGAAGTAGGAGTCCGTGGAACTAGTTTTCCATAGGAGTGGCACAAACATGTCTTGTGAGCATTCAAAAAATGGGTCAAAAGAATAAGGTTAAATGAGATTTACAATTGACCATTAAATCCTAACAAAAACTGACTATTAAATTTTAAAATGATAGGTATTCATTTCCTCTCAAACTAATAAACAATTTGGTGGAGAGCTATATGTTATCAGCATTGTAATTGTGCTTTGCCTACAAAAATAATTTTCCTGTGACGAAGTAGGAGTCCGTGGAACCAGTTTTCCATAGGAGTGGCACAAACATGTCTTGTGAGCATTCAAAAAATGGGTCAAAAGAATAAGGTTAAATGAGATTTACAATTGACCATTAAATCCTAACAAAAACTGACTATTAAATTTTAAAATGATAGGTATTCATTTCCTCTCAAATAAAAATATGTTGTTGGTACTCTACTCTAAGGGCTTGTGTGTGTGCAACAAAAATGTCCCGCTCTTACCATAATTATGTTTTCACATAAGAGAAGAATCTTACACTTCTACTTTTCATAGAAAATTAAAATCCTCTTTATTGAGGATAATTTATTCATGCTTTGTGTTTTCTACGAGGAAAATATATCGCACAAAACAACAAATAGTCGGCTACCAAATAAAAGAATTATTTTCTCTATCATACAATCCTCTTGCGGCAGAACCCCACCGCTGCCTTGATCTTTCACTCCTAACCTCCTTGACAAGAGTTGTAAAGCACTTTTTATTTAACAAATATATCAAAAACTTAGACACTAGCTATTTTGATGCTGGTATCCATGATTCTATCATATGCATAAGTACACTGTGCATTAGAATAAATATTAAAACAAGCTCAATGGGACCTTTTCTTTTCTTTTTTAGCTATTACATGGAAGGAATTTCAAACTATCATAATCTATCAGCCCAAGTCTCATCCTGAGAGAGAGATGCCCCTTACCACTTGGCTACCCATGCTTTTGAGCTCCATGGGTTATTGGAAGTTGTCTTATCTGATGTTATGAAAACCATTGATAAAAAAGGTGCAATAATATGTCTTTCTCTTTTGAAATTGTTATCTGTATCAAATGACTAAAAATGTTCAATAAATTTTTATTTTTTCTTGTTAGGTATACATGGAGATGGAGAGAGCACCTGTAAATATCGGGAGAAATTCAGGGATCAGTTGATCATGTTGGTGAGAGGTGTGGATCCCAACCAACTGTTCAACCACTTTGTTAGAACATGCAAACCTTTGAAGCAGTTAATGAATGTGTGTGATGAGATGTGTCATGTATTTCAAATGTACACTTTGAACGACATTGCCGAGGAAAGATGATGCGTTTTTAGGCTGGAGCATGTGGTAACACTGTACTTCCTGTCCCTACCTGATTTTGAGCCACAATGCCCGTGTCACTATGACAGTAATGTATGACCCCTCAAGCCATGGTGCCACACATGAAATGTCTCACATCGATTGGCAATTGAAATCTTCAAAATGTGGTCACTTTTCAAGTTCAGATTTCAGAACCCCACTCTTTCAAATGCTGCCAAGTGTTTCGCATTGCGTTGGTAGCCATTTAATGTGGGAAAAAAAAGATGGGACCCACCATTTCGGTGGCCGGACTGATTTCATGTGTATGGGCCCCTTTGTGTTTTGATGATTATAAATAACAGTATGATATTTCATAATACCTGTGTTTCTTTACAAAGCAGGTTTTAGCTCTTTGGACCATAATAATCACTATGGATTCAGGAGAGAAAGCCGGATAAAATCCGCCAGCCCATCATATACCTGTTGAAAAGCTCTCTTTGCTCTCATCATTGCTCTCATCATTTTATATACCTGTTGAGGATCTGCATAATGGTCCTTTTTATTAAAATCTACACAATGTACCTTTCAAAAACCAGGGTCTCATTTATAAACCATACAGAGTGATAGTGGGCTGTGTCTTCTTTGCAAATGCTCCTTTCAAATAAATCACATGTACTTTACCAAAATAAATAAATCACATGTAAGATGCTGATATTATGCCCTTTAATTTTTCTATTTTGATACATGAGGTGTACCTATAACCAATCCAGCTAATTCCTTTTATGCATGCCTACTCTCTCTGATTTTACACTAGTTCTCCTATTTTTCATGATTAGATGAAACCAAGATACTTCAGGCTTCAAAATTAAAACTTAGGATTACAGGACCAGCCTGGTTTTATGCCAACCTCAAATCCAGGTTTAGTATTAACCACCCTTTGCTCCACTTGATTGTCATGCATGCATCAAGATTACAGGACCAGCTTGGTTTTATGCCAACCTCAAATCCAGGTTTAGTTCTAAGCACCCTTTGCTCCACTTGATTGTCATGCATGCATCAAGATGGGCTTGCTTGGATGTGGACTTTTAATTGAAACATTTTCTTTTTTACATCTTTGCAATTTACTTTTCTTCCCAAGTTTGGAGGGTAACTGATTTTAGCAATATGATTCCCCTTTTCCTTCTCCACAAAAGAGAAACAAACACAACGGTTTCATTGATTCTTGATCTTTCATTGATTCTTGATCCTCCAAATATAATCCTTTTATCCATTTTCTACAAAAGGGAGGCATATGGCCTTTATTTCCTTTGCTCTTCCAAGTTCTTGATTTGGATCCTCTTAAAGTCTCACTTATGCTTTTTTGCAAGCAAGGAGTGAAACTATAGTGTGATATCCACCAATGGAGAATTTATACCTCTCAAAATGAACTTCCTCTTTCAAGTTGGGTGTCTTCAAATTTTCCTAAACGACTAATCATTTGATTAATAATGTGATCAACACAATCTTATGCATTATTGATCCTATGCATTGATCAAATTATTAATCATATGTTAAATCATACAATGGAACCAACTACTATCGGAGGAAAGTTAATAGGCATCCCATAAATACAGAGGGCGTTCATTTTTAGTGGTTTAGTTTTCTCACACACGAGCGGCCCCACTTTCAATTTCCACTCCTCCCACTTGGAGGATCTGTTCTTATGGCGAAACCATTCAAGTGTGCAAGAGAATATCTCCTCTTCCTCTTCTCAGCCACACCTTTTTTTTTCCTTCAAGGGTTTTTTTTTTTCTCAATCTTCCACTGCCCCACATTTTCCTCATTTTGTTCTTTCTACTTCATATGTGTTTTTTCTCTCAATCTTCCAAACGCTTGTAGCTTTCTAGACCCAAATAATTGAGAAGGTGGGAGATACAAATCAAGGATTTCCATTGATTCCCTTCAGATGAATCCAAGGCCAAAGGGGCGCGCAATCCAATAGCCCACATGCCATCTCTTTATTGGACACTGCTTCACCACCAGTAGAGATTTTTTTTGTACTAGAAATCAAGTCCCCGGGCCCACCTCATAGCTGTACTTCTGGCACATGGCCCATCTTCATTTTCTCTTCTTCACTGCATACAGGATCCATTTGGAAGAAACAAACACAGAAACATGGCAGTAGAAAGAGAAAATAGCTGAAACCCCATCCATAGCTTATCTGCAGCCAATCAAAACTGTCCAAATAGTGCATAGCTCGACTTGATGGAATGGTGCATGCCCTTCTGTTTCATGGACCATTGGCAACACTTTTTTCTAATTCTGCACTGATGGCTTCGAAATGGACAATTAACATTTAAATTCTTAAGTCGATCTCTAAGCCATCATCCAATTACAATCAGCCTCACCATTTGAAAGGTCTGGATTAAAGTAAATGTGAGGTTTAGATTTCTATAACATCTGCCATCCTCTATTTGGGTCACTACAATTTGGATTATTATTGCAAGTTATTATGTATTGCAATATCAAATAACAGCTGATTTTATGATCTATAACAAGTGGGGGGGGGGGGGGAGGGGGAATTTTTGGGACATAAAGATAAAAGTAAATCATGTTCAAAGGCCAAAATGACACTATTAACTTCAATCAGCCATAACTTTTGATCCAAGTGTCATTTTATAACGTGGAGTACTAATTTCAAAGATATCAATGTGTTCTAGAGCATAGGCAAAATGAAGTTTTTGTACTAAAGTTTTTATTGAAAGGTTTTTATCATGCAAAATTTACTATTCATTATTTTCTGTTCTATTTGTATTAAGAGTTTTTTTTTCGTCCATTTGAGTCTAAATTTTCATGGAAGGTCATAGAAAGCAATTTAGAGTTTGTTTATGAGAGTTTTCATGCAATTAGAACGTTCACACTTTTACTAGTAACTTTCATTAATATATCAACAAAGTTAGTATTTCAGATTTTTATATGCACTGCTATGTCATTAACAGGGAATAATGTGAAGTTCAATATTTCTTTTGGAGTTCTCCTTTAGTTTTTCTTGTGGATTTGGAACTTTCTTATTACGGTGAGTACGGCAATCTTCTTCCTCAATCTTTTTGTGCTCTCCACTAACCTATTTTAACTAAGCATTTGATTCATCAATCAATTATAATATTTCATCTTATTGGATAAAGATTCAAGTTGTTGCAATTGAATATGTGGGACACACAAACACATATATTTAAATTTCTTATATATTTTTATTTTTTGTCCGGACTTAGCACGGGCGTTTGTTGCTAGTATGTACATATATACAGAGAGAAAGAGATAAGAACATGGCTCCACCTTGTCAATGCTTGAAATCTTAGTTTCAAACCCAACTCTACTTATAAATTAGAAAGAATTGCTTACCTAAAATAGGGGTGACCTTTTTGTTTCTTCAAGTTGTTGTTTTCTCAAGCCTTTTTGTTCTTTCTACTTGTTTCTTTCTTTAGCAGGAGCAAAAAATGGTAGGGACATATTCTTAATTGAATTTCCCATCCACCTAATGCATTACTCTTTGGATATTTTAGTGTTGGGTATTTCTTTATTATTTTAATAACATATCAAAGATCTGCTATCTTTTTTTACCATTTTTTAATAGTGCACACATGAATGATTCAACTGGTCGTATTAGAACAAGGCATTGGATAATGTAACAGACAAGGCCAAAACTATAATGTATAGGCCAAAGCATGGGTACACATCATTGTAGTGGGCCATCATGTCTTCATCTTTGAAGTTAATTTTCAATGACTATAAAAAGTTGAAAATATGGATCTTTGGGTGAGGTCCATCATCATCATGTATGGGCCATGACCCATTTGCTTGATCATGATATGATGGCAGGTTTTCATTTTTAATTTCCCCCCTCTGTTGGAATTCTCTATCCAACCTAAATTCTGGGCCACTAGATGAATGATCCAGATATTCTTTACTTGTCTTTCTACCAGGGGTATTTATGGGTACTCTTAAGTTATAATCAACAAATGAGGAATTATTTGTAAAGCGTCATCAATTCAAGGGTGGTACATGTTTGGTGGTTGAGACCTTCCATTTGTTTGATCTGAATTATGACCATAAGCTCTCCAACAGAAAGCCAACAACCAGATACATGCACACAAGCTCTTCAACAGAAAACATTGTACAATGAGTGTACAACTCAAAAAAGGGGATCATCCAGCTGGGATTCTCTTTGTCCAACCTAGACACCAATGTGGATCATAGAATTGGATTTTACAGTACAATTGGGCCACAATAATAGATTTATAGGTCTTATCATATAATTTCCCTCACCCATTCCCTGCTTTAAAGGATTTGTACTCCTAAGTTCTTTCTTAATTTTCTCTTTCGCCAAAGACTCGAATTCACAAATCCACTTACACTACACTAAATTCCTAACCAGCTGATCAGCAACAGCTGGGGGAGACTATCTTAACCTTTAGGGCGGGCCAATTTGCACAAATAAGCTAAGAATTGAATAAATGAAGTGAGCTCCCCAAAAGAAGTGAAGGGGGAGGGATATGAAGTGCGGGGTAAAGGATGTAATGTAAATAAGTATGCGAGACCTTGACTTTTCTAGATATTGAATTACTAGGGTGATGAATACAATCAAGCAAATTGATTGACCACTTGTGGCCCAAAATTGTTGGACACCAACAGAAGTGGATGATGATACTACATATGAGGGAATCACTATATCAGATGTTTTTCATCTATTATACTAGATGAATGTTTTTCACCAGTGAAAATAAAGCTTTGATGGTGATGAATAATCTCTCCAAAAAATTTATACTAGATGAATGTTTTTCACCAATCGGAATAAAGCTTTGGTGGTGATGAATAATCTTTAACTCCCCAAAAATTTTATCACCTGAGTATTCAACAATATTCCATGTATCATATTTTTTTTTTTCCAGAGAATTTCACCCAGTTAATGAGTTGCCACATTTGTCAAGTTGACAACCAGTGGGACCCATTTTTTAACTCAACGCATCATAGGTCAATAGGGTCAGTGATTTGGGCTGGCTGTCAAGTGCACAATATCTCAAATGCTTCAAATGCACAATATCTCACATTATAAATGTGTATAGTCTCTAATCACGTGAATCATCTGATCAACATCTAAAATATAGTATACAAGCACTGAGGATGCCATGCTACTTGCTAATTGTAACGGCTTTTCTAACCATTGTCAGGTATATACAACTCAAATCAATCAAATAATCTTTCATTTTCTTCCACAATGAGCCAACTCTGACTAAGAAACCTATTTGATACTTCTAATCATCCACATTCCAAGACAATCAAGGGTCCTTTCTTCCTATGATTGGCAAATGAAACTTCAAAATCACATGATGGCGACGTTCGTCCATGTGATCTGATTGACTGGACACAGATCCAATGCAAATTGCACCAAAAAGATAAATAAAATGCAGATTACACAATCAAAGAGGGGTTTAATTATCAATTAATAGTTTACTAATCTCTGTGTATTGAAGCAAAGGGTTTTATATTATATAGGACAGTTCTCACTCCAAACATCAGATGCTTAACTGAAAGAATCATATGTCCTCCTCGTTGCCAGGCATTGGCCAGGTAATTTTGTAATGGGTTCGAGAACCTTGTGCGTTTTAGTGTGGGGAAGACCTACGAGCTTGCTTTCTAGTGTGGTTCTCATCTCCCTTATATAGAACAATCCCTAGGAGTCACAATTAATACGGACTCCACCTCTCCTAGAATCCCACCTCTCCTGACCACTGTGGGAATTCTGCCAATTGAGAGACTGAACTTGATCCAAACTCTACCACCAAGAGTTTGATCCTTATCTGACTCGATTAGATCAAAACTTGTTCGGAGTTCATCCATAGCATAACGCCGGGCTCGATCTGGCGTGGGCCCAATGGCAGTCGGGCCACACAATTGTCCTAACTGTATTTGTATGGTATTTTGTGCTTTTAACGTGGGCATGGGGCAAGGAGATGAGAGGAAGAGAGATGGGGTTGCATTGAGCTCTCTCCCACAATCCACACATCTCTACGAAGGAAAGAGGGGGAGGAAATTTTCATTTTGTGAGATGCATGGCAAGGTCTTGAGGTAGGAGATTTGATGGTCCTTGGCAAACCCATAGAAGTATGTGCACCATGTGATTCAAGGGTTTTTCCATTCCCTTGGAACATGTTACATGTTATTGTTATGCATAGCTGTATGGGTTGAATGGACCCCACCAACCCAGGGAGAAGCATTTAATGTTGCTGGTGGAATAGACAAAAAAATAAATAAATGACAATGATGGTTCATGAATGTTTAACGGAGGTTGGGGTTGAGTGGGACCCAAAGTGGTGGGGAAGTAGGACATCATTCCAGTGGTTTTATTTTAGGGATTTTGGCCAAACAACTTCCGTTGGACTTAATCTTTACCCCAAGATTATTTATTTTTTACACAATTATTTGCACAATAACACTTTGATATCACACCACTCTAAGATATTGCTCATGTAAACACGTGTGATATCGTACAACCCTAAAATATATATTGCATGAACAACTAACTCCTTAGGATATACTTATTATGCTGCGTTTGGTCACAGCAACTACCGATAGCAACAGAGGTTATGTAGAAACTGTTGTGTTGCTAATGCTTAGAAGTTGTTGCTGTTGCTGTTGCTGAAGCTGGGGGGACCGAGATTATGAAAAATCAGCGATTTGAGGCTCTAAAAGATGTCGCTGTCGTTGTAACTTGTTGTTGTCTTATATTTGTGTTTGGCCAATCGCTGTACCAATCGCTAATCGCTGTACCAATCGCTAAGAAGTTGCTGTAACCAAACACACCCTTAAACTTCAACTGATCTTAAGCGAATGTCAAGCTTAAGAAAAGTTGTACATGCAATATCTTTTCATTTTAAGTAGGGGTACATGGAAAAATCAAACCTTTACCTCATTGTGCATGCTATTGGGCCCTTTTGTTTTAAATGAAACTGAATTTTCAAGAATTCAAAAGAATTATATTATTGAAAGTGGTTAAAATCGAAGAAATAAAAGCGAGGATTCATAGAAATATACCAGGTACCTTGGTGGTAGAGGTGTCTCAGCTTCATGTAATAGCCCAAGGGTCTATTTTTGGACATGTAAGTGGCATTCCACGCATTGTAACATTGGTCCAAGGTAGTTAAAAAAAATATTATTAGGATTAATAACATCCATCAAATATTTTCACGATAAATAGAAAACGAATTTAGGGGACATTTGAAATGAATGCCAAACAAAACCCTGGTAAACCAAATTCTGGAAATCTCATGGTCGCTTACTCAACTTTGATAAGTTTGTAACTACAAATAAAAAATGATTTCACTTAAATGGATTGCAAATTAGGGAAAATGTGTTTTTCTTGGTAACTTCCTTTTCTAGGCTATTTAAATGTAGTGTAGGTCATACCCTTGCTAACATATTTTTCCATAGATCTATATAAACTTGCATAATTGTAGTTCTTCATTAAGTAAAAAAATGTGATATTTTCTCTTGTATCATATACCAAGGATGAACCCATGTACAAGGGTTTGGGGGCTTCAACCCCCTCACAAATTTGAAAGATGTACAAAACCCCTCAAATTCTTAAAATTAATGAATTTATTTCATTTGCCCCCTCTTCTAATATTTCCTTTTTCACATTGAGCCCCCTAAGGAAAATCTCATGGGTCCGCCCCTGTCATATACGGCTGTCAATTGCTTGGCAATTTAGGACTCTGTTAGGTATTTTAGTGTTGGCAAAATTCATGGGTTGGACAAAACTCTAAGTCTTTTGAGTTGTAATGTTTTTTAGAAAATGACTCTGTAGAATAGAAGATTGGAATGACTCAGAAGAAGAAAGTCTAAAAGCATTAGAAGAAAAAAGCTGGAAGAACAAAGCTGAATTTCCGGATCATCCAAAATGGGGTCCGCTCGAGTGACATCTCATCCGCTCGAGCGAAGGCAACATAGATAGCCCAGACGCACCGACAGAAGATTTTTATGCCAAGACAAAACCTCATCCGCTCGAGCGGATGGTGGGTCCGCTCGAGCGGACATGTGCGCAAAAAACGGGAAAGTTGCTATTCTGATCCGAATTAGTTTCCCTTTGAGACTATCTTTCCTTGTTTGAGTCATACTTGTGCACTAAGTCTAAGGCACGAATTTGGGGCTATTTATAGGGTGTTTCTCTCAACCCTAGAGACATAGACACAACTCTAATTGATCTGAGTTAGAAATATGTTAGAGAGAGTTTATTTTCTAGAGCCATTGAGAGACTATTCTGAATGGCTGCTCTAGAAGGTTGTTACTGCTTCTACTTTTCTTGCAGAAGATTGATCATCTTGATCGTCAAGGTGCGAGGAGATCAAGTAAGGAGAACGGAGCACGATGGATGTCGTGTTAGTGAATTCTTTGCAAGAATAATTACAGTCCTTAGGTCGAGGTACAGACTGAGGTAAAGGAGCTTGTGAGTATATCTTGTAACTGTTCGTGAACTCTTGATTTCTGGTTCCTGGTTTTTCTCCGTGAATAGGGTTTTTACGCTAAATATTGTGTCTGCCTTCTTGTGGTGTGTGATTGGTAGATAGCTAGTTTTATATTGTCTGATTGGTTTATTTCCGCTGATTAATTGGTTAATTTAGAACTAGTAATCCATTCTAGCAGCCCTCAAGGGAGTTTCAATTGGTATCAAAGAAGGTTGCACTATTTTATTGTGTTGATCCAAATATTGCTAGAATGGATGTCTACCGCGAAGGCACTTCAACCAATAAGCCTCCTCTGTTGGATGGTAACAATTATGCTTATTGGAAAGCTAGGATGGTTGCCTTCTTGAAAGCCATGTATCTGAAAGTTTGGAAATCTGTTGTGAATGACTTTTCCTTGCCCACTATTACTGCTGATGGGGTAACTGGACCCAAACCTGAAGATAAGTGGACAAAGGATGAAGAATTGACATACACTTGCAACTCTAGGGCTTTGAATGCTATTTATAATGGAGTTAGCATATCTGAGTTTCGTAGAATTTCTACATGCACTATTGCAAAAGAAGCTTGAGATATTCTGCAGATTGTGCATGAAGGGACTGACACAGTCAAACAGTCGAAACTTCAGAAATTGTATACAACCTTTGAAACCATAAAGATGGAGGATGATGAAACTTTTAATGAGTTTAATTCAAAGCTGAATACAATTGTGAATGATACATTCACTTTGGGAGAGCCAATTCCTGAAAATAGAGTTGTAAAAAAGGTTATGCGGTCTCTTCCAAAACGGTTTGATGCAAAGGTTGTTGCCATAGAAGAGAATAAAAATTTGAATATTCTCAAAGCTGAGAAATTAGTTGGGAACCTTCAGACTTTTGAAGCAAACTTACGGACTAATGCAAAATCAAAACCCAAAAGTATGGTTTTGAGAGCCTCCAAAGAATCTTTTAAGAAAATTGCTACTGATTCTGATTCTGATTCTGAGGAGATTGATCTCCAAGTTGCTGTTCAATTTATGAAGCAATTTTAGTTGTTTATGAAGGAGAAGAATAGCAATGTAAAAGTCCCTATAAATTTTATAAAGAAAAAATCTCCTAAAGGGACTCAATGCTTTGAGTGTCATGGTTATGGACACATTGCTGGTAACTGTGCTAGCAGTGTCATGGTTATGGACACATTGCTAGTAACTGCGCTAGCAGTGTCATGGTTATGGACACATTGCTAGTAACTATGCTAGCAAAAAGCCAAGAAAGCAGGCTCTCAATACAACTTGGGATGAAGATTCTTCTGAAAAAGAAAAGGAAAAAGATCCTGAAGATGATCATGTGAATGGAAAATTTGTGGCATTCATGGCAACTTCAATTTCTGCTACTCCACTAGTTTCTGATGAGGGGACTAAACGTGATGTTAGTGAGTTAGAGACAGAACATGATTGGCAAGCTGTATATAATATATTGTTTGCAAAGATCATGATGTTGCTAAAAATGAATAAAAAAGTGGCTACAAATTGGAAAGAATCTGAAGAACAAAATATTTCTTTAAAAGCTGAATTGTCTGAAGCTTTTACAAAAGTGAGTCACTTAGAGACAGAAAATAATAAATTGTCAGATGAATTGATTGTTGAAGCACAGAAGTGTGAGTTGCTTAATTATGATATGAAGATCTTGAAAGCTGAAAACACCAACTTTCAAGGAAGATTCAAGATGATTATTTCTGAGTTGGATACAAGCAAGGCTTCCCTAAACAGGATGAATACTGGGTCTAAAAAACTTGATGAGATCATGTGCAGTCAAAAGGCAAAGACCAACATGCATGGCATTGGCTACGCTGACGAAACATCTACATCAAAAGTCAAAGGTAATAATTGTTTGGTTCAAAATTCAGTTGTTACTAACTCTGTTGTTCATGTTACAAATACAGCTGCCAAGAAGAAGAATGTGTCACGTCTTGAACGTATACCCACTTGTCATCACTGTGGAATTAAAGAACACATTCAACACCATTACAATAAGCTGCGAAAGTCGCCAAATCAAAAGCAATGGAAACAGCAGAAGGAAGTGTCACCTATGAAAATCAGAGCTGTCTGGGTAAAAAAAGAAGACCTTTCATCTGTCTCCATACACATTTTACTGAACTATCTGAATATGCAAGTGTGTGCACTAAAGCTTCATCACCTCTGATCTACAAGATCAAGCCCCCACCCCAGTGCTGATACGAAGATCAATTTGAGGGGGAGCTATATAATCCAGATTGACAGAAGCTGCTTGAAAAATCTTGTTTGTCAATTATGGACAAAAAGGGGGAGAATATTGAAGATAGGGGGAGCTAGAGACAATTAGAAGTTCAGATTGAGTCAAAGACAATGCAGATCTACATTTGCTGGATTCTTTTTTGCTGATTTTTTTAATGTATTTTGGGTTTCTTTTTTATAGATCAATTTGTATTGTCTTAGGGAGTTTTGTCCATGAATTGCCAAAGGGGGAGATTGTTAGGTATTTTAGTGTTGGCAAAATTCATGGGTTGGACAAAACTCTAGGTCTTTTGAGTTGTAATGTTTTTTAGAAAATGACTCTGTAGAATAGAAGATTGGAAGGACTCAGAAGAAGAAAGTCTAAAAGCATTAGAAGAAAAAAGCTGGAAGAACAAAGCTGAATTTCCGTATCATCCATAATGGGGTCCGCTCGAGCGACATCTCATCCGATCGAGCAAAGGCAACATAGATAGCCCAGACGCATCAACAGAAGATTTTTATGCCAAGACAGAACCTCATCCGCTCGAGCGGACAGGTGCGCAAAAAACAGGAAAGTCGCTATTTTTATCCAAATTAGTTTCCCTTTGATACTATATTTTCCTGTTTGAGTCCTACTTGTGCACTAAGTCTAAGGCACGAATTTGGGGCTATTTATAGGGTGTTTCTCTCAACCCTAGAGACATAGACACAACTCTCATTGATCAGAGTCAGAGATATGTTAGAGAGAGTTTATTCTCTAGAGCCATTGAAAGACTATTCTGAAGGGCTGCTCTAGAAGGTTGTTGCTGCTTCTACTTTTCTTGCAGAAGATTGATCATCTTGATCGTCAAGGTGCGAGGAGATCAAGTAAGGAGAACGGGGCACGGTGGATGTCGTGTTAGTGAATTCTTTGCAAGAATAACTACAGTCCTTAGGTCGAGGTACAGACTGAGGTAAAGGAGCTTGTGAGTATATCTTGTAACTGTTCGTGAACTCTTGATTTCTGGTTCCTGGTTTTTCTCCGTGAATAGGGTTTTCACGCTAAATATTGTGTCTGCCTTCTTGTGGTGTGTGATTGGTAGATAGCTAGTTTTATATTGTCTGATTGGTTTATTTCCGCTGATTAATTGGTTAATTTAGAACTAGTAATCCATTCTAGCAGCCCTCAAGGGAGTTTCAAACTCCACCTTGCTAAATTATCTCATCATTGAGAATAGTCATTTGCTATTAATAAAGTATAATTAAGATAATATGATTGCATCATAATTCTAAATCGATCAAATCCGAATCACATAATAACTCCAATTGATAACCTGATTAGATCATATACCTAATTTACTGTAATTGTAATCTAAGAAAATTCATATATGCTATAACATAATCAACCTTGTTTAGAATATTCCCTGCTCTTAAATTGTTCATCAATGATGGGTCAATGCTGCTCTCTCCCTCTCTCTCTCTCAACTCTAATTCCATGGGCAATGCATCTGGATGTGATGTACTGAAGAAAACATAAATGACTTCCGTTTTTTGGGTGTTGGATCCTATAAATAATGGGCGGAATGGAGATTCATTGATATCGCAGTGAAGGGTTCTTCCTGCTTGAAGAGTTTTCTAACACTCACTCCACCCAACGCAAGCCTGTGAAATTGCAGGTAGCTCACGTATCTCTCACAGCCTCATCCAGAACCAGTTGGAAGGATAGAGTTCCTTAAATATACCTTTCAGGCTTCCACATGAAAAGTTGTGCAATGGCCGCTGTGGCCTGTGGCCATAGGTAGGGGATACTAAATACCTTCTGATTGCATTTCTGGCATGCAGTTCCCATCACCAAATCCTAGTCCTAGGTCTTTATGATCCCTTCTTGTAAAATATTATTTAAGTTTATTGAAGGCCCAGTGCCAACTAACTTCAGGGTCTCATGGATCTATTGCAGCGCCATTCAGCGATTCAGATGCAGGAAAATAAATGCACTGTGTCTTTGGGATGAAAAGGACAACCAGGGATAGTTTTGACATCGTGGTCAAAGCATGTTTTTTAGGGTCCGTTTGGAAGGGGAGGGGAGGGGAGGGAAAATTTGAGGGGGAAGGAAAATGAAGGGGAGTTTTCCCTCCTCTTGTTTGGAAAGTAAAAAAGTATAATTTTGTTTATTTATGAGGTACAGAGATAAAGATTATTTTACCCTTGCTTTTGAAAAAAATTCAAATAAAGTAAAAAGGCAATTTAGTCATTTGGTCACTTTCTCATCACTTTCCCCTCATTTTCCCTCCATTTCCCCCTCCCCCATTTTCCCTCCTCCCTTCCCAAACACCCCCAAAAATCACTTTCCCTCCACTTTCCCCCCATTTTTTTCTTCCCCCCCCCCAAACAGACCCTCCGTTTTGGAAGGGAGGAGGGGAGGGGAGGGGAGGGGAGGGGAGGGAAAATTAATTTTCCCTCCTCTTGTTTGGGAAGTAAAAAGGTAAGGGAAAGGAAAGTGAAAAAGTATAAATTTGTTTGTTTGTAGAAATAAAGACTATTTTACCCTTGCTTTTGAAAAAAATTCAAATAGAGTATAAGGGCAATTTAGTCATTTCATCACTTTCTCATCACTTTCCCCTCATTTTCCCCCTGTTTTGGGGGGGAATTTTTTGAGGGAAAAAGGGTAATTTTTCCCTCCATTTCCCCCTCCCCCCTTCCCAAACACCCCCAAAAATCACTTTCCCTCCACTTTCCCCCCATTTTTTTCCTCCCCCCCATTACCCACCTCCTTCCCAAACAGACCCTAAAGTTGTTGAGCAGTCCTAAAAATTCATTAGAACTATATATTTATACTGGAATATCGTACTTTTTTGTTTTTGTTTTTGTTTTGCTCTAAACCAATCAAGGAAAAATTATTCTAAATTTTTGTGCAACCCACACTCCATTTAGAGATGATTCCTATTTTGTACAGGAAAGATAGAAATGCAATAATCCAAACTCATGCGGAAACAAAAATCCATAGAGAAAGTCCACTTGGACTTTCCGGGAGCCCTCTTATATTTTATTTTCACTTAATTTAACCCTTCACCTTACTTCATTCTACATGTGAAGTTGTCCCGGAACCAAAAAAAGGGATTTTCATCATATCAAAGAGCTTATTAAAAGGAAAGGAAACGAACCCTTACAACACTATGCACCCATATTTTGGCATGACACCATAAAGGTCTGAAAACAAAATTTTGGAAACATGTAAGTGCAAAAATGCAGTTCTTTCAATGAGTAGGATTCAGGTCAGCATCGTATAAAATATATCTTTATCTCAAACGGATCTTAGAGCCCACGTGACTTTGACTAGAAGGTGGAGACCTGTTTTGGTGGGCTGAGTCCTTGGCTTAAAGGCTCATGCCCCATTAAAATCCAAGCCAATCTTGTTTGGTGTCTCCTAATTATCCAGTTACTAGAAGGACTCAACCCATCACAGACTTAGACCCTTTCTACCCCCAAAAGAAAAAGACTGAGACCCCTCAACCAGGCCCACTTTATGACAATTTTCGTTTCCAAATGCATGTTTACCCTAATGTTACACCTATAATATAATATGATAATATTAATAACATACCTAAAGTATAATATATGCAATTAATACTTTACTCTTGAATTTTTAATCAGTGAACCCATTTATTAGTAGTGGATTACTCCTGAATAAAGTCTTATCCATACATTATACCATTATTTTATTTTTTTTCTAACGGAAGATTCACAACCCTTTGGACTGTACTAATCCCTTTGGGTTTGAGAGAAGCCGGATAAAACCCCCGTGACTCTCAAGTAGTAGCACAAGTGGACTCAATATTTAATTCTTAAAAATGAAAAAAACGAGGCCATACCGAGACCTCAAACTTGATAAAAAGAGAAATTGTGGCCTGACCATTTTGGTGAACCCCCTGAAGTAACATCATACCAATCAATGGTCACTTTCAGAAACCTTATTGTTTTCCAATCTTGGACACATGGACTCAATGTAAAGCCAAACCCTACACATTTACACCCCTAGTTTTGGCCCAAAGGCCCCAAACCCCTTTGACATTGGATGGCCGACCTCGGATTCAGCTGTCAAGGGTGCACCCTAACTTGGGCAGCTGGGTGAGTGTAGGATTCAAAGTCATCACAAAAGAAGATGGTGACAATACTGTCTCCAGTCTCCAGTCTCCAAATCCAGAAAGCTGGCACAGCATCTCTGATAATGACTGTCGGTGCCTCCACATTATTACACGTGCCAAATGACATGACAGTCAAAGCCCCACTTCACTGGAGGATTGATTTTGTGAAGGCCCAGAGCCAGAGGGAGAGACCCTGCTGCACCAATGGAACGCTACGCGGCTTTGGGTGTCATGGTCGACCGTCGACATGGCTCTAGAAGGCATGATGAACATGTTCAAATGAGTAACCTTGCTTTTGTGGTGTCGTTGCTTTCTATAGAAAGTGTGAGGGCCTATTTCACATATTTAATTTGTTTGAAATGAAAATGATTTGATAATAAATATGTCTAGAATAGAGATGTTTCACTTTTGACCTTTTGGTTTGTCTAATTCAATTGCAAATATTAACTTGTCAATTATTAAAAATAGCAGATATGAATTGTCAAACATTCACAAAGTCCTTTTCAAACAATTTAAAACACTTATTTGAATTAATTTTGAATCGAATAGACCTAAAAAGTAGATTTGCGAAATCGCATCTAAAGGGCCCTTTTTTTTTGGAATTTCTTTCAGAAATTCCTAAATATAATGTGACATGTTGTCTTTTGAAACTTCTAAATTTCATATTTTTCACTCAAATTTCTGGACTGCAGCCATATGAAAGGTCTTTTATGACTTTTAAGAATAAAAAAATTCTATTTCCTTTGTATTTTGGTGGAATTCTTAGATGTTCAAGTCTAAAAGGGCATCCAGGAATTTCACTGTGTCTTGAAATTTCTGGAATTTCAGCAAAGAAACAACACCTTAAATTTTGATTGTTATGGTTAGCTATAGTAATTATCTAAACCGGTCGAGCCCTATTTTTTTTAAATACTAGTTGAATGGAGTTGAACTTCATCGACCCAAAACCTGCATATGGGATTTTGAATTTTAGCAGATTGGCCTTTGTGGATCAGAACCTAAACATATAGATGCAGACATTTTTATGGCTTTTATAATCATAGATTTTCAGGCATGAGATTTTCAGAGGCAAAAGATGTTTTCCAACAATCAATATTTTCAAAGGCTCGTGTCAGAGACCTTTTGTCATATGTAATAAAATGCTGATACAAAGCCCCTTGTGGTCAATTTAAAGGATAAAGATAGAACATTTGGTCCCAAGCTGGTAGTTGTATGCTGACACAATACTAAAAGTCTTTTAAGGTTTGTTACCATTATTGCGTCTTCCCTTGGTCCCTATGAAATGTGATATTGTTGATATTAGAAAAATAAAGTATTATGAAGTTCCTCTTTGGTGCTTTGAACTTTAAATCCAAAGTGCTTAAAAATGCTGAATGTACAGCTGCAAAAGGATAAGAATCAATGAATTAATGATCCTTATGCATGGAATAATTAATAATGGTTCTTTGTTTGAGTAAACATTCAGTGAGCATTGTGTTCCTCTGTTATGCCTTTTTTGTTATTTTTCAAAGACAATGAATACTTTTTCCTCTACATTGTTCCTAAACTGATGTAAGTTCAAAACTAGCAAGTTTGCTTCCGCAGTCGTATAACTTATTGAAATAGATCTTTGAGTGCTTTATGGTGTTTGGAAAAATTCGATGATTCAATCGACTTGATCAGACTTCCAAACAAGCTTGTAGCAAAGTCAGTCTGAAGTTACATGCATATGCAGAGAATGTGAAATTAAAATTTGAGCTTATAGGGTACAAAGACCAGCCATGTATTGAGAAAAAAGAGGGCCTATGATTAAAAGTGAGTGTAGCAAAAGAAATGTGTTGCGGGACCATTGCTAGTATGAGGAAAGTAGTGGTGGTGGTGGTGGGGTTGAATGTTGGAATGAAGAAAGGTCAACAGTCCTTGCTTTTCAAAAAGCTGGGTTGTCTCTATTTGCTTGTGAAAGGTTATGCAGATGGGGGTCGATTCATGCTTTTGCCAAAGCCACAACTGCCAAGGCAATGGCAGAGAAAAAAAATGAGAGAGAAGTGTAGAGAAAAAATGAGAGAGAAGTGTTATGCATGAAATGAAAGGAGCACAAAAGGCCAGAACATCCTGACATAAAAAGAAATCAACCCCACATCAAAATACTTCAAATAAAGTATCATACATACACTAACAAGTTCTCATTATATTGTTGAAATAGACCTTTGTTTTATACCCCTGCTCTGCACTTCAGCTGGTAAAGGGGCATCAGGGTGCACAATTTCGGATGGTAGATGAGGATATTATTTTCTAAACAAAACATGCCTTTGATACTGTCGACAAAAGAAGACAAGGTTTGAAATTTGTGATTTAATAATGCAGTGGGTAAGGATCCTCCAAAAGTGTATCATTGTATAGGCCTTTAAGAAAGTGAACACAAACAAAATAGAAGGCCCCATAGCAACTATAAGCTCTCAAGGATGCTCTTGATAGAAAGTTAAAGTGGGATGGTCCAAAGTGTAATGTATGTGTTGGGGGTGATGGGGAGCTGCAATCTATGTATCCTCTCAATAAAACAAGCATGAAATGAGACAAAATTGATGAGTGTATGGCAGGCAATTAAGAAGCAATTTGATTTCTCTGTGATAAATCACTTGATTCGTTTCAATATAATGCCACCATGAATGATGGTTGCAATGCGTGTGGGATGACTTCACTTGCTTAAAGAGGAATATCTTTTGGTGTAAGTCTTTTAATGAGATTCTTCTATTTGGGTACATGATGATTCATCTCTTAATAGGATATATGATCCAACTTGTGTATATGGCGATTGCTTTCTCTTAATAGAATAGAGTATTAGTAGGTCAAGTGGTTCCACGTGTCATCCGAATTTATATGCCGACTAGTAGGATATTATACTCTTTTAAATTTTGATAGGATAGGCTACATTTCTATTTTCAGCCAACACAGTTCATTAATGATCAATTTACCCACCTCACAATCACAACCCATGAATTGGCACTTGTCACAAATTGACCTTTTCTTTTCTTTTTTGTCTTTCCCCTTCTATGTATAGTGTTGTACTGCATTCTAACAAAATTACTTTCAAACTATAAAAACTCTTGAAGCATGTTAATTGAATCATGATGCTCATCATCTTCAAAGTCTTGTCCTGATTAGCGTAGGGCAAATTTTTTGATGGATTGCCACTTTACAAATTCATCACTACTACTTCTTTTCATATTTGAGTAGCACTTTTGCCTCGAGGGTCATCAACCATATAGAGATTTTTTTTACTGAAGAGCAGCTTTTTCGCAATGTGTTGGATGTATTCAAGCTAGTTAGAGTGAGTCTTTCCTAATTTATCATCTATTGATGATACCGCTAAACGCTCCCAAATACATAAAGTTTTATTCTGGATCTAAGTTTTATCACATATAATCTCAGCATATCCATATTTGCTAGTCTTTTTTTATTTTTTTTGGGTAATATTCTTTTCCATAAGTTTGTTACTGGTCCAATCAGTGTTGTGTAAAAACGTTCCCTTCAAACTTGTTTGTGTAAGTGGATTACAAAGCACTCACTTAAATAAATTTCTACATCAATACTCAGGTTATGATTGACACCCTCTTCAATCTTTCAATCATTACTAATTTAAGCTGGTTGATTGAATAGTTAAGACAATTTAGTTGGGCAGATATTTTGTCCACTGCATACAATGAGACCTTCCCACCTTTTTATCCTAAGATTTCTATTCGTCTCACATATAGGTCTCACATATAGGTCTTTTTATTGTTCTATGTCTATAGCTACATCTTATCCCTGTCATATAATAATCTAAGTTCTCAATAACTTCTTCCTTATCTTCTTTATAGGGGGCTACCCATATCGTTTTCATCATCAACACTCACAGGACCGAAAAAGAAAAGTTAGTGAAATGACCACTTGGTATTTCTAAGTCAATGCCTGCATGTAGAACCACCAACCCTAGGGTCACCAAGTGGAAGCCAATTTGGCCTGGATTGTGTTACCAGTTGGAAAACAACATATGTCCTGGGACCTTGGTGATGAAGTAGAAAGTTAAGCTGTAATGATGTGATACTAGACAGGAACAACTCAGTTATGTTAGGATTAGTAAAACCCTATCTTCAGGTATGGTATTCTGAGTTACTAGGTTATTTAGATGTGGAGAACCGCTTATAGTCTCGAAATGTCAAAGGCAAAAGAGTGATAGTAAAATCATTATTTGGAAAAACCAGCACACCTGTGGTTGCATGGTGTTGGCACAAGTATTAAATACATGTTTCAGGGATCAATCCCGGGTCTTCAAATTCAAATAGGTGGAAGCCCAAGCACTTATATGAAGCCCTTTCAAGCCTATACATGCAAGCCCAATAAATATTATAGTCGGGCCAGCCAAGTGGGCTATACAAGAACGAATGGATTTGAAACCCTCTCTGATATATGTAAGAAATCATGTAGTAATTCAAAACCTTAAGCCGATAGGTTGAAGGCCCAAACAGGCCCATCAAACCCATGACTTAAGGCGATGATCGTTTGGGTCTATGTTCAGGAAAAGAGTTCACAATGCTCAGTCCTCATTACTTAACAAAATGTCAAATTTCTATAATTAATTGCTAATTGGTGGTTTCCTTTGTAATATTTGGCAAAAATCTCTTTTTTCTTTCATTCAATCTCTCCAATATTGGGAATCCCAATCCATTGTGGGGCTCGTTATTCAAACCTTTGGGTCACTCAAACATGGGCCTGAAAATGACACACTATCTATCTCCTTTAAAGCTTTTAAAAAATAAATGTGATGAGGAAATTGTTTCATAAAAGAAATATGATGCAGAAACAGTAGAATGAAATATCCTGCTTCCTGGGATATTGAAAAACAAAACTTGTCCCACTCCCATGCACCAGGTTGGAAAACATTTGGGGCAGGATCACTATTTCCTTTTCAATGCAATTATTATTTTAGCCAACCCCAGTCTATAGTCTACACTTGCAGACAAAAGGATGAAATGTTGCTCATATAGTCATAAGCATGGAAAGGTACCATGTGGTACACTTTCTAGATGGGGCTACGCCTTTGCCACAGCACCACATGTATGGTCGAAGATGAAATAGCTTTCATTCCTAGCTATCCTATTCCTAGCCTTTACACTTGAGAGTCCCGGATTCTCAGATTTGAACACAACTACTCCGAGATAACAAGTCTGGGTCCATTTGGCATGTTTGTGGGTGGGATAAGGATCCCTGTTTGGTCAAAAACAGGGGCCTCCACATGGGGGCGGAGGAGAGAAAAAATTAATCTCTCTTTCCTTTGCCCCCCTTTGCCCCCCCCCCCCCCCCACGTGGAGGCCCCTATTTGGTCCAAACAGGGATCCCCTGTTTGGACCAAACATGGATTTTTATAAATATAAAATAAAATCAAAAGAAGATGAAAAATAAATACCCACATATCAGTATCACCCAAGTGGTTTGGTATGTAGGAAAGTGAAAGACTCATTTGCTTTTCTACCTTCTATGACTCACCTTTCACCACTTTAACAATCCTTTAGATAGGCCATTACACCATAAACTTTTATGTATTTGATTTTGATCTATTTTTATACAAACCAACAAGCCCTTAGTCATCTAATTTAAGATGGTAAAATGGATATAAGATACATGATGGGAAACTTGAGGGGTGGCGTAGTTGGAGTAGGACCATGGCTTATGGATCGAAGATTATGGTTTTGAACTTGCACTTTCATCCTGAAGCCACTTGGATAGACAAAAGCTTGAGTTGATTGATGCGTAGGGGAGGCAAAGACTTCAAGTGCCTTGGGAATGGTCTGTTCGCAAAGACGCCCGACACCATATTCAACTAAAAATAAAAAAGAAAAATGAAAAAGAAAAAAATACATGATGGAATAAGACCATGATGATGACATCAATTTCAACATCCTTAAATCCAACTTAAAATGGAAGGTACGATAAAAAGGTCACATACGATGTAAGTAGGTTTGGTTCAGATTGAGTCCATAATAGACCTCAATCCGGTTATTTTGTAAGATACATTATATAAATACATGGGTAGGGGTGTTCATCGGTTGGGCCGGGCTACACTAAAACATATCTAGGCTTGATCCAACTTTAGGAACACATTCTCGTGCCTGGCCCAAGCCTAACATGAGGCATAAGTATTTTAGGCCCAAGCTTGCCTACTTAATCAATTGAGTCACTTCAGGCCCTGGCTAACAGGCCTTTTATCATTTTTATGGGCTTGATATCGATTTTCTAAATAAATCAGAAGCACTCTTGATTGTGGCCGGGCCAAGCTCTCTATCACTAGATACAAGCTCGACCCAAATATTAGATGGACCAAGATTTTACGTGGGTATTTGTCCATGCACAGTTGGCACTTAAAACCCACAGCCAATTTTCAAATGGGCCCTGAAATTGAACCTAAAGCCACAACTCAATGGTCAAATTGGACATCTATTTATGAGATGAGATGTGGATGCAATGCATACACGAATTCCTTGACAGGGTCTTCACTGCACGTGGGTCCCGATAAGATCCTCACAATCAGACACGAAAGCATCGTGGACTCCTGAGAGAGCGCCACGTGGGAGGGGACCGAACGTGACGCGAGGAGGCATTTTGTCTCACTCGCCCGACGCTCCGTACTGTTACGAAAAGGCGCTTTCGATTTTGCTTTGCGGCTTGCCGGCTTCTGACACACGACTCGGCACGTTTTCAACGACATAGCCGCGAAAAGTCTGTGTCCGACATGTGCACCCAACAGCAGCTGAAGAAAGCCTTCTCACGTGCGAAAATAAAAGACTAGCTCAATCATATTCATATCCATATTCATATTCATATTAATGGATGGTCAAGTTTCTCTACCCTAATATATCATTTGGGAATGAGATAAAATGAGGGGAAGAAAAAAAATAAAAAAAAAATATAGGGAACGTTGAAATTGAGGGTGTTTGGGAAGGAGAGAGGGAAAGTGGGGGAGGAGAATTTGGAGGTAAAATTAGTGTGGAGCTCACTCTAAAATTTTTCCTTTAAAATCTTTTTTTTTTTTTTGGAGGGGGTGGTATGACTTATGAGGCAAAAAGGGAAATTTTTATCAAATTACTGAACTGCCATTTTGTTTCTTATCTTTTTTGTAAAAGTAAGGATAAAATGGTAATTGTCTCTCTACCTCACAAATAAATAAAATTATATTTTTTTCACTTTTCTTTCCCCTACTTTTTGACTATCCAAACAAAAGGAGGTAAAATTAATTTCTCCTCCCCTCCTCCCTTCCCAAACATAGTGTAAGCGCCTAGGACGGGAAATGGGATCGCGAGCACGAGCATAGAAATGCTAAATTTTTAAATGATTATATATTTGGAGTGCCATCAGAACCCCTATACAACATAGTGTTTGTGGGTTTATAAATAATTAACTAATGGACATAATTATATCTTATTCATACGTTCAACTATTAAAAATGAAGAAAAAAAATAATTTTGCAATTCAATCACATAAAATAGACAATAATTAATAAGTTAGAAGAAGTTTATTCATTTAAAAGATAAATGTCAAGCTTTCAGGAAAAAAAATACATATAAACTAAAGATTCTGCATGGTTTACTTCGTACTTAATTGATCCGCACTTCAAGTATTTTTAAAACCGCATTTCGAAAATAATTAAATCACGCTTTGAGGACAGATCCACTCTAAGGGTCCGTTTGGGAGGGGAGGGGAGGGGAGGGGAGGGGAGGGAAAATTTGAGGGGGAAGTAAAATGAAGGGGAGGGGAGGAAAAATTAATTTTCCCTCTTCTTGTTTGGGAAGTAAAAAAGTAAGGAGAAGGAAAGTGAAAAAGTATAATTTTGTTTTTAGTGAGGTACAAAAAAAAAGACTATTTTACCCTTGCTCTTGGAAAAAATTCAAATAAAGTGTAAGGGCATTTTAGTCATTTCTTCCCTTTCTCCTTACTTTCCCCTCATTTTCCCCCCTGTTTTGGGGTGGAAATTTTTGAGGAAAAAAGGTGTTTTTTTCCCTCCATTTCCCCCTGCCCCATTTTCCCTCCCCCCTTCCCAAACACCCCCCCAAAATCATTTTTCCTCCACTTTTCCCCCTTTTTTTTCCTCCCCCCATTTTCCCTCCCTTCCCAAACAGACCCTAAAAATGTCCATCTGCGTTTTCAGAGCGAGATCATGGAGTGCGAGGGGATGTTCCGGTTACTGAGGTACTGCCATTACATTAATTACTTGATCACAGTCGTCCCATCTCCCAGCTTTGCTCATGGTCATAAAGCATGCTAAGATCCAATGGCCATCAAACGATCTCTTTCTAAATTCTCTAGCGTCCGAACTCTGAAATGAAACCGCGCCAATCATCGCGACACGTGTACGGGTGGAATATAATCATTCGTGGACAGAATAGTACATAAATGAATGGATCGATCAACCACTACAGACAACCCCAACAGTATTGATCAACAAAAAGTCTACTTGGACAAACTTTTTGGCCAGAATTTTGGCCAACCCATATGGTTTCCATTGAATATCATAGTGATATTCAATGGAAACCATATGGGTTGGCCAAAATTCTGGCCAAAAAGTTTGTCCATGTAGCATTACTGATTAATCAATGTAATGCTTCCGAATGTTTGTCTTCTCCTGGTACGTTTTAGGTTTAAATGGAGTCATAATATTGTACCTGTTAGAAGAATCTGCTAATCTCTATCCATTTTAATCTCCACCCATCCAAATGGAAGGGATCTAAAGATTCAAAGATAAATGTATAAAAAACACCCTAGGAAAAAATGTTGGCTCTCCTTGCTAGAAAATTAAATTAAGAAGAGATGAAAAATAAATATACAACCATTACAATAAAAACTGAAATCTTTTAGGAATATAGTCTCATCTTCGTGCCACATATTTCATCACCTCATGGCTTTAATAATGCTTCATCAGCTTTATTTTATGATGAACTCTTATGTATTTTTTCAAACAAACTGGTCTAAAAGCAAATTGACAGTTTAGAGTAAAAACACCTTAAGAACATCTATTTGATTGTTGAATTTGTGAAACTTGATTTTGAATTTTAAATTCTCCTAATGACACCTCATGTGAAATTTTACTATGTTTTTTTTTTTTCCTAAGAGCATCATTAATACTTAGTAACACCCATTAGTAGGAATTTCTAATAATTCAATAAGAACTATGACCAGTCTTCCAACAAAATACATTGCCAAACACACCTTCCTCTTCACCTCTTTGAAAC
This sequence comes from Cinnamomum chago, assembly GCA_038049695.1. NCBI lineage: Eukaryota > Viridiplantae > Streptophyta > Magnoliopsida > Laurales > Lauraceae > Cinnamomum > Cinnamomum chago. The sequence goes on from CP142451.1 coordinate 13,562,780, forward strand.
ATAGTTGCAAAAGAAAAAAATTGAGGCATGGGACACCAAGAAAATTTCTAGCTAATTTCTAATAAAGTTCATTCATATTTATAACTCCATGAAAGAAAGAGCTATGAAGCATGGGACACCAAGAAAATCTCAAGATGCTTCTCCTGTTGAGATAAAAGAGAGATGACATTACTCTGGAAAAAAAAAAAAAAAACACACTTACCAAAAGAAGAGAGATGACAGTAAACACTGCATAATTGATATGTATGTCCCACATAGAATCAACCCTGTTAACCCTTTGGATTGTTAGTTTTTACTAGAGAAATAAGACAGTAGCTGGCCTTTGGGGTGCACTTTGCAGTGGGGCCTTGTCAAATACATGTGACTGTTCTTTTGTCTGTCTGCCATGGCAGTAGAAGATATTGGGTGGGCCATCATTTGATCACCGACGCTTGAATTTGTGTCAGATTTATGGACTTTCTGTCGGGTAACCATGTTATCTTGCCATGATAAGGTCACTTTCTCCAACTTTAGTACCGGTGACAGTGCTGCCCAGTGCCCACACTAAACCATAGGGGCTATGGTTAGGGTTACAATTGGGCTGGGCCAGTCTGGGTTCTCTGAGCTATCATGGTTTGGGACCATTACCATTGCTGCTTCTTGGTACTAATTAGGAGAAACTGCAATGGCCTATTGAGCCCCACAATGAGGGCAAATGTATTAATAGAAGGAGCAAAAAAGGTGTAGAAGAGTGAGAGAGGCAGGTGTGTGATAAGAATAGAAGCTTCATTGAAAAAAGGAGGCCAAAACTAGCAAAAAAAAAAAGAAAACTCCTATTCAAGAGGGGAGAGGAGATTACAAGCTCTTTTGCAGATAAGGTTGCAAAAGATTATCCAATAATTCCAATATATGAAGTCTCCGATTTCAAATCAGACAATACTTCTAGAATATATTAAAAATTTATATTTGGATCCAAATTCATGCATATAAGATCAAAACATTCATATCGAAAACCAGGCCGTTGTATATTTCAATTCGCGGAATTGGATGCATGACAACTACATTCACATGTTAAAAAAATATAAAGGTTTTGAGGGTGTAAATAGCTTGAGTTATATTCATGTTATAATCTCTCCTCCGTATTTAAATTTTTTAAAACTCTTCTAATGAATTATAGTTATACATTTGACATCTTATTTCAATTTTTATTATTTTTTTTTGAGTTGACAGCAGATCTGGATACAGCACATACGCTTTGTGGTATCAGATGAGATCCAAATTAGAGATTGAATCCATAAAAAGATACCCAGAGTCCAATTCCACAATGGTCTCTGCTTTGAACCCCGACCAATTACATCCACTACTCTCGCAAAGATAAGGAAAGAGTTGGATGGTTTTCAGATACACAGAGGTCATCATTTTTAGAATCCAAAGTCTTTTTTGGAAAAATAAAATAAAAAGGGTGGGCGGTAATCAATAATTGCTGAAGAGCACAGGTGGTTGTACGATTAATTATTACTCTGCTTGTACAATTAGATTCGTGGGCAACAATACTTTACAACGACCAGTTCAAATGGATTTAGAAAATTTGTCAAAATCAGATACCTCTGGAGGTACTTACAGACTTACAGTCATATTATTTCAATGTTGGGTCCATGGCCCACGTGGCGTACGAGATGCTTGTTGTCTTTCAAGCCATCCCACCACCCATGGTACATGAATTCAATGATGCTTTACCCATTATCCTAGGCTAAAAGCCTATATGTGGGCCTTTCTCTATACTCTAGTCTAGAACCATGCCTTGCAGATAAAACAAGTGCAAAAGGTACAAACAAGGTCTTTGCTAGAAGGAAGAAATTATTTTTATGTCTGTTCCAGACCTCACCCTCACCCCTATGGATGTGTCCTAACAGTAGGATGATTTGGGACACAAACTAGGCCGGCCAGGATGACATTGTAGAAAGTATTATATGTAACACTTTCTGGATAATAATGCACCCACCAGCCAAAGGACCCAACCCCACAAAATGGGTGTGAACTCTTAGGCCCAGTTGACAAAATGAGTCCCTGTTTGGGTCCACAGTTATGAAACTATTTGATACCAGTCTAACAAGCTTACCAAATGTGGACTGGGGACTTCTTTTTTTTCCTATCAAGTAGAACCACCAAAGTGCACATGCCTCGTATGACAACTAATTTACCAGATGAAATAGTAGACTGTTTTCTCTCTCTTGTTCATGGAAATGGAGCACCTTAGAAGTTCTGTTCAAAAGTCCAGACAGATAGGGCCTGCTCATTTGTATTCAATCTCTCAGCCCATTTGTACCTGTGCAAAGATGCAGCCCACAAAACTGAAAGTTAGCCCAACCCATTTATGATGTGAATATTTATATCTGGACTAAATATGTCAGACCAGGTTGTGCTTTTAAGCATTACATAAAGGCCCAGAGTATTTACTAATCGGGTCAGTAGTAAGGGCCCAAGCCCATACCAGGGCCTAGCACCAGGCCATAATCAGCCTGTACGGTCAGGGAGTGAAGCGTTTTTTAATGGAAGTCAAGATTTCCATGTAAACGTTGTAAGTCATCAGAGAGTGAATAATAGCAACTGATTTGATGATTTAACTAACAGAGTCAAATGAATAATAGCAATGCATTTAATGATTTAAGTAACAGAGTCAAAGTTTGATTTCCTTACCGGCCTGTTCTTTTGTTGGGGTGGAGCAGGACACAAACTTGATTAGCAATGGTGTTCTCTTCCAATCCAGATCAAGATCCCCTCTCCCATCAGACCCGATGATGGACCCTGATCTAGTACTTTATGATCAGGATTGGTCAACTGGAGTCATTTGATTCCATAATAATAAAAAAGAAATTGAACCATTTCACTACCTTGCCTCCCCTCATTGTTAAACATTAACATGGCCCCTCTAGATGATGGTGTCTTTCAATACATTGACATCATGTAGCTGTACCCGGATGAGATGTGATCCACCTGAACTGAGGGCAGGGGGAAATGAAATATCTTGGTTGAGACTCTTTGAATTGGGGAGCCTGTCAATGTCCTCTAACATCCTAACCCCCTTCATCTAAATCATCATTTTTGAAATAGCTGAGACATGCCCTGTCGAGTGCCAAGATCTAGATCCCTTCATCCTAACTATTGACACTTGCAACAACAGAGAGGGTAGCTGAGTGTGAAGGGGGTAAGGATTTATGATGGAGAGTCTCACGCGGTGGTTACCTCTTATGCAATCATGAGAGATACCTCTCTGGCAGAAACAAACCTTACTGGTTATTAATAAGTGAGACCTTTTTGGCCATCGGATGAGATCCCTTGTAATTACTAGCTTTGGATGAGATGGCACTTACCTAGAACAACTTTGAATTACCCTCTCATCATTGGATTAAATTGCATAAAATTGTAAATTAAGAAACCGTTAAAAGTCTAAAACCCATAAAAAAATGTAAAGTAAGAAACTTTTCCTTTAAGACCTTTAAATCAATGGCTGCAACGACCTGAACAGAAAGGTTTTTGCCCAAATTCATATCAACAATAATGCCTTTCCATCACACCATCCTCCCACAATTGGCATGCATCCAAGTATGTTCTACAAGGAGCTTAGATTTTCATCTCACGTTACCAGTGATAGGTAGCTCTCGGCTGGGAAAATGAATGATGCAGATGTCATATGGGTAAGACTGATTGTTGGATCCATATATATTGAGGATTTACAGAAATAAAATAAATTCTTGGGTGAAATGATCATTGGCCACTTCATTCACAGTCCATTCCTTCACAACCAAGGATTAAAAGGTCCAGTCAATGACTCCTGACATACCTTGTTAGAATGCCCACACCATTGTCTTCATTTTGATCTCTGTGCCCTGCATTAGAGATTAAAAACACTAACTATGCCATTTTATCAGAAAACATTGGATAATCTTTCATATTTTTCTTCTATCCAGCATACACATACGACCCTCACAGGCGGATAATCTACAATTCCCTTCAATCCACCATATACAGATGTGGCCTTAAAAGGATTTGATTGGAGCCCACACAGCAACTGCCAAGCATAATATTCAGGAATCTCAGTCTCATAGGGCAGCTAGCCAACACGGTGCCCAACATCACAAATCATGAACTGAAACCCTTTAACGAAAAGGCTTCAACCATAAGCATTGAACTGGGGGACAAAAATATTTTAAAATGAGAACTGGACTTCCAGGGAATGAAAAATGAGAGCCCGGGTCCTCAACTCCGATCAAATAGCATGTAGCAACTCATTCATACAGAAACTGGAGGCCTCCACCATGATTTCAATTGTACATGAGCGGGCATCTGCAGTAAAGAATATACCAATTCCAAATCACCATAATGTGGACAGTAGTCTGGTTCTTCAATCAACATAGATTCCATATCAATATGCATTTATAACCGAACAGACTGTAATTAGATCCAACGATGCAATCAATGTTTCAGTAATATTGCATTACATAATCTCTAATCATATTCCACATTTCATCAAGAAATAACCATGCAAGTAGCTAGACAATTTGATCACTACCGCAAAAACACCTCAGATCAACTAGCTATCATGAATATAATCATCATGACAATTTTAAAGAATTGCAAGGCTATGCTAGAGGCAGGCATCAAACACTGAAATGGGAGAACAATCAAATCAAATGCCAACACTGAAAGAGTAATGTGAGAATACACTCAATTGCTCATTAGAAAGCTGTTGTAGAGAACATTTTTTGGAAAGTAAAACCACAATAACAAGACAGTGGATGAAGCATTTTGCATAAATAAAGGCATAAGAAATTGAGATTGCAAAGACAATGCTTCGAAATTGATTGGTAAATGCATCAATCTCTTGGGCGTTGTTTAACATTTTCAAATGATTTACATATGGAAATAAAAAGGTAAGAGATGGGTCCCCCGCTGCAGCATTGGGATTAGAACCAGGAATAATGAGACACAGAAAGAGACACTAACCCAGCCCATCCTTTGTCTCCATATACATGGGAGTGGGACCCATAACATCAAATCCACCAACAATTCTATAGGACCCACTGTTCCCATGTTTCACTAATGGGTCTTGTAGGTGGACAGATAAGACAGCCCCCTATCATTACAATATTTATGTGATACCACAATGAATTTGTTATTTAGGTGGGGCCACCTTAAAGTTTGATTTGATTTTCAGTTAAAAGGACAGCTTGGTAATTCAGGAGTTCATTTTCTCATACAAGTAGCCAAAGTGAACAAGTTCGAACTTATAGAAACGTTAAAATAAATATACAAGTAGTTTAAATGGGAAGAAATGCAAATTAGTCTATAGATATTTACTCAAATCTTTTTTTTTTTTTTTTTTTTGCTCGGTTGGCCCAGTGGCCAAGACGTAGGAAGTAAAGGGCTCCCACCAGGTTTCGAACCTTGGTGGAAGCGATGGGGAGCGGGTGCCTTATCCACAAGGCCAACCCTCTAGTCCCTACTCAAATCTAGTTTTAGTATATGGATGTGTTCATAGTGAGTTATTTTATAGGACGAATCTATATAATAATGATTACACAAATGGGATTATCATTCAATCAAATCATATTTTTTTATAATTAATCATCATCATCATCAAAAAGCCTCGCCTCAAATACACGTGTGTGTGTGCCCGCACGAGAGGAAACCTATGTCCAACCCCTTGGACTCTCCACGGCGGGTTTCCTCTTTTGTGGCATCACACAAACAAGCCCTAAGGATTGAGTTTTCTGCTGAATTTTGTCTTTCATTTTTTTGCAATGAGAGGAATCCACAATAGAGAGGGAAATTGTTCTAATTTTCCGTGCAGCCCCCTTTCTGATTGTTTGGTGAGATGCATTTTCATCCCGGAAAAGAATAAATGAATTGATTGTCTTTGATAGAGAGAATTTTGATTTCATATGTGGGTAGAAATGCATGATTCCTCTCTATCACGGAAATGGAAATCCACATAGAGTGGAATCCTCTTGCTACATAAACACATCCTAAGTAGTAAGTATCATTCTCTAACCATACTATGCCAACGGATTCTTGCCAAAAGGACGCGGTTTGGCAGGCTCAATGAAAATGCATTCAAAAGCAACCACACTTTCAGAATGATGATCTGAGGTCTGAAATTTTTTTCATTGCAATATGCAAGCTACTTCAGAGAAAAATAACACATGCAAATAAAGAAAGAAAAAAAATGAAAACCAGCCTCCTCCTTTTTTGAGAAGTCACCAATCAAATAGAGGGGGGAAAAATCAGGAGCACTAAAATCCTAAGAAAGTCCAGAGCAATAATGAAGCAATCTAAGGGCGTTACAAAGGAACATCATGCAGCATTATATCTGAGTAATAAAGAAAGCAATCTAAGGTCATTACAAGGGAACACCATGAACATAATGAAATGATGCTGCAAACTTATCAGCAAAACCAACTCTATAAAAGATAATGCACATGCATAATGCTTACCCAAAAGTTAATCAAGTGGTGCTTGACGAGCATAAATATCTAAGTAAATACTCATTCGAGGAACAAGTATCTGAGAGATCCTGATGCAATCTGGTGATTGCCTTTTGCAAGGATCTCAGAGCTGGCAGAAGACTTCTGGAATTTTTCTGAATAGATTGACCATGAGCTTTACAAAGCTCCTGCAGCACAAATAATAAAATCTACAGTCACTGATGAGAAAGGAGTTTGTGCATTTCATTCTACCCAGGCTTCATCCTAATGGAAATGCATGAACACTAGGAAGACAGACACTTTTAATAATGTAATACTGGAATTCTAGGAAAAATATAGACTTCATTCTAATGCAATATAATCACAAACAGACCTGACACCATCGAAGAATAAATTCCAAATGCGGAGAGTTCTCTAAAAGATCAGCAAATGCCTCGATTAATCTTTGCAAATATTTGAAAGGAATGGATGTGGCAACAGCTGGCACATCCACTGGTTTTACAGAAATAATGCATTTTTTAATTAGAGAATCCTCGTTTAGACGGAGGCTGAGTAATAGTGCCCTTTGTGGATGCTCCTCTGCAAGAGCCTTATCTATTGCCTGTACAACATTACAAAGAATATGTCAATGCCTAAGATCAAAAGATTAGTATTACTGCAGTACAATTTCAAATGGATACAAGTAGGCAGAGCCAAAAGCATTAGTTTCTACTTTCTAGAACCCAGACAGAAGTAAGAAAAATATTGTGCTTGTTGAACAGCACTAAATGGGGGATCAAACTATGAAATATATGAAGCAATGATTCAAACAAGCACATATAACAACTCTCTCTCTTGACCGAGGCACGCAGATAATATCAGACTGGAGATTATGGGACATCTCTGTCATGATATGCGAGGGGAATCTTGAATAATAAACTTCAAGTTTTTTTTTCTTTAATAACAGAATAAACTTCAAGTTATGAACACAGAAATCCAAATTATAAATTATTAAAGAACAAACAGATCCCATAATTTATCCAATACCTCTGGTGTAACATCTATGTCAAGATCGGTGGGATCAAAGACGAAGGATTCATCCATTGAATACATCAAAACACCCTCAGTTGTTGCTGCTGCCCAACATCTTCCAGTTGGTGCAATACTCAAGCATTTTGTTCTAACAACAGGCCTTCCATTGTTGGGCCTTGAACCTGGCAGATCATATCCTAACTTTCCCCGTGTTTGCTGATCAATACCTTCCTCTACATCACTGTCCTCATCAGCAATTAAATCCAATGGGCCCGCATCTGTCATCTTCTTAGAGTTTAAAAAGTCGAGAACCCCATCCAAGGAGAGATTATGAGTAATTTGAAACCTACGCAACAATACCTGATGTAAATTGGAACATAAAATGTATTAATAGGCAAAATCCGTGAAGAGATAACCTTTTCTTCATGAAATAACTGAAGAACAATGCCTAATAACTTTGATAAACCAGACAGTTGAAAATTGAATCAAAAAATAAAAAATGACGAGCATAAGAAAAAAAAAAAAAGAAACAAAGAATATCTCATTCATTCAAGACAGACTCATTGAGATAGCTAACAAACATTAAAAATACTCATGGATTGTATTAGCCAAGAAATATAAATAAAGCTCATGGAATAGGCACAAAAAGGCTGAAATTATTTATTTATATATATATATAGGAGATGCTCCTATGAGAGCGCGCGCACGCACACACACACACATATATATATAAATATAAATGGACAGAATAAGACTTTAAAACAACAAAATACTGGCACTTCAAAAAAAAAAAAAAAAACCTTAGAACAGACTTCTTTATATGTTGGATGGCAAACTACCAGCACTAAAAATCCTCAATGGCATCCATAAAAGAAACAGCTATAACATCCTGCACTGTATTTTCACAACCTCAAGGTTGCAATAGCGAGCACCTTCCATTGTGCAAAGGGCTCTTGTCAAAAACAAAATTCCTACAGCATAGATATCATCATGGGAAGAAGACGACGACCATGATGATGAATGAATGAATGAATGAAAGCAAAAGCTTAATATGCTGGGTCCTTTGGTTTCTCATTTATGAGAGGCTACATCCACTGTGCGATGAAACAGTCCTTTTCCCACGCTTCAAAATTCCTACAGCATAGATATCAATCATGGGAAGAAGACGATGACCATGATGATAAATGAATGAATGAATGAAAGCAAAAGCTTAATATGCTGGGTCCTTTGGAGGCTACATCCACTGTGCGATGCAGCAGTCCTTTTCCCATGCTTCCTTTCCCATGAATACAAGCACTTCCAGATCTGGTTGCTACTCCAAAGTTCTCAATCTCTCTGGGCACAAGATGAATAAATGACGATATCCAGGTAACTATCATGTAAGAATAAGTAAATGGTGAGGCAGTGCAAACACTGGAGAGAGAGAGAGAGAGAGAGAGAGAGAGAGAGAGAGAGAGAGAGAGAGAGAGAGAGAGAGAGAGTAATTATCTTATCAAACCAACAAAATGACTACCATTACAAGTATACTTGGACAACTTGGATGACACAAACATCAGTGTTTACACCAACATTTAAAAAAAAAAAAACTTGGTTTACACTGGGTTAAAAAAAAAAGGGTGATAAAAATGTTTGATGCAGAAAATGTTATACCAGATATTTAATGTGGAAAATGTTATACCAGATGAAATTATGAAGAAAATTGGGTGATAAAAATTGATTTAAAAATTAGGACAAAATTCAGCCGAATTAAAAGCATTTCAACAACCAACCTAAGTCGAATGGGACATGCTAACCACTACATACTGGAAGCTAACTAATAAAAACATAGAAAATAATTCCAAAATTGTAATTATATAAAGATGACATAACCAACCTGATCTGCAACATCATACATACAAATATATTTGCTACTCCCTCCAGCTAAAATGTAACTTCCATCAGCAGAATAGCATAAGGTTGTAAAATACTTTCCAGAACTTGATTTTGCTGCTGATCTTCGATCAGTCATGAGGCGTCCACCAGCAATGTCCCTACGACCCTCAATTGTGTACATTAACAGGCCATCAATGGGATCCCAAAAGTGAATTTGACCATCTAACGTGCTGCAAGCTAACTGCTTTCCATCAGGACGATAAACCACTGTAAGAACATCACGAGTGTGTGGGAATGTTTCAACAGCACCTTTTCCTTCAAAAACATCCCACAATCGAACAGTTTTGTCCCATGATGATGAAGCTAAAATTGCCTGTATGACAAAAAAAAGTACATTAGCACTAATTTTTTAAGTCATGTGTGAAAGTTTAAAGGGAACCCCACTGCCGAGCATGGTAAGCGCCAGTGCTTGTGGGGCCCACCTGGATTTCTTTGTCCTTTTTCTTTTTCTTTTTGTGTGGGTGTGTGGGTGGGGGTGGGGAGGGAATCAAAAGATCTCCCCCAATACGGCCCGTGTATGGTGTTGCCCCACTTGATCTACGGCCAAGAAGTTTTCACAGTCCACACTCGATCCGACGGTCCAGTTCATTCAGATGGGTGCCAAACCCCGGGACCTATGACAAGGGGTCCAGGTTTTATGGTCCACTAAGATGGATCAAACCATGGACCCCACCATATGTTCCAGAGCACCGGCGCTCAATATATGGTGAGCACAGGTGCTCAGCTGAGGCTGGCCCAAGTTTAAAATATATAAATATAAAATATAAATAAATATGAACCATGTGACACTGTAAGGCCCGCCTCAGGCCATTGGCAATTAAAGGGATGGGGAGATGGGCAGTTCTATGCATGAAATAGGGATACAACAAACATCAATCTGATCAGATTCCAATATGGATCTTAAGTACAAAAAATCAATGGTGAAGACCAGAAAATCAATTGTGCAAGAAGTGTCTAAAAGAGAAAATCAGAATAATAACATGATGAAGGTTATTTTTGATAACCACAAAATAAATGAAAAATAAGTCAACTTACAGTTGTAGGTGAAAACATCAATCCATGAACAGGCCCTTCATGGCCACTAAGAACATCCAGCAAGCGACCATTCTTCATTGACCAAACAAAAATCTGAAAACTCATATTTGGAAAAATGTTAAAAATTTATCGACAATTATGGAACAGTCTTAACTCCTGGGGATGAGTACACTACCTCAAATGAATCAAGGGTGCCAGCACAAATTACTTCACCACTCTGATCCGATGCCAAAGAAACGAATTGCCTAGAAGTGGGAGTAGTGAATGTCCTAAAATTTCGATAACGGAACATATCCCAAGCTCTAACAGTTCCATCCAAAGATGCACTCAGAAGACAATTATTACCAGGCAAAAAATGGAGTGCAGTTACAGCGTTGGTGTGCTCAGAGAATGTGACAAAACAAAATCCTGATGAAACAGTCCATACCTGCCACAACCATCAACATCAATGCGCAAGAAGTACATGGGAACTACCCAGGTAAGACAACTGAATTGCATAGAACCAAAATGTCTGTGGCAGTTGAATCTTATTCATTAAAACAAAAAAGCTATAAGCCATATAGTATAAACTACCAACAAATAGAAAGAAAAAATTAAATTCAAAATATCAAAGCAAAAATTTTGAAAAAAGAAACTATCAGAAAAAAAAAAAAGGCTTCTATTATTTTTTCAGATTCAACTCAAAGTAGTTCCTAAAGAGTAGGTGACAAACGTAGATATTTAAATTTCTTTTCTATCAGTATAAATCATATAAAGATAAATATTTATTATTTTTATTTAGGTCAATTTAGGAAACTATTCATTCTTTATTTAGGCCCATTTTGGGAAAATTTTTCTGTTTTGACACAAACAGTTTGGAATGTGCAACAAGTTCTCCGTACTGTATAATTTTTATTTTCTTTATTTCCAATTTTAGACTCTTAAACTGTAAAAAAAAAAAAAAAAAGGAGAATTCCCCCTTCCTTCCTCAGGCATAAGGACTGAAATCAAGTCTCTAAACCTAAGTTTTGCTGTCATTTGTTCTCCTTGTTAAAGAGTAACAGACTAATGACTATTTATCAATCCAGTCGAGCATAATGTTGAGTCTGAACTTTAATGAGTTTAGTCATCAGTCTCAATAAACCATGTACATGTGCTTGTTTTGAATTGATTTAATTGTGTAATTTTATGCCATTTGTAACTCTTTTTTTTGGCTGGTCATTGGTGTCTCTAACCAGCTGAGCTGCAGCCCCAGACATTTCTAATGTTTTCTTCTTCCAATCACTGGAGAACAAAGCCCTTCGTAATGGATATCCTATAGAATGAAGTAGATGTGTAGTTTTCGTGTTAGTTTAGCCTCCTAATGTTACCATTTTGTAATTTCTTCTAATTTTTTATTTCTCATCACACCTAAAATTATTTATTTGTTTATACCTCTCAAAAGGAAAGTTCATTTCTTTATTGAAAACAAAATTTAAACAACATAGTATAAAAATATGCATGACAAACTATTATTACACAACAGAAAAAAAAGACCCCAATGGACTGTCATAAAACACATCCTCAGTCAATCAGTCATCCAATCTCAAAAGATTTCTGATGGATGCACTGAAATGGCACTTCACTAGAAAGCAATTCAACAGAGAGTGATTGGAAGAATCTCTTTCAGCACATGTCAATCTCCATTCCATTAGGTCACCACATCTCACACACCTATCAACATATTCCAATCTCCACAGAGAACAATCGAACAGAGAATGGTGACGACGATGATGACAATGACGAGGAGAACCCACCTTACAAATTAAGGTAACCCACTTTCGGGAAAGAAAACCTAAAGGGGAAAAAAGGAGTTAAAGGCCCACATTAATGCCTGAACTTATGTACAGAAAAAGAAACGTACAATCCTAAACAATTTCTGTTCTTACCCCCGCTGCTACTGATTGCTCTAGAATGCAGCTCTCTGCATTCAGAGTAAAGTTATGAACCACTTTAGACAGAGCCACGAGTGTTTTGATCTACTTTGCATGATATATATATAAAAGACAACAATTTCATATCACCACGCAAGCCTGTTTTCTAACGCTTGGCAACATGGTAAGACATGCCTTCCATCATGGAGAAGGGTATGAGTTCAAACCTGTGTGGGTTGTATCTGTAATGTTGTACTCCCTGAGTAGTGCCCCTTGCCACTAGGCAGAGCATTAAAAAATCACGACTCAATTATCCCTTTCCAAATGCTCAATCACTTAGACCACTTGAAGGCGCATTTGGACCTCCCTGGCTGGCTCAGCGAGGTTGGACCTGAGAGACACTTTGTCACTAGCATACCATGGAAGTCGCTCAGATGATCATCGTGATGATGATATGGAATGTGTTTCATGTCATCGGATGTTGATTTAGCATTTAAAAAACAAAATCCAAACTTCACATTATGTTGTTCCAGCTTCCTACACACTGCCAAAGGCACACACAGAAGTTATCTTTATTATTTCTACCCAAGTATCTAAGGTTCTTGCAACTTGGGATACCTAATCCTACCATAAAGAGTGAGACTTTTAAATTGTTTTAATTTTTACTGTTTTTATGCACTCCCTGTTATTACCTGGTCTTGATACTTTATTAAACTATATTCCGCACAATTAGCTCACAAGGAATTTCAGCATCTAAACAAGAAATAGCAAAGGAACACATGATGAAGCAGACATATACAGATAAATGGCTACATACCTTGACTTTGTTATCATCAGCTCCAGTAGCCAAGAGCTGCGAATCAGGCGAATATGCTATACAATTCACATCAAAGTAATGCCCCTGCTGCTTCAAAATATAACTCTCGGACCGCCATTCCCACACCAGCAGCTGCCCCAGCTTCGCACACCCAAATGTCAACCAGTTCCCCATCTTGTTAAAGACTGCAGTCGTAATCTTCTCCCTTGATATCGAAAGCAGATGAATACACACGAAATCTGGCATCTGATAGAGCCCAAAAACCCCATTTGAGAATCCCACAACCACCATATCAAGGTCCCGGTGATAATCGCAGGCTGTCAGCTTTGCAGGCGCCTGTGTAAAGAAATCTTTCCTTAACATCTCCCACTTCCCTCTATGCAGAGGCAACTCATTGCATTCTTCTTCATTCAAACCATCACCAATCCCATCAAAATCCTTCCTTTTGTTCGACTCATTGCCAGATTCCACATTTTCATCCGGATTTAGATAAGGCCTCTGTTCGGGTGTGCCCGGAGAGGGAGGATCCGACATATGCCCTTCAGAATTACCAAGTCTTCGCCTTTCTTCGTGCAAATTAGGCTCCCTGCCATTGAAACTCCAGCTGAAGATGGCACCTTCGCGGGAGAGGGTGTATACACGACAGACGCGATCGGGCCTCTTCTTCTCCGGGCAGAAGAAGGCACCTACGACGGAATCACCATGCCCAAGGAAAAGGAAGGGCTTGACTCCAGAACTCTTGGATCGGTTCAGGCAGAACAACCGGGCGGTTAGATCCTTGGATCCGGCGAGGATGTAGTTGGAGTCCGGGCTCCAGTCGATGGTGGTGATCGGAGCGTCGAAGTCAGGGAAGGTGCGGAGGAGGTGGAAGGGGAAGAATTCGCGGCGGAAAGCGGGAGATTGCCAGATCTGGAGGAGCTTTCCGGCGACGGCGACTGCGAGGAGGGAGCCGTCCGGGCTGAAGCGGAGGGCGGAGACGGGGGGCTTGAAGGAGATGCGGTGGAGGACGACGTGACGGTGGAGGTTGATGAAGAGGGCGCGGGAGGAGTCGTCGACGGCGACGAGGAAGACGCCGTCGGGGGAGACCGCGATGCGGGAGATGTTGGAGGAGGCCTCGCAGGGTAGGGTTTGGGTTTGGGATTTGGTGAGGTCGGTGACGGAGATGCGGTTTCCGACGGGCGAGAGGAGGAGGCTGTTGTCTGCAACTAGGACGTTTCCGCCTCTGTATGGGGCGCCAAGAAGGTTCTGGAACCGGAAATTCATGGCGTCTTCTTCTTCTTCAAACCCTAATTCTTCTCCTTGTTTGATGCAGAGAGAAACCCTAGTTCTTTTCTTCTTCTTTTTGTAGTTGTGCTGCTGTAGCTATTAGCTAGGGTTTAGCGGAATCTGGAAATGGAGAGGGAGAGAAGCTAAAACCCTACTACTGAAAGGGAGGGAAGCTAAAACCCTAGTATGCCATGGTCCGTGACTGGAGAATTAAAAACGGGTCGGGTTTGGTTACCCGAAATTGCTAAATAGGTGTGACCGGTCCGTTTTAGTCTACATTTGGGATGGGTTTGGGTCCAAAGGTTGGTTATGGGCCTCACTATGAGGCTCAATTATGGAAGTAAACGGGTCCGTTCGGGTTAGGGACCTCTCAATTAGGGATGTAAACGGGTCGGTTTAGGTCTGGGTCTATGGTGGACCTGGGCTCAAAACCATTAAAGTGAAGGTGGACCAGAACCCGTTAAGGAAAAGGTGGAACTGGACCCAGAACTAGAACCATATATGGGTGGGTCTAGGTAGATAATGGTATGGGCAAAAATTTAATTTTAATGAGAGATTCTAAAAAACCGAGGTAATGTGTCGGGTCCCAAACCACGGTTCCTAATCAATATGGAACCAGAACCAGACCCGTTTAGGTCACGGGTCAAAAAAAAAAGGACCCAGGTCCATTTACTTAATAGGGCCTAAATAAAAACTCAAACCCGATTTTTAACTGGGAGGAACTTCAGGGTAATCGAGGACCCATTTACATCCCTAGGCTCAATAGTTAAATGAGCTTAACTTAGGCTTGTACTGAGACTGAGCCTAGAAATTAAGCTTGATAACTAAATGAGTCGGGAATGGATGGAAAATGTTCAGGTGAGCCTGAGCTGGCCTATGACCAGACCTGGGCCATCTTAGACTTAGCTGGCCTATGCTAAATGATCAGAGAAGATTGCCCAGAAAGTATATGAATAGTGGAGTAGAGTGGATTGGAATCTCTTTATTTATTTTCCTTGTGTGAAAAAATGAAATGGTTGGAAGGTTGTGGAGTTGGGTGGGAAGATCTGGGAATGGTGGGGATTTGGAGGGGAGATAATTTGGTGAGGCAGCCGTCTAATTTGTCCTTCAAAAGCAGAGAGGCCCATCGGATGATAGATGGATGGTTGTGTGATAAACATGAGAGAGAAATGGGGTCCTCATTAATGGCCTTTCTCCATTTATTTCACTCACAGGAGGCATAAGAGAGGGCAATGATAATGTCTTCCCCCCAATCTTCCCAGCTCTTTCTCAGGTCTCAACTGCAAGGGACTGGGGATGGCAATGGGATGGGTTTAGGGTTCGGTATTACGCATAACTGAACCCAACCCGATTGGTATTTGCACACCCACCCACCCACCCCAACATGTGGTGGGAGGGGTATAACGGTTTGGTTAACCATGTATTTTGATAAAATCATTAACCGAATCGTGTTTTACGGTTTTCAATTTTTAAAAACCGTAATCGTAACCAAATCGCAATTAACCGTATTAGATGGTTCAGTTACGGTTACGGTTAATTGTCACTTAAAATATATCATTTTTTTTGTCAGAATGCAAAATACATATTCAAAAGTCAAAACCAAATATCCCCAAAAACAAATTACATAATTCTAAAATATTAAAGTAGCATTAAAATGTACACATAGACAAATGAAATAATAAACTGTGTTTTTCCAGCAAACACATCCTTAATCCTTCACTTTGTCCCAGTAAGGCAGCATGACCTTCACAATCTCCTTCACTTTGTCCCAGCAACAAAAGTCCAAGTAATGTAGCAACACCTTCACAACTTCACTACAGTAATCCCAACTTGGGGTGTAATAGTTCAGTTAACCGTGTGTTTTGGGAAAACAATTAACCGAATCATATTTTACGGTTCGATTCAGTTAATAACCGTGAGTCGAGGGCGAAAATCGAAACCAAATCGTGAATCACGATTTTCCAATTTAATAACCGTAACCATAACTGAAACCGTGAGACACGGTTATTAACTGTTGGTTCGGTTCGGTCGGTAGACAGTTTTTCGGGGTTTTTTTTTTTTACACCCCTATGTGGTAGGTTTTATGGTTGTCATACCAAACTTGCCACATAATAGTAACGGGTTGGGTTTATTAGTGATTGATTTATTTTTATTTTTTTGAAAAGAAATCCTGAAGTGAAAGTATTAAGGAAGATTTAAACCCACCACATTTAGAAAAATGTCACTCCTTACTATCACTTACACCTATTATGGTAATATAAAAAGTAAAGACATATGAGCGCAGGGCGGGTTTGATGCGCTCAAAACCCAAACCCGCCCAAACCCAACTCGGATTAGAAAATCATACTCAACTCAAACCCTACCAACACTTTACCAAACCAGCATGTAATAGAAGCAGGTTGTGGGAGGTCCCCTTAACCCATTGCCATCCCTACTAGGGAGTAGGGACACAAACGCCTCCTTTTAAGATATCAGGATGTTGCTCAGTTGGTTAAAAAACATAGTTGCATGTGAAAGATGCCATTGCCACAGGACACCATCTCCCAATTTCTCTCTAAAACAAGTATGACCCCTAATAATGGGCTTTTATTTTTTATTTTTTTGGGTAGGATGATCCCTAAATAATGGCTAGACATACTAAGTCTTTCTTTGAAGGATAATCAATGAAAAGATTAGGTGATAACAATTGATTGTGGGTATGGTAGGTCTGCCTTGGGATTGGGTCAGACTTTATACTGCAGAGCATCTCATCCAACAATGGTCATGACCGATCATTTTACTAGTAGATGGTTGTTTGCCATTGTTACTAGTATGATCATTTTACTAGTACATAGAGCTCATTCATTTTTATGACTTAGATCTTGATATGGTTGGGCTTTGTTTGCCAATTGCCAATCACATGAGTACATTACTTCCTGACATTGAGTCACAAGGATTTGGCTTGCGATAGATAAAAATAGAGAAATAATATTCATGTAGTCGACTTCAATATAATTGAGACAAGATTTTGATGATGATGAGGATGATGACAACGACGATGATTGAGTCGCTCGGTAAATAATTGAGTTCAAAACATATGTTTTAGATGAATATATGGATTGGATCCCTGCAAGGGTGAGTTGGTCTTCATTAGCCCATGGAAATCTGGAGTGTACAATCCAAAATCTAGATCAAAAAATTGATTTACACATATAATATGCTTAATAACATATATAATATCCATTTACGGCATCCGAAATTTAGTTCTCATTGTGAAACCCATGGACCCAGATCTCAAACTTAAAATGTGTCTTAACATTTGGTCAATAACCAAATTTTCATTTTTTCATCCGCAAAAGATCCATGGAGTGGAAATGAAAAATAATAAATTTGGATTAGGGATGAAATGGGCCCCCAATCTGGTTGCCCAAAAGACCCAACCCTAGGAAAAAAGGTGTCTGGGACTTTGATGCCTCTCACCAGCTGAGATAGCAACCAGAGAGAGAGAGAGAGCCATCATTCATCAATGCATTGGTGCATGTGGGTATGTCACGAATCAGGTCAGTCTGGCCCAGTACACTTTGGGCCCGATTGAACCTTAGGCTTTAGTATTTGAGTAGGGGTAGATGAAGATCTAAAATCTGGGTCCCATTTAATATTTGGACCTGGCTTGGGTTAAGTGATAAAAAGCCCAAACCTGGCCCGGATTGGCCCGAACAAGTAGTTATTGTAGTTAGTGACTAATTTGCCCGAATAAGAGATAGGAAACCAACCAGCATGGCCCAATCGAGTAAATTGGTAGGCTCGGGCCAGGCATTTATGACCCATATCAGGCTTGGGTCCGATAGGGCCTCAGTTTCTAAAGCCAGCCAAGCTTGGATATGAAGCAGCCGAGCCGGATCCAGCCCATGAACAACCCCATACACATATGACATTGAATTAATAGTAGCCCTACTTTTCTAGGTGTGAACTATAGTTCTTCTTAGAATAAAACAAATGATGCAGGAATGACAATGAGTGTATCAAATAGCAATTACGCATAAGCGTAAAACAAGCAATGACAATTGAGGGAAATTAACTTTAAAAAAAATAACTTCAAAAAATTGAGGGAAATTGAGTTTTGAATAATTACTCCAAAAACTAGCACTTTCGAGTATTGATGCAGTAGCACCTTTGTTTCATTAGGAAGAAATAAAAGATACATGTGGAGTTTCACTTCCTTTACCCAAGATTTCTCTAAGTCAAAGCATCAATAGATCTTCTACTCCTCCCCCCGGGGGCAAACAAACTCGCAATAAGGGGCAATGTTCTCCTATGACCAAAGTATATATAACTTATATATAGTCCAGCTTGTAGAGCCCACTTAGATGCAAGTTTATACATGAGAGAAAGACAGATGGAAATATCTCCTCGTGGACAAGAAGGATCCTAAAAATCAGCCTCACCAGATTACACTAGCCCATAATTTGACTACCTTAAAGGTTTTCTTTATTTATTTATTTCTTGGTACCCTAGCTTAGGGAGATGCACAAGTGGGAAGAGAAACCCACACCCATGAGAAGATGGCATGCCATGCATCAATATTCGGGTAGCCAGGTGACATGTGGCGTCGTCAATTGAGTAACTCCTTGTTGTCAACAACCATTCCTATAGCAGAGTTTCTTGTGATTTAATCTAATAGTGAATGAAGGTTCAATGAGTGTAAAATTATTTGATGCCAAATAATGAAAAGAAAAGAGTGTCATACGAGTTGCATTGATAAAAGGTGGGCCTCATATAATTCTTGTACGGCCCTTGCAGCTGCTCATAAGAGAATATTTTCCCCTTGCATTAAAGACCCATCCTTTTTTTTTTTTTTTTTAACACTCCTAATAATATAAATGCATCACCATAGTAGAGCTTCTTGCGCTATGATGGAAAACATGTGGTGTTTTAAATTCACATGTATAATTGATGTTGTTCTCAATTGCATCATACATTTACACTAATTTCAGCCACCATTCCATAAGACTGGTTGTATCTGACGTGAAATTGCATTGAGACTCACTACTCAGCAGATGCTGAAAGGACATGTAGGATTCATTGGTCTAATACCATTCCCTTCATGATATTGAAACATGTAGTCTAGATTATCATCTTTAGCTTTTACAAACAGAGCCGAATGTATGTTGAATGATCTGACATGGTGCAATCCGACGTTGGCATAGTCAAAAGATTAATGATTATAACTATGAGTCTATGATATTATTCTTAGCAGAGTTAAGGAAACCTCAATTTGTTTCGTCTATGAAAGATTTGGTGTTGACCATTTTGCTCGAATGGAAGTATCTTTGCTATTATTGGGGTGCAATTTAGCTAGGCTGGTCCGAGCCAGGTATGAAGTTAGCCAAACCCTGGCCTGATTTGGATGTTGTTGAGCCCAAGCTCAAACCAGGGTGGAAGAATTGCCAACCCTGAGCCTGATTGCAAGCCCCTAAAAAACATGGCCCGAATCGCATTTTCATGCGGTTTGGACATGCATACTCGGCCCCTTGCTCTCTATGTGCTGCGGGTCCAACTTGGGTCAGCCTAACCCGGGCTTATTTGGGTTTGGATTGGGCTTGGGTCTTGAATTTTAAAGGTACATGGAATTCGGGTTAGGTTCATGTTTAGCATCGGGTACCCAAATTAGACGCAAGTATCCGGCTAATGAATAAACATATGTATTTTCATATAGTTGTGCAATAATACATAGTAAGTTGGCATCTCTAGGTTGAGGTTTCCCATAGAACACATCCTTGTTGGGGCCTCCTTTTGATCCCACCCCTTATAAATTGCCATCAGACCCAATTTCAAACTCCTGATCCCACATCAACCTATTATTATAACAGAAGCTTTTTTAAATTTGATTTTGATCAATCTAATATTAATTTTGACTCTCATTGGAACCCACATCAACCTATTAACATATAATATAGAAGAAGATTTTCAATTTTCAATTTTACAAATATAAAATCTACCAAATTGGATGAGGGAAAAAATATATAGTAAAATCTGAAAATGTGACGACCCACTCAATTAATTATGCTGACGATTTCAAAAAAAATCTTGAAACTGAAATTTACAATTGATTTAAAATAATTTCATTCCTTTCTCCAAACACAAGATTCCCATCTCCAAACTGAAATTTACAAGATTTTAAAATAATTTATGATCTCATATATGATTTTATACAATATATGAGGTTTATGCATTTTATAGATTTTGTATACACTATGAAAGGCAAAACAAACAAATTAAAAAAAAAAAAAAAAAAAAAAAAAGGGGGGTATGTGATCAGGTTTTACTTGGGTTAGATTCAGGTTCAGATTTAGGTTTACCGACAAATAATTCGGGTCAGCTTTATGTAAAGCCAGTCGTACTATCACGCACCACACCCTGTGTGTTTGAGATGCTGCAACTTATCGATGGGTCCTTTATCAACATCAATGGACCTGTTAGCAACAAAGGGCCTGTTTGGCATGATCATTCCATTGAAATTCTGTTTCAATGATGATAATGATTATGACCTAATAAAATAACGGGACTAAGGGGCCTACCGTAGATTCTGAGAAACCTCAACCACTAGGTCTAACCCCAGATTCTAATATGTCGAGTTGGATCCTGTGAGGGTTTACTCTATCACGGTCCACCATGTTATCGTGGAGCAGCCTCTGCCTTGGATGGGGCAGACCATGATTGGTCCATTCACGGTGACCGTAGGTCAAAACCCTTCCTTAGAGTATCCCGATTCTAAAATGTCGGGCTGAGCTGATACTTTTTCTAAGCCCATTTCTATCTATACATGGAGCAGTAATCATCTGAAGACCGAACAGATAGTGGATAGTGGATACCATAGCCATGAGTGATGCAATCCTGACCATGTTGACATGGCAACATTTAATCTTGCCATCATATATTAAATCTTTGCACAGTTAATGGGTTGATATCAGTCTACCATGCAATCAGTTAATCAGAGCTAAATGACAAAAAGAAGATGAAAATGCTGGGCAGAAAGATTTCAAATCTTGATGATTAGGCTTCAATCGTGACTAAGATGCTGTTTTTATTTAGTCATTGAATGGTTTACTTTTTCAACTAATCCTCTAATAACCATAGTGTTTTCACATGTGTGGAGAGAGAGAGAGAGAGAGAGAGAGAGAGAGAGAGAGAGAGAGAGAGAGAGAGAGAGAGAGAGAGAGAGAGAGAGAGAGAGAGAGAGTACAGGACCAAGAATCAAATCCTATGTATATGATTAAGACATTGAAATCACCTACAGTTAATGTAAGCCATTAAATTCATCATTTTAATTATGGTTATTATAATCTTTCTAAAAGAGACAGTGGCACATGAGGCACACACAAGGTTCCCAGTGATACAAGAGTGAAAGGAGGTTGTTTTGTGTTCATATAGCAATACAAAATTATTCTGTTGTAATTGTTATCATCTTTGTTAAGTTTATATAGTGTGAGATTTGGGCACTGCATCACCCTAATGACAAACTTAAACCACACATCACTTTTACAATGTCTTATGTGAGCCTCCTTAACATTTGAGCCAACTCGTTGGTGCTATTTCAACCCATCCACATGAATCCACAAAGGGGATGCCTAGCACATCACAATAATTACAGATTTGTGATAATTAATAATAGATTTTTGTTGCTGTCAATGTTATATTAATATAACAATTGATGTCATGCTAACATGTTTTTGGCATTACTATTTTTTATCCATATTAGAAGAAGATTAGGATGATTGGATGAAAGTCAGAACTCTTTAGAAAAAAATTGGCTGTTTACATCAGAATACGTTGTTGTGAGTAGACTTGGAGAGCTGAAATATCTAGCATTGTGGCTGGGCTTTCAGAGGTTGTTAAAGCTAGGTGGAGAACACAAGGTTTCTTATGGGTTAAAATTTGGCATTTAATTGGACTGTTCTTGTTGGGATCATATATAGAACGTTGTATCATTTAATCTTTTCTAGGATCCAATATGGAATTAGTCTTATAAGAGTCCTGAATTTCCTATGAGAACCTCTACTTAAATACATTTCTTTTGTTTGGTAGGAAAGAGGCAAAACGCAGTAATCAACAGGATAAAGATATCCCAATCCATGGCCGCTAATTAACCAATAAAATGAATAGCTTGGCACTTGAGTATTGACATTGGAGAATTCTAGTTTTTGTTTTTTTTTTAATTAATTATTTTTTGTTATGATCCATGAGAGATCCCAACCATGGGAAGATAATGCCCACTCGCGCTTGCTCACGCAACCCAAGGCTTGAACCTTGAACAGTTGGGTGAGAGACGAGATCTCCAACCAATTAGGATATCCCTATGTTCTAGGGAGAATTCCGGTTAAAGAACCAAGAAGAAATAAGAACAAGTAAGTTACAAAATTACTAATAATATTTATGGCTTTTTAGGTGTGTCACATGCTCATCTAAGCAATTTGTCCAAAGCTTATTATAAAGGCCATGCCTAGGATTATATCAATTCATGGGAAGGTGGAGATCAAAAGATTTGGCCGTAACCCTAATCTATGGCACTCTTGTTTAACGATTTTAAAATGCATCATTTTTTTTCTTCAATTGAGCAGTAATTCTCATTCTGATAATGTAAAAACGGAATGTGGGGTTTGCGGGGTTTGGTAGTGCCAGTGGTTGTATGTGATCTCTCTCTCTCTCTCATTTATATATACCTATCCCATGCAGATATCATGAGACCATGCAAGGCAACTTATGGGGCCCACCAATCATTGTAAGGTGGGGAATTGGAAGATCTAGATGGGATCTACCCGTATATAAAATTTAAAGTTTGTTTGATCATCTTGACCCCTTGATCTGCTGCCTTCAAATTTAATGATTTTGTAATACATTTTTTCTTAAATTCCAATCCATGGTCAGTCCCATTCAAATCAATGAAAAACCCACAATATCCGTGACATGGGTATTGGGTAAGGAAGGGGTTTTTTGTTTGGTGGTGTTGCGTGACAGGGTTGGAATGATTATACCCCATGTGGCTCCACCAGTTGTCTCACACGGTGCGAGACATCTGCAAAGGAGCAATGGCCATATGTGGGATCAGGATCCCCTGTTTGGACCAATGAAAGAGAGCCACATCACAAGCAATTTTTTTTTTTTTAAGTTGGAGGAGAGGAGAGGAGATGTCATTGATATGACATCTCCCCCATATGTGGCACCCCCTGGGTGGTCCAAACAGGGGATCCTCTTCCACATATGTGGGGGCGTCCTTAACTGCAAACCTTTCTATATGGAGCCTCTTGTGGGACCACCTTGGAACTCTTGGATGCTCATATATAAATGGAGGATTTAGAAATTCCACTATGTTGGGGTATTTAGTATTTACAAATTCTGTGGACAGGAATCCTCTTAATTCCAATAAAAAAAGGGCTCAAGTGGTTGGAGTTTGGGATTTTGGTGAAAGAAATATGGCATTTCAAATGTCATGAGACATGCAATCACATTATGTCCAAAAAATCCCTAACATGCCAATTTTTTGTTTCTTTACTAGAATTTTTTATAAAAATTTGAGGTGTTGGGGTTTTATGGACACGATGAAATGGTTTACCCCTTTCCATTTGCAAGGAGAATTCTGGGGTTCCATGCGCTGGAGGATTTAAAAATTCTGCATAGATATGAATCCCTTGAATTCCACAAAGCAAAAGGATAGGAATTCTAAGAACTCCTTTTAGAAATGTCACTTGAGACTTTTTAGGTGATGGAATTTTGAAATTCTAATAAAGAAATATGGCATTTATAAGCATAAAGGACAAGTCATCATATTATGTCCAAGAGTTCCAACACGCCAAATTCTAATCATAAATTCTAGAAAAAAAAAAAAAGGTTAGTCTAAGTTCAGCCCAAATCCAAACCATACTCTAAAATTTTCACTCTTTTCCTCGTTCAGGTCCAACTCTCGTCAAGTATGTCATCGAGTAGAATAACTTGAATGAGTCCGAATTTGTAATTGAGCAGTAGAACTTGCCCAAGTTTAACAAACTAAGGACCTTTTTTTTTTTAAGGATTAATTAAACAGGTAAAGCATGAAACGGATGAGGTAAGGGGTAAAGAACATAATGTGGAGATGTAGATGAGACCTATATTTTCTTGGACATTGAGTTACAGGGTGATTGCTGGGGTATTCACTTCTCAATTTTCCTCGATTCAATTTCCATTAAAACAAAATGTTATTTCATGATCATTTTTGGATATTCACCTTTGATTCTTCATTTTTAATCACTTATAGAAATACAACCTTCAATATTCAATTACATGAAATAAACATGCTCTAAGAGAATTTATGAAGCAATTGACTATTAAGATCAAGAGGTATATATTGCAAATATAATGGATTCCTCGTATTCTTAAAAAAAAAAGTCTTCATTTAAGAAGAATTGCATCAACAATGGCTCCTTACCCGAGTAGTTAAGAGCGTTAGTTCTTCCCTGGTTGCTCAGGATTCGAACCTCGGATACGTTACTTACCTCTTCATGCTTGTGCAGGAGGCTCTCTCTTGGGTCCAAGCCCCTTAACTAAGGTACCAATAAAAAAAATTGCATCTAGAACCATCATATCATATTAATTTAATTATTTATATAGTCAAAGATCCATTAGTCGTGCCAAATTAATAAAAATAGAGTTATAGGCGGTCTGTCCAACATCCCACAAGTTTGTCTAAAAAATAAAAAACCCACAAAGAAAGACTCACATCATGCTTACATATGGGTGCTGATTTTGACATTAGAGATAAATGGTGTAAGGATCATGGTCCACGTACAAAGTTAATATTAGTTTATATACGGACCAACCTTTATTTTGACCCCACACATGTCTACTGATGACATAAGCTTGGGCAAAAAATCCATATACTAGTGTACAAACATAAATAGAGCCTTGTCAGCAAGCATCTTATGTTTGATATCTTCTACTTCAATTGCATATTCTCTCTCTTTTTCAGATAACGTAACAGTAATATGAAAAGGAACCGGGTTAGACCAGAACAGATGACTTGAGAGTGAATAGGACTCTTGAGTCTCTAACTGTGGATGTTTGGCTCTCTGATTTTGGTAATAGTCATTGCATGTAGAGGGATTTGTTTAATTAGGAAGTCCAGTAAATTAAAGGCCACACAGTTGCCTTCTTTGGGTAATAAGACTCACCACTAAATTTGAAGTGGGTTCTTTTATTATTTAGTGACAATTTTCATTTTTTTTTTTTTTTTATAACCATATGCTTCCAAAGGTGCATGTAAATTTTCAATAGAATACAATTTTGTCCTAATAAAAAACCAAACTAACTTTGTTGTGAAAGATTACTTTTGTTAGGCCAAGAAGATGATTACAAAATGTCATATAAACTTGTTAGTCTCATTTATATCTTAGCATAGATGGTGATAGAGGGGTTTGTATTTGTTCATCAATTCTAGCGGTAATCCAAGGAATAGTTATCTATGATACTATGCAATTTGTGCCGCCCGATGTGCACACAATATATATGGTATTAGTCACTTTAATGGGGTGTTTCTCTTGGTTGGAGGAAAAGTTACCAGACGTCTAAAAGTCTCCCAAGCTTGATGCCATTGAGTTGTTTTTAGTTGGGAGGAAAGAAAGGAAAACGAAGACTATGCTTTGCTATATAGGAAAAAATTATCCCCAAATAAGAGCAGTTTCAAACATTCGAGTAAGTGGGGATAATAAAAAGACATATCTTTCGCAAATAAAATAAATTTATTTTCTCATTTATTAATATCTGTCATCTACTTTCGATAATTCGACAAACATAATATAAAATTATCAAATAATCTCATTTCGAGAATCTGACAAAGATAATATTGAATTCTCAAACAAAAATAAATAAAGATTCTAATACATTATTACCGATAGTTCTTAATCCGAAAAAAAAATTCAAATACATAAACTCGTAATAGCTATGGACGGACAAACCTAAGGGCAACAAAAATATTAAATTTGATATGTATTAATGTATATGCACATACATTTAAGGCATAGTAGAGGGGGAAAATCAATTAATCGTAAAAATCAATGGTTCAGATTTGTTTGAAATACTATACATAGGAGGCTAGAAGAAGATAAAGTAGTACTGTAGTAGTCTAGTCTCTTGACCCAACAAGGTACCACTGTAATCACGGCATAAAAGAAAGAAATGCAAAAAGATTAGATACAAGTACTTACTAAAAAGACAAAAAGATAATAAAAATTGAAAACAAGTTGGAGACAACTTTTGCAAGAGATAACATGTCAACAACAAGAAGTGGTTGTTGGAGGACTTGAAAAGGTTTAAACTTTTAAATTAAGTGGTATAAAAAAATTAATATTGTTTCATGTCTCAGTGGGGTCAATTGACCTCACTGTGGACCAAGTAGCACCGCCCCTATCCCTAAATCCTAATAAGATGAATTAGTGAAGATAAATAGAAAAAAAAATGATGCAATAAGGTTGCATACATTTTTTGGGACAAAATTACCCACATAACCATATCGTTATGCAAACAATATTGATATTGTTATCTATTTGATAGAGTCGTCTTCCCCATTTACGTATTTCTTGCCGTATTTCCTGCCCGCGAGAACCCTTTTTCCCATCTCATATATGACCTAACAGCCATCTAAATATTGAAATCCAAGTGAAGAAGAACATATTTGCAAAGGAAAACATTAAAAAAAATGAGAAGGAAAAAAATACAAAAGGAATGCTGAAATAACCTCTTAGATGGATTTTATATATCTTAGATTTACTAACTTTTCACCTTAAATATGTTCTTCTTCACTCGGATTTCAATAGTTGGAGGGTTGTTAATGAAAAAGTTCTAATGGGTGGAAAATATGTAAATGAGAGAGACAACCTTATTAGGCAAGTAACGTCATATGTGCAACGATATAATCATGTGGATAATTTTGTTATAAAATTCTGTGATATACCCGATTGCGTCGTTTCTCTATTTTTCTTCATTATTTCCTCTAATCAGAATTTAAGGATTTTTGTCATAAAACCCAACAAAATATAATAATCTTTTCCAATATGAGATTATGCGTGAACACAATAGTACGTGTGAAACAAAAGTTACCTTGGAGTACTTAAACTCATGTAACAGCTTTATTTGAATTTGACAGAGATAGTGAGAGTGTTGATTGGTTGTTTGTTTATATGTGTGGTGGAGTAAAAGTGTAGATGTCAAATTACTAAAGAAGATAAATATAAAGTATGTTAAAGTAAAAGTAAATTAGGTATGGTAAAATCTTTATTTGGACATAATAACGTAAAGTATAAGTGCGAGATAGTGTAGATTCAAAAGTACTTTGTGTCATAAAGCTTACTGAAATATGTTTATTATACTACACTTTATCACACTTTTATATAATATAAAAAGAAAGACTTACGTAGAATACTAAAAAATAAGTGGTATCACATTATAATTTTTCCGTCTCCACTTAACTTTTTTCACCCACACATGTGAAGTAAAGAACTCACATCACATTTGTTATCCCGTACACTTCGAAGTTCTTGGTTTTTTTAAATATTTCTTTGTCACTTTTTTTAAGTCCTCAAGTTAAAATCATCATTCCTTACTGGTAGGCCAAAGTAGAAAAAAAAAAGAAAAGAAAAGCAAGATAGCAACTACTTCTGTCTGAATTTGACATCACTCATGTCACCTAGAAGTCGATCAAGGGGCAGGCTGTTGCCGATTGTCTAGCTAATTTGTCAGAAGAATCATATGAACCAGTTCGAACTTCCAAGATGAAGACTGTTCATTGGCTGGATCAAGCAGTTGGAACTCAAGTGGGAAAGTCAACTGTTCAAATCAGCAACAACAATGCATACATGTAATTCCATTCCACAGGGCAACACTTTTCTGTTGTCATGGCCTACTCACATCCCCTCAATCCTTGTAGCCATGTATGTATAAGGTTGAGAATAAAGAGGAGCCAATAAAAATGGGGAGGCACATGTACCCCATTCTTCCAATAGCAGCTTCCACCCATGGCCCTGAAACCTAAAACCACCATGACTGTCCATCATGTCCTCCAATTAGAGCCTAAATTATGTCTGACTGTCCATCATGTCCTCCAATTAGAACCTTAATTATGTCCAAAATAGCAAGCAATACAAGCATCCTAATGGCTTTAAAAATGATGACAATGACACTATGGGCACATATTGAAACGACCTGTACATCTATCATTCTTGCCAATCAAGTCAGAAACTCAACACGTAATGGTGGGCCACAGCTGCCCAGTCATGGATTAAGCCCTCCACTAATCATGTCGTTAAGATTTGAGGAGTTTACATAGAGTTAAGGAGGATGTAGGGTTGAGGGGAAGCCCCGGCTTTGTCTGCCACACACAACCATGAAGAGTATCACTAAGACATGATGGTTGAATGTCCTCCGGGCATGATGAAACCCAAGTAATCACTATGATGAGACCCACGCAATAACAAGGGCTGAATTTTCTCCCAAGTCCAACAAGGACATGAAGCCTATCCCCACCCCCACTTTAATGAAGCCAACAAAAGCAAGTGGTTCAATAATAGTGAAATCAATTTGCAAAACGACAATTGATTCACCCAAAGTCAATGGTGCTTCAGCTTTCTTTGGGTGCACCAGTGCCAAAATAAATTGATTTTGAAATAACTATGAAGACAAAAAAAAAAAAAAAAAAAAAAGGGAAAAATATAATTAAATTTCCATAGGTCTTTTACATAATTTTTACTTTTTAGTATTTTTTTTTTAAAAAATATCCCAATGATTTCATGATGTTCTTGTATTTTTCATGATATTTTCAAATATTTTACTGATGTTTTGTGGAGAAATTGACATGAAACCATAGCAACATCACTCCTTTTCAAAAGCTCACAAATTTATGTGATGGAGTCCTTCCAAGCTTGGACTCCTTTTAGTGAGCCCATGTATGAAGAACTTATACTGATCAAAACAATAGCCTCCCTTTTGTATGATTCCTTGTCAAATTTCACTCCAATACGGGATAAGCCCATCATTAGATTGATCTCTATAGAACACTTTACTTTTGACAATAAATCTAATTTCTATTTAGAGGAAATTTGAAGAGTGCTTATACAGCAGAGGGGTTTTATTTTGATCGTTTTAGATGTTTTACACATAGAGACTCACAAATTTCTCACTAGTCCAAGCCTAAGAGAATCCAAGTATCCTCATCCTCTTGAGTGTCTTACTCTAGCTTTCCGTGAGCGTTTGGCTCTCACTTCCTGCCGCTTTGGAATTCCACAATAGGACCCACTAATTTATAATTCAAACTGCTCAAAATGAATACCTTCTCCTTTAGTGGAAAGTTTCCAAACTTTAATTCGAATGGAGTGAGTTTTATCATAAGATTGAACATATGATTAATAATGAGATTAATCATATGCTTAAATCTTATAAAATTTGGGAACATCCCAATAAAGTGGAGGGCTTTTATTTTGAATTTTTTTGTATCCCAGCTAAGGGGGTTGGGACCCCAAGAGACTTGCACGCGTGGGGAGTGAAACTTGCAAATGGGAGGAGAGAGAACCCACACATGCAAGGAGTGAGGGGAGAATAGGGTTGAACCCTAATCATCTGGTTGAGTGGAGGGATTGCCAACCAACTAATTAACCTCTCATTTTCTCTATTTTGAACAGTTGAGATTTTCAATAGGTAGACGGCATGTAGGGTTCCAGCCCCATTACTCACGCTTGGCATGAGGACACTCACAGGAACAGAATTATTCATATCCACAGTCGAGATTAGGAGTGTTAATGAGCCATGCTAAGCAATATCAAAGCCCAGCCTGATTTTTATACCTTACCCTAAAGCCTAGCCCTAGCCCAGCTTGGACCAAAAGTGTATAGCCCGAGCTTGGGTGGATAATGATGTTTATAATAGTAGCTTAGGTGGTTGGTTTGCTTGTGCAGTTATGAAAGTGCATGTGTTTGGGTCCCCCGTTTGAAAAAAAATAAATAAATAAATAAAATTTATTCTCTTACATTGTCTCTCATTCTGTCCAGGTCTGGCTTTGGGCTCTCTACAACTGAGTCCAAGCTGGGCCCATGTGTTAAACAGACCTAGATTTTAGGCCCAAACCCAGCCCATGTACCAAAATCTAAGGCTCAAGCTTGGCCCAGCTCGGGCTCGGGCTCGGGCCAGCAATTGATCCATAAGCACCCGTAGTCCAGACTCTTTGTAATAGTGGTCTACAATGTTATGCATCACACACAAATGGGGTTTGCTTCTTAAAAAAGACCAACTTATGGGTTATAACAATTACATGAAACAAACATGCCATCAGTTTTAGACGTTGGAATTCTAAATGTGAGACCAACTTATGGGTTATAACGATGGAACCCAAACAAATTAAGGAGAAAGCATTCCCATGCAATTATTTGTATAGAGAAATTATCAAATCAGGGGTCTCATACCCAATAACACACACACACACACACTCTCCATCCATCAACAAAATAACTCAAACCATTCTTGGAGACATGCTTAATATCACTTTCATCAACCATTCTTGGAGACATTCTTAAAATCACTTTCTTTCTTATGAAAGACATTTACTACTGAATGAAATAATAGCGAAAACATGTCCAAATCATTTCAAATAAATTGATGTTTTAGTAATGTTTTCATAACGCCAACAATTTCGCATCCATATAGAAAATGGTCTTATTTTATGCGCGGCTAATTTCTTCAATGTTTGGTACATTTTATCACATAGAAAGTTTTTAAAATAATCTTCTATTAAATGAGAATTCCAAGAAAAAAATACCCCAAAATTGTACAAATAGAAATACCTCAGCGTCAATGTAAACGACCCCAAGTTGGATTGAAACAACACAGACATCTCCAAACATGGTGTGTAGGATTTGATCTGTCCGTGGACAGTGGTGCTTGAGCAAGGAAAAGTGAGCCCCATCAACATCAACGGAGATTCCTCGACAATGCACTGTACATTGTGCTGTTGTTTTTTTCTCTTTTCTTTCTTTCTTTCTGTGTAAAACACATTGTGGTGTATTGAAATGCGTACTTAATCATTTCTAATTATGTGAAAATCAGTGTGCCAAAGTGCTTATTTAGAAATAGAAAAGAAAATAAATAAATAAACAAATAAGATGGGTTCACAAACAACTACGAAGTTGACATCCCTCGATTAAAAAAAAATTGAAGTCCAAGTTTACCTATAAAGTTCTTCGTTTATTTGAAATATTAAGCGACGACGTCGTCACACGTTTAAATTTTTAATGAAAAAAAGGAAAGTGATCATAAAAACCACTTCCGTCCAATATTGACTAGTGGTCATCTAATGTTATTTTTTTAATAGTTTTCTCGGTGACTATACACAGGGCCGGTTCTGAATTTTTCAGGGCCCAGGGCAAGAGTAAAAGTTAGGCCTCTTCAGCTATCATATATGATAATATCATTGGTGGGCCCCACTGATATGAAAAATTGGTAATGGGTTGATGATGCTCAAGTATAACTATTTGAAAAAAAAGAGAAGAAAGAAAACTCAGACCAGAATTTAAGCATCATATATGAGGAATAAAAAATCATTGGTGGGCCCCACTAACAGATGAGAAGAACGGGTGAATCGCTGAAGGCTTGATGATCTATTTGTAAAAAAAAAATGCCCAAAATCATCCCAACGCTAGACCAGAATTTCAGCCATCAAATATAAAATATCATTGGTGTGCCCCACTGATGGATGCTCAAATAAATGATGCAATAAGCACTCTCAGATGATTTGATGATGGGTCTATTGATGCCCAAGACGATGGAATCCATTGGATGAGCCCTGCCCCCACCAAATGATTGAAAAAAAAAAAAAAAAAGGTAGAAGGGATTTTGGGCCACCCGGAAAAATGGGCCCGGGGCAAGGGCACTTACAGCCCTTGCTCAGGGCCGGCCTGACTATACATGAAGCAATAACAAAGTGCAATCTTCTTTGTCTAGAAATTTGTAATGGGTATGGTTTAAGTATACTTTAAAAGAGCTAGCTCCGCTTGATATGCGGATACAAAACCGTATTTTACATTCATTTCTTAATTATCACAGATCTCACAAGTTGGACGGGCCAATCCATGCACGTCGGATTCTATTCTTGAGCATGCATATTTCGAGGGATTCCATGAACAAGGAAGGGAACCTTGAATAATTTCATGTTTGGTATGAGCAAGGTGATTTGATAAAAACAAGACAAAATCACTTGTATTTCTTCCATTTCTTTGGCCTTGTTCATAGAGAAGGAAAGTAAATTTGATAAATTCGCTGCTGTATTGCTTTCCCTTTTGTTCTTTATAAGGATTTGGACAAAGCCACCCTCCCACCCACTCACACCACATAGCTCCTTGACCGACGGAGAAACAGCTTGAGGTTTTTTTTTTATCACCAAAAGGAGAATTTCTCCTACAAGGCTCCGTGAGGCCACTTAGGTTCCCTTTTTTTTTTAACCAGAGTGCAGCTCTTTTCACACTCTTTTGTCTTATCCCTTCATAATCTCACACAAAGCCTAATTTTATGTTCATTAAATCTTTAGTACTCACCAATGGATTGAATCTCAAAAAGAATTTGTGATTAAATGACCATTAAATTTTAAGATTGTCAAATTAAGGGCTACGATAATTAATTTGATGGGGTTATTTTTTGCATGACCCTTATCTATCAAGAAACCTTTCCATCCATTCAACCCCGGCTAATAGGAATGAATACAAGTGGGCTACATGAGTTGGACTACATAAGCAGAGTATGTGATCTTCTTGTAAAAAATAAGTGAAAGTTCTTCTCCTGAAGGACTTGTTCTCGTGACTCCACAAATTTATGTTCCTATGGAGTAGAGGAATACTGCATTTCTATCCTTACTGTAAGAAATCAAAATCATTTCTATCAAGAAATTAAAGTCGGTTTTTTGTATTTTTCTTTTCCCCAAAGAACATATGTCATACCAAACAATGAAGTGGTGGGGTGCGTGAAAAATCAAAACAACTTTCCTCTCAATTACCCAATCATTTTATCACACAAACACACCCTTAATTTGATAGACTATTGATTCTGCAAGCCATTCAAAACTGTATGAGTGAGAATATGATTTACACAACTTCATCCACTTTGTTATGTCATCCAGGAAATTAAATTAAGAATGTTAGGTGCAAACGCTTAGCATGCCATTTTATTTATTGATAAATTAGATATACGGCTCAAATCAAACCTTACAAAAACCAATATTATGAAGAGAGAGAGAAAACTATTTACTTTACAAAAGAGGTGAATCGATGCCATTTTACATGCTGGTAACATTAATTATGTGTTGACCCAAGATACGCAACACCAGCTATTGTATTGAGTCTTTTAGCAATGATTGGACTTATTTTTAGTAGTGGAAGTATGACTAGTAATTTGTAAGATACTTCATAATAAGCTTAAGAAAATCTGAAATTTTCTAAATGCTAAAATTTAATAGATGGATGGAACTGGAAGTTATTGTTGTACGTGCAGGTGCACCCAGTGCCCCTTCCATGGTGCATGATACCGAGCACATGGCACATGGTCCAGGGCTGAGGGCCCTCTTTAAAATTACTATGATTTTAATGATCATGGTGTCATTCATGGAACGAAGTCCTAACAAATTCTGCAGAAATAGAATCTAGCAAAATGGGATACCTTGACAAAGATCTCATCCTTCAAATGGAATATTATCTTGATACGCTTGATACTCGAATGCAATGACATACATGAAGTTGTTGTTACTCAATGATATACCTCACTTTACAGTTGTCCCCCTTATATTAAATTGGGCATTAGAAAGCTGTTCATATATACCTAATTAAGGCCCCCAGACAACTATAACTTCACCATCTACCGTTCGGTGTCCTATGGTGGATCACATTGGGATGGGATGAATAGGTCCCAACACTATGGAATTCCACTCTTTTCAACTCAGGAATTTCACTGATGGACTCGGATTTTCAGATCAATGAGGTAGTTATTTGGAAAAATAAAACAAAACAAAACAAACCGCATATATAAGGAAAGGTGAAGCTTCAAATGAAGCTAGAGAAATATACTCATATAAAACTAAGACAACAAATTCCAACATTTATACAGATAAACATGCACTTAAATTTTAAAAATAGATAAATAAACCCACCATTTTATTTTTTTTAACCCCAAACGGGACCCATGAACCAAGCAATGCCCCTGTGCTACCAGTGGTTGGGTCAAGTGCAAGATGTTATAATAATCAATGAAGTGGAAGCTTTGGACACCCACTATCATAAAAAGGAGACATTTCCTTGAGGTGATATGGACCCATTCTATGATTTAAAATTTGATTAAATGATGCAAATGCTGGGTTATTGATGTGCAACATAATAATTGGTACGAATCAAAAAGCCCCAACTAAGAAAATTGTTTTCACCCCACTATGGCCGGTGAGGGTCAGGGGATCATTCCAGATTCCTTCATATCTTTTACCATCCTTATTAAGGAAAGTCCTAGGTATTAACCATGCAATTTCTTCTTGGCAATGAAAATTTCAAAGAAGTATTGCTAAAGGGCCTATAGAGTGTGAGAGAGAGATTCCTTCTTATCTTTTACCATCCTAATGGAGGAAATCCTACGTATTAACCATGCAATTTCTTTAAGGTCATAAGGACCTTACGAAAAAATTACTAAATGCTCCATATGCATGGATGCACCAAAGTACGATATGATTCAAATATGGCCCACTTCCATTCCTGAGCTAACATCTATAATCATCTTATCGAACCCAAACCCATGCTTGAATCTGCCTTATAATAAAATACCCAACTCTTTTAACCTGTGGGCCTGATTCAAGGTGCTTGGCAACCTTTATGGTCACCATTCAACCTAATGACTAATTTCATTTTCTGATGCCTGTTTCTTTATCTTCTAAAGGGCTTGTAATAGTGAAGTTAGATCTAATGAACAAAAATTAATAAAGGTGAAAAGTGAAGGATAATTAAAAGGTTTATTATTATTATTATTATTATTTACTTTATTTTATTTTATTTATAGTAAAGGAAGGACAAAAGGTGTTTGAGAGCCCCAGTATGGGGAAAGCGGTGGTAAGCCCAAGATTTCCGCTTGAAGGGGGAGGCAGAGGACCCAAATAGGCCGTTAGGTTTTGTGGTCAAATGTAGGATTTTCATGTGAGTTGGGAGCGGATCTAAAATTTTCATGTTGGATTTTGGATGTAAATCCAAGATTTTTATTTGAGTTTTGGAGGTGAACCCAAGTCCAACAAGGAAACCTCCCCATACCCATATATATGGGTACACCCATGAGGGAAAGAAGCCTATTCCCACATGAAGAGGAACTCGGGATCTAACCATGAGGGAAAGAAGTTTGCTCCTTAATTAAAAAGAACTTAGGGATCTAACAATTGATTGTTTGGTGAGAAAAGTGAATACCTGACCAATTAGGCAACCCCTTATTTTCAAGAGGAGAAACGATTGAAATATAGATTGGACCTCACTTTCCTATCATCTAATTTACTGGGAAATGTTTAGTATTGAAAGTGGCCAAGGCAATAGGGTTGAATCTCGGGTAGATCTAGAAGAAATCGTCCAACATCAGGAAAAAGAAAAAACAAAAATGATGGGGTTGTCCAATTAATTTCACCATCCAGTCAACCTTCGTCCTCTAGTGCAGAGGGAATTCCTCCAATCAAGATTCCCATGTACAAATCTGCTTATAAATATACGTATTCCTCATCTCCCTTAGTTACACCAGCACACTCCGACTACTCTCTAGAACACCTCCTTCTATCATACTTCCCATGGCTTCCATATCATTTTCCGTCGCCGGAAAAACCATTTTTACATCCACTTCATCATCTCCTCTCGATTCCAAACATTTGAAACATGAGTTTCTATCAAAGACCACCCATTTAAAAACGATGCATCGCATGCAAGACTCACAACTAGTGAGAGTTGCCACTGAACCTTCTGTTATGGTTCCATCTCCAGCGACGATGGAGAACTACAATGAAAACGAGTTGGCAGCATGGAAGAGTATTCAACAAGAGAGATGGGAAGGAGAGCTGAATGTGGAGGGAGAAATTCCGTTGTGGCTGGTATATAAAAACCCTTCATCTCTAGAATTCATTACAATAGTTCAGTAGAGAGTATATGAAGATAAGAAAATATTCTTTCTTTCTCTATCATCATGACTTCATCACGTAGTAGATTATGACAAAATTTACTTAATCAAATTGATTACGTGTTGAATGATCCCGGCCCAATGGTGGACATACAACCTTGTAGACCTTTTTTTCCTAAATTTGTTAATGTTATATTTACATGGTTTTAAAAAAAAAAACTATGGCTAAAGAGTCGTATCAACGGATACAAATATATTTTGATCATGAGGGATATGGATTGTGTTTTTTCTTTACAGAAAGAACATAATAAAATTAGATTAAACTTGATGATTTCTTATAAAAAAAAAATGAAGATGGGCAGTGAGAAACTGAGACACCGGTCCAAAGATAGGTAGATCTAGAGGTTTTAGTATTCTCTAGTGCTATGCTTTCAAAACTACATTTTAAAGTCATGCTTATATAGGAAAAAAAGCACAAAAAGAACGTTGAAGGTGGTCGTTGTTGCAATCACGAAATCGCAATAACTATGATGAATACACCTATTCATTTTATCTTATATACAATTTGATAAAATGGATTATCAGGTTTTCATTTATTAAAAAAAAAACAATTTGTGTGCGTATGATTTTTGAATAAGATCAAACTTCAAGGAATGATAAAGTGACAAGACCATGAACCTTTTTTTGGGTATATATCCTATCAACCAATCACATGTACGCTCGTCCTCAAAACAGCATAGGGTACATCGATGAAGTGAATAAACTATACACCAGTTGGTTTGGTCTATATACTTCCCACCCTCTCATTCCCCCATGTAATAACTTGTATAAAAACAATAGAAGTTGTATGGACACTAGTGAGCTCTTTACAGCGCCCTCTCAGGGTGGTTTTTTTTTTTTTTTTTCCTTGTTCTTTCATTTGGAGTGTAGTTTACACATTGGTCACCATTCACTAAAATTTTAATGAGTCCCTTTCTATTATATCATATCATATATGCAGAGTGGAACCTACCTAAGGAATGGGCCCGGAATGTGGCACATAGGAGATTACAATTTCCGGCATCTCTTCGACGGCTATGCCACCCTTGTCCGGCTCCACTTCGAAAATGGCCGACTAATCGCAGGCCACCGCCAGATCGAATCTCAGGCATACAAGGCGGCGAAGAAGAACAAGAAGCTATGTTACCGTGAGTTTTCGGAGGTTCCCAAGACAGACAGCTTCCTAGCCTATATGGGAGAATTGGCTAACCTCTTCTCTGGAGCTTCCCTTACTGATAATGCCAATACTGGTGTAGTCAGGCTAGGGGATGGGCGCGTCGTCTGCCTAACTGAGACAATTAAGGGCTCGATCCAAGTGGACCCGGACACACTTGAGACAATAGGCCAGTTTGAGTACACAGATCAATTGGGTGGGCTCATCCACTCGGCTCACCCGATCGTGACTGAATCGGAGTTCCTTACACTTTTGCCGGACCTGGTGAGGCCGGGGTACACAGTGGTCAGGATGGAGCCAAATAGCAATGAGAGGAAGGTGATAGGTAGGGTCGATTGTCGGGGCGGGCCGGCGCCCGGTTGGGTCCACTCGTTCCCTGTGACTGAGCACTATATCATTGTGCCGGAGATGCCACTAAGGTATTGCGCACAGAATCTGTTGAGGGCCGAGCCGACACCATTGTACAAGTTTGAGTGGCACCCTCACTCTAAAGCCTTTATGCATGTCATGTGTAAAGCCAGTGGAAAGATTGTAAGAGCTCTCTCTCTCTCTCTCTCTCTCTCTCTCTCTCTCTCTCTCTCTCTCTCTCTCTCTCTCTCTCTCTCTCTCTCTCTCTCTCTCTCTCTCCCCATATGCATATTAGAAAAGAGTAGAAACATTACAAAAAGCAGACCTAACAAGGGGTAGTAAATTAATCTGAGT
Organism: Cinnamomum chago; assembly: GCA_038049695.1. NCBI lineage: Eukaryota > Viridiplantae > Streptophyta > Magnoliopsida > Laurales > Lauraceae > Cinnamomum > Cinnamomum chago. Next base: position 13,601,267 of record CP142451.1, read on the forward strand.
CTCTATTCAACTAGAGTGAAATTTGGACCATTGTTAACAGGCTGGAACCTTTGATTTTGAGCAGTTAGAAATTTTGTTTGAAAATTACCCTCAGTACTTACATAGTAGTCTCTACTTGTGACAACCTTTCTGAACTTCCCATTTCTCTATATCTATCTATGTATTGTTATAATTGACTACTATTACTGGTTTAAAGACTAGAGACTGAAAAATGGTGTACATCTGCGCAAGTGATACTTAATTAAATGTAATAATCTTCTGTTTTGTTGTTTGATCAATCAGGTGGCCAGTGTGGAGGTTCCACTGTATGTGACATTCCACTTCATCAACGCCTATGAAGAAGAAGATGAAGAAGGACGGGTCACTGCGATTATCGCCGACTGTTGCGAGCACAACGCCAACACTACTATACTTGATAAGCTGAGACTGCAAAACCTCCGATCCTATTCCGGCAAAGATGAATTGCCAGACGCTAGGTGAAAACTCACCTAAAATTTTCCTATTATCAGCTCCTAATTCATTTTTTCTTCAAAAAAAATAAAGAAAAAGTAAAAGAGTAACTCGGTCCCACTCAGTGATTTACAAAGTCATATGGGCGAGTTAAAATTAAATGAGGTTTAAAACTATGATTTCAATCATGGTGTGAGACTTGGGTCACTCTAATTGTTGAATGGAAACAGTTGCAAACATTCCCACTATCCGTTCTTGTCACAACATTACGTACCTTACTGATTTTAAGTGGTCCATCTTGATTTTCTGCGAGAGGGGCCCCATCTGATGAACAGCTAGGATTTCACCCACATACATGCAAACTAACTCTTTTATTCAATCAATCAATAATATGAAAATTTCAGAGTGGGGCGTTTTATCATACCATTGGATGGGAGTCCAAATGGGAAGCTGGAGGCAGCCTTGAATCCTGATGAACATGGGAGGGGCATGGACATGTGCAGCATAAACCCCGCTTACCTAGGGAAGAAGTACAGATATGCTTATGCTTGTGGGGCCCAACGCCCATGCAACTTCCCCAACACTATTACAAAGGTCAGTATCTCAAAATCTCCATATGTAACCCCAAGGGGTTGGCGACCACGGTATCTCTCTCTTCCGGAGCCAGAAGTCCTGGTATCGACTCCCGGTTCCCCCCTCTTCAGGAACCGAAGGTTGAGTCCACTTGTGCTACCACCTAGGGGCCACGAGAGTTTTACCCGACTTCTCTCTAGGCCCGAAGGGAATAGTCCAGTCCAAAGGATTGGAAATCATCCGTTAGCAACAAAAAAAAAATCTCCATCTGTTTCTAAGGCCAGCTTTCATATATTTTGCAGCAACAAAAAAGGGCAACTTGCTCTTTGATTTTTTCAAGAAAAACAACCATCTTTACTGAATCCCTAACTCCTTACCCTGCTTACCATTATCTTATTTGGGGCCATCTCAACATTAGTTAAAAAATGATGGTTTCTAAGAATTTTACTAATATCTTTAATTAAACGTTACAGATTAGAGAGTTAAGTCATTTATGCAAATCGACTATACTTTTAAATTATTTTTCTAATTCCAATTTGATGATTTATTTTCAGTGATATTCTTCTAATAGTGACCCAATGAAGAAATTTTTTTTTTTTGCCAAACATCACATACTATTAGAAGATTATATATTATTCATAAATTTGTTAATTCGTTCCACAATTCATGTTTATGGTCCAGATCGATCTGCTGGAGAAGAAAGCAAAGAATTGGATTGATGAAGGCGCCGTGCCATCTGAGCCCTTCTTTGTACCAAGGCCAGGCGCAACTGAAGAAGATGACGGTAAATCCAAATAATTAGACACTATCCTCTCAAGCTTTTTGTATTGTTACCACTATAATAACCCTCATTGCTGTTTGATTAAACAAAGTATGGAAATGATAAAGTCTTAACTGAGCTATAAACTATACATGTTCAGGTGTGGTAATCTCCATGGTTAGTGATAAAAATGGCGAAGGCTACGCATTGCTTCTGGATGGTTCCTCATTCGAAGAGATTGCAAGAGCAAAGTTCCCATATGGTCTTCCCTATGGCCTCCATGGATGTTGGGTTCCAAAGAACTAAGAAGATCAAAAGAAGTCTCGTAAAAAAAAAAAAATTGTAGATTGATAGCTGTTTGTGAAGCCTGATCAATTCCCATCCTGTATACGTTTTGTGTCATTTGACATAGCTTTTAGTGATGATGCATATGTAATAGTAGAAGTTGGTCATGCAAATATGCATCAGTGACCAGGTTTGTAATGGTCAGTGTATTATGATGCTCTAAAATTAATGTTCATCATATTAATATTACATGGTGAGGGAAATGAAAGGCTCTTTAAAATGCTACTCTTTGCAATGGCAATGTGTCTTTTTTTTCCCCTTGTCTTTGTTGTGGTGCATCTGTTAACTTTAATCTCTGCCGAGACAAGTAATTCAACAAAACTTGGTCTACTCTCCCCATCCTCTAAGTTCAACTCAACAAGACTATCGAGGTAGATTTCAAAACCAGAATAGTCTGATAACTTTCACACGACTACATTAGCCATAAAACTATATATGTTCTTCTCTTCAGAGACATCTGATAAAATTGGAACAGGAAAGATATTGGCCATCCAATTTTCTATATTGAATGCGAACCATGGCTGTGTTCCTATTTTGGACCGCTGATTTTGAAGGCCATCGATGAATGGTTTCAATGGGTGAGATGTTTGAGGTAGGGACCCATTAACCATGTCCTCACCAGATTGATAAATGGCCTTGACGAGTCTCAATCACCAAACAGTGAGCCCATGGTTTACAACCCAACACAAGGGAGAGATGTTCTCCTACGAGCAGACTGCATATAGTTTATATACAGTCCAACTTGTGGAGCCACTTAAATGCAAGTTTATGAATGGGAGGAGGGCAAATAGAAAGGTCTCCTCGTAGATAAGGAGGATCCAAAAAAATCAGCCCCATCATATTATCCTAGCCTTAATTTAAAAGCCTTAAAATTTAATGGCATCTTAAGTGTAGAGTTTCTTGATGAAAAGTGGGCTCAAGTGAGTTCCACAGTGCTGGACTGCCGTTGCTCGTAGGAGAACACTTTTCAAGACAAAAAGGATGCTACACAAAAGCACATAATATTGCCCCTAAGTATGTTCTTTAAATTCCTCATATGCAACATTATACATTCTGCACTAGTATTTACTTGAAAAGTTTCAATTACATCTCCTTCAAAAGGCAAAAGAGATTTCTCAACATTCGGGCCTTTTTTTTACAACAATTTGAAATGGAAAACATGGGAGAATCATCACTCTTTCCCACCAACACTGATATCAGAGCTAACAAAACTTCCTTCTGATCTAGTATTCTCAACAAAGAAATCAGGAATTTTCTCTCATTGAATGATGGGGAGAAAACAAATAATGAATCTAAACAATTCTGCACCCCCATCCAATATTTCACTCTAAATTACAGCAGAAGAGGCTCAACATATTTTTTTATCAATGTCTTTTTTTGTTCTGTGACATGTATCAAATATTGATGTTTATACATTTTCTTTGATAATTTTTTGTCAGAATAAACAGTGGCAACGCCATCAAGTTCTAGTAATTTGGACATAAGTTCCTTGTTCAAATCCATGGCCTCATCATCTACCTGCCAGACAAGAATTCGTTTCTAAATAGTGGCTTCTTAAGTATACAAATTGGCTCAAGAAAAACTTAGTTGTATGTAACAGAATACAGATGGATAACAGACTGATGGCTTACGAAAATACTCAATCCAATGATTGCAATAACGCTAGCAGGTAAATGGACTGCATTAAAGCAGAAGAAAACATGCGATTTTATTTAGAAAAAATGATTATTTTGAAAAAAATATAGGAGTGGCAATTGAATATGATTTTCATTTCCTTTACAAGTTAACAGAAAATCACGCATTTAAAAAGTTTCCTCACTCTCAACCAACCCTTGAACAAGTCTAATCAAGTGCCATATCTATGACATTGTTGCAAAAAAATAAAGGAGTGGCAATTGAATATGATTTTCATTTCCTTCACAGTTTAATGGAAAGACAATTGAATATGATTTTCATTTCCTTTACAAGTTAACGGAAAATCACGCATCTTAAAAGTTTCGCCATTCTCAACCAACCCATGAACAACTCTAAGCAAGTGACATATCTATGACATTGTTGCAAAATATCTTCGAATATTAAAATCCCATGATATTTTTATCATCATCTTATTCAAAGCCCTGTCCCAGCTATCTACATGAATTCAATTTCTCCATTCCAGTTTATCATGTGCCAAATCCTTAGATAGGTTTGCTCTTCTTCAGATCTAACCTTACTACTACCATCTATGTTCCATCCATGTCCTCAACAGTCCGCCCCGTTTCCTTGGTGGGCATCTGATGATATTTTTATGAAATAAAAATTTTGACACGAGAAAAATCTGTGATTATCATAAGAATTTAGAATCTTGACAAACATGAGATGAGAGTCTCACAATATTTTCATAAGATTTTACCAAAATATATCTATTAAGTTATATATTCTAAAGGAATTTTTATATTATTATTTCATTTTTTATATTTTACTTTAGTGAGATTTTCCTAATTTATCCAGGGAGGAACCAAAAGATTTAAAATTTTCTTGAGAAATTTAAGAAAAGAAATTCCAGAGAACAAAATTTGTGACAAAGGTTGACAAGCGAAAAAAAAAAACTTTGTAAGCAAAAATGGAGCAAAATGGTGGAGTGACTGGGATGTTTCGACGAGAAAGAACTTAAACAGAAGGTTCCCACAAATATGGCCAGAAATTAGAACAATGAAAAGATTGAAGCATCTAAAAGATGGTTGTAGCAGCATAGAAGGGTCTAACGTGCATAGAAAACACAAGCATGGATGAATAAATCATAGAGAAAAGCGGCATACCACAATGGGGGCCAAAGGCAGCAAATCAGATCCATTGTCAGGCTCAAAAGCTATTCCTTCCTCTCGTAAGCTTGGATGGCATTACAAAATAATTTTCTGTTGAACTTACAACCTTATAATACCTGGAAAAATAAAACCTCATATCAGTGTCATATCTAGAAAGTCAAATAGCTAGATAGGGAGGGAATGCAAAGTAGGAAGTCAGCCCTAAACCCTAGAAAAGGAAAATATGGAGAGGAGCACTAAACCCTAAAGCAAACCCCAATGGAAGCCAGCCCAGAAAGAAACTCATGGAGACATCATGACCCCGAAAAACGCAAACAAAGCAAAAGTTTGGGCACAGAGAGCAGAACCAAGTTAGTTGTGGAACGTGACAGAAAATGCAAGAAACTGTACCAAGTCAAAACAGACTGAGGCATGGCAGCTATCATTTGTAGTAGATTAAAAGGCGTCTTGACTGAGACGGATAAATCATTTATCGTAGAATGAGGGCCAGTTTTCATGAATTGTATAGGCAAACAAAGCCAGTGACAAACTTGCTAAAGAAGGTACTTGGACAGCTACACTTTCCATCAATGTTAAATTGCCTCGGTCTTGATGTATTCCTCTTTACATTGTTTGAGATCTTTTCTTTTAGGTAGAAGTTTGAGATCTTAATAGTCCCTGTAATCATTTATAAGTTTGTAGGTTCAAGTCATGCTACCATTCAACCCCAAAAGAGTACACTATACAATAGTGAAGGAACATAATATCTCTGAAGAGTGAGTGATTCATTATAATGATATATGAAACTGTTATCCCCTCCCCCAAACACGGAAAAAAAAAAAAGAAAGGAAAAAGAATTGTGTCTGTGCACCATTAGATATATAATCCATAACAAAGGAGTTTGAGGTATCTGATGAAAATTTTAATTTGGTATTCACAAACTAGAACCGTTTGGCTGGTCATTGCATGAATCGTAAACAAATAAATAAGCAGCTGTTATATTTAAAAGTTCACGACGCGAGAGAGAGAAAGAGAGTTCTCTCTCTCTCTCTCTCTCTCTCTCTCTCTCTCTCTCTCTCTCTCTCTCTCTCTCCCTCTCTCTCCCTCTCCAAAGGTCTCTTCCACCCTCTCTTCAAAAGCAAACACCCCTTCCATAGATCCCTTTCACATTCTCTCTTTAAACTCCAAACATCCCTCTCACCTTTATCTCTCCTGTCCAAACATCCCTCTCACCTTTGTCTCTCTCTAAACATCCCTTTCACTCTCTCTTTCTCTCTTCAAAAGGAAAGGCCCTTCCATATGTAAAAACTCCTCTCGATAAAAAAAAAAAAAAAAAGTCCTCTCACACATACCACACATCCCTTTTTATCTCTCACATGTCCGTTACAGTGACCCATTGGCAGACTCTACTTTGTCTTCATCATCCTGGCTTAATTATGCATATCCATCCACAATTAATGTGGGGAGTTTTGACTCTATTTAACTCACCCAGTCCAACTTTCTTCTATGAAAAACCCAAGCGTTAGGCATCATTGAAAGCCAGGATATGCTGGAATTTATTAATGGAGGTTATCCTATGCTAGACCAGTTTCTCACACCATCCTCTGTCAACGCTGATGCAAGAAAGACAGCTCCCAAAATCCAAATATCACTGCCCGGAGAAAATCTGATCATCTACTTCGTGGTTGGATCACTGATACACTCTCAAAAGAAGCTCTCAGACTAGTAGTCGGCCTCAACACCTCTGAAGAAATATGGCATGCATTGCTCGATTCATTCTCTCAAGAATCGTAAGAACGAGAATTCTACTTACAAAAAAACAACTTAGTATGCACAGAAAAGGTAACTCCTCACTTGCTGATTACATCTGCTCATTTAAACGAATACGTGATGACTTTCTAGCCATAGGCAAACCAGTGGGAGATCGTCAAAAGGTTTTTGCGCTTCTCAAAGGGCTAGGGCCCAGCTATGAATCGTTTGTTACCACAATGTAAAAACCCCCAACTCCAACCTGCCGTTAGTTGGTTCCTCTTCTTCAAGGGAAAGAAACCTTGAAAACAATGTATTCCACCATTGACCTTAATTCAGGTGATCCAAATATGGCCTTCCTAGGCCAACATACTCAGGAACAAAGTGGGGGCAGAAATTCTTATAAAAAAAGGGAAACAACAAGGTGGGTTCACGTCAAAAGGGAGTGTATTTACTCAAGCAGGTCAACCACCAAACCCTGGTGATAGGATCCAATAAAACCGCACATATGACTGCAGATGTCGGTAAGCTTCACTCACTTCAACGTTATTATGGTTCTGATAAAATCATGGTTGGAAATGGGAATGCTCTTGATATAACTCATGAAGGACAACATCTATAGATATTAGGAATCATAGCTTACATTTGAATAATCACTTACATTTGAATAATGTCTTAGCTGTTCCAGAAACTAAAAAGAATTTCTTATCCATGAGCCAACTGACAAGCGACTATCCTCATGTCTTAGCTTTTCGTATAAAGAACGGGGAAACTAGACAAGTGATAGGAGTGGAAAATAGATGTGGACGATTTTGCAGCCACATAATGAAGCAACCTCTTTCTCAACTTCAAGTAGAGTGGCGAGCAATGAAATTTGGCACCAACATTGGATCACCCTCAGATGCCAATAGTGGATCGCCTAAAGCAAAATAAACTCATTATGAGTAACAATAATGTTAATATTACCAAGACAATTTGTGGCGGTTGTTAAATGGCTAAGGCGTGTCGTTTACCATTTTTGCTTTCTGATGAATACTGTGATGAACCACTATCTATTATTTATTGTGATTTATGGGAAGCAGCCACTATTTTATCTCACCAGTACTTTGAATATTATGTCAGTTTTATAGATGGCAGCACTCAATATACATGTTATTTCCCATCAAAGCTTAAGTCAGATTTTTTGTAATGTTTTATTTTGTTTCATGAACAAGACGAGACAATTTGGAAAACAAGTAAAAGTCTTTCCATTAAACGGTAGGGGTGAATTTAAAGTAGGAAGTTCATATCGTAGCTCTAAATGAGTGTACAAAACAAAACTAATATCTGACGAGTCATTGGAATAGTTAAAAGCTCGACTTGTTGCTAAACTATTCAATCAACAACCCAGCATTGATTTTCAAGAAACATTTTCCCCTGTTATTAAGCCTTCTACAATTCGGGTTGCCTTAACAATTGCATTGGTCCACAATCGGGATATACAATAGTTGGATATTAAAAATGCCTTCCTCAATGGGTGTTTGAGTGATCCAATGTACATGGAACAACCACCGGGATTTCGGGATCCCTCTCGGCCCTCATTTGTTTGCCACCTTAAGTGGGCCCTCTATGAACTTCGTTAGGCCCCTAGAGCATGGTTCAATCACTTCAGTACATATATCCTCTCTCTTGGATTCTTCTGTAGCTCAGCCGATTCATCACTCTTCATCTGCCATAACTCAGTTGGTACTCTCATGAGTCTCATCTTATACTTTATGTTGATGACATTGTCTTAACAAGCAGTAATCAAGCTTTCCTTGATATATTTATTAAACAACTAAAGACAGAATTTGCTATGAAAGATGTTGGCTTCCTTCATTACTTCCTTGGAGCTGAGGCTTGACAATTTAGAGCTGGTTTCTTCGATAGTCAGACAAAATATGCCTCCAACAGTCCAACCTGCTTTAACGGGCTCAATGAAGGATTGTCAGCCCATCTCTACTCCCTTAATGACAAAGCCATCGTCTCTTCCGTGTGATGATTCGCCCTTCTCTACCCCTCAATTTTATCATAGCATCATCAGCCATGGTTCAAAATAGCACATAGCGGCCGCATTATTGGCCATAGTGGTGGAGGCCGCTACGCAATTCTAAAAATAGTGGCGCTATGGTCTAAAACCTAGTAGAGCCAAGCAATTTCAATTTAAAACATTGTTTTTCCTATTTCTTCTTGTCAATAGCATTTTCTAAAGTTATATTTACCCTTTTTCCTTTTCAAAGTTATATTTACCATTACATGGTTCCACTAAAAAGACACAAGATCTGTGCTATGCAAGATTCAAATTTTTTTTATCATTTAAAAAATTCACACCGCTATATAGCATCGCAACCACTACATAGCGTTTTATCCATTGGCCACTACACCTGCTGCAACCACTATTTTGATCCCTGTAGTTAGCTATCCCTAATACTTGACACCCACAAGAGATCTAATAGTCCTATATGCTTTTTCTAATTCTGACCGAGCTAGCTGTCCATTCACTCAACGATCCACCATCGGATAGTGTACTAATTTTGGTGGAAATCGTATCTCATGGACTGCAAAGAAGCAACCCACTGTCTCTTGGTCCAGCACTAGGGCAGAATATCAGGCTCTGGCTTCCTTCTTCTACGTGAAATTGGGTTGTACTTAGTCAACCACCAACTCTCTCATGCAACAACTTAGCAGCCTTATACATGACAATCAATCATTTCATCCATGCCCGTGCCAAACACATCAAAATAGATGACCACTTTGTCTAAGAGAAAGCGGCCCTTGATCTCTAGTTACTCGGTTTGTCCCCTCTGGAAATCAAGTTGCAAATATTCTCACCAAACTGTTTCTGGACCAGAAAACAAAACCCAAAAACCGTTCACTTTTCCCCCCTTGGGCTAGATCATTCCCTTTTACAACTCTAAACAGGAATGTATGAATAAATGGAAGGACCAAAAAAAAAAAAAATCTTACTCTTTATACATCAGAAACCTTTCAAAAAAAAAAAAAAAATCTACCCCAGAGAATACACAAAGAGAAATGAGCAATATCTAATGGAAAAATGAAGAACAGAAGAAAAGAAAGGAACCTAATGCCAAGTAAATGTTCCCCACGAGTACAAAAACCCAAAGTTATAAAGAGATAGATATGTGTAAATGCCAGAAACCAAAAGACTGACCTTTCTTGTGGTAATCTTGCATGAAAGCCTACCCATACATAAAGCAGGGGAAGTCCATATCCTTCGATTTGGGTTTTCCTATAGGATTTGATGTGCTACAATCCAAGAGAACAATCCCTGAACAAGATTAATAAAGTTAGTAAGGAATAGGCTTACTTTGGATAGAAGAGAAGCTGCGACTTGTAAAGAAAAAGACACCCTTGTGAGATTTTGTGTAGAAATGCTCCAAAAACACTCTTTGGGACGGAGAGGCCATGGCTTTGCTGTGTATTTGCTGCTCTACTCTCTCTTCATGTTCAGGGGTTTGGGGTTTTGGATTTTGGGATTATGCACAGTAGGGCCCACTTGAGCCCAACTTTGATCAGTGCATGCACTTTCACTCCACTCTCATCCCCCTGTAATCTGGCACTGGGCCCCATTTTTCTTTCATCCAACATTTATCCACCATTGAATTAAATCTCCAAGAAATTTAAAAGACCACAACACTATTAAAAATATAATAAGCTAGAAGGTTTCGATCCAATTTTGACTCTATTTCCTATTTTGACTGAAAAATTACTTTCAATTTTTATAATTGACCTAACATAATTTCCTTTCAATTTTCACTAATATATTTTTTCCAGTTATTGACTCTCATCTCCCCTGTTTCCAACATACATAGAATCTTACTTTTTCAGACATACCCTTGATTTAACACGGTTTTTTGTACTAGTTTGGCAATTATATCAAAGCGATGAAATGATCTGAGTGGACTATTTCTTTATTATCAAATATTATCCATATAGAGACATTTCCATGTCCGTGTACTCCATGCGGTATTAATAGTCATCTAAGTGGACCCCATGAGTTGTACTGCATATGAGATGTTTGCAGTCTAATCGTTGAAGTACATTGCCCCTGCTTAAGCTTAAGCCACACCCGCCTGCATTTCTCCGGGTGAGTCCATCAAGTGTCTAACTGAGGCTTCATATGAGTAGAAAGGGTCTAACTCAACAGCATGGCACACCTACTCCAATCCGTTCAAAATGAGTTTCTATGCTTGCATCGGATCTCCCAAAATTTCACTCTAATATAAGTTGGTCTCACTATAATATTGATCATAGAATTAGCATCATGATTAATGAATATAGTTAACCGTGCATAGATTAGGTTAATCATGATATTAATCATATCCTCAATCCTACATTGGAGATAAGTTATGTTTTAGTAAATTTTGAAAAACACTCGTGCATGAATATAGCATTCATTTAAGCAGTTCAGATTTTTAATAGGAGAGCTCGCTATTGGTTTTGTCTTTTCGCCGAGAAGAAGGAAAAGGTTCTCTGCCTACCTTTCCATCCGACTCTTATTGCAAATGATTTTTGCTCTTCATTTGAATGCTATTATGACTGTTTGATCTAATCAATAGGAAATTTTTGCAAATGGAATGGGCCCTAGTCCTGACATTAAGGTTATGGGCTGGATGCAGACTTGCATATTAGGCCCAGTAACTCAATGGGCTAAGCTTCTACAACATTCGCATAGACCAACTCGGACCATGACACCCCTAGGATGTAAATGGAAACGAGCAGGGTCTGGGACATAACCATGATTGTTCTACTCTCATTAGATGGATCCCAGGGGCTACCCAGTTGTTTGGGAACCCTGTCTCATCCCGCAAGTGCAGATGTCCTCTCCTAGCATGTGCGAGTTTTTTTGGACACTTCTCCTCACTTGTGTAAGTGCTCTCAACCCGCGTGTATGGGTGCTCTCATCTATCCCAGAACCCTTGGCTGGGGTTTTAGAAAAAAAAGAACCACCTTCACATTAAATTCAAACAAATTCGATCTGTTAGAATCAAATGGAACATCAACCAAAACGATGACAAATTGTTTGAGACAAAAGTTGGGACTCAGAGACAAGTAAGTTTCGGTTCTTCTTGTGAGGAACGTAAGTGTATAAGAGTGCATGAATTTGAAACCCTCTATAATTTGTACCCAGACCCTTGAGATGCATGTGAGCTTTGAGAATCTTAATGGATCTGAATTCACATTTCTCCGGAATCCAAAACTACAGAATTTAGACTGGAGATTTCAACTAAGTTTTGAATACTTGATTTCCACGGAAGGTGCCTTTTTCCATGGAGAGTGAAGAGAAGTAAAAGTGAATCCACATCAACGGACATGTTTATTTCTAGTCTCCATAGGGCTATCGAAACACGTGAAGAAGTAGAAAGTTTCTAATGTTGAGCCCAATTATACCCCTTTCGCTTTAATCGAGCAAACAAATAGGCTTAAGGTAAAAATAAGATTAAACAAAAGTTTAAATGGTAAGGAGAGTTTTCTCCTATGATTTGCATTCCACTCTACAGGGGCCCACTTGGGTTCACCATGTAGCTTTTTTCACACTCATATACTCAATTTTATGCTCACCAAACATTTACTCACCATTAAATTGAATCTCCAAAAAAATCTATTGCTAAAAAGATCAGGCTGAGCTAATCTTATATTTTGCAAGACCCTTATACATAAGGGGACCTTTCCGTCCATCTTACCCCCAATGATGGTAAAACATCCAAGTGGGCCGCACAAGCTGATCTTCAAAGTAAGTGAAAATCCATCTAAATGGTAAAGCACATTTCCTCTTTGTTCTACACCATTTTTTTTATTTGTTAGTACATGAAATCCAATGGACACCCAAATAACTACTAGGATGATTGGATACCCCTTGACTTACTCAATTAGAGCTGTTGTCAACAGCATAATATGATACCTATTTCACAACCATATTAAAAAAAAAAAAAAAAATTCAGACTCGGATCTTGATTTATGGGACGAATTTAGAATAACATTCAAATTTCAAATTGGGCTTTTACAGTGGACTCGTCCCTTCATTTATCTTTTAGAGGACTCAGATCAGGCTATCAAACCTAAGTCAGATCCCAACCAGAATTTGGACCCTAAATTCAAAATGGATCTAGACCCAGGTTCATGTATGGGCCTTGACAGAGTTATCTGATGACTACCAAGCTGTTAATTCCCAGCAGCAAGATATCAACCTAATAATGATCTAAAGATACAAATGATGAATAAGGGTCAGGTTATCATGAATGAATGACTTCACTTGTGAAGAAGAGATTGTGTGGTAAGAGAGCATCATTGGATTCAATTGCTTGCAAAATGGACCCATAAGACCAACTTTTCTTAGGACATTTTTCAGATCTTCAAATCACATGGCTAGGGTAATCCAATTGGGAGAAATATAACTCACATCCCACCCTCAAGATTTAATATGTTTCAAGATGAGCCCCACAAATCTTGCACAATTTTCAAGGGAATACAAGCTTCCTCACCAGATCACTTCCATAGTAATTCATTACATTTATGTTTCTTTTTTCTGTGTATGTGAATAAAAATATCTGCATGTTTGGTTTCTGTACGGTGCCAACTGAATTATCAACTTACGTACCATCCCTCACCTGCTGCATTACATGTCGTATTTGACAAATTGAACAACAGAAATATATTTCAATCATAAGTAAGGATTAGTCATCACTACAATATTCCAACCAATTGCGTCTATACATGGTAGATTGCCTACATACATGGAAGCAAGCGTCGAGGATCACCATCAACACAATGCACTCAATAATGTCAAGATCAATCTTGGGTGAAACTTCAACAAGCCAACTTCCGCAAAGGGTCAGGCCCTAATTCCCAATTTCATTATGTAACCAGATTTCAACTAAATCCAAGCAACATGAAATCTCAGACAAATACAAAAAAGAGTAAAGCAGCTTTATACAACCTTGTATTGTGGAGTGTGACAATCAACTCTTTGCATAAGTTTACTAACTGAAACGAATGCTTGACTTCACGGAACTTCTTTACCAAATTGTTGTCTTATTATCTCTTTTTCATCTGAAAAAGGAAGTTTATTGTATCTGATTATGGTTGAAGGATAATGGATTGAAGCAGTAGATTCTCACAGCACAAGCTGCACTTCTCGGAGCAATTCACATGAACTAGACCACAACTTTTCTGCAAGTTTAGCATCATAGGAAAGTGAGGACGACTTCAGTGTCCTACCTTTTCCTCCAAAAAAGTATAAACCCGATGCTTCCTGAAATTAATATAGATGAAATGAGTAAATGCATCTCATATTAAATGATTGTCAGCAAGATAATTCCATGAGGAAGTGAGATCAGGAATAAGTTTCAAAATTTCATGATTTCTTTGTCAAAAATCTTTCTAGATGCAAAGATTCAAACTGGCGTGTTAGGTTTTGCTGTTGGAATGGTTGCTGTACACTTGCTAGAGGAATCACTCTTAATGAATAAGCAGTTTCAGTTAAATGAAACATCTAGAAGTCTCCTTACACATGGGTTTGGGAAAATAATTGAAGGGTTTATGTTGGACCCAAAATCCTGTCCCTTTGAGACAGTGGTTTCTATGTTTTGTTTTGGATATGATCCAACGAAACGGACTCTAACCAGCCCCTTAAATGGAGTTATGAAAGCCAGTCATAGAAATAATGGTTGCAATGATAATCTGATAGTTAGGTAGAATTGTAGGGAATTCTCTCCTTACCCCACAGGTGAGAGGTTCAGATATTTGGAGAGATCCAAGATTTGAAATAAAATTTTATTGAACAAAGAAGGACCCGATATACAAGAGAAAAATAAGGTATAAAGAATATTGATTCATAAGTACCAGATACTAAAGACCCTTTTCGAGATTAAACTCAGAAAGGACAAAAATATAACATTACAAGTCGTACACAAAAGAAATAGTAATTCGAACAATATAAGCCATACAAAAAAAATAAAAATAATAAAAAAGAAATAGTTAGTTGGAATAATAGAACTTACGGGAGGTGCTAGAGCTGCATCAATAACTGAGTCAATCCCACTTTCAGGAGATTTCAGAAGCCCCATATATCTCAGAGAAGTATAAGCCAACTGAGCAACATGTGGAGGAACTTCTCGCATGATGCTGGTTTTTACTGCTCCAGGATCAGCGGCCCTGTGCAGTTCACAATAGAATGGAAAGAGGGAACTAAGACATAATATTAGGACTTCCACTTTTGAGCATGACACCACAAGCCAAAATAAGTACCAAGTGATTTTCTCGTTCAAAAAGGCCAAAAAAACTTAATGCAGTAACTTGCACAATGCCTTCTTTTGTTTTAAGATTTGTGCAACACAATTCTTATTTCTTACCACTGAAACAAGATTGATGAAATGGTATTTTTCAAATTCTTTTTGACCATTACCAACTTCATTAGCTGTTATTTTAAAAATTATATTAAAATGCGAATACGTGAATGCAGATCCCCACATTCTCATTCCATGCCCAATCCAAAATGTTCGGGTTAAGGCTAAGATGATGATGAGGAGGAGATATACAACACATACACGAGTACCATTGAAAAAAATACTTATAAAAAAGGAGGGAAAAAAAAGGAAACAATAAATTCCAGCAGCCTCTCTAGTTTTTAAGTGCTGTCTTATTTTTATTTCTTTTCAGTTGTATGTCATTAGATTTTATTAGAGGAGATATTATAGTTGGGACTGGACAGACAGGTACAGCGAAAAAGAATTCATGAACCTGACCCAACATACTTGGGAGTTGGGACAAGGCTTTGATGATGATGATGATGATGAGGCACCAAAAGTTTAATTTGCTGATACATACAGGACGGATATTTGATGAGATGGATCTGTCAACCAAAGCCGTCGATGAAGCTCATATGAGAATAATAGTACGCAAACTGTCAGACAAAGTACAGCTGTGGATTAGATGCAAGAAGAGAATTTTTTTTCTTTAAATATCAATTTACGTTTTGATATATGTTAGATTATGAGTGACAAAGAACATAGACCTATACAAGGATAAGTGGATCAGAAGAAAACTCGAAAGCTGACCAGATAGCTGGAAGTAAAGCTTTAATAATGATGACGGTGATGATGGCTTACATTTGGAGTATTCATAAATATGAGCTAATGGATATTGATCCACTTTTGACCCACGCTTGAGATATTTCCCAGACAATCTTTCCTCATCAACCTGATTGTTTGATACTGCAAAGACAAAAATAATAACAATAATAATAATAAAAAGGAAAACCGAACAAAAGTTTTATACTAGTTTCAGTGGTCAGAAGTCAGAACTCCCATGTTGTTCACAATACTAGCTTTCTTGCCAAATTTGCAGTAGTAACAACCAAATCTGATTCTGAGCAGCAACCTTTTTTTTTGCTGTGTTGGGAGAGTGGTTCAGGTGTGATACGTCAACGTGAGGACACAGGGATATGTGTGAAACTATGATGCCAACTCCACTCAACCGTGAGTGTGTTGGCAAAACTGAGCAGCATTGCTTGCTTATATTTACAGTGAATTGGGATCAAAGACGAGAACAAATCATATTCATTAAGAGTAGATAATAGAGAAGATAAGCCATATATATTAATAGGAAATAATACTGACTCAAGCCAATCAGTACATTGTAACTCATTGTTCCCACTTACAAATAAGATGACTAATGACACATGATATAATATCTAGGACTATTGTCCTAGTGCACCATCATGGGAATGGCCATGTCTAAACATCTCCACCTTTCAGATACCGCCCATCCACAGGTGCTTTGCTGGATGAATGGTATTCACCACCTTTTTATAGATGCCACATGTACAGTGGCAATATTTTGGATGACAAATTACAATGCAAGACTCATCGATTTGTTGGACTCATAGTGGCACTTGCTTCATATTAGAATCCAAAACTAAGAAAGACGGACTAGAAACATAGCTTACCACATCGATGAACAAAAGATGTTACATTGACTATCCGAGATGGTGAAGGACTATTTTTTAGTAACGGCAATAGAAGACTGGTCAGTGCAAATGGACCAATGTAATTTGTTGCCATCATCCTAGAATATAAAGATAAAATTAGCATCAGAACCCTGGTTTTAAAAGTAAGTAACACCACTAGACAATGTCTTTACAATGTACGGGCAAAGCTACGGAAACTAACACCCTTACATACTTCCACTTTCTTTGATTAAAATATGTAAAAAATCTTTAAACCTAGCCTCGTGGCTTCATGTTGGAATGGGAGATCGAGAACATGAAGAGAATTTCCAGCCTTACCATGCATCCAACATAAGAATTAGGATTTGGTAATTTGGAGTGATCCTTAAAAAAAATTATGTTTGTAAGAAGTGGAAATAAATAAAAGCAAATTGTACCAGCAAAACCTAGTTAAAGAAATCTGTAAAAGTATATAAATATCATCTTATAAGAAACAAGAGAATTACTGATCATATCCTTCTGCAGTAACTCTATATGATGTTGCCAATATCCCAGCATTGTTTATCAGGAGTTGGACAGAGGGATGCAGATCATTATCCAAAATCCATTGTTCAACAGAACTTTTGAATTTCCAGATTGACTGAAAGGAAGACAAGTCCACCTGAAATGCTTTCAAGTGAGAATCTTCCTGTTGTTGCTTGATGTCTTGAATAGTCTGTTTTGCACCAAAATAAAACAGGCAGGAAAAAAAGAAAGAAAAAAAAAAGTGAAGAAATGACAGGCGAGGTTTAAGAAAAAAGCAGTTTTTGTGTCTGAGGTGTACCTTAGATAGCAAATAAGAAGACCGTCCAGCTGCCAAATACAGAAAATGAACTTCAATTATATAAAATGCTAAGGACAAAACATGTGTATGTGTGTGTGCGGCGAGAGAAAGAGAGAGAGGGAGAGAGAGTAAGGCATGACGATACTAGTGACACATAAACTGTTCTTCAAAGTCTCATCGAGCCGAACACATCAAGCGGACTCACTAGTACTAGTTCAAAGTTGGATTCAACAGTTGGATTGAGTTAAGTCGACCATTTCCAAGAAATAGAAAACTCTTTTAAACATTCTAACTTAAATTCCTCCAGTGACTTTCCAAATGTGGCTTGAATTTCTATAGTTAAATATCCTCTATCACCAAATATTCCAAATAAAATATTTAGCAAAAAAATTATTCCAAATAAAACTATCTAAACAAATTAAGACTCGACTAGCAAAAGGGGGCTTCTAAGTAAAAATTAGAACAAATAAAATATAACACACAACCTAGCTGCTCAAACAATTCAGCCACAAGCACCAAAAACTCCTGTATCTCAGCTTCCCAGAAAAAAAATCCTTTTCTGCAACTTAAAAGACATGGAGTTCACCGTTGAGTCATAAGACCACTTTGGATTGATCACGCGTTATTTGGGCCTACTATCCATGAATATCAGCATCTTATGCAGAGATTAGAATTATCAAGTCAGGGAGTAAGTTTTTGTAATCTCATTCTCCTACAGGGGCTAATCCCACGGAGGGCACCCTTGTAATCAAGGTACTTCTCAACTGTGCCGCGTAGCTGCCTGAGATTTGCCCATTTTGTAGCTTCTTCTCTTACTTCAAATGAAACCCTCTAAAAGATAGCCCATTCTCCACTCTTCTTGGACATTTGTTTGAGTTTATGATTTATCACCATTAGCAAATAAATGTTTTGATGAAACTGGAGTCAATGTAAAGTGAAATTCCTATTAAAAATAAATCACTACCTTTATAATCTGAATTTATGTAGTGGCTCTTCTTCTACCACTTTTTTGAAGAGGTTCTTTACAAGTTCTATAAATCTCAGCAGTAAGAACTTTTGCTGGCACTCACCAAGAATTACATAATAGCCTTCCCTAGAAAGACATCTTGCAGCTGAAGCACCCAAACCAGAAGAAGCCTGCATGAGTATAAAGAGCACATTAAATAACTCAAAGCCAACAAAAATCTAAGACTGGCAGAGAAGGCATTCCTTTGACCAACTCTATCCTGAAGCAAAAGATTAAAGAGTCAATGAGGATTTTCAATATCATTCAACTTCTCCTGAGACAACCAGAATACTAAGGGAACAAAAGCAGCAAAAAATAAAAACCAAAAAGACAAACTTCCCTTGATTTAAAACTGTTTATGAACTAGGAGATATTCATAATAGTAAACTGGATTTTAAGCATTATGAAATGCTCATTCAAACAGTAGGAGGCTTTTTGGAACTTAAAAATAAACTTAAAGTTTATTACGAGTCTAATTTTTGTGGAGGAATAATTTCCAACTTCAGAAGATGGCCTATTTCTTAGAGCAATATCAAAGTCATTGTGTAGCAAATTTTCCCCATTTTATTTCTATTTTTATTTTGTATGAGACAATACCATTCAAAAAAAAAAGTGCATGCGGCACCATACAGGAATAATATCAAGTTATCAACTACCTAGTCTCTCAAGTTCCCTCACCAACAAAATACTAGAGTTAATGCTATCTTCGACTTTAGTAGTAGTAGTAGTAGTAAACAACTACTCTGCTACTAGAATAATAATAATAATAATAACAACCTAAGAGAGATTAGACACAAACTGGACACTTATTCTATCTTTTTTTCCTAAGTTGGGCTACCGGTCATTAGTGATACTTTCAACTTGAAGACCTAGGGATGGATTCCTCTGGGCATGTGTGTGATACTAAGTGCCAACACCACTTAACCATGAGTGTGTTGGGGGACACTTAATTCTATCTATAGTCCTCTAGCAATAATGCACAATACTACCATCCAAGAGACCTCAAAAATTAAGTCTCAAGCACCAATTTACTGTTAGGTCTCAATTTTCACCATTCATCAAGCATGATCATCCAACCAAATCCTAAGACAAATTGATAAAAGTAACATAAAACCAGATTTCAATCCTCAATCACATTCTCAATATCACAAACATTATTAGAATTCAATTGCAACTCAACTACATTAGTCAGACACGACTTTTCTTCCAAAGCATACATAACATAGGAACTACCCATGTCATAAGCATCAACAAAAGCAAAGTTTCCAGAGGCACCCAAGTTCAAACATGTGGGGTGCATTCTCTTGATCCAGGAAGTTGGTCACTTGAGCCTAGGCACAAACCGGAAAAGCCCATAAATCCCACCCATCAGAAGATCTTACCCAAGCCCAGTACTGTTGCTTTTTCTTTCTTAACCGTCCATCAGTTTTGGCCACCGATCAAAAAGGATTGGGAATCTCCCAATTTCATAAATTTCCAGTGTGACCCACCAGATTAACCGTTTGAATAATCAAAACTGGAGACACTATAATAATGTCTTCATATTGTGCATGCATTACCAAATAACAGGGACACATAAAACCCAGCACACAACAACAAAACCAAAGCAAGTGTGGATGAAAGGGAGGGGAGGAAATTGAGAGACAACTTACTCCAGTGATAATGCAGATGGGTTTGGTTGATGGGTCAGGAGAACGACGAGGATATGAAGAAGGGGAAGTTGGAGAGAGAGCATTCAAGAGCAATTGAAAGTAGGAGAAGATGAGAGAGATGGTCCAAAACACAGCCATCCTCCAAAATTCCATGGAGCAAATGAATTGCAGTGTCTCTCGATTCAAACCCATTTCACCTCTCTCCCTCTCTCTCTCTCTCTCTCTCTCTCTCCAGCTTCTCTCACTTTTCCCCTGTTTCCACAACTTCACTTCTTTCCTTCTACAAACGAAATAGATGAAATGAAATGCGCATTGGGTGCTGTGACTTGTGACTTGTGACTTGTGACTTGTGAGAAAGTCTTCTCTGGCTGCAGGACTCGGTAGATTTCAGCTATTATGATTCATAAGTAAAGAAAGTTTGGCCTGGGCATGTTCCTGGACCTGGGCCTAGCCATGGGCCTGGTCCTGGGCTTACCTTTTCAATGCAAACTCCTACAAGGAGGCTGGACCCACGACCACAAGAGACCCAACAGACGTGAGAGTGAACTGTGAACTACAGCCATAGATATTGGAAGAAAAACCCAGCGCAGGTGGAAGTAAAATCATGAATCGATCTCTGAACAGTTGAGTGAGAAATAAGATATCCAACAACCAACTAGGCTTTGTCCATATTCCATTATCACTGATCACTGTTGCCAATTAGTTTTATGCGTGACATGTTCTATAGTAAAATTTGGGAGGAGGAATTCTTTTTTTTTTAGTGATTTAGATTTTCAACAGGTGAATCTCTAGGAGAATTTGAGTATTTATTAAAGGAAACCTCTTACAAACTTAGAAACTAGTACTGGAATTATTTGAAATAACAATCCGTTTGTTTAGAAAATCAAACAGTGATGGCTAAGGTTCCATGAAACAGGGTCCATAGGGTGGTTGCAATCACTGTAAGGATTATTTTTTTTAGATATTACAATTGGCAACTTCTGCTTGATTTCAAAGTCATTAATTTCTCAGATAAATCGCTTTAAAAACTGTTCTGTTAGTACGGTGCAAACAATTTGGCAATGGAACTACATGATGAACACATCCAGAGAGCAAAAGCAATTTTGGATGAACCAAACCACACCACCATACATATATAGATTGTTCAACTTGTTCGGACAGGCCAATTCTGATAACATACTACCCCAAAAATTTATCATAAAGTGAATCCATTTTGTAGTGACAAAAAACGAATAAGATCATCGGGTTCCTCATTTTAAGGTCTGATAGTTTCATCATATTCTGCAAGTGGAGTATATTTTGCAATTCAACCAATCTGTTGATAGTCATCGAACCAACTGCAAACTGGGATAAGTGTAGAGGGGAGCAAGCTTGTGATAGCATAGACATATTACAGAAAACTAGGTGAACTATCCTTGAATTGTTGGGCTTTCATAGATCACAAACTACCTATAAGACTTACCCAGACTTGCCAAGTAAACTCAACTCGAAGGGCACTCGGTCATATTGTCAGACTTGGATGAAAACCAGTCAAGCTGGCCAGAGTTGATCTTATGCCCTTCCTGGTTGGCTAGTCGAGTTTTGGGCAACCATTTGATACTAAAAAATAAAAATAAATAAAAACAGAATAACCTCTCTAATATGAGATCAGTTTTTTTAATCTACTTCACTTGTACAGCTTTTAGAATCTCAGAATACCATAACCAGCCCTCATAACAGCCGATACTTGAATAATGTTTCACAAGTTTTCAGTGTTCAAAACAACGATCAAGCACTTTGCAAGTTCCCATTGCCATGGCGAAATCCCGATATAGCCAACCAATTGTGTAGTATCATTCCATGAAATGTAGAAACCACAAATGAACAGCCACCCTCCAAACCATTTCCTGAATTGGTCAATGCACGTATCCAATTACGATGATCCATGGATAGGAAGACGTAAAATGATCAATCCAGGCCCTTTCAGTCTTAGCAAATGAACTTAAAATTATTCTAGTTTGGACCATAAAATTCAAGGTTCAGATTATTTTAAGTCAGAGAAACCATCGCCAACTGTGGTAGGCATAAATCCGGTTGCCCCATACATACCAGAGGATGCATTATTAATTTTCTAGACAACTTCAATACACTTTTAAGAGGGCAAATACTACTTCTCCCTTATTTTTGTTCTCCCTGATGACAAATGCACACCGAATATACGTGAGATTATAAATTGCATAAATTATTTTGTACTTTTAACCTTTTAAATTAATTTCTGAAAATCTGAATGATAAATAGTTGTTGTTTAATCCTTGAGTTTTGATACGTAAAAGCTTTAGTTCATTCGATTAGATTTACATTATAAAATGTAACTGAATCACTCCCCCACAGTAATCATATTCCAAGTTCATGTTGCCCTTTACGAGGGTAAAATGAATTCAAATCCCAACAGACACAAAGTTATCTATTCCTCCATTCTCGATGTAAAATTGCTCTTTAATGTAAGTTCCTAATCAGATCGGATTTCCCTACAAACAGTTGGATTAAGAAATGATGGAGAAAGGATTACAACAAAATTCTCTTCTGTTCAAGAAAGAACCGGAACACACCATATCTGATAGCGCTCTCTTCTGATCTAATACCCCAGTTGACCTCGGTGGACCTTCACATTCCTCCTCGCAGTCTAGGACAATTATAAAGTATATTCAAAACATAACCTACCCATTGCCAATATTATTCATGCTCGTCTCCACATTTCAACCTTACCTCAGTACCCGTAACCTGCTCACGATCATACAGAGAAAGTTGTCAGTTTATCACAGCAGTTGGGTTTTTTTAGTACCATTCAACAATGGAGAAAAGGAATAAATTGAAACTGGTTTTATCAGCGACCTGAATTGTCCATGGGATTCCCTGCAACAACGGGTTCAGGCTCCTTGATGTCAACCACCACCACATCACATGTTAGGAAAGTTCTAGCTACAGAAGCAGCATGCTCCAAGCAACACCTCACCACCTGGTATCAACACATCACATGACAGAGGTAAGGACTCCATACTCTTTATCACCTTCATCGATGACAGAGACATTTTCCAGTTCCTCGTTCTAAATTAAAATGGACTGCAAATGAGATGATGAGCTAAATTTTATTTTTAAAAGATTGCTATCACGTGTTGTTTTTTGTTGAAATAGAGGGGGATGCGAAACAATGATATCGCACAATATATTAGAATCAGAATTAGAAAGAACCACAGAGACAATCCACCACATATATACGTAGAACAAGTTCGTCTTTTGTTCAGACCTAGTGTGACTTTCAACTCACCTTGGTAGGATCTATTATTCCAGCAGCCATCAAATCCTCATACTTCCCTGTGGCAGCATTGTAACCATACTTGAAGTTGTCGCTGGTCAGAACCTGAAAGAAGAAAACACCAGGTCAGTAACAATTTTGAAGCAGCAAATATGCAGCAAAACATGGCTTAAAATACCTTAAGAAAAATTTAGGTTTTATGTATGCTAAATACCTTCTCAGTGACCACACTTCCATTAACACCAGCATTTTTCGCAATCAGCTTCAGTGGATAGCTCAGGGCCCTCTTAACAATGTCTGCCCCAACCTACAAAATGTCCAAGGCAGTAAATCATTAAGTTGTATGGAAAACAATTCAAAAAGTTTGTCATTGACTGAGTGGTTGTGAGGAACTTTAGACATGTCAGCACTCTAGTTCCTGAGAACTTGAGATCAGAGAACTAAGTTCCACGGACTGGACAAATAATTAATTTGTGCGCTGCTGGTGGGTGGGGGTGGGTGATTTAATACTCTCACCTTTTGCTCATCGTTCTCAAGAGTCTCTTTTATGGCATCAACCTTTGACGCAAGTCTCAAAAGTGTACAGCCACCACCAACAACAATACCCTCCTCAACAGCTGCCTGAAAATCATAGGAATGGCCAAACATTTATATATTTTCAAATGGAGACACTCGAGCTTATTCAGCCTCAGGTCTGACACCAAGAAAGTACCTTTGTTGCATTGAGGGCATCTTCAACTCTCAATTTCTTTTCTTTGAGCTCTGTTTCTGTTTGCGCTCCAACCTGACCGATATCATTTAAGAGTCAAGAAACAGAACAAAGACGTCCGAGATGAAGTAGTTCAACCATAAAGATCGCATTTAATAGCAGGAGTGGGGGGAAAAGTATCTCAAGGAATACCTGAATAACAGCAATACCACCAGAAAGTTTTGCTATTCTTTCGTTGAGCTTCTCACGCTCATAGTCCTGTTCAGCAGCCTGCAAGACCATGGACACCAGTATGGTTATTTATACTGTCCAGAAAAGACAACAGTCAGAACCAAGAATAGCAGCGACAGCGCACATGCAGTGAATTTTTTGCATAGTAAAAACCATGGTAACCATGATTTTCACTGTGATAAATGCTACTGTAAACAAATAAGGAAAAAAAAAACCATAAAAGAAAAAAAAAGAAAAAAGAAGGATAAAGAAGAGATAAAAAGAAAGAAAGAAGTCTCTGACATCCATTCTAGCCTAACAGACCCAGATTTCCAGGATGGCAAGGAAAATAGGTGCAACATAGATGAAGTCAAAATCAAACCTCTATGAGATTACGGATCTGCGCAACTCGCTTGTTTACAGCTTCTTGAGTGCTTCCATCACCAACAATAGTTGTTGTTTCCTTGGTCAGTACTATCTTAGCAGCTTGACCAAGAACCTCCTTTTCAGCCTTATCCAGGGAGAGTCCAACCTCATCTCTGATTACAGTTGCTACACATAAAAATAATCTCAGCACATAAAGCAACTAAAAGTTTCTGGAAAACGCATCAGGAACAACAAAAGATTTTGCTAACATTAGAATGGATGACATCATATTCAATTGGCAAGCTTGGATGGGTTGTGGTTTGACAAAGGAAAAAAGAGTTGTTCATTGGTCTCCTCAGTCAAATTGCATCCTGAAATTTAAGTGATGGAGCTGCTAGAGGTAAACCGGGTCCAGGAAGCATCGGAGGAGCCCTTGACTACAAGAGTGAAGTTTTGCTAATGAGATGGAGTCAAGGAGTCAAGGAATCTAATGAGCGCTCTCCAGATCTTCTCGGGTTCCTTCCAAGGAAAATTAATTGGAGAAAGTAACTGGGCTAATGTAAAGGAATTCAAGCCCTTCAAAATTCCAATTTTATTTCAATGAGATGGAGTTGACTTCTTACATGGTTTTTTTGTCATGAAAATAAGGTCCACAAACTTGGGGTAGAAAGAACATCTCCGTGGGTGGTTTGTATTATGTAATGGTCTTGGTAGGGGTATAATACTCTCATACCCCGCTTTACCTTGTTTGTTGGGTGTTCTCTTCAGTATTCTCTCTATTTCAATAAAATAGTTTCCCGTTTGAAAAAAAAACGTGTTACAGGAACAGCAAATTTTGCACAAGCACATCTTTGAAATTCATTACAAATATTAATAAGTTCAGAAAAGCCTTACCTCCAGTCAGAATAGCAATGTCATCAAGGTACTGGCTTTTACGCTCTCCAAATCCAGGAGCTTTCAATGCAGCAATTTTCAATGCCCCTCTGAGTTTATTCACAACAAGGGTTGCAAGAGCTTCCTGTTCAATGTCTTCAGCAATTATCACAATTGGATATCCGCCCCTAATGGCATCTTCCAAAACATTGATTAGATCTCTGGCACTTGTGATCTTCTTGTCAACAAGAAGCAACTGTATCAACAAAAGCCATCATCAAAATAAATCTAAGTCAAATCCAGAAAGAAAAAATAGTGATAACAATAGCAATAGGATCAACCATGCAGCCCACAAGCAGGATAAACACAAACCTTGCAGTTTTCAAATTCAACTGCCATTTTCTCACTATCAGTTACGAAGTAAGGGGATATATAACCACGATCAAACTGCATTCCCTCCACAACATAGAGATTGTTCTCAGCACTTTTCCCTTCTTCAAGAGTCACTACACCCTTCCTTCCCACTTTGCTCAAGGCCTCAGCAATCATGTTTCCTATTTCATAGTTATTTCCAGCACTAACTGTAGCTACATCTGCCAGTTCACTCTCTTCCACCTGCAGTTTCACATAATTACATGGTGAAAAAACTGATTTTTTTTACAGTAGCATCAAAACACTGGTCCTAGAATATCCGTAAATATGAGAGTTGAAAAAAGATGTGAAGATGCGATGAAGATTTGGAAATTGAAGGCTTAATTCTACTTGAAGAAGAGTTTTTGGGCAATTATGAGAGCTCTAAGAAGGCCTGCAAGGGTTTAATTGAGTATTAATTACAAACAGCCCTGATTATTAAATAAAGTTGAAGACGGGCTGTTTATTCAACAGAGAATGCGAGGGGCCTATTTGCAAAAACCAGAAAATCCACAAAAATTGGCAGAACGTGTAGTGTTTTGGGGGCCTTTAATAAATGGGTCTAAATGGGCCCAAACCCACACAAACCTTATACAAGCAGGGTTGCCCATCAGTCTACTATTTACTGATGAGGCCCCCTTGTCCAAAAGGCGGGCCATTTGGGCCCCAGACGTGCGACTTTGCACAGCAAAATTCAGGTTCGACAGTTCTTACCATAGTTTCTTTAATTTGATTTATGTGGGGGCCAATTTAAGTTAGGAAATTTAACCGACTTGGTTGAGAAATGGATAGTTGGCATGCCAAATAAACATATAGAAGAGACTAAGAGTCGACGATTTCTTTCTTCAGCAGTTTAGTTTTTTTTCTAGTTTTGGACATTGTATAGAACACTGTTTTCAGCTTTCTTCTCCATTGGGACTGATGCATTCTCCTGGTATTGAAGAAAATATTGGATTATTCACTGATAGCAGTGCTACTTTATCTCCTCGTTTTCTTGCATTGTTTACTGTTGATTAGGTTTAGGGCTGAAATTTTGGTTTTCTATTTAATTAGGGCTAGGGCTTTCAATTGCCTGCGTCAAGATGTCAATGAACTAATGAAAGCAAACAGAGCGCATAACACTACAGGCACAGGATCAGGTTGGCACGGCTTCCATACATAACATGTCAATCGCTGGACTCAGGCCCCACTTGGACCTAATTTTCAAGCTTAACAAAAGAGAATACAGACCTATGCTTGGCAATATTCTCTATCCAACCCTGAATCCAGGCATATCAATGGTTATAAAAGGTTAATCTTCAGCCTGCCTTTCACACCTCAGGGACATATCCAGGTTTGAATTTTAGGACCTTAAGCCAAAGAGTTAGCTTACAGAGGCCAGGCCAGGATCCAGCTCATTGCCACACCTACCAAGGACAGTTTTAAGCCCAACCAGATGCAGATAAACATTTTTTTTGTACTTAAATCTTGAAAGTACGCTAACATCCATCAGAATCAATTTAAGTTGCAGCTACACGAGTAAACAATCATCCGGGCCAAAAAAATGTATGTGCATTCAACTTACCTCTTTGGACATCAACTTCAACTCAGCCACCAGAGCTTTGGTGGTTTTCTCAATGCCACGAGTGATCTGAACAGGGTTTGCACCCGCTGCAATCACCTGACAGATCATTGGCTTCTAATTAGTACTACAAAAATGCTGGAATTTCTCAAAAAAAAAGAGGGGAAACAAATACTCCTCAGGTTCAGCGACAATCATGGAAGAGAAATATATCACAGACCTTAACACCTTCATTAATCAGACCTTGCGCAAGAACAACAGAAGTAGTAGTGCCATCCCCAGCCAAGTCATTGGTCTTTGCTGCAGCTTGTCTCACCAACTTAGCACCAATGTTCTCAACAGGGTCCTCCAATTCAACCTAAGAAACAATTGGATTTCAAACAGCCTTCAGTAATAACATAACATGATACATCAAGACATCAATTTCTTCATCATTACTCCATTAATTACACCAACCAGTGTCATTCATACTTCACTTCATTCACTAAGAAGCTAAACTTACCATACAAAGAAAACGCATGAAGCTAACACAAAGCAACAGTTTATTTTTTTCAAAAAAATAACATATGTATGATAATCAAGAGAAATAGGTCTCCCTCCCTCTCACAAATGGCCCCACTTCCCTTAATCAGGCTATTCACTGGTTCACTTCCTCGTGGCTGTTTGTGCCCTCCTATATGTGGCCACGTTGATTAGAAACAGGACACATTTATGGAAATTATTACCTTTTGCAATTGCTTTATACGCACACAAGCATGCACATGGTACATCAGAAAACGTACCATTTACAGAACCCTTTAGGCACCTCACACTAGAAAGAACCAAATAAGACTCACCTCTTTGGCCACAGTCACGCCATCGTTTACAATTTTTGGGGAGCCATATTTGCTCTCAAGAACAACATTCCTGCCCTTGGGACCAAGAGTCACTCCAACAAGATCTGCAAGCTTGTTAACACCAGTCTGAAATACCAAAAAACAAGAAGGCTTAGATAGCCAAATCGCAACAATGTTTCAGTGACAATGGAACCACATTTGAAAAGATCGCAAACTCACTTGAAGCTTCTTAAAGGCCGACCCATCTTTGTTGAAATATAACTCCTTGGCCATTGCCTGTATCTTGGGAGAGCATCTCTTCCGAAGATGCAGTTGCTGTCTCCTTGAAGCAAAAGAAGTTGAAGATATTGAGGAGAGAGAAGAGAATTGAGATAACTTGTTGGATGAAACTGAAAGCTTCTTGTCCGTTGCAAGGCTTTTAGAAGCTGCCAAAGAGCCAACTATAGAGATAGTGCTCAAAGTTGATGCCATGTTCTGTTAAAACCTGAAAGCCAGAACATCGCTTTCTGTTAAAAAATTGTATACATTGAGGCACTAAAAGGAACACCAATGGGTGATATGGAGGCAGGGTAAAGGGAAGCCCTGCACTGGTTATTTAGCCTTGTTCCAATCATTTCTTCAAGATTTTCAGCACATCAAATGCCCTACCAACTACACGATTTCTAAAGATACAAACTCAACTCAACTCATGTTTTGAACAAGTCAATCAATTCAACAACATCAATTTATTCATTTAATGGTAAAAGAGATGATTTCGTTAATGCCTAAAAGAACATGCGCGCAAGCAGAAAACAAAAAAATATCAAAAAATGATACAAAATATATATACGCCATAACAAGAAGGAAACAATAAATGCCACTACACACAAAATTAGAAAGAAACTCCCACGAAGAAAGATGACCTATCCAGACCAGACTTAGCTAGTGAGTCTGCCAAATCATTAGCTTCCCTTGGAGCGCACCAAAACTGAATATGCACATATTCAATCTAATTAACAGCAAGCCGCAGGGACCAAATTTGAGTTATCAGAGCGAATTCAAGTTTTTATGAATTCCTTCCCCTTTTTCGTCAATCAGTTGCAGGTCCAATGGTCGCATCCGATTTATAATCATCTGTAAAGACTTGCCGCACTTCTTTACAATGACTACACTTTATATAGAAGAACTCTTTAAGACCACCACAGTTAAATGAGATGAGACTACTATTACGATGATGACGATTATAAATCCGATCATGATTCAAGTTTTTACACACCATCATAAACACAACCACATCAAAAACAAAAAACAATGCAAAAGCTTAGCAATTCATCAGATGAGCCTGCATATTCAAATCCCTCAGGTTTCACTAGAAGATTTCTAATCAACTGAGACACTGACCACATCTGCACGTATGCTTGTATTTAGTGATTCGGGAGGATCAAAGCTCACACACGAGATTCTTCTCTCTCTTTTTCTAGATTTTCATATTTAATGCAATCATTTCCCAATCTAACGTCGAAGCTCGTTTGAATAAACCTCTAAGACACCACCGAAACGAAAACGAAAGCAGCTCCATTTCAGTTAGTTTTTGGGATTCTCGCACCGCCTTCTCCAATCCATCCAGATCAAAATCCATAAAACCATCATCTATCCATGTTACATCCAAACGCTCACGGTAAAAAGTAAAAGAAAAAAAATTGTATTCGACACAGAGGATGATCAATATCTACAACAAATACAAATCCATATCAGAAGCTTTTTGCAAGTCAAAACCCTAATTCAAACCTGAGATCTCAAGGGTTAGAAGAGAGAGAACGATTTCTTTTGGTTTTGGCGGATAAGGCTCGCACTCAGTCTCAGTTGCTTCAGCTGCTGATGCAGCGAAGTGGGAATTAGGGCAGGGTTTTAAAGAGGGTTCTTCTCCTGGACGTTTTGTGGGAGGATCTAGGCCGTTGGATTGAAACTCATATGGGTTGTATCTTGTCGTCGAGCAGAGTATATTTAAGATGACGTGGAACGGAAGAGAGTAGATGGAAGGGCTACTCGTTGGAAGAATCTAGAAGATGATAAACCTCTCTCTCGTTTGTGGCCGTTAGATCCTTGAAATGATTTTAATGGTGTTGATTGCTTCTTTAAAGGCGTGATGGCCCACTTTTATATTTGATTAACGCCCATTCAGTATGTATTAATCGTCCATGATGCACGCCATTGAATTTATCACCATAGGAACCTTTTTCTCCTTTTAGCCTTCACAATGTTTCGTCAAGAAAATAGAAACTATGGCAATTGTATTATGGCAATTGAATAGTAAGATAAAAGTGAAGTAAAGCTTTTATTACCTTATAAGAAATGACGAGGAATGATATCAAAAGTACATACATTCATTATTCTCTTATTATACAAAAAAGTCAGCATTTCCTTGAGTATTGATGTATAGGAAAATTTACTCATAAAATACTGATAAATCCGCATATAAAAATACCCATATAGAATTGAGATAAAAATGCCCTTTTTATTTTCACTGCCACTTACACTTATGTAACTTTTGGCAACCAAATCTTTAGGAAAAATATTTTCGTTCTCTAAAATTGTGGTAAATTCATGTTTGACAATTGTAAATCCTTGAGGATTTGGACGAATTGAAATCTTCATTTGTTAGGATTTCAGATTTTACCACCCCCATAAAATTTGAAAATCCTCATTTATATGGATTTGCATGATAAACCTTATTTTTTTCAGCTATATACATCGATACACAATAATATCAATGTGAAATCATCGACTATACAAATACCTAATGAGGAATCCTTATTCTAGTGACAGTGAATAATCATCAGATTTATGGATTCCTTGCATGTTACCAAACATGCTCTTAAAATTCAAAAGATCGAAAAATCCTAACCCTTTGAATCAATACCAACCTTAACACCCATTGTATTCATTGTATTTAAAGGCCTTTATCTTTGCCATAAGATAAAATAGATGATGAGTAGAAAAGGTTGCAACAATTAGAAATGTTTACCTTAAAGCGTGTTTGGATGGAGTACAAAGGAAAAGCAAAATGAACTGTCGGGTGACGTGGCACCACACCTTACTCTACCCAACATATCAAATTTTAATTCTAGCAAACCTGAATAACTTGCTTAGTTGACCCCTACCTTCTTTCTTTTCCATGAAAGCTTACTACCCTCACTTTCATCTTAATTTATTCTAACAAACCAAACACATGTAAAGTAATTCAATACTCATTTTATTTTAATCCACCCCACTTTAATTTCATTCATAATTTGAGATTTACTCTACTCTTACTCTATAACTCTCGGAAACAAACAGGCCCTTAGTTTTCCAAGTCAATTTTAGTGGGTCAACCGTTAGTCAAAATTCAAATATTGGTTGAGCACATTCATATATGCCATTTAATGGGGGCGTGCCTTTCAAATTCAAATGGCTCACCATCACTATTTCACCTTACTTTAACTTCAAGAAACATTCACTCAGCCCAATGTTATGCGTAAAATGAAATTGATTATGTTTAAGACACATTAATTATCAATTTGATCACAATAGACGTGATTACTATGACAAAGGGCATAGCTCTCACCTGAGTGGGTTTTTTTTTAAATTCTCGTTAAAGTTAAAAGTTGTTTCTAGCACATTGTGAGTTAAAGATTAAAAAAAGTTTGGACTTTCCTCACAGGCCATTCATCTTTTATGCAAGAAATATGAAAATAAGATTTATATATGTAAAATTTACACATGTAAAATATTTTATTATTTTTATTTGGAAGCACCATTTTCACGCAAATAAATGTTAAAAGTGCGAACTACATATGTAGAATTCCCAATAGAATTTAAAATCCATGAGAGTTCAACACATGAAACTAAACAATTTTGTGTTTGACGAGACAAATATAATTTGAATGGTTCAGGTTAAAAAAAATTTGGTCCATAATAATAAGGAATGATCGGTTTGGATCCCACTACCTATCCTAGGCAAAACATGCGCCGAAGATAAGCATAATATACCCCACCAAGGTGTAGAAATTTTCATATAAAAATGGCCCATTTATACACCATTTGTTAGACCTTATTTACGCATGTGGAGTGCAAACATACGTAGGTATACATAATATGTAACATATAAAATGTTCAAATGTAAGATGGATGCACATGAATATTTTTTAAAATATAAATGGGTATAAAATTTACATATGAAAATAGGTGCAAACAAATGACCCCATTGAAAGGCATTGTACCACATGGGACTCCAAGATCGCTTGCTTGCATTTTTTTTAGCATCATCATGTTTGTTTGCCTTTTTTTTAAGCATGTAATTTACACCAAAAAAAAAAAACTCTACACCAGAATAGGAGTGAAAATCACTTTTGCACCTCCTCGAAAAAGGCACCAACACAATCTCTTATACGATGGTTGCATTTTGTGGGCCCCATTCACCTTTATTTTTTTTTATTTTTGTGGGCTCCATATTTATAATCCAAACCATTTAATTTGTTCATTGAAGTAATAAACCCCAAGATCTTAAAGTGTTTTTTTTCATGACAAGAAACCGCATGATTGATCATTGGTAAAACCCCCAAATCAACAACACCACCCCTACTAGTACTGTATAACAGGTAAGGCACCAAACGGTTTGAAGTGGGACCTCCAACTCATAGAAGGCAAATTACTCCAAAAGAGTCCGAAAATTTGTGGACATCCAGTGCACGATAAGCATGAGGGATTCAGGAATCAGTGGATCCGTACTCCATAGAAAAACAAAAAGAGATATTCTTGGCATCACAATATCTGTAACATCCCACATCGCCAAGAACGTCCCACATCGCCAAGAGACTGCCCAGGGCTTATATATGTTCACGCCTGTGAATTTAGTAAGACGCGTTTTGGAGCTGAATAGGCTCCGAGAACAAAACCTTGGGGCCTAGGTTTTAAATGGTGCGCCCTTCCGCCCTGTACTGTCTCTTGGCGATTTTAAAAATGCCTCCTAAAAGTTCAATTGCTAAATGGGCTGGTGTGGCCACAATTATAACCCCTTATTTAGATCTTCAATCCTAAGGTTTGGGCCTGTACCATTAAATCTCTACCTTGTGAAAATGAAGCCCACTATGGTGATATAAAGAAAGACTATGGAAGGACAACTTGTGGTCTGCACAATGGATGTTTATAGCTTAAAAATATCACCAATCTGAAAATTCTAGAGCAGGTAAATTTATATTATTTTGCTGAACAATGCAAAAAAGGAAACGTGTTTGATGATGAAGAGAACAGCGATGACGATGGCTGCAAACTAACAACTTCTTTCTCTTTACCTCAGAATCATATAAATTTCCTTGTAGAACAGAGAAACAACAAGATTATAGATAGAGAGAGAGAGAGAGAGAGAGAGAGAGAGAGAGAGAGAGAGAGAGAGAGAGAGAGAGAGAGAGAGATGGGATAGGAAAAGCATAAACATAGCAATGCCAAAAAAGCTTCTTAATGTAGTAACAATGTAACCTGCAAGGGAAGAGGGCAGACCAGAAGTTACAAAAGAAAGATGGAATGTCTAAGCCACCTCTTCTCAACACATAGCTCTGGAGACTGCAGCTTCAATTCTCCTCATCATGATGTCAAACTCCCATCTGAACCACACCAACATCAAGCCTTAGCAGAGAACACTAGGGTCTTCACACAACAACATGTTTTGTTAAAGCAGATGCCTCTCACTGTGCAGCAGCAAGTGAAAGAAATTCTAAAAAGAACTCAAGGAAATTTTGTACAAATATTGATATGCTTTGACACGGAGAAATAGATATACAAGGCGGCCCTGCAAATGTGATTCTCGCGTCAGACCTCCAGCGCTGGTAGTGCATGAACTGCTGCTTCAAGATGCTACAATTTCGTCGGCAACCTGTAAGCCTTATTAAGAAACTTGGAAGCTGCTTTGTCGTTGCGATAACACAAAACACGAAGGATTGTGTTCGGCTCAGTCGGGCTCCAATTGCCTGACGTTGGAGGTAATGGAAGCTTTGATTTGGCAGAAGGGCCATAAGATTCTATAGTCAAACGCCGGTAACGCTCCACTAGGCCGTCAGTTTCAGTGCGAAAGAGGGGAAGAATGCTCCTCAACTGGGTTGACGCCTTGTCCACCAATTCTTCTGGTAATCCATCACCATTACAGACATAAAGATCTTTAAGGGCCACAAAATCATCCTCTATAATTTGACAATCCTCAAGGGTGAAAGCACGGGATGGGCCGCCAGCAAGAAGGACGAGCAAGAAGCCATCAAAGGATGCTTTCATTACGGCGGTAATCACATGATTGCGCACTCTATCGTGCACGATGGATGAAATAATGTCAAGGTTAGTGTCAAGCCCTTTT
Organism: Cinnamomum chago; assembly: GCA_038049695.1. Classification (NCBI taxonomy): domain Eukaryota; kingdom Viridiplantae; phylum Streptophyta; class Magnoliopsida; order Laurales; family Lauraceae; genus Cinnamomum; species Cinnamomum chago. The sequence goes on from CP142451.1 coordinate 13,636,009, forward strand.
TGGAAAGGCTCAATCCTAGAAGATGCTACATCTCCAATGTATAAATTGTCCCATAGAACATTACTTAGGTCATGGAATACCACCTTGTATGCCGTTGCCTCACAAAGCTGTTGGATTCCTTCCTGACAAGCAGCTATGGAGAGCTCAAACTTGTTCTCCACACCACTTGCAATGTCCTCATTATAAGATTCTGCATTTCTCAGGTAAGTAACTATCCTTTTCTCCAGTGACTCCAACTCTGTCCGCAGATGATAAAGAGTATTCATACGTACACATAGCTGTGGCAAACCAAAGGAGTCGTCGCTGCCTACAGTCCCAACCTGAGACTTTCTTTTCTGGGAATTCTGGGGTTTCTCTTTTTTAATCCACAACTTTGAAGAGGTAGAGCATCTCGTTAATGCTGGCAAAGTGGGAACATAAGTTTTCCGAGTTCCTAAAATCAGAGTATGATGTATCAGAGACATTCTTAAAAACTAGAGTATGATGTATCAGAGACATTCTTAGAAACTAACAGAATTTCTTTTCTTTTTCCCTGGCCATTGGGCCAATTGGTACAATAGGCACACCCAATGAATTTCAATAAAGAGGAAAGAACCCAGATGATCCACATGCGCCTAATATGGAGGTTGCATTACTGAGCAGTCTGGGCCCGCCTGCAATAACTGCAAACAAATGCAATCCATGGCGCAGGGTCCTCTTAGATGGATATGATCATCCAATTAGACTTTTGGGTCATGTGAAACTCATATTGCGGAACCCCCATCAACTGTCCGTAACTGCAGGTGGGATCACAGATCACAATACAGCTCTCACCATATTCACGCATGAGACCGGCAGGGGGAATTTGGCAGAATGGGTGGCACTTAATCCTGCTAGGAGTTCAGCACAAAATCACAATGGAATACTGTTCTAACTTTTCCCCATCATTATCAGCTATGTGATGGATAAATAAAGAAAAAATGCTGAAAAATTTGTATCCAGTCTCATATGGTTTCTGCTTTTATCATCACCTCTCATAGACAGAACATGATGTATTCGGCTAAAATTATCAAACTGCCTGAGTAGAGGTGAATCCAAATGCAAAAGCATACCAAAGATCCTTTGCAAGTTTTTTCCAGCTTACCACAGCCAGACTTTGCCTTAGATATGTATTGTTGAAGACTCCGGTTGAGGCCAATCATCAGGTCAGGAAGCAAGGCAGAATGCATTGGAATTGGCAGCTGAAAAAAAGCATCCAAAGTCTCGTCTGCTATTCGTAGAACCTCAACTGCGGATGAAGCAATGCTTTCCTTATTTGCCCTTGGATTCCAGACCTATACAGAGAGAGACAAGCAGTCCATAGGTTATCCTCGAGTAAAGGAAACAATCAGATATACATGTTTCACACAATAATTGAAGATAGAGGTGTTAAGTGGATGATTAACTTTAGAATAGCAACATAACAAATGAATGGAAACCAAAAGTCACTAATATCTGGACAACCTTTTACAATGAAGGGAGATAAGTAAGAAAAAGAAAAAGAAAAGGCAAAAAAGCAACAATCATTGATTATAGTTCTTTTTGTCACAATGTTTTTCATGTAAAACCAGAAACTTGATTAAGGGTCTAAGATACTATTGTTGTGAACCAGGCCTGAAACAAAAAACTGCAAAACCAGTTTTTGCAGAAAAGCCAAACCACTATTGGTGCAAATAGGCTGGGCCATCCCATTAGGTCTTCGAGTGTGGCAGTAAATGACCAACTTCCACTGAGCTGGGTCAGCCCTTCCACATCAAGCGAAACATGGGCCAATGTCATTTGTCCATCAGCAAGCAGGGTGTAGGCAGATCCATGCAATTATATATCTATTCTACATAATATTATTGTATAATTAAGATCTATATTAGTATAAAAGTATAAATCTGGCTCAGAGAGCACAATAAAAAATTAAAAAAAAAAAAAAAAAAAAAACCCTTCTAAACAAGTCAAATTAGGGCTAGAAAGCCTGGTCCACGTCAAGTTTGCATTGGTTTGAGGCCAAATCCTTGTACTATCTGGCTGGGTCTTGTGTAAACCCTTACCCAGACTGTTGATAACCCTTCAAACTACCAAGGCCTGGTGGTATTCTATTCCACCCCACTGAAGTAGTGGGTTCAGCTGGGTTCTAAAACGTTGAAAACTTCTCTACAATTTAGAAGAAAGGTCTTAACTATTAAACTTCTCCATATCTCTCTTTTAACAAAAAAAAAAAACCATGTAAGCTAGGAGCCTAGGATTGGACCAATAAATGTAACTTAGAATACGCAAATACAAGATGGATATGATAAAGACACACCATAAATATATATATATATATATATGTGGGGTATTCAGGTAAGGGATTCCCTCACCATGTGTGGTGAGGGACTCCCCTTTTTGGGAGGTTTCAAGTACAAAATGGTGCACTCCCATTAAGTACAAAAGCCCTTTTGTACTTGAAACCTCCCCAAAAAGGGGAGTCACTCACCACACATGGTGAGGGAATCCCTCACTTGAATATTTCCATATATATATATATATATATATATATATATATATATGAGATAGATATTAAATGTAAAATTGGAATATCAAACATGATATGATAAGTTGCTTGTTCTAAAGGAGTTGGATGTCATATAACATGACCACATCTATGGTCAGAAACTTCAACTTTGCAATGAAATTAAATAGCGAAGAGAAGGGCTTCTAAAAGAAGCAATATTTCACCACTCACAGGCAAGACAGATTTACAATGTGTTTGGTTAATCCAATTAGCAACCGGGATGAATGTTTTGGCAGAAGGAATTATTATCATTTTCAATGAAGTAGTTGGGCTGGTGCTGATATGAAACACCACATCAGAAGAAACATTGTTTTTTTGCCGCCAACAATTGTCAGCACCAAACCAACTATATTGATTTTAGGGCAGAAAATAGCAACCAACTTCCAAGCTGCTGTGCTTTTCAAGTGTGGAACTCAATTAGCGGGAGACATGAAGGAAAAGCAAGATCAAGCATACTTCATGTTGCAAGTTCCTATCAATCCATTCCTTCAGCCGGTCCACCATTATCTTTATCCATTCTTTAGCCAGATTGGCCACCTTGGATTCAGCCTCATAAGGAGGCATCTCACGAATGATCGCCTTCCCACCATCATCACTATCAACTGAATCCTCCACAGCAATCTGAACAAGATCTTTCTCCAGTTTATCTGCAGCTTTCAACACTTGAACAACATCAGGTGTCAGCTCCATGACACCTGATGTGAATTGTTTCAATTCATTTCCATAGCAAGCGTGAAGGGTAGCAACAGCAACACCAGCAGCAAGAGGATGCCACCTCTTCAGGATTGGACTGAATACCTCCTTCTCCTTTTTTGCTAAATCGTTGATGTCCTTTGCAAGGATGGAAAGAATTGGTAGCGGATCAGGCTGGTTTTTAGATGCACGCCTGCTTGAGTCTGCTTTCTCCATTCTCTGTCGTAAGACAAGCAAATTGATCAATGGGAATAGGAGTCATAAATTCAACAGACAGGCTATGTTAGCCTTAAGTTCGAAGTACACGAGGCTTGGTGGTAACCAACACAAGTCAAAATGAGGTTTCCATGTAGCCACACATGCAAAGGTGGCACATGCGTGTAGGAGACAGTTTGACTCCATGGGGTGGGCTGCTCCATGTACATACTTCAAGTGGGAAATCAAGCAAGACTGCTCATCAAGTGGATCAGAGTAGCCAACAAACTGTGATTAGAAAAAAAAGGGCCAATGGTCATGGTATACTTGGGACCTGCCTGATGAGCAGACTGACATTATCGTCACTTTCTCTTCCCTCAAGTTACATACTTGAGGAGGCCCATCTGATGCATACTTGGACAAGATACACATATGGCTACATGGAGAAAGGCATGAAAAAAATGGCATGTAATATTGGCAAGCAAAAATTACAGAGGCTAAAAGTGGGGTACATGCCTGAGCAAATGCTGTGCGAAGCGATGACTTGATGTAAATGTCGATTGTCTTTCGTGCCACATCAACTTCTTCTTTTCTCCTGCGACGATATTCACGAGAAATATCTTCCGCCAATATCATTGCAGATGAGACCCCCAAAGAAACAATACTGTGCATCGAATCGATGTTTCCAGAATGGAATGTGTCGTGATAGGCAAGAAGTCTTTTATCTGCCCAACCCAATATTGAACTCAACGTTGAACTCAAGATCTTAGCATACATAGGATCCTTCGTTGCCTTTGCATCTTTCGCAACCTCGACCAGCTGATTATCAGCAGCAATGAGTAGGCTATTTTCCACTTGCCCAGTTGCCACAAAACGGTGAAATAAAATCCATGAGAAGCAGAGGTTGTGAAGCATCTGATTCAGTCCAAGGATGGGCCACGTTTTCTTTATTAGTTCCATAAACTCATCAACCTCTTCTATAATTGATGTTTCTTCGTTATTATCAAAACAAGCTTCTAATAACATCTGGTACAGTCGGAGATTAAGAGGATAACCATCTGCCCAATGGTATGTATCAAAAGCCGACCCATCAGACGATTTACAAGCAAGAGACATTACAGCACTACGCAATACTTGCATTGACTCGGAATTTCTTCCCGTTTCTAATGGTCGCTCGAAAGCCCCATGTATAATTTGCCGAAGCCGTTGCGCTGAGGGGTCTGAATTTTCTACAGGTAGATGAGGATGCAATAAGAGTCCAGCTTCAATAACCTTCAGATTCCTTATCTGCCATGCTTCATATTCTTCCTGATCAAGAAAATCAGAGGCCTTGAACTGCTGCAATAGCTCCAGTGGCAAAACCATTTGCTCAAAGCGTTTTCCATGCTGTTTCAAGAAGAACAAGTGGCTGCAATCAGTTATACTAGTGTTTAAGATGAAATATGTGTTCTTTATGCATCAATACATGAATAATGACTTCGTGCCATCCCCATTCAACTCGAAACCATGGTTCAGTAACCCAGACTGTTGTTCTGATGTGTCTCACTATGGATGGGGAATGGCCACTTCCTACATGACTCAGTATAGGAAACAAGTTGACCTAGTAAAACTCACCCAGTCAACAAAATAAGAAAGGGCTACTTATAATGTGCACCCCCTGCACACATGTGAGTGTAGGTAAACTGAAAAAACTACTAATTCACAAACTGTAATATTACTAATGAAATGAAAAACAAATAATATTATTCAACCCACTAAACCCTACAACTTTTTAATCCTATATCCTAAAGCCACAAACAAGAAGAACAAAAGTGTAAAGATGGTGAGGATAAGGGTAACAATAACAACAAAAATGATACAAATTAAGAATCAGATCAAATAAAATAATGAACAACCCAATGGCACATTCAATTTCCTTAACGGCCTGTTTGTTTCAAGCAACTGAATTTGTATGTATTCTAACACATGCATTTCTAAAAGTTTTTAAAATTGAAGAAACAAAGGTGATGTCCAAAAATGAGCATCAAATAATCTTTCCTTCAAGGGAACCAATGGGAGGTGGGAAATGAATACTCATCCATCACCCCCAGTAATTTATATCCTAGGAAAGTCAAGGACCCATCAACATTCTCACCCTCACCTCTTGTTGGATCCCATTTGAACATGACTTCCTATGTATTCAATTCCATCCAAACAACAGGGCACTAGGCTATAATGAACATTAATATAAATTCTATGAATTTCAACACTCAAATACCAAACACTGAATCTTTTAACATAATTAAAAAAAAAAAAAAAAAAAGTAAGAACCAAGCAAATTACAACCTAAAATCCAAGATTATGTAACGTTTATACATGCAAAAGATCCTGGGTAGGCAAGCAGCAGGATCCTTTTCTACCTGATGAGACAATACTAAAAAGCTAGCAACATAAAGTCATTGTCTTTCTCCATAAATACAAACAATCACCTCCCAATTGTTCTCAATTCAAACAGACTCTAAAACCTTTAAAAAACAAAAAAAAAACCCAATAACCAGAACATCATGAAAATTAAAACAAGCACAGATTCAGCTCACCATTCCTGCAGAAATCCTCAAGAGAGCTCGCCGGATCCGCGAATCGCTCTGCTCTGAAATCTTCATCTGCACTCTCATGAGCTCCCCAACTGTCACCGGCCTCTTCGACCCAGGGGAGCCACTCTCCTTCCCAGGGCTCTTCTTCAACGATTTAAGCCCCAGCGCCTTCTTCATCTTGCTCGCTGCAGTAGAACTCAGTGATCTCTGCTGCGAAACAGACATTGACCTCTCCATCTTCTCTGCAATTCCTTTATCAGATTGAGAAGCATGAGTCATGGGCTTCCCGCCAGAAGGCCGGCAAGCACCAATGAAGATCTCATAGGCGGTTTCCCTGAGCTCCGAGTCGGAAAGGTCGCACCCCAATTCACCAAATGGAGAGGGGAGATCCGCGACGGGAGATCTGGAGCTACCCATCTCTCCCTTTGATTTCCCAAGGCCTCTGTTCTTGAAAAGAGAGGCCATTTGAGGTGATTCTGGAAGAGATTGATGTGGGTTGTTTGAGATTGGGTCTCTCTTTTCTATATGAATTTTGGAATCTGGGCAATGCTGGGTGGAAGAAGATGAGATTGAAAATGGTTGGTTTTCTAGGATTGTGATCTTGGAAATCTATGAAATTGGAGAGAGATTTGGATTACAAGCTGTAATGAGCAAAAAGAGAAGGAATGGTGGTGTGGTGGGGTAAAGCCATAAATGGAAGGTTTCAGCTAGTGATCACATTCACAGTAAAGAATGAGAGAGAATGAAAACCAGCAACAACCAGCAAAAGGTGACGGCAGCAGATTCACAGGAATATGTGATCCTCTCCGCAGCTGTCGCGGGAATGCGCGTAGTAGGTCTCCAGAACACCACCGTGGGGCCACTTGTTGATGATGATGATCCGGACCGTTCAAGATCTCACTGATTTTTCACTTCAAGATCAACCATTTTATTGAGAACAAGATGAAAACATACTGGACTCCGACCCGGATCCGTTTCTAAAAATTGGTTCCGCATCTAATTTTAATTCGGAACTTATTTTGTTGGTTCCAAATCTGATTTCGATGAAAATATCTAAAACCACTTAGGGAAGTGAATCTAATTTAAAATTGGTTCTATTTTTTTTTTAAATTTTTTTTTTAAATAAGTATATCATTCAACTTATAACAGTGTATTAATTTATTACCTCCAGCATCATACATAAAAATGTCCCAAAAAAAGTTTATTTTGAGGTACAGTTTTAAATATCAAAAACTCATATGCCGGGTCTTGAATCCACGGGCTGGAACCTATATGGACTCGAAACCGGACCCGTTTATCAATCAAAACCTAAATTAAGTTTCGGACCTGAACCCGTCTATGAATCGGAATCTAAAATAGATTTCATACCCAGGTTTTTTCTGGTAATCGAAAAATCGGATACTCTTTTGCAACTCTTATCATGTCTACAATGATGGCATGTAAGCACCCAAATACATTTTTAATCTTGCATACAATCTTATAGTGGGGACTCACTTCTATTAAAGTAGAATCTGGAGCCGGATGGGATGCGTTTTGAACATTTTAGATTATCTCTATGTGGGGCATGATGGAATTTTAGGCATGCAGTGTAATGGCTGAAACATAGGATCTGCACTCCTTAACCTTGCACATGGCACATTTGTGGATGATATGATCTATCTCGACTGGGATCCAAGAGATTGTAAATTTGTTATGGGTCAGGTCAGATTTGGATCTAATTAAAATAGATAGAATAAAATGTACATGCCAAAATTCAAACCAAAAGATAACAGGTCGGTTTTGGATTAGATTTGTCGGTCAGAATGGAATTGGTAAGGTCGGGTCGGGTTCATATATGGCTGGTGGGTTGAATATCTAGTATGGATCAAGTTTAACCTGACCCATTTATCAATGGGACCATTATAGTTACTATGCAACTAAAAATAGGTTTGATTGGACAAGTACCTAATTTAAGTTAATTGGTGCAATCATATCCAGGTAAAATGAGAATTTGTTTGCTGAAATTGACAGTTGAGCCTTTTTTTTAATATGATTTTAGGTGACAGTTTGATGAATGACAAACATGGGTATCAGGTCAGTTTCCAATAACATCCAATCCACGATGGAACGAACCACCTATATAAGGTTTGCACTTGCATTGAGGGTAAAGTATTCCACATGCTGTTTATAATTTGTACCCTAATCCTTCGTAGTTTTGTTTGTTGGGTTGGGTTGGGTTGGGTTGGGTTGGGTGGGGGGGGGGGGAGGGGGGGGAGACGGGACTCCAGTTATTGCCTTTGTTAAAAATAAAAAAAAAACCCTCCAGTTATTGCCTTCTCACCTGCCAATTCGCTTGAAACAACATGTATTTGAGGGTGAAATTCAAAACACCCTAGTAGCAAGGTATGTCATCTCACACAGGTGCCCAGTAATCGTAATCCATCTCTATCCATCTAGCTAAAACACATTGAGTTGAGAGTGCTAACACACTCGTGATTGAGTAATGTTGGCACTTGGCACTTGTGTTTCACACCCTTGGGTTGGGTTGGGTTGGGGGGGGGTGGAGGACTCCAGTTATTGCCTTTGTAAAAAAAAAAAAAAAAGCCTCCAGTTATTGCCTTCTCACCTGCCAATTCGCTTGAAACAACATGTAGTTGAGGGTGAAATTCAAAACACCCCAGTAGCAAGGTATCTCATCTCACACAGGTGCCCAGTAATCGTAATCCATCTCTATCCATCTAGCTAAAACACATTGAGTTGAGAGTGCTAACACACTCGTGATTGAGTAATGTTGGCAGTTAGCACTTGTGTTTCACACCCTTGCTAAGGGATGTCGTAAGGGTGTAACGGTTTGGTTAACCATTCATTTTGGGAGAACTATTAACCAAATTATGAATTACGGTTTTCAGTTTTAAAAACTGTAATCATAACTGTATCCGGAAAAACTAAAAACTGAACCACGGTTCACCGTTAAAAACCGTAATCGAACTATATCCAGAAAAAACTGTTAAAACTCGTTTTGTCAAGTGTATACTTAACTTCCACTTTTAAGAACCATTAGCATTTTCAACTTGATTATAAAATGGGTTTATTTAAAGTCAGTTAAAACCTATACATGTCACCTGTAGTGCCCAACCTGACTTGACCCATTGTTATTTGTGACCTCTACCTTTGGTTTTCAGGAATTATATAGAACTAAAGGGTCCAGAATTGATACTTGGTTTTCTTTTTATGAAGTAAAATGTTTAGAAAGTAACAGCAGCGTCTTCTATGTGCAAACTAGCACATGCAAGTTGACATAAACTTATTTTATATCCTCAGATAAATGTCAAATGAAGTGAAACAGAGACCTTAGGATTTCTTACATACAATTTGAAGAGATGACCAAGTCCCATGTGGGTTTCATGTTTTGAATGTTTGTACAAGTCCTAAATGATTTTTTATTTTTTTTTGTAAAAGGAAATTTATTAACCGTAAAAAATGCAACAAAAACCCATAAACGTCCAGCAAACCACATAAGAAAAACAAAGAACCCAACCCCATCTTCTTAGCTCATCAAATCCCTAACCCAAAAGAAACTTCCCATTGAAGGAGTAGCGCATTTTTGCCAACAAATGAGCAACTCCATTCAAAGACTACGGACAAATTTAAAGCTGATAAAGAGCAAGGAGTCTTGCCCTTGCTGTGATGATTGGTATGGCCTAAATGAATAAGTGGTATGACCTAAAATGAATGATTGGTATGTTACGCTGTCAGCTTCAAATGTCCTCTTTTTTATATGCAGACAAGAGTGGAGCTGTGTGGTTGCATACTTGGATTTCCTACTGTCCATGCTATTATTCTAACTTGGAATTCAAGTCATATGATAATTTTTTATTACCTAGTCTCTGCCCACTTCCCTAATTACTATTTAATCTTCTGAGTACTGTTATTCATTATTAGTCCCTAGCCATTTTAAAGGTTGAAACCCATTTGGATATAAACCTAATAGCCAAGATCACCGAAAACCTCAACCCAACTTAAACCCTACCGAATCTCAATTAAAATGTGTCGAGTGTAATGCAACCTGAAAGTTAAAACGGTTAACCTAAACCCTTAACTAACAATTCAGACTCAAATTAGGCTGGCAGGTCGTATGTAATTAATTGTGTCAGGTTGAGTGGTTGATCAAATTTTTTTTTTTTTAAAGTTGAACTAAATCGAAACATGAACCATTTATTAATAGTATAAATATGCCAACTTAAAACCAACTTTAATTAAAAGGGTCAACTTGGACCCAACTCAAGCACAGGTCAGGAATTCCAACCCTTTGCCTGACCAATACCTTTTGTCTTGTTTTCCTTTTTTAACCCTTGGTTTAAGTTGGGTTGGGAAGTTGATAAGGCGACAATGGTCCAAAGGCTGTTTCGGCTATGTTATGAACATTTATGAGTCTTTTAATCTAGCAGACTCCATTCAAATTTTATATGGCAGAAAGATTAACTACAAATCCTAACGTTTGGCAACCAAATCCCCCACAAAAAAGATATCAATTTTCACAAAGAAAAAGAAAACTCACGTTTGACAATTCTAAATCCTTAGCTTTGAGCCATCCGAGATCCTCATATTTGAGGATTTTTATGTTTGACGGACCTCATCCCCATAAGATATGGAAATTAGGGTTGCACAAAAAATTCGGTATCACCGCGAAGCCGAGCCGAACCGAACCGACCGAACCGGTCGGTTCGGATCGGTTTATAGTGGATCGGTTCGGTTAACGGTTTGAAAATCATAAAAACCGCTTACATTGGTCGGTTATTGGTTTGAGCCCACGATTAACCGTTTAAACCGAACCGACCGTATGTGGTAATTTAAGTATTGTTTTTTTACTATTTTAGCCTCAGGGTTTCGTTTTTTACTACTTTCATAATTAAAGTCGACAACTCCATTCTCACATGAACTCAATTGTCAGCACTACTTCAGAGGATATCATGTGGGATGCACGTTTCACAGCAAGCTGATTTTTTTTTTTTTTGTGTGTGCTTGTGTTTAGTCTAAACTCTTTTTTTTAGTAAAAATTATTTTTTATATGTGTTTAGTCCAGTATGATTGTTGAATTTTTATGTTTGCACCAAACATTGAAACAATTGCAAAGGACGGGGTATCATCATTTTGAAATTTCCAAAGTCTAATTTTCAAAAAAATAAAATATAAAACAACGGTTTAACCAACTGAACCAAACCGTTTGGTTTGGTTCGATTCGGTTTAAGCTCTCTCCATCGGTTGGATCGAATAGGTTAATTAAAAAACCGACAGTTTCGGTTTGGTTATTGATTTTAGTGTTAAACCAATCCGAACCACCCATGTGCAGCACTAATAGAAATCCTCTACTGAGAAAACCCTCAAATTTGCAAATCACTACATATTTCCAAATATGACCTGAAAACTCTGAGCTATAAGCCCTGCATCTAGGGCAGGTAGGAACCTCAAACTGTAAAGGAAACGTGACCTAGTGGACTAAATAAAAAAATTCCTTTTTTTATTAACAGAAGTTGGTCGCTGGCAAATTTTTTATGAGGAATTGGGCCTTGTGCTGTGCAGACAGCTATGGTTTGGTCCAGATGATATAGACAGTAAACTCCTCTCAAATAGAGTAATATGCAAACTCATGTAGACAAGAAGTTATGGGAATCTGTCCAGTCCCTAGATGTGCAATTGAATAAGCCCAAATCATGGATTAATGCAAGATGATGGCTAGGCTTGGTAATATTGAAACATAGTAACATCATGTTAAGTAAAAATGATTATTCTTCCATGGATTCAGGTATACGTTTGGGGGGAGATTTTGGAAATGTTAAATGTAAGCTTTCAATTTTAGTTATTCTTATTTTTTGTCATTGGTTTAGACAAATTCTTTTTTTTTTTTTACGAAGTTTTGACCATTTTGGGCATATTTGTTTTCACTATAATACACAGGAATCAAATACATAGCATTCATACCGATATAAATTTTTAAAAATGAGCATAAAAAAACCTTTCCTTTCAAGAAAATACAATTCACCTCTAATAGCTCATTTTCCATCTTCATTTGAAGTTTATTTCCTAAAAGGAAGGGGTTTTTTTATGCTCATATTTAAAAAATCACCTTCGACCTTCATTTTTAACCACTAATGATATAAATCTTATGTATTTCATACCTATGTTTTTTTAACACAAACAAACAAGTAGAATTTTAAAACAACAAAAACAATATAAACTACATTATTGAGCTGCATTTCTTTTCCTAATAGGATTCTTTAGACATTTTAAAAATTCAAAAAAAATATAGATATCAAATATTGTTTCATCATTTCTCTGTCTGTTTCATTCTACATTTCTCAGCAATTGTCATTTTCCTTGTTGCCAATAGGTCTACTACCATTTTTATCTTCCATTCTGGAATCTTCAAAAAATAAAGAAATCAAAATTCATTTTTTTGTTTTAGTTTTCATTTTCTCCAGTTTTTTGTACAGGTTCTAAACTCTGCTATTTTCTTTATATTAATTTTGCTTCTTGCTAATGGAGTTTTAAATATATTATAATTTAATCAGCTATCAAATTTATAGAATGTATTTTGAATTCTTCTCCTTCTTCCTTTTTACACAAGAACTTGATTGGATTTGGAAATTGATTGAAGCTTTTTTTCCCCTTGTAATCTTTCATTCCAAGAGATTACGTTTACTTTGGTTGCCATGCTGGTGCATTGCGTGGGCTTAGAAGCTACTCCTTTCACAAAATAAAGCCTCTCCAAGGGGTGCTCACAGGTTGGGCCAGCCCATGCCTGACCATATTGGGTTGAATTTGGGCAGAGCCCATCGGCTGCACTTGGGTCTAATATTTTGGTCCAATCATTAAATGGGTCGAGTCTGGGCCAACACGCCCCTAACCCGGCACAGCTGACATTTTAACACAAGGAGACTAGGGGAGTATTTATCTTGCAAATACACTGACCTAAGCCCTAGTTCCAGACCTCTGGGAATGGGATCCAGGCCTGCATATTAGGCTGGATGACCACATGCTGCTATACAACTCAGGTGGGTTCCACACTTCTACCTTTCTTCTCTTGTTTAAATAGAGTTCTTATCCCATATGAGTCAAGATAAAGCTACATTTTCTTGTTATTGACTTCAGCAGAGAATAGTCATTTCTCCATTTAAATTCATTAACTTAAAACATGAACCTAATTATAAACAGGGATTTTAATAAAAATCCAACTATTAATCACCTAAACACAACTTTAAACAGACAGTGTATGTTAAGTTTGAGTTAAGAACTAATAGATTGGTTAGGGTCAACATTCTACCCAATTAACAACTGGGTCAGGCTTGCAATGTGCCTCAGCCGATTACCCAAGGCCCTCAACCAGACTCAATACCCCTATATACAACCAAATTTACAGCTACAAAACCCTTTTAGACCTGCAATTTTGACCTATAATTGACATACAGTTTTCTGGAATCAGTATGGTGCTGACCTTTGGTCGCCACCTGACTTCGCCCAGAGCACACTTATGCATAACCCACAGCATGTAAGCACTAGCTGAAATTTCACTCCAACCACTGAATATACCTAATTCAATTTACATAAGCAAAATAACATTTGGTTTTTTGAACTTTTAAATTAAAGTTGATAAACAGTTCATTTGAATTTTACCTTAAAGTTGATATCCCTATCCAACTGATATCCAGCATCAATCATGTCATGAAGAAAAAACTACATTTTCATAAAACTATTAAAATGTCTAAAACCCTGCATTTTCATGTCAGTCATCTTTAAGGCCAATCTATTAGGATTAATAGATCTAAATCCACTTGCAGCTCTAAGTGGTGAGACATCTTCTATCCATAGATACAATCAGGGATCGATCCCTCAGTTTGTTGGATAGTGCGAGAGTGTGGGTGTGTATGTGCGAGAGCAATAAGAAAAGGTGCTCTGGTGTGAGTGAAGTTTCAGCCCCAACGGACCAATATCCACCAGCTGAAAAGCTGAAAAACAGAAGTCTACGAAAACGTGACCCTATTTTCAAGAGTGAATAATGGTTTTAAAGGTTAAGAGTGAATAATGGTTGATGAAGGTAAACATCATTCTCACTCTTTGGACCATGGTCCTACAACATTCAAACTAGAAGAAATATATCCCTTCTACTCACTCATTTAGGAAATGTTTGTTTAAACCTTCAAGTAGTTGAATACCTAGGATTGCATTTCTTTAAGTGGTTAAAAATGAAGAACCAATGATAAACATTAAAAAACAACCATCAAATAACCACCCCTTTAATGGAAATTGAATCAAGGGAAGATGGGAAATGAAGACTCAACCATCACCCTAGAAATTCAATATTTATGGTCCCATCTACATCTCCAACTTATATCCTTAACTCCTCACCTCATATCCTTCACCCCCCACTTCTTCGATAACCTTTGATGACCTTATTTGACAAGTTTTTCCGTATAACATAGACAGCATGTACAAACGTGGACGGATACTCAGTACATAGAAAGCCAAAGCACATCAAGAACAGCAGAGCTAGCAAGCATGAAACAACTAAGGAATGCAAAGGTTACGGAAACTGTTGCACGGTCGCAGAAGCGATGCAAGGGCTTACAGAAGTCCGGCAAAGCCGAGTGTCGGATCCCAGTGCGGTTCAGGTTTGTCACCCCAGCAGAAGCTGATCCTGCGCTCATCATTGCATATGCCAGAATCTGTTGCAGAAAAGAGGAATAGGACAAGTTAACCTAGAATATAAGCAATGATATGAAGAACAACCTCTTTGTTGAAGAAATCATTGTCACCATTTCTTAATTCCAATGCTGCTGGTTGATGAAAATAGGGAAAATAAAAACACAGCGTCTACAATTTTTTGTTGAAAATACCCCCATTGTGTAAAGACAACACATGAAGTAGAATTCAAATGATGATCTACTTCTCCAGAACTTAGAACTCTATGGGGCAATCAAGTAAAGCCTAACAATTCGGGGGAAGATAAGATATTTGTATAAATGGACACAAGCAAAATTAATAAAAGTCTACTGTATCTTTACAAGATTGTTCCATACACTCCACTATGAGAGATTCTAGAGAACAGTTTTTTAAAGATACGTATCAATATATAAATGAAAATCAAACATCCACCCTGAGATCAAAGGAGGTCAATGGTTTAATTAACAAATCATTGACTGCCCAAGCATGGGTGTTTATAGTAGCAAAGAGAACAGAAAACATTCCAGTAACCAACAAATCATGGCTATTGATTATGATTTTTTTTTATCGGTAGACCATTGATAATGACATAAAAGCCAATGTACAATGGGTGTATGAAGAAGCTTACATTACAAACTCCACCATCTTAAAAAATGCCTTCTAAGTAAGAGGTGATGTTAGGTCAAAAGCTGACTTGACAGAAAGAAAGAAAAATGACAGTAAAAGCAAAGCAAAGAATAGTTCAAAGTACTGCTCTGCACACTAAGTTCATACTTTTTATTCAACATTAGCTAAAAACCCAAAGCTATTAATAGCCAATCCCCAATAAGACCTTTTTCAAAAGGAGCCACGATCCAATCAATGAATGGCACACATAGACTACTTACATAAGGTCTATAAGATCAAGTTACAAAAAAATAAAATAAAGGACCATTGGATGTGACTAGCTATTCAATCAAAGATCATTAAATAGAATGTGAAAACAAAAATTCGCTTAACATCCATTTCATGTCGCTGCATGGGATAGCCAGCAACAACCAATGTACTCTATTAATTTTAGATTACTAGATTTTAAAAGCCCTCCTCTATTGAGTAGATAAGAGCGCCACATGTGTGCCGCATTTCCTATTTCAATTAGTAGAGGAAAGTGACGAAAATCTTCTACCCCCTCTTTGGTGGGTTTGTGTGGTGAAAGGATTATTTGATAGGGAGGATAATTGTTCTCATTTTTTGTGGACATTTTTTTCGCACACATTTTATTTAAGAGGGTTTTACCAAAAAAAAAAAAAACACCTTAGATGCACAATAGACAAAAAAAAGTCACTTTATTTTTCCTCACACGAAAGAGGCCTTCCCACCCAAAATCTTTTATTTTTTATTTTCTTTTAGGGTCCATATCGACCCTACGCAGGACCCAAATGCAGTTCCACACCACACCACACTCATATCAATGAACTAATCTTTTCAAGATAACTAGAGACACCACACCAGACGCTCAGATCAATGAAATAATCTTTTCAAGATAACAAGAGGCCAGAGCATTGTGACCATTTGAGAAAGCAGGTTCCAAGCTCATTTTCATATCTCTGAAAATGAAAAATCGGGAAACTGATAATCAAAGGCAAGTGGAAAGGGGAATTTCTGAGCTGGAAGCATGTTGAGGGGTTTTGATTGAGGTATTTAAATAAACATGTGACATCTTTTGCCATTTTTACAGGGTCAGTAAGCTTCGGTTGCTTTCTTGGTTTTTTACTTTTGATGCTTAAAAAGAGTTTCTTGGATTCATCTTTAAGTTCCGTGAGGTTGATATTACCACATCACCATGTTCATCAAGAGTGAAAGTTGTTCTACTTGAGATGTGGTGGAACAAGACTAGATAGAGGCTGCCCCATGGATAGCCCCACAGAAAATCAGCAATTCAGATGATTGTGTTTCTAAATTTTTGACATGGATGGTTGCAGAAAATGGCTAATGGTTCACACTCAAAGGAAAAGGCTCAACAATTCCGTATAGGATTACTAAATATGGTGCACTCTCTTGTGTGTAATCCAAAGTTTCTCAACCACCCAGTTCCCAGCACCATTCAGTATCACGTCACTCACACCTGCCACAGCATCAAACATATTAGAATTCAGCCACTCCTGCCATACTACCTTTGAGATTTAGCACTTTGGAAGATATGAAAATGATCTAGTATATCCCCAATTGGAAGATTAGTTCATTCATACGAGAGCTGGTGTGGTGTGAAACTTGGCATTTGGGTCTTCCCTTTAGGTTGGGTTGGGTTTGAAATAGAGAGGAGGAAGACTGCAGAAACTGTTTTTTTTTTTTTTTTTTCCGTCCATATCGACCCTTGAAAAAATAAAAAGGGCCTTTGGGCAGGAATAAGTCTTTGGTGCGAAGGAAAATAAAGTAACATTTTTTATCTACGGTACATCTATGGGGTTTTTTTTTATTTTAAATCCTCTTTATTTTATCATTTGAGGATCAAATTTGAAGGAGATAACTAACTTTTTGCATAAGATAAGACAGAAAATTTTTATTCTATGCAGGTGAATAAAATACCCTTTTTTTTATTTGGTATTGAATTTGTTACTTTAATAAAATAAATATTTAATTATTATAAAAAATATTAATTTATTTATAAAATATTTTAAAATGATTTTCTCCACTCAAATCCGATAGACCCTACCTGATCACCGGCAAATATGATCCATGCATGCTTCCGAGAAGTTATCACCGGCGACTTCTTCAGCAGCTTTGCCGTGCTCAGCACCAGCTGCAGGAGTGAGTGAGCCGCCACGGCCGCCGACATCCCGACCAGAAACCTGCCGGAAAATACAAAATCCCGTCAGAAAGCTCTACCGGCCGCGACCACCTGACCAAGAAGAACGCAGACAAACATTAACATCAGGTTTGAGTATCGGCATCGGACCCGTTTATCGGCTGGCAGAAAAACTAAAACGTATATCCGGCCGTCACCACCGTTTCGGATTGATGTATCGGCAGTTTCGAGATGATTTCAGTTTAAGCTGAAGAAACGTAAGATAATAACACGTATCGTCCTGCATTAGTCCGAACTTACGTAACATGCCGATATTTTGAATGTTGGGAAAAGAAAACTGATACGTATCGGATGACGTTTGAAAACTAAACCCGTGAGGAGGCAGAACTTGTATTTCTTCATTTCCAAGGGCATTTTGGTCAAATCGACAAAGTCACGGGCCTTGCGTTTTGCCAAAGGAGTAGGGAAATGACGCGCGAAATTGTCATTTTCCACGCAGATGGAATGAACTTCAAGGGGTCATTTTCACCAAAAAAAGACCCCTGTATTACCTGTCAACCTCAGAAAGGCCCATCATTGTATGCTTTTTTTTTTTTTTTACTCCTTAGCTCCGCCCACATCACTCACTCACCACACACAAGACACACAGCAAACTGGTATCTCAAAAAGACCCCAAATTTGGATTTATAAGTAATAATTACAATTTATCCCAAGTGATAACACCTTGGTTGATTTATTTTTTTACCCCGGCCAAGTAGTGGGCCCGGGCCGGACTGGGCCGGGTTGATTTATATTTTTACCCCGGCCCCTTGGCCCGGGCGGGCGGAGTGGGAATGAGACCCAAAAGAGACCCACACAAACAAGAGAAAAAAAAAAACAAAAAAAGCTAGAAAGTGATGATGTACACTCAAAAGAAACCTGTTTAAATGAAAATAAATCCAACACGAATGGAAAAGAAGCCCACAAACCGCAAGCAGCCATATAAGTGGCTGACTCTCCTTAATTATCATTTGGGTTTAATCTTCCTTGTGCATACAATTGGCTATCTGACCTACTTATTAATCTCTAATGTGGGGCCCCATAAATATCCGTTGATGCATAGTAATTCCTATTAATGTCTCATAGGAGGATGGCTTAAAATTGGTTTTTTTTCTAATTGTGAGTTAAGTGAAAACAAATGATGCTACAGGGGATTTACCCGGCTTCCCTCTGGGCCCAGAGGGATTAGTCCAGCCCAAAGGGTTGGGAACCCTCCGATAGCAGATAGCAAACAAACAAACAAACAAAAAAAAAAAAAAAAAAAAAAAAAAAAAAAAAAAAAAAGTGAAAACAAATGATGGAAGGGACCTCCATGAGGTTGTCATTTAATAGAGGGTGCATTTTTTTAAGGGCACCATTTCAAGGGTATTTTCGTCACAAAAATTAATAAACCCTTGCTAGCTGCTGGTTCTTGTAGCAGCATGAAGGGCAAAATCAGAAGTTCAAAAGGGTATTTTGGTAATCCGACCGAAACGATACACTATGAGGGAGGGAGGGAGGGAGGGAGGGAGTATTCTTACTCGAAGGAGTCGGAAAGGGTCCATTTAGAGTAGAGGTGCAGCTCGAATCCGTACAAGGAGATGGTGGCGGACTGCTCCGCCTTCATCATCACCGACAGAGCAGCGACGGACGACAGGAGGCACACGAGGCGGAGGAGCGTGTGCGCGGCGTCAGCTTTCCGGCGGAGCTTCTGGTTCCTCTCGCCGGAGACCGGCACGAGAGGGCCGCTGGTGGGGGTGGACTGGACTGGGGTCTTCGTCTCCGGCATCTGGATCCCAATCTCCAGAGGTTTTTTCCGGCCTTCCGACATCTCTCCTTCTCTCTCTCTCTCTGTTTCGGTGAATGGCCAAAAGACGGGGGTTTTAAAGAGTCCCGAAGTATGGAGCGAGTGCGGCTGTGCCATGCCTATATCGATGACACGTAGCCATGATTTGTGGGGCCCACTGTATTCTCGTGACCGAACAGTGTTAATCTAGAACAGCTAGCCAGGTTGTGCTCATGGACCGGGCCGCTTGAGCCAATTTGGTAAATGAGTGGGACTTAGACCAAAAACCTAGTCCGGTAACTCAATGGTAAACAGCTTGAAGTCTGACTTAAGCAAACCAACATGGCCTGTCCAACCCGAACCTAAATAATAAACAATGCAAACCAATTGAAAATAATATAAATCTTTTGTTACTTTTCCTAATTCTTTCATTTTTTTTTTCATTTCATCTTTATTTTCTAGATGTTCTTAGAAAATTGCAGAAATTTGTGAAACCGACCTTAACAACTTGCTCTATTCCAACTAAAAAGAATTTAGCCCAATGACACCAATGACATGTGTTCCAATTAAAATATTGTATATAGTTAGGGAGATTATATAGTGTGTGTGGTTGAATCCGAGTATCCTGTAGAGGTTTTTTTTTTCTTTTTTGGTATCGGAGGCTTTCCTAAATTAATCCCTTCAGGCTCATAGGGAAACCGAATAAACTCTCATATAGTTCAGTGTGGTAGTGCAGTTTCAAACCTTCTATACCAACTGAGCTACCCCTTCCTTTAGAATTGAGTATATTATAGAGTTCATAATAGAAATACAAAGTTATATCAGGCCTGCTTATGGCGCGGGCTCCATACAATGATCCACCCAAGCCATCTCAACTTCTCCACAACATTTTAGATGGCCCATTGAATTCTTCATCACACGAGTCCCACATCATGGACCCAAATTCCTGGCTTGGAGTTTGTTTTCCACTAGAGAGTTCACCTTCGGTCATGTTTCCCATGAATTTGATTCACGTCTTTGTTTTCTTTCAGTTGAGGAATCAAAATCACATGCATTATGTGTGGGATGTGTGGGATGTTTGGGATTGGTTTAACTCCAGTATAACCAGGGGCGGAACCAATATGTAATGACGTGGGGCGGTGGCCCCAGGTCAAAATCCATATTCCTCTTGAAATAGTGTTGGGCCTTGGCCCAAGCCCCACATAAGAAGGATCCATGCCCCAGGTCAAGAAGGGAGAAGTGGAGAAATAGTGTTGGGCCTTGGCCCACGCTCCACATCAGAAGGATCCACGCCCCATGTCAAGAAGGGAGAAGTGGAGAACGAAAGGGAAAACAACTCAATCCTCTTTGGCTCCGTTCTTCTGCTCTTCTCCCTTCCCTCTTCCGCTCTTCTGACTTACCCTCTTCCTTTGAGGCTCGACGGTTCAGGTAAATCTCTCTCCCTCTCTCTGTAGCTTCTCTCTCCCTCTCCCTCTCTGGCTAGGGTTTGTACAGTTTATTCTCTTCTTTTCCTTCCTCTCTTCCTCCTTTGCACATTAGGGTTTATTTTTTAGTTTTCTTTTTTCATTTGAAGTGATGATCTCAGATTCTCAATGCCCTCTTTTCTATTAAAAATGAAAAAAGGGTGATTGAGATTTGAGAAGAATATGTTCTCTCTCTGTCTCTCTTTCTCTGATTGGAAGGGTTGGGAGTTGAGGGAGCCAGGGAGGGAGAGGAAATTTAATTTATAGAGGGTGAAGAAGGAGTCTAGTTTGTAATCTGTTGCTTTTATTGAGTTTTGGAGAAATGCATTTGTTTGAGCTTATGATGTTTACAGAATTTCTGTGTCTCTGACTCTGGGTGATTTCTTTTTTTTGTTTTTGAGTCGATCAATTCATGTATATTTTGTAATTGAAATGTGGGTTCTGGTTCTTATCTTGTGGGTTTTAGTTTGCCTTTACTTCTAGTTCTTATTGCAATTTCTGTTTTCTCTAATTGAAAACTGTTGGCCTTTTCATGAATCGTATTTCATCTTTGGATGGGTTGAATTGTATATTCAATGTGGGTTTTGCTTCTTTCTCATGGGCATTTACTCGATTTGTGATTTGTAGCAGAACATACCACAATAATGCTCCTAAGCACTTGTGGTTTAGACTCCACAGAGCAAAATATTCGCATAAGAAGATTGACAGAACAGAACAATATGATCAAATTAATTAATGATCAATGGTAACATGAGAGGATATGAAACCACATCCTTGTTTGTAATGGCTTTGCTCAACAGATATTTTAAGATGGCCAGTCCAAAAGATACTTTTCAGAAAGAATTGTTTCTTCAGATAACTGTTGAGCTACTAGCTTCTTTGCAAAAGTTTGGCTGACAGAGAACGGTTTGTGCTTATTTTAGCATAACATACGAAATGTACGAGCAAAAGTCCTCCCTTGACTTTATTTTCTTTACATTTATGCCCTCTAAACAATTTATAACTTATTTTGGAATGTTTAGATCCCTTCTCATACATATGGTAATGCGTTTATCCTTGCTATTTCATGTATGTGAATTCTCAGTTATCTCATGAAGCAGAGGGACTCAGGTGCGAAGGGAGTCAATTAGCCCCTTTTCATACAAAACATCCTCTATTTTTATTAGTTTCCAGTTATTTTATTATTGGCTCCACAGCCCACCTTGCTTCTTATAAAAAAAAAGGTTATCAATTTTCTTTTTCATGAAACATAAAGATTGTAATTTATAAAAGGCTCCATGGCCCTATATCAAGAACCCAAAACTCTTTTGGTTCATTTTGTTTTTATTTTGCTGAAGTGTTTAGTTTTTTTAAGGGGAAAAAGGCATCCACCATATAATGTCAGGGGAACAACTTGTGCATAACTCTATGGCAGTGCTGTAAATTGGACATCTAAACTATGAATTTTTCCACATCAGTTGTCATTGGAATTTCTTGTAAATTTCCTTTGTAACCATATCTTTATCCTTTTTTATTTATCTATTTATTTGTATAAGGAAATGCCAATGCCTTTACATTTTGTGTAAGTTGTGGAGGAAACTTAAAACATTTTGACTCTTGAACCTTGGCAAGTGTCCAGTTTTTGAGTAAGTTGTGGAGGGAGAGGAAATTTAATTTACAGAGGGTGAACAAGAAATATATAAAGTTGATGTAGTTAAATATTTTACGTCTATTTACATGGAATACTTTTTTTTTTCTTTTGTTACTTATGATGTGAAAAAATTCTAGCTAAAGTTTAGCCCCACCTAAACGAAAATCCTGGGTCCGCCTCTGAGTATAACCGTAGCCTATATTTGAAAACGTCACCATATAATTGTGATACTTAAGGCCCGTTTTGATACGTGAAATATATAATGTTTTCAGATTTAAACATACTACCAACCTAAAGAGAGAAGAATTGATTTCTAGGCTTGCGTGTCCTACTAAGACACAAACACCATGCAACTATGAGTGTGTTGCATCACAAGGAGATCTTGATAACAACAAAGTAAATGAAAATTACTTTGTTTATATATAATCTATAGTAATATTTTATAGGAGATCGAAAAAAACAGATTATGTGACCACCATATCGAAAAGTTAATTATAAGTGCCTTTGCACCAAATCAGTTATTTTATCCGAAAACGTATTTTTTTTTAACATTTTCTACTAGGGTCCCTATCGACCTTCATTTGCAATGTTAAGGGTCGATTAAGACCCTATGATCTATCTCAACCTTCACAGAACTCTCATTTACTTTATTTATAGGATCTCAATCAACATTTATTTGTAATATTAAGGGTCTATATCAACCTTGCGGTGTACGCTTATAAAATGCATGAAACTCATCCCTCATTGTTGGAAGAAAAAAAACGACCATACTTGACTTGCTTCCCCTCCATAGGATATTCCCACCTCTTGAAGACCAAGAAAGCCACGTGGCTCTGTTTGGTGGATAATATTAAAATGCATGTCATGATTTTTTACTTTTCCCTTTTCATAATTCCTAAGTCCATGTCTCCATCGAGCATACGCCTGGCAGCTGATGTAAAGTCGCAGCCAATGCTGAGATGAAGAAGAATGAAACAAATAAAAGAGAAAATCAAGCTTCTAAGTCCTAAAATATATGAGCGGGTCAATCATAGGGTCGGTAGGGCCCTTTAACATTGCAAATGAAGGTCGATAGGATCCTAATAGAGAATGTTAAAAAAAATTACGTTTTTGGGCAAAATGACTGATTTGGTGCAATGACACTTAAAATTACATTTTCAATATGGTGGTCACCTAATCTGTGTTTTTTTTTCCGAAAATTTCTTCTATTATATACGTACATAATTGAGTAACAACAAATATTCAACTATATATATGACACAACACATTTTGTTATTAAGAAAATAAATAAAAACACTGACACAGATTCTATGCACATCGGAATACGGACAGAAGAGGGCGGGAACTTGGACCGGGTAAATGATCGAGCCCAGATTATCCAAGTTGATTTGTTCAGGGGCGGAGGAAATGCTATATGGGGGCCACTGAAAAAAAAAATTCTTGGGTAGGCCCATGCGAAAAAGTTTTGAAATTTCAGTGGGAACCTGGATTGGTTCCTTTGATAAATGGGTAATCAAGGAAAAAAACTGCAGTGCTGAAAATGAACAAGAACTCCAATAATGCACTTCAAAATTCATAACTTGGGAAGCCTCAGTTCTTACCTGGCTTCATCACCTCACCCACCAGAGGGCAAAACCGAAGTTAGGTAAAAAAAAATTCATCACGGTCTCTCAAGTCTCAACGAGTCAGAAAGTCCAAATAAATGATAAAACAAGTTCAAAAATTCCTTTGAGATATTGGTGAGCATTGATAAGCCTTCTTCCAGTCATCAATTGATTCTACACGAACTTTGTCTTGGACAGAGTCACTGCAACTTTCACTCCTACCGTGAATGTGAGGTATGTAACCAAGAAATACCTTTTTCCATGCACGCCCTATAAATGCTCTAGATGGATAGAGATTAGAGTGGCAAAATCTCATCCGTCCCGCAAACCAAACGTGGCCCTGCAGAACCTTATCTGTCTCATATACAGGTCGGTGATGGGTCAAGTAAATCTGACCTGTGTAAAACTAATCAGATTAGGGTTGACCCACATAACCTACACTCCCATTGAATGGCTACACTCCCATTGAATGGGCAAGCCAGGGTTGACTCCGGACCAATTTGGTTTAATATTTTTGTACTAAGCTTTTTTAAGCAAAAAACTGAAGGCAAATAAAACATTCATATCTTTTACCACTAAAAGATATATATATATATATATATATATATATATATATATGGGAGATGTTCTTATGAGAGATATCTCCCACCTTAAATGAGAGATTGAGTGGGGATCCTCACATCTATATTTAATACCAACAACTTAAATGTTAGAGTCTATATAATACTAATATGAAATGAAATGTGCTTGGGACAAACTTTTACGAGTTAAGTCAGGTCGAGTTAAATGGGTTGGCCCAAGTTGGATGCAGATTATGCAGGTTGAATTAAGTTTGCCCACCTTGGATAGTGGTTGGGTTATCTAACCAGATCGAATCGGGAACTTCAACCAGTAGACAGCCCACGCCCTACTCGTTTTGGCACGACCCGACCCATTTTCCTCCACACCCGCCCTTAGATGGAGACTCAGGTACATATGGACGGAGACCGGACGGAGACCTTTGGTTGATGTGTCGACAATCTGGTACATATAAATGCGGCGCACTTGGTCAGGCACTAGTTACTATGTGCAGTTGATTCCAAATCAGCCCATGTCATCAATGGCGTTTTATTAGGTTATCTTTAGAAAATAAAGAGAAATTTACTCACCGAAGATAAAAGAAAAAAAAGGTCTCTTGGAAAGTCACCATGCACCGCAGTGGTCCTAGAGGCCTGATTTGATTTAATTTTTTTCAATTTTGTTTGAGAGGGTATATCGCCGCTTTTTTTGTCTTTTTACAATCGATCTTCTCCCATTTTTTTCATTTTTATCTTCCTCCTTTCCCTCACCTCCTCCGTCGATCTCAAACAAATTGTTGACATTTAATATGTGAAGTTTGGATTTGAGCTTGAGTTAGAGTTAGAGGAAGATGAAAAAAAGAGTAGAGGAGGTGCAGGTGAGGGGGGATATCCCCGCTCATAAAAGGTGCAGCCCTCAAACGGGTGTATTCATCCATTAGAAAAATTCTGTCATGGGTGGGGATACCGTTGCTCATCGCATATAAACTTCAAATATCCCCACTCATAAAAAGTGCAGCTCCATTAGTAAAATTATGTCATAGGCGGGGACATCCCCTTAGTAAAAGAATAAGCTCTTGGTTCATGCCTTGAAAAAATTTATCATGAGAGGGGGTATCGTCGCCTATCACATATAAACTTCATATATTGAGCGGGGATATCCTCTCATATAAAAGGTTAAGCTCTAGGTGTGTTCATCAATGGGAAAAAAAAAAATCTGTCATGTGCGGGGATATCGTCGGTCATCGCATATAATGTCACATTATGAGCTGGGATATCCCCGCTCACCCTCGATTGTCCACATTAATTTTTCCTCTTCTTCCTCCTCCGCTCATTTTTCCATATTCCTCCTTCTTTCTCCAACTCAAGTTCAAACCCAAACCTCGCATAATAAACGTCACAATAGTGGAATAGGGTTGGGTTTTGAGTTCTGCACAAACCCTCACTGATCTCCAATTAGTTGTGGCCACGAAGAGGAAGAAAACAACTGGAAAAAATACATCACTTAATAGGATGTGAAAAAAAAGGTGAAAGAGAAAGTATTGCAATCGATGGGGAGCGCTTGCGACCAATTGGGTTAAGATCAATGGAGGAGATGAGAAATGAGGAAGATGAAAAGGGAAAAAATGATCAATTGTAAAAGAACAAGAGGAGCAGCGACATCCCCTCTCTGGGAAAACTAAAAAATTATATCAAATCAAGCCTCTATGACCACTGCGGTGCATGGAGACCTTTTGGGCCCTTTTTTTTATCTTCAATGAGTCTAAGGGGACTTTTCGATAAAATCCTCAAAAATAAAACATAGAGACATCAGCTGTCTGTGTGGGTTAAAAAAACCAATAAAAAGAACTAAGAAAACATGGACATCATTAAGGAATTTTGCTGTGAACATGTACAACCATGAATTATTCCGTGATTTTGCCCGTTGAAACAGTTGATTAGAGACTTGTATAGTGATAAGATATAAAATTGCAAACATCACTTGCATTTCAAATTTTTACAATAATGATAATATGATATTTTGTTACCGTGATCTTATTGTGATATTATGATTTTTACCCCAACAGCCCAGTAACCATGGGTTTAAAAATGGACTTAATGGTAAGTAGACACGACCCTCACCACTCAACCACTAAACAAGTGGTGTTATATCTTACTAAGATGAAATAATATATTAAAATATGAAAAACAGATGAATTTAACATTAAGTGGAGTATGGATTACCACCACCACCATCCCAAAGTTTTAAAAGTAATTTATTGCTTCATAAAGTTGATTAAAAACTATCACCATAATTTTATTTTAAATATCTTTTATATTTTTTTATAATGTATTTAATTCCTATGCAATCTAATAGGAAATAAACAGGCCCTTAGAGCCTATTTGTTTCATAGAATTTATGGGAACTGAATGCATGGGAATTCATTAGCTCCACCAAAAGATTATTTAAAAGGTTAAGGGGTAAAGGATATATGGTACTCTTGTGAATCCACAAGGAGGGGATAGCGTTGAGTTTCTTCATGTGCTTTGGTTAGGGAATGGCATGACAGATGCTTGGACTAAATTGGGGTCAAAAGAGACGCATCTTTATTTGCTCCTTTATAATTTGTTGTTTTTGTGTTGATATTTAGCTCTAACACCTACATAAGGTTTTTTTTTTTTTTTTTTTTTCTTTCGATCTTCTTTGTTATACCTTTTATAAGTCTTTAATACATTTTATTTACAATCCCTGCTGATTAAAAAAACAAATCCCTGCAGCTAAATCCAGAATCTTATTTACAATCCACTCATCTACGATTTTTTATTTATTTATTTATAACACACTCATCTACGATTCCAGCAACCACATTTTTTATATATATTTTTTTTATTTATTTATTTATTTTGAGTGACCTAGAGGAGAGACTATGAACCCATCAGTTTGATAAGAAACTGACATTATTCCTGTAACCACATTTTTTAATCAATGTTTCATACAAACTCATCTTTCAGTCCAGGTGAACTTCCAAGGTAAGACATTACTTTTTCTAAAGGTTAATTGATTTTACTGATGTGATAGAAGAACAAAGGAAAACGATCAGAAGGTGGATGCTCCTTAGCATTACTCAATAATGTCATTTCGTGGATGATCCCCATGACTTATTTCATTGTTATTTCTGCCTAACGTGATTGCAATAAGGAAGATTATCTCGTGGTACATTCTACTCACAGAATGTCGTGGCATTGGTGTCATATACAATAAGACAGGCTCAAACCATCCACTACTGGATATTGCAAGACCTTGGTGCTAAATATTTTAAGAGGCTGGAGCTCGTGCATCACCATTGCTAGGTCCAAAGCATTAAAGGCATGTTTGTATAACTACTTTTTTTTTATGAAAAGGTAAAGGAAAAGTAGGACATCATTACACGAAAAACTTCTTTTATTGGGTGCGCACGCTTTTCCGTAAGGAAAAGCATCAAGAGCCGTGCAAGATGATTTACTATGGACCTGGTATACAAACGTGCCCTAGATATTAGTAAACAATAGCTACTAATAATGCTCACATTACATGGCTATCATATTAGAACAAGAACTAAAAGTTCCAAATGCAAACACTTCCAAGATGATGATCAAAGTGCCACCAAGATATAATTCTAGTATATTCTACCGACTCTTTCATACTGGTGCAGAAGACATTGATCTATACTATCATCTCATAACTGATGCCACATTTTCAATAAAAGCAAAGTCGTGCAATGTGAGATTGAGAAGGGTGCAGAGTTTCATGACATTTTGTTTTAAAAGGGTAGGTTATACTTACAGTTCCAGAGAGAGAGAGAGAGATTATACTTCTATTTTTTTTTTTTTCTGAATGGTACTTCTGCTATGATTAATTGAAAATACAAGATAGCCCCATAAAGGCGTCTATTTTACCTGCTTTCAAAGTCATTTCCAAGGTGAGATTTAATAAGTGTGAGCCAAAGAAGGAAGAAATTTAATAGAGAAAAACTGCATGGTGATGAACCCCTTTGACTGCATTGCGGTGGAATTACAGTAGCCTTCACCTGAAAAATCATAAAGCTAAATCTGAAAAGGTGGCAGCAAAGGGATCTGCAACTTATCCATTCATAACCAAAAGAGCATATAATTTCATAATACGGCTCCTGTTTGAGCTCATACAACGTCCAGTCATCACTGATTAAAGCTTCATTACTTGGCTTATGATTGCTGAAGGGATGTGCGCCTGGAGGTGTTATGATTTGACCACAAATCTGAATTACAAGACATCGATCTGCAAACAACCCCTTCCATCACTTCACCAATGTTAATGGCCACAAGTATAGTTGAAAGCTTGCTCCACCCATGAATTATTCAGTAATAGGTCCATTCAATATGAGATCTATCCATGTAGCGACAAGAATTAATGCAAAAGGTTGAAGAGGTTGCTGACCCCATTAGTTTTGAACAAATGGAACTTGGGTAAGAATTTTTTCATTTGAAATACAAGTAGATAATTTTTTAAATTGATTTTTGGTATGGTTACTTTAAATGGTTGTAATCATTGACATTGAAGGGATCTACTTACTTCTTCTAAAGAGGATAGAGAGTGCATGGCGGATATTGCTTGGAAAGAGAGACCTGGTTATCAAGAATCTCAGATAGCCATTATATTTTACAGTGGCAAGCAACTCTTGATCAGTTACAAATGGAAAATTCATGCTCAAGATTCTTAAATTTTAAATTCCCTATCCAGTCTGCACTAGGTTTAGGTTATTTATTATTTTTTCTAATGGTGGGTTTAGAGTAAGTAACTTCACTAAGTTCAATAAGACTGGGCCCTTTAAAGAAACAGTTAGATTTAGATATAATGTTAGTCTTTGTGGCTGTTAATGAGAGGAAACCAGTCAAAACGTGACTGTTAGGTGCTGCTAATCGAGAAGAAAAACAGTCAATATAACAGCAAAGTACATATGCTGTTAACCCAGAAATAACAAGGCAACGTTCTGATTTGCAAAGCAGGAAATAATAAAGGAAAAGAGTCCAGTGTGGAATGAAGAGAGAGAGGGAAAATAATACCGTACTATTGATAACAAGATAAAAGAGCAGACTGCAGTAAAACAGGTGGGGCATCTCAACCTAGACAACTCGGGGGTCAATTTTTGAGATTCAAAACACTGACTTAATGTCAAATAGAGAGCCCGAGGTAGTAAAACAAAAACCGAACTAAATAGAAGTAAAGAGTTGAGACTTGGAGGAAGAAAAGCGATGCTTTTAGGGCATCCAAAAAGAAGTAATGTTACAGGAGAAAAAAAACTGCAAGGCAGATCTTATGCGTGATGCATATGCTCCAAGATCCACACACCAGTGCTAGGGTTTCTCAGAGCTAAGGATCTATTGCTCTTATGTCAAGTTAATGGCTGAGAAAGAAAGCGATGATTGTCGGAACCGCTACTGAAACCATTTAGAGGGCCTGTATCAGTAACTCATTTTCCTGACAAATTATAGTGTAATCTATTTCTTCATTGAATGGAAGAGATTGTTCTCTAATTTCTGTCTTATTGGTAACATGACTTGAACAAGCAACCTCATAATTGTGACAATAAGCATGTTTTAATTGTACAACAGTCTAGTCATATCAAGACTAAAATATCATATAATGAAATGCAAACATAAGACCAGCTTACATTTGAATGATAAGTTTACTTCCAAATGTCACAGCCCAAGCTCAGTAAGGAATGAATGGGCATGCCATTCAAGCTTTCATGAGAACACGCTGGAGTCGATCTGTTGAAGGTTTGGAAATATTTGTCGAAGAGTAGTAGAATAACTTGGTGAGTTTGCCTGCAAAACGAGATCAGCTGATGTTTCAGTCATTAAAGAATAGCAAATCCATAAAATGAATATGTTTCAGATATTAAATAATATCAAATCCAGACAATGAACCTTCTCACACTAGACAATGCATTCTGCTGTTAACATATAGATAGTTTAGAAAAGGCACACGGGAAAATGAAAATGATCAAGGATTTTCTCAAGTGTTTTTCATGGAATGATCAGTAAGATAGTAAAAATGCTGCATGTCCTACACAATGTATGTCAATGCTAGTAAAGCACAATTAACACAAAATAAGAACTAAAAAAATTAGAGAAAAAAGGATAGTTCTGACTTTAGAAACACAGAAAAAGCACCCTGTGATCGTGGTTATAATATGGCAGTATGAGATTTTATCTTACAATTAACTAGAAGTTACCTCAAAAAACTTGCAATGAAGTTCTCAAAAATAAGATATCAGATCATGAAGTGCACAATACATGGTTTTAATCAAACATGGGTGGAAAAGTAGAACTCAGAACGCGGGCATGAGGTAACAGATGAGGAATATGTGAGGAATCCTGGCCCTGGAACATGGATTCCTCATTAATGATTTATATAGCTCATGATTTCACATCAACATCGGTGCGGCTATCCATGCATATAGCTGAGAAAAATATGTATAAGAGCGTAAATCTGCAAACTGAGGATTTCCAAATCCTATTGACTTGAAAATCCTCAAAAATGAGGATTTCCACTCACCCAAGTCCTTGGGGTTTACAATTGCCAAATGTGGGTTTTCCATGACTTTGTGGAAAATCCATGAGGAATCCCGAAGGATTTGATTGCCAAATGTGACCTAAACATCATAGATGGGATAAGGCTAAAATGAGGATGGAGAAGAGTGGCATAAATCTAGTGAGTAGGTCTTTTTTACTCCAAATGCATTAATGATTGGCTA
The DNA here is from genome assembly GCA_038049695.1 of Cinnamomum chago. Classification (NCBI taxonomy): domain Eukaryota; kingdom Viridiplantae; phylum Streptophyta; class Magnoliopsida; order Laurales; family Lauraceae; genus Cinnamomum; species Cinnamomum chago. The sequence continues at coordinate 13,667,328 of CP142451.1, forward strand.
TTCAGAAAGACTGCTCTCCACTTGGCTCCAATAGAAGAGCAAGTCAAGGAATGTCATCTATGATCTAACATCCTAAGATGCATATATGACAGGGAGGGACACGCCATTGATATGGCAGGGTTATGGGTTTTATTCATAAAAAGTGAAGTATCAAACACAATCATCACGATACTTCGCCTATTTTATCATAGTAGATATGGTTTAAGTGCGTGCTTAGAATACCAGAAAAAACCCTGTAAGAAAAACTTAAGTATTGCAACTTGCAAATACAATTACTTAGATAAGAGGTGGCTGATAAGGAATTCAGATGTAAGCTATGACAAGTTAAATTGTGGAAGGACAGGAAACTTAGTCTTAGGGCTTCAATGATGATCACAATGATGACGATGGAGGTAGATAACGTGACAGCACAATCATGGTGATGGTTAAAGATGTGCTCACAACTGGGTCATTAAAAATTAAAATGGACACCCAGGCTGTAGGGCTAATGGTGAGGGACATGGGTCAATGTGTGCATGGGTGTGCGATTGAAAAAGAAAAGAGGACAGAAAAAAGAGTAAAGAACAATACGCATGGATTGTGTTCAAGGTAAATAGTTGTGAGCTTCTCCCTCGAACCAGCAACGGCTGAATCAATGTCTTCCAGGGTAGCTATTTGGTTGTCGTTAAGCCACAAGTCCTCCAATCTGCATGACTAATTGCTCATTATACAAGTACAACACATGAAACCATGGCCCAATAAAATCGGTGCTTGCCTTGTCAGGTTCTCAATATCGCTCACAGCTGTTAATTTATTTGATGAAACATCTAAGACACGAAGATTGGCTAAGGTGGATAAGCCCTCCATCTTCAAAATACCATTATGGCTCAAATACAGTTCTTCCAAAGCAACACACTCCTGGAAATAAAAATGCCAAGCAAATCTGTTAGGCAGTGAGGAGTTTTTAGCGAATGGTGATTTTAAACTCAACAGTTGCATACTTGAAATCCCATCATGGATGTCAAACGGTTGCTCTGTAAACTTATTTTCCTGATGCAGTTCAATCCACACAGGTTCACTGTTCGAATACGATTCTGTCCTAGCCACAGCTCTTGTAAATTTTTCAAGCTCTGCAAATTCTCAATGACCTGATATAGAAGCATAAACAATTAGCCGCTCAAATGGGTGAAACCATTACAAAGGAAATAAAGAAGATACACCATATCATTAAATTACGCTAATTTATGAAACTTAGAAATCAAGGGAGTGTCAAAACACCTATTAAGGCTACAACCATAGCCAAACATTTAAATGGCCAACTCTCATGCAAATAATTTGGGTTAACAAAATAGTAGCTGATTTTCTATTGTTTACAAATTTCAGATCGGTTACCCGCAATCTGTTTGAACCAAGTTCGAGAATTTGCAATTCAACTAAGTGATTAAGCTCCTCCATCTTGGCCACTTCATTCTTTGATACATAAAGTTCCTTGAGGGTGCTTGAGATCTTGGACAAACCAATCAATGAAGATATCTCATTAAAAGATACATCGAATACCAGAAGGCTTTTGAAAATGCCAACTTCCGGTATTTTTGTAAGCTTATTGTCCCTCAGTATAAGCTCCTATAAGGAAGGAAAAAAAAAAAAAAGTTGTCAGTGAAAAAAGATGAATATATAAGTTTATAATCATAACATAAAAAGATTGAAATTTTGACATGAACTTTGAATATACAATTAATCGCTGTCAGCATAATTGTTTATCCCACATAAGGAAAAAGATTTTATTCCAAACAAAAATGAAGAATACAAGGCATAATTGTTTTCCCTCCTTTAGACTAGCAAAATAGCTGAAACATGCGGGGTTAGAACAACGAACACCTGCATAATGTGCTAAAGTCTCTTTGTCATCATATTTATAAAAGAATACAAAGAAGATGAAGTGAAAATAAAGAATGCTATTACCTTTCTCTAAGACCATGTTAATGGAAAAGGCACTTGTCATTTTTCTTTCTTAAAATATATTACAATCACCCTAGTAGTTCATTTCCCGTCTTCTTTTGATTCTATTTCCGTAAAAGAAAAGGGGTCATTTAGTGCTTATTTTTAAAAATTCACATTTGATCTTAATCTTTAACGGCTGATGATATTAATTCTATCTATGTATTCAATTCCTATGTATTAGGATGAAAACAAAAAGACGAAAAAAGTTCAGAGAATGGAAACGCTTCAAAAGACCGATTGGAGCATGTACGTATTTAAATCCATTCCTTTCAATTCAGATGGTTAAAAAAAAAAAACACTCAAATACAACAAAAACCCATTCTAACGAAGTTTTACCTTGCAAAAAGCAAACTTTGTATTGTAGCAACTCATCAACCTAAAATCACGGAGATAAGCTGATCGTGATCGTCCAATATTACAATTTTTTTGTGCCAAATCGATTCAACAGAAACTCGATCAAAACAATTACTCTAAGAATCCAAAATCCACATGATTACACGAACAAACACCAAAATATGACGAAATTGAATACCTGAAGGCCTGAAATCGAACTGAAGCGAGAGATTGGCTCGATGCCAGCATCGTCGAAGAGATTCTGGCGCAGAGAGAGCTTCTTGAGGTGAGAGAGGAGAGAGATTCGAGAGTCTAGAAAGGAGAGGCGATTCGCGGTTAGATCGAGCTCGATCAAGGAGGGAGATAGCTCGATTTCGTCGAGATCGTGGAGCTGGAAGCTCGTGAGATCGAGGAAAGAGACGGAGGGATTTTCTTCGATTTCGTCTCCATCGACGTTTCCGTCGATTTCTTCGGATTCTAGTTGGGGCTTTTCATACTCCATTGGAAGCGAAGGATTGAAACCCTAGACAGAAAGGAGAGATGAAGAGGAGGTAGCTTATAACGATGAGAGAGAGAGAGAGAGAGAGATTTCAGGACAGAAGAAAACAATAGGCAACGCTCGAATTATATACCACATTACCACCAAATGCTTTTCCGTGATTCTTTTCGCGTGAAAAAAGGATAAATTTGAAATAAGGCCTTAAATCTTTATTTTATGTCAAAAAAAAAAACGGACACAAGTTTCCAAAATCTCATAATAGGGCAAGTCTTTCGGTAAGTTTTTAATTGAAAACACCCGACCATTTAAAAGAATTTTTTGGTGATTTCTTTTCTCAGGATTTCTAAATACCTAAATCAATATTTTTTTAAAGGCATCCATCGATGTGGCATTGATCACTATGAGGAAGCTGGTGGAGGAAAAAGTGGTAGAAGTGGAAGGTTTTATTACGATGAATAATAATTTGAGTATTTTAAAATTTTGAAGGAAAATATCACTAGAAAATAACTTTAAATGGCAAGTTTTCTTGATTGAAAACTTACTAAGAAGCTTATGCCTTAATTTGAAAAAATTTTAAAACTTGTGTCCTTTTTCAAAATAAGATTTTAATATTTTTTATGTAAATAATAAGTGCATTCTTCTTGATAGCCCTTGCTTTTTATCCAATGGTGCAACGCATTTGCATAAAAGAAAAGGAAAAAAAATTTAAAAACATATTTTCCGGAATAAAAAAAATTCATTTTCTATGGTATCGTGGAAAAGGAATCCCTTGTGGAACGGAATTCTAATATCGCATAATTACATGTTAGAACTATTCTTCCACAATAGGACCTACGAAATACTCTCTTGTTCTGCAATATGATAGTATCATAGGTGCAAGAAAAGTTACTAACAATTTCAGGATCTATAAGATCCTTCCAAAAAAATCATTCAAAGAAATAAAGAAAAAACAATTTCATGATCTAACAGTTGGCATATGGGCCTCCATTCCAATGGGAGGACATGATACATGTAAATGCCAATGCCAGAAGAGAAAGATGATTATGCCCACTCAGACTAGTCAAGGCCTACACAGTGCTGCATATATATATATATTTATATAGATATTTTCTTTCGAAAGCACCAACAAAGAAATAGAGCATTTCTTTATACATCACATGCATAAACGAAGTATAAAAATAAGGTTATTTTCAGATCTAAAGTTTCCCATCTCCCACTTGCAAAAGGTGCAGCACAAGTCTTTACATAGTGATTGTGTTTGGTTGTGCAATTGATCATGGGATCAAATCCCATCAATCACTTCTTCTTCTTTCTTTCATTATGTGGGCCTCTTATTTGTAATCGAAATGGTTCAATTTGTTTATTAACTAAGAAACTTAAAGATGATCTTCAATATTCATGACATAATCACATAGAGTAATAGTTCTAATTTTCTGCACTTTTGTAGGCTCCTAATTCATGATCGAACCATTCATTTAGATGTTTAGTTTCATATCTTAAATCCTCAACGATTTTGTGAGATATGTGAAAAAACCTGAAAATTTCAAAATCTCACAAAATCCGAACACATCTAAACAACTTGATGTACTCTTTTTTTTTTCTTTTCTACACAATTGGATATACTCATCTACTCATGTATAGTAATTGCATATGTAAAATCCATTTTTCCATCACCATGCATAGAATGCAAATGACCCTAGCATTATACAAACGTGCCCCAACAATCGCCTTAATATGCCCTGAATGGTAAAAGATCACCGTAATTTTCATCAAAACACTCTTCCAACTGTATTGGATTCAGTTACATAAATTCTATTTTGTCATTCTAGTTTTTCCTTGACAACTCTTATTGTATGTTGTGACAAAAGTTTTAGGCTAGAATGCAATCCTTCTTCTTTATCCAGCAGTTACAGGCAACAAACCAGCAGAGTACTTAAACGGTGGTCATGGGCCTCATGGCCTGGGACTGGCGAAGGCTATCACATTACTGTAGCCGCCTGCCTGGATTACTTTATTTCTGAGAAAGTTAAGGCCCATCCATTGATTAATCAGAACAAATAGTTGGATCTAACTCCAGCCTTACTATTATAAAAGTTACTGGATTTAGGGTCTTAATGGGTCTAAATAGATATAATCAACAAACTTGGGCTCAGGCAAAGTCCAAACCATTTTCATTGCTCCAAAGCCTTTGTGAACATAAAAAGGTCATGCCAGTATGCCAGTGTCTTTCGCAGCATGGTTTAATTAGCCTTGCAACTGCGCGAAGCCAGGTGCAGCTACAAAAATCTGAACTCTTGCACCCTCACATACACTTATGTCCCTAACCAACTTAGTTACAGCTGGGGTCAACCGTCAACCCAGTGCGGCGATTAACTATTTACTTTACGACATTTCTTGCAAATGTCATTATGGAGAATTTATCATCACGGGAAAATGTAGAGAGATATTTTTAATTTTGAGTATTTTGTAGAAATTATCAAGGAAATATTGTGAAAGTAAATTGTTTTTAAAATGCCTAGAAAGGAATAAATAAAAATTATAGATTTATCATGTTTTCCCATTTTTATTTCAGTTTTCCTGTGATTTGAAAATTATCAAGATAAATAAAAAATTATATATTTTATCATGTTTTCCTATTTTTACTTCAGTTTTCCCGTGATTTGAAAATATCAAGATACTCTAAGGAAAATAGAATTTTATGTATATATCATAATATTATCGCAATATTTTCAAAAAATTGCTGATATTTGGGACAGGCTTTACAGCCACGCATGTGAGACCTGGCAATATGGGCTCAACTTAGGTTGGGCTTAGCTGAAACCCGCACGTCGTTACCTGGATGAAAACCCAGTTCATATAGGGCTGATTGGGCCTCTGAATCTCAGGTAATTAATAACATATACATTGTGCTAATCTATAAATATTTGTATTTGAATGTATGTGAAATTTTTTTTTTGATAAATCATGTTTAACCAATCCAGCAGCAAATAGCAGTTTCAATGGAATAAGTTTCAGTACAGTTTTAAAAAAAAAAACTAGAAAAATTGTGCATATAATGGCCAGTCCAGGTTGGTTAAAATTGGGCCCCCATTAGGCCAGAAAAACAACTATTGAGAATCTAATGTCAAATCAGTGCTTTAATCATAGCTTTCTTCAACCCAGTGGTGAATATCATTTGCTTTGGAGAAAATTTTAGACCTGCCTAGAGTAAACAGGTTGGTGCTACAACTTCAAAAGTTGAGATCATTAAAAGTGGGCCGACATGTATGAATATGTTTTGGCCTTTCCAACAGTGACTTATATATGAACAGACTCGCCCACAAACACTTCTCAAGAGAAACTTCACCAAATTCCACTTTAATGGAAGTGACATAAAAATTTAGACTGATCACATGTGAAATATACTTATGTTTCTGCACATAATAAATCCAACGGTGTAGAGATTGCGACAGGTGACCTGCTCCCACCCTGCTCCTATTTAGGGCTTATTATAATTGTTAATATAGAATGGAGGATTTGGTCCGGAACAAATTTTAATGGAGTAACAAAATTTATGTACGCGGACCCCAACATAGTTGAGACAAAGTGCTGAAGATAATAATGATGTTTATTTGCATAGAATACCCAGAAACTCATACTATAATAAGTTGTTAAAAAATGAAATCCAGGTTGAGTATACAAAGATAACCAATATTTATAATTATAACCTCTCCTCTATTGCGAGCAGATTAAAGAAAGATGGAAAAGGAATACACAATCATCACCCTATTAATTGATATTCTAGGAGCATCAAAGTTCCATCTAAATTGCTACCTCTTGTTTTCTTCACCCCTCACCTCGTGTAATTGACACCGATCTCCCTTTTAATAATCCTTCTGTTGAGCTTATTTAACCATAAATTTTCTTATATTCAATTCACATATATTCCAATGCAAAGAAACAAGCCCTTAGATTTAACCCTGCAAGTTCAAGTTTAGTTTTTCTATCTTAGTTAATTGCCACGAACCATCCTGACCTATTTATGACTAACTTATATGTTCACACATGACTTTTTACACTTGATAACACACTTTAATATGAGGACATGAATTCCACAGTTAGATCAAAGTTATTGTCTTCGTAGTAGATCAAATGTAGAATTAACAAAGAGGTGGGTAGGGAAGATTATATACTTTGATCAAATTGGAGTTAAGCTTTTGGTCCACCAACCAACCTTTTGAGGCTTGAGCCGGAGAAGTGGAACCCATAAAAGTAGTTTGTGCCACAACAGACGCAAACACCTACCTGCACGTATTAATGTGCCATTGTTCTCTTCGACCCAGATGGCCATGACCGCATGTGCGACGCATGTGCATGGTCTATCAAGTCCCAACCAAAATCAGACATCATGGCCCACATCACTGATGCCTATGCACGTTGTTTTCATGGCCCACTAACCAGTACGTAAAGTACATTGCATGAATTTTCATCACATACTCACCAATCAAACTCTTGGAATAGCCCATCAACATTGATGCTCGTTCAATTGTGGGCTTTAAGTAGCATTAAATTGTTTCTACCCAACCTACGAGCAAAAAAAGTGGCATTAAAATGGCTTGATACTAATGAAAGGTGAAGATAAATGTCGGGCGATGGCGACCACTAAAATTTGGAGCAGTTAAAATAGACGGTCATGATCATCACACAAGCAGGACATTATGGATTCCATTAATGATCTACCTTCCAATTTCACTTAAATCTAGTTGAACTCCTGAATTTGTTTGTAAGTTTGAAGTTGTGCAAATTCATTCTCCAATCGATTTTTCGCTATGATTGTTTGTTTCATGTAATTGAATTCCTATAAATCCCAAGATGGTTGTTCGTTTCATGTAATTAAATTCCTATAAATCCTAAGATCTGTGTTTTTAAAAGTGGTTAAAAATAAGAAACTAAGATGATCGATATATATATATATATATTTAAAGCTGTCAAATAATATCCCTTCTACCTAAACTTGAGTAGATGGAAAATGTATACTAACAGTTATCTTAATAATTCATATCCATATGCATACTTTCCTTTTATTTTTCACCCCTTACCTCTTTGAAAATTTTGATTGGAGGTCATTTGATCATGAGTTTCTGTATATTCAATAATTCCATGCAAGCTGCAAGCATGCCATCATCCCTTTCAAGTCAAAGTCAGGCCTATAGCATATCCCAATGCCTAGCTATTCTATCATATCATGGTTTCATGTATTGGAAATGATCCTCGCCTGATAGGACTCAAACTTAGTGCAGGTTCTTTTTTTTATTTTTTAAGTAAGAAACTTCTTTTGGGCCCCACATGGATGCAGTTTTGGATGGGGAAGGATATGGCATCATGTACAATTTGGGCAGTATTTGAATTGTTTTTTATTTTTTTTATATAATGCAGGGTATCCCAGCCCTTTGAATGGTTATACCAAACAAAAAAAAAAAAATCAGTGAAGAAATAAAAATAGAAATTCCAAAGAATCATCTTACCTTGATTTAAAGATGTGAAATGTTAACCTTTAGATAAAGTGTTCTTTCTAATCGTCAAAATCCCTCGCTTCACATGTATTTTAATGAGTGTTAAACCACGTTGAATGCCTAGGGATAGATTGAGGGATATGGGCTCCTCTACAGTCGTTTTCTTTTTTCTCTTCAAAATTCTCCTGCTTAAAATATGTTTTTCACAAAAGGAGATGTTTGCTTCATGTAATTACATGAACAAGTAGAAAACCCTAAGACTTCTATTTCTAGAAATGATTAAAATTGGAAAACCAAATATGAGTTTAAAAAGAAATATTCATCAAATTATTGCCCCTTTCATGGAAAATGAATCAATGTGATGTGGGAAATGAAAACCCAACACCACCCTATTAATTCAAATTCTATAAAAGTGACGATTCCATCCACATCGCTATCTTCACCCTTGGCATATTTAAAATCCTTCATTGCATCTGCTTTTACCATGAATTCCTATGGATTCAATTCTTATGAATTCTATGCAAATAAAAAGGCCCTATAGAATTAAAATATAGAGAAGTCTTTGTGGATATAACTTCCGTTTTCACCGAACTGCTTAAATATCGATCTATGGGTGGGTAGGTTTAGATAGTCCCCGTGGCCACTGGCCAAGCAAGAGAAAAAGTAACAAAGGCTCCATATGAAAAATATATTATACAATTCTATAAGTCATTAATTTACATATTATACTCTCAAGTAAATTGATATTAAGCTATGGTATATACTAGAATTGGACTCAAATCCAACAACCACCCATGCTGTAAAGTGGTCCATATCTAGATTTCAAGGATCCTGTCTGTCAGGTAGCCGAACAATTGTAGCAAAGGGTGTTCATGGGTTGGGCCAGCTTGAGCCTCACACGAGCTGATATGCATTGAGCCATATTTAAGCTATTATTTGACCTAGCCTAATTTTTCTATATCAAAGTTTATATGTGCTTAAGACTTAAGAGTCTACTAAGAGCACCATATCTAGCATAAAGGAACGTATATAATTTACAAGTAGGGGCCCAAATGTTAAGCTCATAGCTGACAGGGCTTAGTTTCAACAAGCTTCTGCCCTACCAGTCCAGGCCCATATAATCACAAGTACCCTTTCACAGCTTTACACGCGTACATGCAAGATAATATCTTAAACTCTCACACAGTCGTGCATGCATGCGTCCATCTCGTGGGTGATATCATTCAATTGCAGAGAAAGATTAAAAAAAAGGAAGAGAGAAGCAAGAAATACACAAATACATAGACAAGCATGTGAATTGAGCTGCGTCTGCTCCCCTCTGTAAGAGAAAAGAAGGTGGAGAATATTCCTTCTTCGTTTTTTTCTTCCTCCTTGGATTGACTTATCTCTATATATATGGCCTTTGGATTAGCCCCCAACGTCTAGGATCGCGCAGACACCCTTATCTATGTCCATCAATTCTACCCCATCACCTGCCGGGCCTCCAGCCGCATGTTAGCCCCCCACCCATCCCTTCCTCCCTTTCACCAATATATACGCCATTTCCCATTCCTCAAAACTTCATGATCGTAACGAGTTTTGGATAAACCAAAGGGGGTGTCGCTGCATTATAGTATGGTGAAGTGCCCTTTCTATTTGAGACCGAATCCTCCGTCGCTACTATTACAAAGTAAATTCCTGAGAGTTTATTGTAGGACCCACGTAGATATGATCCAGACTTATCAAGATGAATCTCCTCTTCTATTAAGGGGATGTGATTCATCTTGAACGATTCGAATCATTTGAATGCGGGCGCCACGATGTACTTATAGGGATTTGTTACACAGTCCCTGTGTAATTGTTGCAAGAGATGATCCGACTCTTCCTAAATGTATGGTGGGGCCTACTTTTTTCAAATCCCGATTTGGTTATCAGCCCAACACTGATTATATTCATTGTAATTAAATCTTTAAAGTTAATTTCAGTGAGTCAACTATTGAATTGATTACGCATTGGAGTGGACCTATATACAAGCTTTTGGGGGCTATCCACTCCGTGGACCTTAATGCATGGATCTCACAGTAAAGTTCATCATGTGTTGTAGACATCGTTAATCTAACGGTCACTGTCTTCCTAATTCGAGTACTGATTCATATGTCGATCACCAGCTACATCGGCTGTTAAAAGAGTTAAGATGGTTACAGTGCATGCAATCTGCTTGAATTTTGAAAAAGTGGCCCGACTCTATATTTAAGATGGGCACTGTACCAAGCAACATTGTAGCCTGCTGTGCATCGTTTTGCGTTTACATACTTACACTAGAATATGTGCCTCCCTGTACGTACATGGGTGAAGGCCATTGGGCATTGGCACATGCCACTTCCCATGCATGTGTGGCAGAAAACTGTAGCCGGAAAAGTACGCAATTTACTGAAAACCATGCAAATGTTTTGGCTTTGGGAGGACCTGGAATGCTGCCTCTACTGTGGACAATTTCATGGTGGGCCATTGATCAGGCAGTGAAGAACTGGAGATGATCTGGTGCATTTGTGCTGGTTATATGTAAATGTGAGGGATTTTTCCTCAACGGTCACCAATAGCTTATGGATTTCCAAATTAATGTCGGGGGATGAAAGTTGAAAAAACTCTATTGGTGCCCCTTTGACTTTTTACAAGCAATATTATGTAATATTTAATTAAAATTTTGCAATATTAGTCATATCACATAAAAGTGTCAAGATATTGCAAAAAAGTAGTGATAGGGTTCTCTGAGGAATTTTCTCAACTTCCAACTTTAGGTGCGAATTTTCATTGCTAATAATAACAGTATAAAATAAAAGGCTAAAAACAATGGATAGGGGAATTTTTTTTTTCTTATTTTTATTCACAAATTTGTTCAATCTAAGGCCTAAGCTAAGATTTCTTGTAAAAGTTTCTTTTCTTAAAAAAAGAAAAGACAGATGTTTTTTTTTTTTTTTTATCCTAAGAAAAGAAAGGTAAGTTGAGAGGTTAATTGGGTGGTGGGGAGGGATGGATGTATCCATGCCATTTGTGTGATGGAGATAGGTCATAATTGAGCTGAGATGTCAACGTTCCTACGTACATCAGGATGGACATGGCAGCGGACAGACATATACTGCAAATTGTGTGAATTAAACTCCATTCCCATTTAGGCCTTTTCAGGTTCATCAATACCATTCCTTGAATCTGCACATTTACTGCTTGAATTTGCCCTACCCAAAACTGAGTCGGCACCGGTGACTTTTTAAGAAAAGTGCTCCCAACTAATGCATCCAATGGACTTGCTTTTATCTCCGTAATTCTCCTTTTGTGGCAATTTCTTTTCTATTTACGGGCCCACCTATGATTAATACAATTCCTCAAAATAATTCTAGTCATAGCATTTTGGGTTTTATGTTAATTAAGTTTTATGGTGTATACTTTTGAGAACCTAACTAAAAATAATGATCATTTGATCCATCGGCTATTGGACTTTCTCCTTTTCAAAACTATCCATCAATTATCTTCTTCGATGCCATGAATCCATGACCAATTGGCCTAGGACCACGGTTTGCATTCAAAAGTTGTAGATTTCAAACTGCACTACCACAGTGGAGTTACAGGGAAGTTTATCCGACTTTCGTCTGAGCTCGCAGAGATTAGTTCAGCTCAAAAAATTTGAGAACCTCCGATAGAAGAAAAAAAAAATGCCATTAATCCTCGAGAAGAGTTTTAAATGCTTTGGAAATTTACTTTTGTTAAAACGGTCTGAGTTGCGTATCAATTCACTGAAGTACATGTCTGTGAGAGTGTGGTCTCTGGAATCCCATATGCTTGACTCCAGTCCATTGCAAGAAATCTGTACAGGATAGCTTTTTTGGAATTTATTCCAAAGGAGAACTGATCAAAGTCCAAGTGAGCGCACTTCAGCTGCATTATAATCCATAAAAAGAGTGGTTGCATAACGTCTCCACACAAAACTGAGTATGGATCAAAATTACTTTCGCTTGAAGATAGGAACCATGACATGGGGGCCCTCCAAAATTAAATGCTAAATCAATTCTGCCCATTCTCTCATTTCTCATGCTCTTAAATTCAGTTGTTACAATCCCCAGATTAAATTGAACTTAATACATAGAGTATCAACAATGGGCCCCACGGGGTTGGTAGAAATAACCAGCTGGGCATTATCATTTCACCACACAAAAGTTCAATTCTGGCCAATCAATTGGAATTGAATTGTTGTGTGATGATCATAACCATCACTAGCTAAAATTGACAGCCCATCAAGAGACAAACAACAAAAATGAAAGAATTAAAACACAACTAATTATGATTTCCCTAAAGTAATCATTAACCCAACTAAAAGTAAAAGTAAATCAATGCCATCAACTAACTCAATTGTCACTAACCCAAAACCAAAAAAAAAAAAAAAAAAAATCCTAAACCACGAAAATTTCAGCTTTCCGAATTCGGAAATTTGGAAAACAAAGCACCAACTTACTAGAATTCTTCTTCTTCTTTTTTGCGAAAAAATAACCTGATTAAGGAAAAAGATTAGAGAAACTTACACAAGGGGGGAAATGGAAGTTCAGAAATTTCTAAAATCCTGAAGCTAAAAGAAAACGAGAATTTCTCCTAAGAATTCTCGTTTTCGTGGAAATGCTAATCAGATTAGCTGACCGAAATCAGAGCCTCCGTGCTGGTGAATCAAGAACTCATCTGTGATGTCGAAGACCGGATTCGGATGGAGAAATTGCTGCTGTTGGTGCTGCTGCATCTGCATCTGCTGGGAATGCTGCATCTCCTTCTGCCGCCGGAGCTCTAGAACTTTCCGGTGAGAGTTCGAGTGCTTCGTCAGCATGAACGTCGGGCTCGCCGCCGGGCGGTACTCCGGCACGAGCCTGCCGGACTTGAACCGGACGCCGCACGCGTTGCAGAGCGTCTTCGGCCCCATCGGCCCCGTCCGCCACTGCGGCGTCTTCTCCGTAGCGCAATGCAGGCACTTCCGACCGTCTCCGCCACTGCTGCCGCCGCCGGCGTCGGCAGCCTCCTTCTTCTTCGGCGCTGATTTCGTCATCTTCTTACCGGAGATGACTCCAGATGTGCCGGACTCCGACGAGGAGGTCGTCGGAGAGAGAACGAGGAGGCGCGAGGACCAGTTGCAGGGAGCGGCGCGGGAGCGCTTGCTCCGTGCCTTGCCCGGAACCGACACGTCCGAGCGGAATATCGTATCGTTTCTGGCGTTTTTGTCAGGAAATTCCTGCGCTTCCGATATTTCCTCTTCCGTCTGTACTTTCAAGCCCGAAATCAGCTGCAGCTTCTGCAAATCCTCGCTCGAGAACGATTCCTCCACGAAATTCGACAGCCATTCCAGCTCCGCTACATCATCATACTGCCAAAAACAACAAAAAAGTTTCAAAAAAAAAAAAAATACCCTAAATTTCAAAATCTCCTGACTCCCCCCCAAACACAATGAAATTTCCACGGAAAGAAGATAGAATTAGGGAAATTACAGGAACGCAGAGGTCTCCGGAGAAATGAGAGTCTGTGAAGCTCCTCTGGCTGAGGTCGCCGGAGAAATGCGGCTCGGAGCCTGAGAATGAGGAGTTGCAGCTGTCGACGACCGTGACGGTTGAGGAGTCGGTGGAATTCCCAGTGCCGGAGTCGAAGGCTTCGTCCGCCGGAGCGACGGCGTCTTCGTTGGAGAAATCGAGGAGGTCTTCGATGACGAAATGCTCGGCGGGTTTCTGTTCGGAGTACCGCTTCTCCGTCGTGAATTGGGGGTTTCCGGGGCGGCAGAAGCCGCCGTGGAAGAAATCAGGCGCGTCCATTGCAGTCGGTTAGGGTTTTAAGAGGTTTTGTTTTGCTACACTTGTTCGAAATAGAGTCAGTGTGAAAGAGAAGAAGGAGAAAGAGTTGAAATGGTTTTGTTGTGTTCGAAGGGCAAAAAAGCAGAAAGAGAGAGAGAGCTGAAATGGAGGAGAGAGTATTCGCCTTGGGAGGCTTTTAAACCTCTCGTAAACGAGAAAAGGGTGGTTAAAAAGAAAAAGGAAGCATCTTTACCTTGTCTGTACAAATTCTTAATAATTAATCAAAATTACGGTTTGGATTAACCCTAGCTTTAGTTTAAACTACCATCGTACCCTCCATTTTTTTTTTCAATTGATTCGGTGGGCTCGAGTGTATCCTAATTACACTGCACCCTAAAGTGTAATTAGTTGATGTAATGATCATCAATCCTTATTGTTCTTATGGCTGGGCAATGCATATACACAACTCTTATTGTTATGACATTTGATTACAAAATCGTTATAATGTAGGGGTCTTGAATAATCCCAACTAATAATTTTCTTTTTAATTGGAGCTAAATTTAGAAATTGCAAATACACGAATAGCTTGAGATTTTGATTAGTTTAGATTATGCTGGACCCCATAGGAGGGATTGACTCTATATTGTGATGGTGGTATTTAAATGAGTTCCGATCCCTTGTTCGAGCTATTACATGGAACTGTGTAACACATGCTCGAATGGCCATTGTGGAGCCAAGATAGGGATAATGTTGATCACTATAATTGAATCTCATACCCTCCTAGGATGTATCTTCATATCGTAGTTCAATAGGAGCGGCGCACCGTTTAATTGAGCATGTAATGGAAATATGATTAACTCCACATTGACAACGATACCATGATAACACCCGTTCACATTTTCCATCATGCATTCAATCTTACCGTAAGACCTGCTGATATTAAAGCGAAAAATGAAATTACATGACTAGGTGATGAGATTGATGGTTAGCGGTCCATATTATCTCTATATGTGCCACATTATGGAGCTCGGAGCATGTATCACTGTTTGAATGGATGTGGAGAACGTAACTGAAGGGAAATGGGGGGCCCTGATATCGTGGCCCATCTGAACGTTCACATCTAGTGATTAATTGGCACTCAAAGCACAATACGGGCCCAAGTTAAGTGTAAGAATTAAGATAGTAACGATTCTCTGGAGGCTTTTGACCTTGAGGCGATGACGTTATTGTCACCTCCATGTTGGGAAAGGCAAGGACATTAATGTTAAGGAAATGCGTGAATGCCGTTAATACCCCTGTTAATTCACTGATTATCTTAACGGTGAACGATTTGACAAAGTTAAATGATGGCATTTCTGTCATTTCGCAAGATTAACTAGTCAGACAGGTGAGTTTAGTGCAATGATAATCCCTGCCAACTGCTTTGTTGAATGTAAAGTAATGCGAAATGGGTATTTATAGCTACTATCTGCTGTAACTTGCCTTGAGAGTGTCCAAACTTCTGAGTCCTTTTACTTTATTAAAGTATTTCCTTGAATCCTGGGCCCAATTGAAAAAATATATCCGGACAGCTCAAATTCGAATTCTCTAACAATGTTTCAAATGTCACTCTCTCCTTGGCAAGGGAAGGGATGATCATGCATTTTACACACATTAATGGAATTAATCACATATGACGACAGGCATTTGATCAACCGTGGGACCCACTCCAATCAAAATGAAACTTAAGACATAACAAAAACCATAAAAGGTCCATATGTGTACTTTCTGCAAATCTTTCTACATTTGGTAGAAAAAAAATCCCTACCCTCCAAAAAATATATAAAAGTTTTTTCATTGAAATGTAGAAAATTTAACTCATTTCATGCTTTAACTTACAACACTTAGAAGGAAAAGTGTATTTGAGTGATTAAAATCAAATAACTTGGGCCTAATTTTGAAAAAGTGTTTGATGATGACAATAGTTTTTCAAATTGAGTAAACAATAACCCATTAATTTAAAAGTAGTTTTTCATCAACCCATTCCACCAAAGGCCATTAATGCCACATGTAGGGTGGATGAGTTCAGCATATGAACAGCCATGTTCCATGATCACATTCCAAGCAAAGATGTCTAGTGGGGGTAGTGTCAGAGGAAAGGGTGAGAGGGTAAGTTTCCATAGCAATTAATCCAAACTAGAGCATTTACCAATTACATGACTAATCAAGATTAGTAAGAGATAATTCACCTCCTTAGGAATCGATCTATGGCAGGTTTTGTCGCTGTGACCTGTACAATAGCGTCCAAGTTTACAGCCGGATACCTATACGCCCCACACCCTCCTTTTCTTTCTTTACTCATTTTCTCGGGAATGCTGCGATCTTTTCTCATTTCCTCCGTATTTTCCCCCTTCATTAGATTCCATAACCCACGTTTAGTCACGACGGTTACAGCTCGACTAGATCCCCACAACGGTCCCGATCACGCCACGTGTCGTGGCCCTGTCAGGTTCGGTTTTCACTTTTCATCCTCCAATGAAACCGCCACGTGGTGGCCACCCAGTCCGGGGAATGAAAACCGGGCCGAGTCAGATGGTGAGCGAACTTGCCGTTCGATAATAACTTCGTGCCACGTGGCGGGCATCCGGCGCTGCAGCGTTGTTGTCTCGGCAGACTACGTCAGGTGGGCCGGGGTCCTGCGATTCCGATCCCTAGGTGAATCGACGTTGGAGAGTGGGATAAGATGATTTTTTGTTTTTCCCCACTCATGCTTTTTACATTGCCGAAATGCTGATGTAACGAACTATTTAACCAATTACAATTAGACGCGTGGCATTACTAGTGGCATTTAATTTTACCATTCTCATGCTCTTCATCGTCACAGTCTTATCCTAATTATATAGGATCCTCTCTATTTTCCATTTTGATCTGTTTTGAAGTTAATTTTTTAAATAGATTGCACTTTTAAAAACCAATTTCACTATTTTCATCAATATCCTGTTAGATTATTTTAAACTCTAATCAATATGCCTAATTAAATGTTTGAACCGACGGCTGACAACGTCTTATGATATTATGTAATCAGCGGCAAATACATGGGTGCAATCACACCCCTTATACAGCAGTGCGCTTCAAAAAACAATTATGAAAATTCTCTACTTTAATAACCCTATTAAAAATTATAGGTTCATTTTCAAAATTCACATAAAAATATTTGATTTTACCCCAAAACCAAACCCCTACTAACCTCTATACCCTATGAACGAAATTCTTGGGTTTACCACTTCATATAATAACCTGTTATTTGCTTATGATTGGATGAGTGGGCCACACATGGGGTCAACAATCTGTTTTTACTCGTGTAGTGATGATGGCAACTTGTTACAAGAAGAGGGGCTCACTTTATGCTTGGATTAAAAGGAAAGACTGCAAAAGGAAAGAGCACCGGGTCGTTGCTTCGAGTGAGAGTTTTCATCTTTTGATGAGATTATGATCATTATTTTTTTTTTTCTTTTTTTCTTTTTTTTTGCTGCCTTTTTTTATAATTTTGATCTCATGGTGGGGCCCATCAGACCTGCTAGCACGTGATGGGGCTGGACATGGTGTCAGCGACCATGTGACACTCCTCTCGCTCGTGTCAAAAGCCCTAACTAGCGGTGGTCAATGCCACGTGTCCAGACACCGCTCTTCCCTCTTTTCACGGATGCGTCTTCTACACGTGCTGGCAAGGGCTTGCAATGGATGAGTGTCATGTGCGTCACGTGCGCCTCGCGTGAGACCTCACGTGAGAGGGGGAATGGAGAGGATGACCTTTAACACTCACGGTGGTTGCCTGTCACTATGGGCCACTTCCTCTAATTAATGGACGAAAATGCCCATCTGCCTACATTAAAGTAGAATAAATGGAAAGCACCGCATCCAGATATGTTTTATGCGGATGAAGGGCATTACCGTCATTTTACAAACGACCATGGCATGTTCACTTCTGAGGAGGGTGACAGGAAGTCTACCATATGCTCTTAACTAACATGTGATTATGACTATCACTAACATGGTTCGTTGAACATTATCTTATAGAAACTACTTAAGATATTGTTAATGTGTTTTTCTCATAATATTCTTAGGAAAGACTTGCTTAAAGTAATTTACTATTATATATATATATTTATTAAATCAACATTTCATTTCCTAATTTATTAGTTTTCTCTTAATTTCCTCATCATATTGGGTCCATTTTGTTTCTTCAAAACATAATAAGTACATAAATAAGAATTCATAGTCAAATAAGATCCAATTAAAGATTATTAAATAGGCGATGTGTGAATAATATAATGTAAGAAGTGACTGATATAATATAGCAATATAGATGAGACCTTGTTTTCATTAATGGGGAGGCTATTTGATTGTATTTTTATAAATTTACTTTGAATTTTCATTCTTCTTTCATTAATGGAGGGTGTCCTACCCCTTTGGGTCGAACTAATCCTTACGGGCCCGGGAGAGTCGGGTGAATCCCCTGTGACCCCAATATAACAGTGTAGTTTCAAACTCTCATCCTTCAAAAGAAAATTGTGGTCTTAGGCCAACTGAGGTCACGCCCTTCAAACAATGCCCATATTAAAAACAAACCCTTCAACTAATTACATGAATTCTTATTTGTTCTATGTAAACAAACAAGCCCTTCATGATGCTTGAATATACTCCCGAATTATTGAAGGATAACTCTTCAAATTTATATTGCGCTATTGTGTAAATATTGCCCATATTAGGATCATTTGGGAAATTAACTATTAGAGATTTTGTCTTTGACAGTGACAAATGGGGTTAACTTAATCATTGGTATTGAGACATTCTACAACAGAAAATCTCGTAAGCACTGATAATAAAAAAAATGTCGTCGGTAAAATAGACCCTTCCAATTATGAGAGCCTTTAATATGTTTGCTCAACTTGCTCAACGAACCCTTGCCATTGCATGAATTCCTCTCTTGTTGGCCCTTAATGAATATATAGGAATCGTAAGACTTCTTTTTATTAAAGGTGGTTTAAATTGAATAAAGGAATTTGACTTTCGAAAGATGACACATCAAATTATAATTGCTATAATGGAAAAAGAATGGGGAGAGGTAGAGAATGAATGCCTTGCCACCACTTTAGTAATTGAGATCCTAGGAAAATGAATCAAGTTGCATCTATGTCTCTTGTCTTATATTTTTCACTTTCATCTGTTTAATAATCCCTTGGTGAGCTGAATTGACTACTAATTCCTATTTTTTTAATTTCTGTATATTTTATGTGGGTAAACTGTGTGCTGGACAATCTCAAATACGTAAATGTTGTACGCTAGACTTTCGCCTGGACCACAACTTCTGAAAAGTCTTAGGTATAGACTTAGATAGAAATGAGATTTAGTATGTACATTGTAATTTCCAAAGCATATCTCCAAAAAAATATAGATAATGCTGAGAAACTCAATATAAATCTATTTAAATATCAAATAACACCACCCTTAGATTGGAATTTAGCACAAAGATGAGGAATTTATTAGATGTTCAAATTATTAGACGTAAGTGGTCCACGTGACCATCCTTCTAATCATGATAGGGGCCCACTTTAAATCAATTGATTATTTATAAGCGTTTTTTTTTTTTTCCTTTAGTTTTGATTTGAGTAAATCTGGCTTGTATTCACTTTTAGAAAGCCCATTCCATTAGAAATCTTGTTTGACTAATTAATTGGGCAATAATAAGATTTCTTTGATGAGAATAAATCTCTTTCAAAGTTCTATAAAAGTATTATTTACAATACTAGTATAGCACGCATAAACTCTTGTGCACATCGGAGTTGGTGAAAAGAGAAATGAGAGAAAACCCTATTTCATAAAAGCCGTTAATTGTAATACAGTATAAAAATCAGATCTAAACTGTTCGTAATAAAAAATGATGCAAGGTACACTTTCAATAAATTGGAGTATCCATTGTTTTATGCATAAGTTTATATTAGTAGGTTTGAGTTATGTCGTAAACCATATCAGATTAAATCGAACACAGACGGCCCCACTATAGAGATCTTTTGGAAAAAAACAGTACTTCAATTGTGTTTATGGTTGCATTGAGCCATTTTTCAAATTTCCGGTTGGGGTAGTCAATGGTTAGGCCAAGCTCAGCCCAACCATTCTGGGCTAAATCTAAAGTTGGATGTTTTAGGTCTACATAAAACAGCCTGGACATATTTTTATGTAAGTCTGGCTTGACATATTTAGCACGGAAGGATAGTTTACTTTGCAAATGATTGAACCACAACCGTGCCTTATAGTTATACCAGCCCTGATAAACAAGAGTGTGCCTAGGCATAAACATTACCTTTGCCTCTCTGGCCATGAATATATACCAATATTCTCACAAAATAGATTGGATTAGCCTAAACCGAAAAAAAAGATTGTTCTTAACCCAAGAGGTAACTCAGTTGGCCTAGGACCACAGTTTGCACCCGGTGGTTGTAGATTCAAAACTGTACTACCACACTAGGGTTACCGGGGAGTTTACCTGGGTTTCCTCTGTGCCCAGAGGAATTAGTCCAGCCAAAAGGATTGAGAACCCTCCAATAGAAAAAAAAAAGATTGTTCTTTGGGGAAATTCAATTTCAATAAGCTACAACTCCAAATATGAAACGATAATTACAATTTATTTTGGTGTGGTGTATTTGTGTTCCTTCTTTGTACTCTAGCCTTATTTTTTACCGCAAGACGGTAATGAATTATGTTTTCTAACAAAAAGAAAAAGAAAAGGAAAGATAATAAATGTACTAATATCTTTTTAATATCCCAAATTCATCCTCTCTCCCGTTCTATAAACCATGGACCGCATCTCTCGTAAACCGCCAATTTGCCCGACCATATCTCTTCCTAGTCAATTTGTGCAAGGATAATAGAGCATTAATGTTGTGTGCAACATTCTTCATCATGCTTTATTTTTACAATTTTGCTATTGTAGAATATGAAAATCGTTGGTGTTATCTCCTTAATTGGTTTTCGATTTACATTGTTCGGTGTAGCAAAATTACTTTTCGTAATAAAATATATATATTTTTCTGTTATGATCTTTATATACATTGTTACACATTTCTCTATTAGCTTTAGTTATTGGACTAATACATGATATTTTATATATGTTATGTTGTAATCTTAATATAAATTGTTACACCATTTTCTATTAAGTTAAGCTTTTAAAGTAAGTCGTTGTCAACTTGGTATCAGAGCGGGAGGTCGCGTCTTAATTACACTAGAGTTGTTGCTTCCTGTTGTATAATATTGTATAAAATTATTTTCCAACTCTGGATCTAATCTGCTTTTCTACTAATTCACAACTAGGTTAGTGGTGAGGTACCTGCATCTCCCCTATTAAGGAACTCGGGCAGGCCATGTGTTGTAAATATGTACCAGAGCAAAATAATAATAATAATCTACCTTTCTAAAAACTGGTGAAAAGAAAACGCGATAACCTTGAAAATTAGCAACCTACCCATAATATGTGAGGAACCGTTGCTCCATGTTTTAAGTGCTAAAGCAACAGTTAAAATTGCAATGGTTAACATAAGCACCTTCTCATTTTAAATTTTCAATCAACATTGGACATGCATTAAGATGAAATGAAAGAAAACTCTTCAAAAATCAAGCTTTCTCAAAAATTAGATACCAACAAAATGTCTGTCGAGTGACAGATGCAATAATTAGTAGTTTCATTCACAGAATTGTCATTTCGTCATTCTATTTAGTTCCATCCCACTTCTGTATTACAACAATACCTTCCTGTGATTCCTTTTGATTCCTAGGACCAAGCCAGCAAGCCTCTACCTTCTAGTCTTGGTAAAAGATTCTACCTCTACAGATGCTAGAGCTTGTGTTCAGTCACAAAAGGAGGAAAGAGGAGTTTTTGTCATTGTGTCTGCTGATGCATGAACACTAATTGGAAGGTAACTTTGGCAATGTATTGTATGTGTGACAGAATTGTGTAGGCAGGTAGCACCACCTTACATGGTCCCCAATACGTTTGGTCTTGTGCAGTAGGCGCACTTGTCACTGCAAAATGGATTGGGTCCTTTTCCTCCAATTTGGAAATGTAGATAATTTAACTTTATTGCTAAAGATAAGGAGTGGGATATTTCTAGTACTTTTAATGACTCCCATGCCTCATATACTTACAAAACGTTTGATTCAAATGATTCAGCTTTCAAAGCACTACTCCGGCAGAATCGCATCACTCATTTCATAAAAGATTTTTGGTCCACTAAGGATACTGATTTTTACATAGGTTTAATCTGAAACTTAGAATGTGTTGTATTTACATCTTGCAACGCGGAAGCTTTGATTTAGATGTGGAACACCCAACGATTGTGACTTTGGAAAAAAAGGGCGATCAGAAGGATCCGCCATTTGGATTGGGTTTGCAATGTGAGAAATACACGAGTCCCACACTAAAAATGAGTTGTCCAGATCCCTAGGCTTATAAATCAAATTTCATCTTAATTCGTCGTTACAATATGCGACGAGACGCTTGTCTGAGGGTTTTAAAATTGTTCCAGGTAATTTTTTTTTATAGGTTTCTACAAAAAAAGGCACCTATATTTTCAAACAACTTTAAATGGGCTATGTATTTTGTACATGTTTTAACAAAAATGCCCCTGGTCTGACGATATAACATGTTTTTGCTAATTTTATAGATAAATGATGACAATAACATTTATTTAAGCTTGCAAATCTCACTAACTCAAGTTTCTTCTAGTGGGGGTCACATGGATGCAAGATGACTAAGGTGGGTATGGTGCTGGAAAGGCTTGGATGTGGATTGAAATAATATGTATTATTAGGATTGAAATAATATGTATTATTAAGTCATTGAGATTATCATAGCCTTTAAATTGAGGTCCTCAAAGTTTCAGACACAATTTTTTTTTTTTTTATCTTTTAACTCAAGGGATAAGACATTTGAGTTTTTCTTAAGGGTAAATCTATCAAAAGCAAGAAGCAGAGGGTCTAGTTTATTTTGAACAGCTTGACAAATAATCAAGGGCGATTTTAGTATTAAGTAAAACACAAAATATAAGGGCTTTTTGGAGGCGTGAGCTAATACAAGGGCCTTTTTTTTATAAGGAAAACTCTTTTCTTTTCTTTTTTTTACCAGTGTCCACAGGCCTCCTTAGATTCAAGAATTTCACCCAGAGGATTAAGAAGGTATGATGTTTAGTTCAATGTTGGCAGTGCTGAACAATTTTATTTTTTTTTTAGAAAAAAGTTCTTCAATTTACCATGATTGGATCTTAGTTTCATCTGGGGTAGGTGTAGGACGGTTATGATAGATCTTAAGTGGGCCACTTTGTGGAGAATAAAAATGAAGCCTTCTATCTAATTTTTCATTAGAGTTGCCACAGAGATTATCTTGGATATGCAATTAGGGTTGTAAAATGTGATCTAAATCTTATAATTTAATATCAAAACTGTAAATCAATTGAAATGGGACTTAGATCCATCATTCAATGCCTTAAAATCATTATGATCTAAAATTTGGACCATCTTTGAACAGAAATCATGAACCAGTGATCTTGGGTAACCCTGCTTTAGTTCTTTGCTAATTTTGATTCATGGTTAGGCACTCGGTATGTGGCAGAAATACAATACAAAACATTTTCTAATATAACTTGTATTAAGGGGTTTAAAAACTGTCAGTATCAATTTGGTCATAAAAATAGAAGATGTCAAAAATCGATTTGAATTTAGTACAATTTTCTTTGACAATCAAGATTAAAAAAAAGTTGACATATGTATTTTTGATGATATGTGTATTATTATTCAGCTTGTCTTGAAGAATTTTTGGGAATTGTATTTTACATTTGCTTTGTGAATAGAGATTTTTGAAATTCAGCATAATAATATTCAAGGTGTGATTGTCTTGGAGTTTATTCTACGGAAAATATTTTATATTATTTATAAGGACTTCTTCATTAAATATATCAAATATTATTTTATATGATTTACACTGTATATATATATATGTTTTTTAAAAGATTTTTCTTGGATTTATTCAAAGAGTTTTTTCAAAAATAGCTTTAAAGTACATGTTTTCTTCTTATATGAGTATTGCCTATGTATAACACAATCTCATCCAAAGATTCAAGTATTAATTTATATCTTTAAAAAAATATTCTCTTATCCTCAATCTGGTTCTGTGTATCATGTCTTGGATTAAAATCAAGCTCGATCGAGTCTAAAAACCCATGTTCATATGATTATCGGTGAATCCACGATTGCGGGTGATTTTTTGCCACTTGTAAGGCATCTTCCTTTCTACAATGGCGATTAGGAATGGATTGTTGCCTCGTTGGTAAGGAACTTATTTAGCTTGTGCGTGGTGACTTGAGTATCTTGTTTCAGTAAATACTCAAGTCACCATGCACACGATGGTGGACTGTATGTAGACTCTAATCATGGAGGCCCATAACTAGGTAGTCATATTGTTTTTATAAGACCTTTTGGCATTAGGTAATGATCAGTCGGTGCCATCCCAAGCTTCACTTGTTGGTCTAAAAGACCGAGACAAAACCAGATAATATATATTACTCATGAGTCATGACTTGATGCACCAAGCTCGGCTCTGAGAGGCTGCACCTTAGCTGAAGTCAATTCACAGGGGTTAGTGATATGTGATGGGACCTTGAAGATAGGAGGTGGGTCAAGTTTCACTTGTGTGTGGTCACTTGAAGGTCTCAATTTATGCATTTTAAACGTCCACTTCACTGAATGATTTGTACTTCTGTTTTTGGTAGAAAAGAGGGATGGCTAGTAATTGTTTGCATTTTGGCTTACCCTCTTATATATGGTTTCCTTGTGTTTCCAAAACTCACAAGTATTATTTGTTATATTATGCCCTCTTAGTTGGGTTGACAGTGGGGTGGCCAAGTCCTTAATAAAGATCTGGGTCCATGATTTGTGTCATCTAGGAGTCCTCTGATTGGCCAAGCCATTTGTGCACACTCTCTGGTTGCGCGAAATTAAGGTTAATTATTCTTAATTTACCATTCAAATTGAGATTTGAGCAACTTCATAATTATGGTAGCTTTGAGTGATACAAATTGCTTGGGCATGAAAGTGAATTCATTGGAATTATGGAAAAGGTGTTCTTCAAAGTACATAAAGTGTAAAAAACCATATAACAACCGAAAAGCTTAAGTTCATATGTGGAAGGCCTGAATGAGTATTATATGAAGCCTTGTCAAAGGCATTACTTAGGTGATGTGGAATGTAGGGCTTTATTTTACCAACGGAAATAAGGTGTTTTTTCATTTTTTGCTATATGAATAAAGAAAGTCGAAGATCTAAATGACCATCAAATAATCTCTTCATTTGAAGCGAAATTGGAGCGAGTTTATAATTGTGGTATATCTTGAGTCATACAAATTGCTTGGATCAGGCAAATGTGGGTGATATGGGTTCATTGAAGTCCTCCATGTAGAAGGCACCAATCAAACATCAAGCCTGAGATCATCTCCCAAAATACAAGGGCTTGCTCGTTTGCATGAAATCGATAACATTAGGATTTTGGAAACTGTATTCCTCAAACTACCTAATAGTGAAGAAATAAAGGTTTTCTTTCTGGTAAATATAAACAAACAGGCTCTAGGATGCATTTGTGTGGCTAGAGGATTCCACTCTCTGTAGATTTTCATTTTCATGAGAGAGGAATCATGGTAATTGAAATCCTCTCTATCAAGGAAATCCGTTCATTTTGAGTTGGACCAAACGACCAAAAAGGGAATTGTAAGGAAATACAAAATAATTTTCCTCTCCTCACACAAATGCAACCTTAATAATTTTTCGTTAGAATCCGCTCTACCATAAAATCCTAGGAATTCGATTTCATATGCAAAGTAACAGGCCTCGAACATAGAATTCTTTGATTTTCATATCAAGTAAATTCTATGGTTTTGGGAATAGAGGTGCCCATAATGCCAATAGCCAGAATCATTGGCAGGGCCCACCTTCTCAATCATGGTTTGCATAGGGACACTCTTCATGTTGTACCTTTAAAAATATAAATAGCTAGTTGAGATGTCCAAGTGAACTTAATGGTTCAGTGAACTAGACATTTGATCCATTGGCAAATAATAGTGTACCAAGTAGGACATACTCCCAAAATCTTCTACATGGAAAGACACCATATTAGAGGCCCACAAATAGACAATTGAGAACAATGTCTATTAATGGTGCACGTTCGAGAGATGGGAGAATGTTAGTATATTCAATAACTTGTAGAGTTTCAAGATATGTCCTTTGGATCAATGGTACTTCATTTAACCATTTTCAGTTTTTCCACACCTGATGATTCAAAAAGTGTAGACTGTAGACAAACCCTAAAAACCTGCACTTCATTTATACTTTATAGTTCCCTTATAAGGTGTGCAATATTTATCTTTTTTTATTTTTCTGCTTCTTTCCATGCCATTTCCATTTATTTTGTTGAATCCTTTCCATATCAGGTCTGATTTGGTTACTAGAATCTTAAGTTACCCCATAATGTAGTGTTTTTTTTTTTTTTGCTACATATATACCCCATAATATAGTTATTAGTGACTATTTACTTGTGACTTCGATTACTTTTAAATGGTCCTGCCAAAGAAGACAATAAATTCTTGAGCATAATGTTCTACTATTTTTCTGAGTAGGACGTGTGGCAAAGTTAGTGAAATCCAATGGCCCCGATAAGATATAAGATCGATTTGAAAGTAAACTCTCTACAAAGAAACCTATATGATTTGTGTTTTCACTTTTAGCTCATTTCTTACATATTCTCTGATAAATCTTTATACAAAAATCTCATATAATGTGGTGGGTTTAATACATCTAAAAAAAACAACAGAGATGTGAGTTCGAATCTTCAAAATATAAATCTGACGCGACTCATATCCATCATAAAAAATATTTGATATCACAAATTATAAACACTCATAATTAAATACATAACATCTATATACATATAATTCTAAAATCATCTTACTGCCACTATACCTACATACCTACCGGTTAGTGTGATTAAGGCTGTGGGTCCCATACTGATATTTAAAGGCAAGTTTGACAACTTGCACGAGTTTTAGGGACAAATCACATGAAAGCTCTTAACCAGCAGAAGTCATGAGCTAAACTGATTCGTCCATTCCATTCAAAGGCTCTGTCAAGCAATCACTGCATTAAATAGTTGATACATTGTCAGTTATGTAGTTGTAACTTTTTATCTGTTTTATTGTTGAAAACGTCGTTGTAACTTAGAAATTGTAATCACAGTTTTAGTGGCATTGGCATTTGCAACTTACCTACCCTAATGAAAGGTCCCTTTGCTCTACAATTGACAAAATACAACCCTAGACTTGCCTACTTCTGTGGAGTGTTTTTTTTTTTTTTTTAAATGGACTTTGGTCTTCTTTGGTACATCCTCAGCCAATGCAATCAACGGTGAACTTTTTGTTTCAATGGGGCTAGATTTTTGCTCAACGTTATTAACTTTTTTCACATAAAAAATATCAAGCGAGAAAATATATTGCATTTAAATAAACACAAAACTTTATTCCATGCTCAAATCTCTTGCCTCACTGAAATATCTTCCCACTGCCTCTCCCTAACTCAAGTGATCATCAATTCATTATCATCAAATTAGCTAAGATAGCATTTCATTTAATCCCAGGTGTTAGGATGCCTTGAAACGATGATTCGGGTGACCATCCAATTACGCAATTTGGGTTCCCAAAGGGGTTCTATTTCGATCTAAGAAATTCGGTTGGATGCACCTATCTCTAAAAATATTTCTATAGAGTTGGTCATGGGTTCATGGCAAAGAAGAAAAATTACCACTTAAAATGCAAAGAAGAAAAATTACCACTTAAAACTTCAAAACATATAAACCCTAAGGCCTGATTTATTTGTGAATTGAAGATTAAAGTGTAACCAATGGTGATTTGGTCACCTTCGGACTTGTAGATATGCTTAGATTAGGTGATTTAGAGCTTAGGATATCAGTATTATTTAGGATTAAAGGTTTGAAATTAGGACTTGAAGATTAATGGCTCAGATTTAGGTATAGAGTGATTATGATTATACTAAATCTGAGGAGGGATGGAGATTGCTTTATTTAAGGTTATTTGGTGAGAAAGAGACTAACTATGAGAGAACCGACGACGAGAAGCTCAATCGGCGTGAAGAGGGTCTCGAACTCTCATTAGAAAGAAGTTGTTGAAAGGGAATGGCGTGAATAGGATCTAGTACTCTCGGTCACCAAGGGTTTTGTGACATGGGGCAATAATAGAGTTTAGACGTTGGGTGACTGATTATTAAATATATGTGGGACAGGTCAGGCCATTTAAATTTCTGCCAATTTCAAAATCAGCATGCCGCCACATGCTGTCCATGTATAGGTCCACAACTGAATGCAACCTTGTCTTTGCTTATTTGGTCCAGTAGAAATCATGGTTGACTCAGTCATGACACTTGAGGACCCAAGTCATTGGAAAATCTTTATTCATTTAATTAGGAATTTAAGTCAGTAATGTTAATTTGATTTAAATTAGATTCAGATTTTAAAAAAAATCAAATCATTAATCTACGATGGATGGTCGAGTAGTTTTACAATAGAGGAAGTTCTACTGTTTGTTGGAGGGCGCTTTTTTTTTTTTTTTTTTAGAAGGGTACCTTTGTTACAAGAGCAACAGAAAACACCAAATAACAACAAAGGACCCAAAAAACAACACCTTCAAAATCAAAGAAAACATCAAACTCCACAACAAGAGCATACCCCACATAGTAAGTCCCCGTCCCAAATAAATTCTCTGTTCACTTTTGATTTTGGTCCCTGAAAATTGAATCCAGGGCATTTATTTGCAAGAATTCTTGACTGAGTTTCTAGCTGATAACATGTGAGTAGCTGTCCCTCCACCATCTGAGATTTCCTTATTAGTTTGTGTGATTTCAAAAAACCAACCTTGTGAGCTTATAGAATTATCCGAGTGCTTTCAGCATTTGTGAATCAAATGAGGGGGGGGGGTCTCTATATAGTTCGGCCCACATTCTGTTTTGCCCACCTATACGATCTCAATGTTGTGCACCCACTATACTAGTTTACTCTGCCCAACAGAAAATCACTTCAGTTGATGACCCTACCCACTTAATACGTAGGTATGGGCATCCAAGTTCCAACAGTTGAAGTATCAATTAGATAATATTTGTAGGGCCTGGGCTTGACCATTGGCCCACTGGGCCATTCCCATAAAACTCTCTCCATTGACACAAATATGCCTCTCTTGAACCCATTTGCATTATTAATTGACGGCCAGGATCCTTATGGCTAGCAGTTGGAAGTGAGTTGCAACACATAATTTAAGCTCTAAAATATCAGCTCAAAATCAAAATCGGCCAATGAGCAAGCTAGCAATATCGCGAACTTTAATGAGTTCTTTGAGCCCAGCCCTATAAATCCATGAATTGGCTCACATTAGATCCAACCTCTCAAGATCACACTTTGAAAATCTTCAGTTAGAGAGTAGCAGATGTGATCATTTGGGAAAGATACGGTTGATTTTTTGGTGTTTAAGGGAATGGGCTGAAAGTCAGGCCCAAGATCAATCGGTTTGAAAAATATCGTTAGCTGCAGGCTCCGTTTATTTAACTACTGTCCAGAAAGTTGTCCAGCCAACAGGCTTTAAGACTGCAAGAAAATCCAACCCAATACAGGCCTAGCTAAGACTGGCCCGGGCCATTCGGCCCATGAGCAATCCTACTTGGGCTGCATAATCCGAATGTTTTTTATGGATATCAAAATCATCAGTATTGCTAGATTTGTTTGTGATGTCTTCAAGGATAACGCAGAGAATTCATCCTTGAGTGGGTCATCATGCTATTAAAAAAAATTATACTTTGTTGGGTCCCCGACATTCTTGTGGCTTGTAACCTAATAAATAGGTTCTCAAGAAAAAAAGAAATTTGCACCTTATCATAAAAAAGAGAGAGCTTGAAATATGTCCTTGAGTGCTCATCGTACTAAAGATATTTTTGTTTGTAGACCACCTTATCAAATGGCTAGCAATGTAAGTGTGCTTTCAAAATTTTGGGAAGGCCATGATCCTTGCCCAGCCCCCCTTGCCTCCTCCACTGGTTGTGTTTGTTTCTTTTTAGTACGAGCCAGGGGGGCCGAGACCTAAGAGATAGTGCGCGCACAAGAAGACAACCCTAGACGACTAGGTGAGAACCACCGTGCCTTTTCACCGTATTCTTCTTCCAGTGCTCGTGTTATTAAGTTGGTAATATGCAGCTTCCAGTAGTACTTTCATCAAGAAATGATCATTCTGCAAGGGCCATTCTGCTAAATAACTTACAAACGAGCAAAGCAACGGCTCCTTACCACTTACCCAAGTGGTAAGGAGCGTGAGTTTGTCCGGGTTTGATTCATGGGTACATCACCTCTTTTCACTTGTGTGAACCTCCTTCCCACTTAAATGGATTACCTTCCTGTACGCATGCGGCCTCTCTCTTGGGTCCCTGCACCCTTAGTTATGGTATAAAAAAATATATATATATAAATGAGCAGAGACTAATAGTAAACAAGTGCATCTTCTTATCTTCAAGACTTCAACCTATCTTTCCTCGAGACATGAGAATACTAATCTCACCGATTAAAGGGTTAAATATTAAGCTTTGTGTTGATGCACACAAATTATGTAGGTTCGTTTTTTATCAACCTACACACTCGCACACATATATATGATTATAATTACATCTTTGTTTCTTTTTTAATTTTTTAATTATGATTGTCGAAATTGCTTGAACTTGCAATCTCGTGCCTACGAAAATAAGCACCTTGCAACTGTGCTACTAGCCTACTACTGCTTAATTTTGCCACCATTATCACTTTCTCGACACTTTTTATGTAACACCATTTATGTTGTGCGCTTACGTGCGGAAGCGCGAAACCTGCGATCAATCAAACATGCCACATGAGAGAGAGAGAGAGAATGATTATACGTGGTTCGGCAAAACTACCCACGTCCACGGCAAGAGAGCATAGAGAGCTTAGGGTTACAGATTATGTATATTATCTCTGCTTTCTTAGCCCTCTAAAAAAGCCTTGGCACAAAGACCAAAATACCCTTGTCTGAACCCGGTCATTGGCTAACTTAATGGACCCTTCGACAAACCCGAGAAACAAGACATAAACCCAACTCTTTATGTGAAATAGTTTTTACTATTCTCGCTTTTTCTTTTCTTTTCCATTATTTAGTGTAGCACTATTTTCATAAAATGCAATGAGAAAATTGTTTCCATTGAAGGGGGTTCGAATGGATTGCAAACGGGATGGTTTCGGGTCGGAACTGTACTCGAACCGGACCTGGACGTAGATCTGATTTCGATAGGAAGACCCGGATCCGGTTTCGAAACTGAGTCCACTTAGGATACCGAGATTTAGTTCTAAACCGGTTCTATTTCCCCTCCTTTCTTCATTTTATTCTTAAAATAAACATATCATTCAACTTATAAGTTATAACAGTACATCACGTCTATTACCTCTAGAGTTATACATTAAAATGTCTAAAGAAAAGTTGTTATTGAGGTAAAGTTTGCAATATCAAATACTCGTATGCCGGATCCCATGTCCACGGGTTGAAACCTATATTGACCCACAACAGGGCCTATTTATCAACCGGAACCTAAATTAGATTCCGGACCCAACATGTTTATGAATCGAAACCTAAAATAGGTTCTAAACCCGCTTTTATTGCAGATGGAAACTTCCAGATAATTGAATACCCATGTACAACCCTACGTTCACTTTTCTGCTCTCCTGGAATGTAATTCAGTGGGTCGGTTGACTTATATCCATACATACAGGTGAGCCAGTTATTTGAGTAGCTGAACAAAATTATCCACTTTTAGGGTAGCTTGAGGCGTTTATAGGCTGGTCTAGCCAACGTGAAGTTCGGCTAAACCCAATCGGCTTAATTTCTGGCCTATTATTCAGGCCCAATTCCATCCCATGGGCCTGACAGTCTAGCCCATGCCCAGACCACACGCAAAATAAAACAGTTCTTTGTGCTAAATATGCAGGGACAGGTTGCGCATTTCAACACACATTGCCCTTCGTACTACCCATTTAACTAACAGCCTACCAAATCTAGGCCCATTTTCAGAACGGCCTTAATATCAAGCCCAACTATTAGTTCAGCAACTGGCCCACTTGTAAGCACCCTTAGGTTTAGCTAAATCCCCTAATTATTTACTAACAGTCAAAAGTCTTAATTCTTCGATTAAGGTCTAGGTCTATAAAATCAACATTAATGGTCAGGGGTCATATGAATACTATGTACATAGAAAAAAAAAAAAAAAGGGGGCTATCTTCTTGTCAAAAATTTCACATACACACAAATGTGAAACAGTTAGTTAGGTGCCTTTTTTGTTTAAGAAGGTGCCAGTGCAAATGACAATTTGGATTTGTCATGGTATAAAATCCCATCACCACTTTTATTTTTTACTCCTCTTACAACACAAATTTTTTAATCCAAGCCATCTATTGACCTATTAAATCCCAAAATATTTAATTTCACGACTTAAGCATTCATAGACAGCTATCAAGTATATGAAGATTTTACATATAAAATCCAAACTTTTCAAAGTTTACTTATATAAAATAGTGGTTCCGAAAAACGTAATATATATGTGTGTGTATATATATATATTATCCATGCAAAATTTCCACTTGTAAATATGTGAATCCCGTTTTCCTATCTCATGTATAAAAGACAAACTATCTTTAGGGCCAGTTTGGTAACTCTACTAATAGAGTCAAGTGAAGTAAAGTTGATTTTGAATAAAAAATAAAATAGAAGTGAGTTATGATGGTATTTTATTTTAAATTGCTTATTATGGAATCTTTTTTACTTTTTATATGGGAAAGCGGAGTTTTTTTTTTCGTATTTTAGTAGATAAAGGTGGTTTTTTTTTTTAAGATTGAGGGAGTTTTGAATTAAATTACTTTTAATGTGACATCTTGTCTGAAAAAAGATATTTGCACCATCTGCGTCAAAACTAAGTCATGCACGAGCCCACATGAAACTACACATTCCGTTGGGGTTACTTTGGATCTTATCAACGGGTCCGTATCCATAAATTCTTGTAAGGGGAATTTCTAAATTCCTAGACAATGTGGAATTCTTAAATACTTCTTGGAACTTGTGCATTCTAAAATTCCACCAAAATGCAAAGAAAGTTAAATTCCTGAATTTTTAAAAGCCAATTGGGACTTATCCTGTGCTGTAATTTATAAATTCTTATCAATAAACAAAGTATTTGAAAATACCAAAAACATTTGATGTCACGTCATGTCTCAAAAACTTCAACCAATAAAATTTTAGTCATAAATTATAGTAAATAAACAGGCACTAAACTGAGCCCTATATTTTAAGTCCGAACGAAGTTCAAGCCGAGCTACAAACAGATGTCGTGGAAATCCTGATCACTATGGACAGCCCTGGAAATCCATCAGTGTGGCCGACCGATAAATTCAAAATACCCAAAATAGACTCCAGTTGAAGATAGGACTACTTTCAAGTTGGTCCCCTGCAAACAAATCAGGTTATTCAGGTGATTAATCAATCTAATGATGAGACTACCTTCACTTTTGGCCTTATATTTGTGTGGCCACCAGTCTAGGTGAGCATGATATTGAGCGATTTTGATTTGTCCCCCATTGGGGCTGACCTACCTCTTCGTTTTGGTTCGCATCAATAGAGTTGGGTTTGCCGGGCTTACACATGGATCACGTGACTACACTACACTAGTGCGGTTGCTATCTCGCGTTTGTAAAAAGGAGCGTGGAATTTGCATGCTTAAGACCAGTTTTCTTATGGAAAATATTCTCCTACAAAGCGTTGTCTCGCACCGAGTGTGTTAATTGTGCTGGGTGTAGATATTCTCCCTCATCACCTGTGAAAAAAAAGGAAAAAATTATTTTTAAGATTTTATATTATAGTTTATATTCACGTACACACAACTCACATTCACACGAACAACTTATATTCACTTTAACATTTCATATTTCACCTTTCACATCTACAATCCACATTCCACATTCCATATTTAAGTTATATTTAACATTTCATATTTCACTATTTACTTTCAATCACGAAATTTTGTCCAAATATATAAACTTCTTACCCAAACTATTACAATCAAATGTGAGAATTTATAGGGAATAACAAAAGTAGCATCTTAAGTAGATAATTATCCATATGACTAGAGGGTTTGACTTAACTGCTGAAATATCCCTTAAGTAATATTGTTAATTAAATAATAGAGTGTTTGATTGTGTTTCTTAGGGTTTGTATTAGGATTTGAGAATTTAGCATTTGGAGTCAAAATCTAGAGATTAAGGGTTTGAAATTAGGTACTACATTGAATCATCAATACCCAATAATAAAATCACAAGTGACAATAAATCTACAAACTCCAAGTAGGATCCCCTGAATAATCCTCTGTCTTAAGAAACAACAAGTCAATTTTCGCAAATATATAATAAACAGATGTAAAATCCAATTTCTTGTAAGATCTCTCTTTTTTTTTCAAAAATGCAAAAGTCTTTTCTAATAAAAAATAAAGATAGACATTCTCATCGTGATTCTTATTAGAAAATGAAGGGAACTATGGAAGGTAGTCAAATGTTGGTGGAGAGAGAGAGCCTAAAATGAGAAGAAGCTCGTGGATCGGGGGAAAAAAGGAATAAGAAGAAAGCTCAGGAAGAAGAAAATAATGAAGCTCGTTGGCATAGTAAAGAGGGGGAAGAAAGGAGGGAAAAAAAATGAGGAAAAGGAGTTTTGGGTGGATTTTTAATAACATATATGTGAGCGGAGATATCCCTACTCAAAAAATAAAATAAATAAAAAATTTCAAAGAGGCCTTGGGACTGCTACAGGGGATATATATGGTCTTTTTTTTTGTCTCCACTAAGCCAAAGATGTTTTTTTGGGTAAAACTCTCTAAAGTAAAACTGCTTTCCATCAAATCACAATAGATTTTACCATAAAGTAATTTACATGTATAAATATAGAATATGGATCCCCCGTTTCGCTGAAACATAGAGTTACTGGATCGCCCTATCCCAGGTTGATACTTTATAAAATGAAAATCTTGTTGACATCTTTATTTTCTCTTTAAAAACTGGTAATATAGATCACATGACATTTTATACATGTGCCAGTTTTAGGATATGGTGAAACTGTAACTCCCTATTTATGTGAAATAGAGGATATGGACTCATAAATATAATATAAAAATAGACTAACCCTATTTAAGGATAAAAATAATTTACATTACTAACAATTTCACAGTACTTGGACTTTTGTAGGAGAAAGGAAAAATTTTTCCTTTCAGTAGATTTGGCATCAATATATTTTCAACTTCTGTTGATTGAAAAATATATAAGAGTACGTCATCATGCCCTCCTGCTGTTCACATTGAAAATCGAGATTCTCCCTAATTGAAGACATCACCTTATTTTTTTAATATATGAGAAAAATCCCCATGCCAAAAGATAGAAAAAATCGCATGGAAAATTAAAACAGTATTTTCCTCTGTTGCATGTATTCCACCAATCAAATAAATACCAAGCCAATTTATTTAGTGGAGGAAGTAATAAAATGTGAAGTAAATGTATCCATATGATGTGATATTTTACTTTACCATGTTTAGATCGAAAAGTTGAAAAACATAGTGGAGAAATAACCTTACAATTTATTAATTTAACATTACTAACATTTTATTCCTCTAAATCACTAACATTTTATTCTTCCCGCACCTCTCCTTTTTTTTGTTTACCGTATAAAAATATGATAAATTATGCTAACACATACTTCCTCACCTACCTATAGTTTAACTCAGAAAAAGAAAAAAAAAGAAAAAAAAAAAAAAACTTTACCCGAAAATCATGGTCCTCGCCATTAATGCAAGTGGACCTGCCTTTTGGAAGATCAATATTGATCATCTAAACAGATGTTGGTCTATATAAGGAGATTTTTTAGCGTAAAAATAAGGAACATGCGGCCATTTTGTAGATCATATTAATTAGGAAGAGCTCTTGTGGGAGCGAGCTCTCATAGTCTTACGGTATGAGATACCATGCTGGACGCCACCAATATTCAATCCAAACCATCCACACGTGCAGGACCCAATGATTAAAGCCCATGAATTTGCACCTAGGGTAAATATGTGTATATATATATATATATATATATTATATATATATATATATATAAAAGTTGTTAAACTTGTAGGATACGGTGGGCCCATCTAGGTCCCGTGATCAGTGGGCCACAGGTGGGCCTCATCACGCTGCCTGTCCGGAGCATTTCCCGTATTTTTTATAGGAAGCTGTCAGAGTGTGAGAGCCACGTCATAAATCCAACTCGGTACGTTCTTCTCGCTTTTGCGCGGCGGCTGGGCCCCACATTTCATACTGTCGATTCATGCCGTCCCATCGCACTGACATCTTGCCGCCCCCAGACCTTTGGCGTGCGCTACTCAAAAAGCGCCGTTTGCCCTCCGTATGTCGTCCGTATGCCCTTCGTATGCATTCATGCATATGCATGCCAGCATCATGACGAACATTCTGTCGTAGATTGTGGGCCTACATCAGATATTGTGTGTCGCTCCATCAATGGGTGACGTTGCTTCCAATTTAATATTATAAGTAATTCATCGTGGGAAGGTTGGAGGGTGAGAAATGGGGATCTTTTCTTTTCATTTCTTTTAAGAGGATATTTATTTACATTAAATATTCATGTGCATTAATTTCTTATAATGTTTCGGCGAGAGACAACGTAATGAGAGACAACGTAATGCCAATATAGTAGGAGTGAATTTATGATATATTTGGATCATCTCCACCCACGGGACCCCATGACTTATATTGGATCTGTCAAATTTTTACCTATCATAATGAATTGGACTGTTAGATTGAAGGTCAGGTTTTTTCTTTAATATTAGTTCATTAAATTTGCGGCCACGGATGAAGGAGTTAGAGCCATGGGATTGATCTCAAACTTGATATATGGGTCCATCTAAGATATCTCTTTCCATTTCTCCAAAATCCCATGATCGGTACTATACGGTGAGTGATCAATGCACGTGAATATCCCTATATATATATATGAGTCTAGCTCTCCTAAGCTCAAATTGAGGATAAGATAAGCTCAGGTGTGTGGCAACTGGACCCTCATGGGGATAGGAATGAGGAGAATTTCAAGGACTCAATAAGATCATCTTCTCTCAAAAAATTAGGTGTAATCGTGAATTCTACCATCTCCATATTGGCCCAAAAGTTTAATGATCAATAGTCTATTCGGATCGATACATAGTCAATCCAACGGTCCAATAAATTTGGATATGATCGAAAGTTGGTGGACATATGCAATTTAGATGGGTCACGTGTTTTGTCCATTTAGATGGACCAAAGGTGAGCCCCACATACACGAGCTTACAAAATCTTATAATAAGCCTGAGTTTATGAGAGCCTTGCTCTCTTGCTCTCTCTGTCTTTGTCTCTCTTTATATATATATACAAGAGATGTTCATATGAGAGATATCTCTTACCTTACTATAAGAAATATGGTAGGGCTCTCACATTTAAGTCGTTAGATATTAATGTGAGGTCCTCCACCATATCTCTTATGGCATGTTTGGTACACATCCTCAGAGAGGATTTCTGTCATTTTTCCGCAATCCCGTGGAAAATCCACGTTTGGATCAGCGTGGAAAAGCATAGGGAGGAAGAGAGAAATCCTTGTTTGCAAATATTTTGGAAGTCAGACACCCCCCCATAGGATCCGCAGAATCCACAAACTCGCGGATTTGCGTAGCTACAGTGAATCTGACGTTAATATAGGTGGGACCGGTTTTTGCATTTTTTTGGTTTCATGGGCCCCACAATCAAGATCTAAACCGGTAAAAGTGTTCACAAGGTCCAAAACGGCTACCATACCAAAAATCAGCCGTTGATTCCATCTATAACTTGAGATATTTGCAAAACCATTCTGACTGTTAATATGCTCCACAGTTAAAAAAAACGGGATTATTGGCAGTCTGTTTTTTTCAATTTTTTTATTTTTGTGGGCCTCGAAATCATCATCTGAATCGTGAATAGTTTAGAGGAGACCAAATACAACTAGGGGCCCAACTTTCAACCGTAGATCTATCCTCTATTTTGAGATATTTGCAAAAACGTTCTTAATCTAAAATGTTAATTTTTTAACTTATGTGGCCCCCTTTGCACGATCTGAACCGTTCAGAATATCTAAAGAGCCAAAAGTGATTGTGGAATAAAAGATCAGCCCTTGATATTTCATGGATTATGAGAAATTGACTAAAAACTTCTTATTGTTGTATCACATAATGCATGGACTCCATGATTCCTCTCTTGTGCCAAACGTGGAACTATGTTTAGGAAATCCTCTTTGAGGATGACTTGATTCCAACATACCAAAGAAAACCTCTAACTAAGGGATTCTTCTCAATTTGCCAAACGTGCCCTTATAGTAAGGTCAGAGATGCTCTTGTAGGAGTATCTCTCATATATATATACTCTTGTAGGAGTATCTCTTATATATATATATATTAAGCCACCATGTGTGACTATAGAAATAAATGTTAATTAGTTTGCACAAATCTCTTCAAATAATCTCCCAATTGGTTGAAAGTAATTGCCCTCTAAATTTGTAATTTTGAACTAAATCCAAGCAATAAAAGTGAATATTAATCAAATATTTTTTCTATTAGTAGAAATACAGGGGTCTAATATGTATGTTCACCTCAAACCTTCACTGCCCACCTATTTCATAATGTCTAGGTCCTACTAATAATAGGGAACCAATTGGATGCAAACAAATAGGGGGGCTTAATTAAAGAAGGCTCGAGTCTCATTTACAACTTCACCTTGTATCTTTCACGCCTCATTACTTAATACTTGTTTATTGAACTTGGTTTTGCCATCGATTTCTAGGAACTCAATTTTAGAGATACAAATATGCCCTTTCTTTACTTTGGTACATATTCACATACCCACACACTCGTGCTAGTTAAGCTCCCATTTAACAGACCTAATGATTGTATTTATGGAGAAGGAGATGCCTCATGACTTGGTCTATAAGTGGACTAGCGGTGAGCTTTTTTAATAAATAAATGGGACTTAGGCTTAATTTTCTTTAATTGTTAGCTTCTGCATCCCTTTTCTACATAAGGGGGTCATATGCTTTACAAAGTTTTCCAGGTGTTCTATTTTGAAGCATTAGAAAAGCTTCTTATTCACAAGCCCTTTTAGTTTGGGCCCCTTTGATAATTTACTCGTAAAGTGAATTCATAGTAAAACAATCACTTTTAAGAGATAAGAAAAGAAGACGTTCTTATAAAAAAAATTTAAAAATTCCAAAATCCACCTTATTGAGTTATTATCATTTTGTGGCATGCTGAGGAACTTTTTTAACTTTAATTTATAGATAAAAAAGAGACCGTTTTGTCTTTTAAAGAAACTTGCGATTGACTTTTGACTTTTGACTTAAAACAAGAAGTGATTTATATAAATCTTGCATTTTTTACGGGACTCGTCTGCTTTTCTTGTCTCTTAAAAATAACCATTCACCTTAAGTTCAGTTTGCTGTAGAATTGACAAACTGGCGATGAATGATTCTGGTCCACAACTTACCCTCATCACAACTGTCTAGAAATATCTCTACGTTGGAAGGAAACATTTTGGTTTTGGTTACATCCTGGATAAAGCTTGGTTATATCTCACGGGATGTGATGCTTCAACAGCAGCACAAGCAAAAAAAGTGATCAAATATGACCTAGTTCCAGCAATGAAAAATAAGATATTGTAGGATATCAGCAAATCGATGGCAACTGTTTTTCTAAACTTAATGTACGTATACAGTGCTTACTGCATTCAATGGCTCAAGGTTACAGTGCTCACTACATTCAATGCCTCAAGGTATACAGTGCTTACCACATTCAATGCTTATTACTTCCTTTTGTCATGACCATATAGATGCATGGAGGAATAAATGGAATCGAAAGAACCAACAATGCTTATTACTTCCTTTTGTCATGACCATATAGATGCATGGAGTAGTAAATGGAATCAAAGAACCAAAACCCCATCCTTTGCATGATGCAACAACAGTCATCATGTACTTCAACATCCTATACGCGAAACAACAACAGTCATCAACTTCAGCTGGAGAATGATTTACCAACACCCCCTAATTTTGTTATTGTTTAATTCTCTGGTTCTTATGATAGAGAGATATTTGGAACATGATTTTAATAGTGAGATTGAATTAAATTGCACCACCCCACATGAAAATGTTAGAGCATGAGCATAAAAAATTATTTGAACATACCGTTTTTGGCATTTTATTTATATCCAAACACTCTGAAAGAATAAATAAACAAAGATTTTATCATCTGTTAATTTTCAACCAGGGCTGAAAGCATAGAACAAAGTTACATATAAATACAATAAGGCTAGCTGGAGAACGTTCTCCTACAAGTCCGCTGCATGCAATTTAGTTCTATTGGCCCCACTTGGCCTACCATTGATCGGTCAAAGGCTTATCATATACTTTTTATCCCATATTCCGGCATTGAGGCTAATTGTATACTCATTAAGCCATCACTTACTGTTGGACTGAATCTTAAATGAAAACCCTATAATAAGAAAGTCATTAAAATCTAAGGGTGTTAAATCAAGAGCAAAAGATAATCAAATGAGGCTGATATCCTAACTACCCTTGTCCCATGGATAGACTTACATATAAGCTAGTGGCCTCATGAGTCCCAAAAGTGATAATATATTTTCATTAGGGCTTCTATTTTTCAGACAATGGATTATATTAAAAGTACATATTTTAAATTTTCTTCTTCTTTGGTGGTGCAATTGCCTCTATCAACATAGGTTCGCTTTTAAAATCTACATAAAAAACTGGACCTGCTTCTAAAATCCACATGAAAACCTATGGTACGCCGGTATCCGCCCTAAAGCTCAATGAAAATCTTAAGGGCATGTTTGTGTAGCTCATTTCTACGGAGAAGGTTGTAGTTTTATGCGGAAAACTTCATTTTCATGTATTTGGTGCGGCAGTTTTTCGCGGAAATGCTTTTTCGATACATCAGCATTTTCCTTTCTAGTCATGGAAATAGACTTCCTTTCCTTGGAGGGGGGGGGGGGGGAGATGGAAAGTCCATTTTCACGGAAAACCGACCCCCAAATTTCCTCTCTCTAACCCTCACTCCACCCAGCCACCCTCTTTCTTCCTCCACCCCACCCCACCCCACACACATACCAACCCACTCACCCAATAGTTTTCACTAAAAAGTGATTTTCACTAAAGAAATCAAGAACTATACAAAACAATATTAACACTAATTTATCGAGAAAAATCATTTTGCACCAAATATAAAATTTTGACTTTCGCGAAAAAATCTAAATAATTTAAAACCTATAAATTT
The DNA here is from genome assembly GCA_038049695.1 of Cinnamomum chago. Classification (NCBI taxonomy): domain Eukaryota; kingdom Viridiplantae; phylum Streptophyta; class Magnoliopsida; order Laurales; family Lauraceae; genus Cinnamomum; species Cinnamomum chago. The sequence goes on from CP142451.1 coordinate 13,708,979, forward strand.
TGCTGATGTGATAATTTTCAATTTTCATGAAAATTACATGCACACAAACGTGCCCTAAATCCACCCAGAAATCCAATTACTTGTTTGGATATGCCCCCACACACAAAAATATGGGTCCACCACTACGGCGGCACATCCAACACTTGAACTAGTCAGGGCCAGAAGTTTTAAAACCATGTTCTAATTCCTATCATTAAAGCAAGTTTTTGAGCCTAGTAAACCATAATGAACGATCCTGACTCCCATTTCTGTGGTGTTCATCCATTTATTAATGTTCCCCACCTACTTCATTTGCATGCAAAATCAGATACTGGACAGTGATGCACCGTCTATGATATCAACATTTGCTGTATTTGTCAGCAGCTGATAAGAGATCTTGGGTCCATGTCCATGCATGCAAGGTGTGATGATGTATAATGGCTATGATGATGTAAGGAAAAAAAAGGAAAAGAGCGGTGGTGGAGACGAGAGAAATCGAGGCGCATGCAAAGGCCTCATGATTCTGTCCTCTCTGAGCCACGCAACCCGCCACGCCTTCGTCCTTTCTTTACTTCTGGATTCTCGCGTACGCATGAACATACCGTACCTACCCAAATGCCACAACTTCTTCTCTCTATTTACCAAATCGCCATTCTCTTGATTTTTTTTTTGTTCTTTTCAAATCAATGCTGATGCTGAAGAGTGAAGGCCAGTGGCAGGTTTATCACTGATATTTTAATTATTTTGATTTTTTAAATATTATTTAGAAGATAAAAACATTTTTTAATCTTTACTTTTGAATTGTTTTTAAAGAGTCTTTAAATGTTATTGGGTAATAAAAAAATAATATAAAAGTGGTAAGAACATGGTTTTCATGTATTTTTGCTTAATTACAAATTAAAAAAAAATCAAAATTGGCCACATTTAAAACTTTTTGAGTGATTTTCTTGGACCAATATGTGAATTGGAATTTCTGATATTGCACTCTATTGAGCATTTAAAATCTCATATATGATTGGTAAATTTGAACAATTCAACCTTTTTAAATGATTTTTTTTAAACCACAGTTACTTGGATGTTGGGTTGTTTTTGTGCATTTAAAAATTTTATTTGGAAAAAAGCCTTTATATTTATCTCCAAAAGAGATCCTTTGAACAGTAAGAAATAGACAATGGGACTTTGTCTTAGGGGATGTTTGGCAAGTCTATAACCCCACCTCTATTTCTCTTAATAAGGTTTGAAATAGATATTTATACTTTAAGACTGTTTGGATGGTACATGTATGTATCTTTTTTATATAGACAAAAAGACATTTTATGTCTGTATGAGGAAGAACCAAAACCTATCATTTTCCGGACAGATGTTTTCATCTAAAGCGGGGAGATGTGATGCTACAGTGCCCATTGAAGTCAGTCCGTGTTTTTGTAATTTTTTGAAATTATGGGCCCCTGGGTGAAAATCCAAACCGTTGTATGCCTTAATGACCTCAATAACGGCTTTGACATTAAGTTTTAACCATTGATGTTGCACAAATCACGAGATAATCTCAAAGAGATTTAAACCATTGGATCTACATTTCTAACCTTTTGTGGGACCCTCTATCAAGATCAAAACCGTTGATCCTCTTCATAAGCCCAAAAACAATTATAGGATCAAATTTCAACCTTTGATCCCTTGAGAATCTCTAAAAAATCATACAAAATGGCGGAACCTTTGATATCAGCGCTTTCAAACTATCTAGGTTTCATCACTCTTATTTTTTGATTTTCTTTTTAATTGTGGGGTTCTCAACTTCAATCAAAATTGTTGTTTCTCTCTATCATGTTAAGAAAGACTATGGCATGAAAACTGAATCGTTGATTATTTGTCAATCTCGGGATATTTGTGAAAGATTGTGGACCGTATGATCTGAATTTTTTCATTTTGTGGCCTTGTATATCAAGATCTGAACCGTTGATCCTCTTCCTAAGCCCAAGAGCGTTTATGGCGCCAAATTTGAGTCCTTAATTCCTTCTGCATCTTTAGAAATTCATGAAAAACATTGAACCGTAGGATTCTCAAACGTCTATTTAAATAGTGAAATGGTCTTACCAAACGGTCTAAATGTAAAATGTCTATTTTATACAGATCTATTCTATACAGATCTATTATCCACATGTCTGTTTCATACAAATAAGATTTGCCAAACAGGGCCTTAGCCAAATTTTATAGATTGACTCTCAATCTCCTTAGCCTTGCCTTTTACAGAGAGTCCGTTTCATTATGAGAGTTTTTAATATGATTTTTTGTGTTGGGGATGTCTCATAATAATATGATGGACGTCCTCTTGGCATTTCACACGAGTTTTCTTTTGTTAGAATTATGAGTTTCAACCTTTTTTCCAACTCTTTAAAAGTCACAAATAACCTTTGAATGCCTCAAAACCCCAATATTGCAAATGATGGATAGCCGCAGGGATTTGGAATTCTATGTGGGGTCAGCATTTGGACATAAATTCTAAGAATTCTACTAAAGAAAGATGCCCTAATGTGTTTGAACAGTAGTTTGCCCATGAAGATTCTTGTCATTTTTGTAATTTATAGGGTATGTTTGTGTAACACTTTTCCGCGGAAAATCTATTTTTTAGGTGTTTGGTGCAGAACAATTTCATGGAAATGCTTTCTTAACTCGTTGGCATTTTTTTTTATCATAGTGAAAATGGATTTCCTATGAGAGGGTATGAGAAATGGATTTCATCGGAAAACTCCTGCCTTTTTTTCTCACTTTTGTTCATTTCAACCCAAAACCCTACAGCTCTTTCATTTTTTATTTCTTTAAATAAATTATTATTTAATGTTGAATAAATAATATACATGTTATTTTATTTTTCTTCAAAAAATTATTTCACCAAATAAGAAAATCTTATTTTCTATAAGGAATCTATAACCACACCAAACAACATTAGCACAAATTTAATGAGTTTTTTTTGCATCAAACATGAATTTCTAAATTCTACAAAAATCATTTTCCGAAGTTTCAATTTCTATAAAATTTGCTGAAGTAGCAATTTCTTCTTTCCGTGAAAATGGTATGTACGCAAACGTGCCAATAAACAAGGCACTTTCTATACATTAGTGGAAAAGTACTACAATTTTTAATTGACAATGTGACTTGAACTTACACCCTTAATATTTCTTAGTGAGTACTTTTATGTACACTTTTTATTTTTAACTAAATACTTTGACAAATGTAAAAGAAGAACTATAATTTATAAAAAAAAATAAATCTTCTTTTGGTCCTATAAACACTCAACTCATTCACCTACCCATAATATTACATGAGTTCGTAACCAACGGAGCACCAACCCATCTGACAATACGGGCACAAATCCGGTTGTCAGCAACTTATCTCCATCTTGAATTGTGCGCGCAGATTTTAATAGATAGGCTATACTGCGCAGAAACCACATAATGTGTAATGCTGGCTAGCTCGTGGATCCACTTGAATGTATATTATGGCAGCAGTGATTTAACAACCTTAAAATTTAATTAATTATTTTTCTTACTATTAGTCGTTATTTTGAGATTCGATCAAATGGCCCGTAAAACTTACTAAGGGTATGTTTCTTTACTAGAATTCCTGACTATAATTTTAGTTGTTGGGGTTTTTGAGACATGATGACATCATGTTCCATTCCATTTTCAAATCCTCTCTTAACTTTTAAGATATGATAAGTCCCAATTAGCCTTTAGGAATTTCTGAAATTCCACTTGAATGCATATTATTGCAACAGTGATTTAACAACCTTAAAATTTTATTGATTTTTTTTCTTACTATCAGTAGTCATTTTGAGATTCGATTGAAGGGCCAGTAAAACTCACTAAGTGCCTGTTTCTTTACTAGAATTTCTGATTGAAATTCTAGTGGTTGGGGTTTTGAGACATGATTTCACAAGTTGGGGTTTTGAGACATGATTTCACATCATGTCCCCTTGCATTTTCAAATCCCCTCTCAGCTTTTAAGACATGATAAGTCCCAATTAACCTTTAGAAATTTCTGGAATTCCACATTCTTTACATTTTAGTGGAATTTCAAAATGTTCATGTCCTTAGGAAGATTTTGAAATTTCACCTTATTTTGGAATTCAAGAATTTTCCAGACATGAATTATTGAAATTTTAATAAATAAACAAAAACTAAAAGCGTAAAACTGGACATTGTGACAAAAGAGAGAGATTTCGTAAGTGAGCCAATGGAGAGAAAATTCTCTCATCGAAGAGCAGATTTCTCATTTTGTGCGGGCCCGTGCTTGAAGTTTCAGTTTTTCTCACTCACAGGTCTCTCGTGTAGTTCCAGCTCTCGACCATGTGGGGTCCAGCACTTGATCACATGGAAACCGTTCATATACAGAGCACCTGGCGTTTGTGCTGACGTGGAAATGTCCCCTCCTCAAAAGACCGTTACAAGCGGCTCTGCTGTTTGAACTCCAGCAAAACGTGGCGGTTAGGGGGACTTTGTAATTACGACTCAAACCAAGGGCATTTTCGTCTCAAAAACATCCTAAACGTAAGCTACAGTGTTTTAAAGCAGTCCAAGAAAACAACGCTTGAGTAGAGATTACCAGAACAGCAGCAGCAGCAGCAGCAGCAGAAAAGCAGACAGTAGAGAAGCAGGAAAGGGTTTTTGTTGGAAAACTAGGGTTTTTTCCGCTGAGATTTCGACTTGCATCAATGCATTTCGCTTCGATTCCATGGAAATCGAGGATCGATGATCGAATCGTGCTGCGAAGAATCGCCATGATCGAAATCTGTCTTTGAATAGAGCACTCGTTCGATTCCTCCGCTCTCTCTTCCGTTTCTGAAATGTTTCAGAGATTGGGAACGATAGCTTGAGAGGAATCTCGGAGAAATCTCCGCCAAAGTCGAAGATCTTTTGTACGGTCGGGTTTCTGCTTCTGATTTGAAAAGGAGACGGAGGCCGGCTTTCCATCGATAAATCGGTTGTACGAACGAGATTGGCGAATCGATTGTTGTTGCGGAGTGATTTGTCTTTTACTTGCTGAAGGAATCGAATGATGAAAGGGAAGATACGGATCTTGATGAACCTCCGCTTTCGAGCGGAGAAAGCGTTTTTGTCTTCTGGTTTGAGGTTTTGAAGGAATCGGAGAACCCGGTTCGAATCGGATTGACTCGCTCGTGTCAGCGAGTCAAGAAGAAAACATCAACATCTCGAGAAAGTGAAAGGTCTGATGTGAAAACATCCTCTCCTCTTCTTTCATTTTCAATTTTTACTTTTTGTTCTTTCTTTCTCCGATTCTCTATGTAGATCGGGAAATTTTTGCAGCTGCGATGCCTTTCAGCGTTGTTTTAGGGTTAAAGGAAGAAAAGAATCGTCGGTTCTGCTGCTTCAGACCTGCGATTCTGAATCTTCAGCTGTAAAAAGGGAAACAAAGCTTCACTTTCTTCAAAATCTCCAATAGTAATCACGTCGTCTTCCTACTCTTTTTTTTTTTTTGTTCAGCTGAAGGAGAAGGAAATAGCAGTTGAGGTGTCTTTAGAGCTCCGTCCTCGAAGGACCAAGCTGTTCTTGTGTTTGCTGCTGTCGCGGGTTGAGAAAGAAAGAGAGAAAAAAAGGAAACATACTCCGAAATTTCGTGTTTTGTGGCTTTTTCTCGAGGTTGGAGAAGAAAAAGGAAGGGAAGATAGTTGGCTCCGTGAAGATTGTTATATTCGATGCTTACTTTAACTTTGTCACGGAGAAATTATCAGAGCTGGTGTTTTTATCTTGTTTAAGACCCTGCGATTTCGATGCTTGAGCTGAAAGAGCTTTATTTATTCTGTTTCAATGGAGAAAAAAGCACCAACTTCAGCTGTGGAAAGTTACGGTTCTAAAATTTAGGGTTTTCTTCCGTTTCGTTGAGGGCTTAGCATTTTGCTTTGTAGCCATCTTAGCGAGCGTCCTTGTTTCGGAGGAAGAGATACTCTCCTGCTGTGTTCTTGGAGCTTCTTCGTCTGTAGAAGGGATGATGGCGGTAACACAAAGCAAGGAGTCAAAATCTGGAATGGACCCTGGAAAATACGTCCGGTATACGCCAGAACAGGTTGAGGCTCTGGAGAGGCTCTACCACGATTGCCCGAAACCAAGCTCGATTCGTCGTCAGCAGCTGATCAGAGAATGCCCGATTCTCTCCCACATCGAGCCCAAGCAGATCAAAGTATGGTTTCAGAACAGAAGGTATCGTCGGAAAAACTTGCATTTTGCATGACTTTAGATACTGTTCTATTGACGGATTTTTCTGGGAAACCCCACATGCCTTTGTACTGCTTTAAAAATCTGTTTTTTTCCTCTTTCAGATGCAGAGAGAAGCAGAGGAAGGAGGCGTCACGTCTCCAGACCGTAAATAGGAAGCTGAGTGCAATGAATAAGCTTTTAATGGAGGAAAATGACCGCTTGCAGAAGCAGGTATCGCAGCTGGTGTATGAGAATGGCTATTTTCGCCAACAGACCCAAAATGTATGTGATATTTGTTAGCTTTTCCGTTTCTTCTACTTTATAATAGAGATTTGTATTTTTTTTTAGTAATGTTTGCTTGCTTACAGACTGCGCTGGCTACCACTGATACTAGCTGTGAATCGGTGGTTACAAGCGGTCAGCACCATTTGACACCACAGCACCCGCCGAGGGATGCTAGTCCTGCAGGGTAAGTGGAAATGACTTGTGGGGTTTTTCGATTTTCCCTTTTCATTTTAATTTCTTGTGTTAATGGTTTATGTGTTACTGTTGGCGTGTCTCTTGTAGACTTTTGTCCATTGCAGAGGAGACTTTAACAGAGTTTCTTTCGAAGGCCACTGGAACTGCTGTGGAGTGGGTCCAAATGCCTGGGATGAAGGTCATCCATCTCTTTATCTTACCTTTTAACCAATGTGATTTGTTTCATTGAACTTATTTTGAGGATGAAGATCAATAGATGGTTAGATTTGTTTGTTCATTTTTGGTTCCATCAGTACCCTATTTTTTTTATTCGTCAATGGTGTCTAAACTTCTAAATCCTTTCTTTTATTTTATTGTGCCTCTTTTTTTTGGTTAAATACACAATCAGTTAGTCACTCGAGAACCTGTTGTACCTGATCATCCATCCATTCATCCTTGAGCACTGATCAGTGTAGTACAATTTAGAAGAGTGGTTGTATCCTGCAAGCAAATTCGGTGCACCACATCTTGCTTTGTAATTGTGATGCTTGTGCTTCTCATTGAATTATACTGGGCAATCCTCCTGGGGAGGACCCACTCATCTGTGATGTAGTAGACTATTAAATCATCCAATATTTTTTATTCCTTACTAAACCCAGGAATGATGAATATCGGCAATCTATAGGATCTGTTTCCCTGTTTCAATATACTATTTTTGTGATAATTTTTTATTTAGACATAAAAGTACTTACCGCCTCATTGAATTTTCGGCAATATGCATTGATCAGCCTGGTCCGGATTCCATTGGAATCGTTGCTATTTCACATGGTTGCACTGGAGTGGCAGCACGAGCCTGTGGCCTAGTAGGTCTAGAACCTACAAGGGTATGTCCATTTCTTTACTATGTTCCTGGCGTTCTGAGTCGCTAAGTGCATGTGGAAGTTTGATAGGTGATTTTGTTCAGGTTGCAGAAATCCTGAAAGATCGGCCTTCATGGTTCCGTGATTGCCGATCTGTGGATGTTATAAACGTGCTGCCTGCTGGTAATGGTGGAACCATTGAGCTGCTCTACATGCAGGTAGGCTTTGGTTCTTTGGCCATTCTTTGTGTAGAGAATGTTGTGTTTCAGTCACTTAAACCACTCTTCAATCTAAAATGACTGCATTGTAGCTTTATGCCCCTACAACATTGGCACCAGCTCGTGACTTCTGGTTGCTGCGCTACACTTCAGTTCTGGAAGATGGTAGTCTTGTGGTATGTCATGAATATTTATGCATTCATGGAATAACTGATTTCATTCATTTTTATTTCCTTTTCCCATCAAATTTCCATTTAAATAGCTTCTCCATGCAATTGTTCTGATTGTGTTTTTTCCCTTTTTTCTTTTTTTAATTTCTGCCATTTCTTTATCATGTAACAATTAGGTCTGTGAAAGATCCCTTAGCAGCAGTCAGGGTGGTCCAAGCATGCCAGCTGTACAGCATTTTGTGCGAGCAGAAATGTTGCCGAGTGGGTACCTGATAAGGCCTTGTGAAGGTGGTGGCTCGATTATTCACGTTGTTGATCATATGGATTTGGAGGCAAGGGCACTGGTTTATTACCTGCATTTTTTAAATTAAAAAAAACCACAATGACCATTCTTTTATATTAGCTCTCTAACTTTTGCTGCTGATGCCTTTAAATAGCCATGGAGTGTGCCTGAAGTGTTGCGCCCGCTATATGAGTCATCAACAGTGCTTGCCCAAAAGACTACAATAGCGGTTAGAATCATGTCTCACATTCTTCTTTTAGGAAAGTATGCTTTCTTGTTGGCTATCAGTCTGAGACATTTAGTGATAAAAAAGAACAATTGTTCTTCAAGGGGAATGCCTTTTCCAATATTATATATATATATATCCTTCCGAATGTGGGAATATAGTAGATGGACATAATGGTGATTGAAGTTCCATAACCAAACTCCAATGATGTTTTTGGCTGTTCCTTCAGGCTCTGCGTCAGCTACGGCAGATCTCACAAGAGACCTCTCCTTCCACCATGTCAGGGTGGGGCAGAAGACCTGCAGCTCTACGAGCACTCAGCCAAAGGCTGAGCAGGTGCATTTCTATTGTTCTGAAATTTTAGTTACTGGGCTTTTTTCTGAGCCTTCCTATTTCGGGGGATTGATCAATTAAAGTTCACAGGGGTTTCAATGAAGCACTTAATGGATTTACTGATGAGGGATGGTCACTGATGGGAAGTGATGGCATGGACGACGTTACCATACTTGTAAACTCATCTCCTAGTAAGATCATGGGTCTTAATGTTGCCTTTACAAATGGGTTTCCAGCCATGAACAATGCTATCTTGTGCGCCAAAGCATCCATGCTTTTGCAGGTAGGATTATAAAACTGTTACTGTTTTAATTGTAAACATTATTGTACATTTTTGTTGAGTGCTTTGCGCACCCTAGAAAGGTTAGAAACACGTTGACAGCTTCTGTCTTAGATAAAAGGTTGATCTCTTTAAGCATACCCTAAATTTATGGGATAAAGGTAAGATGATGATATGATTCTTTTGAAACTAATGTCATGTTCACAACATACTCATCTAGCTGTGGGGCTTCAAATGGTTAGAGATGTTTCCTTTATTAGATGAATGTATTCAAAGAAAGTGAAGAATAATTTTTCATTACTATTTTCCTTTCTGAAGTTTGGCATGCAAGGCATCAATGCTTTTGCAGCTATGATTATAAAAACATTGTGTTGATGTGTTACACATTCTCTAGCCTCCTCCCCCTCTTCCATCTAGCTATTGGGGTATGGGGGTTTCAAATGGATAGAGGTGTTTCCTTTGTTGGATAAATGCATGCAATGGAAGTGAAGATTAATTTTTCATTCCTATTTACCATACAATTTTTTTTTTTTTCATTCCCATTTTCCTTTTTGAAGTTTGGTGGGTATGGCCCTCCCCATTCAGTAAATGGCATAAAAACTAAGGAGCCTCCCTAAACCCTCAAACCATTTGGAAACTCACAAGTTTTTCTGATGCATGTTATAAAGTATCATGAAGAAAACAAAGAAAGGAATCTCAACAGTTTTTTTTCTGAATCACTTTATTGTGGTGTGCTTTGGACGTCACTGAATATTGGAAGGGGTTTCAGATTCAATAACAAGAGAGTCAAAGTATGCTAACTGACTGCACATATAGCTGATAAAACTGGCACAAGCCTTCTGGAAATATTTTCATTATCCTAATTTATGAAATGAATTCATTTTGTTTTGTTTTTCTTTGCTGGCTTTGGTGAATTTTATTAAAATAAAAAAAGACAAATCTAATGTAACAGGAGCCTTCTGGAAATATTTTCAGTATTCTAATTTATGAAATGAATTCATTTTGTTTTGTTTTTCTTTGCTGGCTTTGGTGAATTTTATTAAAATAAAAAAAGATAAATCTAATGTAACAGGAGCAAAGTGACAGCAAAAGATCCAGACCCCATCTATAATACCAGTGGACAGGAATAGGAACTTCCAGCTGACAATGGGTCAAAGATAAACTCACCGGCGTATTACTGAATCACTGATCTAAGAAATGGTGTCTTTATAAATAGGAAGCACCTCCTTTTTTGGCCTGCCATCATGGTGGGAAGTAACATGTACATACTGCACTAACAATTTTCCCACTTGGTGATGAAAGAGAACCTTGAGTGCTGTATACTTAGCCCTGCAAACACCAATACATTTCTTTAAAACCTCCTACAATTTGGCGACTTGAGAAACAATTCTTGATTGGGGTAACATTTTTTCTGTGATGCCAAGTGCCAATGTTTCTGATCTATTGGAATCAACTTATTTTGACCTCTCCAGAAGGTGAAAGTGATTGCCCTTTATCACTACAAATGCTTCTGCCAGATGGGCTTAAATTCCCTTTCAGCCATCTCTTAGGTCTGGTTTACATTGACCATGTACTTGGGGAACATTGGCTGGCAGGGTATGCAACTGAACATAAACACGGTTGTGACAATATTTTGATCCAGAATGTGTTGATCTGGATGTCAATTTCCCAGCTTGTCTTGAATCTTATCTCAAATTCTAATGGATTTCCTTTTTAGTCCAGTAATATAATGGCAGCCTTATTTTGGTGATTTCTTGAGGTTTTATTTTGTTTATATTGTTTTGTTCCCTTGAAACATATGCTTTTTGTTCCTTTCTGCAGAATGTGCCTCCAGCTGTACTTCTTAGATTCCTGCGGGAGCATCGATCGGAATGGGCTGATAGTAACATTGATGCTTACTCAGCTGCAGCTGTTAAAGCTGGCCCTTGTAGTTTACCAGGTTCAAGGATTGGTGGCTTTGGGGGACAGGTCATCCTCCCCTTGGCTCACACTATTGAGCATGAAGAGGTATTTTTTTCCTCATTAATGGCTGCTATTGTGATTCCAAAGGCAGATTTATGGTCTTATAAAAATATTTTAAATATATTTCTTTTAGTTGACTTCATGTAATTCTTCATTTTTCAAATAAATGTGAACTGCATTTATCGTCGAGGATATTTTCTTTGTTCTGAGCAGTTCTTGGAGGTAATTAAGTTGGAGAACATGGGTCATAGTCAGGAAGATGCCATGATGCCTCGAGATATATTCCTTTTACAAGTACGTATTTTCTTTGTTTATGAGAAAAGCAAGAAGAAAATAACTTTTTTGAAAGATCAATTGATGGTTTCTTGTTGTTCATTCACTTATCATGCTAAGGACTTGACATTTATGAAGGTGATCTTACATCCAATTATCACAATTTGTAATTATAAAAAGCAAAATATTGCTACTCAGAATGCAAAAAGGCCTGTTAAACAAAATGCAAGATTCTTGATGGAAAGAGATTATACAACTTATTGAGGTTTATAGCCTTTTTTGTAGGGATGTAAATGTAAATGGGTCCCCGATTACCTGGAGGTTCCAACCTGTTAGAATCGGGTTTGGGTCCTTATTTAGGCCCTACTAAGTAAATGGGTCAGGTTCCTTTTATTGGACCCGTGACCTAAACGGGTCCGGTTCCAGTTCCACATTGGTTCGGACCCCCTGTGGACCTGACTCATTACCTCAATTTTTGAAAATCTTTCATTCAAATTAGTTTTTTTTTTCCGATACCATTCTCTACCTAGACCTGGACCCAGACCTGCCCCATATATGGTTCTGGTTTCGGGCGGACCGGAACCGACCCATTTACATCCCTACATTTTTGTTTGCTCTTTTCTATAATTAATAAATGAACTAGTACTATCTTTATATTTCTATGAAAAGATGCATATATATTTTTTTTGCAACACCTTTTTTCTAGTTTTAACGGACAAAGTAGGGAGGGAAGATGCGATACATTTTGGAATTCTGGAGAACATGGACTTATGTGGGGTTGGGTGGAGAAGTTGAATTCACAAATCCAATCCTGCAGATGGTGCCTTGAAATATACTATTGTTGTTTCTAATATTACTATACTAAAATCTCTGAAAAATATTATCAGTTAATTGGTATCAGACGGGTTTTTTTTTTTTATTCATATTCATTAGTTGGTTCCTACTGCATTGTTTTATCCTATTAATATGCTATCATCCTTTCAACAGAACAACAATAGATTACCAAAATATTTTAGTCTTTTTTATCCAATGTTTATCTCAATGAGAAGTGGGTCTCATAGTGCAGATTTTTTGTTTCTTCGATCATGAGTTGTGGTAGTGTTGACTATACTTAATATTCCTTGCTTGATGTAAGTTGCTGACGTCATAAAGTATGAGCTGAACCCCCAAGTCCATGCCCATGGCAAATGCACAGAACTGGATTCCTCTTTGTCAACTACAGTTCAATGTAATAATACTTTGTCGACTACAAGAAAGTAATGTTTAAACCAATGCTAGAAGCCTTGAAGGACCCAATTGTGCTGGGAAAAATTCTGACACTGTTCTGATTTTCGGATTTCATTTGAGTGGTTGGCTATGTCTAGCTGAATTTTCCATCATTATTGAGGTTGCTTGCATTTCCAAGCCATCATTTTTTTTTTTTGTTAATTGTTTCATTTGACATAATAACTTAGACTTAACTTTTGATTGGGTTGCCACAAGGGAATTATATTGCAACTACTGTTGTTCCTCAAATGTTGTTTTTCCCCAACTCTTTTGGTAGCTCTGCAGTGGAGTAGATGAGAACGCCGTCGGCACCTGTGCGGAACTCGTCTTTGCCCCCATTGATGCATCTTTTGCAGATGATGCACCACTCCTACCATCTGGTTTTCGCATCATTCCTCTTGACACTGGAGTGGTGAGTACTTTAGTTTGTTGCAATAATGATTGTCTATGTTGCCATCAGCTGTTTGGGGGGGGGGGGGGGAATGAGATTATATTAGTTATATAGTTTGGTGCTGAAATGTGCATATTTGACTCGTCTATTTATTATGCTTTATTATACAGGATCCTTCGAGTCCAAATCGAACTTTGGACCTTGCTTCTGCTCTTGAGGTTGGACCTGCTGGAAATAAATCTTCCAGTGGTTATTCTGGCAGTAGTGGTAGCATGAGGTCTGTGATGACAATAGCATTTCAATTTGCTTTCGAAAACCACCTCCAAGACAATGTGGCATCTATGGCTAGGCAGTATGTTCGTAGCATTATATCATCTGTTCAACGGGTTGCTCTTGCACTTTCTCCCTCTCGTCTGAGTCCTAATGGTGGTCTTCGGCCACCACCTGGCACACCTGAAGCTGTCACTCTTGCACGTTGGATCTGTCTGAGCTACAAGTATGTCACGTGAATTTTTGTTCCATGTAATTGGAATGGGATGCGTACAAAGTACAAACATTTCTTATTCAACCTATTTTATATTTCTAGGCCCTCTGTGAATTCTACTTCATGCTTATTCTTTTTTTTTTTTGGGGGGGGGAGATCTGGACTGGGCTTAGGAGGACTAATTGTTCAAATAGGCATGGGTGATCGGGCCAACCTGACCAGTTAAATATTTGAACTTGATGGAATTGAGCCCTGGTACATTGACACAGCTGCAGAAAATCTATAAGTGAACTACCTTGTGTGACTCTTGGAATGCATGCTGATCTCAGGGTGGGTATGAGGTTGGACTAGTCAGGACTGCTGGACTGCTGAATCCCATTTGGGATGCAGACCAATCGAGGTTCCTAAATTCGTCCTGATCAGGTCAAGGATGGAAAGGGATTTCATGTTCCGAAAGATTTAATACCTTCCATAGTAGAGTCCAATCATCCAGTGAGTTTTAACTATGCTTGGGATTAAAGTTACGGAAATGAACACTATGATTGGGATTGAAGTTAGGAAAATGAACACCTTTTTTTTTCTGATCATCTTTCCAAATTTATGGTTTTTCTTTTTGTTGCTTATGAAACAAAGGGTAATATAAGCAATATATCTTGTTTCTTATCTCCAGGCGCCATCTGGGTGTGGAGCTATTAAAATCTGGTAGTGATGGCAATGAATCTTTTTTGAAGACGCTTTGGCATCACTCTGATGCAATCGTGTGCTGCTCTTTGAAGGTTTGCACTCATCAGGCATTTCCAATGCAATTCTCATGTTTTGAACTTTTAAGTGAATTAGTTAGTTTCAGTTTTCCTTGTGGACACAAGTAATACATTTTGAGTCACCATAATGTAGAACCCGTAACTGTTTGCATAAATTCCTACTGGTTCCTGGGTATGTAGAAGGGCTAGTTCATAGGGAGAGAGTTTAAGTGAATTAGTTCGTTTCAGTGTTTTTTTTTTTTTGTTTTTTTTTCAATTATTACTATTATTTTATTTTATTTTATTGAAGAGCTATTTGGTGCAGACCTTTGGGTTAGGGCTTGCGTGGCTAGTGCTGCAGCACGATCATGGTTTCCGTAGAAACAATAACACGTCTCCGCATAGACCATCAATTAGGGCGCACCTCAAGGGATGGAAACCCACATGATATTATTCCAAATAATTAGAGTCTGAGATCTAAGTCTGTTACAATGCATATTAATAGGAAAAGAAATCTTAGAGGCTAAGAAACCTAATCAAACTAGGAAAGCAAATAAAATTAGACATCTAATAACAAGTAAATATGGAAATAAAAAATAATTCCTAAATGATTTTGGGTGGTCCCATATGTGGGCTTATCTGTTTTGCATCACCATTGATGGGTTGAAGAATGGAAGAAAACTATGGTGGACATCTCTGGGGGGCCATCAGATTCCTTGGATGTAATTTCATGACGGCAAAGGGATGGTGGGCAATTATTTCATATCAAACAGTGGTAATCACCAGTTCTGATGCAGGCCCTAGGGTTAGGGCTTGCGTAGGAAGTGCTTAAAGCAGACAATGGGTGCCGAAGCCCGTATCCGAAGACATAATATATCTCCGCAGAGACGCCAACGAGGACACACCTTAATTGGAAAATCCAATTTCATTAATCGACTCTAAAAATAATCTTGTACAATGCCATATAAATAGTAAAAGAAGACTTAAGCCCTAAGAAACCTAATTAAACTAGGAAACTAAATAAATTGGAAATCTAAATAAAATCAGAAACTAATGACATATAATTAGTTAATAAAATATCCTAAATCTAAGTGGGCCCTACACGTGGCCATGAGGTCTACGCTGCATCAAGTTCCTTGCAAATGTGAAATGTTTTAACGGTCCCTTGTATGCATCTTAGATTCATCTTTCTTGGCCCTTTTTCTTTGGTAAACATTAGGAATTTTCTGGGAAATAGGCAGGCAGGCTTTTAGGGGTGCAATGTGTCAAGAATGGACCTAATCTCAATCCAACCTTGGTTAAAAGTGCCATCCAATTCCAAACCCTCCTTGGAACGTAATTTGTGAGATTGGGGTAGTGGGTCAACATGCATCGAATCTGGTTGTCAGTTGAATAGCAAGTATGTACCCAACCCATGCCCTCTGTGTAATAAGTAATAACAGATTGTAAAACTTGAACCAATCCTGGTAATAAATGGGTCGACCCAAACCATGAATTATCAGGTGCGTCTTCTGTTGGGTTCATGGGTCGGGCAAGGAATTGCAACCTTACTCCTAATGGGACCCTGTGATTTCAAGTATTCTACCATTTCATAAATATTAGCTGCTACCACATACCATTGTGCTTGCATATCAAATTGTGTTTTGCTTCTCTGTGGTTGGACTATTACGTTGACCAAATTCAGGGACCAATTCTGATGTTTGGAATTGTCCCAATGTGGCCTTGTGCGCTAGTACCTTCAGTAGTTACCATGTATGGCTTTGATCATTTATTTAGTACCTTACTCTGGGTTTTATTTTAATAATGAGTCACATATTGATTTTTGTCTTGCCTGTGCAGAACACGTGGATGTGCACACATGCATTGTTTCCTTGTGTCATAAATTAGTAACTGCATATTTGCAGTACTCTGATCTAATGTCTTCATTATTTGATTTTATGACCATTTTGTAAATTTAATGATCTTATTTCTTTTTTGAACTTACTATACAGGCATTGCCAGTTTTTACTTTTGCAAATCAGGCAGGCTTTGACATGCTTGAGACAACCTTGGTTGCACTGCAAGACATAACTCTGGAGAAGATATTTGATGATCAAGGACGGAAAGTTCTCTACAATGAGTTCCCACAGATAATGCAACAGGTTGATCACATTTTCCTTAAGTTATTAAATGAGTACTTTTCAAGAAAATAGAAGTAGAGGAAAGATAACATGAATCATGAATTGGAAAAGGTCAGTTTGGGTAATGCCTACGAAGGAAAGAATTGAATATGTGAACAAGGCAACCCTTGCTTTCTATTTCATCATCTTTGCTTCAGCCATTGTGAGAAATGCTAAAAATCTCTCTTATAGATAAACAGAAAAGCTCTCATTCCTGTTTTCTTTTTTCTGACCTTGTCCCAGTGTTTGTGGATGTTTTCTTTGCACTTTTTATGGTAAGCTCGTCTAAAGCAAGAGTTTTCCAAACTTTTGTTTTTGTATTTTTTACTTTTAACTAATTTAAAGTGTTTCTTTCACACATGATGTTACATCTGTTTTATAGTAAAATAAGATTATCCAGCATGAAATACATGAAATGAGCACAAGAAATTTAGGCATTTTTTTGGTAGATCCATTTATCTGTTGAAATATTTTGGTGTAACTCGGATCCTCAAATTTTTGCCTGACATTCTTCCTATTATTAGAAATTTTAGTTCCATTGGTGCTGGCATATCTTTTGTTTGGTCAAGTCATCATTAGTGGCCTGGGTTTGATCAGAAAAGGCTATTAGTGTGAGTTTTTACCTGGTTCTACAAAATTAAGGTAACTCTTAATAACTTTTTGGCAACAGAGAACCAGAAGTTCTAAGAGTTGCCCTTAGAATGTGCGTGCACCACCGTCAACATCAAGTTTAATAATAATTTGTGAAACCTATGTAACTTACAGATCAATAAAAGAACGTGTGCACCACCATCAAGATCAAGTTTAATAATAATTTGTGAAACCTGTGTTACTTACAGATCAATAAAAGCACGTGTTCTATGATGACAAATACGGCATGGATATTGCCAGGGACATGATAAGGACACGAATTTTGAAAAAAAAAAGAAGCAGCAGCAGCAGCCCATTTTAAAATAATCAATGCATCATAGCAGCAGCCCATTTAAAAATAATCAATGCATCATAGCAGCAGCCCATTTAAAAATAATCAATGCATCATAGCATGTGTTACTCTGAAACTTTGTTTTCAACTGGTGAAAAGTCAACATTTCTCTGATATCTCCGAAAATACAGAAAAACAGGTAAAACCCCTATATAAGCTGATTCATGGGATTTTTGTAATTTGCTCTGGTTGATGCATACCATATTACCCGAGCAGGCATAGTTGTATTTAGTTGTCAAGTGCTTCTGTTCGCTCTTTTTTCATCCATACAACATTCCTGATCGAGGTTCTTAATGTGTTGAGGCTTTTATGATTTATTTGGCAGGGATTTGCATGTCTTCAAGGAGGTATCTGTGTCTCGAGCATGGGGAGGCCTGTTTCATATGAGAGAGCGGTGGCATGGAAGGTGTTGAATGAGGAAGAGAGCACCCATTGCATTGCCTTCATGTTCGTCAACTGGTCTTTCGTTTGAAGAGCCTTCACCCTTCTTTTATAGTAAAGTAAAAAAAAAGACCTCTTAAACCTCCTCCTTTCTCGCTTTTGAAGTAGTACTACTTTTGTGTGGAAAACCTTCTGTCTTTATTTTGTACTTTAAGTGCCGGCACCACATTTACAATGGGTTATATTTATATGCTTTACTGGTCAAGATTCTTCATGATTTTGTGTATGCATGTTTCAGAATTGTGGTGCTCTTGTTCAAAGTGCTATTATTGGATTAACCATGGTAGGCATACTTGTGTAGACTTAGTCTTCGGTTTGTGGATTGCACTGCATAATCTCATAGCATGGTGCAATTTTCTAAGAACAATTCCAGTAGGTTCCTCTTTTTCCACATTATCCTCATGTAGGGGGTGAATCGAGGAAGGAGCAGAAGATTTGAAAAAAAACCCACCCACCCAAGTCACTGGCCACTGTTTGGGGATGTAAATGGGGATTAAGGTTTACGGGATTCATTTCTGGTGGGTGTCTATGGATTTCAAATGCTGGATTCTTGAATTGTTTAAATCATGCAGGAGACTCTTATTTAAAAATCTAGGCACCCTGAGTTTCTATCTACCACACTGCGCATCAATTGTACATGTATGGGATTTTCTCATCAAAGGTCGGTGTGGGACAATGGCGAGGCAACCCCATTGAAAGGGGCTTTTCATCTTCCCCTTAAATTAATATACACGTATTGTGTGCCTAGGAAAAGATTGGAAAAAAAGTTGGATGTGGGGGGCCATATTAGAAATTTGAATACATCCATGCGTCGGTCCTAAGTAGTATGAACAAAACCTGGTATGAATAGATCCACATGTAGCCAGGTCCCATGCAGTATAAACAAACGCACGTCTGAGGCCTTTTCCTAAAATAACTGTTGGGATGGCTGGAGTTCCTTAATGATTACTGGGATTTTTATGCTTGATTTTGATCATTTGGAAGTTTTAGAAGCATTTGTAAATACTAGAAGGTATGGATTTTAGAGAATTCAAAACAATATTTGTCACTTTTGGGCTATTAAGAATTTCAAATTTTATTCAAGTAACGGAGCATCTATCAATGTAACAATTTTTTAACATCACATGACCTGGTTAGGAATTCTGCTAAATAAACAGGCTCTAAAAGAAGCTTTTAATAAATTCTATTAAGAATTTCGAAATTTTGAAACAGACCGTAGTTTTGGTTAGAAACGGGCCAATGGATCTAAGCAAGCAGCAAAAGAATTGAAAAACCCAACTGGCCATGCATGTGGATGTAAATTGGTTGGGTTCCGGCTGGTTCATGCCTAAATTTTTCTGCAAGAACAGATCCGTAGGATTCTACAATGGGAGTTTAGAAGAACCAGATTTGGGCAAAGGCTATCATATTGTTGTTGGCTTTTATAATTTATTATATCCTTCATTCATGCCCGTAATCCTTGAATACTTGGAGTGCACCGTAAAATTAATGGGGTGATATTTGGGGACAACCTATTGAAAGAGGAGTATTGACTCCTTTTGGAGTAAAATTTGGGTCAGCCCATTCAACATGAGGGCTTTCATTTTGAGGAGTATGGATTTCCTAGGTTGGATCTAGACTTAGTCTCCTTAACCTTTCATTGTCATAATATTTAAAACTTCATGGTTCACCCTATTATGACAAGGTAAATGACTTCCAATCTTGCCTTCTCCACCACCTATGTGGGCATCATAGCCCATCAAAGGATCAAACTAACCATTTAATGGTTTCACTGGCCCATAAATGTCAAGCATAAGTTCACCCGTTTAGTTAATTAGACAAAGCTTGGCCAAATAGGGATTTTTCTGAATTTGTACAGGCTTTCTAGCAAATGTTCAAATGTCAAGCATAAGTTCACCCATTTAGTTAATTAGACAAAGCTTGACCGAATAGGGGTCTTTATGAATTGTAGAGGCTTTCTAGCAAAATGTTTGGACAGATTTTCACTAAATTATAGGAACAAGTCATTCAAGATCGGGCTTCTTGTTTCTGGCACTTGATTTAAGCCCAACCCATATTTAAACAGGCCCATGTTTTATATCCATCTGGCTCAAAAGCAGGATGGCTCAGCCCATGAGGGCCCCTAGTAGTAATGGTGTCTCCTTGGGGTTGGAAATGGGATATAAAAAAAAAGTAAAAACCGAAGCGCCCACCGTGGGGCTCGAACCCACGACCACAAGGTTAAGAGCCTTGCGCTCTACCAACTGAGCTAGACGGGCTAACATATCTATCTTATTAAGATTATCATACTTGTTTATAAAATCTAATTCGACACCGCCTCATTTAGGTTGATACTCTTGTCATTTTTTCACATCCACCCGGAAGCTGGTGGAGTGTTAATAGGTGTGAGTTTGCTACCCATTTTTTGTTTCTAAAATCACCTAAATTTAACTAATCAAGCGTGCCTATTTGTGGATTTAACAGGTATTACCTAGGGTATTAGCCCGAGTGCTCTACCAACCGAGCTAGACGGGCTAACTTGTATACTTAATCCAGATTATTATATTTGTTGTTAAATATAAGACGACACCACCTCAATGAGTTTGATACTCCGTCAATTTTTTCACATCGGCTTGTGTAAGTGGATTTTGTACCAACCTTTGAGCCGTTGGAGTGTTATTAGGTGTGGGTTTGCCACTCATGTCTTGTTTTTGAAATCACCCTAAATTTAACTAATCAAGCGTGCCTTTACGTGCATTTAACACGTACTACCTAAGCTATTAGCTCAGGTGGGTCATAGACCTCAGGGATGCCCATGTTATAAAAAGGAAAAAAGAAAATTGTATCCACATTTTTATTTCAAACCTTCGAATTGATGTCTGATCAAACAATTTTCCAAACTCTTCCTACTATGAAAAATCCCATCCAATCACTCCACAACCATTTCTCAATGATGTGCTTTCCATCTCACCAATCAATTCCACACCAATCAATCAAAAACCACATACGTTCCATTCCCCCCCCCCCCCCCCCCCCCCCCCCCCCCCACACACACACACAACAACCCCAACAAAAAAAAAAAAAAAATCAATGGCCCTGATCACCAAACTATGGGCCTTCCCCTAGAAAACAAGCTCGAGCACAGATTACAAATCCTCGGCTGGAGAAATCACGTAATTCCTTCCCTCTCCTTTTTCTTTCCACGGATACCCCCAACAAGGCCCAAACAAACAACGTCTGTTGCAAGCAGCGCAAGCAACAAACACATACATAGACATAAACATACGTCGATCTGTTGAAGTTTCCCGCAAAACGCAACCACCAGCACAAGCACCTCTCTCTCTCTCTAGGATTTTCGTCTTTTCCGCTCGAGGGATTCCACGATCTGCTCCAGATTCGTCTTCGATCACGCTCGATCTGCTATCATCTTTTATCCATTGCGAAAAAAAAATGTTGTATGGATTCGCAGCTCATTCAAGTAGATCTGACACTTGAAATCCCTCGATCCTTTTTTTAGGGCACAGTTTCTCAGATCCAAACCCTAATTTATCCATGTCTTCTTGGCTCAAAGTCGCCGAAGGTGCAAATCTCAATCATCCCCTCTTTTATTTGTTCTTTTCGATTTGCTCGTTATTGTGCAGAATGATGTTAATTTTCATGTAATTAGGGTTGAAACTTGTCTAGCTCTGGTGATTGTATACTTATTTATATATGGTATTGGATGGATAATCGAGTGTTGGTAGGTTTAGATTCCGATCTGAGTCTTTTACTGATGAAGATTGGGAATGGAGCAAGTTGTTGTTTTTTTTTCTGATTTGGTTGAATTGGAACTGTTTGTGTTATGAGCGTGGGTTCATTTATTGGTATTGGATCTATCTGGGTTCAAGCAAAAGCCGATACGATCCATATCGCCCATTTCAGATCTTATTGGCATGCATTCGCTGTATTGGTGATCCATGTTTGCCTGTGTTTTCTAAAAAAAATGAAACCATGGTTGTGCGTCCAAGATAGTAGACTAAGGAGCTGTTTGGCTGCTTAATCTTAATTTTCAGGATCAATGCCACTTTTAGTGGGGGTTCTACACTGTGTTTTCATTTATAAACCAGTCTAATTAAATGATAGGTTTAGCTCTCCATGTGTTAGTTGCGAGGCACCGGTCCCATCAATATCTACCTTTGGCGGCACGAACATCCTTGTGAGATAATCATAGCTGCATAGATAGTTCCCCACTTATATTGGAAAATATATGAAAAGATGCAAAGAAGTTCAAATGCACCTGCTAAGCTGAATTTCTCATAATTTCATGTGTCCGAGGATGTAATTGAAATTGGTTTCGTATGTTATTCATTTGCATTCTTTTTATCGGTATCATGACTGAGAGCATTTTAAGTTTTTAACTAATTGTAACACAAGTCTTTACTTCACATTTTAACTAAGTGTGACACGAAATATTTGTAGAAGATGTTCATTTTTAGAATCTCAAATAATTAAGTGGCTGCAATCAGATTTATTGGAAGTTGTTGATCGAAGAGCAAAGCTGGTTGTTAGCGAGTTGGCAGATGAGCAAGCTGAATCTCAGCCATTAGGTACATATCTCAATTCATCTTTGTTTTTTAATTCACCATGCTAGTCGGATTATGCAGTGTAGCATCTAGAAACTGAACTCTTCTTAGTTTTGAGATAATTTCTTTCACGACTCTTTTGTGGGTTGTTATATTTTGCTGATCACTTTTCCTGTTCCTTTTGGAAAACAATTAGCGTCAAATGGAAAAGAACTTCATGAAAGGAGGAGAAAATCGAACGACAAGGTTTTTATTTGGCATTTCCCTCTCTTTTGGATTATGAATATTGTGCCCCTAGTGTACAGGAACTAGAATTATGGTATTGATGTTATTGGTTTCACCATTATTTTGCAGGGTTACTCGAGACAATCTGATAATGAACCTCCTAAAACAAACAATGTTGAACGTGAACAAGAACAGAACATCATACAACCAGAAGCATCAACTGTGGCATCTGATAATGATGACAATCTTTCATCTGAAGGTGCTGGGTCAGCTGCAAGCAATTTTACGTCACAAGCAAGTATGGATTTTCAGTCAAATGCTAATAACGATGTTGAAATGTCGGGAACTTCATTGGGGGCCACTTCAAATGATATTGGAGAGCATGATTCTGATATTGTAGTTGAAGGTTCAGCTACTGAGAATGATATAAAACCTGTCCCTTCCTCCACGAATGGTGATGTTAGCAACGAGGATTCAACAGATAGGCCTGAAAGGTCCTCTTCTTCACCATTTTTTGGCATAGAGGTTGAGTCCACAAATGGGCATTATTCAGTTCCAGCAGAAGGTGACCCAAAGGTGAAGGTGGTGGATGAAGAATCTTCTTTGAAGACTGACCAACAGAAACCTGAATCTGAAATTGTGGAAACAAACACTAATGTTGATGTGCAAGAGAAAGATGTGGTTTTGCCAGATCCTCTTTTGACTCCAAAGAAGCAAGAGGAGCATAGAATTGATAGCATTTCCATGAGAGTGCAAGACCAACTTGAGGAGGTAAAATATGTAGTATCATGGAGAAATTCGTTTCATTGTATCAAATCTAAAAATCTTGGATTTTTTTGGCAGAGTGGTTTTCGAGTAATATTGACCAGCCCCTTTAGTTGTTTGGCAGGCTCAGGGACTGCTGAAGAGTGCAATATCTACTGGCCAATCAAAAGAAGCCAGATTAGCTAGGGTAAGATATCATATCATTGCGATAGCTTGGAATGCACTGTATCAGTTTCATATTCTGCAGTGGCAGACTATGCTATGCACATTTTTACAGAGCTTTGTTGAAGAGAAGATTGTGCCTTATCATGTCTGTGGCATGTATGACTAAGTATGATACATCTTACTAAAAGTGAAGTGGATGGGGTTTTCTGCAAAATATCATGATGTTCATACTTCATATACGAGATTCATCAACTCGATTAACATGAGTACTATGCCTTGTTTTTGTCTCTAACTTTAACCCTGTTTCTGTTTATGTATACACAATATTTTGATGAGTGACATTCAGTTACTCATTTGCTTTATATATTGATGACCACAATTCTGTGACAAATGCATGCAGAAAATGGTTTAATGGGAAAAGTGAAAAACTGTCTTGGTATTGTCTAACAAATAAGAAAAAGGAAAAAAAGTAGCATATCATGCAAGTTTCAGCATAATTCCTGGGTTGAACTATTGATACATGTGGAAACATATCTATGGCTATTCTGATCATGTCAATACTTGATATGTTGGCCCACCGATTATGCGTGTGCATCATGGATCTGTTATCGGACGTGCAATTGGGGCTGAGAACCATACATGAAAAATGTGCATCTTTTGTGCCTTTGGCATGCACGGTTAACACAATTGATGCATGTGCATTGGAGCAGACCCATAGGAGAAGAGAATATTTGAATCATTATCTTTTATGGACTGCTTTTTTTTTTTTTGTCTTCTTTTAGTTCATTTTTCTGAAATTTTTTTTTTATTATTTAGACATCAGAGAATTATATTTTCTATACTGCCCTTCTTTCTTTTTATGGAAAAGATATTTGAATGATGATCTTTTATGGACTTTTTTGGTGTTTTTTTAATTTCATTTGCCGAATAATTTATGAATTATTGAGGTAAAAGTAGAACTTTATTACTAAGAATCAAAGAATAATTTTTTTAAAAGAATCACAAAATAGTGAAGCCATCCTTGCGTCACATGGAGATTTCAGAGGTGCATATCTAATGTATAATTTTTCATGGAATTTCTTGATGTTACTGTTTTATTTACTCAAATTTGGGGCACGTTTGTGTACACACCCTTTCCGTGGAAAGAGGAAATTGCCACGTCAGCATTTTCCATAGAAATGAAAACCTCGGAAAAGGATTTCCGTAGAATTTAGAAATCCATGTTTGGTGCAAAAAGAATTTCCTCATTGAATTGGTGTAGATGTTGTTTGGTGCGGCTGTGGATTCCTTATAGAAAATCAAAATTTCTTATTTGGTGATATAATTTTTTGAAGAAAATAACACAACATGTATATTATTTATTTAACATTAAATAATAATTTATATAAAGAAATAAAAAATGAAAGAGTTATAGGGTTTTTGGGTTGAAATGGACAAAAGTGAGGAAAAGATGGAGAAGTTTTCCGAGGAAAACCATTTCCCATACCCCACCATAGGAAACTCATTTCCACAATTATCAAGGAAAATGCTGACGAGGCAGGAAAATATTTCCGCGGAACTGTTCCGCACCAAACGCCGGAAAAATGGGTTTTCCGCGGAAAACCGTGAACTTTTCCGCGGAAAAGTGTTACACAAACATGCCCTTAGAGTTTTCATTCCATGCCTTTCAATTGCTTAATTATTCTGACTGATTGGCATGCAGGTTTGTGCCGGCCTTTCATCTCGTCTTCAAGTATACAAGTCAGAAAATTCACAGCTGGAGGAACTTCTTGTTTCTGAGGTGAAATGTGTACTCATGTTTCCTTATGTGCTTTGACACAAGCTGTCACTTGTAGAAACAATCTGATGAGGAACCAATGCCATTTATTTACTAGTTAACCTGATGTCTTTCCAGAGAGAGCGAAGTAATTCATATGAGGCTCGGATAAAGCAACTACAGCAGGACGTATCTGTATCTAAGAGTTCAGTGTCCAAAATTGAATCAGACATGGCTGATGCTTTGGCTGCGAAGAACTCAGAAATTGAAGCTCTTGTCACCTCAATGGATGCATTGAAGAAACAGGCTGCTTCCTCCGAAGGAAAGCTGGCGTCACTGCAGGTTTCTTGTACACACATTATTAATTGCATTTATATGTGTCTTTTTACTGTTATCATTTTCAATCAATTCTTTTGTGAATGCTATTAGTTACATGGAGAAGCTTACATAGTTGTGTCCCTTACCTGCATCTGTCACATTGAATCTTTAACCCACTGCTTGGTTTGTGAATTATTTGAATTCCTGTAATGGAATAGTCTTTTGTGCTGATGTGGATTTTCCCATTTCTGTGTTTGGTTGAGAGAATGGTGTTCTCAGAATTTTGTAGATTCCAAAAAGTGCCTTTTTTCCTCTTTGACTTATTTCTGGAATCAGTTTGATGACAATAGAAAGGGATTTTTTTTGTGGGCCACATGTAAAAATGAATAGAGTTTTCTAAAACTGTCTTGGGTCATTTAAAACTTCCCGTCCCCAACCCCCAACAACGGCACCCGGTTCTGCCCGAGTAATACAAATTTGGCTGTTCATTCAATTTATCATGATGGTATTGTGATACGACAATTTCAATAAAATATTTTGACATTATCTTGATAAATTGAAAAAATTGGCAACCCTTGCAACATAGCTAGTAACTAATAGGCAAATCTAGAAACACACTCATCCAGAAATGCTCATTAGCTAACACATCGACCTGTAAATTATCCACACACAAAACATGATAAAAAGGAAATAGTTGTAAGAGATGCACAGTTCCTGCTTTCCTCTAAATGGCAAGATGTCATGGAGGTACAGAATTTATTCTAGATTGACTCATCTTTATGCTGTTGTGAAACAAGTTCTACCATCATGATATAAGGTCTCAATATTTGCCAAGTTTCTTGTGTGAACTATCGACTTGATTTTTATATATTTATGGCATTGAGAACAGTGCTTTGTATTGTCAACCAGGCAAACATGGAGTCGAATATGAGAAGCCGGGAGCTAACAGAGACAAGGATGATGCAGGTATGTCAATCAGATCTTTTCAACTCCTGGTGATTTTTAATCTTGGATTATTTTTTTAGTGCATCTTCTTTTTTCACTATATGCTTCCAAGATCCTCACGCTATGTTAAATTTACTAGGCCCTACGTGAAGAGATTGCTTCTGTGGAGCGCAGGGCAGAAGAAGAGCGTGCAGCTCACAATGCTACTAAAATGGTTTTTCCCCTTCTTAAAACTATTTGACCCTGCTTTGGGCTCATTTCTTTTATGCTCAGTTATGCTATTTATTTTCATTTTTTTTGTTGGTGAACAGGCTGCAATGGAAAGAGAAGTAGAATTAGAACATAGAGCTGCTGAGGCATCCACGGCTCTTGCTAGGATCCAGGTATGGTAAGCGAGTTGAGACTTGTTGTATTTAAATGCATGAATATTAGGTTCTTATTAATCCTGAATATTGGTTATTATACAAAGATTTTTCGATGCTGGGGAT
Source organism: Cinnamomum chago (assembly GCA_038049695.1). Classification (NCBI taxonomy): domain Eukaryota; kingdom Viridiplantae; phylum Streptophyta; class Magnoliopsida; order Laurales; family Lauraceae; genus Cinnamomum; species Cinnamomum chago. Next base: position 13,735,897 of record CP142451.1, read on the forward strand.
TCTGGACCAGATGATTCTTTTTCACCATTGCTTATTATATTTTGAATATGGCATTCCTGGTTAGGAATTTACTCTGATATTGTACAACATAATTGTTGAAAATGTTGATGCCTGATGGACAATTGTCTGAAAGACCTGATTTTACACATTCAGGTTTGATTCTGATTGTGTCTCTTACGTACTCTAGATTTTTTTTTTTTTTTAGAATGGTAAATTTCATACTCTGGATTAATTTTCTTATTTACTTTACACACTGATTTGATTTGTTAAGAAAAGAGTATAGCCTATAAGAAAAGTAGCATAAATTTTAGAGGTGGATATGCAGGAGATCCATCCAAAGTCTTTCTTGCAACTCTTCTTTATTGTGACAACTCCAATTTTATGTTCTTGACAACTATCTCACAACTTTATTGTACTTTCTCACCTTTGTATACAACAGATTATGTTGCTCCTTTCTCACCTTTGTACCTGAATATTATGAAAATTAAATAAAATTCCATGTATATGCTTATATTATATGCCCATAGATCACTGCGTCATTGACCATTGCCTAATTAATTCTGCTAAAATCTTTGTTTGACCAAGGACACTTTAAGGAGGTCCAAGAAATTGTTTTGTAACACCATCCTTATTCTCTTCCATCATTGCGCTTTTTTTATCTATTTCTCTAAGCATTTATTTTGGTGCACTATTTAAAAATCTAGAGTAGGATCAATGGTCGATCAATAATTTCTAATTCTGAGGTAGACGTTCATTTAGTATTTTCATTTTAAGTTCTAAGTAAGGGCTACGTTTTCAGAGAACAGTGGATGAAAGGACAGCAAGGGCAGCAGAACTGGAGCAAAAACTGGCATTGCTTGAGGTATATTCTTTTTTTTTTTTTTTTTTAATTTGAAGGGGGAGAGGTTTATTGTAGTAATTGTCTTTTCAGGTGGAATGTGCATCTTTAAATCAGGAGTTGCAAGACATGGAAACACGTGCTCGGCATGGTCAGAAAAAGGCTTCTGAAGAAGCAAATCAAGCCCTTCAGGTAAAGAGCAGAAAATTTTATGAAATCTAAGTCCTTAAATCTTTGAAATGCATCATTTGCGTATTAAAATTTGAAAATCCATTACTTTTCTTTTCTGGAGATGTGATAACTGATAACTTTCTCGCGATCACAAAAATACAAGTCCAAGACAGTCTGGAAAAACTTTTGTGCCCCCAGTGCGAGGATCAGCATTCAGTACCCTTGTATGTTTTAATAGAGTACAATTACCCTGGATTACAATTAAAAAAACCCTTGATTAGAGCCATTTACTGTATAATAAAAACAATTAATCTCTAAGTAGTTGTTAATAATTTAATATATCCTAAGGTACTTTACAAGATGCATTTGCATAAGGTTCTCCTCTCATATAGCAGACTGCAGAACCATTGTTTCACAGTCTCCCTCAAATTGGTCCCGGGGAGTCAAACATTATCGGTTTTGTGAAATAAAGATTTGGAGGAAATACTAAGTGTGGTGAAAACATTAGCAATTTACTGGTTGGATGGCACATGGGGGAAGAGTAATCTTCTTGTTTTTTCAATTGTCTAATGGAATGACTCTCAACCTTGATATGTTTGTCACATTTATGAAAAGTGTTGAATTCAATTTGAGTAGTGCTTTCATTATTGTAATGTAGTGTATTGAAAGAAGTCGTCCAGTTAGGAGATGACAGAGCCACAAAATCTTGTATATGTATATTGTAAAGGACATTTCTTGACATTAATCTTTTATAGATAATTTCGAAACCCTATAATGCGTCTTACATTTACGAGCGATTGATGAGTTGCCCAAAAATATACATCACGTTATGGTCGAAAGGTGAATGTTGGGATAATAAGCACAATTAGCATCGCCATAAGCTGAAAGGGCAATAAAAAAGCTGGCAGGAGAAAAACTCCGTGAAGACAGTGAATGACTAGCAATAAAGAAATGAGTGACGGTAAAAGAGAGAGTTACTGTTATGGTAAGAAAGAACATATCTTGAAATAGGAAATGTATGGGGGAATGAAAATCTGTTAAATGTGATTAGAAAGAAAGAATATAAATTCTACATGGAAGAGACATTAGAAGAGAGTTCAGAGTTTTGTTATATGGAATGGAAGAACATAAACGGAAATAGGAAATGTGTGTAGTGATGACCATAATAAATGTTCACTGTTATCTGTTGCCTTTGTTTTCCTTGAGATACTTGGGTACCTAGTAGAAAAAAATCATGTCTTGCTATTATCCTTGCAGTTTCAAAATCAGAAGCAAGCGTGGCAGGAAGAAGTGGAGCGGGCACGCCAAGGTCAAAGAGATGCGGAGACAAAGCTTTCCTCTTTAGAGGCATGTTTCTTTTAGTTTTTAGCCAACTATGTTAAAGATATAAGAAATTAAGGTCTTAAATTGGTTTATTTTCCATGCAATAGAGGTTCATAACTAGGAGTTAGTTGGCAATGAATGTAGGGTTTTTCTAACATGCATTTTGGAATTAACAATTTCTTTATCGGTAATTTTGGAATTAGCAATTAATGTAGTTTTCTTGCAACTGGAATAATTCCATCTGTGGGGATTATCATTTAAATTTTTTTCCTCAGTTCTTATTTTTCTAATTTTCATTTCCTGATTACTATAGTAGCTCGTTAAACTTGTTGCATATCATCTTCATTGTTATGTTGCCAGGCTGAGGTGCAAAAGATGAGAGTGGAAATGGCAGGCATGAAAAGGGATGCAGAGCATTATTCACGGCAGGTCAGTTGTTCCTGTCTCTACTGTGTTCATTTTCTCATAGATATGCACAGACCAACGTGATACTTGTTTCTACTCAGGGAAAACATGCTTCACTAAGTATAAGTGTCTCTGCACCTATTGAATTTTTTTTCTTAAAACGTCTAGACACACATACACACAAATATCAAAATGAGCTTGAGTAAAGCAGATCCAAGCAGGACTTAGCTTGGTTTGGCAAACTCAAGCTCAAACTTCTGTTTGTCTTCATAAAAGGTGCCCCCCTTGACTAATGATCAAGGATTATGTTCCTAGTATATTTTTCTTAGTATGTAGGGGGAATGTTCTCCTAAGAGCAGACTTCATACTTCTCTTAATGTTCTCCTATGCGCAGCAGACTGTATACTTCTCAAATGTTGTCCAGCTCGTGGGGCCCACTTAGATGCCTACGTATAAGTGGGGGTGAGGTACATGGAAAGGTCTCCTTGTGGATAAGCGTTAGCAAAAAAATTCGCTCCATCAGATCATCTGAGCCCTTTATTTAATAGCCATAAAGTTCAGTAGTATTTTAAGTGTGGATTTCTTTGAGATCAATCCAATGTTGGATAAAGGTTTAATGAGAGTGAATTTGGGCACGGTGCCTGGTTATGGGGAGATGAGTCTGTGAAATGGTCTGTACTGACCAAAGGTGGGCCCAAGTGGGCCCCACAGAGATGGATGCATATACTGTTGCTCGTAGAAGAACATTTCTCCTAAAATGTCTACATACATGGACCATTTTTTATTTTTTATTTTTGCATTGTTGGTCCATTTTATCATTTATTTCAAGTTTTAAAACCTTTTCATTTTGTGATTTTTTTGTTAGATAATCTTGTTAGAATAATGAATGTAATTACCCTTTTGTGTTCATCTTTAGGAACATATGGAACTAGAGAAACGATACCGTGAACTTACTGATTTATTGGTATGTATGCACTTTAGAGTTTATTAAGGGTTACAGGTTTAGTCATCTGATAATCTTTTTTTTTTTTTTCCCATTTTGATAGTAATTGTTTTATATTTTATAAACTATGAACTGCTGAAAAAGAAAAATGGTGTTCCATGTTTCAGTATTACAAGCAAACACAACTTGAAGCCATGGCTAGTGAAAAAGCTGCAGCAGAATTCCAATTGGAGAAAGAGGCAAAACGTCTTCAGGAAGTACAGGTTTGTCTTTAATCTTCTTAAAACTATGCTGCTTCAATCTTATCTTGGTGTTGCATTGTAAATATTCTCCTATTATAAGAAATTCATGGTTTCTTGTGAACACAATTGGTTCCAATTAAACAGGTTGAAGCAGAAAGGAGTAGATCTTCTCGTCGAGCATCATCATCTTGGGAAGAAGACACAGATTTGAAAGCCCTAGAGTATGTTGTCACATTTCTAATGATGTTTAGCACTTCATTCTATTTTTCCTGTGGTTTTCAATATTTATATTCATGTTTGGTACCTCTAAGGCCTCATCACCCACATGTAAACGTATATAATTCACTTTAGCTAATTTGCAATCAGTTTTATGAACTGCCTCTAATTGTAAATGGGCTGCTTTCAGGTCATATCCACATGGACCTGGTCTAGGCTGGTAAAGGATTATAGGGCCCAAATCCAAGTTGCGGTCCAACATTGACCCTATAACTTGGATGTGATTGAGCCTGATGGCGTTTATGGGAAGCCTCAGGCCTCCTAATAAATTCATGGGTTTGACAAAGTATAGAGTCTTATAGAGGCCGAGATTGGAGTCTAACTTACATTAAATATGTAATTTCGGCCCGAATCCATGTCCTTATTCGATGGGCTTGGATTGTAGTCGAGAAATTTGTTTCGCAAACCATTTCAGTTTGGCCTCCAAACCGAAATGTTTCGGCTGATTTTGAACCGAAATATTTCGGAGTTACATTTCGGAAAATATAAAAATTAGAAATATATATATAGGGAGATACTCCTATGAGAGATATCTCTCACCTTATATGAGAGATAGGGGTGGGGGCCTCCACATTTAAGTTGTTGGCATTGGATATGGATGTGAGGGCCCCACCTTATCTCTCATAGTAAGGTGAGAGATGCTCTCTCACCTTACTATGAGAGATATGGGTGGGGGCCCTCACATTTAAGTTGTTGGCATTGGATATGAATGTGAGGGCCCCCACTCAATCTCTCAAACGAGCATCTCCCATATATATATATGAGAATATTCATGTGGGAGATGAGATTAAAAATATTAGATTAATATTAAAATTTAAAAACATGATTTGATGCATTTAGTTTAATCTACTAAATCAACTCATAATGTGGCATGTATGATAAACAATTAGACATAACAAATTAATGTCATCATTATGGCATATAATCATAAAATCCAACAACAATAAGGTTTAAAACTATAAATATTCATCACAACCAAGGAGTTTAGAAAAAAAAAAAATTTGAAAGGTAAATTTCATTAAGAAAAAGCAGACGGGACAAGAGAGATATACTGATAAGCTTACAAGGAGCACCAAAAAGAAAACAACCAAACAGGACAAAAGAAAGCAAGGACTGAAAGGAATAGGAGCTAAAAAGAGCTACGAAGATAGGGCAATTTCCTTCCAGTTCAGCAACACTTGATCCAACATAATCCCTTGAAAATTTGGGTTAATAGACACCCAAAAAGCTACAGAAAGCTTTATCTTATCGGTAATTGAATTCTTACAAGAAGCGATCCCTTTGAAACACCTGGTGTTTCTCTCCTTCCAGATAATCCATAAAACAGCAAGGAAGGACAGCTTCCACATTTCTTTTCCTCTAGGCGCCAAAGATGGAGAAATCCAAGCTTCAAAAAGGTCCCAAAGAGAGTTAGGGAGTAACCAGCTACACACAAACCAACCCAACACCACATTCCATGTTCTATGGGCAAAGCTACACTTAAGAAGGAGATGATCCAGAGACTCCTCATCCTTAAGACACAAAGGGCAAGCATTCACCACAACCATACCTCTTCTTCTTAAATTATCCATAGTTACGATTCTTTTTTGGAGAGCTAACCATCCAAACTCCAAAATTCTCGGTGGAGCTTTTAATTTCCACAGCCTTCCCAAGGCAGAACTAGTCCTTTCCCTCTCTGACAAAGCCATAAAGAAAGAAGTAACTGAAAAACTGTTGTCACGAGAGGGAATCCAAGTTCTTTCATCTTGTCCCCCGGGGATATAAACCAAGCTTAAAAGATTAAAAGAAGTTTTAATGTGACTCTCCTCATTCTCCTTAAGATTTCTTCTAAAGATCGGGCTCCAAATTAAATGGTTTCTAGACTCAATTCTTTCCAGGTAACTAGAGATCGTAGCTTCTTTGTCCATAGCACAGTTCACCAATTCTGGAAATTGGGCTGCCAATGGGCGGTCGCGATCCCAGTTATCAAGCCAAAACCTAACATTTTCCCCCCCAGCCTACCCGATACTTCAGATTTCTTTTAAAGTTTTCCTTTACTGAAGTAATCCCTTTCCATATGTTAGAACTTCTGTAGGAAGCATAGTGGAAGTCGCAGCCATCCCTCAAGCCACCGTATTTGGCTAGCAGAATGTCCCTCCACAACCCTTCAGATTCATTCCCAAGCCTCCATAGCCGCTTTCTTATACCCAAACCACCTTCTGGTTTTGGTTTACAAACCGAAGCCCAATCCACCAGGTGAAACTTCTTTCCACTACTTCTCCCATGCCAAAGAAAATCCCTTTGTGGAAATTGGGCTTCCAATGGGCGGTCACCAAAGAGTTTAGAATTTACTGAAATGGATCGAGATAGACTGAGATTTGGGATGAATTGGGCTCAAACCCTAAACATGGTTCTAGGTCCAACCCATTCGGCCCATCAGGATGTTTGAATCTGGTGCTGCTAGATACAAACTTAAGTGGATCTGGGCTGAACCCAGGACTATTGGCAGCACTTGTTATGAGCCTTATACCTGGACTTTATGATTACCATACAAAAATGTTTCTTGCGACCACATTGTATTTTTAAATATTAACAAATACATAAAAATACTTTGACTTACTGGTACCATGTGTTGGTTTGAATTCGAATGCCCAATTATTGTCCGAGTACCACAAATATTGTGAGGCATCTATTGGCTGGTAGTGGTATACAACTGAAATAAACTTTTGTAGCTTTTAGTTTTTAGTTTTGTCATTCCACGGTCGTGGTATAAGTATGACCAAAACCATTACAGCTTTCATCCACGAGGTCGATGGGAAGGGGAAAGGTGAAGTGAATTTGGTTTTATGGTTTTTTGATTATTTTGGAATTTTGCTAGTTTTTAAGTTTTTAATGTTATATTTGCACATGGGTGAAAGTACTAGAAATTATCTTTTTGAAGTTCTTAATTTGACCCTCAACCCAATGGTTCAGTCCATTCAGATCGGTCCAAATCCATTGGATGGTTTGATGGTGTGGTCCATTTGGATGGATCATAAGGTGGGCCCGACTTGGTGGTGTGCATTATAAGACTGTGCACACCGGATGCATAGGAATATATATATATATATATATAGAGAGAGAGAGAGAGGGGGGGGGGGGATCGCGATCACAGTAATGAAAAATAATGAGGAACTTCACAACTAGTTACAAATAGAGAATGGCAGAACTGTACTCCTCATGTTCAGCAGTATTCCATTGGAAATGCTGTATTTTCGTTCAGTAGTACTCCACGCAATTCATATAAATCACATGTCTTTGAACATTCAAGAAAAATCACGTGTCTATTCTTCAATGCTTCTCCCCAAGCTCTAGTGTATATTTTAGACATGCCAATGTTGGAAACACTAAACAGTGGCATGAATCCTAGCTCTCCCATGGGCCTTTTTGAGGGTACTAACCATTTGATTTTGGTGGCACTTAATGTTGTGGAATTAAACCAACTGAAATGTTTCAGTGAGTTAAGTGACAATCTGCCTATACATATTTTGTTCTCTCATGGAAGAACAAAGTGGCAGTGATGTGGATTGCAGGTTGATTATCACAATATAATGTAGGTTGGGTATAACCTTAAAAGATAGCTCTTTTTTACTGCCCGTTATTTTCACACATATCCCTTTGGTTGGCATTGGTCCTAGGTTTGAAACTGACATGAGTCACATGACCATTATCTAGTGTTGAATTTAATTACAAAAGGTCTGTACCTGGAAAATCATTAACTTTTAAGGCTTTAAAACCAGCATTTAGGGATATCTGATCATATTGTGCTTAGCATCTCAGCCTACCCCCTACGCTTAGAAGTCCCATCCACTGCCCACCACACCCACGAATTGGAACATCCCAAGCTGACTTAACAGAATGAGCACCTTTTTTTTTTTTTTTTTTAATTCTGCCAGTGTGAAATTGAGTCATACTCTTTAAACTGGAAGGTCTTTGTATTATACCATACCATCATTTCCCATCTTATAATATAATTTCCTATAGGGTGGAAAAAGGCGTGGGCTCGATTTAAAGAGGAAGGCTTTATTGTAATCACTTGAGCTAGATTTCTAATGTAATCGCATGTACGCTCCACTAGGTCAACCGACGCTTGGCACTTCAAAGATTTTGACTTTAAACACGTGGTTCCCACAAGGTGGCATGGTAGTTAGATTATGTATTTATAACTTAATCAACCCTTTTTTCTACGGAAAGGAAAAATGATAAAAACCCAACGAAGGTCAGTAAGATGAAGCGGCATCAAATTGTAGTGTGAGGTCTGATTTGTAGGTAAAGTGTTTTATAATTTATACAATACGCAAATTCTTTTCAAAATTCTGGGTTTATTGGACATCTTTTTCAGATTTTTTTGAAGTGAAAGTGGAATCATGCCGATATGGTTGGATCTGTACTTATTTTTTGCAAGGCCAATACACGATACAGTACAAAAATTTCAACCTGCGGCCCATATATCTTCAGGGATTTCTGTCCACAGCACAATCCCTCATTGTTTGGTTAGAACAATAGAAATTTCAAACTGCCAATCACTTCTCCTCCTGCCTTGTTTTTATATTCTTTCACCATGCACAGATAATAATAGTACTAGTAATGACTAATAACCAATGAAAAAATTCATTGCAGGCCTCTTCCGTTGCACCACCGGCATATGGCTGGGGCAAGCATGCAGGTACATCTCTATCCATTTTCTTCGCTATGTCAGTTATGGTCTCTCCTTCTATTTCTACCTCTTAAATCTCCATGTTGTGGATTGTTTCATGCAGTTGCAAAGAGCAGCGAAGTTTTTAGATTCTGGGGCCGTCAGAGCGACTAAGTTTCTCTGGCGGTACCCAATTGCTCGAGTGATCTTACTTTTCTACCTGGTGAGAACAACCTTCTCTATTGCTATAATTTTAAGCAATCAGCTACACAAACTGAATGTTCAATGCTCCAAAGTATCTTACATTTTTTTTTTGGGTACTTGTCAGGTTTTTGTACATCTTTTCTTGATGTATCTGTTGCACCGACTGCAGGTATCCTTATCTGTCAATGATTACTGAATGGGCTTTCCTTTTTTTATATTTTTCCCCTTTAAAAGAAACGGAATGCATCTTTGCTGGAATTCGTGTTTCACTTGTTACTGCCTTTTTCTTCCAATTTCCACCCTTACCCATATCTATCCTACCTTTTCTTTGTATGGTATTTATTATTTTTATCCATTAGCTTCTGAAGAACCCTTGCCATTTTTTAATGCTGGTCCCAAGCCCGAATAAAGGAGGGTTGCATTTCGTAGGCTGACAGCCCACGTAAAATTTTGTCAGACTCACAACCCAAACATGAACTTTGATGATGACGAGCTTCGTAAGAACCCTAACTTAGTGACTGAATTAGTTGTGAATTGTGATATTCGTGGGTTCTTCGAAGGCAATGACAATGGGATTGTAGTTATACTGATAAGTTTTTTTAGCACCATTTAGTTGGCATAGGCTAATTTATTTTACTCTCAGTTCTAGGGAAGTAACTCTTGGTGGTCTTGGTACCTTTGTTTTTAAGTTTCTATCCTACAAGGCGGGTGTTATAACAGTAGTCACTTTGACAGTACCTCGTTTAGGGGGTTCTACACTTCCTTAGGGTTTCTCTGACCCGCAGGAAATTGGATCCTGTATGGAGTCTGTCTCTTCATGACAACGAAATTGGAGTGAATCCAAATTAATTAGGTTATGACAACCATCAGGAACTCATTGAAGGCATGCTTCAAATTCAAGGGTGTGAATTATGTTTAGTCCATGTGACCACAATTTGTGTCATCTTCAATCCCCTTTGCTAATATATAAATATTTAGATCAGTTTGGAGGCCTTTGCTGAGATTATCACTGCTTCCTACTTCACCATAGAACTACTGGTAGTACTTTCTATTTTATCATAGCGAGGGCCCCAAAATCCTGATGTGGCCCTGGTTTCTTCTGATACAGTTACTTCAATGTAATTCAATATGACGCACTCCATTCCCTTATGTATCAGCTTTCCAGTTAGCGTCATAATCATAGCACTGCATTTATCCAATCAAAGCAGAATCATCAAGCGATTGCTCCTTGAGAACTATTCACTACTAATCTCTTTTTACCTTTGTACAGATACAGGTTTCTAGTACAGGAAGGACCAAGTGTAGTGGATCCTCTAGTTCTCAAAATTCTTTGGATATGAGTATAGCTAGGATTGGTTACAATTTCTCTATCTTTAATTGTTAAAATGCATCCCTAACTCTGGTTTTTGCTCTAGCGATATTATCTGCACAAAATTTTTTATATCACTAGTTAGTGCAGAGTACAAATTTCAAAAGCCAAGTTGATCTGAAGTCCAGTGTTTGGTAATAGGGAAATCCTCTATCCTTACCCTTGTCCATGTGCCCATTGTTTTCTTATCATTGCACCAAAGTACGAATTCCCATGCCCCAGTTTCTGCTACAGTTGTCCCTATAAGGACAAGATCAAAGAGATTAGTTGTCCAGGCATTAATAGTTCTAGACCCCTAATTATTTCTCTCAATATTTTGACAAACCATTCCATGCTTATATATTTGAAATTGATTTGATCAAAAGGGATAGAAGAGAGAATTTTTTAGGAGATTACCTTGCCTAGCACTAATACACTTCTCCGCCTTTTTCTATCACCAAATACCAATATATTTCTCTTGGTTTTTAATGCCAAGGGAACTATGAAATATCTAATCAGCATTTCGAATCAACAACGGCAAATTCCAGCACTCGTGATCATGTGCTTCTTATTTTTCAAAGGTCTCACAATATTAATTGAGGGGCCTTTGAAGACCTTAGAGTATGGGTTGCTGGGAATTGGAGGAGTTCTTCATGATGATTGAATTACTGTGAAGTTTGCCTTTCAAGTTTCAGGTGTTGTGGTAGCTAAAGGTTCAATAAATAAATAAATAAAGGAACAGTAGGAACTCTTGGTGATTGGGGAGTTGATAATGATTTTTGTGAAGTGGCTTTCAGGCCCTCTAATATTTTTATTTATTTATTTATTTTGGGCAAAAGGCTAATGCAGTACGGGAGCCCAAGAAGGTCCCTGGGCCCACATGATGGACCCAGCCATCCAACCCAGTCTATTGGGTTCAGCCCACAGGCCCAATTGGCCGAGAAGCTTCTGTGGCATGCTATTTTTATCTTAAGATTATTTGATTAGGAATTTTTTCTAATTCTATTGTTAATTAGGATTAGTAGCTTTCTATTTAGGATTCTTAATAGCAAAGAATACTGCTCTATATATAGAGGAGCCCTTCATTGTATTTGGCATGCTTACTTCAATTAATCAAGAATTTCTCTAAGTTTATGGTGAGTTTTGGGTTGTTCCATGGTTTTGTTTGTGCCCTAGTGGCTGGAATCCCTCTTGGATTCGATCAATCCTTCGGGAGATTGATCTATCGTCTCGATCGCGGATCTTGGCTGCGCCAAAGGCCGTCTAATTGTTGAAAGTTATGTAGCTAATGTCATTTCTTGTATGGCAAAGGGTTCTATAGGTCCTTGGAAAGTGGCTTACATTATTAGGGAGATTCTTGATTCATGCAAGTCTTTTGAGATGCAATTTAGCCACGTCCTGCCATTTGGGGATAGACCTATCATGTTTTATACCCTTAACTGCAAGTATTTATTTTTTCTTTCTCCCTTTTATCATGTAAGGCTATAATACCCAGATATTTGTATATACCTAGTGTAGGCATATTAGAAGGATATCATACTCGTACTAGTTACTTGATACTGCATCAATACCTGTAAGGTACAAGTTAGGTTTATCCTGCTGTTTTAAGCCATTGTTTTATGTAGTTCGATTAGTTTTCTTACTTGTTAACATTCAGAGGATCGAAAGGAATGTTAGTAGCGATAATCACATCAATGTTGAAATGTTTTAAAGAAAAATATAATACATTGCATAAAAATCTTAGTAATAAAATATGAATTCTATGCCATATAAATAGGATAGTGACAATAGTCATATTAGTATACATATCCTAGATTTCAAAAAAAGTAGTTTTATCCGTCCCTTTACCCATGTCCGTATCCATATCCTATGAGCATCATAAATTTTAAGGGTATATTTCTCCTATACCTTTTCCATAGTTGTCTCCTTTTCTTTCTTGAATTATCATTATTGTGGAGAAAAATCTCAAAAAATAAGCATGGTGTGGGTGCTTGGTGCAAGATTCGGCTTACAAATAATTGCCCTGGAGGAGTATACAAATAGTTCCTTTTGAATCACTACACAAGAATCTGTTCTTTGCATATCTCACTGTCATCGACTTCATAATCAAAGCCTTATCCCATTAATATGCTCTTTGCATCTATTTGTAAAACAGACCAATATTTAGTATAAGTGTTGATGGCAAGAAAAGTTCAGACTCAAGTCATCTTAGACCAATAATAACTCAGCAGGGAACAAATTACCAAACAAGCAAAATGGTCACCAGGTGTTTGAAAAAATCTTAACACAGCAAAATGACCTTATTTGTAAAAAGCTCTAGGCACGGTGTTGAAGGTGTGATGATGTGTAATTCCAAAATTCTGTGGTGTTATAGGCGAAAACAGATAACAGAAGTATGATGAAGGCATAATGATGTATAATTCCAAAATTCTGTGGAGATGATTGGCTTAGATAACAAAAAACACAGAACTGTAATTTCTAGAAATTGGATAAAAAATCCTGATTATGTCTGACCTGCTTCCACAGAAAATTTTGTGAAGTCTTCATAAAATATCTGAAAATTACCGTCAGTGGGTTGTACTAAGGAGTTCTCCCACAATCAAATTTTGTTGGTACCACATAAGATCTGCATGTTGGGACTAGAGGAATTATGACCCAGCAAAAGAAATTGAAAATTTTCAAAGACGCTCTATGACCATGATAAATTTCTAAGCCCTTAATATTCTGAACATAGTCACAGAATTTGATATTTCGCTTTCTTTTTCCTTTTGCTTCCCTTTCTTGCTTCTCAGTATATGTCTCCTATGTTGTTTTGCTTCTAATAAATTTGCATTACCATTCATTATATATATATATATATATATATTTGCTGTAACATGCCCTTCACCTAGAAAAGATACTGAAATATCATTACATGCACACAATTTATTTTGAGTACATTTACAGAAATATTGTTTTATACCGTTTTAAGATCTTAAATATTAGATGAGGGCATGGGTGAAGCGGGGAAGAACGAAAGTACCATGCGCTTAAAAGTATCGTAACACGGTATTTGCATTTTGGTAGTCTGTAGGAGCATCCATATGGTGTACAGTTACACTAGCATCTTTGGGTATGGTACTCTGCAGATGTACAGTATCCTCCTCAGAATACCGACCTAACATTCACTTGATCATATTAGTGCAGTGTAAAGACAAGCAATGCATTATTAATGCAATTGGTTAATAAATTTATTTTATTTAGGCTCTTGTTCTCCATGTGATCAGCAAATGCATCACATGCTTACTTGTGTTGATTAATTTGTGTTCAAACAGTAGACGTAGTCCTTGTTCATCTGGAATCTGTAATTAGTAACTCAAAATATACAATCATGTATACCTTCTTTTGTGTACTATCTGTTCTCGACAAACGTGTTAATTTTGAGCTAACTACCCAAAAATCGAAGGAATGAAATGTCAGGAAACTATAAAATCTAGTTGCGTACATGCATTGACATACAAGTTTACATGTAACATATTCACAGTTGGATGCGTTTATGCTTACAGACTAATTCTCGTGCTATCTTTTTGTTATCTTAATCTATAGGAGCAAGCAGATAACTTTGCCTCCAAAGAGGTGGCAGCATCAATGGGACTTGACAAGGCACCTTAAGATGATGGACACCTTGGTCAAGGCCACTCCTTTGTTTTGGATGCCCTACAGTGTCAACCACAGGTATCAAGAATTTTTTGAATCTTCCTTATAGTTTTTATTTTTCATGGATTAATTTTTATCTGTGATCAAGGCTTGTAATTACTATTCGTTGTATGAGTTATGATTCAAACTAATGTGCAAATGAGAAAAGAGAAAAAAAGAAAGCAACTTCAATCAAAATGCTGCTTTTCCCAGTACTTTTTTGCTGTTTGCCTATGCTACATTTCATCATCTTTATGAAAAGTGATACAATGTAAAGGATTGTGGATTGTCTAATATAGCCCGTCATGTTGAGTTGCATTTACCACTAGTTGAAACCAAATACCCTTCAGTTTATTCACAGCTGATTTGCTTGTTTAGGGGTATAGCTAACATATAGTTGATTATACATTTCGACCGAATCACACTATATATTCCAACTCAGTTTGTGTTGCAGGGCCCTGGTGAGACCCTCCACTACCATGGCTGATGGTTTGGGAAGGTACTGACTGGGTGTTTTGCTTACGCGTGATCTAAATGTCATCCGGAATAATTCACAACTGTGGCTTACACATGACCTGATTATCATCCTGATTGGATGATAATGTTTCTGAACCGTCAAATCAAGGTCATGTTAAATGTTTGGTTAAGCAGTTTCCATTTTGCAGGCCCTTCATTGGGTAATAGTTCCTTTTTTTTTTTTTAATTCATCCACCCACTTTCATAATCCTGGTGAGCTTTTCATATCCAAACTCTCCACTTGGATAGTGAGTGGCTTCTCCTGGAACCATATTACATTGGAAAATATTGGTGTTTTAATGTGATAATCTATTTCTAATTCTTCGAGGTAGGAAGAAAGCAAGTGAAGTATATCTTGTTATGCTAAACTGCAACTCTGCATCACTGGCTCTTGTACCTCAGATGTTGGTTTTACTTCAACCATGACATCAAGTGATGCGCCAGTTAGTTCCAGCCCTCTAAAGTAAACCGGTCCATAGATGCGGCAGAGACATGATTTGTGTTTAACTTTTTTAATGTTTTTCTGTTTTGAGTGTGTGTGTGTGTGTGGTGGGCATATTAAACATTAGATTTTATACATTTTAACAATATCTGAAGAAAAATCTTAAAATTAAAAAAATCCCAACTTTTTCAGTATATAATTTCTAAAAAACTTTTGAGAGCAGTTAAAATATGAAAATAGTGGGACTCTTTATAATGAATTCGAATTGCTTAAGCTAATCGTGTTTACAATGAATTGAATTTCACTCTAATCAAAGTAGGACATGCATTGAATTGATCGCGTACAATTATTTAACGAAAGCCCGGTGATCATTTGATGAGCCATGATTCTTCGGTAGGCATGGATGGTTGAAGGGGTGACATCTAAAATTCATTCATCGTCGGAAAAAGATCCCCTGTTTGGCCCAAACAGGGGCGGGGGTGCCACATGGGAAAGAATTTTTTATTTTTTTTTATTTTTTTTAATGTGGAGGAGATGATGATGTGACATCTCTTCCCTATGTGGCACCCCATGAATGGTCCAAAGAGGGGTTTCCCCAGGGGATCCGGTTGTCATGTAAAGATGGATTCAATATGGTACAGCCAAGTCAGGAGTCTGGATCCTCTCGTGTCAGAGCTTTACACATGCTTCTTTTGAGGGATGTGTAACTCTAGAGTGAGCATGATAAGAGTTAGTCCCATCATAAGATAAAGCATATATCAAGAATGCCATGTGCTCGATTTTCCAAAACACTAACTCCTATTGACATAAAGTTTGGAGTCTACCCACTGAAGAAGTGAAGGGGAGGATCTTCAGTTTTAGCAGTTTTGGCTTTTCAATGGCTGTTGTGCTATAATAATATAACTACATTTCTCCCATGGTAGGATAAGACAAACTCAGAGATGAGGCCCACCCTCTAATGTCCAGCCATGGTCCATGGTAAGCATTCTATAATAATATAATTACATTTCTCCCATGGTAGGATAAGACAAACTCAGAGATGAGGCCCACCCTCTAATGTCCAGCCATGGTCCATGGTAAGCATGCAGAAAGGAAAGAACTGAAGTTGTTAACCTTTCTCCGAATATGGGGCTTGTCCTTTTGGTGTTTATCCATCAAAGTTCCTTGTTTTGTTCCCCTTCCTTGCTACATTGGAGACTCACGCACCCATGTCCCTTGCTAGCTGATCTACACCTTGGTGATCAATTTAAATTCTTTATTATATGTGTGTACGTGAGAAAGTTGATTGCATTTGTATTATAGCTCAATGCTCCGAACCTGGGAGCCAACATATGTGCTCCAGTTTCTGGCGTCCATCTAGATGTATGGACTATCAATGGGAGCGTGGTAGGGTCTCGTAGTGGTTAAGTTTAGGGAAAAGTTCAGTCCCATCAAATTATCCTAACCCTTTATTTAACAGCCTTACATTTGAATGATCTTTTTGTTAGGCAATCTTAATTCACCCTATCCAACCTAATTTTCTCCAGGCACTTCCCCGTGTCGAACCGGGGCTCAACTAGTGGACTTTGATGTAGCTGGCCAGTTGCTGAGGTAGCAGCCTGGGACGTGATTATAGATTTTTCTCGAGATTCAGTTAAAGACGGATATGTCAAAATGGGCTTGGTGCCTGATTTTTGGCAGGCCCAAAGTTTGTGTGATATGAATGTGAAGTGGGTATGCTGATCATGAAAGGTGGATCCAAGTGGGCCCCATAGAGGTTAAATGCAAACGCAGTATGCCCATGGGCCCTTATGGGCTGCGGAAACGGGTGCTTTATCTATTGAGGATGTATCACCCTTTTTTGTAGGATCCTTGATTTGTGTTAAAAAAAGGGGTCCTTTTCTTTCGGGTGCATCTGAAGCAGGTTGGATTGAATATTTGGGCAACCGAAGTCCATTCCATATGTAAATTTGTACTTGGGCCCAAACCTAAATCCAATCTCTACCCAAATTAATTAGACGCTCATGAGACTAGTTCATATTAATTTCTGGATTTAGAAATGAAACTGCACTTTTTCCAAGAATTGAGACTTTTTTTTTTTTTTAATCTCTGGAAAGGGCTATAGTGATTTTATTAGTGCCAATTTTTATTTTTATTTTTTGTCTCATCCTAATTTTCATTTAAAGAGCCCAAAATGAGCCCTTCAGCATATTTTCAGAGTCCTTTGGTACCCAAAGACCTAGTGTGACTCTATTCCGACTTGAAAAGCAGTTAAGTGTAGCAGTGACCTGTATTAAATTACCAGTCTTCATATTCTTCAGGAGGCCCATGAGTCATGGCTGTAAAGCAAATAGACTTTGGTTTATCAAAGTCCAGGCATAGAATGCAAAATTCTGAAAAGGCAAATGTCCCCCACAAAGAAAGTGTCCCCGCCCACCATCAGAAGAATGGTAAAACTCAGCGTTGACAAGAAATACATAGTAGAAATTATCTGGAGGCATTCCTTTTGCAATCATTGTACACGTGAGCTTATATAGCATCTTTTTCTCTCTGTGTGCATCTTACCTTTTTTATGTTTTAGGAAAGCAACCAGTAGATCCCCATTTTTTGTTCCTGGCCAAGGGAATTTGCATGTCAAAACTGTCATCCAACATGGGCCTTAAGACTTCTTTAACTCTTAAGACCATCGACCTAATTGTTAATCCTGTGGGGTGTTTGATCTTCAAATCTTTACTTCGATCAGGGCGGTAATTACCATTATTGGATTGATCAATGAATTTAAGTGGTATAAGTATATTACTCTTGCTTTCCTACCTTGATCATTGAAACGGCCATTGTCTCTTTTGAGGGTCTAAATTTTTTGATGAGTTGATTGATTTGAAGATTCTAGATTTATGAAGGGTGGACCTCCCATCCTGAGATAGAAGGGCAACGCACTAAACTCGCTGGTTAGAGGGACAATCAGGCTAGCCTCTATCCAGTTACTCAAGGACACCTGTGAGGCTTTTGATCCATTCTTGGGTTGGCATTCACATGCAAGAACGTTAGGTTTGCTGGATGCATACCTCATGTGCATTTGTCCCCGACGCATTTATCACTTTACCATAGTTGATATAGAATTCATTTTGTTAGCATGGAATTTGGATATATGGGAATTCTTACTCCAATAAAAGATTATTAAAGAGGTTATGTTTGAAAGATATAAGGTAGATATGTAGATAATACCTAATTTTCATAAAATTAAATTACTAGGGTGATAGGTGGGAATTCATTTATCTTCTTCTCTTGATTCATCTTTTTATTAAACGGGAGATTACATGATGGTCATTTTTAGATATTCACTTTTGTTTCTTCATTTTTAACTGCTATTAATATACTGGCTTTAGAATTCCTAGTAATTGAATTAAAAGAAACAAATGGGTTCATTGGAAAGTGGAGGAGTTGAAACGGGTTTGAATGCGGAGGAACAAAGGGCAAAGGGTAAGTCATGAATTAAGGATTTGTTTGTTTGCATTCATTTACATATACAATTGTTGCACAAAAGCATAGCATTTACATATGGTTATATTTATTTGAGTTTATTTATATATGTAAATGCTGCACATGTCTCGTCGCATTTGTTTATGCTCATTTGCGTATCACGTGGGTAAATGAAGCGTAAAATATATTGTGTAAATGAGATCATTTTCGTATAAAAACTTTTACACCTAAAATAATTTAGAAGGATTATATACCTTCTTGGTTAAAAAGGTGCAAATACAAAAGATGCCTAGGACAGGTGGCAGTGTCAAATATTCAAGTCTCTTTACCATTTTAGCAATATGCAGTTTACTTGCAGGAGAATATTGTTTGAAAAGATCACTACCCTTGATCAAGTGAATCCCATACAATATGGCTCTACAAAATTTTCATTTATTTATTATTTTATTTTTTTGCTATAAAAATTCAACAAAGAGCGATGACCATAGGTATGGCCAGAATAAAACTTCACCCACCTTCTGTCTAGTGAATCCCATAAAATCCTTCCCTCCCTCTCCTTCTATGGGATCATGGCAGTCTAACTTTGTTTGGCTCTAGCTTTGTAAAGGATGCAAATTCTTTATTTGGTGGAGCAATCATTCCTATAGTTGCAAGATGTCTCGTTTATTTAAGATAGCTGTTAGGTTATCAAATGATAGGTCTTTTAGATGTTAGGAGTTGTTCATCTGCACTCATGTACATAGGTAAATGTTGCACACGCGTAACATTTATTTATGGTCACATTTGTTTGTGCTAAGTCATGCGTGACTTCTTTAACTATGAAGGTTTCTTTTTCATATGAAATGACGTGTAAATGAGGTCATATTTATTTGATTATTTCTTTTTTTCCAAGCTAAAGATTATTTCTTTTTTTACACACATCCTCTGCAGAAGAGTGAATATAAAATACAACATCCAAAATCCTTTTTAGATTTTTTATTTTTGCATCTCTCCAAAAATTTAATTCGGACTATTCAATTTTTTTTATTAACCTATCTATAAAGGGGGAAGAGTATAAAAGGTTTTGAGATCTGCAAATTTTGTACCTATTATCAAACGCAACATGAGGAATCCTAAGGTACACAAATCCTCGATTAGGAAATTCATTCTTGTTCAAGAGGCCTACGACCACAGTTTGCACCCGAATATTATAAATTCGAAATTGTACTACCACGTTGGGGCTATAGGGGAGTTTACCCGGCTTCCCTCTGGGTCTGAAGGGATTAATAATGCCCAAAGGGTTGGGGACCTCTCATAAAAAGGGGAAAAAAGAAAAGAAAAGAAAAACTTGTTCAAGAGGCAGTTGTTACCAAATGCAACCTTAATTTTATGTTTAAAACATTCATAGATTTTTTTGACATATATAGATTTTATTCATGTGAAAATTGTGCTCTCAAACAAGCATGTAATTGTGTTTTGCATCTATAAAAATATGAAAATCTCATTTTTATATCCCATTCAAGAAAGCCAAATTACCCATGTCCATTGCAAGTACTCCACGGCCAACATATATGTGTGGTATGAACCCTAGCCCTCAATCCTGGATCAGATCTGTGCATTTGCCAACCAAAAGAAATCCTCATTAGTCTCATCACCAACCACTGGCAGTTATGCTTGCATAGATAGACTTGTAGTTGAAGCTAAATTTCCAACACATGCATGTACGGAACACAGCATAATGTGCTGTGGAACATCTTAAAAAATCAATGTCCACCTTGAAATTTATAAGCTACTCCATTGGCTGGCAAAATCGATAAGGGGCAAATGAAATATAAATATATACATGGCCTGTTTCTTTACCAGGATTTATAACTAGAATTTGGAAGGTTTGAATTTAACCGTTCAAGTCTTTTTGACATTTTTTGAATTTCACTTTCTATTTCATCTATTGAAATTTTAAATTATTCGTAAAAAAAGAGGGATTCGGAAGTTCACTTAGCGTCAATTGTACCTATAATCTCAGCATGTGGGTCCCACCTCTCATTCCTTTCTAGTGGACCCACTTTCCAGCCATCCAACCTATTTGTGATTTGCCTGAATGCATGCCCTTTCAAAGCTGCTGAGGCTGTGGCTGTGATGTCATCTTGATTTGAGTCACCTCACATTAACTCCTATCTATTAGGCAGCAAATCATATATCTATGATAAAGCTCATCCAGCCGTCCATTCATCCAAGAATTAGGAAGGCAAAACAAGGATAGCCCACCAAGTAAAATGCCCAATTAGATCTTGCTTAAACCTTAGATTGGGTGCGTTTGTGGGACCCACCATGGGATTGACAAGACCCGTTCCATTGTGTAATGCCTGTCTAATCCAAGAGAACAACTGCTCTTTCAATATGTCCCGCGGGATTTTCAATCCGGTAGTCCAGCGCTATCCTACTGCAAACTTTCAGTTAAAAACCAGTGTAGCCGGTAATAACATCATTGTTCAAGGGTAATATTGCCAATTCTTGGAGCTCAAGTAAATCACACACGTCATTAATTACGAATGAACAGAAAGCATGATTTTAAAGGCAAAAAAATACATGTTGAATTGCTTTGCTGAATGACTTGATTCAATAGGATTTGACTAGGGTTGTGAAAAGGTAGGTTCCAGTCTTGGTACATGGCGGATTCAGAACCGGAACCATTAAGGAGAAGGTGGAATCGGACCCAGAACTGTTTGGAACCGGTCTCTTAGCTTCAAAACTAGAACTATAACCATATATGGGACAGGTATGGATCTGGGTTCGGATTTAAGTAGAGAATGATATTTAAAAAAATATGGTTTTTAAGAGAAATTTTCGAAAATTGAGATAATATGTTGGGTCTATGGGTCCGAACCAAGGTGGAACCGGACCTGAACCCATTTACTTATCGAGGCCTAAATAAGGACTCAAACCCGATTTTTAACGGGTCAGAGCCTCCATATAATCGGATAATCGACTACCCATTTACATCCCTAAATTTGACTGCATTTCAACTAGGTTTTGGCAGTGCCGTTATAATTTAAAATAAGTAATTTGGTGATACTAATATTATAATTGGCAGTGTCTTTCATCTAATGTTTTATTTAGATAAGTTTTCAATATATAAAAGAAAGAATAATTCTATCAAAACTTAAATTTCTAATATCTCTCACAATCTACTCCGAACATATGATGGAAATGGATAGTGAATACTCGACATTAAAAAAAATTACAAACCACATATTTCTAAAAATAAACTGTTTGAATTTAATGAAAACTATCATCATGCTTTGCTGGTGATCATCATTAAGTCTCTAAAGTTTATCACTACTCATTTTTAGTTATTCAATATAAAATCACTTCTGCCATGATTTTTTAATATATACATAAACGTCAACTAGATTATTTGTTTGAAAGAGGGAGTAGATGACAGAGGATGACTAATTTGTTATATTGGAGACAGGAGAATTTTCTATAATGGAAGGAGAATGGCATGGCTATTGTAATTGTGACTATAACATAACTCATAGTATCATGCAAAAACTTAAAAATTGGATCTTAGAGAATTTATTATAGTTTTTTTATTACAAGGCTTCTCTATTTATACACGGAATAGTGGCCCTTGGAGTCCTATTGATTGTAATGGAACACACATATTTACACTAAGGGGGTCCTTTGGGCAACTACTCTCCAAATTATGGATCCATAAAAATGATTGATGGAATCATAAAAAATAACCTCCTTTTCCATTTACAAACTAACACAACTGCGACGATAACACGACTGAATCAATACAAAGCCCCACAACTGAATTTTACATGACATGTTGTATATTCAACCATGCAAATTAACAAATCAATTGAAGTGTCCACATGCCCATATTATAACCAAAACCCAAAAATCATCCACATTTTATCCTGTACAAGGAGAGATAGATCTTAAAAGCTCACGGAAAAAAATTAGTTTGATTTACAAACCTCATTGGGTTTGGGGAAGAGAGGAAGAAAAAAATAACGAGAGAATTAGGGTTTTTCCCTTGTTTTTACAAAAAATAAAAGGGAAGTAGTATCCGTGCAAGGAAATTACGAGGGATGATTTTTTTTTTTTTGTAAAATCCTTGTAAGTTTATGATGCCTGAAAGAGCGAGTAGACGAGGGAGGGCGATTAATTTATTTTGTTTAAAAAAAATAATTTACTATTAATTGCGACTAGGCCATAACTCTAATGCCCTGCAAAAACTTAAAATATGTCATTAGGAACAAAAAAATATTGGAACTTTTTATCACGAGGCTCCTCTACTCAAACAGGAGAAAACAATAACTCAAGATTCAAGCTAACCCTAATATCTCCAACAAAGATGTTGATTGCATGGCATGGGACCTTAAATTAGTTAACTTATATTAGTTAAGGAACAAACAAACATGGCCAAAAGATCATCAAATATAAAATAAGAAACTAATCCTTGCCATTCATCCCCTCCAACCTTCACACCCCCTTCTGTCCTTCTTGTTCCTTCCAAATCTCAAATCGCAAATCTCGTGTAGTTACTTCTCAACCGTCCATCTCCTGGTTCTTCTAGTGGGGCCCACCCTTAGAATGCCCTAAAATGACCGACCATATTCTCCCTCCAAAAACGGGCTTCTTCTTCCAACATCAGTACCTTTGCCTCCAAGATCTTCAACTTTCCAGATATGCCCCTCCTTTCCTCTATATTTATAAAGACCCCCCATCCCTTTATTTCTTCCAATTTCCCCCAAACTATCTTCCATCTCTCGTTCATGCGCTCCAAACCCTCGCATCATCTCTCGCACGAACGAATCCTCAGAAAAAAAAAAAAACCCCATTTCTTCCGCAAAGATCTCCTTCGATCCTTCTCTCGCACGAATCGATCGAAGCAGAGCTGAGATCCCACGATCTTTCTCCACTGAATCGATCGCTGTTCGTCGATCTTTCTTTGTTCATCGATTTCGATTTCGATCAGAATCGAGAGCTCTCGGAGAAATCTAGGGTTTTCATTTTCGCCATGAGATTTGATGGATGAAGGATGCGGGAGCTGCGTAGTGGAGCGCGCAGGGGCCGTGCGCAGCAGCAGCAGCCGATCGCCGTCGTTGAGGGGCAGGGAGTAGCGGCTAACACGCGGCGGAGGAGGACTCCGAAGAACAACCGGCAGGCGGCGCAGGAGCCGGCGGCTGCGGCGGCGGTCGATGAGAACATCGCTGTGAGAGATTGCGGTCCGACGCGATCTTTGGAGGCCAAGGAGGAGGCGAGGCTTTTGGAAGGCGTGGGAGATTTCGGAGGAGAACGGAAGGAGCTGGTCGAGGAGAAGAAGATGGAGGATCAGGACAGTGGAGGGAAGAGCGCCGATAAGGTTGCGGCTGGGGAAGATGAGGGGAGCACGACGCCGATCCCGGAAAAGGTTTGGGCTTTGATTTCTATGGTTTTGGTTGTTCTGCGGTTTTAATTTTGGTGTGATTTGGGGAAAAACTGATGCGCTTTTGGAGGTATCCCTCTCTTTTAGTTTGGTTTTGGGTGAGGCCCAAGTGAAATGGGATTTATTTGTTCTTGTTGTTATGGTTATCTGTGCTTGATCATTGATTTATATGTGTTTTGGGGTTAGGAAATGTACGAACTTTTCTGTTTTGTGTTAAGAGTTCTTTTCATTTATATGGTATTTTGCACATGCAGTCATTCTTATGATAAATACAGATTTGTCGAAGGGTCATGGTTCCATGTTGGACACGAGCAATTGCTTCGTAGATATCACTTTGTTTTCAATGTTGTGAATTAGCTGAAACTCACTCTTGCTCTAATGTTGTCAACAAACTGACACTTTTGAGTGTTTATTATATATTGGATTTTTCTCTTTTTCTTGTTCTTCCTTTGTTTATGTTCTCCTTGAAGGGTTTTTGTTTTTTTCAAATCAATGATGGTTGTGTTTGGAAAATCAGGTAAGGAATCAACCGGCCACCTAGGATGTAGTTCTGATGATGAAACCAACCAAATTATTAAGGCTGTATATGAAAGTATCCAGGGGTAGCGTAAAGCTGGACCTTCTTCTCGGACTGTTACTGCATTAGAATTTGGCTTCTGCTTTTGTTCCGTCAATAACACCAAACTGCTCTGAGAACCATGACATTACTATTGGAGTTCTGTACAAAAAATATAATCCTAAAGAAAGTGTGTTCTTCTGATAATGTGTGTAATGAGTGATTTGATTGTTGCTAATTCTCTGTAGCCTCCACACCAATTTGGGCAATCACATGTTTCCTTCTACTTGGTTGTTAGCAAAAGGTTGCCGATTTTTTTACAGTATTCCTTCTCTTTGGTCTCTTTTCATATAGCATAGCCAAGTTTTCTGCTTTTGTGCTGAAAATCGGGTTTTGCCATTGCCTTCTATTTACCGTTATAATCTAGGGATATATATTTGGTCATCCATTCAGGTCTTTGTTTTCTTTGGCACAGGTCCAGGTTGGTGGTTCACCAGTTTACAGAATTGAGAGGAAGCTCGGAAAAGGAGGATTTGGACAGGTTTATGTTGGTCGTCGGATACCTCCTCCACCTGCTCTTGCAGATAGAACAGGACCTGGTGCTGCTGAGGTTTGGCAATTTCTTTTCTATGATCATTTCTATAGTTGGTTGCACAAATGGATCTACTTGGTTTGATGACAATACATTTTGCATATTTTAGATGGCTTTGAAATTTGAGCATAGAAGCAGTAAAGGATGTAATTATGGACCCCCCTACGAGTGGCAAGTCTACAAGTGAGTTGAACAGTTGTGTACTTTTTTTGCTACATTTTTTGGCTGTTGTGAGTCAGTATAGAATATAACTGGTTTACTTACAGTGGCTTCAACTTTATATTTGCACAGCACGCTGGGGGGCAGTCATGGGGTGCCTCGGGTCCACTATAAAGGCCGGCAAGGCGACTATTATGTTATGGTATTTCTTTTGTTGACCTAAAAGTTACTGATTTAATGTCATGGCAGGCTAAAACATTCAAGATTTCTCTGTGCGTGCGTGTGTGTATATATATACACACACACTTTTCTAGAAAAGTTGTTTGGCTTGAATTAGGGATGGTTTTGTGACATCACAGTAAATGTTGCAGGTTATGGACATGTTGGGTCCGAGTCTGTGGGATGTTTGGAATAATAATTCTCACTCGTGAGTTTATTTCTTTCTCTTTTTTTTTTTTCTTTTTTTTGACAATTAAATTTTTTGCTAAGATTGCTCTGTAACATGATGATGTGATGTTGTATTTGATATAATTTGCAGAATGTCCATTGAAATGGTGGCATGCATTGCTATTGAAGCTATATCCATATTGGAGAAGATGCATTCTAGAGGGTGGGTTGTTTTCTTCTGTTTGCCATGACTGTTCTGTTTCTTACCTCATTGCTCTGTGAATCGCTTTTCATTATCTTTATGAAATAAATCTATTATAGCTGTGCGTTTCTCTACATTAAACTAATAAATGAGTGTACATATGTGACTTCTGTGGCAGTTATGTTCATGGAGATGTAAAGCCTGAGAACTTTCTGCTTGGACCCCCTGGGACGCCTGAAGAGAAGAAACTCTTTCTAGTTGATCTTGGACTAGGTAGATTACATTTGTTTTGAGCATTGTAGAATCCTTTGTTCATGCAAATATCTCATGCAAATTTTTTTTTTCATTTGATTTTATTCACCATTGAAATATCAGCAACGAGGTGGCGAGACAGTTCATCTGGTCAGCATGTTGAGTACGACCAACGGCCAGATGTTTTCCGGTATGTTTACAGATTATTTCAAATACCAATTTCTGTATTGTTAAAGTTGAATATGTAGTTTTATTCCCTTTATGCAGCTTTTAATGTGTTCATATTTTATTTTTGGCTCACATTTACATCTTGATTTTGCAGGGGAACAGTGCGTTATGCTAGCGTTCATGCTCACTTGGGTAGAACGGGAAGCAGGAGAGATGATTTAGAATCACTTGCTTACACACTAATTTTCCTTCTTCGTGGTCGCCTACCATGGCAAGGATACCAGGTAAGTCATGTAAAAACCTTTATTAGTCATCCCGTATGATGGGTCTTTTTTACTCTCATCATCATCTTATCATCAAAGCCTTATCTCACTTTTTATGTAGTACTCATGCCTCTAATTTCACATGCCCATAGGGAGAGAACAAAGGTTTCCTTGTCTGCAAAAAGAAGATGGCTACATCTCCGGAGACTTTATCTTGCTTTTGCCCACAGCCATTCAGGCAATTTATCGAGTATGTGGTGAACTTGAAGTTTGATGAGATGCCAAACTACGCAAAATACATTTCCCTGTTTGATGGAATAGTAGGCCCAAATCCAGATATAAGACCAATCAACACAGATGGTGCTCAGAAGGTATCTTTTATGTCCTTGATTCTGTGGTTTATCCATGTGCCTTTTTGTGTGTGAGGAATTGTAGCTGGCTGCTATCAATAAAATTATTCAACTCACTCAGTTTCAAACTCATCTAATACGTGGTTATATGGTGTAAAGCTTATCTATCAGGTAGGTCATAAACGAGGTCGGCTGACAATGGATGATGATGATGATGAACAACCAAAGAAAAAGGTTCGAATGGGGATGCCTGCAACCCAATGGATTAGTGTCTACAATGCGCGGCGGCCTATGAAGCAAAGGTTTGTGCTTTGTATTGCATATTGTTGCATCTGAGATGGTCAACTATATAAGCAATGTTCACATTTTCCATCTGTGATCAACTATAGAAGCAATGCTAACATTTTCCATCTGTGTTCTAGGTATCACTATAATGTTGCAGATGTGAGGCTTCTACAGCACATTGAGAAGGGAAATGAAGATGGGTTGTATATCAGTAGTGTGGCTTCATGTACAAATCTGTGGGCTCTGATTATGGATGCTGGTACCGGTTTCACTGATCAAGTACATGAGCTCTCGACCCATTTTCTTCACAAAGTAAGTACTCTTGCATGTCACCATCCACAGTTAAGCTGTATTCTAACTGTGTCTTATCTTTACGTGCCACAATTTTGTATGTGCTAGTGGAACCTACATGTATGTTTATGTGGATCAGCGTTTTCCTCACTGTTGTAAGTTTGCTGAGATACTAACTTTTCTGGTATTGTCTGAAGGAATGGATTATGGAACAGTGGGAGAAGAACTATTATATCAGTGCTATAGCAGGAGCAAACAATGGAAGCTCCTTGGTAGTAATGTCTAAAGGTTTGTCTTGTTATTGCAGATCATTTGGACTTTAACAGTGTTGTGCATATTTTTCTGAATGCGTGCTATACTCATGAATGTAGGTACACAATATGCTCAGCAGTCCTACAAAGTAAGTGATTCATTTCCATTCAAGTGGATAAACAAGAAATGGAGGGAGGGCTTCTATGTCACCTCCATGGCCACTGCGGGAAGTAGATGGGGAGTTGTCATGTCTCGGAATGCTGGATTTTCTGACCAGGTATTTCTATTGGGCTTTATTATATTTTTTCTTCTTCAGGTTTAATGACAAAGGATCATCTATACTGATTTCTCTAGTTTTATAATTCAGGTTGTAGAACTTGACTTCCTATATCCTAGCGAAGGTATTCATAGAAGGTGGGACAATGGTTACCGTATAACTGCAACTGCTGCAACATGGGATCAGGCTGCTTTTGTTCTTAGTGTACCTAGAAGAAAGCCTGCTGATGAAACACAGGAGACGCTTCGTACTTCTGCTTTCCCGAGTACGCATGTGAAGGTAAATTAATGCGCCTAGACTCTTTTTTTATTATTTAATCTCATCTGTCTGTGCCGAAATCTAAACTACGTTGTGGCTGCTTGCAGGAGAAATGGGCTAAAAACCTTTATATTGCCTCCGTTTGCTATGGACGAACAGTGTCATAAGCCTTACAATTTCTTCTGCGGATTTCATCTTACATCAACAGTCCCTGCTTGCTCATTTTGTACTGGTTATCGACATCTAGCTTCCCTGGCTGTGGCGCTGTATTATCTTGGAATTTGCTGAGGACAACTGCCCGTCATGTGCTCGGCCTAGACATTTTTTTTTATTTGAAGGCTTTCCTTAAGTGTTAACTTAACTGTCTTGCATATCGGCATTCACTAACTCCTTATGCAATATCACTGTCAAGCCTGTGGTGCTCTTGTCTCCAAGATCCATTAACATAGGAGGGATTGTTGGCGTCCTTACTTCAAAGTTTGTATAGTTTTGAATAAATCTTTACTTGGTTGTAGGCAAATGCTTGTAAGTTGTATGTTGTTATCAAATGCCTTAGGCAATGGATGGAATTCTGAAATGTGTGGTCTATATTAAACAGGATTTAGCCAGACTTATTTTTCTTTTATGGTGCAATGGTACAATTTTGTTGGTACTACCAGATTTGCCAAACTTCTCGGGCATCTTTCAGTTCTGTTGAGTGGCAAGGCTGACAATCGTAAGTTTACTTCTATCAAATAGTTGACTGTTTCATGTTTTAAATCTCATAAAAAACTTTCCAGCTTTTCTGAATCTGCTAGTTTTTGTTAATTTATGAGTGCATGTCAATATGCGACAGCACTGTTTATTAGTGGTATGAGATGTATGCTCTAATACAGAAAACAGGAAATACTAGCACTCAACAAATTGTGGGAGTTTTAGTGCATTCATACATTTGTAATTTGCATGGCACCAGTCAAAGGCTTACAACTTGATATAGGAGCATGACTGCTGGGATGATGCTGAATTGCTGCAACTTCTTTGTATTGGCTTCATCCAACAAGTCAACTAGGCTTCGTTCAAGTGTTGATTCCTTGTCTGATCTTGGGAAAATTGCTGTTTTAGTGTGATCCTGCACTATTAATTTGTGTGCTAGAGTTTCAAACTTACGGTTTCTGTATGCATGGGTTGAATGCTTGTCAGTTGGTTCCCCAGTTGCCATGCAGTTACTGTGCTGATGCCATTCTCAAGAATGAGTCAGTACTTTCTTTTTGTTGGGTCTTTTCATGAGTTGATCCCAGAACTGGTTGTAGGTCTCTCCTAATGAGGTAATGCCTTTACAATCATTCCAAGATTGTAGTAATTTGTACTGCTGAACTAATTGACCTCGGATCATATTGTCTATACCAGAGTGATAGTACTGTAGTTTTAGCTACAAATCGTGGTTGATGCATGATTATAGTCACCAAGTTGATTACCAGTGGATTGTGTTTACTGCATGGTTCTGTTGTCTGCAGGCAATGTACCTTCTATGCCTTATTTATTTATTTATTTCTTTATACTCCATCAAGCTCAACATTCTAATGTTCATAGGAAGTGGGTGTGAAAGACTCTGAAGTTGTTGGTAAATTATGGTGGAAAATGGCATCTAGAACTATCTGGGGCCTACTATGAAGTGATAAATGTTGAACTGTTACCAACATAGCTTTCATTATTCATAATTCAAGTTGGTAAGCCATCACTCAAAATCTTTAACCCCTTTGATTTTCATGCATTATTGTTAATTCCTGGAGAACAAAATTTTCTGTGAGGGCTAACTCCTTTTTTCTTTGTCAAGGTTATCAACCATTTATATGGTGTTGAGCTTGGGCTTGGATAAAGTTGCGACAGACTCGACTGGTACTACCTTACCATTGGAACAGTAAGACGCCTAATTATTAGGAGCTTATGTACTGTATCATCCTGAAAATTTATGGCAATTTGTTCTAGAGTAACAGAAGGAAATCATTTAATAATTTATGGGCATCCCCTAGTTCCTATATGTTGATCTTATGTTCTGCTTTGGTTAGTTTGGGGTATGTGTATGCGCTGCTCTTGTTAGTAATATACCAAAATGCCCGCCGAACATAACTACAGAAAACCTGTGTCTGGGTCCATAATTTAAAACTTACTTCATTTGGGTCCTGGTTTGGGTCCATTATAGGCCAAAACAAAATCAGTCCTGGGTTGGGTCTGGGTCTGGGTCCAGGGTCCATATGCACATACCAATTAAACAATGAACTCATGGCTTTTTATAGTTGTATGTAGGTGGATTACATGCTCTACTTTCCATTAAAAAAAACTACGTAATTATTAGAATGCCTTGCCATTTTCAGTAATGAATTTTCACTCACCCAGAGCAAAATTGAAAAACAAAGAGTTCATTACATATATAATTATGCCCGTCATTTTTAATAGAACCCTTAAGAAAATCCTTTACTCCCAGAACAATCTCCCTGAGGAAGCAGTGAGAATGTATTGGGAGAACGAGTGAAGATTTCTCCATTCAACCTTTTACTACCAAGTATGATTATCTCCCTTTGGAATAGGGCCGATAACCCCACATCTTCTTTCCTCATTCTTTATACTCTACCCAATTTCAATTTTTGAGTTTTTTTTTGGGTGTGATTTTCACTTGACCTCTTGATGTGTTGATCATCATACATTCATACTGATGTCCATGTGTTTTCATCTATTTTGGTTATATGGTCTTGCTGCTTGATTTATTTCTCTTTATATAAAAGAGTAAAATATGGCATACAATATAAATTGGGTACCTGCCGAGGTTCAGTCCAATTACAGAGATGTTTATGTGTATGACTCAATCTGGTTTCAGTTATGGATCCACTAGACATTCCCCAAACAGGACGACTCCTCGCTCTTAGCTATAAGTTATCAAACTCTACGCCTTTTCATCTTTAGGACTCCAGTAGTATATGGTGGCGGAGAGCAGCATTTCTGACGTTGTGTTAACTTGGGTCAGTTCAGAATAGGAATGACATTCCTACTTATTAAACTGATTGTTGAGCTCCTGCTTGCCAGTTCTCTTCATTGATGACTATGCTGTAACTCAGTGAGCATGTTATTGTGTTGATTGTTCTGTCTTTCTTTAAGAGATGAGTGAGTTTTAGAAGGGAATGTTATTATCATCAGTCATTAGGTTTGTTTGGCCCAGCTGAAAAATGAATAGTTCTTATGGCTTAGTTGGTATGTATGGCCCCAAGATGCCACTTAGGAATTCTGGGCCTTGATTTTGTGGAAGAAAAATATCCAGCAGTGGCTTTCATGGAATCAAATCCTTGTGAGTACTGAAATTACTTGATCAAGTCATGCCTGTACATATACTTGTGGAGTTGTGATTCAAGAGTTACATGAGACCGTGAATGACTTTTATTGGTTTTGGTGGTGAATGAACTGGGCACCAGCAAGGGAATTTTGTTCCCAAGTGTGCTTTCTTTTCCTTCTCCGAATGACACCTAAGAGCCCTCCCTACATGACACACTGGTAGGAGAGAATACCTCTCTCAGTTGGGCCAAGTGAAACCTTGACTCCACATGGCAGTGACACATATGACTGCAATGTTGTGAAATGAATTCCATTTTTACCACAAAACAAGATTTTAGAAGTTGAATTCATAACTCAAACAGGGGATGGTGTTGCAATATTATCATATGAAGAGGCCAGTTGACACCTTGATGAAAGTGTCTTAAGATCATGAAAACTTGCCTATGAATCAACACTTGCAAGCGCATAACCTATGTAGTGTATTCTGTATGTTGTTATCCAAAAATATTCTTTTACGGCTTTATGTAGAAAATCATATGGGAAAATGCTAAACGATGTATGAGAGATTTGCTGATTTTGATTCTTGCTGGGCTTTGGCCATTGTTTAGAAAGCTGGTCTGATCCTCTGCTGAGCTGGGACTGCTACGTGTGATTTCCTTCAACAAAAACTGATTGCCTCTGCAGGCCAACCGTTGAACCCTTTAAACCAATCAAACCTATCTTTGTTTTTTTTTTTTTGGAAACCAAGAGCCTCTGTCCTTGGGGTACACATAATGGCCCATTCCAACGCCACGTGAACTGAGTAACACGTTACACGCCAGAGGTATTCGATACCTAAGATTTTGGCCTGCTTACTTCACTGAAGAGTCAACGCCTTGTTATAGTTATTGCTATTGTTATTACAGTAGACCATCTTAATATGTTGTCTTAAAACTCAGATTGGACAGTGTCTACTTTGTTCTTTGGGTGTGTATGGAATGGAATATGGAGCTTTCATTTTGGATAAGGTTGATTGCATTTAATCTAAAAGGCCATGGTTTTTAGGGATTATGATATCAGTCTAGAGAATGCCAGCCTGAGCATTTTGAACCTAGAATTTATTCCACCAACAAGAAGTTCAAGCGAAGTCCTGTGCGGACACTAATAACTTTGTTTGTTTTTGCAGAACAGTTCATTCTCAAGTTATTTTTTACTTGTGGCACAATGTAAAATCAGTTCCAAGCATTGGATCAGATCATCCATTTTAAATGTAGGGCTGCGGTGAGCTAATGCAGCTAATTGAATACTCCTAATCTGGTAATTTTCAACTGTCCGAACATTTGTAATGGATCTGAACCTTTGTAAAAAATGCTTAATTTGGCCATCTCGTCCAACCACAAAATTTTCCATATCCGCGCCCTTGATGAAATAGAGCCTTTGAAATGGAGATTTTCAATTTGGTTTGCAGGAATTGAAGCATTCTCCAACATTGTCGCATTATTTTGTGCAGGCAGAGGTGTTCTATTTACCGGAGGCTGTTGTTATCTTTGCATGTTACTCTGATTCCTCCACCGGCAGAAAGGGACCGTTGGACCTGGGTCTAGTTCCAAAACCAATAAGAAAATTTTGGGTTGGCTTCCAAATTTCTTCGAGTATCCTACCAATTAGATCAATCTGACCCCCTTTCTAGCTGATGCCTCTGTGAATTAATACTTGCTCAAATTCTATCATTATGGATTCAGTGGTGGGATTGAAAAGCAAACTGAATAAGAACCTAAAAGTCTAAAAACTAGTCATCTTTATGAGGCTCTAAAAGGATTAGAACGATTCAGTTGTGTTGTCTCTTAATTGGGTGGATGAAATGAGTAGGTTCTAGTTGGGTCTATGGAGTCGTTGGCCCAGACCCAGAATTGATGGACTGTCACAAACTCTGCCCACACCCAATCTCATCGTTTGGTTGATGTTATGCAAATTGAGATGATGAATTTTATAGGGTTTTTTTTTTTTGGTACCCCAACTTTTGGGGGGGCTGGGACCTAGTCTGCGGTTGAGGGTAGGAGGAAGGAGACTTTGGGTGAGACGAGGGAGGAAAGTAGACCTCGGCTAAGGAAGGTGGCACGCCCATGGTGTGAACCATAAGCAGTTAGATAAAAACAAATGCCTCTTACTACCACTGCGGTCAGATTGTAAAGGGCTATTTTCTCACTGAACTATATGGTTGTAACCTATATTTTGGAGGCACCAAATGAGATGGTTGTGATCAAAGTTGGTGCCTCCTGAATTGCCGGGGCTGTGGCTGTCCAATCATCGTGGAATCTCCGAGGCTCGGGCTCATGGGAATCATGGCGAGGCCCGCCTAAAGTATCTGGACATGGCGAAATCTTCATAGGAGCTCGTCCACGGTCTGATTATGTAAGAGAACTATTTTTTATAATGTTACAGGGAAAATCTGAAAAAGGTATAAATCTTTTTGCTCATATTCCAACGAGTGTATGGAGATTTTAATATTTTAAAAAAAGTATAAAAGTTTTTCACAATTCTTTAAATCAAGTCCTCAATAAATTTTTTTAAGAAAATGATAAAAATACTGTTAGGTCACTTTTCAAAAATTTTCCTTTAATAAATAATTATTTTAGATGACCTAGTGTAGCCCACGCCAACTATCATTTTTTTTATGGATGATTGAATAAGAGGATGTAAAAGACTAAAAAACTAGCTTCATTAAACAATTATGAACACCAAAACCAAAAGAGGTTAAGAAAAAGCAAAAACCCTTTTTAGGGGAAGGGTGTTTTTGCATTTATCAAAAAAGTTTTTATGGAGAGGATTTAATTGAAAGAACTGTGTAAAACTTTTATACTTTTTTGAGATATTCAATTCTTCATGTAACTTTTTTTTTATAATGAGCAAAATGTTTTATACTTTTACAAGAATTTCCCAATATTTATTCTATTTGGAGTCTAATCAGGCCAGCAATGGGGTCATTAAGAAATCCATTAACATATCTCAAACTTGAGACCTGATTTATTCAAATTTCAAAACAAAAGTACGAGGATACCGTGACAGGAGCTAGTGTTGCACTTGCACAGCACAATTTCCAAGCTCCTGTCAGGTTTTTTAACTGTGTGATGTGGAGAACTACGAAAGTAAACTCTTGAGCTTCTGAAAATGGCTTTTTTTTTGGAGGACCCTTTGGAGTAAGTTTGAATATTTTGAATCCTTCGTGCTTCTCATGCGAATCGGTTAAAAAAAAAAAAAATGGGATGCCCAACGATTGGGTTGTCTTGCACCAAGTGCACTCGTATATGGTTTGTGGGGTTGGTACTATTTACTAGATAGCAACAACTGAAGCATCCCTACTCACAAACCTAATGCATATTATCCTATATCAATAAATCATCATTTTCCACACATGACATGGTAACAAAACGATTTTATTAAAAGAGAGACGAAATACAAAACACACCGCCACAAAAGAAAAGGGATGGAGAAGGTGCAAGAAAGACGCACCCCTCCAACCCAATTATAAAATTACACCCACCCAAGGAGCCAACCTCTCAACCCCATATAGTTCGCTCTCTTCTCTGTTCGAAAACCATTTACATGGCTGAAACGTGAGACAATATTCTTGTCACAAGAATACTCAGTGATCTTCCGAGAAAACCATGACAATATAGCCATATAGGAAAAAATAAGGGAAAGAAGGAACAATTACATCACCTTTGAACGCTTGTTGAAAAGCGAGATCAACATGAGAAATCAATCAGCAGCCAACTTGTATAGAAAACTCAAAGCAATGCTGCGCTGTTGCTATTTCGGTATCAAACCACACATTATCACGGCTCACCATTATTTTGAATTCAATTCAATTCAAACTTGTATAGAACACTTTTCCAATTCAATTCACCATAATATCAAGAACTTGAACAGGGCACTCTTAACATGTTGATGCTGAGTTCCATTACTGCATCAGGGCGTCAAACCACCCTCTTTTCACACTTCCCATAACCTCACATGTATGATTCCTTAATCTTTGAGAACATTTGGTTGGAACTGGAACCATCTTTGGAGAACTTCAAATCTTCTTATAAATGTACACTACAAATTGAAATAGGAGTGTTAGACACATAGCAATGACCATTTGTTGGCCAAGTGAAATGGACTTATTGTTGTAGGCTGAATAGGTATTTTGACGTTGGTAAACTGCTGGAGGAGGTGAATAGAGGAATGCCATTGATATAGAATCTTCATCTTCCATGTGGAGAATTGGCCTTCCTATCACATGCTTGTAAAGTCCATCACTACACTCCTGAGAAAACCAGAACCAATGAGTCACTTCATTTTGGATTAACAACTGCTGGTGTTTTAAGGTATTGAAGCTTCTCCACCAGGTTATGCTGTGTAAAAAAACAGCACATCAATCTGAATGGTCCTTCTGGTGGGTGCCATGGCGTGTGATCATGGTCCAGTGATCACACCAATGAATGACCCTTGACCATCTAATTGGTTGCATTTGAACTACAGAATGGGATGTCTTCAAATCTCAATCCAATGAAAGTGAAACTCTTTATTGAATTAAAGCACATTAAATCAAAACCATTCGGTGATCTGAGTTTTATAAAAGAATATATATATATTATCACGTGGGTATCCCTGAGCTATGATGCAGAGATACTTTAAAATGGGAGACGTATCGTGTTGTATCATATTCGATACTTCACCTTTTACATGTAAAATCTGTGTCCCAACTATGTGTATAGCGTATCCCTCCTGTATCCGTTATGTATTTGGGCATCATGGTCCCTGAGATTTTTGACCCAATAAGATTAACCCGCATAGCTCCGCTAAACCCACACAAACGCATAATAATATTATTAGTATCCTATGAATAACAAGAAATTGATATAAAATCAATTGATGTGAATAGATTTGAGCATTATGTTACCTGTATCTGGTCTCCGACGGTGACAACAATAGCATCTCTGCTTGGGCAGAAAGACATCCAACCTCTCTTGGAGTAAACATGAAATTCCGAAGCGGCATCACACAAGTGCAGGCATAAGGCATGGGAGTAGTCGGATCTCTGAATCATCATCCGAATGATGTCAGATTGCATGAAGCTGACCCACTTCCCAGATGGAATGTTGCGGCCATGCTTATAGATGCACAGAACCGGAGCCACCGCAGCTCCTCCTTCTTCCTCCTCTTCTTCTTCTTCACTTGATACCATTTCCTTGGACGATCCCGGAGGCATGTTTTCTAACAGTATTTGAAGAAGTTTGCCGGCAATCTGCTCTAACGTCATACATAAGCTCTCGATTTTATCACTGAAATTTGAGTGTGGGCGTCAGCAGGTAAATCAAAATCATCTAATTTCAATATTAGGGTCATTAATACTTACACCTCACCTCCTAAGATCAAGAGGCCTCAAAATAAATAAGTTGTTGTGATTGAGGGCATACGAGAGAAGAGATCGATCACACTCATTAACATAACATAAGATATTTACGTGGTTCGACTTTCGACCTACGTTTACAGGTAAGACTGGGAAAAATCATTATACAATCACAAAAGATATAGAGACTTCTAATCTCTATTTATAATATTATCCTCAAAACCCTACTACATCCAAACACCACTTCTAATCAATCTCTGGAAACCTACAGTTCTAATCACAGGGCCCGATTTATCACATTCATTACTTCTATTGAGCCATATAACCTAACATAAGTCCTTGTGCATCATTCAAGCTACATGGAAAATTACAGATTCAGATACATATCTAAAAAAAAAAAGTCATTATCATTAGTTACTGGATAATCAAACACTGAACAGTCATTATCTTCTACATCTAGAGATCAGGCACACGTGTGTGATACAAGATATGAATTTGGGATCGCACGTGTTTGTACAAATTTTCTGTTGGGGACCCACTCAATTAGAGAGGAGAAGAAGCTGAGAGTAATACCTGAAATTGGAATGGCCATGAGGCCAGATTCCCTCCAACACTTTGTTCAAACCGTCTCGCTCCTCATCTCCGCCGCACCACCAGAACTCTTCGCTTATCTCCGCCATCGCCTCCTCGAATCCGTACCTCCTCTCCGCCGACCTCAACATCTCCGCCTTCTTCTCCGCCGATATCTCAAATATCCCTCCGCCCGCCGCCCTAGCCGACCTGCTCATCTCTCCGGAGATCCCGCAATTCACCAGCTGGAAGCACCCGATCCCGGCCACTGATTCCAGAACCTCCAGCACAGATCCACTCCCCGGCGAGATCAGCGACTGGAAGTCGATCTCCGGCGGGTTTCCGGCCGAGATCTCGCTCGGGAATATGGAGTCCGGCAGGACGAGATCGGGGACGCGGAGGGAGTGCTCGAGGAACTCCGTGAGCACGTCGTCGTTCGCGACGGCTGATCGACGCCCGTTTGCTGTGGCGATCGGTGACGGCGGCGGAGCGCGGAAGTCCGGCCGGTTTCCCGGCAAGCGTTCCGGCGATGTGCCCATAGAGGAGAAGAGATAGAGATAGAAATAGAGATAGAGATAGAGATAGAAATAGAGAGAGAGAACGAGAACGAGAACGAGAACGAGAGAGAGGGAGAAGAAGGAGAAGCAGGAGAAGAAAAGGGAGGGGAAAAGGAGAAGGTAATGATGGAAGTGTCTGGAATGATCCGACATTGCTAAAAAATGCATTCGATTGTTTTGCTCTTTTACATGAATGCTTTTGCTTTTGTCTACTGTTGTTTATAATTTTCCTTCTTATATCGCTCTCTATCTTTCTCTTTCTCTTTCTGAGATTCGTGAGTTTGTGTTTTTTTTTGTTCAGGACTTGCCGACTTGGTGAGCAGAATCAATAATCAAATATATGGTTTGGCGGTAAATGGCGCCAAGTATATGATGACTTGGGGGTTGGCGCGGGTGGAAATGATGCTTAAAGAACGGTACTGGTCTTACTTTTCTCATGTGTGAGCCATACCAACCTGAAAATATTTTTGATTTCAACGACTAGTTTTAGGAACTGTGAAACTTGATTTGAAATTAAATCACATTCATATCGAAAGTTGTGAGTAAGATTCAAATTGGGATTTTTCTTCCTGGTATGATCACCTTTAATTGTTGATTGTTGCGCTTGGTGACCAATATAAAGATATTTTTTTTGCATGGCTCCATTTTGTGATATCTCATGGTTTTAATTGGCCAGCACGTTTTCCTTTGTATTTCAATACTTGTTTCCAATAATTCAATAAAGGTTTGCGATATCATAAAAATAGAGAAATATAAACAACATTTATTAAAATACAAAGGTTGACAAATAATGGTGACCATATAAGAAAAACCCCAAATCAAAACCACTCAAAGTCACAATGCTGCACTAGTGGCAACTTGACTTCAATATGGCGGTCCTATTGCGCTATGTGAGGACTCCGGCAGAGGGAGGAATTTGTTCTAATTTTTAGTATATTCAATTGTTTTGGGTGTTTGGTGAAACAAATTTTCTTTAGAAAAAGGAAAAAAATAGTTTTATTTAATAAAGAAGATTTTGATTTTGTATGAGAGAGGAGAAAATATAAAAATACATAATCTCTCTTTTATGTGAAAACAAAGGAGCATGAAATCCTCTTATTGCACACACAGATCCTTAGTTAAGTACTCCACACGTGATCATGTTGATATAGCATTCAATTAGATCACACACATAAGTACACGTGATCATGTTGGTACTAGCACTTCAGTGACTGCATATTCTTAATCTAAAAGTTACAAGAGCTAATGTTCTTAGAAGTAAGTTAAGGGTTCCTCCCTATATTTTTTTTGTTTTTACGTTTGCCAGGTTGGCCACGCTTTAGACTTGAAGACACAGTGATTGATTATATGACATGTGTGTAAAACTAAGGTACCAAATCCCTTGGAATGCCTGACCTTTTTTTTAATTTATTTATTTTGAGATGCAGTTTATTCAATTTGTTTTGTTTAACCTTGTAAAAAATAGGAGGGAGAGGGAGAGGGAGAGAGAGAGAGAGAGAGAGAGCTGTCCAATTGCTTTAAACATTGATGCGTAAGTGTAAAGGGCCACCTTCCGCTTACTTTTTCAAAACACAATAAAAGGTCTTAATTAAGGGTGATCCAATTGGAGCTTTACATAAACTTCCATCAACAGCCTAAAACACTAGCATCTATTTGAACAAGTTCTTAATCAATTAAACCCAAAAAACCCGAGTCACCCCAGTGCAACGGTGTCTCATGACTCTCATCTCACACAGCTGCATAGGTTGTTGTATACCACTCACTCACCCATCTAGAAATACCAAAAATAAAATAAAACAAAACCCAAATGTAGTGTAACCAAACTGCACCTGATATTTTGATTTTCTTATGTGTATTAGTTATTATGTGTTTATTTATGATCTAATACTTGGACCCAACAAAATCTACTGACCCAACCTGGTTGAACTGAAAGTGCTGGTTTAACTAAATCCTCTTACCGTTGGTTCAACCATCAAACCATTCAAACTATCTAACCTTATGAAACCAAACATCACGTAAGAGAGAGAGAGAGAGAGAGAGAGAGAGAGAGAGAGAGAAGGTATGGCAGACTAACAAAAATTAATTGTTATCACTTTACTTATTAGAATCTTAAAGTGTACATTTTACAATATTTTTGAAAATGTAACAATTATTCAATTTATTTATTTATTTTTGTTATGAAATCAGTTTCAGAGTTCTAATTTTAAATTTGTTTATTATATGATTTTGATATGATGCTAATACCACGATTGGACCAGGCTCATTTGAACCATTAGGCTGTATCAGATTTAAAACATTGGCTATGATTCCGACAGTTGTTGAATCTGATCCATGGATCACTGAATATCTCATCTCATCTCATCAAGGAAACAGGAACCTACTACACAGCGTCCCAAACTAAAGAAGAGGAAAGAATCCATCATCAATTAACTAAAACATAGAATCCCATTAGGAGAAAATCCAGTAGAATCCTCTTCTAGACATCTTAGAGAGGGCACAAATTACTTCTCGTAAGCAATACTTCTCTCTTGGTATTTATGCACACACTGAAGACCTCTTGTAATATTGTAACAGCCAGCCTCAAACTTTTCCTGACAGATTGCACACTTGTCTTCCTTGGTTTCGCTTGCTCGACCTTCTTCAAGCTTTCAAGTATGGCTGCCACACGAACAATCTTCAAAGCTTCATCCAAATCCTCCTTTGGTAGCCTCGGAACCAACTCCATGCTTGGCAGATCCTTACAAGTTTCAACGTACTGATTACATATGAATTGGAACTTGTCCATGGAGTTAGCATTGATACCTTCCATACCTT
Source organism: Cinnamomum chago (assembly GCA_038049695.1). Taxonomy (NCBI): domain Eukaryota; kingdom Viridiplantae; phylum Streptophyta; class Magnoliopsida; order Laurales; family Lauraceae; genus Cinnamomum; species Cinnamomum chago. The sequence continues at coordinate 13,776,719 of CP142451.1, forward strand.
TCTGTGATTATTCTTTTTCAGTCTCTTCCTCCATCTTGCTGCCATGCAGTTTTTCTGGGTTTCTTTGTCTTGTTTGAATTTGAATTTTTTTTGTTCTGTGTAATGTAACACGAAACCTTGCAATGGCAACTGTTTTTATCTCCATTCTTTTTCTTGTCTCCTCCTCCGGTAATTTCAATAACTTTTCCTATCTAACAAGATACAAGAACACTTCGACTTTTTTGTTCTGTGGATAGTGGACACAGGAGTTGTTTGTGCAACGAGAGGATTTTGTGCCCTCTAGATTTCTATTCCCTCGGAAGACGGGAGTCCCACATTCTCATCCCTCCCGCGGGAAATCAATATCCTCTCCACTGAGGAAAATCAGTTCATTTGTTTTCCTTTTCTGCCTGAAAAATGAATAGCACCAAACAACTGAGCAGTAGGCTGCATGGAAAGTAAGGAAAAAAAAAATCCTCGTCACACATACGCACCCTTGTCTTTTACAACTCCAGTATCTGCATAAACTGTATTTTTCTGCAATACTCACCGGATGATGCAGTTGTGCTCAAGCAATGTCCATCTTGTATTGTGTGATGACTTCTCCAGGTCACAAAAGAATGAACCTTCTAACACAATGTGAGCATTAAGGGCGGCGGAGAGAGGATCCACATTCTCCTCAACTACGATTTCTCATCAGACGAAATAGAGCGTTAGACAACTAGCTCACTAGCTTTGTCTTCAACAAGAAGGACAGGAAGAAAGCAGAAGCTGGAACATGCAGAAATCAAAAGTACAAAGGCGACAGGAAGGAATGGTTTCAGCAAATAGCCCTGTAATCATGCAGAAGGCCATCAAAAAGTAAAGAGGCAGAACAAAAATCACAGACAGTGGTGTTGTGAGAACTTTTCAACTTCTTCCACTAATGTTGGGAGACCTCAACTTCCAACTAAATGAATCCACTCTCAGTCTTCATTAAAGACTAACCAAGCCAAACCAAACGAGGGGAAAAGAGAAAGAAAAGGATACAGAAAGCATCTTCTCAACCAAGTTTTAGGATCATGGGTGCACCACTATACCTTAATGCACAGATTATAATTCAAGGGCAATCTGTTTCCTGAGAGAAATGGGATAAGATGTTTTTCTAATTCTACTAAGATTGAAAGTTTCTAACCATCTGATTTAAGGCCATGAAATGGGTAATCGTTAGATGAAAATGAGAGTTCTATTTTGAATGATGCTGTAGAGAAATCTCATTGAAGTCATAGTTAAGGATGTGGGCTCGGAGTTGAAGCACCACAGCCGCTTGGATGGCCCCCTTGCAAACACATTCAAATTTCAAAACCCCAGCAGCTGTTCACACAGCCTGATCTATAACCCAGCTACTACCAGGCATTCTCCTCACACACCTCTCTTTCATTTCCTTCCTAACTCTCTCTGCCTCCTCGAATTTCCCTGCACTCGCATAAATGCTGGACAACAGCACAAAGTTCCCCGCGTTCTCAGGCTCAATCTCAAACAAGACTCGTCCTGCAGTCTCCGCGAGCCCCACCTCTCCATAATTCCGACAAGCCCCCAGCAGCGCCCCCCAAGCTTTCGCGCTTGCTTCCATTGGCATTCCTCTTATAACCTCATACGCATCGTGCAATCTCCCTGCCCTGCTCAAAACATCAACCAAGCACGAGTAGTGATCGCGGGTCACTTCTGCACCATAATTCGACTGCATTAGCTCAAAAAACTTCAGTGCTTCGTCAGCCAAACCGGCATGACTGCAAGCCTTTAACACCCCAAGAAATGCAACTCCATCAGGGCGGATTTTAGTGGATTCCATTTGTTTGAAAACAGACATGGCTGCATCAGCCTCCCCATGAAGCGCGTATGCTGACACCATTGTGCTCCAGGTGACTACGTCTCTCTCGAGCATTTCGTCAAACACCCTGCGTGCATTTGTCAGTGACCCACATCGACCATAAGATTCAACAAGACCACTGCTCAGATGCGGATGTGGGTATATGCTATTCCTGATGGAAAACCCATGAATCTCTTTAACGAGATTCAACGCCGCCACACCAACACAAGCTGGCTGCAGAGCTAGCACCGTGATCAAGTTCGGCTTCACACCCAAAACCCACATGCGTCGATAGAAAGCAAGCGCTCGAGAAGACCCATCATCAGATTCAGACAGCGCGGCGATGATCGAATTGAAAGTCGAAGCGATGGGCACCACGTCCATAGCCTCAAACAGGTGGAGCGCAGTAGAAATGTCATTGGAGCGGCAGTAGATGGAGATCATAGCGTTCCACACGACCGCATTTCGCTGGGGACTTTCGTCGAACAGCTGGCGTGCCGAGGAGGTGGATACGCATTTTCCGTGCATGTCGACGAGTGCGGACGCGATGAAGGGGTTGGAGAGGATGCCGGTCTTGGCGACATGGGCGTGGATGGCGTTGCCCGCGCGAGGGAGATTGAGGGCGGTGCAGGACTTGAGAGCGAGAGGGAAGACGAAGTGGTCGAGGGAGAGGGAGGGAGAGGCGTGCATGCGGTGAAAGAGGGCGAGAGCTTGGTCGTGATGGTTTTGGTTGACGTGAGATTGGAGGAGCTTCGTGAGTGAAAGGAGGCGTTGGTGGTTGGAGCTCATGTTGGTTCCACTTTTTCATGTTGATACCTGTGAGAAAAAAATGGTATTGATGTATGCTTACTGTATGCAAATTTAAAAATTTGAGAATTATCAAATGCATTGCGACAGAGGGTCATACTTGAAAATTCTTGTAAGTGATGATTTCCACAAGCGTAAATTCTCGAGGCATACAAATACAATTGTCAAACATGAATTTCTTTAAATCATAGAAAACAAAAACAATAAGGAATTACAAAGGTTTAATAGCCAAATGTGATCTTACTTCTTAGGGTTAAGTGCAATTTGACTTCTAAAAAGGGAAGATTTTGAAAGAGGTTTTTATTTATTATTATTTTTTTGTGTCTCTTAAAGGCTTATTTGCTAAAGCAGATTTATGTAGAATGTAAAATTGAGGTGTTATATGAGCAAGTGCTAGAATTTAAAAACATGAACTATTTTATAAAAAAATATATTTTTGGTGTTTAGTTTTGGCTATATTGATTAGGAGTGAGAGAGTATTTCCAACAACACTATCAATTGTCATATGGACACCTCAACGGCTATATTTGGCATGCAACACCACTCCAATATTCTATACCATTTGTGACTTGGCATTTGACATGAATGACATAAATGCCAAATTTGAAATATGGGAAAGGCAAATTCCAAAAAATATTTTGGTGTATTTAATTCCAAAATAGACCATTAGAGATCGGTTTGATTTAATGTAGTCTCTTTTTTTTCTTAAAAGGTGAGCATCATTTAGTCATGGGTGGGTATCATTTATAGTATTTTCAATAATATTTTGCTTGGACTTTAAGACAATATTTTTTCTATAAAAATGTATTTTAAATGCAGTTAATAAAAATCTTAAAATTTTAAAAATAAATAAAATTTTAATAACATTTAAATGGAACCAAAACCTATTTACTAGAAATTTAATATATTTAACATATTAAAATCGATAAAATCCAAAAAAATATTAAATATTAAATTTGGCATATAGGGTGGAGTGCCTGCTTTATGGCCTATTTGGTTATAAGAATTGAGAGAATTATTGTTTGGAGCAATTCTGAGAATTCCAAAGGGTTGTTTGGTTCATAGCATTTTTAATAAGGAACTGAGCTTGTTGGAGATTTATGACATGATGTGACATCTTGTCTCTTTGGCAGTCCAAATGCTCTATTTGATGCAAGAATTAAGAATTTCAAACCACATGAAAAGACACTTTTAGTCTCGTGAATTCCTTGAATTCTAGCATTCCAAACGCTAGAGGGGAGTTGAGCATTTAAAATTATACTTTAAGGGGTAGCATTTGGAATTCTCACAATTCTCCCAGACAAATATTCTCACAAGTCTTCTAAACAAGCAGGCTCAAAGTAGAATTCCAAACGCCCAACCTCATTCTAGCATTTGAAATTCTAGAATTATGGGAATTCACAAGGCTAATGGCATGTTTGTATAACACGTTTCTACAGAATTATGGAAATCTACATTTTTCATGCGTTTGGTGCCGAACAATTCCATGAAAATGCTTTCTTTCCTTATCAGCAGTTTCCTTGCTAATACCGGTAATAGATTTCCTATGGGGTATGGGAATTCCATTTCCTCATGAAACTTCTCCCTCCCATATAATCTCATTTCCTCACTCTTTTTCAGCTCAACCCAAAACATCATCATCGCATTATGATTTTGTTTTCTTTGATTAGTTGGGTATATGTATGATGATTATTTTTATGATGGGTATTATTTTTGTGATGGCCCATCTGATTTTCAATAAGGAATCCACAGCAGCATCAAACGACATTAACACCAATTTAGTGAGGAAAAAAAATCGCACCAAATATGAATTTATAAATTCCACTAAAATCCCTTACCGAAGTTTTCATTTATATAAAACTTGCTAACGTGGCAGTTTCCTCTTTTCACTGAAAAAGAGCATACACAAACATGCCCTAACAGTTCATTTTCAAGTGGTTTGGAATTATAAATTCTTGCATCAAATTGAACATGTGAAATGTTTAAGGTACAAGATTTCACATCATGTCATAAATCTCTAACAAATGTAATTCTTTTATAGAAATGGCTCAAACCAAACAGGCCCTAAAAAAAAATATTCCGCCGCTGCCATAGTTAACAAACAAGGAACATATAAATTTGAGGATTCTTTTGTACCGGTGCGGTTAGAATACCTCATCTAGAATTTACATAGTTTGATGATTTCACATCAATACCTGGTGCATGTAGGTGTATATAGTTGATAAAAATTAGCTTTTACAAATCACAATGCATGTCAATGAGGATGGATTGGTCCAAATCCTCTTGGATTTTAGGATTGCCCACACATGGGTTTAACCCTAGCAATTTGGCTGACCATTGACTTCGAGTGGGTAGGGTATCACCGGTGGGCCCCACGACGGCTCTGCGTCAATGTCCCGAGTATTGTGTATGTCCAATCCGGATACAATCTCATCCTATTCCTCATATGAACGTATAGGAAGAACTAAGACCAGAAGCAGAGCAGCAACAGCAGCAATCGGAAAAAAAATGGGTCGCTCCGTTCTCTCTCATTTCCTCAGCCTCTCCACGAATCCTCCGCGTTTGTCTGCTCCATTGTTCGAAACCCTAACTCTTCTTCCTCCTTTCCTTTTTCGTCTTCTTCTGAAAGAATCTTCATTTTCTCCCCTTTTGTCCAACAGATCCTGCTCCCACATCCGAACAAGCTACTTCAAGAAAAGAACCGGCGGAATTCCTTCTCTCCAATCTCCGGTCCATCTCCCCGTCGGTTTCCGATGCCTCTGCACCACTTCTGCCCCTCAAATCCACTCTTCCGACGGCCCTCCGAGCTCCGTGAAGTAAGTTCTCTGGAAAGGAAACCTAAAGTTTTGATTTTGATGTAATGCTGATTGCAGGCAGGCACTTGTTCGTTTATAAAAGCCTTGGATTGGATGGATGGAAAAGGGATTGCTTGTATTGTTCACTGATTGTTTTAGTAATAGTCTAATAATTGATGGTTGCTTGGAAAGAACTTTATGGAAATGAATGTGTTTGTTGCAATGATTGTTGAGGTCTAATTGGGTGAGAATCAGATTGCTAGTGATTTAGTGAAAACAGAACAACAACTGCATTAGGTGATTATTGTGTTAAAGTTGGGGAATGTCCACAACAACTCTTTAACATAGTCAAATGAGCTGTCATCTAACCTAATGAGCAAAAATTTCTTCAAGTATTGTATTGGCCCAATGTATGCATATTTCCATTTTTCAGCGTGTCCACTTTGGAAATTTGTATGCAGTATGCTTAGCATTTATTGGTCCCAAGGTTGAAAAGGAAATGAGGGGGTTGGTTTCAGGCAGGTGGGCCTTAAAATTCATGCTGAGACTTGCTTCAATGCTTATTTTGAATGAAGCAGTACTCGACCTTCCTCCACAGTGGTGAGATAAGGTTAAAGCTATTATGATATGATATCTTGTAGCTCTACTGTCCAAACTAACTCTTGTGAAGCGTGGTGTTTGTTTTTTTGATCTTGTGTTTCTTCTTATTTTATACTTTGATTTTGCAGGAAGAGAGTTGTGTCTGGGGTCCAACCAACAGGGAATATACACCTTGGGAACTACCTGGGTGCGATAAAGAACTGGACTTCACTTCAGGTTGTTAGGCTGCAGTTTGGGTTTTCATGGCCTGTTGTTAATTCATTATGGGTTTATTATTCTTTAATGAGATTTTTTTTAATTGCAAAAAGAACCACCGACGTAACATCCTTCATTGTTTTGTTTTTAATAATAATTTTAACAGGGAAAAGGAACAAAAAGAGAATATAAGATAAAAGGAAGATGCATCTGTTAACTCTGATGCCCCATGTCGAATGCTCAACTTGGACACATATATGAGTGTTGATATTTTATATGACACGGAGTTTGATGTGGCAACTTTAGGAATCCTGTATGCCAGTATTTTTGTTTGATCATAATAACACGTTCATTCTAATCATGCAGAAATACTGGTACATGATTCCTAAAGTTGATGATGGTCAGTAGTTCAACTAATTAGGATTTAGGACTTACATCATTTTCACACCTAGGTGTGAAAGTGTGAAAATGACTCACAAATCACAACTACAATTGGAAGAAGGTGCACAGCGGCTCAACCGCTATGCATTGCCCTCTACGTAGCTAGTTAGATCCTTGATTAGGAGAAGGGAGACCAAGAAAGACCTTGGGTTATCCAATGAGGGAAGACATGTTAGACTATGGAGTTATTGTGAGACCTTGTCTTGAATGGGCGAGTGGAAACTGGAAAAAGCAAAACTCTCAATTCTTGCCCTTTATTGTGTTGTTTTGTCCCTTTTTTAATCATTCAAACACACACTCACACTGGGGTAGTAGGATATATCGATACTTTATTCTTCCTTCACATGGTATCTTTTTTATTTTTATTTTTAGTTTATGCAATTTATTTTCTACATATGAAACCTGATTAGTTTGTTGATAGATTTTGAATTTTGAATTTTGAATTTTGAATTTTGAATTTTGAATTTTGAATTTTGATGAATTTTGAATTTTATTCCTCTGTTAATATTGATAACACCAATACATGGTTCATTGTTACAAAAAGAATGCCAGCCACGGAACATTATAAATGAGAGTGGGTGTTGGAATATGGTTGATTTTGGTGAATTTTTAATCATGTGATCATTGTTGCAACAATGATGTTGTAGGTTCCAATCATGTTACCATAAAACAAAAGATCCATTATTGATTTTGTGTTTGATTTTATGATTTCTTTACTTTAGGCATTTCCAGTTTGAGGCTGTGATGGTTGGATATTTCTAAATAGGCAATGTATCGTATCGTATTTTACCCAATACTTCACTTTTTTAGTGTAAAATCTCTCTCGACACGATACTTATCTTTTTTAGTGTAAAATCTAGCTCCCTGCCATTTTCATGGTGTATCCCTGCTGTATCCATGCCATATATGGGCATCATGGGTTTGAAAACCCCATAACCAATGGAAAATTGAGATCCAATTTGAATTCTGGACTCCTTTTTTTAAAATAATGGCCCAGCAGCCTTAGCCCATTGTTTTTTACCTTTCCTAGGGTTGATGATATTATGAAATTTCCTTTGACTGATTGCAACAGAAGATATAAGATCCATGCCTCCTCATCTTCACAATATGATGCGACAAATATTTTATTCCCTCCTTGCAGGATACATATGAAACACTCTTCTTCATAGTGGATCTACATGCGGTATGCCTTTTCCTTTCTTCATTTATATTGGTGATTCTACATGATTTTCATTATTTCTGTTCTTGCTATATTTAGCTCTAACTTTTTCTTCTACACATGGAGTTTAAGCTGAAGCAGCTACTCCTTGCACAACTGAATATTAAGAAAAATGATGTTGGTTGTATTTTGTTTGTGATTTTGCTAATTGCCTTGCATAGAACTAGAGACTGAAGTCCAGAATGCGGACATACAGTAATATATTTTTCAACTTCTTTTGACATGATGGCCCATATCACGTAAGTCAAGTATATATGGTTTCCATATGGCTGACATGATTGGACATGTAGCTAAATGATCCATAGACTTGGCCATTTATCGAGTGGGTTTCATCAACAGATGGACAGCTTGCCACTTGTTAGTTGGATTGGATGATGCAGCTCATCAGATTGATTGACACTTTCTGGTAAAATGCTGATTGTTATCAACACTTCTCTTATAAAAAGAGACACTATTGATATTTATTCTGTGAGAGATCCTGGATTCCACATTCACCATGGACTATCAAGCTATGAACCTAGTTCTGAATGTGTTGTACAGGATGACTTAACTGGACCACCAGACCCGTGAAATTACCTTCATTCTTCTTGTCCAACTGCTGCTTTTCTCTCGTTTTCCGCTCATGCTCTATTGTTTTCCAATTGAATTAGCTGCTAATGAGCTTTCACTAGTACTTGCTAAATCCAATAAAAAAAAATGAGAACCAAGCTCCATGTTGCATTGGGATGGTTTGTTCTCTGCCACATGATCTTAATTTGCAGTTTGCAATTATCATTCTAACACAAACGTTCCTGAAAGTGCTCACAAATGCATGCGGAGTCTGTGGAGTGGAAATATTAAAATAAAAGGAAAATAGAAGGGAGAAAAGAGAATTGAAAAATCAAACTCAGTCTGCCACTGTTCTGTCTTTTATAATCTCATGGGCAGTTTTGTGAACTTGTTATAATGGAAGTAGATTGATGTTCCTACCAATCTGTTGCTTCTTTTCTTGGGTACCATGATCTCTTATAATGCAGGCTTTTGTTATGGGCCCTATTATATCTTTGGAGCAGGGGCAGACTCTTATTCCTGTCTGTGTATGTGTGGGGTATATATCTATGTACTTACATAAATTCATACATACATACATACGTACATATAAATGTAATAGGACTCTGTATTTTTCTTTTATGTCAGTTGCAGGAACCTATTTTCTTCTTCTGCATATGATATCCGATCCTCATAAATCAATGAAGTACCCTACATGGATACTTAGATGAGGGTAAAGCATAAAAAACTCCTCTTCACCAATATTTGACTCTAGATGTACTTGGTTTTTTGAATTTTATACTTAATAGCCATCTAGACTTTTGTTTGAATAATACTGAGTCAAAATATAGTTGAAGAATTAACTTAATTATGCTTAATGAGTTGTAAGCAGCATCCTGTCCCATCATGCCTGCATCTATGAAATTGGACCTTCATGTCCTGCATCTTCATACTTCTCTGGTGGTAGTATTGTTGAAACACCTTGAGATCAAGGTATCGAGATTTGGTAGCAGCAAGGCGTCTCATGTCCTGTCCATGCTTGTTACCCATACCTGGTGCAGATCCAAGAGAGCTTGGAGGATCTACAGGGGGCCCATATCAAGTTACAAGGCCTGACCATATTTACAGATAGTATTCGAATTTTGCAACCATAGTTTCAGTTATTGTTTGCTATTTTCGTGGGATTTTCCTTTTGGTTAGGAGTCTAGATGTTAGAGTCCCAAGTTATTGAAATCTCTGTATGTTAGGAGTCTTGGCAATATTAGTCAGAAAGAAGAAGAGTCTAAATTGTATTGTCTTCAAGAGTTCTATTTTAAGAAGTTAGGAACGTTAGGAGTTTATGTACTGGTCTTGGTTGAGTGCACATTGCAAGGGATTCTTCAATGTGCCATTTGCATATTGGCTTCCAAGATCTTTTTTGGTGTGAAAATTGGGTTCTCTTTCTGTCATCGTTAGGATGGTGTGATGCCATCCCCTCTTCGTGGTGTGAAGAATTGGAGTATCCTCATGCAGCCAGTTTGATCTGAGGCCTCCTTATCCATCAGTATCCAAATTCTGGAAATATATGTTCCTGCTCAAGATCTCACTTCAGAATCTTTCTTGCTCTCCTACTTTGCAGGCATGTAGTGACATATTACTTCTGCTTGGCCATTCTCACACTCAAATTTCAGGGGCAGACTCTTCGTCATGCTCTGTGCAATTAAAGTTTTTACATATTGAGCACTCTCATAAACTTCTACAAAGATCTCCAACAGCGCCGAACAAATTGGACTTTTCTTTTAACTTTGTTTATTTATTTATTTTAACAAATTGGACTTGTACTGAGTTTTTTCGAATCTAGGATTCACCTTATTTTGATACTGCAGTAGTTCTCTTCTATTGCAAAACAGTTATGCTTTTGTTAAAGACGTTCTTATATTCGTATATACTTTATCTAGATGTATAATGACCATTCCAGATTTTGTCAATTTCAGATAACTCTACCATATGATGCTCAGCAACTATCCAAAACAACTAGGAATACAGCGGCCATTTATTTGGCTTGTGGTGTTGATCCGTCCAAGGTTTTGACAGCTGTTTGTACATCTGTTTATGCTACATACTTGAAATTATTCTTGTCAGTTACCAGCACATGCTGTTTCTATATCTGCAGGCTTCTGTGTTTGTACAGTCTCATGTTCGTGCCCATGTGGAACTGATGTGGCTACTGAGTTCCGAAGCCCGAATCGGCAGATTGAGCAGAATGATCCAATTTAAAGAGAAATCTCGCAAGGCGGTGCGTTGCCACTGTATGAGAGCTTCATCACTGTTACTTTAAATTTTTTTTTATCTTTTATTTTATTTAAAGCATTTTTGCATCCAAGGTCTTCTTTCCTTACTAAGATTGAATTTTGCGTGGTCTTCAGAAACCATCACCCCTATTATAAACTGTTCCTGGATTTTTTCTCTTTCAATTTAATTCGTCTATCTTTTATATGCTTGAGCAATTCAATATGAGACCTATATTTTCTCTTTTTAATAACAGGGAGATGAAAATGTCAGCGTTGCCCTTCTGACCTATCCTGTTCTTATGGCTTCTGATATTCTATTGTATCAGGTGATTGATCTTTCCATTAGTACTACCCCCAACTTGCTACTTTAATACATGCAATTTCTTTCATTTGAAAAACGATACTTTGATCTCGTATATGTTTTTGCTCACAATTGGTAACTTCTCGGATTCTTCATTTACAACTCCAGATTTATTGGATGTGCACTCTCCTTAACTAGATATTTTATCAAAAGCTACAATTGAAACACTCAATCCTTATTAGCTTCAGCATCTCTGCAGTCTGACTTGGTCCCAGTTGGTGAAGATCAGACACAGCATCTAGAGTTGACCCGAGAGCTTGCTGAGCGAGTAAATAATTTATTTGGGGGGAGGAAGTGGAAGAAAATGGGAGGGTGAGAACAATTCCACACAGTAAAATATCCATCTCTGGAGTTTCTTTCTTCTGTGATATTTTTTCCTGCATCATATATTTAATTTCTTACATATTCTGGTTGCAGGCGGGGTGGTGCACTTTTTAAGGTGGATTCCTGTGACACCTCGTTGATATCTTACATCTATTTGGATAAATTGTCCTTACCTTCATGACTCTGTGTAGTAGGTTCCTGAAGCCCTCATTCCACCAGCTGGAGCACGTGTGATGTCTCTCACTGATGGTCTTTCTAAGGTATTGAGGGTGATCAATTTTCTTTTAATTCTAAATGACCAAAAACATTATAACAGCATACACCTTTGGCAGTTAAATTATGCCTCTCAAAATAGCTGATGGCTTTTGCTGAACATTATATTTTCTGATGGCTATAATTGTCACTGGGGATTTTTTTTTTTTTTTTGGTAAAAGCTGTGGTGAGTTTAAAGCTAGACTCAGCTGAGGAAAAACCAACTCAAGCATGGATAAAATACTTTTGCTAAGGGGGTTGTTTGTTTGTGCTCATTTACTTATGTAAATGATTGATAGTGTAATGGTTATGCATCGTCACATTTGTTAGCATTGATTTACGCATGTGTAAATGAGGTGCTAAAATGGTGTGTAAATAACGCCATTTACACACCTACACAGGTGTGAAAATAATCCACACCCCCTCTTGCAGATAGGTCTAGTATAGTCCCCACACAGTGATTTCTTCTATTGCGGGCCTCATCGAAGACCTTTATTTTTTTTTCATTTTTGTGGGTCCCATATTTGCAATCCAAACCGTTCAATTTGTTTATTGAACTAATAATTGCAAGATCTTGAAGCTGATTATCTTAAATCTTCAGTACTTTTAGTAATTTGTGAAAAAGTAAAAAAAAGATCTAATTTTCGGCACTTTTGTGGGCCCCCAATTCATGATCCAAACTGTTCAATATTCTTGTATAAATGGTAAACATCAAGATGCACAATCTCATGGCTTAATTCTTCTTGTATTTTGAGAAATTTGTGAAAAACATCCAAAAAATCCAAATACATCTAAAACCATAGGATCTACTCATTTACTTATGTGAAAATGGTGATCTTGAGAAACATTATAATTTGTTTGACATGTGCAACATTTGCATATGTGACATTTATGTATGGGCCATTTACATGTATAAAACACAATTTTCTATCCCATGTGTAAAAGGCTAACAACCCCAAATGATTTTCCTGAAAAAAACTGCACAAATTTCATCTTCACTTGTGAACATTGGCAAATTATGTTCTTGAATACCTACTGACTTCATGTTTTGTGTTTGCCTGTAGATGTCCAAGTCTGCACCTTCTGACCAGTCCCGGATCAATCTTCTTGACCCAAAGGATGTGAGTATGTTTGCTTTCTGTTACCTGCAGACAGCTATGTGCCAATCGTGTGCATCTTTAGCAACATTTAATTCCTTTCTTTTTTCATATCCCATATGTTCCCTATTTGAAGAACTACTACAATTATGCTTAAATATTTGATATTACTAGAATATTTAGACTACCCATGTATCTAGTTGCATACACATTTACTAAATAACATGATTTTTGTCATTATATTCAGTGTGACATTGTTTGAAAATCCTTGTATATAAAATCCTTGTATATCTATGCTTCTATGGGTGAGACTCTATGGGTTGACCTCTGTCTTCCACCAATCAAGCGGATCTGATGCAACTAGGAAAGAGGACCAAATCCACAGCAGGGATTTGGTCGAATCCAAGATGGATTCAACAGCCAAAAAACTCACGCATAGAATCAATCAAGCAAAAACATAGGAACTCAATTCAATTTAATTGTATATCTCGCATAGGAGGCAGCTCTTTTGGCAATTCTTCAGGAGTCAAATCAGAGTATTCATGAAGGAGGGCCCGCGCTTCTGTGGGAATATGAATTTTAGGAGGCTCCTGCACTTGTTTAGTGACTAGTGCACATTTTGCCCTTTGGTTTCTTCCTCTAATTTTCGCATAGTGAGAACATGTGGATTGGATGAGGTGGTGCGAGTTGCCGGAGAAAATGCGATTGGTGGCATGGGAAGAAGGTCCACCATTTGTCCTTTCCACTTAAAAGAATGCATGTGCTTCTTTTGATCTGTAATTACCTCTCGATCGAAGAGCCAAGGTTGACCAAGAAGTATATGAGCAATGTTCATAGGGATTATGTCACACCATATGTCATCTTCATAAACGCCAATTTTGAGAGTAACCAAACATCGGCGAGTCACATGAATTGAATGATCATTTACCCATGCAACTTTGTTAGGTTTCGGGTGCTTTTCAGTTGGCAATTTTAGTTTATCAATCACTTCCCGCGCAACAATATTCATAGCACTTCCACCATCAATGATTAAATTACTCAACTTACCTTTGCATCTTATGCGCGTTCTGAAGATAGAAGTTCTCTGCCAATCTTCTTCTTCTTGTTCATTGGTATTGAGTAGCCGGCGTATGATAAGCAAAGGACCACCTTCTTCTGCAGTGGTGGTGGTTCTAGGAAGAGGATCCGACTGTTCTTCTGGCTGAGTGATATGTTGTGCTGCCACTTGTTGATCTTCAGGTGGTGGCTCCATCTCAATATGCTCATCATATTGCTCATCATCATAATGGGCTTCCTCTTCACAATAGTACAGATTCCGAACCTGTGGGCAATCATTGGCAAAGTGGCCCGGTTGACCACAACGCCAACAACCGTCATTCCGCCGATCCGGCCTTGGAGGTCCACGTCCCTGTGGTATGGCGCCCCGTTGATTTGGTACAAAAGTACGCTGATTAGACTGGTTGAGCTGCTGTTGCCTCTGTGGGGGACGATAACCTGGGGGTGGAGCACGACTATTTTGAAATTCTGTAGCTGGACGATAACCTTGTGGTGGAGCACGGTTATTCTGAAATTCTGGAGCTCTGCGAGGCATGGGATCTCCGGATGGAGCACCAAAGTGTCGCATATTTGGCGACCGTAATTCCAGTTCAACTCTTTTTGACTTGTTATAGATCTCATCAACTGTATCAAAGTCATACATGAGGACTTCGCGCTTAATTTCTTGGCGCAAACTAGTGCGATAACGGCTGACAAGTTCTCGGTCATCTTCTCGACTTTTGCATCGAACGACGTAATCATTGAATTTCTCTATGTACTCATCTAATGATAAAGCGCCATGCTTGAAGACAAGAAATTCTTGTTGAAGTATATCCAAATAATTAGAGGGCAGATACTTACCTTCAAGCTTTTCGCGCATGTCGTCCCACCTGGTGATAGCGGGACGTCCCATGAAGAAATTGTTAGATCAACACCGTGCCACCATGCTCTTGCCGAACCCTTAAGCTTGACTTTGACAAAGGCCACACGCTGTGCATCATCCATGCGATACCAGTTGAAATAATCTTCAAGAGAATTGAGCCAATCATTAAAAGCCTGTGGGTTCAGGCGTCCAGAGAAATCAGCCACTTCGACTTTGACCGTTTGGTGATATCATCAACTTTGGGTGCCAGTGGTGCATCTTCATGGTCTTTTTCAGAAAAAAGACGTTCAATAAAATCATGAATAGACTCATGTCTATTGGCATCACCTTGGTGAGGTATAATTTGTGGAATACCTGTACTGGACGATGCGTCAGTTGCTGGTTTTTGCAAGGCTGCAAACCCGGTCTCCAATGCAAGTACCCGGTCAGTAACTCCGGTCTCCAATGCATGAACCCGTTGCAACAATTCAGATAGCAGAGTATCTAGTTGATTGTCAGAAAGCTTTCCCCGAAAGGTCTGACTGCTGCGAGTAGACATTCTTGTTTTTTTTTTTGCTTGCTATTGGCTGTCTGTTGGGTCGGGCTTGACCTGAACTAGGGCCCGAAAGGGGAAGAGAGGCCTGAAATTGGCGCGCGCAGAAAGGAAAAAAAGGGGTTTTCTCAAACCCTTGTCGTTGCTGTTTGAAGAGGAAGGAAGTCGATGGGCGCTGGCGACTTCAATGGCGATCTGCCGCAGCGACGATGGAGGGAGCACGGCGATGACGAGATGCTGCAGCGATGAGGTAGGGAGCACGGCGACAGCAATCTGTTTCGAGGATGGAGATGGCGACAGCGACGAATCTTGGCGGTGTGGAGATGGCGACTGCTTCTGGTGCACGGTACGTTTCCGGAACTCAAAGCTCGAGTTCTCTTTCTTTCTTCTTTCTGTCAGGGATGGGGCTTGAGCGAATGAAGATTTTTTTTTTTTTTTTTTGATCTGGGATGGGTTTCTGTGGCCGGGGTTTTGACGGGTTGGTTGTGGGAGATGGGTTATCGATGGAGGAGGGGTTAGGGTAGTGTGAGTGAGGCTGTGGGGGTTGTTGGTAGGGAATGCTTGGAAAGGGGGTTTTGGTGGGGGAGTTGCAGAAGATGGGATTTGCAGAAGATGGATTAGGGCAATGGAAGATGGATTAGGGTTTCGGTAGGGGAATTTGGTTTGGCAGAGAGTGTAGCTTGGTGGAGAAGGTGGATGAATGGACAGTGGGGTTGCTTTGAATTGATAATCGGAATACAGATCGAGAGATCAGATTTGTGCTCTGATACCAATCTGATGCAGCCAGGGAAGAGGACCAAATCCACAGCAGGGATTTGGTCGAATCCAAGATGGATTCAACATCCAAAAAACTCACGCACAGAATCAATCAAGCAAAAACACTGGAACTCAATTCAATTTAATAATCAGAAGGTACTGATCCCTAGAGGGGATTCATATATTTATAATAACATCTCTTTCCTACTATAATTCTCTTTCTAAAGACTTATAATCAAATAAGGAAACTAATCAAACAATCTAGCATGAATAAGAAATTACCAATCTTTAGGAAATATGGCAACTTCCCACAACAGAATACTGTTCGATCTTCCCATTAGGATTTGTGGGCCATTCTAATGGGTCAGGTCAGATTGACCCAATAATTCATGGGTTGGGCCCATTGGACTTGGGCCTGGCTCGAATTGCAACAGGATGGGAGTACAGGTAGATCTATGTGTGGATAGGGATGTCCAAAAGTCTATCGGATTCTAGTATAGTGTATTTTAAGTCTTAAAAATCAACAGAAAATGAGTGTAAAAAAGGGTGTTTTAATCCGACAGAGTGCAACTCCTATTGGGTTCATAGTTGGGCCCATGATAATTCATGGAGAGTAGGTGGTTCAGAGAGGGAATGAGTGAAGAGCGTGGGTGTGCATGTGTGTGTGAGCTTGTGGGCAAAAAAACTTGACACATGTACACATGAGATGTCTCTCTTGTAAATTAAATGAGCTATGGCCCACACCTCTATGATCAAACAGCTTCTCATACTCACTATCTCATATAATCACCGTATGACATCTAGATATGGATACAGACATACATATGGGATCTAGGATATGACTCTGCATTGTTTGGAATCTAGGACATGGACAAAGATAAGATTGTTCTAATTTTTCTTTATAACATTCCTGAATTAATGAAATTATCGTTGTTTACATTCCTTTCTATCATTTTTTATGTTGAAAAGTAAGAAAACTAGAAGAACTATATGAAACAATGGGCTTGGTAAGTAGGATGTGTTAAATTGCTTTTTTGGGTTGGCTGGTTTTCTGTTTTCTGTCTTGTGTTCAGTATATTTCTCCTATACTGTTCAGCTTTTGCCCTTAATACAGTCACCATTTTCAAAAAAAAAAAAAGAAAAAGAAAAAGAAAAAAAACTAGGATGTGTTAAACTTGTTCCCTAGAAGTATCACTGCAGCATCAAAAACTGATACAAGGGTCGTATCTGTCAGACACAGATACACTAGGCATGTGCAAGTATCTAGGTATCATAGCAATCACTCCAATTTGACACTCATTCTACTTGTATTCACAATTGAGATTGAAAAGCGAAACAGTTTTTGATCATGCTGATTTTTTGTTGTTTCTCTTATTCATGCATAAACCTTCCCATCCTCCCCCTTCCCTAGAATTGTGGCAGCCCAAGGTGGGCCCTATAGTTTGCCGTGCAAGTGTTGCTAAGGTAATTTTCACATGCTTACATACAAACATAAATGCATGCACCGGTGATGGTCACCTGGGGAATCTTAGTGGGCCCACCTTTTGGGGTGGTTGGGGGGAGGGCTATGATTGGACAAGAAGCCCGCAACTCAAGCCCCAAGGATCTAAGATGACGGAGATATGCCCCTTGCCAAAAAAAATAAAAAAATGTTGGCTCAAATTTGATGGTGGGAACAGTTCTGATGAGTGTTAAATTGGGTATTGTGGAAATTCATTCCCCCACTTGAGGGAAGAGATGTGATCCTACTGGGCCCCACATGGGCTCTTGCACTGGAGGATCATTTACCTAATATATACTCATTTGTTCAAATGGTTTGGCTGTTCCAGAGCAAAGCTCCTTCATTTAGGGCCCACCTGGATATGTGCCAACCATGGGGATATGTTGATGGATAGGTCTATGCACGACCATATGATCATTTTAAACTAGATTTAAAGTCCTCAAAATTTAATTTTTTTTAATCATTTGATAAAATCCAGAATTTTTCACTTTTTGCGTGATCAGTCCAAGTGATCTGAAACTCAAATATCCAATTATATTCAGTTTTGATTTGTTTATTATTATTATTGTTTTTATTTTTGGTGTGTGCACACTTGGGTGCGTGTCTGCTAGGGTTTTTGTTGAGGGGTGAGGGGTTTGGTAGGGCTCAGGCCGAGAGTAGAAAGTTGTAGTTAGTGTGAAGGGGTTAGGATTGGTATTTGGTCATATGGCCACAACTAGGCTGTATTTATTTACCGGGTGTATTAGCGCTACACTAATACACACCTCCAAATGGGGCCTATGTTGATGCATGGCAATCATTTGGGGGTACAGAGTGATGGCAAGGTTTTATTGGGGATTATAGTTGCTAAAACAGCTACCCAGTTAGATTATTCTTGTCATTGATTTAATTGGTCTCAAATCTATATGGTTTTTAAATTAAAGTTTTTCTTACATTCATCCCATATGTGCATATGGGTTGCGGGAGCGATAATCTTGTAATTGATAATTATATATCGCTTGCTGAGTAAGCAGTGGCTCAGAGGTTTGGCTTTTCCTTTGCTTCCTTTTGCTTCCTTTGTTGCTTCTCAGTATATGTCTCTTATGCTGATTTGCTTCTAATAAAATTTCATTACCATTAAACCAAACCAAACCAAACCAAGCCTTTTCCCACTAGGTGTGGTCGGCTATATGGATTTGACGATGCCAATCAAATCTGTTTAGGGCCATGTCCTTCGTTAGATCCATGTAGGCAAGGTTATGTTTAATAGTTTCTTTCCAACTTCTCTTGGATCTCCCTCTCCCTCTCCTATTCCTGGCAATCTCCATGCTTTCACACCTTTTAACAGGTGCCTCCGTTGGGCTCCTTCTAACATGGCCGAACCATCTCAGTCGATTTTATCTCATTTTATCTTCAATCGGTGTTATTCCTACTTTGCCCTTAATCTCCTCATTCCTAATCCTATCTCTCCTTGTGATCCCGCACATCCATCTTAGCATTCTCATCTCCGCAACTTCCATCTTCTTAACATGATTATGCTTTACCGCCCAACACTCTGATCCATATAACAACGCTGGACGTACCGCCACTTTATAATACTTTCCTTTAACTTTGAGGGGGACTTTCCGATCACACAAGACCCCTGAAGCACTCCTCCATTTGGTCCACCCGGTTTGAATCCTGTGACTTACATCAGTATCAATCTCTCCATCCTGTTGCACCATAGATCCAAGGTACCTAAAGTTTTCTTTCTCTACAATCTTTTGTGTGCCCAAACTTACTTCTATGTTACCAGGTGTCCTACTTTGACTAAACTTGCATTCCATATATTCCTTCTTGCATCGACTTAGCCTAAACCCTTTTGTCTCTAATGTTTTTCGCCACAATTCTAGCTTAGCATTCACTCTTTCTCTCGTCTCATCTACTAAAACAATGTCATCTGCAAATAGCATACACCACGGCACCTCACCCTAAATATGTCTTGTAATCTCATCCATAACTAGGTCAAACAAGTACGGGCTTAACGTTGAGCCTTGGTGTAGACCAATCGTGATAGGAAACTCTTTAGTCTCTTCGCCAGTCGTTCTTATAGATGTCACGACTCTATCATACTTATCTTTTATCGCCTCAATATATGCGACACACACTCTTTTCTTTTCCAGTACTCTCCATAGAATCTCCCTAGGAACCCGGTCATAGACCTTCTCCAAGTCAATGAACACCATATGTAAATCTCTCTGACCTTCTCTATACTGTTCCATTAACCTTCTCAGGAGAAAGATAGCCTCCATGGTTGATCTCCCAGGCATGAAACCAAATTGATTCTCTGAAACGTTTGTTGTTCTTCTTAGTCTTCTCTTAATAACTCTCTCCCATAGTTTCATCGTATGGCTCATCAATTTAATCCCGCGGTAGTTCGCACAGTTCTGAATATATCCTTTGTTCTTGTATATGGGTATAAGAATACTTTTCCTCAATGCATCAGGCATCTTCTTGCTCTTTAGTACTACATTAAAAATCTTTGTCAACCAACTTATGCCATTCTCCCCCAAGCACCTCCAGACCTCAATAGGGATACCATCTGGCCCAATCGCTTTCCCATTCTTCATTCTTTTCAATACTTCTTTAACTTCTTCCCTACTGATTCTCCTATAGAACATATGATTCGATTCTTCCCTATAAATGGTAAGCTGCCCCAATTGTATGTCACTACTATTGCTTTCGTTAAATAACTTGTAGAAGTAGCTCTTCCAACGCTCCTTTATCTCCTCTTCTTTTACTAATACCTTTTCATCCTCATCCTTAATGCATTTAACTTGGTTTAAGTCCTTGGTCCGCTTATCTCTGGCTTTGGCAAGCTTGAATATCTCTCTTTCGCCTTCCTTAGTGTCGAGTCGCCTATATAGCTCCTCAAATGCCTTTGCCTTGGCCTCACTAACTACCTTTTTGGTTTCTCTTTTTGCTTCTTTATACCTCTCCAAGTTCGTTTCATTTCGATCATTTTGCCAAGTTTTAAAGCACTCTCTTTTAACTCTTATCTTGTCTTGGGCGGCTTCGCTCCACCACCATGCCTCTTTCTGTGCCAGAGCACCCCCTTTGGATTTTCGTAAGACTTCTTTCCTTACCCTCCTAATACACTCTGCTACCTTATCCCACATATTATTTGCACTCTCATTTACCGCCCAAACGTCTTCCTCTAGTACTCTTTCCCTTAATGCTAGTTGCTTATCACCTTTCAAGTTCCACCATTTAGTCCTTAAGCATCTATACAACTTCTTTTTTCTAGTTCACCTTTGTAGCTACACATCTATGATCAACAACCTATGTTGGGAAGTCAAACTCTCCCCCGGTATAACCTTGCAATCTTTACCATTAAAAAAAAAAAAAAAAAACCTGTGCATATGGGTGGATGTGTGTCCACATGACTGTCACTTCTATTCTTTATTTTATTTTTGGGTTGGGTTGGGTCTTTTTTCTTCTTCTTTTGGGTTGTGTGTGTTGTGGATTGATCAGAGGGTGACCATTTGGCTGAAAAAAGGAAGGTGCTTACCTAATCAATGTAACTTTAATGCCTTTGACTTTTCTCATTCCTTCTTTTTTTTTTTTTTTTTTGGCTTTACAAGTAGATGACTTTTGAATCATTGTTTGTGTCTACTTTCTATTAATTTTTAATAAGACTTACATCTGTTTCTCGTATTTGTAGGTAATTGCCAATAAGATCAAACGTTGCAAAACTGACTCATTTCCTGGGTTAGTGCCTGCACCCTCAACACCAGTGTTTTGCAGTGGCAATTTGCATTCATGGGCATCACATGCATATCCCCCACTTGTGTGCATGCCAATGTCTAGTGTCATTAATATTTTATATGCTTTCATATATTTATCTAGTTACAAGTAATGCTATTGATATTATTTTTATAATTTATTTTCATTATGCTGCTACCATATTATGATATTTTTTTAATGGATGCTTCCATATTATGATCGGTGCCTAATATATTGAGAAGTTTCAAATGCTTATCAGTAATATGTACTGGATCTATGAAAAAACCTGATGTAAATTGATACCCTGTAGAAATCGATTGAATGAGTATTAAAATATTCTGAAGTGGCTGCTTTGGCCACATTGATTCTAGAAGGTCCCTGAGTTATAACGATAATTGGCAGTTTTCTTGTGGTCTTGAAAGAAAGAAATAGATGGGAAAATTAAGGATATTGGATCAACTACTGGCGTGAATTCCATTTTCGGAGAATGGGGTCCAGCCAAGTAAGGAGGTGTTTCCCTCAGTGCCATTTACTGGATGAGTGGCAATGTCTGCCCCCATGGGTGGAAGAGGTGTTGGACTTGGCTCAATCCCATCGTGCTTATTTCAACCATGCTTACAAGAGTTTTTTTAATGGCATGAAATGTCTATACCTCTGTTAAATTTAGGAATGCTCTTAAAGAACTTAGTATGCTTCGAAAAAAATGAAAAACTAGAGTTTTTTAAATGATGTGAACTTCTAATAAATAAATAAAATGTTAAACATACATATCATTTTTGTGATACCGGATGGTCTTCAATTTTATAGAATGCAAATTATGTCCATACTTCCTGTATCCATGTGTATCTGGGCATCATAGATTACCTTTGCTCTGCAGCATGATATTTATCTAAAACCATATATTTCCAACTAAATGTTCTAGCATTATCTGTTTGCTTTTATGTTTCCGTTTTAAAATTTGGCAATGACTCATTAATAGAGCTATTGATTCTTGACGAGTATTGACCATGCTGCTTGAACTTTCATTCTAAATGACCATCTGAAGGCTAAGTGAACTTTTTTGTATCTAAGTTTCATGGGTTTCTTATGATCTACTTGTTGCCTTGTTTTATTTCCACTATTGATTTCTACATTTTGTAATTTTGACGTCTAGAATGGAGTTTGACAACCCTAACAGACCAGAATGTAGCAATCTTCTCTCAATTTATCAGCTAGTTACAGGAAAGACGAAAGAGGTAATGGAAGTTATGTTGCTGTCAATGGTTTAAATAGCATTAACTTCCTGCAACCATTATTTTCTTTTCTATATTCATGAGGTGTTTGGTTACCTTTTCTTTTGGTTACTTTTTTTTTCCTTTTTTCTTATTTATAATATTTATGTTTCTCTTGTCATTCATGAAATATTACTTAAAAAAAATATAGAAGCCCATTGATGATGTGAACTACCTTTACCAATTTCTATCTTCTAAGTGTGGCACATATTACCATTCAGAAAAATGGTGTGGCACAGTCTCTACAGCAACTAGGCATTTTGATCAATTTGAAATCAGTAATATTATTCAGCAAGTTAGTTTTATGTTCTTTAATCTAGGTTTTGATTTGCAAGATATTCAGCGTTATGTGAAATTGTACGATTTACACAGTATTTTCTCAGGTGGAGCAGTGAATCTTTGTCCAGTTCAGTTCAAAAGCTGAAAAGGCCGAGCTGACAACTTTGAAGTTCATTGGTTGAGTCATTTCAAAGATTCTGCTTGGTCTTGTTATAATCCAGCTAGTTAATCTCTATTTCAAAACTAAAAGAATATTTCTAGTCAAGAAATTAATAGTATAGAACTATCAATTCGTGGGAGATGGGCAATCTTAAGGAAACACTGCCCTGATGTCTATAAAATCTTTTATTCTATAGGAAATAAAAGAGCCATCAATTTTCCGCTTATCATGTCACCTTAATGCTCTGCCAACAATAGGTTATGTTTGTTTGAAGTTTGAACTAGAATCGCTACCACAAATTATCTTCTGTAGAAAATTTACAGTTAGCTGTTCTGATTCTATTTTCCTCATGTGCGTCTCTTATCCAGACTGTTGATGTGGTGTACCCTTAAGGAGATGGTTTCCAAAATATGTCCCGGCCTGGAGGATATAACTGTCCGTGATTTTCCTTGAGCGATTGCTATTATTGAAATCTGCATCATCCTTTTTTAAGTTACTGACTGGGGAGTTAGAATGTTTGATATTCCGTTCTGGGAAATTTTTGTACTTAATCAATTGTGGACTGAGCCTATTACATCAACAGTTCGGAATTAGATCAGTGAGCCTTCGGATCAACATGTACAGGGTGGAGAGGGGAACAGACCATGCAGGCTACATGTTGCGGAACATCCTAATAATTGATTGGTTTTGAATTTCATCCTTAGCTTTTGTAGTAATATTGTCCATCTTACATCTCCCTTGAGGTGGTAAAATTCATCCAGCTGGACTTGTTAGTATTAATATTTGGACCTTAATTTTGATTGGTGATTTCAGCTGGCTTTGTTCAACTTTTAACTTTTGCCTGTGAAAAATGTTTGCACCTGCATGGATCTACAGTCTCCAACATCCTATGTTACCGATAAAATAAATAAATAAAAAATCTCATCAAGTTTGGACTCTTAACAATGTTTACTACAAGGGCATGACTATTTAGCAATTAGTAATTTATATTCATTCTGTTAGCTTCAACATGCTTGATATGCAATGTGTCTTGTTCTCATCATTTAATCGTTACAGGAAGTCGCACAGGAATGCATAGATATGAACTGGGGAACGTTCAAAACCAACCTTGCAGATGCTTTGATTGATCATCTACATCCCATCCAGGTATTTGACTTCAGATTTTATCCTTTTGCAGCCTGCAGATGGATTTGTTGCAGTATCTGGTTATAGTATTTCCACAGTGATAATCTGGCTGTGAATCTCACTTAGACATCTTGGTTCCTTGATCACTTTGTGTCACCAAAATACTTTTGACAGTGAGAAAATCTCCAAACTACCACTAGAATTGTTGTAACTGAGCGAACCAGTTTTATTCATGTGGTGCAGCCCATATTTGCCTACATGAATTTTTTATCCTATGGGCACACTGCCAGCCACATCACTATAGATGGTTTAGAAAACATACTGCAGTCCTGTAGGTCTCATAAACAAATTGTCTGGTCCACCAAAGCATGGGCCTCGTACTGAATTGAGTGAAGCAAATGTATGCTTTCACTAGGTGTGGAATGCATTCATGTGGGCAATCAAAATGGAAAGAAACCCCGTGTATTGTGATTTGTGAACTCCCAAAATTTGATCCCAATTCGGGAGTGATCCTTAATGTTGGATTGAAGCATCATACTCGGTCTTCATTAATCTTTGGGCCTTAAAACCCATAGTGCGACCATCTGATTAGGCTGATTTTGGACCTTCCCTGATCGTCCATCTATCCCCCACCCTCTTTCGATTGATGGTGGCCCCTTGTGGGCCCAAGTGTTTTCATGGTAGCAAAAAGAGGGAAGCTCTTGGATCATTAGTACACTGTACACACATAGATAACATGTATTTTTGTAATTCCGTAGATGTACCAGGACCATGATGTTCACCCTAACCTCAGTGTTAATCACAGCTTTACTCTCTTTGCTAAACTCATACAAATTTATCATTGTGGTCATCAGTATCATCATCATTATTTTGCTTGGTAACAAAATTTCACTAGGGAGAAAACAGTATGTTTCATGACCTTTTTTCTGATATTTTGTGTTATGGCTTACCTGTGATTGTCAATTTTTTTCCCTTTTCCAGGCCCGCTACAATGAGATCACATCTGATGCAACATATTTGGATAAAGTTCTTTCAGAGGGAGCGAGAAAAGCTGCTAATATAGCAGATGCTACCCTCAATAATGTCTACCAAGCGATGGGGTTCTTACCTCGATGAGCAGAATTGATGCTGCACCCATGAAAAAAGGCAGCAGGAAAGCAACCTTAAAGACATCTTTCGAACAATCCCATTGATGCCCTTGAGTTCTGATTTTTCTCTTAGACCACTTTCCTTTTTAGGAAAGGTTATCATCAAGGTGATCATGCAGAATAAGCTAATTCTTTGCCATGACTTTAAGCTCGGCTTCACCACTTTTCATGCATTGCGCTTGGTGGCCTTGGTATTTTTTCTAATTGTTGAACTTGCCAGCTTGAATGCTAGGAGTTGATGTAACCTTAATTCACTACTCTGCAAATGCAACTTTGATAGAAAGGGGGGTAAAAGAGATTGATTTTTACCAGTGGAAGTTGGATGCCATTCTCTTGGCTTGAGGAAAATGCTGGTGCAAGTCATTTTGATGTGTGGCCTTGCAATTTTAGAAACTTGTGCCACAGAGTATGGTTCTGCAGCCCATATTTTTTGGTTTGAGTTTTGAGTTTTCTAAGATTATTTTGGATGTTGCTTAGGTAGCAATCAGTTTGAATAATATTTAGAAGACTGGGTGTTCATGTTGCATTTGGATTATAGTCAGAAATTGCAGACTGCTATTCTCAATCACCCACTCCAGATCAGTTGTTGCAGCCAGTACTGGTAACAGCAAGTTTTCCACTTAAAAGACAGGAGGAAAGAAATCAGTGGGTAGAATGTGTTAACTATGTGTTAAAGTACAGAATGCAGATAAATTAGATCATGAATCATAACTAGATAGAAAGCATAATACAATGTAAGTATGTGAAATCTTAAAAATAACGGGAAGTTTGGCTGCGACTGAGTGTATGTTCAAATAGTATGCATAGAGATTTATGAATTTAATTTGATAAACGGGACTGGTTTAACAGATTCGTCACCAAAGACTTGAGTAGAATCTTCAGGGAACGGGAAAAGGCATGTGGTCCCTTTACAAATTGGGTGTACTAAATGCTAACTAATTGACCACCAACATCATAATCTTAAGGCGTAAGATGAACATCATGAGATTTTGGAAGAGTAACATAACACTAGATAATGAAATTAGTTTAGGCTTATGCTGGAATTTGGATGGATTCAACATAGAGCCCTTTTTTTTAATTAAGAGAATCACCACAATTATGTTTAAAAAAATTGAAAGTAGAGATTTTCGGGGTCATTTTTCGTGCTAATTTACATATGTAAAAGATTCACATTATGCATCATGATGTTTATACATGCTCATTTAAGCATGTGATGTGTAAATGAGGTGTAAATATGGTGTACAATAAGGCTATTTTCACACCTAAATACGAAATTTGTTTTGAAAGATTGTTTTTTTCTGCGAGTCTCTTAGTTATCATTTTCATTCCTGGGAAAAGGCACTAGTATAAGTCTTCACATGGTGATTGCATTTGGTTATGCAATTGATCACAGGTTCAAATCCCACCTGCCAGTTTTATTCGTTAATTATTAATTTTTCATTCCTGCAGGTCTCATATTTATGACCCAAACTGTTCAATGTGTTTATTGAGTTAGTAAACCCTAAGATTTCTAAGACTTTATTATATTAAAGCTTCATAAATTTTGAATAATAATTGAAAAAAATAAAATCCTAACCTATAGATCTTATATTTTGCACAGTGCCTTTAATTCATTATCCAAACTGTTTACTATTCTCAAATTATTGATAAGCATCATGATGTATAGTCTTATATCTTAAATCTTCATGAATTTTGAGAAATTTGTCAAAAATCTAAAAAATCCAAACACAATAAGAAGCCTTAGACGCACTCAATTACTAATGTGAAAATGATGATTTTAACAAACATGGTAATTTGTTTAATTAACATATGTAATATTTACCTATATAAAGTTATTTCTTTCGGTCCCATGAGTGAAGGACAAGCGACCCCAAGGATATGAAAAAGAAGCCTTATGGTGGAATTTATGCAAAAGATGTATGGAGGGCCAAAAACTGGTATGGAAACCCATCCAACCGTTAAAGGGAGGGTGGGCCTGACAAAATTTCCCTTTGGGAGGGCAGGATGGCAAGTTAATATAAAGGCTTAAAACCCTTGTGGATGTGAGGAGGAATCTGTTCTAGTACACTCTGAAAGTAGATAATAGCAGTTGGCATTTACATCTACTTTACCCATCTGCACACCAGCTAAGGAGGGCCTTTTATACACCAGTATAATTTTACTAAAACAACCTTACATATATAATACAAAGATCACCAAAAGAAAAAACTGCAGTTACAATGGTATTGTATTTGCACCCAAACAAGGAATAACAATTATACATTGGTACCACCACATAGCACCCAAGTTTTATCAATCCAGGTTGGTATTCTTATCACCATGCGAAGGTGACAGAAAGCAAAAGAATCGCAATCGAAAGGGAACATAATCGACGTGGGAGGGAGGAAAAATACAAAAACCAAAAAGAAAACCATGGGAGCCATTCTCACCAACCTCTTGCTGGAGTGGAGTGGCATGGAATAAAGGAAGCATGCCCTCAACTGCTATTCTCTTCCTTTTATGCTTGTCCTATCATACACATCTCTGAGAGGAGAAAGGCATGATAGAGATCACCGTCGATAGAGAACCTATGTATTAATGAGGAAAGTAATATTTGGGGAACAGTTCTTTCTTTTAAAATAAAGAAGCCTTTTGTGAACCCACATGGATGCAACCAATCATTGGAAGAGGTTTTTTTTTTCTTTTTTGCTTTTTGGGTGGGGGTGGGGGCTACAAATGGATTTAAATGATCTTAATCATACCACCGTAGTGGTGGTTGATTTAGGGTCTTGAAATAGAGCTAATTCATCTATATGAAATTGAATTGTTTTAATTAGATAATTTACAATTAGACCGTTTGGTATTGTCGGATTCAATTAAGAAAAAACAAATTTGTCATATAGTAAAGTAGTTATAGACAAATTCATCCTATAGTAAAACTAGTATAGACAAACTCATTGTATGGTAAAAGTTATATAGAAGAAAAAAAGAAAAAGAAAAACAACGGCCATTGCTTCAAATATTAATGTTTGTTTGTAAAAGGCTCTAAAGCTAATTCAATTAAATCACTCAAGCCATAAACTTTCAAAGCACTCAAAACGCATGTTTAAACTAGTGTTAAGTCAAATACACTTGAAAAAGTAGACTTGCCAAATAGCTAGCACGAGTCTTTCAACTTTCAACCCTTGAATAGGTGATAGTTTTTTTTTTTTTTTTGATAATTATATGCATTTTGTGTGTGTGTGTGTGTGTGGCGGGGGCCGGGCAGGGGTGTGGTTGAGTGTGGGAGTGGATGTGTGGGGGTGTGGTTGGGTGTGTGCGTGTGTGTGGGGGAAATGGGATGGGATCCTCTAGCAGCTGTCTCATGTCCATCTCAATAGTGCCCTTTAGTTGTCATCTATTTGTGTTGTATATTATTCTCACTTAAAATGGAATTTTTAATTGTAAATCATTTCATATTTTCTTTAAGTGGCTGGATGATTAGCATGTTTAAGTGTCATCTATTTTGCTCGTTCCACAAAATTATTGCAATATTTTCAAGATGTTGATGCAATTTATGACATGGTTTTTGTGGGACCGGCCCACATGGGGCACAGCATTTATGACTTCAGATGTCATTTGTGGTCACGAAGAGTTTTGACTTTTGATCACGATTGGACACATCAATGAGATGGTTATGATTATTCAATCCAATGGTTAGGGGACCAGATAACAATCTTAAACGACTGACAAAACGAGTCCATACTCTATATACAAAATAACAAAGGAAAAATGAAAAAGCATCTATTGGTGACTCAAGAATTATAACAAATGAAAAAAGTAAAAATATCTGTTGGTGACTGAAGAATTCTCAAATTGCTTGCAATGTATTGCCACTTTCACATGTAAGTGTAGGAATTAGGATAAAGTTAAATATTCCAATATCATTACGACATTTTCAAAATACCGCAAAAACGTAATAATATTTTCTCAATACATTTATAAGGCAATGGATCACAATCGGTTTTTTTCTTTTTTTTTTGGCACCTCAGCTAACAGGGCTGAGACGGATGAGAGAGTCCATACAAATATAAAAAAGGCAGCATATCCAAGCATATTGGGTGAGAGACAAAGTTGCCAACAAATTTAGCAAACCCTGGGTCTCCAATGGATCACAATAGTGGACGACTTTGGAGCCACCATTCAATAGAAAACCTCTCGGCCCTTCTAGCTTCCTCGGTCAAGTTGGCATCTTAACAATGTTGTGATATTTCTGAAATACTGCACAGAATGTAGTAGTAGTAGTAATAATAATATTTCAGTATATTCTTGATCTTAAGATTTTAGTGAATTAAGCATATATTCTAAATTATTTTAGTTTGTCAAGTTTTTCAGATAAGATGAGCAAACCCAAAAATCAAAATTCTCCTGATATATCCTGCCATAACGTTTATTCTCTTTTTGCCGACAAATGTTCCATTTCCTCTCGGTATATATAGACTCCTTGGGGCTCTTTCTATTTATAATTCATCACTCCAACTTCGTTTGAGTACATCACCTTTCAGAAAGTCAGAAGTCTCCCATAAGCCTTCATCTTCAAATCCTCATATTTTCTTTCTCTTCTTATTTCTCACTTCCAAACATGGAGAAGTTCAACATGCAACGTCAGGTTGCCAACATGAAAAACTGGCTCATTGAGCAGGTTTTCTTCTGTTCTTCTGTTTCTGGATTAATTAATGACTAGAAATGTTTCTAGCATGCTTACACTGTTATGGAAAAACCCCACCTCAATGCTTGGGTAGATTTGTCTTTTTAATTGTTATTAACGCCTTTTATTTTGTTTGGATTGTGATAAAGTTTTACATAGACCGTGAATCTACCTAATGCGACCCTCCTCATTTACCCGGGTTTGGGACCGGCAATTAAAAAAAATAAAATTGGTGGAGTTGGGACATATTTAGGACAAGGCTATCATGATGGTGATGAACGCTTTCTATCTGTTTTATTTCTTGTTGATTTTTTATTTATTTTTTGTTGTTGTTGTTGATGTTGTTTTTAGTTTGGTGCACACGGTATATGTACCAGCTCAACTTTTTGTCCCTCTGGTTGTAGCAGGTTCCTGGTGTTTCAGTTCAACACAAAACACTGTTTTGTTTGGAGCCCAAATCCGGACTAAGCCTTTTGGATTCAATAATATTATCATGCAATTTTTTGGATTCAACACTCTTATCATGCTGGAACCAGATCCTAAATTCAACTTTTATCAGACTCAGGCCTTCTATGGGCTGGGATCCCTTTTGGATCAATCAGACTCAGGCCTCCATAAACCCTATCGAGCGGGCTTTATTAAGCCTATATATACCTAGCCCAAATTTGGCCCCTTGACAGCCCTAACAAGAATCCTGTCCAATATTCTCCTGTGAGGGGGACTGCTGGAGCTCCCAAGTCCCGCCCTGACCATCCACAAGGCAGGACCCCCCTGAATTATATGGACCAGATCATGATGAAAGCCACCAATCCTGCATCCTGTCGGAGAACATCTTCCACATTAGGATACATATCTGGCCCTTCGGACTCAGACCCATGCTGAGAGCTTACTAATGCACCATTATCTCCTTCTACTAACAGAAAGATATAAAGAAGTCCTTATATTTATTTATATAAAAATGATTGGTTTCCAAGTACTAGAAAGTATTGTTCTAAAAACTAGACCGGAGGGCAAACCAGCGTTAGTAGAGGCAGCGGAAATACTTTTCAATATTCCCCCTTAGGTGGAGCTCACTTCTCAATACTCCCCCTCGGGTGGAACCCGGCCGGCGCACTTTTGGCGATACGCATTTTTTTTTTTTTTTTTTGCGCCGAGTCATTCCTCCTGGGATTCGAATTCACGACTGGTTAACTTTGATACCATATTATGTTTCTTTAGTTAGCCATTCCTACAAAAACCTCAAGGCGTTAGTAGAGGCAGCGGAAATACTTTTCAATAGAGTGGTCCAACCAGGTCCAACCATCTATTTGGTCCTGGCATGGTATAGAAGATAATAAAGAGTTTTGATCTAACTGGACTGGTGAGGTGCCAGTTCAGATCAACCAGTACTCATCTGGTCTATTTTTTCTTAACACTACTAGAAACTATAGAATTAATAGGTTGGTTTGTTGCAGGGTTTTTTGGACGAGCAATTTCTTCAGCTGGAGGAACTCCAGGATGATGTTAACCCTAATTTCGTCGAGGAAGTAGTCGCATTGTATTTTAAGGATTCATCAAGAATGATGATTAACATTGACGCGGCCTTGTAAGTTAAATTATTGGTTTTCTGATAATATTGCAATGTTTTGAAAAAAATAAGGTGATACTGGTCCAAAAAGGTTGGAACCCAGATTTGAGTCCATTCCAGTAAAGGTTGTGGACCCTAGATTTGGGTCTGGGCCTGGTGTATTGGGCTGATGGACAGTCTGAACCCATTGTTATTAAATAGGGCTCAGGATTTGGTATGAGACAGATGTGGGATGGACCCAGGGCCATTCACAGCTAGTACCCACATTTATTTTTCCTTCTCTAATTTGTTTTTCCACACGTTTAGTTTTGATCACTTGTATTTATGTGATTCTAATTTTTGATTTGTTTACAGAGAGAGGAGTCCCCTAGATTTTGGCAAGCTGGAAACATACATGCATCAGTTCAAGGGAAGCAGTTCCAGGTATTAACATCTCCAGGACTTTCATACCATAATCTGAAATATGGACTTTAAATGTAAAGAGGAAGATTGCAGTGATGCTTAGCCAACTTGTTCCATTCTGGGCCTTTGGCTTGGACATTAGTTCTATGGCCCATGGCTGGACCTATATGATCAGACCAGATTAATACGAGTGCTGTTAGGGTTTCAACTTCAAAGCCTGTAGGCTGAGCCCGTTTAGACCTGCTAAGCTCGCTAACTTCTATCTGTAATACAAACATAAATATTTATTATATGCATGCATATATTATTTATAAACATCATAATTATATATTACATAAATGTATATTATTTGCATGCATATACAATGTAAAATATCATAATTATATATTCAAACATATAACTTGTATAGAATCATGAGTGTCACGACTCGGTCCGCCAAGCAGATATTGTCCTTTTTGGCTCATGCGACTCGGATCCCGTGGACTCTGGCCCAGTCTTGCCTCAAGGTTTTGTTTTCGGGTCCCTTTGAGACCCAAAACGCGTCTTTCTAGACTCACAGGCGTGAACCTATATTAGCCCATGCTCTGGACAACCTCTTGGTGATATGGGACGTTACAATGAGTTTATGACATTAGTGTTGCTCTATAAAGATTTGGACTCTACATATGTTATAAATTTTTTTAAGTTTTCTTCTTTTAGTGGTTAATGAAATTCTTACTTTAAAAATGAGAATGATCAAATTCTACGTACAACCTCAAACCAAATAGAGAATACAGATTTTGCCTGAGACCAATTTGGCAGCAGTTCCTCTCCTGTATATCATATCTTTCATTGGTGTTCATCTGGACCCCACGGAGTAGGGCCCACCAGCAACATGTCTAATTCTACTTCTAACATGCTCCATCTTTTTTGCCTTTTTTTTTTTATTGAATGCTATGGAATCAAACGAATCAGTGGTTTTGATGCAGCATTGGAGCTAAGAAGGTGAAGAACGAGTGTTCTTTATTTAGGGAATATTGCGAGCAAGGAAACAAAGATGGGTATTTCTCTCAACTTCTCCTAATATCATGATGATATAGACACTATAGCTCAATGTATAGTCTTTGGCCATCATCCATAGTTCAATTTTTTCACTATCTTAAAACACTTTTTATATAATTTCAATATATTTGTTATACAAAAAAATGCCTTAAAAACAGTATTAAGACGCTTTGCCTCATGTTTGAAACATATTAATTTTTCGATAATTTTGTAGAACAAGCTTATGGCACTATTAATGTTTGACATTTAGAACTTAATAATCTCTAGTGATCATAAAAAAGTCACAGAATGATACAATAAAGCCCTTTAATTTAAAATTATTAAGCAGTTACCATTTCCCTATGGCCCTTATAATTTTCTTCTATTTCAAAATATTGTTTAAATTAATAGTCTGATTAAGTTGTATTATATGAAGCAAATCTCATTGTATGCTTTATCATATGTTTGGCTCATTTCTGGTGAGTGACTGGATATTTTATTGAGAACTTTCTCCAACAAACTTATAGTGATGTTACAAATCTATTGTGATATTTTTATAAACTCAGAAGTCAATAGTATAGGCAACATATAATGGTTATGGAACTGTTGTACAATGCTTTTTAACTACAGTTGTCTTTTTTTTTTTTTTAAAGAAATTTGGTGCTATGATATTCCTGTCCCCTGAAGCCTTTCTGAATGACCCTTATAAAGGAAGTCAATTTTTAATTATTTATAATATGATTTTTATGCAGGGAACTAAGAATATATATAGTTATAATCTAATTATGCATTGAACATGAGCCAAGCCTAGATCAATGTGACAATCTCTCTCTCTCTGCGCGCGCGTCCCCTTCAAGTGTTTAGTCGCTCTAATTTCTTGCATGTATTGCAGATGTTTGAGGACATTTCAGCAAGTGAAAAAGGAGCATGCTATCTTGAGGAAGAAGCTTGAATCTTATTTTCAGGTCTCTTCCATCCGTTTACATCACATGGTTCTATTGAAGTGCCTACACTTTATTTGTTCACTGAGAGAGGATTCTATGCTCGGCAGATTTTCGTTCCATAGAAGAGAGGAATCTTGTATTCCTACCCTTCCAATAGAACTGCATCGAATAAAACCCATTCATGTTTTTCCATTTTTGCAAGAAAAATGTGTCTAACACCATACAATGGAACAATGAGCTGTGCGGAAAATTAAAATAATTTCCTCTCTGTCGTGGAATCCCAGCCACTTGCGCAAACACACCCATTGATGGTTCTCAGGATGGACGTATAAAATATCCCAACTTGCCATCCCTTACAACTAGGGCCCTCATTTTGGTTATCCAGACCGTTGATCTGATGTGCCTTCAGTGAGATAGAGAATTCCAAATACACCCCTCCGGATTGGAAGTCAGAAGATCCAAGCCATGAACAATCATTGAGTGCAAATGCATCATCAAGATGGACTCTCTACTGTCACCCAATATGGAAAAAGTTTCTCCAGCAGACTCCATCCTGGGTGAAGGCATCAAATCAATGATCCGGATCACCAAATATTAAACCCACTTTGTAGAATGAAGGCTGTAAGTAGAGAAATTGTTAATGGACCGGGTCGGTCGGGCCTTCGCATAGAAAGTTTGAATAACCCAGCCTATCAAGGTTGACCCAATAAGTTCATAACATGGGCTTTACCCATCCAGACCAGTCCCATTGACAGACAAGTAGGAGGAATTGCAGTTTCTGACCCATGAACGCACCAACCCCACCATAATTGGACCTAGTAATATAATGTTGTGGTTGATAATTTTCCCCTTTTGGGTTGGCTTTTGATTCACATTCCCAACCCATTTGTTCTGCTCTAGGTCTTTTCTAAAACTACTAGGAAGAATCTCTAATGAGGAGATTATTTTCTTTGATGTTTCAGTTGGTAAGGCAAGCTGGGCCTCTCCAAGCAGCATCTCGGCCCATGTGAAGGACTAAGCTTTCAGCACTAGTAATCTCAATTACATGTTATTCCATTGTCAAGCAAAGTGAGAGAGAGCTTGGCAGACTTTCCCAATTCCAATGTTTTAAGTAAAATATGTTGTAAAACTAAGTTGGGATTTACACATGAAATTAATGTTAACAGCTTGGTCGTTGGCTGTGATGTATTTGGATTTATAATGGTTTTTGTACTATGAACTGTCAATTTGTCCAATCCATGGCCAAAGTTTTGATCTTGGCGCTTGTCGTATCCAACGGTCAGGATCATTGCTGATTGGCCCTTCTGCATATAGGAAAACGAAAGATCAGAAAAGTCTCAAAGACCCATGTAAACTCACAGGATGATGGCACCAATGTGGTTAAAAATTTCTCTGAGTGCCCAACTTTTTCCCCTTGCATTTTTTCAACTCATGACTGATTTTCATATAGACTGAGTGGCTTGAATGTTATTGGCCACCATACCTTCTCAGAAAGCTAATTTGGAAAGCAGGGGTGCTATAAATGGGCCAGTCTATATTGGAGTGGGTATGGGCTTTATTTATGGTCTGGGCTCAGTGCTGGGCCTAGCTATGTTATTAGTTGAGAACATGCCTGGCCAGCCCAGCATATTTGGCAGAAAGAAGGAGATATAATTCACAGATAGGCGTGGCCTGGAACCAGGTGTGGGCTGGAAACATGAGGCCCAATAACTGAACAGGTTGGGCTGGGACAATCTTCAGCCTCACTTGACCTGACCATGTTTGGCTATGTGGAGCTTTTATTTATTATATAATATAGCAGAAAGTTTTCAAATTAATTTTGACTGCTTCCTCTCAATTTTGACTTTCACCTGACTCCACATCAATGGTCAACCAACAACAAAAGGCACATCATAATCCTCTATTGTTAACAGGCACTGGCCCATTAATAAATTAGTGTCATTTCATCCGGACTCCACTGTTCATTGTTATTGAAATTGGATACTTATGTGTCTACAAGGTCAGGTGTGGTTCACCTTCCAATGAAATTAAAATAAGAAAACTTGATAGATTCTCTTTAAGTTTTGATAATTCAAAGGAATATTGTCATTGGGTTATTGGTAATTAAAAGAACTAAGATCCTTGAATCACAAAGAGTTTTGGACTGTATTGGTAGGGGTGGCTATTTCAGACCCACCCTTAACCCAAACTTAGTAATTTATGGTTAGAGTTGATCCTTATCTTTTTTTTTTTTTGGTTAGGTCCATGTTAATATTAATATCTCAATTAATAAATGATTTGGGTTTGAGTTAATTTTATATATGCTAGCTATTTCACCCGCCAACCAAGCTCAACTTGGCTCATTCTTTATCTCACCAATTCAATTTGAATGTGACTTTTAATTAATTATTGGGTTGACCCTTTTAACTTTGATGGTTGGTGCTTTTGACATTTTTAATCCTAACAAAGAATGAGTAAAGTTCAGGTTAAACACACACATACTAAGCTCATTCAATGTTTCGACCCATCCAACCATTCCCTTCAAACTATCAATTTCTCTGTTTTCCATTGTTTTTAATGGCTGACACTTGTCATCATACTTTTTTTTTTCTTTTTTATGATAGTTTAGATAAGTGCCATTTGGTACTATGAACTTTTTTTTATATAGAAATTGAATAAGTGACACTTGTCAATAATTTAAGACTCCCTTGGCTTATAAATAGGCATCTTCTTCCATTTTAATCAAAACACTCTCATTTCCAAGTATTGGTTTTATACTTTTGGAAAACTAGTGCTATCATATTTAAGGTTTTATTTTATTTATTACTTTTCATGTATGTATTATTTTATGTATGTGTTTTTAAACAAATTAAGTAGTATTATCATATAATGTACATATGTAATATAAAAAGAGAGTTTTATTATAATTTTTAATCAAACTTGGTCTTGAAGCTTGGGTCCACGTCCAAGTATGCTAATGGGCTTTAAATGGGAGGACTTTATAGGCCTCTTCATTTTCAAAATAGGTGGTCACAAACTTGAGCACTAGGATATTCTTCAACTTGAGCTTGGACTCTTCTAATAAAAATAGACTTGAACATGGATACAAATGTGGCTTGAACTCAATCTGTTGATAGAATCCTTTTTTTTTTTTTTTTTTTTTTGAAACAAACAGAACCTATTAAAATGACTATTTTAGATATGGAAAATTGTTTGCATTTTTTCATTTTTATAATTAATTTTCTGTTTGATTTATACTAAAGTCCTCTTTTTTTTTAACGCCTTTGAATGTACGCTTTAAGTGCGATAAGTTCATTTCTCTTAAAATAAATTATCAAATTATTTATTAACTTATTTTTCTAAATTGCAGTTATAAATTAGTAATGAGAATAGGTGGCATGCAAAAAAGGTACATAGAAAATTTATGTCCTTCAATCTTGGAACACATGTGTGGCCCACATGGGGTGTGCAATGGCTTGGACGCCCCGCATTCTTGCAATTTCTGGATTTTCTATCTTTTCTTCCTTTCTCTTTCCTTATTTGATTTAAATTTGAATTTGGAATTTCTTCAAACACCAAAAAGGAAAATTTTTGGACTTTTAAATTTTGCGATAGGATGTGGACCCCACCTTTGCCGTCCATGCTTCGGAATCCATGCCCATTGGGTCTTCACTCTATGATTTTTTCCTCTTTTATTTCTCTTCAATATTCCTCCAGTTTTTCCATCATAAGCGGGCCTCAAATCTGATTCTTCTATTTCAAAATTAAAGAATAATCAAAGAATGTTTTTTCATGTGGGAAAAGAATAATGAATGGCAAGAGACCTGACTTACAATGCATGCATGCATACAAATATATCATGTTGATTGAAATTTCAAAAAACTACACAATGATGTAAAGAAATCATTCATGTTTACTTGTGAATTTTGAAAAAAATTAATGCCATAGTAGGATAATTGAAAAAGAAGGATTCCATGAAATCATGCAATTATGCAAAGTTTAATTTCATTGATTGATTTTGACTTGAATTCAACCTTAAATGCTCAAATGCAGTTTTTATGAAATTCAATGCAACTTGATGAGATTATCCTACATAAGTCCATAAAATCAATTGAAATAACGCTAATAAAATGCAGTTTTATGGACTTAATCTCATATGTGGATGTAATAAGAGCTCGAGTGGGACAACTACTTGCTCAACTGCAGTTGAGATATTTCATACTGGTGTTTCGCGGAAGAACAAACAATATTATTCAACCCACTGAAACCTTCAAACTGTTTAATCCTATATACTAAAACTACAAACACGACAAAATAAATAATGAAAAACCAAGCCGCACATTCAGTTTCCTAAGGCATGTTTGTTGCAAGTAATTGGAATTCCTAATAATTCTAATATTTGCATTTCCAAAAGATAATCAAGTTATTAATTATGGGATGAAAAAAAAAAAAAAAAAACCCTCCTCTCACGTGCGAGATTATAGAAGATCCCCCTTAACATCAAATAATTTCATCGAATTGAGTAACAAATGGCAAGAAGAACAACAATCCTTGGACACATAATGAATCTTGAAGTACTATTTCTGCATCTCACTAACCCCAATTGCTATTGGAATCCCATTGAGTTGATCTATGCCTGTTGGATGGTTAAAACTGGACAGATAATGGTGAATATCCAAAAACGAATCCCCTCGAGGGAAAATTGAGAATTAGTATCCAACCATCACCCTATATATAATTCACATCCTAGGCAAATGGGACGTTCCCTCCTTTTTTTTATCTCCTCTTTATATAATCTAGAAAAAAAATACATCAATTGTTTATTTGTAATCTTATTTCATAGTCTTGGTTTTAATAAATTTTTTTTTTTTTATATTCTTCATTGGCCATTCTCATAGAATAAAGATTTTTAAATTTTACTTTCAAAATAATGTTATAATTCTAATCATGATAGACACTCAATCATTGCATTACTATAAACCAATTCAACCAGCTTTTTATAAATATGGTATCCACTCAAACTAATTTTTTTTTTACAAAATACATCAAAATGTGATGGCCCACTTGACGATTAGCATGATTTTTAAAATATTATAGAAGCAAAAGTTCGCATTTTCAAACTATCCACTCCCGTACGTGTCTTATTAGAGCACAGGCTTTAGCCCGGGCCTGCTCTGCTTGTTTCAAAATGAGATAATAAGATCATAATTACCTTTCACTTGAGAAGACTAGGTCTGGTGAGGTAAAACCCCACCATGACTATGAGTGAATCAACCATGATCTGCCACGTCACTGTAAAACAATCTGCCTGAGGCTGCCAGACAATTCTTCTTGTAAATTTAAGCATCCACATGCACGGATACTTTAAAGTGGACAACATATCTTGCCATACCATACTTCACTTTCTATGTACATAAAAAAAAAAAAAAAAAAAAAAAAAAAATCTATGACCCTGCCATGTCCATGATATCTCCCTGGATCGTACACTTTGCAGCTTCACTCTCATTGGTCTATACACAATGTCAATTTGATTCACGCGTGTAATATGTACCAAGCTTGTAACATATAAGACTCTAGCCAGATTAAAGGGCATGTTTGGTAGAGGAGAAGATGCTCATGTGACATTGTGAATCCAATCCCAAGAATGTATCAATTTCGGGACTCGTAAACTACAAGCATTTTTTGTGGCTGAAACTTTAGTTTTCCACTTGTTTTGACCCATAAAACATGGTACAGTAAAATTGCAAAACAAACATTGCGTATGGTTAATGTGGACAACTCTTCAGATTCTGATGGAATTCATTTGATCTACATTCATGCTCCAAACAACTTAATCTCACGCGAAATAGAATGAAACATTTTTGGACTAGTCACAAAATATATAACCAATTCTCTGGCTGAAAAGGTCGGTCCTTGGAGTCCCAAGTGCACTTAAATAACTAAAAATCTGTAAATGGGGCATAACAACAGTTGCCCAAAAGCCAGAAAAGCATTAGACACAGGTACTACACAAAAACAAATAATATATGCCTCTCAAAATTCATGCCTTATTGTCTAAGGAGATAATCCACCAAAATCCGCTGCCCTAACAGCTTATTCTCAACTCAGGAGAGAGAGAGAGAGAGAAACCACAGGCCTGAGCAGGAATATCCATCACTACTTCATGGTCCTGCAATTATACACTGGTTTTGACAACCCTATGCTGTGCAAGCATAAATTAATGGCTCGCTCCTTTTTTTTCTTTCTTTTTCTCCCCCAATATGTCAGCATTCCTCGACTGATCCAACCCTTAGGATTCTTCAAGCTCAAGGTAATGTGAATGAGAAGCTGCAAGCAGAGCAGCTCCAATGCCCGATCCATCATTAGCAAGCTCAATGACTATATTCTTAAAAGCCTCTTCTCCAAGCAACTCATTGAGTGCACTCACTATACACTGACTGAATTTGGTGTAGTGCTCAAACAGCCCACCATCCATGGCTATCACTGTTTTCTGCTTGTCATCATCCCTGACAGTGTCTCTTCCTATCTTCTTCAGAATGCCCATGATCCCAGCTGCAGCGAGACGGGCCCCTCGTGTGGCAACAATGTCACAGAGCTCAACAATCACTTGCCGTTTTTTAAGGGAGGTGCTAGAAATCTGAAATATAAGGAAAAAGAAAGAAAAGAAAAGATAAAACAGATGAAAGGATCAATCTACTTAGGTCTGTTCATTTCCATGGAATGCATAAGACTTCATGTCCTAAGTGTACAAAAATGCAGATGAATATCTAGAATGAGCACCGAATCTTTTGGGGAAAAAGAGCATCAAATAACCTTTACTTTTATGGAAATAGAATCAAGGGAAGATAGAAAATGAATACCCAGCCATCAATCCTCGGAAACCCAACGTCCTATCTATATTGCTAACTTATATCCTTCACCTTGTCACCTCATATCCTCCACCCTCACCTCTTCAATAATCTTAAAGATGAACTCATTCAACCATGAAGTCCCATGTATTCAATTCTATGTATATTATGTAAACAAACAGGCCCTCAGTTCTATTTTAGGATAATGCAGTTTGACAGTTTTCTATCTCTTGCAATGGATGCTTGAATGCTCTGTATCATTTTAAGACTTCTTTTGTTGTATGCAGCATAGTGAAAGACCCATCAACGGAATCACAGGTTTTCTGGTGCCTTCCTCAGAGACATTTGGTGCAGCGATAATTTGTGGGTGAAAGCCACCTTTTTAGGAGTTTTTTCTGCAATGTCGAGGACCCGGAGTTCCTACCCAGGGGTGTTCCGTGGAAGAGGAAATGCAACGGCTCTACACAAACGCCTCTTGAATAGTTACTACTTTGAAGTAGTCTATAAGGCTATGTTGATGAATCTCAAATTCTGAGGTGCATAATTTCTTCACAAACTGAGGGTGGTTAACCTGTTTCTGTCTTCCCACATTTCTAAGTGAATTTGGCAAACAGATGTGGTACTGGCCACAAGGTACATTTGCACTGCAAACAACATTTATCCATTTCTGAGGACATTTGTCTTGACCCAGAGTGGATGACAGACATCCGAATGAATTAAATGATCATGGATGGATGACATACATCCAAACATGCATTTCAATGATGATGTAGAACTCCATCAATTAGGGGTGGTTGGTCACATGTCCAGGCATGAATGCATAATCTTAAAGCAATTGAGAATGTAAGATATTGAAACCACAGGTAGGGGGCTGAAACAGAAAAACATACTTCCAAGATATTCTTCAACTTGCTTCCAACTACCCTTAAATCAGGAGAGGTGTCATGATGCATGGCAGCAATGTCAGGAGTCCTACACATTTCACAACCCAAAATTTGATCAACCCTGAATGCAGTGTACAATGAATTGGATGAAGCAGTAAATATCTAAAAAACATCACAGGTTTTCACATATCAATAGATACAGAAGACACTGCCGGTACCCAAACTTAGAACACATTCAGTGATGAGACAAAAAAAGAAACAAAAGATTATCCACATCTCACAGTGCCAAGGAAATAGCAACATAAACTAGACCCATTAAAGCCACAAGAATTCATACCAAATAACTTGGCAGTCAATTCAGCACGCCGGTTGTGAGTTCATTTGAGCAACTTGTAGTGGTTAGAACAAGATTTTCTATTTTACAGCCAATCTTAACTGAAACAATGTCTAAATTCCCGACACCACCATAAGCAAGAAATTTAAAATGTATTGCAACAATAAGGTATTTGCAATCACGATCCTTACAAAGGTTATCCATGATTATATCCACAGAGAACAAGAATATCAAAACCATCTCTCTGTTCATTGTGCATATGCTAAAAATGCGTACGTAAATTAAAAAAAGGTAAAGTGCTTCCTCTATTTTGGAGTGAATTGGGTTCTTGCTGGGTTATTGCAAGCTTGTGCAGGTCCATTTCCCAAAAGGGGAAAGATTTTGTGGAAGACGGAGCTCCTGTTGTCGCATGGTCCTTATGGAATGATATGGAAGCTGGGGGTCTTTAATTGTAATGAAAATTCCAGGGATTCGGGGCGTCAATGATAGGAGTGAGAGGTAGTGTAAGGAATGCCAAACCATTATGGTCACCTCCTAATCAACGGTGTTCAAAATTTATTTACTAGAGCATCTCAAGGAAAAGTAGACCGGAATGCATTAAGTGGATAGAAAGAAATAATTTAGGGGGAGTTTTGTTCATCTTTTCGATACTGGTTGGGTTTAAGTAATCTAATGAAGAAGTAATTTTGGTGGCCAGAGAGGATTTGAAATTTAAAGAGGACATTCTTCCAATGCAATTACGAAAGCAAATAATTTTGCGATCCAATCTTTATGCCATTTGCACGTGTTTTCAGTTGTGCACATACGGCAGAAATCTAGGCTAAAGACGTTTATGAACTGGCCATCTATTTTAGATAACTGTTTTCAGAGAGGCTTTCACTTCTTCTCAGGGTGGTATTTTGTTTCTTTTTGGCTATGCAGATTGAAGGCCCACAAAGGGGAAGGGGTAGGCTCAAGAGGACGTGGATGGGTGAGTAGTAAAAATAGATATGAAGACGTGCAACTTATCTGAAGATTTGGCTCAGTATAGTTCAGAATGGAGAAACATAATGCATGCAGCCAACCTCAACATAGTTGGGACAAATGATGATGATGATGATTTGGGAGAACTTTCTTTATGCTAATAGTACTGTTTTCATATACTGTATGGCTTTCCCTTTCAGCTCATTTTTTCCCCTTTTAAATACAATCATTTACCTTAAAAAAGGTCAATATCAAGTGGATTTCTGAGTGGCTTAAATGTAAGCACTACAAAAAGCAGCCTGATAGTGGAGCTGTAATAGCTTGATAAGTGTCACAAAATATATAATAATATATTTTCAACTTCCAAGGTGATAAATTCTACTAAAACTAGTGGCTCCAAGATACCTGGAATTTTACTAGTAGTTAATGTTACTCAGGAAAGGCTTGTGGATAATTAGAAACTGACACTCAATGACCTACTGTCAAAGCCAACTGAAAATTAAAATGCAATTCCATATCTGCCATTCAAATGGGATATTACATAGAAAAGATCCCTTCTTTTTTCCAACCCTGATCAGTTAATGAATAAGTCATGGAGAATGGTTATGATCTCAGCAAGCTCAGAAAATGGATAACCATGAAGAGTTCTTAATGTAATCATCAAAGCATACCTCAATATGAAAGGAGTTTTAAGCTTCACTGGAATGGTA
This sequence comes from Cinnamomum chago, assembly GCA_038049695.1. Lineage (NCBI taxonomy): Eukaryota > Viridiplantae > Streptophyta > Magnoliopsida > Laurales > Lauraceae > Cinnamomum > Cinnamomum chago. The sequence continues at coordinate 13,820,187 of CP142451.1, forward strand.
TCGCCAAAAAAGGCAACTTCTTCAGCCATCCTACATAAAACTCTGCGTACGATGTCTCCCAAATACATCCCTGATATTAATTTCTCAAAAATCTGTCGACATTGAAAATATTGTTCAATTTGCAACACACATTTGATTATTCTTCAAGCATAAAAGAACAAGTTCACATACATAGAGTAAATCATAATTACCTGTTCACCTGGGTTCAAGCTCTCAACATCTAATGCATGATCATACTCTGTCAGTGGAAGATGAGATGATCGGAAGTTCCCCCACTCCATGTTTATAACCTATGATGGGCAACAATATTAGCTTTGTGGACAGCCATGTGATTAGAACTAATTCACTAATCCAATTCCACCTAATCACCAATTCAAGTTTTAGAAACAAATTAAACTATGATCTGAATTAGAATAAACAAATCCATAATGCCCACTAGAGACTGCTGCTAACCATCTCTCCTGATTTAGGCAACAGACCATTCCACTTGGGAATTGCTTGTGCACGTTCTACATACGCTGCATTTGTTCCAGTCCCCAAGATCACAGCAGCAACAACGTCATTATTGTAGTATCTGCCTCCTGCCAAAGTTCCAATTGTATCATTGACCTGTACATGGCAGTGACTAGGCTTTAGATGAATTGCCTTTGTACCACTTCAGTGTGAAAAAAAATAAAAATAAAGATGATGTAAAATCCAAATATAAGAACCGAAGAATCACTCATTTGGATCGTACATTACAGTAAAATCCCAGGCACAGATCAAGCAAGGAAGCATCCAAAACAGACTTACAAGTGCTGCCACGCGCATATCAAGACCTTGCCTTTCGATGGCCTTAGTCAATTCAACCACCACATCTGCTCCAACCTAACTTTACAAAAATCAAGAAATGCCTAATCAGAAACATGAAATACTATAGAACGTGGGCATCACAGCATCACAAACGCATAGACGTACTATAGTAGGTTTAGGCATTTAAAATAGGCTTCTTGAATCAGGTCTAAGGCGTTTCTCCTCAATTGAAGGGTCTTTTTAAACAAGTGCTAGGGTCCATCCCGTAAAGTAATCATGAAATTTAAAGTAATTAGGTTGCGTTCAAAATTGCCTTCATTGTAGCAACAGTTTTCCCAACATCTCATCAACGCTTGATTTAATCCTCGCATTGAATAACTGGCACTAGTTTTCACAAAGAACTACAGGATTCCAGTTGTATGGTGTTACTTTGTTAAATCTGCCGCAGTGAATGTCTTGCGCAGGTTTGCAGAGAGAATGACAGCTCAAAGCTCAATGGCTTATTCCAAACTTGTCTCTAACTGTGGTAACTAGATAACCAATCATATTAAGCAGTTTTGTTTCATCCAAACATCAACTTGCACCCAGAAAAACGCCTTCAATACAAGAAATGCATATCTGAGCAATAAAATATGTATATGTTTATTGAGCCACACAACCATGTTATCCCGCATATTGTATTTTCTCCTATTACAGGTTGGCATGCACATTTAGTGGTTATAGCTAAGCACAGTGACGTAGTCCAAGTGCATCATAGGCCCAAGATTCAGCCCACTGGTCAGCCAGCCTATTGGGCCTAAGGAAAAGTGGGTCAGCCCATCAGGCCTAAACTTATTGGGTCAAGCCCATAGTGACTGATCCATTGGGCCTAACCCATGGACAGCCAGCCCAACTATGATTTCTTTCTTAGTATGTAGCTTCCCAATAAAGTTTCTTGGATCTAGCAAGACATTGATTCACACGTAATCAGTAAAAGACAATTGATTGACATGAAATCAGTGAAAGAAAGGAAGGAAGATCCTATTAAGCAATTTTTTTTTTTTATAGGAAATCAATTTCAAGGAGGAAAATGGGAAATCCTATCTAGGTCCCTAAAAGGAAGAATTGACCTCCCCTACTCTGACTATATGCAATCTCTCATTTGTGAATGAATAAAAAACTCCTCCCTCTTATTATTGCGAGCAAGTGTTTCCCCTTGTGTGAAGACTCCTTGGGATGCCAATGGTGTTGATTCCAAAAGCTGGGCATCTGTGTTGAAGGTGAGAAGACTCCATCTATCACTGGTCCCATCATTTAGACTACTTTGCATATGGGTTTATGAAAATTATTGCGTGTCAGGTTCCATAATTTAAGTTTGAAAGGAGGTCTTATAGCTTTCCAACCAAAGAGCAAGTTTTTGGAAGCTGTGAGAAATTAAGGAGCATAAATGAGGAGTCCAGACCAGGTGTGAGAACAGCTAGGCAGTCTTCGCTTCTGATCACTATCATTTAGATCTGGATCTAAGGATCAAGGTTGGAAATGGAAAAGATGATTCCCATTTGGATCTGGGGAGAACACATCATGAGACCCTGCGTTAAATGGACTATTCACAAAGTAAAAATTGGATGTAAATGTGGGATTTTCGCATGTGGTTTGTTTAGCAAATGATAAGCGGATAGGTTGGCAAAGGAAGGGATGATTTATGATGTCTCTTATCGTTTCTAACATGTAGTTTATCATGCTTTTTCTTTTTTCTTTTTTTGTGCCTTTTATATTAGTGGTGTTGTGTCTGTTGTGTTGGTGGTGGTGTGTATCTGTTCTGTATTTATTTTTTTGTGTCGCACATGTGATGTTCTGTTTCTCTCCTATTCTTTGAATAAAATTACAAGTTATCAACATTTAAAAAAAAAAATGCAGATGGTGGCACAAAAAGGTGCATATGATGGTGGATTTAAGAGTTTTCACCTTCATTAAGGTGGCATTTAGATGACACATACAATGATATTGCAATATTTTGAAACATGTCATGTATCATCCTCAAAATGATAAAAACTTTGCAATGTTTACATTGCATAGTGGGTAGTTTGGTCATTTGTTACTAAAATTTAATTCTTTTATCTAGGGGCTGATATTACATTATACCTCAGAGTGAAAACTATATTAAGGGTTTAAAAAGGAAAGAGAGTATAATTCATCAGCCAAAAGCAAAACCAAACAGTGATATTTTTCTTGAGTCTGAAAGAGCATTCTTCCATGCATGATGACATGATTACTCAGAGATCATGTTTTCCCCATATTAATCAACCAGATGGGAAAGAATAATACTAACTACTGCAAACAATACCAAAAGGCAAAAACCAAAAAGAATAATCAATATTTTGAGAATATAAATATGAGCTGGATATTAGGAATTAACCGCATCGTCAATGAAGAAGCCTTTTGTCCACTTTATAAGAGTGCCAGAAGCAATGGAGTTTTGCCTCACTGGGAAAGAAAATGTAAAACCAAGTTCCCTTTGCCGGCCAATGGAAGCATGAAAATCATCACTCTCTGTGGAAACAAATTCCGCTAATTCTGCAGCAATGAAATCAAACAGTTCCTGAAACCAAATAATTACAAGAAATTAGAGAGATATTAAATGGGTCAGCAAAAGCAGCATTACCAGCATCTTGAAGTCTTTAACTGCCAGACAAACGGCACTTACATCTGAAGTTCCAACCATCAGATGGGGAGGAATGGCAACCTCCTTGCACTCTTGCTTAATAACATGCGCTTCCTTCCCTCCTAGAAGCACACGCAGCACGCGGAAGTTTGTACCGCCAAGGTCCAGTGCGTAAAATGATCCTTTCTCATTCCTAAAAGATAAATGAGAGAAAGAACAACACCATCCATGAACCAATTAAGATTCTTTTAATAAGATTCCTGGTCCTTTCGGCATCATGAAATTAAAATAAACAGATGCAGTTAATAGGCCTATGATAGCCAAATACTTCAAACTAGGCCACATACCATGTCATATCATATCCAGCACTACACCTTTTATGTGTAACATCCATGCCCCTGCCATATCTATGGCATGTCCATGCCGTATCTGATCATTATAGGTTTACAGTTGCCCTTAAATTTCCCTGAGCAGATTTAGGTGGCCTAATATTAATTTTGCTTCAGGGGTTGTTTTTGTGAAAATGGGATTTACACATTTAAAATTCGCATATGTGACATATATTACCATGTTTGTTTAGAAGCACCATTTTTTATGAGTAAAATATATGGGGCGAAAAGGGAATGATCAAGAAAGGATCTATCTCAGTTTTTATAGAAATTAGTCACCTTCGGCACTTCAAAACTTTTAAACAAAGAAATTAGTGGGGCTCAAACACAATCAACAGTTCAGATCATGAATCGGGGGCCCACAAAAGTGCAGAAAATAAAAAAAATGGGATTAAGTTTTCCTTTTCGCATATTTCTCAAAATCTATGAGGATTTAAGATATGAAACTTCATGCATTGGGGCTTATCTTTATCATATCTATGAGATTTATTGAACAATTTGGATCATGAATGGGGCCTGCAACTGCAGATAACCAAAAAGTGTGATTTAGATGTTTTTGTGTTTCTCATTGGTTTCTCAAAATCTGCGAGGGTCTAAGACACGAATCTTCACTTCATGAGGTTTACCATTTACATGCGAATACCAAATGGACACGAATCTTCATTTCATGAGGTTTACCATTTACATGCAAAATACCAAATGATTTCGATAATGAATTAATTGAGAGCCCACAAAAATGCAATATATATATATATATTATTTTTTTAAATATTTTTCAAAATATATGAAGATTTAAGATATAAAACTAAATATCTTGGGGTTTAGTAGTAACATCATTTTCACACCTACATGTGAAAATGAGAAAATGATTCACAACTACCATTTTTTTTTTGGATAACCCACGGTATCTCCCACCCAATAATTCACAACTACAATTGGGAGAAGGTTCCGGTACATTGTTGACATAAAAAAAAAAAAAAGACAAAAAAAACATGATAATTGGCCGCAGATGATCAATTGATCAAAGCCTGCAACCCGATCAAAGTTGGTCCATACAAAAATCAAATTTTGATCGATAGTCATCCTATGTCTTGAAACCTCACCATTGGATAGCTATCGTCATAAGCAGATCTTGTCAAAATCTGACACCAGATGAAGCCGCATGAGCCAAAAGAGCAGAAACCATCATAAAGTGGGCCCCCCGCAAAATCAGATTTTGATCAGGGACAAGATGATACCTTAAATCCATATCATTGGACAGGCCAATAGGACTGCAAAAGGATAGAAGATAGTTGATGGGATTTGACCTTATGGCCCATTGCAGGCCGAAATGAGATGGGAGGTGGATTGGCGCCTTTTGAGGTAGGAGTTGTGAAATGTTTTCACCAGTTTTGAGGTGTGAAAATGGGCCCATTTTCATCATTTATGGATATGATTCATAAATGAGTACAAACATGTGCGTATCCATAAATGGTACGTATGTAAATGGGTGCAAACAAACAACTCATTAAAGATTCTCATTGGCTCATTATGGTGCCAAATAGCATTTTTGCTCTTATTGTTATTGTCAGCTTGTTGTGATGCCTCATAGTGTTCTTATGGGTCAAGAAGCAATCTAGTGTCACATAACTAGCTAAAGTTCAAAGTTATACAGCATATTAAAAGGCATAAAAGAAGACTTCATTCTGATAAGGATAATGGATCAAACAATAAACATCAATGATGCCTAAGGAAGCACTAGGCAGAGAGGATTTCTCATTCTCACATGCACACTCTCTCGGTGTGTATGTGTGGGTGCATGAGAGAGTTTTGGGGGATTGAAGAAAGAGGAGACCGGGATTTTCCTAAATCACCTATCATGCAAAATAGGAGATGGATTCTATCGAATAGAGACAATTTAGAGAAATCCGTATACTCGCTCAATCTTCTTTTCCTATATACATAGCCAAGTCCAAACAAGTGAACGAGCTTAGAATCCAAATCCATAGCCACTCAACATTCTCACTCTCTCTTTCTAAATTATATCTCTAAAAATATTCAACTTTTATCCAGTAGATAGATCTTGCCATCCACGCCATCCATCATTACCCTCAATCCAGAGGATTTAAACCAACGATGGTGATGATCTCTCCCACTCATCATCTCAATCCCCCAGTTCTTGATTCTCCCTCAAATAAACTAATTGATTTGTCCATCGTAATAGATTTCACTTCATATGATCTACAAACACAATTCCCCATTCTAAGCGTAAGTTTCAGTCTCACAACCACACAATCAATCCACATCAAGAACAAAATATAACAAAACTCAGGAGGAAAAAAAAAAGATCAAATCAAATCAAATCCAATCAGGCAAAATAGAGCAGGAAAAACAAAAAAAGACGAGATCTTTGGATCGAATACCCAGTGGGGAGGCTATCGACATAGCTGAGGATCATCTTCAGCTTGCTCCCGCCTTCGGACGCAAGGCCGGCATGCATCTCCACAGTCATCGCGTCGGCGACCTGCCGGAGCTTCCCGATCGGAGACGCGCACTTCTCCTCGAACTCTCTCAGGATCTCCGCCGTCCGGGCCCACCTCCCGTTGTTCTGCATCCGGCGCCGGGCGATCAGCACCGCCAACGCGCACGCGGCGGCCGCGCAAACCACCGCCGCTCCCACCACCGCCTTCCCCATCCTCGGAAGCTGCTGCAGATAATAAGAAAAAGAAAAAAGCCCTAGATTCGCACGTGCTGTCTTGAAGAAAAGCTCGTAGGAACCCTAGAAATCGCAGAATCCCCTTCCTGCAGCTTCTTCTCTCTCTCTCTCTGTCTGTCCTTTTTCTTTGATTTCGTTGTTGTTGTGTTTGGGGATTGCTTCAGAGAATTTATAATCCAAAGAAGAAGGAAATGAAATTCCAAGGAAATCTGGAGAAACCAAAGCAGCTGATTGGAAAATCTCAAATCTTCACAAATTCTCTCAAGAGAAGGAATGTGAAATCCATGGTTTTATTTTCCTTTTATATTGATTTCTTTGTTCAAGGAGCATGGATTCTTTGGAGTTTTCCTTTGCTGATGTCACCCTTTTATCATTATCCAAGACTTGGTTCCGGACACGTGGCAAAGAGATGGATATGATCTTTAATGGGTCCCACATTAGGTTCCCTTCCCCACTTCCTATTTTTTTTTTTCTTATGAGTCCGGGTGAAGAGGATCCCTGTTTCGTCCAAACAGGAGATGTCTGTTTGGATGAAATATAGGGCGCCACCTTAGGGCGGAAGGTGGCACCCTATGTTTCGTTCAAACAGGCATCCCCTGTTTGGACGAAACAGGGGATCCGATTCCGAGTTTGAGAGGTCTTACGTTCAGTGGCATTGTCGGATTGGATCCCAAAACAATTGTTACTACCAAGGGACGAGATTTTTATCTGTTGTAGACACTTCTTGTAAAATCTATGCAGTATGAATAAATATATAATGATTGGTTTTATTTTCATCTAGTATTGGATTTTGAAATGTAATTTAAGAAATTTCTAAATTTCCAGACACCATAAAATCTATGGATGCTCAGCATCCAAAAACTACACCCAAAATATAGTAAAAGAAGAATTTCTAAATTTCTAAAAGTCATTTGGACCATTCATGCGGTCAGAATTTCTTAATGTTAGGCAAGAAACGTTAGAATTTGAAAATGCTAAAGCCATCATATAAAAAAAAAAAAAAAATCCAACATTTAGAATTCCTGTCAGGAATTCAAGTAAAGAAACAGTTCCTGGACCTCCAAATCGAATTGAATCCATCGACTGTTTTCTATTTTTCCAAATTGAACTGAGTCACCCATGTGCTCAAACCGGACCAAAATGAAACGAAGGCTCGATTTAGTTATGGTTTTTTCGTTTTATTTTATTTTTACAAAAAAATGACAGTTCAACGGATGAGAGACATTAGACTTCAAATAACGAAGTAAGCGTTCGAGTCTTTTTCAAATAATTTTTCATATTTATTTATATGTTTTATATTAAAAAAACGCATAGAACCAAACCGAACTGTTCAAATGAAATTTAATTCATGACGAAACCAATCTACTACAAAAACCAATCCCAACCTTTAAATCGGTCCAAATCAGATTAGCGGTTTTTTTTTTTTTTTTTCTCCTAGGAAATAGGCTAGATAGACGGAGAGAGGCGCTTGGTTGATGTTTATAAACAATAGTCACACCAATCGCTAAATTGTTTCAGTCGTAATTTCCCCTTTCTATGAGTGATTTGGATTTGATTTCAGTCCTGTCATAGGTCCATGAGCTGGACCTAGAGTCTATATAAGCTAAATGAGGAACGGTCTATAAGCTAAACGAGTCAGTGTCATCCTGATGTAAACTAAAGACCAAACCAGGTCGTTATTCGTGGCCCAACTCATCGAACACATTCAGCACATCACTTGGCCAGCTAGCCCAAGTTGTCTTTTATCTTGTTTATAGACTGCCACGGCAGCTATCACAGTATGCATTGAATAATACGCACTGTTAAATGCCTTTAGCAGGTCCAATCCTAGTGCTCCATGTGCAAGACAATGTCTCTACTCCGCTACTCCCTACTCCCTACTCCCTACCACCATTCTAATTAAGCATGCAGGGATAATTACCTGCATTTGGGCCTCACATCTGAACGAATGTGCAGAAGTGGTCCTAATGTCAGGCCCAAAACAGACTGAAGCGATCAACTTCTGCTGGGCAAAGGGGTGGTCCTGCAAACTTCAAGGACTGCAATCAACCCGTTCATTTTTAGGCAGTCGGTGCGGATGGTCTATCTTACACAATTTGATCACAAGAACATCACTAGCTCTGATACCATAAACACTTTTAAGATAAATTCACCGTAAGTTTCATAAGAAGAACTCCTCTCAATTTATACTTTAATATTTCAAATTCAAAATCAAACTAACTCTTATCCTAATCCTAACAATTCTCTAATAATCCTCTAATTAGGGGTGCACGGCGGGCGGTTTAGGCGATTTTGTTTTATGGCGGTTTGTAAAAAGTAGAAACTGTAATTGCCCAAAGTATAGGCGGTTGGGTGGTTTTTTTAGCGGGCAACTTGGATGGCATGTTGGACGGTTTGATATTTGTACCTATCTCTCTTTTATTTATTTATTTATTTTTATTTTTAATAGAATGTAACTAAAGTTTCAAAGTACTTAACATAAAGAATAAAAATTAAACATGATTTTTAATAAAAGTTAATAATCAGTGATAAACAAAATTTTCAACTAAGTATATGAATGTAAAATTAAAGTCCAATGGCATCACAAAAATTAAAAAAATACAATCACTTATATAATACAACGTCCAAAAGTCAAAAATCTAATAAAGAAACATCTAAATTAAAAAATTCAATGTCTAAATTTCAATAAATAAACTTCCAAATTTCGAAATTCAATGTCCAAATGCTAAAAGAAATTCAAAATCTAAACTTCAAGTTCGTACAGATCGATATATAATTTGAAGCAATCATGTAACAAAAAAAAATCATAGTTAGAATAATAATAATTGATAAAAGATAATAAACATCAATGTTTAGTTTAGTGATAAAATTGTAAGGTCGTCAAACTGTCATACAATATAATCTAGACTTGTATTGGAGTTGCACTAGGATCATGAGACGTGAGGGGACCCATAGAGTAGAAGTACTATCTGTAAAGGAATATAACTCTTGTCAGTTTATAATTTTTAATATAAAATATAATAAAAAATTATAAAAATTAAAAGTAAGAAATGAGCAGGCGGGGCAGTTTGAAACCGCCTACTCAAATGTCAAACCATAACTGTTCGCTCATTAGTACGGATTGAAACCGCCCCGCCTACCTAAAGGCGGTTTTGACGTATATCCACTTGTAGCGTGGCAGGGAAGAGCGGAGCGGACGGGTTGACGGGTTACGGTTATTTTTGTGCAACTCTACCTCTAACAACTCAATATTCTCTAACAAGACCCGGTTTTTTATTTGAGTCTGGGTCTAGGTCAGAGTCCATTGCTCGGACCCAAAAAGGGAAAAATATCAGCTCTAGGTTCAGGCTATGGGTTTATATCCAAGGGGCCAAACACGGATTTTAAAAATAGTAAATATATAAGCTGTGACCAGTGTGAAACTCATCCGGACTATCCTAACCATTGAGTTTGATCCATCTTACATTGCTAGCCATTGTTAATAGAACTACCATATCTCCACCATCTCAGATTATTCGACTTGAAATTTGGTGGGCTACTAATCCAAACATAGAGATTCTCTTCCCCCAATCCTCCCACTAATGCCCAACTGGGCTATCAACCAAGGTTCAGGTGGACCAGGCTCTTCATGTACGTCTTTAACAAATAAATTAATTTTATGGCGGAGAATTTTCTCCAAAAAGCACATTGCATGTCTAGACAAGCTCTATAGCACCCACTTTGCTTAGGGCAGCCCCTTGCATATTCTTGTCATCCCGTGATTTGGCATTGGGCCCATTTCACACTCATTGAACCTATTGAATCTAAAAGAGGAAAAAAAGATCTTTGGTTAAAATGCCATCAACTTTAAAGTCATTAAATCAAGGATTAGGATCTAATATGACCAGCTGAATTTCTGGCTGACCTTTCTATATCTACCCTCTCCTCGCCAGTAGGGCCCCATAAACTGCACCGCACATAAAGAGCATGTGGTTTGTTTGTCGTAGAAAGTTTTCCCTGGTAGCAAGATGCCTTGTAATGAACTGGATGTTTGTTTCAATCCGCATTGAATTCCTTCCTTTGTTTAGTAAGATTAGAAGCAATGTCTATGTGCTTGGCATTCGGAAAGAGTTACGTCGACGGCTGTTGGTGGGCTGGATGTGGAAACAAAGACCAAAAAAGTGGATTTTGACAACCAATAGCTATCTTTTAAAGGAACCGTGGCCGGCTTGATCATAAGACCACCAGCTGGCCACGGCTCTAGAACCATGAAGGTTTTTAAGAAAATGAATTTATTAAGATAAGCCAATTTTTTGAGGAAATGACCTCAAGTTATACATAATGGAAATTTTCAAATATGCCCTTACGTTTTTGCATTATTTTTTAAAAAGGACACAAGTTTTGAAACTTTTCAAATTAGTCCCTAAGCTTTTTAGTAAATTTTCAATAAAGGACATCCAGCCATTTAAAGATATTTTCTGATGACTTGTTCCCTCAATATTTTAAAAATACCTAAATTACCTTTCATTTAAAACCATGACATAGTTTCGACAGACACTACATGCAATAAAATGCTGTAGGAATACTGGGTGTCCTTGATCACCGTGAGGACACCGGCGAGGAAAACGAGGAGAATATATATGAAGTGAATGAGAGTTTTATTACAATGAAAAGTAATTTGGATATTTAAAAAAAAAAGGAAAAAGTTGCCGAAAAATAATTTTAAATAGATGGATGTCCTTAATTGAAAACTTCGTGAAAAACTTAAGAATTAATTTGAAAAGTTTTGCAACTTGTGTCATTTTTTGAAATAAAACCGAAACTTAAGGATTTTTTAGTACATAATGATAATCAACAACTAAAGTATTCTAGTTCTAATTCAAAGCTAAAATCTCTAACTAATCATATTGACCAATTCAATTCTAATCTTAATCAATCTCTTAACACCCACAACTATGATTGAGACTTCCCAATGGAGAATGTTTTTACTATAATTATAGTGGGCAGCGTTGGTCTTGTTTCATCTCTTGTTCACTATTTGGGCATGCAGGAATGAGTCTCTTTTTTCAAAGGCAAAACAGTTTCTATTTAGAGGGCCTAGACACGCTTGTCGATCACATTTCAAGCTTCACGTTGGCTCTTCCAAGTGATGTTCAGAGACCATATCTGGATCCGTTGTTTATTTTCTTGGGAGTAAACTCCACCTACTGATTAAGCCTAGCCAAATTACCTCCTAACTTTCTGTTTGGTTTGAATTGTGATCTTTGTCTCTTCCTTTTTAAGCTTTGTATAGCTTTCTGTCTCTGACTTTTGGGGGCTTTGGCCCATGTCCTCTTCGTTTTTTAATATATTCATTGACCTTGAGCAAAAAAAGTTTATGGTCAGACCCACAAGATGAAGTGTTTAGGAAAAGAAAAACTGGAGGTTTTTTTAAGGAAAAATCCCAAATAAGGCTTTAAATTTTTACCTTATTTCAAAAAGGGACACGTTTTAAAACTTTTAAAATTAGTACTTAAGTTTTCCAAGAAGTTTTCAATTAAGGACATCTGCCAATTTAAAGATATTTTTTCCGACGACTTTTTCCTCATTTTTTAAAACGACTCATATAATCCTTCAATGAAATAAAATCCTAGTTCAATTTCTCTATATTCTCCTCGTTTTCTTCATCGACGTCCAAACGGTGATAAAAAACAACCGCCGTCCCCATGGTGATCAACTGCATGTATTAGCTGCAAAAACCATGTCATGATTTTAAATAAAGGGTAATTTGGATATTTTAAAAATATGAGGAAAAAAGTCGCCAAAAATACATTTAAATGACTAGATGTCCTTAATTGAAAATTTATTGAAAAATTTATAAGGATTAATTTGAGAAGTTATGAAACTTATGTCATTTTTTAAAATAAGACAAAAACTTAAGGCCTTATTTGAACTTTTCTCCTTTTTAATTGTTTTCTAGGGTATTTTGATCCGAAAAGAGAACTATGGATTTCAAGTTTTGGAGTAATTTATCTCTCAGGTAGGAAAAACACAAGTTGCCAATCAAGATTCAGCACAAATGGTTTTGAAATTTGCAATGCAAGCAACAAAGAACAGATTAATGTAACCTATGTCAATGGGATTTTGTTCAAAGCTCAAAAGTCAAAATAGAATTGGCAAAATCAAAACAAATAAGGGAGCAAACATACAATCAAATTTCCCTCCTTTGTACAAAATCAGTCAGTATCAAAACTCAAAATAGAATGACAAAAGGGAGCAAATATATATATAAACAAGTCTCACTTCTGTTTGCACAGTTCAATCAGTATAAAAAAACTCAAAATAGAACGAAAAAAATAAAAACAAATATCCAAACAAGTTTGATTTCTATCGGTACAGTTCAATCTGTAATTTTGTATAAGTTAACATTCAATAAAAAAACAAGATCTCATCTATTTTTTCTAATCAGCTATTGTAAACACCCAGCTAAATTATAAGCTAATCAGTAAACTTAATTAAGATAGCCTCACAAACCAAAGTAGAGTTATGATCATCAATATATGGTTGCGGATTAATTGATAGGAGTTTTGAACTGTTAGAAACCATCTCATAAGATGAAGTTTTACTGATCATGGCAAAGTTCCTTCCACAACTTCTGCGAGAATAGCCTGCAGGCATCCATGCTGAGGTCGATGGCAGCCGAAAGTGCGATGAAGACGGCTGCATCAGCCTTATGCTGCGCACCCACTTGCACAGTTGGCCTGCTGACTGCCGACTCACCTTCTACAGTTGAGCTCATCACAAATCCTCTGCCCCAAGGCCATGAGCCTCGCCCAAAATCACCAACCATGCTCCTGTCAATGCAGAATTGGCCTCCTTTTCGCGCGCTGATGGCTGATTCAGTAATGGGAAGAATGTTGTTAGATCCGGCATCAGTGATGAGCTTGAGCTTGTAGCCCAATGCATCATCAATGGGGCCTCTCTCTCGCCAGCATTCAAGACGGGCCCATGGCTTCCAGCTGCTTGCAGAGATTCCATCGGCCTGGAGGATGAGCCATGCACCGGGGTTGGACCGAGACACGCGGTCTGAACCAGGGGCAGGGGAGGGAACAAATGGAGTGATCATGGATGCAGCTGCAACAGGCGAGCCAGAGAGGTCATAGATCATGATCATCCACCCTTTGCGCTCTCGTCCCGAACGTTTTCTCTCATTTCCAAAGGAATGCAACCGTCCCCTTGTCTTGTTACTGCAGTTCAATGGCAGAGATCTGCTTTAATACAAGACCAACTAAGAAACACACGTAGATAAAAATCAAATAGAACCGAAAACATTAAACAGCTAACAGTCCACCATCCAATGCTATGTTCAAGGAATGAAGAAAGTAAACACGATCACAACAAAGAGAATTGGATTGAAGAAAAGTACATAATATTTCATTTAATGGAATGAAAGTGTTCATCATTGGCATCCAAAGCGGAAATTCCTACCCCATATTGTGGATTCATATTGAAATAGCTAGAAGTCTTGAACACTTACAGTTACTGATACCCAAAAAACTTGCTTAGTCAAGCTAAAGGATTCTTAAACTGTCTATTTCCCTTTTAATCTCATTGCTACCACTATAATCTCTTGACATTGTAAATTCAATATCTTTGTTCAATTCTTTTCTCAATGGACATTGCATTGTTGAAGATCACAGTGGCCACCCACGTGTAACGGTTAGAGCATCTCCAAGAGCTACTTTATTTCTCCATGTGCCTTTTTAAAAAATAGAGGCTTATGTGGCAAAAAAAGTATATGTAAATTTGGCATCTCACTTGGACAACTCCAAGAGAGATGTCAAATTATTATTTTATTCTTTTTTCATTTAAACTTCATTTGCTTTATTACATATATCTCCTAAGAACCACTAACTTGTATTATTATATTGAAAAAGTAAGAAATGAAGGTTGTCTTTCTATATGCCAAAAAAAACATACCAACCCATATGCCTTTTCCAACTCACTTTTACCATCTTGTTGGAGGTCATCCCCATATGCCATTTTTGACTGTTTCTTGTCAACTCATGCTGACATGGAGAAATAACTCCTCTGTTGGAGTTGCTCTTACACACCATTACGTTCGTCTTCTGTCATTTACGCATTGAGGTGTGTCACCTCAACAAGTGTTCAACCATTATACAGGTTACGGTTCATAGGTGGGATGAATAGTGTTTCTGACGGGACACAGGGCAGTCCCTTTTTTTGAAACGAAAAAAGGAGAATACAAAAGCAAACATAGAAAGGTACCTCACCCTACCAAGCTTATATAATAAAGCCCTTCTAATGAGATATTGCATCAACCTTTTGTAATATGGTTTGCGATACAAATCAAATACTTTGAGCCATTGATAATCTAAAAGACTAACACCCGCTGTTTAGCCAGAGTATCAGCTATAGATTTGACTGATCTTTAACTCATGATGGAAAATAACGGTGATAGAGGCAACCAACCTCTTTTTTTTTTGCATTTTTACACTTCCCAAAATACAAATTTGAACCGTCCATACTTTTCTAACGGCTAAAAATGGCTACGGATCAATTTTCAGTTGTCGAATCATCATACATTTTGAGGTGTTTACAAAAAAAAGTCTAGTCCAGATCGTTAGATGTACCATTTTTCTCTTTTGGGGGACCCATTTTCATGATCCGAACAACCCAATCTCTTCATAAAGCCCAAAATAGCTACTAGACCAAATTTCACTCATCTTCGCGCATCGCGAGAAAATTGTAAAAAGCTCTGAACCATGGGATCCACGAGTTGAATCTATACAGTATCAAGCCTGATTGAAACCTGATGGGTCATGCCCAAATGACTCGGTCCGCAATAACAGGTTAGGCCCAAGAGGCTCGGTCCACGATGACGGGTCAGGTTGAACTGACCTTAATCCATGATGAGCCAAGGTCTTGATCTACCCATTGAGGCCGGATCCGAATCCACAGAATGACAAAGTCATCGTGTCGTTTCACATACCTGCTTTTACCAACTCCCGCGGAGGAAATCTTATCTGCTCCTCTGTTGAGGAGAGTTCGGAAGACTTCACCAGACTAGAGCGTACATCATTGGAGATCCTTGGAGAATCTCCCCACCCGTTGGAGAAAGAGTATAAAAGGAGGAGTCCTATCAAAGGAACGACTCTCTCTCTCTCTCGAATTCTTCACATCATTATTGTATCTGACTACTTTGTAATCTCCTCCTCAGAGCAGTAAAGTGATCATTTAAAGTGGACGTAGGTCATACTGACCGAACCACTATAAACCTTCTGCGAGTCAAGGAGGAGCACTAGGTGCAGGACCGCAGGAAGCACCACTCTCGGAGCAACTGGTCGCTCCACGCAAAGGGGCACCTCACCCGGGCGCCCGTCAACACGCCCGGGGCCGAGGCGCCAACCGAGGCCGCCTTCACCTGGGCGCCCAGGGTAGAGGACTGCAGCTGGGCGCCCAAGCCCTGGGCGCCCATCCTCATGGCGCCCTGGGCGCCCGTCATCATGGCGCCCACGCCCAAGGGACGTCTGCTGGAGCTCCGCCGGTCGTCCCGCACGGAAGACTCTTGGTCGATCCTGAAGGCCGCGCTCACCTCGACGTACCTCCTCCCCCTGGAGGAGTCGCAGGCGGGTCGAACCATGGTGGACTTCCACCTCCTCCCTCTGCTTCCAATCATGAGGATCCTGATTTCCAGGAGGAGGGAAGTGGAAATTACAACCTGGAAGACGAGAACCAGTTCCAAGGTCAATCCAGAGAAGCTCCCAACCTTTGGGACGAGAAGATCAAAGAGATGCAAAATCAGATCGGCAACGTCTTCAATGCCATGAGGGCACAGGTACCAGAATCCATTGACTATCTGGTACAGCGAACGGATACACCGTTCAAACCTTCCGTGGCAAACTATCCACTCCCCAGAAAATTCAAAATGCCAACCATGGAGACCTTTGATGGGACCAAGGACCCGTTGGATCACTTGGAAACATACAAAACCCTAATGCAACTACACAACATCTCTGACGAGATCATGTGTAGAGCATTTCCAACCACCCTGAAGGGCTCCGTACGGCAATGGTTCTCCAGTCTGGCCCCAGCCTCAATCTCCACCTTTGCAGAACTAAGCAAGTCCTTCGTGTCGCACTTCATTGGAGGACACCGCCACCAGAAGCCTGCCACCCACCTACTCAGCATAAAACAGGAACAAGATGAGAGTCTAAGGAGTTACCTCACTCGTTTTAACGAGGAGGTCCTCCAAGTCGAGGAGCCCAACGAGAAAGTCACCATGACCGCCTTTCTGGGAGGCCTCCGCTCATCCCGTTTCCTCTTTTCAGTAATGAAGCGACCACCAAAGAGCATGCCAGAGCTGTTGTCAAAAACTCAAAAATATATAATGCTGAGGAAATCAGCAGGTCCAGGCGAAGTGAATCATCTCATGGATCGCCAAAAGCTTGACCTACCTCTGCACTGTTCTCAAACAGGCAGCCTATATATCCAGCTTAGCGGCTCTCTCGCGAGTCGCCAAAAAAGCTTGGCCTCTGCACTGTTCTCAAACAGCAGCCTATCTCCAGCTTAGCGGCTCTCTCGCGGGTCGTCAAAGAAGCTTGGCCTACCTCTGCACTGTTCTCAAACAGACAGCATATCTCCAGCTTAGCGGCTCTCTCGCGGGTCGCCAAAAAAGCTTGGCCTCTGCACACTGTTCTCAAACAACAGCCTATCTCCAGCTTAGCGGCTCTCTCGCGGGTCGTCAAAGAAGCTTAGCCTACCTCTGCACTGTTCTCAAACAGACAACATATCTCCAGCTTAGCGGCTCTTTCGCGGGTCGTCAAAGAAGCTTGGCCTACCTCTGCACTGTTCTCAAACAGGCAGCATATCTCCAGCTTAGCGGCTCTCTTGCGGGTCGTCAAAGAAGCTTGGCCTACCTCTGCACTGTTCTCAAACAGGCAGTCAATCCCTAAACTTAGCGGCTCTTTCATGGGGCGCCAAAAGCACGATCTCAAAAGGCAGGATCCTGAAACTCGGGTCATCTACAAAGGACTACATTAAATTAGCGCTGGCCTAATACGGTCCTCTCGCCCAAAAACAGCTTGCCATTTTTCCTCTTTGCTCGCCTGGATCAGCATCTCTCGGTACTTGATGGACTGGAGTAGCCTGCTCACCCGAGTGCTCGCCCACATTGGCACAGCAACCATTCAATTGTTAAAAAAAAAAAAAAAAAAAAAAAAATCTCGCCTAGCAGCAACAGGCACCAGCACCCAGCAGCCTGGGCGCCCAACACCAGCAGCAGACTAGCCTGGGCGCCCAGCACCAGCAGCAGGCTGGGCGCCCATATGCACCAGCGCCCTCGCCCGAGCGCCCGCGCTGGTCCACCAGCGCCCACGGGCCCTCGCCCGCGCCCGCCCGCGCACTCCTGCGCGTGCCTGAGCTCGCCCGTGCCCGCGCTCGCCCGCGCCCACGCCCGCCTGCGCTCGCCCGTGCCCGCTCTCGCCCGCGCCTGCAGCTCCCGTGCTCGCCCTCGCCCGCGCCTGCAGCGCCCGCGCCCGCCTGCAGCGCCCTCGCCCGTGGCCGCGGAGCCCTCGCCCGCTCCTGCAGCGCCCTCGCCCGCGGCGCCCGCGCCTGCAGCGCTCGCCCGCGTCTGCAGTGCCCTCGCCCGCGCCTTGGGCGCCCAGCACCCTTGGCCGCCAAGCATCCCAGCAGCCTGGGCGGCCATTACCCCAGCAGCAGGTTGGGCGCCCAGCATCCGCACGCACGCGCTCCTCGCTCTCGCCCACTCCCCGCGCGCACGCGCTCCTCGCTCTCGCCATAGCTCGACCACCGCCGGGGGACACCCCCGGACCCCCTATGCAGAGGGCATATATTAAAAAGAGGTTCAGTGTTCAGAAAAGCTACAAACTGCTTGACATGAAGAAGCCTAGATTTTCCAAATGTCTCCCTTTCAAAGCCTTCTTTGGCGCGAGACATTGAGGGGCAAATTGTAAGGTCTGCAACTTTATTGGGTCAGTTGGGCCCAATTACCGGCCCGTTAACCCATTTATTTTGATATTATTATAATTATTGTTTTATTAGATATTTAAGTGGGTTTAGATGGTCAGCGAGTTTCTTTTAGTATTATAATAGTGCCTGCGGAGTTTCGTGCGATTCTGAGTTCGTTTGACCCTAGTAGGAGGTAGTTTGCAAATTAGGAAAAAATTGAGTGTTTTTCCGAAAAATTCCTATCGCCGTGATTTTGGGTTCGTTGGAAAGGTCTCGTCGCGTTAATCAATTTTGTCTTCTGGCTCGTTGCGATCCGACGACCAGAAACCCTTCTAATAATTAATTCTTCCCCTTGATTTTGTCTTCTCGCTCGTTGGGTTCGTTGTAATATCCCCTTGATTTGTTAATCGTATCCGTTGATTTTGTATCCTTGTACACTCTCTTGGCATAAAACACTTAATTAATTATGAAACATAATTCCTTGTAGAATTAGAACTTGGACCTGACTTAGAGTGTACCTTAGGACCCCGTGTTATGTAATTGATAAACATGACTGGCTAGACTGAAGGGATTATCACGTGATTGGGTTTGTCTTGTATTGACTTGAAGGAGATCATCCCTATGAACATGTCTTGTATATTGAGTTAGCCAGACTTGCTTGTCTTGGTTTTCCCCGTGTGTCAACACCACTTTATTATTATTATTATTATTTGCATGTCATGGCCAGCTGCAGTTTGGGGTTTATTGATGGGCCGGTTACTCGGACATCGGGGTGGGCAGTCGGCTTTGGACGGCGTCCATGACGTTGAATAGTTGGGAGCGGGCTTGGACCGTGCTACTATTCCCAGGACCGGGAGCTTGGATCCCCCTGGAGCCGGACTTTGGTATCAGTAGTCCTGGTAGGATTGTTACTGGTACCCCGTGAGGTGGCTTGGACATCCACGGAGTCTCCCTCTTGTGCATTGCATTATATTACATTGGTAGTGGTGATTGTTAGTATTGCTAGGATTCCTGTTTATGATTCTGATGATATTTACTCATGCTACATGCCTAGTATTATTCCTTGTATTCCTATGATCTTGTACTTGTCATTACTCCTATATTTGATGCATGTTATGTTTTAATTATATATTGCTTATCTATTGCTCAACATGTCGTTGACTCTGTTCCTTGGTGTGCAGACTCCTCAGGTGAGTACTACTACGAGGAGCAGGCCGGTGAGGAGATCCCAGAGGATCTCCAACCAGCAGAGGAGGCACGCGAGTGGAGTGCCGATGACGTAGAGTAGCGTCATCGATACCAGGCACATGAGAGACTCACTTTGGGTCAAACATTAGATTTTATTTATTCATTATTATTTCTTCGTAGAACTTTCTTTCATTGACTCTATGTTGTTTTATGGCCTTAGTTTATGGGATGGCCATAGTAATTAAATTAACTTCCACTTTACCTTTAATTGTTTATTGCAACTTTAAATTTAATTGAGATTTATTATCCATTGTTGATATCAATGTATGAATTCCGCTATAGTTTTATATTACTTGAGGTTTGAAATATTATATCCTCACAGCGGACTTACGATCCTTGGGCCTAAAGGGCAAAATTTTTAATTAGCCCTAAATTTCACTCCCCGGATCCGGTTTATTCTCTAATCGGGTTCGGGGGACGTGACAGAATGGTATCAGAGCAATTGATGGTTTCTCAGGGTAAAAATTGTAGAAACCATAGGACGCGTGTGAGGATTCCGATAGTGAGTAGGCTGGTCTCGTTGTCTTATCTCTAGTATTGTGATGCTAGTATTGAGTCTCATAGGACCTGACTTTAATTTTTTTGTAGTACGTATTAGCAGTTGCTATTTTGGTGGTGCGAGAATTCCCGGATTTATTTCCGGATGAGATTCCTGGTTTGCCACCTGTTCGTGAGTTGGACTTCACGATAGAATTGCAACCGGGTACATCACTTATATCTAAGGCTCCGTATAGGATGGCTCTAGCAGAATTGAAAGAGTTGAAGACTCAGATAGAAGATCTGTTGGATAAGGGTTTCATCAGACCTAGTGTTTCACCGTGGGGAGCTTCGGTGATATTTGTGAAGAAGAAGGATGGGACTATGAGAATGTGCATAGACTACCGACAGCTGAATCAGGTGACAATTAAGAATAGGTATCCGTTACCTAGGATTGATGAGTTGTTTGATCAATTGCAGGGAGCCCAATTCTTTTCAAAGATAGATCTACGATCCGGATATCATCAATTGCGAGTCAGAGAAGAGGATATTCCTAAGACTGCATTCCGGACGAGATATGGCCACTTCGAGTTTCTCGTGATGCCTTTCGGGTTGACTAATGCACCCGCAGTTTTTATGGCATTGATGAATAAGGTGTTTGCTCCTTTCCTGGATCAGTTTGTGGTTGTCTTCATTGATGATGTGTTGGTATACTCGAAGTCTAAGGAGGAGCATGAGCATCAGTTGAGGACATCGTTGCAGCTTTTGAGGGATAACCAATTATATGCTAAACTGAACAAATGTGAATTTTGGTTGGAGCAAGTGGCATTTTTGGGCCATATTATCTCTAAGGATGGATTGACAGTGGACCCTAAGAAGGTAGCAGCGGTTGTTAATTGGAGCAATCCACGAAATGTAGCGGAGATTCGCAGTTTTCTTGGACTTGCAGGCTATTACAGGAGGTTTGTGAAAGGGTTTTCTACCATAGCTTCTCCACTCACTAAGTTGACAAGGAAGGATATCCCATTTGTGTGGACAGAGGAATGTGAGAAGAGTTTTCAAGAGTTGAAGACCAGGTTAACTACAACGCCTATACTTGTTTTACCCTCAGGCAGTGGAGGATTTGTGGTTTATACAGATGCATCAGGGATTGGATTGGGCTGTGTTCTCATGCAGAATGATAAAGTGATAGCAAATGGGTCCAGGCAGTTGAAGGATCATGAGAAGAAGTATGCCACACATGATTTAGAACTGGCAGCAGTGGTGTTTGCATTGAAATTGTGGAGGCATTATCTGTATGGAGAGAGATTTGAGGTGCACACAGATCACAAGAGCCTGCAATATCTGTTTACACAGGGTGATTTGAATAATAGGCAGCGGAGATGGATGGAGTACATAAAGGATTATGATTTTCCGATTAAGTACCATCCTGGTAAGGTGAATGTGGTAGCAGATGCTCTTAGTAGGAAGACAGCTTTCAGTGGGTGTGTAATGCCCGAATGGAGATGGATGGAGCAGTTCAGAGATATGGATGTAGAGGTATGGCCTGCTAACGAGAAAGCATTGGTTGCTACTATGAGAGTTTGGGAGCCAGAAATAGTTAACAGGATCAAGGAAGCTCAGAAGGATGATCCTGAGTTGCAGAGAATTATTGACCACATTGATGATCATTCAGAATTCAGATTGATCGAAGGATTCCTGTACTGCAAAGACAGGTTGTGTGTGCCAGATGTGCAAGACATCAAGCTAGAGCTGATGACAGATGCGCACCACACCAGATATTCAGTTCACCCGGGGAGCACCAAAATGTATCAGAATTTGAAGGATCACTATTGGTGGGTGAAAATGAAGAAAGAGATTGCAGAATTTGTCTCTAAGTGTATGACTTGTCAGCAGATTAAGGCAGAACACAAGAAGCCTCCTGGTTTGCTTCACCCGCTAGACATTCCGCAGTGGAAATGGGAGCACATCACTATGGATTTTGTGTCAGGGTTGCCGAACACCAGGAAGGGTAATGATGCTATTTGGGTGATTGTGGATAGATTGACTAAGTCAGCACATTTCCTGCCATTTAAGACTGGTCAGTTTATGAACAAGATGACTACGTTGTATAGAGACAATATAGTCAAATTACATGGAGTGCCTAAGTCCATAGTATCCGATCGAGACCCTAAGTTTGTCTCTCGGTTTTGGTCTACTTTCCAATCATCTATGGGTACTCAGTTGAAGTTCAGCACAGCTTACCACCCTCAGACAGATGGACAGTCTGAGCGTACCATCCAGACATTGGAAGATCTTCTCCGAGCATGTGTTTTGGATTTCAAGGAGAGTTGGGATGAAAGCTTGCCTCTATGTGAGTTTGCCTACAATAACAGCTATCATTCAAGTATTGGTATGGCACCATTTGAGGCATTATATGGGCGGAGATGCAGGACCCCAGCATGTTGGGAGGAAGTGGGAGTTCGGAGTTTCCATGGACCCTCAGAGATTGCTGACTCTAGTGAGAAAGTCAGAATTGTTCAGATGAGGATGAAAGAGTCACGTGATCGACAGAAGAGTTATGCAGACAAGAGGCGGAGACCTCTAGAATTCCAAGTGGGGGATAAGGTGTTTCTGAAGGTGTCACCGATGAGATGAGTTGTCAGATTTGGACAGAAAGGAAAGCTTGCGAAGAGGTTTGTGGGACCATTTGAGATTAAGAGCAGGATTGGAGATGTGGCCTATCGTCTTGTGCTACCGTCCGAGTTAGCCGGTGTGCACGACGCTTTCCATGTCTCAATGCTTCGAAAATATGTTTCAGATCCTACTCACATGTTGCAGCACGAGCCCCTTCAGATTCAAGCAGATGCAACCTATGTGGAGCGTCCGGCACAGATCATCGACACCAAGGAAGTAGTGCTGCGTACCAAGACCATTCAGTGGGTTAAGGTACAATGGGAGCATCATACTCCGGAGGAGGCCACATGGGAGCTAAAGGACCAGATGCAGAAGGCGTATCCTTATCTTTTTCCTGATGAGGTATGTTTAGGCATTTGAGGGACCAAATGTTCTTTTTAGAGGTAAGAGATGTAAGGTCTGCAACCTTATTGGGTCAGTTGGGCCCAATTACCGGCCCGTTAACCCATTTATTTTGATATTATTATAATTATTGTTTTATTAGATATTTAAGTGGGTTTAGATGGTCAGCGAGTTTCTTTTAGTATTATAATAGTGCCTGCGGAGTTTCGTGCGATTCTGAGTTCGTTTGACCCTAGTAGGGGGGTAGTTTGCAAATTAGGAAAAAATTGAGTGTTTTTCCGAAAAATTCCTATCGCTGTGATTTTGGGTTCGTTGGAAAGGTCTCGTCGCGTTGATCAATTTTGTCTTCTGGCTCGTTGCGATCCGACGACCAGAAACCCTTCTAATAATTAATTCTTCCTCCGGACCCACTTAAGGGGTAACTTAGTCTTTTCTTCCTCCCTTCTTCTTAACAAGAGATTAACCCTAATCTCTTAATCATTCTCTGCAACGAACGAAGCCACAGCAACCTTTCTTCTTCCTCATTCTTCCAAGGCTCTAGAACTCTTTCCCTGAAGGATCACTTCCGCGATCCGAGCCGCTCACCTTCTTCCTCGCGATCTCCTCTTTCCATTGACGTCAGTTTGGTAAGATTCCCTCTCTTTCATTTTCTCAATCAATTCTCTTTGGTTTAGATTTAGGTTAGATCTTAATCTTTTCCTCTCTTTTCTTCTCCTTTGCGTGGTAGATTGCGTTTGGTCGGGGTAGATTGAGGTTTCTGCAGTGGTAGGGCTTCTCCTCAGATTTCCCCAATTCCAATATTCTTCTTGGTTGAGGCAAGTAGATCTGTAATTTATAATTAAGCATGTATGTATGTCTTCCATTGATTGGATGTGTTTTCTTCTTAGGTTTCCCTAATTCCAAGCCTGGTTGTTATTAATTTGGGTTTATTTAATTTAATTGTTAATTTTAATGTTAATGGATTAAGTGGAAATGATGATGGATGGAATGGATTATTGGGAGAGCACGATGGCTCAGTTTTGTGCAGGTGAATTGTTGGAATGGATTGAGTGAAAAACTGTAAAACATGGAATTTCTGTAGTTGATAGAAAAGAAAAGAAAAGGGGGGAACGCATATGGCTGGACGTTCTACACGTTCTGAACGTCCGGCCAAGACCCTGTGCATTGGATGAGTTGAATGAATAAAATAAAATAAAAAGTTGCACGTTGGACGTCCAAAACGTTCAATGGCCATTGAACGTCCAGAACGTTCAATGGTCACTGAACATTAAATGGACATGGCATCAGACATCAGCGCATAATGAGTTAAAAAAATAAAAATAAATAAAAGGAAGCAAAAATCGTGGATGGCCTCATATGGTGAATGGCCTGACATAGAATGTTGAACGGTACTGTTGTTGAATGGCCTGACATGGATGATGCAAGTGTTTGTTTATTTTATCCATCCGATGAGTCGGACACGCGGTTCGTCCGTCGCGCTTTTATATATATATATATATATACAAATTTCTATGGGCCATAACTTCTGAACCATACGTCGGAATTTCGCGAGCCATATACCGTTGGAAAGCTCTTTGAGCGTAGAATCCAATGATATATGTCTCGCGATGATTGGAGATCAGGTGGGGAGGTAGTCAAAGAGATTAATTATGTAGACCACTTTCTTGTTAGTAACGAGATTGTTAGCCTAGGTTTGGGTCTTAGACATTGGAAACCTTGAAACCACTCTCACGTGACCATTAATGGAGTTTTGAAATCGTAGCACGTGACTTGGTGTGCTTCGATGAGTTGTCTAGGTATTCGTGTACTGTGTATGGTTTAACCGAATGCGTATGGAATTTAATCAATCGATGCTTAACATGATTGTACACCAAGGAAATTCTTTATAAGCATTGATGATTCGAATTCCCCACGCACTCCGTTACACCACATATGGTACATGGATGACAACACTTACCTAGGATTGGATTGTAATATCCCCTTGATTTGTTAATCGTATCCGTTGATTTTGTATCCTTGTACACTCTCTTGGCATAAAACACTTAATTAATTATGAAACATAATTCCTTGTAGAATTAGAACTTGGACCTGACTTAGAGTGTACCTTAGGACCCCGTGTTATGTAATTGATAAACATGACTGGCTAGACTGAAGGGATTATCACGTGATTGGGTTTGTCTTGTATTGACTTGAAGGAGATCATCCCTATGAACATGTCTTGTATATTGAGTTAGCCAGACTTGCTTGTCTTGGTTTTCCCCGTGTGTCAACACCACTTTATTATTATTATTATTATTTGCATGTCATGGCCAGCTGCAGTTTGGGGTTTATTGATGGGCCGGTTACTCGGACATCGGGGTGGGCAGTCGGCTTTGGACGGCGTCCATGACGTTGAATAGTTGGGAGCGGGCTTGGACCGTGCTACTATTCCCAGGACCGGGAGCTTGGATCCCCCTGGAGCCGGACTTTTGTATCAGTAGTCCTGGTAGGATTGTTACTGGTACCCCGTGAGGTGGCTTGGACATCCACGGAGTCTCCCTCTTGTGCATTGCATTATATTACATTGGTAGTGGTGATTGTTAGTATTGCTAGGATTCCTGTTTATGATTCTGATGATATTTACTCATGCTACATGCCTAGTATTATTCCTTGTATTCCTATGATCTTGTACTTGTCATTACTCCTATATTTGATGCATGTTATGTTTTAATTATATATTGCTTATCTATTGCTCAACATGTCGTTGACTCTGTTCCTTGGTGTGCAGACTCCTCAGGTGAGTACTACTACGAGGAGCAGGCCGGTGAGGAGATCCCAGAGGATCTCCAACCAGCAGAGGAGGCACGCGAGTGGAGTGCCGATGACGTAGAGTAGCGTCATCGATACCAGGCACATGAGAGACTCACTTTGGGTCAAACATTAGATTTTATTTATTCATTATTATTTCTTCGTAGAACTTTCTTTCATTGACTCTATGTTGTTTTATGGCCTTAGTTTATGGGATGGCCATAGTAATTAAATTAACTTCCACTTTACCTTTAATTGTTTATTGCAACTTTAAATTTAATTGAGATTTATTATCCATTGTTGATATCAATGTATGAATTCCGCTATAGTTTTATATTACTTGAGGTTTGAAATATTATATCCTCACAGCGGACTTACGATCCTTGGGCCTAAAGGGCAAAATTTTTAATTAGCCCTAAATTTCACTCCCCGGATCCGGTTTATTCTCTAATCGGGTTCGGGGGACGTGACACAAATGATGGGCCATGCCCAAATGACTCGGTTCGCAATAACAGGTTAGGCCCAAGAGGCTCGGTCCACGATGACGAGTCAGGTTGAACTGACCTTAATCCATGATGAGCCAAGGTCTTGATCTACCCGTTGAGGCCGGATCCGAATCCACAGAATGACAAAGTCATCGTGTCGTTTAACATACCTGCTTTTACCAACTCCCGCGGAGGAAATCTTATCTGCTCCTCTGTTGAGGAGAGTTCGGAAGACTTCACCAGACTGGAGCGTACATCATTGGAGATCCTTGGAGAATCTCCCCACCCGTTGGAGAAAGAGTATAAAAGGAGGAGTCCTATCAAAGGAACGAGACTCTCTCTCTCGAATTCTTCACATCATTATTGTATCTGACTACTTTGTAATCTCCTCCTCAGAGCAGTAAAGTGATCATTTAAAGTGGACGTAGGTCATACTGACCGAACCACTATAAACCTTCTCTTTCTTCATTAATTTCTACATTAATTGCATATCACTTGACCGGTGGTGCCCGAAAGTCATTTTTTGGCATCATCAAAACCAACCCGATTTGAACTTCTGTGGCCCCCAAAATAGAAATCTGAACTGTCCAAACACTTCCAAAGGCTAAAAGGGCATTGGAACAAATTTTCAGCCCATGTATCATCATAAAGTGTAAGATATTTTCAAAAGGGTCCAAAACTGAAAATCTATAATTCTAAATTCTATGGGTCTCATCTTCAAAATCTAAACTGTCCAAACTCTTTAGAATGCCATGCCAAATTTTGCCGGAGGATAAAGTTTCATATCATATTCATCCTATATTTTAAGATATTTGTGAAAATCATGAAAAATGGTGAAATTTTTTTGACGAGTAGTAAACTGTTGGATCCAATTTCAATTTGATTCACATATATGAAGAGGTGTGAAAATGATTAAAATGAGTTTCACATGTGACTCAGTTACATATGAAAATATTGAAAATGTTTCTTACGTAGGTCATTTGCATATAAAATATTTTTATATGTGAAATTGACAAACGGCCCCAAGGGAGGTATGTTTTGAAGTGCTCACTCACCAGGATAGAGAGTTGCGGTCGGCGCTGAACTTGCAGCTGAAGAAGGGCTGCCAAATATTTCGCTGCATCTGAAACACGACTGGGCTGGTTGCCGGCTCGCCACCAAACCGGAACACGAACCGGGGGTCTGGCTCTGATCGGACCACCAGATGAAGCTGAGCCGACGGCTTCCCTTCCTCGCCTATCCCGAACCACCCGCTCTGCAACACGCACGTGCGGCCCTCCGCCTCCGCCACTAGCGCAACCGTCGTCCGCACGCGCCCCAGCAGCTTATCGGACCGGAAGCCACAAGCGCGCCCCATCCTGCCCATGTAGACCGAAACGCAGAGGCTGATGGGTTTGCCGGACATCGAACGAAGGAGCTCCGGGTTGAGCAGGAAGATAGCGGAGGAGGCAGCGGCGGAGGAGGCGCGGGAGTGGGCGAGGGGTAGAAGGGTAGTTTGGGTAGAGAAGCTCTTGAGCCGGATTTTGCAGAACATGGGGTTGTGGAGGGGTGGATGCCTGAACCGGGAGATTTTGATGCGATGGGAAGTTTCAGGGATAGAGACTCGACCAAGAGTCGGACAAATGGGCACGGATCCATGTCGTAACGCTCTGGTTTCCGCTTCTGGAGAAAATGACTTTGTTTCCTGAAAGTAAGACAGACTAGAGAGAGGGGTTTGCATGAAGGAAAGGAAGATTGGGAGCTTTTATCTAACTTTCTGTACAGGGCCGTTTGGTAATTTACTATTAAAGTAAAAATGATGTAAACTATCAAATATATATATATATATGGGAAAGTTTCAAGTGCATCTATCCCTCACCATAGGGTGAGAGACACTTTCCATTTTTGCACATGAAGACAAGAATGTGTACTTCACTCTATGTACTTGAAAAGTAACTTTTGTACTTGAAAATGTCCAATTATGAAAGTGTCCCTCACCCTATGGTAAGGGATGGATGCACTTGAAACCTCCCCTATATATATATTGGAAGAATATGGTGGTATTTTATCTATAAAAGATTGATAGGAAATCTTTTGGACTTTTGGTGTAAAAAGTTGGTGTATTTTGTCATTTAGTGAGGAAAAAAAGGTTGCTTTTTTACTTTTCTTTTATAAAAAAGGGAATTTTTAAAGATATGTGCTTTTAATGAAAAATGAAAGTTTTATATTACTTTTACAAATTTAGTAAATTGGGTCATGATTACCCATCTGAAAATTTACTATTAAAATAAAAATAATATAAAGCATCAAATCAAGATAGAATAAAATAGAAAGGCTTTATGATTGTATTCCATCTTTAGCAGATTAGTAGAGAATTCTTTTGACTTTATGTATAAAAATTGAATGTATTTTTTGTCATTCAGTGGAGAAAAGATGTTGTTTTTTTACTTTTTTATTAAAAGAGGAAGATTTTAAAAAACATGTACTTTTGATGTGACATCTTGTCTTAAAAATAGAGGCTTTATAATATTTTTACTAATCTAGTAAATTGCTTAACTGACCCTAAAAAGATTTGGTACTAGATGAGCTGTTATGTTGAAAGAACAAACTAGAAGGAAAAATCCTAACCCTCTAAAGTTTATATTATGGTTTACTTGTTAGTCCTCAAACTGGGAATGTCAATTATCCAAGTTGGGTCCCGGGCGGCTCGGCTCGTCTAGGCTTAAGCTTGTCCCAAACTTTTTGCTCACAAGCCAAACTCAAGCTAGGGTCTGCTCCGCTAGATCAAACTGGAGGTATCTCGACCCGTTGAGGGACTCATATAGCTTGGTGTACGTAGATACCATGCTCTTTGGAGACAAAATTCTGATAATAAGTCTCTTTTATGGGACTCACTTGGATGGACATTGATAAAAGGAGGATTCTTCGATGGAAAGTCTCTTGTAGGTATGATTTTGGGCGAATATCATCTCAAATTAGAGTATTGATTTAATCGCCCTAAAGTCTAATGGCTTCTTAAGTTACATTTTCTGTGAGATTCAATGTAGCAATGAGTAAAAGTTGAAATATTGTCAAATTATGATGAGTGTCGTCAATTCATAAAATAGCAATTTACATGAGATTGTACATCTAATGGGGCCCATGAGTCCCGCGCACACCCGTTATGAAGATTGGTTTTACACCGATCTGAATGACTAGACCATTAGATTGCAACAAAATAAATTAAAAAATATTCATTTTTGCACTATAAAATTTGAGGGCCACTAATCAATCAGTCGTGATAATGGGATTGACAAAATTTTCTAGCGAGGGTTAGCCGCACTAGATCGATTCCCCACCTTGGCTATGATTGGTGGGATAGTTAGACCCCACAAGTTGTCTCGAACAATCTCATGTGAAATGACTCCATTTTAACATTTTTCACTTTTAACTTTTAAGGGCTTATAAATTACACTTCTTTTTATTAACAAAAAGAAAATTTTCTTAAATTGTTTAGGCTATTTCTCATTATGCATAAGCCTTCCATCTCTTTCTTCGTCTTGACTTTTGGTAACTATAAGAAGTGAACCTACAAACTGGCTCTGAAGTGGTGCTTATATATATGTGGTGCCAAGGATATTTGATAATGTTTGAGCTATGCTTGATGTAAGGTTTCGACCCGAGAAGATTTAATATTTTAGTACATTAAACGCAACATACAAAATAAAATGAATTCAGGTTGTGACACTTGAATTGAGCTCAAATTTTATATGTATTGCCATGCTTTCTTTTGTGAGCTTGAAATCTAAATATACTCGAGCTCAAGCTTAATTTAGTACTTAGTTGAGCTCAACCTAGCTCAAACTCAAGGTGGCTTGCTCAATGTACAAGTCAAGTACAAGCTGTGGTTAGCACAGCTAGGCTTGGATCATTTACACCTCTATTTTTAAGTAGGAAGAGGCAAAATGCAAAGACAGTGAGTTTATTATGAGATTTTAATGCATGACTCAACCATGAGGGGGTGTGACGGGTGGCCAACAGAATGGAGGAGAGAATCCTGTAAGATTTTGAGTGTTAAAGAAGGGAGTGGGCTCCATTGGAAGTGGTTATTGACCAAGGCAAGTGCTAATCCTATACTGGTTCACCTGGACCGTCCACCCGAAGGTTTCTAAAATATAAAGATTAGGAACTTATTATGAGGTTTTAATGCATGACTTATCCGAGATGGACAACCAGGCTAGCATAGATATAATTCACGTGTAAAGTGAATTAAAGTGAATGATGGCGTTAAGAAACAATAAAGGAAAGAGAGTTATATAAAAAAAAGTCTAAAATTTTAAAAATCACCTCTTCTTTTAAAAAAGGGGATTTAAAAAAAAAAAAAAGATTAGGTAACCAGTGAACCGAAAAACTCATTTTAAGCGACCTTGCACTAAATCAGTTATTTTGCCTCAAAACGTATTTTTTTTTAGCATTTTCTACTGGATCCCTATTGACCTAATTTGTTTTATAACGTTAAAGGTCCCTAGTGACCCTAAGATCCATCGTAACCTTCACAGAGCTCCCATTTACTTTGTTTGTAGGGCCTCAGTCGACCTTTATTTCTATAGATAAGCATCCCCATCGACCGTGCGGTGTACACTTGTAAATGAACGGAACTCATCCTCATTCCCTGTTCTTAGGAAAAAACGATTACACTCGACTTGCTTCCCCTCCACAGGTCATTCACACCTCTTGAAGACCAATAAAGCCACATGCTTTTGTTTGGTGAAGAACATTAAAGTGCATATGATATTGTTTGTGGCAAAGCAATGGAAAGTCTAGATGTGTGTGTGTGTGAAAAAAAAAACACTACTAATGCATAAAGGCAAACCTAGATGTGGAAAAGGATGCTCTCAGATCTTAAATGAAAAATTATTAACTCAATGTCTAGTCTGGATCAACTCCAACTATAATTACATTACTCTTAAAAAGGGGAAAATTGGTTTGGAACCCTGAAATTGCCTCAAAGCATAAGAGAGGCATTTTCACATGTACATAAGCTAGCAATTAGAGAAGCCATCCAGCAGTTCAACATCTAGTCTAGACTCTAGATGTCCACATTTCTCTTTCCTTACCCTTGTTCATCTCTTCTCCTCTCCTTCGTTCATATCTCATCAATCACTGCAAAGACTATAGAAAACCCAATCTCAAGTAGTCCAATCCATGGCTTTTCTAAATCCATATTCCTCATTAGTAAAAATACATATTTAAAATTAACAAAATAAAGCAATTTCCAAAACATGGGTTTTCTTAAAAACCCGTGATCGTGCCCAAATTCACGGTGGACGACAGCCATAGCCAGATCATTCATTTGTCTTTGGCAACCATTTCAAAACTGCAAACAATATAATCCCCCTCTAAGGTCCTCTGGTCATTGTCTTCCAGAAAGGGCTTCAGCCATTTTTAGGGCATTTTTATTACTATCAGGGTAATGCTACACAATGGAGACAAAAAAAAAACAAAAAACCCTTTTAGAAAGCGATTACTGAGTGGAGAGTAGATGTCTGCCACAATGGGTAGAAGGAGATCCCTGGCCAGCTGGGTCGGTGCCTGGGCGAGGGCGTGGAATCACAGACAAATGAGGATGTTTGCCACCTTTATTTCATCGTTTTTTCACCAAGAACAAGGAATGATGATGAGTTCCGTTCATTTATAAGTATACATTGCACGGTCGATGGGGATGCTTTTCTATAGAAATAAAGGTCGACTGAAACCATACAAACAGAGTAAATGGGAGTTCCGTGAAAGTTACAATGGATCGCAGGGTCGCTAGGAACCTTTAACGTTATAAAATAAAGGTCGATAGGGACCCTAGTAGAAAATGCTAAAAAAAAATACATTCTCGGGCAAAATGAATGATTTGGTGCAAGGCCGCTTAAAATGAGCTTTTCGGTCCATTAGTCAAGTACAAGCTGTAGTTAGCATGACACGGCTTGGATCATTTACACCTATATTTTTAAGTAGGAAAGGCAAAATGCAAAGACAATGAGTTTACGGGTGACCAAAAGAATGGAGGAGAGAATCCTTTAAGATTTTGAGTGTTAAAGAAGGGAGTAGGCCCTATTGGAAATGGTTATTGACCAAGGCAAGTGCTAATCCTATAGGACCCATACGGGTTCACCTTGACCGTCCACCCGAAGGTTTCTAAAAATACAAAGATTAGGAGCTTATTATGAGATTTTAATGCATGACTTATCTAATATGGGTAACCAGGCTAGCTTAGATAATTCACGTGTAAAGTGAAGGGTCACGTTAGGAAACAATAAAGGAAAGGGAGTTTCATAAAAAAAGTATAAAATTTAAAAAATCACCTCTTCTTTTAAAAAAGAGTCAAAAAGTTATTCTCTCGTCCTACTAAATGACCAACGAGCGTCTGTTAGAGAATATTGAGTTGTTAGAGGATTGTTAGAGAATTGTTAAGATTATGATAAGAGTTAGTTTGAATTTGAATTTGAAATATCTTTGTGTATAAATTTAGAGGAGTTCCTCTTATCAAACTTATGGTGAAATTTAAGGAAAGAAGTGAATCTTTAAATTCTTTATGGTATCAGAGTGTGGGCCCAATAATGATCTTGCGATCAAACTAGATACAATCCTGCACTGTCAAATTGTTTTTTAATTTCAATAAAGAAAACCAACATCTTCTCCCATCTAGTAATCCTTTCACCTCAAGCCTTAAGATCTTTAAAACTTTTGGAAGATATTGTGTCAGATCTGATCTAGTGAACCATCGGCACCGAAAAGCTCAAGATGGGCGGGTTGCAATAAAGATGGGTCAACAGACGGACGGTGATCCCCAAGAAGAAGATATGAACATTTATGCAAAATATATGTCATTCATATTTTTTTCTGAGATCAATGGGTTTTATTTTTAATGTCAACAATCACATATCATTTGACATGATCATGTGATTGAAGGGAGATGTTAGAGAATATTGAAGTTAGTTTGAATTTGAATTTTAAATATCTTTGCGTATAAATTGAGAGGAGTTCCACACATCCCACTCACTGGAAGCGTGTGAGAGATTTTAGGAGAATCTCGACTCACAATCAAGGAAGGCTTAAGGATCTTTCCATCTAGCACAGTTACGGTGACATGATTCGCTGGTAACGAGGCTATAACATCTATAATGTGCCCTTTACAGCTATCCAACGTCCAAGACTCTTAATAGAAATAAAAGTGGCAATGGATAAGTTATGTCTGGTGACTTTGGTCCCTGTCTTGTGGACCACTTTCTGCTAATATGCTTGGGCTCAATTGAAACCTGCCCCACTATAGTAATCCAGCTGAAAATGTCAATCCAAAACACTTAACTCTAAACACTAGATTTGGTTCAGGTTGGTTGGTGGGCCAGAGTGTAATACATTGGATGGAGTGAGGATCAAGTGTATACCCTACAGTAATGGCCCCAACAAAACCCAACCCATCTATCTATCAGATTGGAAATGTCAACCCTAACCCAACCCATTTATCTATCAGATTGGAAATAACAACCCTAACCCAACCCTGAAGTAACAAGTCAACCAAAAACCTCAGACAGCAAAATCACTCTTTACTAGCTGCAGTGTGTATAATTTGGCAATATGCTGATGGGCCCAACAACTAAATGCTGATTGAAGGTCGAGTAGGAGGTTTGGTAGATATGATGAAGGTGTTATAACTTATAAATGAGAAACGCCCATATGATGTGGATCCATGTGAGACCAACTTTTGCTGTATTAAATTGGTAGTGCTGCAGCTTGTGCAGGAAACTCAAATCAAGCTCAAGGCAAAATGCACACCATCTAACAACATCATTGAAACCCAAGAAATGCAGACTATAGATTTCAGTCCAAATTTCGGGTCCCATGGTCCAACACAACACCCACCCATTGATTTGAGATATGGCCAAGGTGGCTGGCATGGTCCACATATGTGGCATCATCATCAATCATTATTATCTTATTTTATTTAATACTGATTACTGACTCCATCACCTGTATGTCTGTCTGATGTTAGAATAATGCAGACTATAGATTTAAGATGGCTACATGTGTGACTGACTAGTAACAACAACAAAACCATCAATATGTCCAGACCCCAAATCAATAGGAGAAGTGGAGAACTATAACTGCTAATAACATTCTCAAATCAAATCAGTGGGTTAAAGTGCTCTTCTTGAAGGTAAACACTATGGGAAAGACGGTAAAAGCACATCATCTTTATTTGAGAAATGGATGAAATTCCATGACTACTGTTATAAGATCTATAGGTAAGGAATTAAAAGCATAGAAAAAAATAATTAGCCAATTGTACAACCAACCCATCTTTCGGCTAATATAAAAAATCCATGGCATTTATAGGAGGTAATATCACTCATAGCTGTTTAAGAATATACTTATAACAATATAGATTTAGAATGTCATCTGAAGGTGTGTTTAACCAAGTCCAAAAAAACCACAAACATGAGATTCCTATATCATCCCTTTTCATTCGCAGGGAAACGTTGGTTGAATCAAGAGGTGCATGTTCCATGTATTGTGGTGAGGTCAGCTTCTGATTGCAGAAGGATTCTAATAATATAACATAGCAAGGACAAGAAGGCTAATTGATAAATTCGTTAAAAAAATCCTAAATCAACTTATGCATAGGTAGGAGTATGATTGACTTGAAAAATCAAAACCCCTTTCAGAAAAAATGCACACAAATATTTGACAGGAAAGGGATCAGAGGACATGAAAGAGCTACAACCAATGACTCCCTATCACCACAAAAACATTATTCAATGCAGCCACTCTGTTGCAACTTGCAAGTAGTAGATGTAGGCTCATGCCAGAAGTCACAGCCCAAATAAGGAAACTGAATTAGAACCAAAAGTTGCATACCCAAGCTAAAGTCCTTGATCAACAAGATAATCACCAAGCCTTTCAACGACCATGTTGCACTGGCCTGGAGTCACTGGTTCTTGATAGATTCCAATGACCAAGGCCTGGCCAGTTTTCTTTATAGTAACACCACCAGAGCCCTGAAAACAAAGCATTGAGTCAAATGACAAACGCGCACCAGAGAGGAGCAGCATCATAAACTATACATGGAAGACACATCCCGGGGAATTGTAATATATCAATCAACTGAAGCTCCAAAAAGGTCTTCAACGGGGCTTATTTTGTGTATTTATAATTGGTGTTATGTTGTACATTGAGTGTTTTCAATGTAAGTGTAATCTCATAACCTTGTATCATCATTTTATTTTATTTTAATGCTTTTGAGATTGCAGATTGGACTGTTAGAATTGTCAAATGAATGTAGATTCTTTCTAGAAATAATTCCATCAACTATGTCATTCATAAAACTGACAGTAGTTAATGTGATGAATCAAAGAAGATTGATCTCACTGGAACAACTCCAAGCCTTTATACCTTCTTCTGAGGGCCACCTAGATGCATGATAATAAAAGGAAACAGAGGGATAGAATAGTATGTGGATCAGGGTTTACCTCGGTATCAATCCAATCAATGGGTATTATGGAGAATTTGACAAATATTTGTTACATAAAAATAAATACTTCAAAGAAAGTGACTGTTTTGTGGCCCTGTGGTTAGAGTGCTAACGAGAAAAAGTAATTGTTCATGCATTTGAACCCTGGCAATTATATTTTTACTCTTTCAAAGCCCCGGTCGATTCATATCATATCGGTGTATGAGCTGATACATATGCAATACATATATCGCCCGGAACCATCTATAGCACCGAAAAACCGATATGCATTGGTCAATTTTTATAACCATGTTTGAAACACACCAGACATTTATCAAGCCCCCGAGTGTACACATCAGATATTCATCGGCCCCTCAAACACTCGCTTAGAAAACCATCCATTTTCTCCAGAGTATTAAAACATTTTATCTATTTAGGCTGACCAAAATACAAACTTGGGTACTGATAGCAATCCCCTTTCAGGGAATTATAACAATGGAGTCAATGAATGTGACAGGGTCATCACCTTCTTTCCACGAATAACAGCCCCTGGCTCGCCTTGAATCACCATATACTTTGTGGATCCGAGAAATAAGCCAGTTGGTGCAAGTGATCCAGGTTCAGCAAAGTCATTCATAATACCAGTTACTTCTGCAGGGTTAAGCTACACATCACCATAAGAACAACCAAGTCTCATCAGTGGAAAAGAAGGAAATCTAATCACTTGTGTGCATATATAAGTTACATAGAAATAGCTGCAGGTCTGTAGTGAACTTATATTGTCATCATATCATGTGAAAATAGAATTATATCAGTACGTAGCATGCACTCTTAATTCTACTGAAAAACATTTCCTCTTTTTGAAAATGTAGTCAGCAACTATTCAGAAGTATTCTCCATCTGTTTTTGAAAATCCGTCGTTTACAACTAGGTTGGGGAAAACGGATACTTGCCTATGCATAATTGCAAGGAAAATCATCCCATATAATGTCAAATTTCAACAAATTACTGACCACTTGTTCCAACCAAGTGATAAGTTTAAAGCATAAAAAGATCTGGAAATGCAGACAACCTGTATTCATATTAAAAAGGTCTAATAGCTATTAGAAGAAAAATGGAACAAGAATGTTCCATCTCTCAGCAATTAGATTTGAGATTGAGTCGATAAATATCCATTATACTAATCACAAAAATCTAACAACCTTCTAACAGTGGAGAAGAATATATTCACAATCCAGGAAATAAATTATAATAGGCAAACAAGGAACCTGTTCCAACATCAAATTTGTGACAGGTAATGCCAAATGATATTTATTATGCTATATCCACTGGCTAGATAGCTGAAACCCAAGATCCAGCAGAATCTGTAAAACCTTTACTGTTAAAAAAAAAGGAAAAAAACATTTCATCAACACATCACAGATCCATTACA
This sequence comes from Cinnamomum chago, assembly GCA_038049695.1. Taxonomy (NCBI): domain Eukaryota; kingdom Viridiplantae; phylum Streptophyta; class Magnoliopsida; order Laurales; family Lauraceae; genus Cinnamomum; species Cinnamomum chago. The sequence goes on from CP142451.1 coordinate 13,857,557, forward strand.
TAGTCTCATATGATCCAATAGTTATTCACAAAATGGAAACGTATTATGTCCTAATACAACAACAAAGACATACTATATAAAGAAATGGAACCTCAAACTCCAGCAAATTTGAATCCAAAACCAAAATATAAACATAACCAACATTCAAAATTATCTCATACAACACAAAACTAATATGCATCTTGGGCGTGGCTAGGCTGTTTTGGGCTTAGCCTTTCTTTGGTGTTCTTTTCTCTGAAATAATAAATTTTACTGTTATAAAAAAAATTAAAAAAATAATAATGTGCATTTTTCCATCATCCAAAACCTTATGTTATCCTGTAAAACTGCAATGTATATGGATTTGTTCATATGCTCATTTCAGGCACTATAAAATGACTACATATTCAGATCATTATCCACCAATATGAAATATATCCGACCTCACCCTTCAAAAAAAAAAAAAAAACCCTGCCTGCATGCATTGATCAAATCACCTCAAATCATTCAATATGTAATAAAATAAAAAAACCCACATCCTACATTGATCAAACACCTCATTCTCAACCCTTTCAGCAAATCAAACAACACCATCAACAGAGAAATGAGTATCTATATCTGAATTCTTCAATCCAACATATCACATAATTCAATGCATATATTTCCAAATTCCAAGAAAGAACATAAATGACAAAAACCAAGTTCAAATCACCCACTGAAACAGATAATCCAAACAGAAAAGAAAAAAAAACAAACAAAATGAATGCTTGTCAGATCTGAAGGAGAGAATATAAACCAATTAATGAAAGGCCATTTAGGGTGGAATAAAAGCGAGAAACAGACCTGAGGAAAGGAAGCGCTTTGAGCCCAGACGCTTCCATCGTGTCCGAGGATGGCCGCAGACGTGAGATGGTGGCCTTCGATGTCGCACATCAGATGATCGTCGACGTATGTTTGCCAAGACATGATTCAATCTCTTTCTCTTCTTCTTGCTCTGGTTTTGTTCTGCTCTTCTTCTCTGTTGTGGAAGGGAAGGAGAAAGGCTTCTAGGGAGAAAATTATAACGTTGATGAAGGAAGCTACGAAATCCGTATACGTGAACGTAGGACTTCTCTAAAATTTTTCTTCATGATCCATGAAGTTCTTTGTAATTGTGGACAATCCATGAAGAAACATTATTTGTAAAAAGCCACCTGCCTTATCTTGAAATATTAAAACCAACACCAAACCATTTTCTAGCAGGCACTAACCGAAATGCCCTTACAAGAATTGCCTGACCCATAGAGTCCAACTAACCCGAAAGGGTAGCTCAGTTAGCCTAATAAAACGGTTTGTACCCGGAAGTTGTAGGTTCGAATATGTACTACCACACTGGGGCTATTGGGGAGTTTACCCAACTTCCCTCTGGGCCCGGAGGGATTAGTCCAGCCCAAAGGGTTGGGAACCCTCCGGTAGCAAAAATTAAAAAAAAAAAGAAAAAAGAAAAACCCTAGAACAATGACCATCATCAAAAGATAAAGGAGAAATGCAACATTTTGAGGGCTTAAAATTCTTCAAATCCTACTAAATAGATTTTTTATTTTGATAGATTGACCTTATTAAATTAAAACAATTGTGAAGATGTTACAACTGTACAATCCAAGAGATATATACTGAACCAAAAAAGACCCAAAGCCAAGAAAACAAAGCAGGCCAGATCAAAGGCATTGCAACACCTATACACAGCTAAGAACAATTCAATTGGATGGATGCCAAATTCCAATGGTCAATTTTAAGCGCTTGTGAAATTTGGATGAGTGTCAAATTTGAATTAGTGCTAATCACAAGAGAATAGAGAGTTTAAAGGATTTAGATTGATCATAAGGTGGTGGGCCAAGAGGGCTCCATAAGCCAGATCATTCTATGCTTAAGATGCTGGCTGTCTCTGAAAGGTCCCTTACTGCATTTATCTACTCTCTTTTTGGTGGGGACTTACAGAGTGGAAAATAAGCCATGGGTGCATTGCGTTTATATAAAGTATTACCATTTTGGGGGACCCTGTGTGGTTCACCCAACCATATTTTATCATTAGCAAGTAGTGAAGTTGTTGAGTTTCTTCTTGATTTTTGTTGGAGGTGGTCTGGGAAGGTCCCGTGCATGGTCGTTAAATTTTGCATTCACATGTATTCTTGCGGTTCGTTTGAAGGATTTCTCTTGTTCTTTAATGGATCTAAAGTTTATTGCCTGTTTTTTTACTTGTGGCATTTGAAATATTGTGTTTCTTTCATTAGAGTTTCAAATTCCAACCACCCAAAAGACCTTTTAGAATTCTTAGAATTCCAATCTTTATACCATTTGTTGGAATTTCAAATCCTCCATAAAAAAATGAGGAATTGGAATTCCACCTAAGGGAACAACTTTTGGAGAATTTGAAATTTTCCGAAACATGAATTCTTGGGATTCTGATAAAGAAACGACCCCGTGTGTTCTTGCAGATAGGCAAAACTAGAGGTATATAAATAAATACAGTTTTTCCTTTCTTTTAGATTGTCATTTCCTTCATCATTTTTTGTAGAATTACTTAAGACTACCCTTATCATGGAAAAAAATGGACCAAAACATGAGGAAAGATGAACCTGGTGGTACATGTTGATCTGATGGACCCCACCAGTGGGACTGGAGCATATCAATCAATCTGAAGGTTTGGCTCACTGTATGACCATGAAAGTTTGTGTTCTAGGGTCCAGCCGTCCAGGCTAACCTTGGCCCACATTGGACTCGATTTGGGCTGTGGTTTCAGCTGTGGGCTGTGCTCAAGTTTATTTCCAGACCTGATCATATAGAAGGCACACCTGTGCCTATGTTCTTTTCTTGTCTTGTTGTACATACTCATGTCAATCAAAGTTTTTTATCCGGATGGATGGCTGGTTGTACATGCTCAAACCCTGTCAAATGATACTTATCACTAATTTTTCTCTTTTGTTGGAGCTGATATAGATTTCTTATCACTAATTTTTAACTTATTCTTTAGCTGCTAGAATTACTTTGCCACAAATTTTACATTATCACTTGAAAAACAAACATCACTAAAGTAAAAGCAAACACACGGGAATGTAGCCCACTTAGGGGGTGTTTGAATAAAAGAAGAATATAATATCACCAAATTTAAATATTGTAAGATTTCATTATCACAGAATAAAATAGTGTCATATTATAATATTGTGTCACTTATGGTGTTTGGCAATTTCTACAAATTTCAATATACCTTAAAGTGTTTGGCAATTTATAAAATTTTCACTAGATGATGCACCAAAATAAGAAATGAATAGAGAAACATGGACGATTGACCCAATGGGAACCTACTAACTAGTAATCATACTAGATTGATTTAATATTAGTAACCATGGTAGGGCCCATCTAATTAGAAAATCATTAGACTGAATGTTAAAACTCACGAGTAATGTATTTTAATCAATGTGGGTCTACCAAATGTTAATAATTATAATGTAATAGAAGAGATCCCTATCGAGTGTTAAACATCATTGAAGAATCTATTTATGAAAAATCAATATGGGACCCATTTGATGTTAACAATCATATTAACCAAGTTAATTATAGTAATCACTATAGGGCCATTAATGTTGGTAATCATGGTAGAAATTGCCTAATGTGATATTTGTAAGACCCATCTAATGTTAGTAATCAATAAAGAAACTATGTAATTATGATAGGGTTATGGGACCCACATAAAATTTATAAATACTAAAGGGACCATCTAAGATTGAGAGTCATAGTAGAATTCCTATAGAAACCATCAATATTAAAAAAATGTAGTTGGCCACAATAGTATGAGTTTCTTATAAATTTTTACTCTTGACCCTTGTTTTGGTTAGTTTTCTTAACAAAAGATTGTTTTATATAACATATACTTAATATTACACTATGAAGGTTTTTATAAGAAAGTGAAATATTGTAGGATACTTTCTAAGTTATCCAAATACCTAGTTTTTAAGTGTGCAGATTACATTCTAAAATAGGAGATAATGTAGCAAAATCTTTACTTTCCAAACACCCGGGCCCCTTTGGATGTCTTCAGAATAAAATATTTACATATTTAAATATTGTAAGAATAAAATAGTATAGAATACAAAAATGCAATATCATAATAGTATAATTTTTTTACTGTTTGGCAATTTTTTAAGAATACTACATATTTTAAATTGAGATGTTTGGAAGGTGCTATGATTAAAGTAAATTATATTATAAGAATTTTTTTATTAAATATTTTAATTTATATGTAATTTACCACGTCAGGATAAAAAAAATAATGTGGTAAAGTAAAGTTTAACTTTCAAGTTTTTACCATAAGTTACTTTTCTTTTATCACATAAAACCATGGTAAAGTATAGTAAAGTAAAGTAAATGAAAAAACAACTACTTTATAACTCTCTCTCTCTCACTTTGCTTTACCACATACTTCATCTGACCTTACTTTACCTCATCTTCTATCATGATATGACATCGATCTTTATTTTACTTTACCACACCCGTAAACAAGTCACTTTTTATTTACCATATAAAACTACGATAAAATGTTTAAGTAAAGTAAAAAAAAAAAAACTACTTTACCATTCATTCCCACTTTACTTCACCATGTACTTTATCCAACCTTTACTTTACCCCACCTTTATCGTCCTGTGAGATTTACTATTACTTTACTTTTCCATATATGTAAACATACACATTATGATGGATTTGTTGAACCAATGTCTTTACTTTACTCTACCACTTTGTAATCGTCATTTTGAAAGATTTTTATCTTGTAGAAAGTTTTCTACAGGGAGGACCTGTATGAGAGAATATTGAGCTTTTTGAAAGAAAAGAATCTTTTCTTCAAATTTTTCTTGAGCTACCAAACGCACAAGATTTTCTTCTTTAAAAAATGAAAGATTATATTCTAAAAAATATTATTTAATTGTACTTTCTTGTGCATCCAAACAGGCCCTAAAGTAGAAAGAAGGCCCGCACGAGCAGAAAGAAAGCCCACACAAGTGAGAAAGGAGTCGGCACAAGCGGAAAGAGGTAACGTACCTAGGGTTCGAACCCCAGATGGCTAGGTAAGAACTGACGCCCATTACCAGTCGGGTAAAGTGTCGTTCCTACAGGGAGGACCTGTAGGAGAGAATATTGAGCTTTTTGAAAGAAAAGAATCTTTTCTTCAAATTTTTCTTGAGTTACCAAACGCACAAGACTTTCTTCTTTAAAAAATGAAATATTATATTCTAAAAAATATTATTTTCTTGTACTTTCTTGTGCATCCAAACAGGCGAAAGGAGGCCCGTACGAGCAGAAAGAAAGCCCACACAAGTGGGAAAGGAGTCTACACAAGCGGAAAGAGGTAACGTACCTGGGATTCGAACCTCAGATAGCTAGGTAAGAACTGACGCCCATTACCAGTCGGGTAAGCTGCCGTTCCACTGCACACTTAGAAGTGCATAAGGTAGGCCGTTCCATTGCGCAAAACATTCAAGATTTACAGATGTCAATTGCAAATGGATTCAATCTCCATGTTTTTGTAACATGTTCAATGTAGTGGTGATGAATGAAAAAAAAAAAAACCTTGATTCCATAAGAATAAACATGGGTGGATGCCTCCTTTGAAGCTGGAGGTGTGTCCAAAGTCCATCACGTGTACAACTCCTCAAATGTCCAATGTCTAAAGCCCACTGCCTTGGCAGAAATCAAAAGATAGCTTTTTTATACATGGGCACACCTTATCTTATTGGTTCAGCAATGCTTTGACCTCAATGAGATGGTATACCTACTAGTCTACTACTATTTAGCGCGTTTGAGGCAATAAAATAATTAGGTGATACAAAGCTTGTCTTAAAAGATTGCAAGATCAGTTTGGTCTTTCAAATCAAGAGCTGGTGCCGCATTCTACGGCAGGATTTTGGGCCATTGATTCATTAAACTAAAAAGAGAATCATAGTTCCCTGAATTTTAGGTGTGTGTCCTCAATGAGTCAGATAATGGAGGCTTTGACTTAGAACTCCAGAGTGGAGCATTTCTATTGAAAATTTAAGCCGCTTGAAATTAAGGCCCTCTTGGTATATGGGGGCATTCTCAAATTTTACCCAATAAGAGTTGGTTCCACCGTAATATTTACCGTATGATAAAAACGTAATTAATTCTTTCCATGCATTATTCATTATCATTTAATGCATTATTCATTTTTATTTTTTATATCAATGAGTCAATCTTATGGTGAAGCCAGTTTCCATTAGAGTAAAACTTAGGAACACTCAGTACACTCAGAAGGCATTTACGTTAAACAACTTTTAAGAAACTTCAATTTTCAATAAGTAGTCCGGAGTTCACTCCTTAACTCAGGATTTCTCTAACTCCAAGGGGTAGCTCAGTTGGTTTAGGACCACGGTTTGCACCCCGAGGTTGTAGTTTCCAAACTGCACTACCACACTGAGGCTATAGGGGAGTTTATCCGGCTTCCCTCTGGGCCTAGAGGGATTAGTCCAACCCAAAGGGTTGAAAACCCTTCGATAGCAAAAAAAAAAAAAAAAAAACACTCAGGATTTATCTAGGTCAAACCCTCATAGCATCTGGATGCCTGGACAACTTGAGAAGATGTCCTGATGCATTGGTAGTTGTTATTTCAGCTCAGAGGTAAAAAAATAAAATACAATAAAGAACCTGAGTTTTTAAGTCCCACATGAATGCATGACTATATATGTAACCTGAAAGGGTCTCTGTCCTGTCTGCTTTAGATCAGAGTTTTGCTAAATTGATCAATGCTATTGGTATCAGGTAATACCTAGAATCAGTGCAACAACTGATACATCTTGGTTTTTGGCTTGTTAATAAATTGAACCAGTAAATTACATATGGTTTCAACCTTAATCTGACCAACCAGACCTTTTGTACTTCAACCTGAAAACCCGACCCTAACCCAACCTGTAGATTTAGGGTTCGGATTGACATTCCCAACCCAATTAATATGTGGGTAGAGTTTGGGTTGGCCCTACTGTTGCAGAAGATGTCAACCTGATCCAACCCATTATCTCTTGTAGCGGCGGCATTCGAAATTTCAGCAGAAAACCAGGGGCCTTTTTGTAAGCTAATTTTGCTTTAGTGTTACTTCATTCTGGTCCATACTCCATTGTTAAACAGATATGTGAAATTCATCTCTCTCTTTCTCTAAGAGATCTCAACATCTGAAGCCAAAAGCAGGAGAAACAGAGGTCCCTCTACCTACTTCAGTTTCCTGCAGTGGGAATTAGAGGAAAAGAGAGGAAACCCATCTCTCAGGTTAGTCTTCAATATCAAGTTCAGTGTAGATTTTTCAGCTGCACATTCTCTGCTTTGTAGTCTTCCTGTTCTAATCAATTGCTGCAAACCAAAAGAAAGAGCAATTAACAGAGATCCAAACTAATTTCTCTCAGATTCATGTGTTTTCTTCTGTTGGGGAGCTGCAGAAATTGGTTTTTGATGTCTGGGTCTGTTTTATAGCATCTGGGTCCCTTGGGTTTCTTGTTTTGGTAAGTGGGGTAATTGAGATTTCAAGGACCAAAACAGGAATTGTAGTTATGAAGATCTTCTTCATTTTATCTCGGGTCTTTTATGTTTGGATCTTGGAGCTGTTACTCTGTTCTAGCTTTACAACTCCATACAAACAGATTACCAAAAGCACTAAGCCCTATGGCTATGAACCCCAGTTCTCATTGAATGCTAGAAGAGATGGCTCTTCTTCAACCTATGAATACACCCGCTTCTCTGAGGTGGAGAAGGAATGTGGGTCTGTTATATCTTCAGCATCTGAATTTAATCCCAATTCTGGCAGATGGAATAGTTTTAAGGACAGGTTGTCCTTCATGAATGGGGATTGGGTAGAAGTAGCAGGTTCCGCGCCACGGTTGATGCCATTCGATGACAGTACTGTGCTGACTTACAACCCCGGCGGCAGCCGCCCTCCCCTCCAGTTTTTAGCTTCCTTTAAGATGCTGGATTTTGATATGCTCCCTCAATCTAAAACCATGGTCAATGTCAGTGGGGTGCTGGTGCTAGGAATTGGGAGGGATGTTGTGGGCTACAAAGGGATGAATCCGCAGTCGCCTGATTTTGAGGTGCAGTTTGGGAATTTTCAGATACAGTCAGGATATTCCCAGCTGACAATCCCTTTTGAAGGAATTTTTGTTGAGCCGCAGAATCACGGTGGAGAATTTGTGATGTGTATGTTAGGCTCTGCAATGTTGCCTTCTCGGCGGCCCGATTCAACTGACTCGCTGGAATGGGCAAATGGTCCTGGCCCTAACTATCAAAATGAGCTCCCTCTTTTGCAAGATGATCGAGTTTTGCTCGTCCTTCGGTATCCTCGGACCTTCACCTTGACCAGCAGAGCTATTCGTGGAGAAATGAAGAGCCTAAACCAAGTTTCAAGTCCTAAGTACTTCGATACGGTTCATATATCTTCCCAGTTGGGAGCTTATTCAAATTATCAGTTTGGGTCTCAAGACCTAGTGTCCAAAGCTTGCAAACCCTACCCACATAAAGATGACTTGTTGGACGGTCACATAGAGGTTTTCAAAGGATTCGGGTTCTGTGAGATCTTTGAGCGTTTCTCTGCTGAAGAACCTTTCACTGTTGTGCCGAACTGGAAATGTAATAGCACTGATAAATATTGCAGTAAGATGGGTCCTTTTGCATTTGAAAAGGAGATCAACGCCACAGATGGGGGTTTTGGTGATGTCAGGATTTTGATTCAGGATGTGAGGTGTGACCCTGGATTTGGAAAAAATAATGCAAGCACTGCAAGAGTATCGGCAGTTTTTCGAGTTATTCCTCCATTGGAAAATCAGTTTTATGCATCACAAAGATCTGGACTTGGTGGTATGACTCTTGTGGCAGAGGGAATATGGAATTCCTCCGGTGGGCAGCTTTGCATGGTTGGTTGTGTTGAAAATGTAGAGCCACCTGCGGCGGGATGTTATTCTCGTATTTGTCTTTACATCCCCATCTCATTTACCATCACCCAACGGAGCATTATCTTTGGGCAGATATCCAGCATCGGCAATGAGACTAATTTGTACTTTCCTTTATCACTTGAGAAGAAAGTGCAGCCTTCAACTCTTTGGAACAGCTTCAGCAACTCTCATCTATCATACAAGTACTCCAAAATAAAATTAGCTGGGGTCGTTTTAGAGAAAAATGAGGCTTTTGATTTTAGTGCCACTGTCAAGAAATCACTCCTAACCTATCCAACACAGAAAGATGGTGATGAATTGGTCGGCCTATCTGTTCTTTCAGAAGACCTCACACTACATGTTGAAGCATTGGATCCCTCGTCTAAAGTTGGTCTTCCTAGGCCTTTTATCCAAATGGAGATACTCTCTATAGGTCCATTGTTTGGACGTTATTGGTCATCAAAAAACACATCTACTGAAAGAGAGGAGACTCTGTTCCATTCTAGAACTGAAACCACCGAAAGACAGATCCTTTTAAATGTCTCAGCAGAGCTCAGGATTACTGGTGAACGCTACAGAAATGTCTCAATGCTATTTGTGGAGGGCTTGTATAATCCAATTGATGGGAAGATGTATCTTGTTGGCTGTAGGGATGTCCGTGCCTCATGGAGTGTCTTGTTTGAGAGCAGTGATCTAGAGAATGGGCTAGATTGCTTGATTGAAGCGAAAGTCGAATACCCACCCACGACTGCACGGTGGTTGATGAATCCAACAGCGAAGATCTCCATTACCAGCCAGAGGAATGATGATGACACACTTCACTTTAGCCCGGTCAAGCTCTCGACTCTTCCTATTCTGTACAGGGGGCAGCGAGAAGACATACTCTCCCGCAAAGGCGTTGAGGGGATTCTCCGCATTTTGACTCTATCACTTGCAATTGCTTGCATAATCAGTCAGTTGTTTCACATCCAAGATAAGGTTGATGTCGTACCTTATATCTCTCTTGTCATGCTTGGTGTTCAAGCTCTCGGATATAGCCTTCCACTAATTACTGGTGCAGAGGCTCTATTTGCACATACCGCATCTGAATCTTATAGAAGCTCGTATTATGGTCTTAAAAGGAATTTGGGTTTCCGAGTAATCAGCTATACTGTGAAGCTTCTTGTGCTGGCTGCATTTCTACTTACTCTAAGGCTTGGACAGAAGGCGTGGAAATCTCGCATCAGACTTCTCACACGTACTCCTTTAGAGCCACGCCGTGTCCCTAGTGATAAACGGGTTCTCCTCACTACCTTGGCCATTCATACAAGTGGGTTTCTAATCATTCTCATAGTTCATGCCGTGAATGCTAGTAAGAGGCCTACTCATTCTGAACAGTATGTTGATTTAAGGGGAATTAGTCATAAATTGCAGGAGTGGGAAATTGAACTCGAAGAGTATATTGGCTTGGTTCAGGACTTCTTCCTCCTTCCTCAAATTATAGGAAACCTTCTGTGGCAGATTGATTGTAAACCACTCCGCAAAGCCTATTACATAGGAGTTACCATTGTGAGGCTTCTTCCTCATGTTTATGACTACATAAGGGCTCCTGTCTTTAATCCCTACTTCTCTGAGGAGTATGAATTCGTTAATCCAGATTTGGATTTTTATTCCAAATTTGGTGACATCGCAATACCAGCAACCGCCACTCTCCTTGCGGTTACAGTATACATTCAACAGAGATGGACTTACCGGGAACTAAGCCAGAAACTGAATTTTGGGCAGCATAAACTTTTGCCTTTGGGTTCTAGAGTTTATGAGAGGTTGCCGTCAAAGTTGGTTGAAGCAGAGCTTGTTTCAGGCGTGAATGAGACTGCAGAGGATGGCCATGCATCAAGGGATGAAGACTGATATTAAGGCCTAGTGCACATTTGGATGTAAGTGAACTTGCAATCAGTTGAATACTTTGGGTAAACTATCCGTATCTATTCTTCAATGTGTTTGGGACTGACTTGCGCGTTAGCTGAAAATTACATTAGGTGGGAATTGGGCTGCTGTTTGATACCTTTCCTAGCCCCTGCAATTAGCTTTTTTGCTCATTGCCAACTGCAATAACACACACATGCACGCGCGCGCACACACTGTGCAATAATATGCTATTCTATTTGTCCCACACAAAATGCATTGTGGAATAGTGACGGTTTATCGTGCCAAAATATTTGAACTGGTTGCATTTTCGGGTACATCCAAGCAAACACCTTAAACCGTTTAAAGTCAGCAAGCAGTCATATTAGCTTGATGTGTGAAGCATTTGTAAGTGTAGTAACTTTTGGTTAAATATGGATGTTAGCTATGAAAACTTTTTCTTCCTTTTTGAAGGAGAATGATGAATAATGATTTGTGCTTTCTCTCCAATGCATCAAATTTGACGGCTTTGTTCTTTTCTTATCTGTTTCTACTTCCTGGCACAGTTTGCTCATGAAATATTAAAGAACATAGCAGCATTGTAAATTTCCAATTTGTTTTGATGGCCACCCAACACACTCAACTTCTAGTGTTCTACAGTGTAAAAAATAAGGCATCATGGATTTGCAATGAAACTTGATCCGATAATGCATGATAGTGTTTAATGAGACTGCTTAGGATGCCAAAAAACTTGTATAAGCTTAACAGTATTCTTTCATTTTGATACCAATATAGATGTTATACTTCCCGGATGCTTTATATCCCATTTAAACTTTTAAACTGTATTGCTATGGTGTTAGGCTTATTTTTTTTTACCACTGCTGGCAGTTTGTGATGGAATCAATGATCAAATAGCATACATGCATTAGACTATCAGTAACTATGTCCTGTATTTCTGGCATGAGGAGTCATATCCGTGCTCCCAAAATCCCTATTCACATGAGGGCATCATAAGTGCACTTTTCTCGGGTGCGCTGTTTTTGAGACATATTATCGATGTTTTCTCAAACAAATGAAAATATATTCCTAGTGCTAAATGTCCTCACAGAAAATCCTGTTGGCAGAGATCTTTTTTTTTTTTTTGGCTAAGAGTTAGCTAAGAGTTAGCAGAGATTGTTGTTGCAAATGTTTCATTTCCTGCTAGTTGAATGTGAGCTTAGTTCTTAAGGATTGCTTATGAGATAGGGAACTAAAATCAGACTCTGTTTCACAACTCATGTATATTACTGCAGTTTCACCATACCCTGACATTTGTATATAAATAAAGCCTTTACGGTATTTTGAGAGCTGAAGGTTTTAATCGACTTTTCTGATTTAAACTCTGATTGGTTGTTTTAATGATGGCCCTATGGTGCTTGGACGTTCCCAAGTTACAACTTGTTTGAGACTTTTAGCAAAATGGATGGTTTTGTGCCTCTCTCTCTCTCCCTCTCTCTCTCTCTCTCTCTCTCTCTCTCTCTCTCTCTCTCTCTCTCTCTCTCTCTCCTGGTTTTTTTTTTTTAGTTTGAAAACCAATTATGAATGATAATCAGATGAGTACATGTCCATTCTGGTGTTAGGTTTACACTTAAAAAGATCAAAGGGAAAAAGCTTTGGAAATGCATTGTTGCTGCTCTGCCAGAACATGGGGCCAGCCATCTGTCTACTTTGTATTTAATTCCTTGGAATTCATAGTTATTTCCTACTTTCTCTTCCTGTACATATATTTTAGATCAAAGATAGAATGTATCATCATCATCATTATCAACAGCAACAACAAAGTCTTGCCCCAACTATGTTGTAGTTAGCTACATGAATTCATTTTTGCCATTCCAATATATTCCAGGTAAATGTTCGAATAGGTTGCGCCGTTTCAGATCTATCCCTCCTAGTTCCATTCATTTTCTCTTTTGGCCTAACCTTTTTCCTAGAGGGACGTCAACCTAGATAGATAAACTTTCCCGCATTGGCACTATTGTTGAGTTGCATTCGACATGTCTAAATCATCTCAAATAAGTTTCCCTTAATTTATCATCTCTTGATGCTACTCTTAAATGTGCTTCTACTTTCTAAGCTTTTATCTAAGGGTATTGAAGGGGCAAAGGGCGAATTGTCTACGGTGGACATCTAGAGGAGACTCGAGGAACTATTGAGTCGTTTTTATTTACTAGGGTGAAGGGTGGGCAGTCATTTCTCCCCAAATGAGGATATTTTGATGTCCTTGTACATCTTCACATAAGAGGAATCCAACATATTCAATAAATTAAAAAAATAATAATAATAAAGAATGCAATAGTGCTCATTCCGGTCAATTCTCCGTCATCTTTCTTTGGTTAAGTGGACTTAAAAAGCTCAGGAAAAATAACGAGGGGGCGACTTATCTAAAAGTTCGGTCAGGAAATATTTTTACATGTTGACTCATGAACCACTTATGTCTCATGGCTGCATCATTTTTACCTGGTTAAGAGTAATAACTTAAATGTAAGATGAGAGTAAAACAAACTTGATAAAGATAACAGTCATGGTTGAGTAGTGTTGGCATCTTTTAGTATCACTCACATGTCTAGGATCGATCTTTGAGGATCGGCTCCAAGTTTGAAATTATCACTCCTTACCGGTAGCACCGAGACCGCACGGAGAATTTACTCTTCATTGGTGAAACTCGATCATGAGATGAAGTATCAAGTCGCTTAACCGGCTGAAGACAATACCAGTGAGGATAAAATGATTCTTTCGATTAGCAGATCAGCTGACTTGAAGATTGACAAGATCTTTTATGGGAAAGACAGGATTTTAATGTAGGGCTATAAACAATTCAAGCTTTATTGATAGATGTGTCTAACATCTATAGCTATAATAAAATCAACTTCCAAACCCATCAGATGTAGCTCGGCTGGTTAGAGACATTGGTATGTAATATGAGTAGAGGCCGTGATTTCGAATCTCCGATGTAGCCAAAAAAAATCCATCGAAGGTCTAATGCACTTGCTCTTAATAGAAAAGGCAAATGATTTGATACATCATGGGAACTTTTATCATAGATCTCATTGGGTTCCTCTTGTAAGGTTTGTCTTCCTTGTTTTTCTTTGGAACTGTCATGTCATAGAATTTTCAATTGCTAAGCCAATCCACTTAATCACCTCCCTTCCGCAGAAACAATGAGAAATCAATTCCAAGTTGTAGAGCTAACAGCAAAGGACTTGCATGACTGTGTATGAGTATTTACCAAAGCCAAAAATAGAAAAATCTTAATTACTCTACATTTCCTTTGTAACATCTTCCAAAAGTTTTACCTTCTAACACATTATTCAATCGTTATACTCCTAGATTATAAGATTTTAAGAATTTGCATTTGTATTATTACGTGAAATATTTTACCAACTTAATTGTGGTGATTGAAAATATTTCACTCTCGCCGTATTTCTAAAGGTGTTGTTTCTCTTTTATACATGAGATATGAAAACAGGACATTAGAAGCAAAATGTCATTTTATTTATTTTTTTAGAAGCACTATTTTCATATGGTAGGGTTGAACAATTCAGATTTCATTTGTAAAAACTTTATATATCTCAAAATCTATGAATGTTTAAGACATGATACTAAATGTCTGAGGGTTTGATGGGTCAATAAAATTTCTGAACACTTCAGTTCAGACCAAAAACTCAAGGCCATAGGACTCCCAAGATTTAAAAGTTGCAAAGGAACTTGACACAGTTGATCTTCAACCTTGACAATGAAGGTGCATAATCATGTAAAAATATTCATACAAAAAGTGACTTCCTTTATACACCATTTCACACATCATTTATAGTACAAATAAATGCAACCATGGGTAAATGTTACTCACGTGCAATATGTAAATGAGTGCAGACAATCGACCCCTAATTGACATCATCATCATTCAGGAGCAGCACTGTGGGAGTTTGAATCCCTAACATGCAGTGGTTTTTCCCTACACCCACTGTCTGATGGGTAGATTGAGGCCATATAGCAGCAGTTCGATACCGGACAAGTGAGCCCACCGAACCCACTTTCAACTTCTGATGAGGCTCATTACTAATAGTAAAATAGTTTAACAAATTCTTCTTTTATCATGATAATGCTAGCTACCTTCTGAAACTGTAACCGAATTTGCTCATCAACATCCATATCAGTCACTCACACATCAATACCCATCAACAAGATAAAGAGTCCTACTTGTTATGGAACAGAATCTGTGCCACTTGTCATGTAATAAAGTCATTTGCCCATCAGACAGAGCTAATGATGGAACACTCCAAAAGCCCCCACTTGTTACAAAATGAAATTTGCCCATCAAACAGCAGTAACCAGTGATGGAAAATTCAATCACACCAACAGACCAAAGGCACTGCACCTGTTATAGAACAGAATTTGCCCAGCAACTAACAACACCCACAGACAGAGCAACGGCCCCCCACTAACCACAGTATCCAACCCCACCAAACCAAGAATACATTCTGAATTCATTTCTAATTTGCTTTGCAATGTCAGATAGATATAAAACAACCATTCATGCTTATTCAACAGACCAAGGATGAAAGAAACATATAAAAAACCATAATAAATCTTTTTAAAGCTGATATCGCAATGGGTATGTGACAACAAACACAAATGCAACCAGTTGGAGGAAAGGAGAATAATACACAAAATGCAAGAAACATGGAGTAACAAGACGAACACAACCACCCTAAATACAAAGTCCTCTTTTAAGGTTATTGACTGCAGAACAAACTCCAGTGCCATATCATGACTATAAAATGAGATAAAGAAAGCCCCACCATGAAAAAAGGAAGAAGGTTACAGGTCCAAAGAGCAAACCAAGCTACATGCCCTGTTCAATAAGATAATCACCCAACCTCTCCACAATCATGTTGCACTGGCCTGGGGTCAAGGGTTCATCATAAATTCCGATAATTAGAGCTTGGCCGCTCTTTTTTATGGTGATGCCACCTGATCCCTGCAAAAATAGGCAAATGTGAAAAAAAATGATATATCAACAATCTGTTTTTACCTTCTTTTTTTTAGACATTGAAGGATTGACACATCAATAAAAACACAATCTGTTTTTATTTTTTATTTATACAATCTGTCATTACGTTGTTAAGAGGACGACAATCATAACAATTTATTTTCGCATATGTCGTAGGCATGGGCTACAAGTTGTAGCCCATTAATATTAGCATACCACAGTAAAACAAATGGGAAAGAAGTATTCATACAAATAGATTGAAAAGAAAATACGAAACAATAGATAGCTGAGAGAAATCCCAAAAAGATTTTGATCCAGTATAAGGAAGACGGAAGATCCAGTAAGAAACCTTTGCACAATCATAATGGTGAAATATGAAAGTCGTTACACTGGACAGTGAGCCCTATTAGCAATCATGCTCTTTTTTCTTAAAATAATTTTATACTGACACTCAAAATAATTTCAGAATTACACCCATGAAAAATTGCAATGTTTTTGACAAAATGTCCAATGCATTTTCAAAGTATGGAAAACCATATTCATATGAGTAATTTAACTAGGCAAGGCACATCCGCACATCTTGTTGAGAACTAAAAATGGTTCGAGCGGCCAAGTAATAATGGAAACCATAAAAAGACTATAATACAAGACATCACCTTCTTTCCACGGATGACAGCTCCAGGCTCTCCTTGAATTACCATATACTTTGTACCCCCAAGGTATAAACCAGTAGGGGCAAGATATCCCGGTTCATTGAAGTCATTCATGATACCATTAATCTCCTCAGGCTTAAACTACACAATGACAGAAAGGTTTGCCTTGAGTTAGTAATTGCTACAGTGACCATGCCAACAATCTAACTTATCAGCTCTTTTAAAAGCCCAAAAAAAAAAAAAAAAATACAGCTAGGTTGAAATCTAAGAAAATCACAGACAAGCACACATGGAATGCATGGAATAACATGTAGGCATGCTACTTCAACCCACAAAATCAGCCATTCATATGAAGTAGTTGAGAAACAAAGGTACTTATCAAGCTCTCAAAATGAACTTACAAAGTTCCTCTAATAGGGTATTAGACCATTCTAGAAATTTTAAATCTTGTTATTTCCATCTATGTAATTCATTTTTTGGTTTTGAATAAAAGTTAAAGATCATTGTTGTCATCATCAAAGAAGCCCTATCCCCTCAGTCTTGGATCATTTAAAGAGTTCTACGAGTTATTTAAAAAAAGTCACATCCACAAATTTTCTTTAGGAAAATACTGATCGTGTCCATGGCTCCACACGTCTAATTACAAATCCTGCAACATGCAAGTAGGGGATGACCTCTGTCACAAACATGCATTATTGGTTAGTTACTATACCCTCAAAAGTTGTCAAATATCCAACATGTATTATCTGTTGGTTACTGTACCCTCAAAACTTGTCAAACATCCAACATGGGATCAACATCACCACCCAACTATACACTAGCCCTATTGAAGCTATGCTCTCTATGACTCTATCGTCTAACATGCCTTACCTCAAATGTCAGGTCTTTGTTGGGTCTCTTCCTTTCATTTTTATGCCATGCTTCTGACTTCCACATTTCCACTCGATCCTATATGGAGCCATGCTCTTTGTAACCCCACATAGAACTGAGACAACACTACTTCAGTTGAACATAACATCCACTAGCTTTTTGAAAGATGCTCCAAAAGATATGGTCAGGTACAAAATACACATTTTTTTTTTGTAAACTCTCACCCTTCATTCCATCAGCCTTTCATCTGAGGTGTCACACCCACCACAAGATCTCCTCCCGCTCCAGCTTCCCCTAAATTACTCTTGTTCGCATCTGTGAACCACAGCCTCTGAGCCCCTTCCCTTGTAGAACTATGCCCTAGACACTAGACAACCAGAGGGCAACTAAAACCAGTGGTATTGACTCAGACATCACATATGTTTGCTGTGTAAACAAAATACAGTGAGAGAGAAATAACTTGGATATGCGAGCTTACCAAAAATCTGACCCCAATCTACAACATAACAACATTGAAATAACTGCATTATACACACAGTCTTATGTATAAATTGGAACCTCAGTTGCAGTAAGCAGGACCCTTTTGAAAGTGTCAAATGTCAGAGACAATGTATACACATTCTGTGTGTAACTGCCAAACCCATTCCTATAAACAGGAAAGGATCCCACGGACCCAGACATTCAAGCTAATGACATTATGTTGATCAACCCACCTTTGCTAGTACACACAACAAAGAACAAATCTACAGTCAATAAAATCTCACCAAATTTGTACACTGAGACTCCATATATAATATATTCAGTGCAAAACTTGCAGTATTTCTGCATTCAACATGAGTACCACAAGAACAATTCATAATAATCATAAAAACTAGTGAGAAATTATTATATTAAGCTCGTCCAAGAGGCGCCCAAATCCATTTCAGATTAGCAATCAAATCATTAGGGATAAAAAAAAATTCATCTGACAAATCAAATCCCAAAACAATTACAGGCAACATGACTATCCCAAGTACCATAATAAATAGTCATCAGGCAACTCACATAGATCAAAAACCATTCACCATGGCGATCTCAAGTACCATCGAACACTTATTTGATGATCCAAAGCTCTGCAAATATGAGTAGCGAAACCAATCTAATCCAAATATAGACCACGTGCACAAACAGAATCAAGAGCTATCAAAATCAAAACAGATCACAAATCGTTCGATTTTCAAACAAACCGATTTGAATCTTATACCTTTTCTTCTTCTTCTTCTTTTTCTCTAACAAACGAACTCTAACATAAGTAAAACAGACAAAAAAAAAAAAAAAAACCAGATCTTTTCCAATTGGATCCCAAGCAGATCAAATCAAAACCCTAACCAACTACAACACAGACATGAAATGCATCAAAATCACTTTCCCCTATCAGAATCGAACAGCATCATATCAATACCAAAAAATCAATCTTACAACGCAAAGGCCAACATACAGACTCTAGATCCGAACAGATCGAGATGGCTCCAAATCCCTAAAAGCCCCAAAAACGAAATTGAAAGTATTTAGGGGCGATTTCTGATCACCTGAGGAAATGAAGTGCTTTGAGCCCAGACGCTTCCATCGTGGCCGATGATCGCAGCCGCCGTGAGATGTTGGCCGTCGATATCGCACATCAGATGATCGTCGATGTAAGTTTGCCAAGACATCTTCCTTCGCCTGATCTCTCTCCTCTTTCGGTGGTTTTTCTTCTTCTTCAGTCGTCTGTGATTTTCCTTCTTCTTTCTTTTGTCTTCCTTTTCACAGTAGGAGATGAGATGCTGACGACGAGATTATATTTATATATGTGTGTGTGTGTGGAAGGAATTTCGGGTCGAGAGACAGGGACCGTCCATTCAACCAGCTCGAAAGCGCCCTTCACGTCCAAGTTAATTTTAGGCAAAATTACGTCTGTTTTTCTTGTAACGCCAGATACTGCACTTTGGGTCCGAAAAGAAAACCGACAGCGCAGTAGTTTTGAATCCACAATTTTTAAGTACAAACCGTAGTTTTACGTAAACTAGGATACCTTAGAATTAGGCAAAATCATGTCATAAGTAAGACAAAAGGGGCAACAAGAGAATTTTACCGACCACTATTGGCTATGGATTATTTTTATGATATCACGAGATTTTAATTGGATTATGTGATTTGTCTATATTTCAAATCTGTTTTATGTGATATGCCAAAAGTATATTGTGATATCGCAAAATAGTATCAATACATAATGCATCTGGGAATTTTCTCGACTTTCATTAGAAAGTATTATTCACGACTAATGGTGGTCCTGTGAAGGTTAGTGTGGCTGAAAAATGAGCCTACAGGAATCACTCGTGCAAAATTGTGGGAGATTTTTGGTCGCTACCTTTATACTTTTCTCTCTCTTTCAGATTGAAAAAATCTAGCAGAATCACTTCTAAGACCCAATAGGAGAAGATTTAGCTGAAAATGAATCTCAAATTTACCAACGGCTCATTTGGTAATAGGTGCAGAATTGGTAGATATTGAAATCTTGACTGCCCTGAAAAAGAAAAGCTTTCACATCACAAGGATTTCTCACAAGAATAATGCTACATGGCCCGACTGGGGCTCCAATGGCCCTCCTGGGGGACCGGGCCAAAAGCCGGTCACCCCAGTCAGGCCAAATAGTTTTTTCCTTCTCACAAAGGAGGTCATGGATTTTTGGATGACCTTTTTGCACATAACCCCCTTAGGTTTCTAGGATTTGCAAATAGACCCATATGGTTTTGGTATTTATAAATAGGCATTTACCTTTTTACTTTAATATCTTTCGTGTCCCCAAAATTAATAGCCCTCCAATTACCAAAAGTTTTTAGAGTGAAATGACTCTTTTGCCCATCTGTTTACCCTTTTTTTTGCTTAAATTCAAAAACATGGACTTATTTTTCTCTAAAGCTTGTAACATTAATAATTAGATTTAATGGGAGAGAATAACCGTACGTAAGTTTATTTTTATCAATAAATGACTTATTTCATTAAATCCAAATTAGTCATAATAACAATCAATGCGTGTGCTTATAATTGGTTATAATTAATCCAATCCATGCACAACGCACCGTTAGATTGACGAGATATTTAAAATACATGATTAGGCTTCATGTACATAAAAAAATTATTGATAGAGATTGTCGGAAGTTGGGAAAAAATAATTGTATTTTTATAATTAATACTATACTCATTTTTGTTTAATGAATATAAGGGCAAAGCTATCATTTTTATAAAAGTTTCACACATGTCTCATGGCAGTTACCCATTCTCGTTAGAAATATTAATTTTGGGGACATAAAAGGTATTGAATTGAAAAGGTAGGGGCCTATTTATAAATCTTAAAACCACGGGGCCTATTTACAATTCATATAAACATTAAAGGGGTATATATAAAATACTCTTTTTTAGATTCGCTCAACTCCCACTTGTTATATTGTCCTCCCTCGTGAGTAATTGGTAGTGGTCAATTATTTGTTTGGTTGTCAGCCTACTCCTGCCCAATATATTGAGATGTCCTTTTTTCACACACTCATGTCTAACATGCTACAACATGAGATTTATGATATAACCCTTTATTTTTATCTGATACATAGTCACACACTTACCAAGTATGTCGCCCTAAGTGCTGGGCTCATGGCCTTGAACCCAAGAAATACATTGAGAAAGGCATTGATTAGATGTCACAGTAAAACAAATAGAATTTTACATTTTTATCAATGAAATTGAAAAATATATAATACCATACAACCATTGAAATAATAATAAGAAGAAAAAAAAATCAAATATGGACTTAATTTTTTGCCTTATTTCAAAAAAGGACAAGTGTTTTAAAACTTATCAAATTAGTCCGTAAGTTTTAAATGAAGTTTTCAATTAAAGACATTCATCAAACTTTTTTCTTTTTTGTTTTTAAATATCCAAATTAACCTTTATTAAAATAAAAGTCTCCTTCAATTCCTCTATATTCTTCTCATTTCATTTATCAGCGACGTCACGATGATCAATAACAGCCAAGAGTCCCCATGACGATCGACTGCATGTATTGGCTGTCGGAACCATGTTATAACTTTAAATGAAGGGTAATTTGGGTATTTTTTAAAAATTGAGGGGGAAAAGTTGCAAAAAAAAAACATTTAAATGGTGGGATGTCCTTAAGTGAAAACTTATTGAAAAATTTAGTGACTAACTTGAAAGATTTTGAAACTTGTGTCTTTTTTTAAATAAGGTAAAAATTTAAGGTCTTATTTGAAATTCTCCCTAATAATAATAATAATAATAATAATATCTTACAAAAGCAACCCGCACTTAAGTAATTTATAGCCGTTGTGCCCAAAACTTGCGAAGACATTCTCTTTTTTCTTTTTTAATTTCCCAACAAATAGCAACTAGCATTTACTACATGGGGTTTAAAAAAATAATAATAATAAAAAGAAGCTTAAACTGTGATTCTATGGATGTACAAGAAAAACACCATCTATATGCCTTTTTCTCTCCTACAACTCATCTTGTCTCACATCTTTCTTTTGAGAACCATTTTTCTCTTCAACCTAAATATTAGGAGTTTTTGCTCTTGTTCTCTTTTAACTGATTCTAAAAGATTTTTCTATTAAGATTAGATCTGAGCATTTCTCTCAGACTCACAAAAGCGGTGGTTACCTCGTGTGATCCGACAGAAAAGTCAAGTTGCACGTATCAGCACCTCTATATATATTATTATGGAGAAGGACCTTTTTATTCAGCCCATCAGAATAGGCTCATGAGGCTAGCGAAACTGCTCCGGTACCCACTTGGATTCTACAAAACTTTTAGATTGGAAGAGAAACTGCTCTCAGTTCGGGAGTTGGGATGATGAAGGGTGCCTCGAATTTGCATGTTTTCATAGAAATAGAAATGGGAATAGGTGATGGTATCAGTTGGCTGAAGATATCGCTAGTTGAGTATTTTCGTCCAAAACAAGAAAAAATTTGCACACCCCACCCCACCCTTTTTTTTTGGAGAGCTGCTACCTGCACACTCCATTTTGATCTCCACACTGTGCAACTCTATACACAGTGAAGAAAATTAAACGTTTTTCTCCCTGCACTCTGCACGTTCCCAAAAATGCCCATGCTTTCTCATAGAGGTTTTCTCCCTGCACGCTGTCGTCTTCCCTCCCATTTCACTGTCTGAACTGCCGTTTCACTGCAGCCTCCACGTCCAAGGCGAGATCAAAAAGCTCCCCAACCTTCTCCTCCACGTGAACATAGGATTTCCAACCGCCTGGGCCATCGCCTTCTTCTTACAAGTGCACACATTACTGTGAATCGTCACTTTCCAACCTATGTGAGTGATTTTGATGCCTTTTGCTTGTTTAGAAATGATTGTATTCGTATTTTAAGATCAAAGATTTGGAATTTTCATATTCCCCCCCCCCCCTCTTGCGCCATTGTCTCCCTCGTCCAGCCACTGGGATAGTTGCAGACGATGAGTCCGTTCGGCTCTGTGCATCCGAACGAACACGGAACGTTCGGACTTCACGAGCCGTGGAAACATAATATGCTCGGCAATGTAGGTCCGAGCAAAATACATGTGCTCGGCAGTGTGGGTCCGAGCAAAATACATTTGCTCGGCATTGTAACGCCGACAACTCAATAACCACACGGATACTCAGGGCCGAACGGACTGTGACTCAGTGGTAATCTATGTACTGATGTTTATTTTTTTTTTAAGATATATGGATAGGCCGAGTACCTCTAGGATTCGACCGACAGCGTCGAACCGGAGACTACGTCAGAGGGTGGTGGCTTCTTCCTCCGAGAGTGACGAAGAAGCGGTTGAAGAACAGCCCGAACCCCAAGTTGAGCCCGAACAGCCAGAAGTACGTGCACAACGCCCCCTATTACTCATAGGACTGGAGAGATTCCCGGGGGCCCTACAAGTTTGAGCCTACTGCCTAGTTTTCGGACTCATATTGCTGCAAGTATTTGGCAGCAGCAGGTTTGTGAATATTCTTGTTGAATAGGTTTTAAATATTTATTACCTTTGCTAATTTATGTTTTATTTCGTTTTGCAGGAGAGACCGCCACTCAAATGCATAAGCCATGGCAAAAAAATCTGTGATTGGGCATGGAATTCAGAAGGAAGGCAAAATACCATTTTTGCACGTCTCATTGGCCGTTCAGGGCTGGCTCCATTGGTGGCGACGTCTTATCGTTCCATCAACAAGAACATGGTGTCAGCCTTTGTGGAAAGATGGCAGCCTGAGACTAACACATTTCACATGCCTTTCGGTGAAATGACAATTACACTTGATGACGTCGGCACCATTCTAGGGATCCCGGTCACTGGGAGATCCGTATCAGTTGAGCAGCTGTCTTTTGAGCGATCAAAGACACTTGTAGAGCATGGTCTCGGGGTCACATCCCAGCAGGCACACGAAGAGTTAGTAGGTGTGCGGGGCTCTTCGGTTAGATTGGAGTGGCTGAGGGACCTATATGGAGACGTGACTGATGCGGATCCAAAAGATCGCATTAGGTGTGCAACTAGAGCATATCTACTATATATCTTGGGATGTACACTCTTCACAGACAAGACTGGCACGAGGGTCCCAGTGCCTTATTTGAGGCTGCTGATGAACTTTGATGAGGCACGCACGTATGCTTGGGGAGCTGCTGCACTTGCGCATTTATACCGACAGTTAGGGTTTGCTACTCGTAATGGAGTCAGGCAGATTGCAGGACATTTTTCCGTTTAAGTGTCACCAAGATCTCTTTTGGCCGAACCATATTCTTGGACATGTCTACTAGCAATGAAGTTTCCTCCTTTGTTAATCTCCCTGCAAATGAGTGCCCTTCTAGAAAGTCTGCAGCAGGATAATTATGCACACCACACACTACATGCAACATCCATTCCTCATTTGAGCCAACCACTTTGCCTTGTAACGTGAATGGGCATCCACATTTTTTTGAACCAGTCTGTTTCAACTTTCAATCTCTTCCCAACGGTCCCATCTTTAGTTATCCTCGTGTCTCTATAAGACCCACTTCTCTCACACCCAAGGGTCAGCCTTGGTTTTTTATTCCTCCTGTTGGGCGCTGCTGATGTCTTAATCACAATAATGAAACCATTTCTCCTCCCAACCTCACGAGCCCAATTAATTAAGGCTGCTCGGCTTGTGAATATCTGCACATTTTACAAAATAAAATTATATTGAAACAAGTGACTACATCAATTTTTCCATCAAATGATTCATCTCAATTAATTACCTCTTCAGTGATAAACTCATTACTATAGTCGACCACACATTCCGACCCAACCTTGCTGCACTCAGTAGGCGCATGAAACTGCGATGGAACCAATTTTGTTAGAATAATCTACATGACAAAATTACACGGCTGTGGTAAGATGGCAGCTTGTTCGGCCATGTATGGCCGCAAAAATTGCCTCTGTTCGGCCATACATGGCCGCGAAAATGGGACATGTTCGGCCCTACAGTACCGAACTTAGGGCATATTCTCGGCCATTCAGGTCCGACCGAAGGGCATGTACTCGGCCCTGCATGGCCGTCAATAGGCCCTTCGGTCGGACATGCAGGGCCGAACGGTTCGTCTCCACCATTAATCCAACTCTCGATGAATATGCTTACCTCGACGCTGCTAGAATGATCGGGAGTGAGTGGATGCTTGTCCTTTCGCTCGTCCATTGATCAAGAATGCTCGCAAACCGAGTTTCAACTTTGAATGCAATCGATAATGAGTTGCAGCCAATGCTGTGAGGCTTTAAACCGAGAGAGAAGAGAGAAGATGAACGTTGGGTGCCAAGTACAGAGCGTTAAATGTAGGAAGATGATAGAAACCTTCACTTCATTACTTGTGCAAACTGAAGAGGATGGAATACAGTGACGACAGCCCGGATGACAACATTTCCAACATTTTCGTTTGGAGGGAAAACTCAGTGTGTATTCAGTAGTGTGGGAGGAGTGCAGTTCATACGTTTTGGTCATTTTGCAAGTGGGTATTTTAGTCACAATCTCTTTGCAGTGTATGTTGAGCAAAATGGAGTGTGCAGGTAGCAGCACTCTTTTTTTTTTGGGGGGGGGGGGGGGGGGGGGGGGGTAAAGAAGCACAACACCTTAAAAACGATGTTTTAATGCTTTTTCTTCGTATACAGAATAAGAGTTTAAGCTTAATTTTTCGTAAAAATCCCTCGATACATTTATAATGGCAATGCCTAAAAAATTGTCGACCCATTTTCTTGAGATAGTAAACTTAAACTAGGATAAGCCTAGGATTAGTTGCATTGTCATGCAATTTGATGCTACATGTATGTGCTCAGTAAATAAACACTACACGACAGTTTCTGAAACTTGAATGTAACACCTTGTGCTGAGAGAATAGACCTTGATCATTTCTTACTTACAACTGTGGCATATTAGAAGCTCATAATGATTAAACCTTCAAAATTGATGTTGAAACTGATAAGTCCCTCCCTCCCTCCATATATCTTCAGGCTTGTTTGTGGAACCGTAAAGCTCAGAAGGCCCACCCAAACGCATGACAACACTCTCTCTCCATATATATTCAGGCTTGTTTGTAGAACAGTCAAGCTCATAAGGCCCACCCAAACGCATGAGAACAATGAAAAAAGAAGGGATTGAAATGTCTTGCAATGATCTATAGAAAAAATGGTTTAACAATAGAAACCATCTATCTATTCACGAAAGATATTGTTCTGAGGGTGTCAAAGCTATCCAATCCTTTGCTGTTAGGTCAAATTTTGCATGACCAAGTAGGAAGCCTACAAATTTCAGATATGTCAAAACTCAGAATAATTCTGTGGGCAAAACAACACAGGTGTTGAACAATCAAAAGCTGCAATGACCTGTAAATTAAAACAACAACAGTGCAAAAGTATTTGTTGCACCAAACTTCAATCAGAATGGATGGCCTTCAAACGTCTTAGCCCTTAACTTGCAACAAGATTGGATGAGAACACCACAATACTCAGAAAGGTTAGGTACCCAGACCAGCCAAAGTTTCTATCTTTCAGGGTAAGTATTACTTTCCAAAACAGTGCAGCCTGAGGATCTTTTCTTAGCAGTACTTGGCTGCTCAAGACAACAATACACTGGCTAAAAAGGAAAATCAGACTCTAGTGTTTCTTGCAATATAAATCACAAGGTCATGCCCTTGTCTATCTAAATACAGTTACGCATGTCAGTGCTAGCGAGTTGATTGATATTAAAAGGTCCTTGAGCTTAAATAGTTTCAGCAAGAGACTCTGGAAAAGGGCAGCTCCTCCTATCAACCATTCACAACTTAGAATACAAAATCCTCAGACAAAAGCATGTCCTTGACATGAGACCACATTGTGGTCTAAAACATCCACTAATTGGTAGCAAATATGCAATTGGTAATATGTTCAATTGCTGAGTACATAAAATTGGTCATGTATTTCAATATTATCTTCAAAAAATCAGAAAGGCTGGACGGTCAATGTAGTGTACTGTAGAACAGTCCCCCATTAAATTTCCCTTCTCCAA
This sequence comes from Cinnamomum chago, assembly GCA_038049695.1. Taxonomy (NCBI): domain Eukaryota; kingdom Viridiplantae; phylum Streptophyta; class Magnoliopsida; order Laurales; family Lauraceae; genus Cinnamomum; species Cinnamomum chago. The sequence continues at coordinate 13,884,479 of CP142451.1, forward strand.
TACTAGTTAAAAATAAAAGGATTTTACATTTCCCCCCTGTTCAAATCCAAAAAATAAAAAATAGGGGAGCCCTCTTCTTTGAGGGAAACCAATGTCACTAGAGCAAGTGCATAAAATTAGTGATCAGGCTAGACTCTTAATTCAAAACATTGCATAGGCAGCAAGGTTCTGACCCTCCCCTTTTGGGCTTTGAAAGAGCAGGCATTCCAAGAAATATATGGAATAAATAATGGAAAGGCGACGTGGCTGAGCTTGAACCCCACAATAAATGTCACTACCGAACAATGAATACCAGCCACCGAAACCAACATCAGAATGCATACCGATAGATAGCATCAGCTACACCATCCTCATCATTGCTGGCAGCAATCACATCAGCCACAGCTTTAGCCTTCTCTGCTCCATTTCCAAGCACCACGCCTAATGAAGCAAGCTGAAGCATCTCCACATCATTTTCTCCATCACCTATGGCCATGATCTGTGGGGGGATAAGGATAATCTTCCAAAGCATATAAAAAATATATACAAAATAGTAGTTTGAACATTTGGTAATTTCTGGAAGGGAGAAGTGAGCTTTAGATATTTTTAGCATTCAAGAGAACTTAAGACACTTTATGTTAACGTGCCCTGGACCTTGAATTTTGAGCAGGAAGCACCATGATAGGTGACTTGAAAATCAACTAATATCAGGTCTCTGTTAATATGCTTCTGATTTCATGATCCAACACAGACCAGCATACAGCAACATGAGCTCATGGAAAGTTGGGTCACACAGCATGGATTGAATACACACCAAGATTGATTGACATGTCAGAATTAGAAGTCATCCAATCAAGGACCTGCAGAATGGACAGCTGCATAGAGGTTCTTTGATCATCCAATCATGTTAATTTCATTGCTACATGCAACCCAAATAGACAGCTCCTACCCAATGGTCAATCTTGAGGGCAACATGCACAACAATACAGCCAAACTATAATATAGCATGGGCTGGTTGCATTGGAATATTTCTCCAACTATATGTAAAACTGATTTATGGCAAAACAAACCCAGTGTTTAGTTCCACCAAAATGATCTTTTCTCAGAATTCCATTTCTTGATAATCAGCAAGCTCATAGCAGATATTATGGGGCCAATTCAGGAACATGGCCTGTTGAAATTGGACAACTGCAGTATAGTGAAAACTATTTTACAGGCAAAACTTGCCTTTCAGCTACATCGGTTCAGACAAAATGATTTAAAATATCAAGTTCCCAACATGATTTAAAAAATTAACATGAAGCCAAACAGGCCCTTGGATTTTGCTCGTATTTACTGAACACTTTTTAGCAATAAAAAATACTTACTCCATTTGATCTATAGAACCTTATAAATATTGGAAAAAAGAGAAATTCAGTCTGCATCAAGAACCATTTGGTAACAACCCTCACATACCAATTAGTAATGACCAAGCTTGGTTTGCGAAGGTGTTGGTTGAAACGGTGTGGTCATTTTAGGTTGACGGGTGTGGTTTGCATTTTGATGATCCTTTTAGGACTTGTTTGTTTGCATTATAATACATAGGAATTGAATACATAGATTTAATACCATAAGTGGTTAAAAATGAAATCAAATGTGTATTTTTTTTTTAAATGAGCATCAAAAAATCTTTCCTCATAGGGAAATAGAATCAAAATAAGATGGGAAACGAATAAACCAGCCATCACCCTAGTAGTTCATTTCCTATCTTCTTTTGATTTTATTTCCCTAAAAGGAAATTTAATATGATCCTCATCTTTGAAAATTTACCTTTGATCTTAATTTTTAACTACTAATGGTATGAATCCTTTGTATTCAAGCCCTATATATTTAAATGCAAACAAACAGGGCCATGGGCTTGTAATTCTTATTGGAGGTTTTTAAATCAAGTAATCAATAGTCATTTGGGATTAGAGAATGATCAATCAATCCACAGACTGACTTCATTGATGTGCAGCTAAAAAAAAGTTTGAATCTACAGAAACTTTTTCTCGATCATTGATCTAATATTATCCTGATCATCCTACAGCAGAGTGGATAGTTGGGAGCCAACACTGGTGCAGTTCTTAGGCTGCAGCTCACTTCAGAGGTAGTCCACTAATTGAACAGTTCAGATCCATTGCCAAAGTGTGCCAGTGGCTTGATAGCATTTACTAAATGGTATCCAATAGTAACCACCCCTAATCCACATCATAAGTAATGACCATTGCTATCAGCCAATACATTAACATGGATGGTAAACTTCTTGGGAACATCTATTTCAAAAGTGAAAGATAAAAAATAAAAAAAATCACATAGTGGGAACAGTTAAGCAGCCAACACACTGATGGCTCAGTGGTGGTGGCACCTTAGCTTCGCTGAAATGCTCATGGATTGATCCCTCATCCACCAGTAACCCAGAATAGCACACCAAAAAAAAAAAAAAAGCAAACATTTCAGCAGTTAAAACAAAATAAAATTTTCATATGAGAAATAAACAATAACAGAGAAATTCAGACAGGGCATAAGAGTACCTCCTCTGCAGTGGCGCCAAAATGATCCAGTAGCGTTTGCACTCCACCGCCTTTTGTAGTTCCAGCTGGGATTATTTCAAGCATATCCGGCTGTGCCTGAACAACACCAGCTCGCCCTTTTGTTGCTTCTGACCAATGTGGCCGCAAAATAGTGGCAACTCCCTCAGCAGTGTCAAGAAAAAGCAATTTCTGCGACTCCAAAAAAAATGTGTCAACAAGGCATTACATTACAGATCATTTACAATAATTATCACAGATATCTTTCTTGGGAAACTGCTGCAGTATTTTCAATAAGGGGACCTTTTCAGGGTAATATTGGGATGATGTCATGAAAAACTATTGGGATAACGTCATGAAAAATAATTATATATATGATTTTAACTTTGGTTGATTCAATCGATGAGTGAAAATAAACTGATCATAGTAAATTGCACATGCTTGTTCATGGCCGAGGACTTTATCAAATGACATCCCTTGGGTGGATGGTAGGTAATGATTTTTCTACATCACCTCGAAATGAAAAGTAAAGCATGTATATAAAAGATTGCTCTATTACTTAAACAGAGTCAAACAAAGCATATATTATAGAGCACAAACAGATGCCAAAGCTGGACCAACAATCTCAACATAAACTGCAACCCAAATTGTATGCACTTCTCTGTGAAGTCATTTACATGGTTCCTCAAGGAACCAAAATCATTCTATTTGTATCAATTTCCCTCTTTTTTCCGTTACTTCTCCTTGTATATGCTATTTTCTCATGGCAATTTACATAGTGGTTTTAATAAAAGCTCATATCATGCTTCTGCAAAACAGGAAAATGCCAAAGATGGCTTCGTGGGAAACTGGGAATTCAAGCTACCTACATCAAAACAAACTTTCAACAACAGGATACCTGTAGTTCGGCAGTTGCAAGAAGTTGTTCAACAGAAGGCATGACCTCTGCCTGTGAAGGAATGTTCAATTCAGGCAGATACTAAATATTGGGCACCCTAAAATTGAATGGAAGAAGTCAAAGTACACTATTCCAATAGTACCTTCGGCTCATGATAGACAGTATGAAGTGAATCAACTAAAGGATGATCAAATAATGTTAAACATCGATCTTGGCTAAATGCAATAAGAGGAACCTTGTGCTCCAAAGAGTACAGAAATGCCTGCAATTTAGGTAGAAGACTTGACAGTCAGTAAACGAACAAAGATAATTCAAGAATACCATATCTGATAGCTATTAATTCTGAAGTCTACAGAAGTAAGCAAATAAACGGCTGCATCTTTAGAAACATTCCTTGTCCATCATGAAAAAACAGTAGTCCATCTATAGAGAAAATTTCATTTTACCTCTCTACAAACATTTGTGTCTAAATTTCTTCTGAAAATCTCCAGACCTTGTCTCCCATATACAAGCAATCCCTATAATTCAAGAAGAGAATGGACCATTAGGTTACAAAAATGCTGATAGAACATTCAAAACTAAGAGAACAAAATGAGAGCAGCACAGTGACATAAAGAAGATGATGATGATCATAACAACAACAATAAGTGTCTGCGTGTGTTGTGTGTGTGTGTGTGTGTGTGTGTGAGAGAGAGAGAGAGAGAGAGGGTCCTAAGCATATATGAAAAAGCAAAGAATGCAATGAGGGCATGATTCCCTTGTTTAAGTGTGGATTGTCAAAGCTAGCAAAGGAGGAAGAAGAGACAAAAGCCTTTGTAAATTCGATGATCCTCATTGAGGACTCACAATGTTCTTTTATAGAATTATAGTTGCTATATATGTTACATAATTGAAGCAATCACTAGATTACAGCCCATCTAATCTAATCATAATCTAAATTACATCTCTTAATATGGCAATGATATAATTTACATAGCTGTACACATGTGAGGTAACTTCTCTCCAAGTTTGGGCTTTATTTGTCATGGGCTGACCCACTGACCCATTTAACACCCCCCCTCAAATTGATGCGGGTGAATCCACGAGCATCAATTTTCCAACTAAGAATTGGTGTCGTGGCCGGGGAAGTCCCTTGGTAAAGATATCTGCAATTTGAAGTCCGGTAGAAACATGAGGAAGAGTAATTGCTCCACGCACAAATTCATCACGTATGTAATGACAAGCCACCTCAATATGCTTTGTGCGTTCATGGAAGACAGAATTTTCAGTAATCCGTATGGCACTGGTATTGTCGGCATAGAGAGGAGTAGGACCAGATTGGGAAAATCCAAGCTCAGAAAGGAGACCCCGAAGCCAGACAATTTCAGAAGTGGCAGCCGACATAGCACGATATTTTGCTTCTGTGGAAGATTTGGAGACTTTATCTTGTTTTTTACATTTCCAGGAAATTAAGGAGTCCCCCAGGAACATGCACCAACCAGTGGTAGATCGGCGACTATCAGGGCAACCAGCCCAGTCAGCATCTGAATAAGCAATGAGAGACATCGGATAAGCAATGAGAGACATCGGATTGCCCACAGGAAAGAAAAGACCACGAGATGGTGTATGAAGAACATATCGAAGAATGCGCCGAACAGCAACTAGATGGAGATGGCGTGGTTGTGTCATGAACTGACTAACCATATTCACTGCATAGGAGATATCAGGCCGAGTGATGGTCAAGTAGATCAAACTGCCGACTAACCGTCGATACATTGTGGCATCAGGAAGAAGATCGCCCCGTATCGTGCGCAAGCTAGAGATTAGCCTCAACAGGCGTATCTACAGGAGTGGAGTTTTGAAGACCAGCTGTCTCAATGAGATCCATAGCATATTTGTGTTGATCAAGGATGAGACCTTTCGCTGACTGATGAACCTCAAGGCCTAGAAAGTATGTGAGTGGCCCTAAATCTTTCATATGGAAAGATTCATGTAAGGATGCTTGTAGATGTGTGATCATGCCAGAGTCTGTCCCAGAGATGATGATATCATCGACGTACACCAATAGGATAGTAAGCCCATTTGTGGGGCGGTGAAGGAACATAGAAGGATCAGAAGCACTCTGAGTGAACTGTAGATGAATGAGAGCATCCCTAAATTTCTCGAACCAGGCGCGCGAAGCTTGTTAAGACCATATAGAGAGCGTCGTAAGCGCGCGCAATCTCCTGCTGAGGTACCCGTAATGCCTTGGGGAAGTCGCATATAGACTTCTTCCTTGAGATCACCATGAAGGAAAGCATTCTTGACATCAAATTGGTAAAGAGGCCAGGAGTGCGAAGCAGCAATGGCAAGAACAGTACGGATCGTAGTCATTTTCGCAACTGGAGCAAAGGTTTCCTCATAGTCGATGTCATATTCCTGTCGGTTGCCGAGAGCGACTAACCGTGCTTTATAACGATCCAAAGAGTCATCAGCCTTAAGTTTGACAGAAAAAACCCATTTGCAGCCAATAGGTTTGGCAGATGATGGACATGGAACAATATCCCAGGTATGATTCTCCTGTAGTGCCGTTAATTCGTCATGCATAGCCTTTTGCCAACAGTCATGCTTCACCTCCTGCAAGTAAGAAGTTGGAATAGCAATGGAGGAGAGGGTGGCAAGCAAAGATGGGTGAGTGAACCCATATTTGTCAGGAGGCTTGGAGATACGCTTAGAGCGTCGAAGCTGAACTGGAGAGGAAGGTGCTTGTGGTGACGCGGGAACAAGATCAGGTGCCGGTGAGGGATCTGGAGGGGGAGGCAGTAGTGGAACATCCTTATGACGACGTCGTTCATAAACAATGAGTGGAGAAGAGGTCGAGTCAGAAAAATCTGGTAGATGAGAAAAAGAAGGTAAAGGGGAGGCATGGGTAGAAAAAAAATGTTGATTTTCGAAAAATGTGACATTTCGAGAAATGCGAAAACGGTTGAGCACAGGATCATAACAGAGATACCCCTTTTGGTGAGATGCGTAGCCAAGGAACGCACATTTGGCAGATTGAGCAGTTAATTTGGTACGTTCAGTTGAGGGAAGATGAACAAAACACACACAGCCAAAAATGAGTAGGTGGGTGTAAGTAGGATCCTTATGAAAGAGACAAAAGTATGGTGTTTGATCATTGAGGCGATGGGATGGTAAGCGATTTATTAGATGAACTGCAGTGGCTAAAGCTTCGGGCCAAAATCGCGCAGGAACTGATGATTCTAAGAGAAGAGAACGAACAATATCGAGGAGATGTCTGTTTTTTCGTTCAGCAACTCCATTTTGTTGAGGAGTGTAAGGGCACGATCGCTGTGATAAAATCCCGTATTTTTGCAAATAAGTTTGAAACGGATGGGACATATATTCCCCTCCGGAATCAAAGCGAAGAACTTTTATGCAAGTAGAAAACTGATTTTCAACATATGCCATAAATTTTTGGAAAGCATCAAAGACTTCAGATTTAGAGTGTAAGAAATAAACCCAAGTGAATCTACTATGATCATCAATGAAAGTGACAAAATATTTGAAATTTGTATGAGAGATTACCGGAGTAATCCCCCAGACGTCACTATGAATAATGTCAAAGCAATTTGAAGCCATAGTAGATTTGGAAGAAAAGGGAAGCACTTTACTTTTTCCAAGTTTGCAAACAGAGCACTCATCAGAAATGTGACGAAAAGATGTTTTATTTTTATTAAGACTACCAGTGTTTAACATCAAAGATAACAATGTTGAATGAGGATGGCCTAATCTATTATGCCAGAGCCTCCAAACATCCTGAGGAGAAAAACAAGAAAAGGCAGAGAGCTGGTTATTCTGAGAAGGAGGCAGAACGAGAGAAAACAGGCGTCCACACTTAGGCCCCTTCGCGATCACCGTCCCCGACACTTGATCCTGCACAACACAACCAGAGCGAGAGAAGGAAACATTACAATTATCATCAATCAATTGTCCAACAAACAGAAGATTTGTAGTGAGATGAGGAGAAAGAAAGACATTTGTGAGAGGTAATGAATGAATGATATCACCAGTGGCTGAAATAGGAAGCGTTTGACCATCAGCAGTATGGACTTGTAAATTTCCATTGTATGGTTGCAGGTTAGATAGATGAGCGGTGGAGGAGGTCATATGATTGGAAGCTCCAGAATCAATAAGCCATATGGATGAAGAGGAGTGGTGGTTACCTGAAATACCAAGTGCAGAGAAGGCATTTATGATCATCTGTTGAATAAGCTCAGGGGTGATTTGAGGAACAGTATTGGAGGCAGGAGGTGGTGAAGGCATGACTGGTGCCGAAGGACTAGCACTAGAAGAAGTAGCATCTGCAGTATTGACATGATATGCTCTTGGAGTGCGATTTTGTGGCCGCCTTTTGCATTCAGTAATAACATGACCATTTGATTTGCAATAGTTACAAAACTTGGTCTTACACTGTGAGGCATAATGTCCATAATTTTTGCAGCCAAAACATTGGATTTTGTTGAGATCTCTTGCTGGAGGTTGTCCTTTCGAAGCAGAAGTAGTATGATGAACAATCCCCCCTGGATTGTAATTGGTAGTGGCAGCAAATGCGACATCCGAAGAATTTCCGGAGGACTGTTGCTTCAGAGCATGCTGAGTGATCTGACTTTGTTCCTCTCGCAAGAGTTCATTAAGACACTCATTCAGGGATGGAGATGGAACCCTACTCATCAGATTAGAACGAATGATCTCATATTCGGATCTTAATTTCATGAGGAACTGATCTCTATGAGAAGTTGCCTGTAATTTTTTAATTTCAGAAAGAGCGGCCTTAGAGACATTGAGGTATTTGATTTCATCATATTCTGCCCACAGATTAAGAAAACCCGTATAATAGTCCTGGATGGAAGAGGTGCCTTGGGAATATTGAGCAATCTCCAGTTCAAGTTGGTATTGTCGGGCAGAATTCCCTTGGTGATACACTTGTTTCAAATATTCCCACATCTCCTTGGATGTCTTGTATGGTTTGAGGTTCAGAATATATTGTAGTTCAACAGAACCAAGAATCCATGTTTTTATCTTGGCATCCTTGGTATTCCAAGAGAGTATTTTTTTCTCATCCTCCTTAGGTCGTGGATCCCATCCTGAAACGAGTCCCCACATTTCCTTTCCTTCAAGATAGACTTGAAATTGATAGGACCAGGAAGTATAATTCTTTCCATTAAATTTGATCAATATAATTTCAGGCTTATCCATTGCAATAATCTATTAAGGAAGAACAGATCCTTTAAGACAGCACACAGCAGCAATGGAATAAGAGATCAGATGATATAACAGAGGATTCCAGGCAGAAACAGAACCCAGAGTGCAAAAAAATGCACTAAAACAGCCCAGTCGACCAAAATTTTTGCAGTAATATCCTTGCGTGGGGCCCACAGACAGATCTGAATGGTGATCAAATCGGTAACTAGAGACTAGGAGTCAATTTCCTTTCCAGCAAAACAAGTTTTATCCAGATCCGATCTGAATCAATGATTTTGTGCGGCTGCGATGAAAACTATTTAAGGAAAGTGAATAATCACAAGAGGGAGCAAAACGCCTACCTCTGCTCTCTGAAAATTGCTGAAAAAAATCTCCAAAATAACCAGGAGATATGGACAACCAAGGCTGGAGTGAGATTTGGAGATTGTGAGATGATCGCAGGTGGGTCACCAGTTGATCAGAGGAAAGAACAGTGACGACTTGCCCTTGCAAAGCACAGATCCTTGATCTGTGTGAGAAAAAAATCCTCAGCCAATGTCTACAAATACCAGAGGAAGCAGGCGACCAGATTGGTTGCAGTGTTCTGGCTTGATGATGCTGATCTAGGGTGGGCCACTTCTGATCACACCTTGATCTGATGACTTCCAATGCTTGGAAGATGAAGAGGAAATACCCAGAGAGTCTCTCAGAGACTATGACAACTTCCAATGCTTGGAAGATGGAAAAAATTCACTCAGACACACATAGCTCTGATACCATGTCAAAGCTAGCAAAGGAGGAAGAAGAGACAAAAGCCTTTGTGAATTCGATGATCCTCATTGAGGACTCACGATGTTCTTTTATGGAATTATAGTTGCTATATATGTTACATAATTGAAGCAATCACTAGATTACAGCCCATCTAATCTAATCATAATCTAAATTACATCTCTTAATATGGCAATGATATAATTTACATAGTTGTACACATGTGAGGTAACTTCTCTCCAAGTTTGGGCTTTATTTGTCATGGGCTGACCCACTGACCCATTTAACATGGATGATTTATCTATATAATCACTACATCCAGTATCAAGAAGGGTCGTCATCAGAGATTACCACATTTAATTAGTCATCATCATTTTTTTTCATAATTTGTAATTGCAGTTGTATCTGCATCTGAGTTGCTTTGTGAAAGCTCTCATTAAATATGGATCCTTCCTGTAAATCTAATAGTATTTATGAATAAAGTGAAAAACATTTTATCAAATATAATGAAACAGATATGGCAGAAAGAATCGATTTTATTTCATTATTTTCAATCAGAAGAAACAATTCTAGAAGAGACTGGACCCATCATAAGTGAGAACATTGATAGCCAAACCCAGTGCTAAGTTATTTAAAAGCAAATCCCAGTTTCTCAAAGGTTTTGGGAAATATCCTCCAGTTTTCGCTTTGTGCACATTGGATCTGTGACAAATGCTTCAGTTTGTTTCCAAGCAGGGGCAGAATAGGGAGGCCAAAAGTATTAAAATCTCTGATGATACAAAGTGTCAACGGATTATATCGACTCACAGATCAATATTTAATATCATGCATAATGGTAGTTTTACAAGCCCTGATTGTACAAAGCATTTGCAGTATTTTTTTTAAATTGAAGCATTAGTTGGTAATGAATGCTTCTTGGCCATATTTTTCGGTAAAAATCCCTTATAATTATTTCATACAGCTTAACTCCCTCCCTCCCTCCTCCTCCTCTCTCACAAGGAAAAAGTTTTTGAAAAAAAATTGAAAATTTCAATTAAATCAACATAAATTAGAAATATGATTCAAGCCCAAAATATTTTGATGTTAGTGTCTCTCCAGAAATCACTTGCCATATGCAGATGATACAGTTGTGCCCATTGGGAGTTCATTCCCTTAGAATTCTCAAGATTTGTGCATTTGTAAAATTTTCTTAATTGATTTAAACATTAGTTTGCAATCTTTCTTCCCATTCCCTTTAATTTCTCAACTGACCTTGTCCAATTGAGTTTTCTAAATGATCAAGTCCAATCATATATTTATTTATCTAATATCTTAATACGATAGAAAGAATGATTCATATTCAAAAGGCCCTGCTTATAATATAGGCCAGTATCTTAGAAAGCTTTATGACAAACCTAAAACACCAAAAAAAAAAAAAAAAAAAAAAAAAAAAAGAACTAGTGGAAAGGAAATGAGAAAACATCAAGGTTTAACAAATTTCATCAACAACAAATCCCAAAGAACAACAAAATTGGTGCCTCAGGTCACTGGTAAACTTCCAAAAACATCACATGTTGCAAATGATCAATAAAATGAGAACAAGGCTATATTACATGTTTGAAGGTAAATAAAAGACACCATCGTTATGCTGATGAACTTTGGTATGAGAAGATTCCCACTACTAATAAAAAACAAATACGCTGATATGTTGAAGGATGGAAGTGAGAGTCAAGCAAACCTGTAAAAAGACCCCAGGTGAAAATTCAGAAACAATTCCATCCTTCCCAGCTAAACCAACCATCTTCAAAACACTGATAACAGCAGGGCGAGTCTGTTTACAAAGATCAGAAATACATATGTGATCATGCTGTCTACCCTAACAAGTAATACAAGACAAGATAGTACAAAACACAAGCACGTGATGGAAAGATGTTTTTGATGTAATGATGGGAAAATGCTTGAAAGCAGATATCTATTCGATTCTGATGCAAAACATGAAATTGCTTCCCTCGGAACTTTATTTAGATGGTCTGTGTGTGTGTATAGAGAGAGAGAGAGAGAGAGAGAGAGAGAGAGAGAGAGAGAGCACTGAATAACAAGTATAACATAGTATAATTAAATTAATGGACAAAATGTGATAAGTCAGTGTAGAAGATACTAGAATAATTTCCTAGTAATCAAAGAAAAATGACTAAAAGGTTAAAATGCTAGCTTCACCTTTCCAGTTGCAATTATAACTTTTACTCCCCTTGAAATGGCCTCTCTCAGAGCATTTGCTGTTTCTGAAGTAACTTGACTTCTACTATTCAGTAAGGTGCCTTAAATTTACATGAAAATAATCAGAAGCCAGCCCAAAATGTTTTAAGAAAAGATTAAAGAAGGTTGTCTTCACTCACCATCCATATCGCAGAAGATGTAATTGAATTTTCTTTTGTAAAATCGCAGACTGCCTTTTTTCTTCCCATCTTTTAGACCTTCACCTGTAAAAGTTCCAAAATAGCTGATTTTTCATATTACATTTTACAAGTCAAAGTGACTCGAGATGAATGCAGGCAAGAGGAACACTAGTGCTGATAAAGGTCATTAGAATAGTAAGCAACCAGGTAAATTACCTTCTGAATTCTCCTTTTCTAGGTCTCCATCAATTACAACATCATATGCACTCTGGATTAGACCTTTCCCTTTCCAGCCAAGGCTTTTCAAAATAAGTTCCTCCTCTTTCTCCATTTCTTCTTCAGCCTCATCACTAATTTCATGATCAAATCCCAAAATATGCAGTAACCCATGGACCTGCAGGAAAAACAAATGTTACACTTTACTTTAATGATGTATGTCTAGGTAATTAGACATGCATGCACATCAAAAAGATGCGAGTACATGCATTTAGTGAGTATAGGAATATAAACGTCTGGATGATCTAAACTGTGCAGCCATCAGCTCTACAATGCTATTTAAACATTGTCATATCATTCCCATGTTTGTTGAATGTACTTTACAGTTGCAGATCATTTCGTTTTCCTATTAGCATACATTTTACCACCTCTGTACAGAACAAGACATGGATCTCTTAACAGCATGTTGTGCAAAAAGTATGCAGTTAAATCCCCAAATAAATCACTCTATGGGGTTCCCATAGTTGATATCATCATCACAACCTTGTCCCAACTATGTTGGGGTCAGCTATATTAAATCACTCTATCAGATAGGTTGAACTTCTTCAGCTATATCCTTATTGCCATCCATGTCCTCTTTGACCTACCCCTTTTCATATTTGCATGCATAAAATAAATAATAAAAATAATAAAAATAAAAAGAGGCTAAAATTGTTGGCAACTAAGAAGATGTGGTTAGAAGAATATTTAACAGCAGATAATGACTGAACATGCTGCATGCAGTGGTAATGTGTAAAATACTTGAATAGACAGTTGAGCCAACCATGAGGATGCGTATCTCATCAAGAACAGTATGCCCTCTCTCTTCTGCTTGCCTTGCAGCTGTTTCAACAGATATGACAATGTCACCTAACATAAGCTGCAAGAGTAAAAAGAAACACCTCAATGCAAGGGAAAAAAATAAAATGAAAAATAAATAACAATCAAACTCCAGAAAGGCCTTTCAGTAAAAGATTGTGCTCTTACAATAGGAAGATCAAGTTCAGGAATATGTTGTGACATGGAGAGAACATCTGTAGCGTGGTCCTCATCTCTCCAATCTTTATTCAACTTTCGAATAAAATCATCATTACAGAGCAACACAGAGAGCTCAACCTTTTCAAATCTGCCCATATCATCTATTGCAGTGTCTCTTGTTTTGTAGTCAGAATCTTTTAGACCGTCAAATGCTATTTTCATTGCCATGGGGACATTTAACCGAAGCATTTCTGCAATACTCTAATATAATATGCAAAATTAAAATTAAAAAATTACAATCAAACAGATGGAAAAAATATCAAATAAACTAATGAAACAAAGGCTCCTCTTTGAATACAAGGAACAGACAATATAATATTTACACAAGGTTGAGAGACAATACATTGAGAGCCTCATCAAGCACAGTCGGAAAAAACACACACACACAAAAAGAAAAAAAAATCAGAATGAGACACAGAAAAACTACAGTTCATGAAAAAGCAACTTCACGTAACATAATTCACAGTTAAACTGGACAAGAACCACCACAATTTTTTCCTGATATTACGTGTTCAATGAATCCATGCCCTTTTTTTTAACACGTTACAAAGTTTATTGAATAGAGCAAAATACAATACGAAGGCTAAGAAGACCCGATCATAGAAGAAAATCACACATCATACATAATAGAGTCTTGAAAACGTCCTTGTCTTCCTGACACCCATATCATGGAAGGTGTTTAGTACACACTTCATTAACTCCATATAAAGTCCACAACTCATGGTAGCACTCCTCTTCAAGATAAACATCTAAATTCACTTGAAACACCCAATGAAAAGACGGAACAACAAAAGCCCCTATCTTCTTTTACAAGGGAAAAACATATTTTCTTTTAATCAGTAGCATAAAATTTTATTAATAAATAAAAAAGGCGGGGGAAAACATATGTATCCAAGGAGAGAGAAATTCTTTAATATACTTCACAAAAATTCATGCTGCAAGGATAAAAATCAGTTGCGGCGGGTGTCTAGCCGCCCCCTAGAATGAAAACACATTCCACTTATACATTAGCAAATTCTCCATCTAACAAAAAATAAACAAATAAGTAAAACTTAAAGTACTAATGCTCTCTCTCTCTCTCTCTCTCTCTCTCTCTCTCTCTCTCTCTCTCTCTCTCTCTCTCTCTCTCTCTCAAACAAATCAATAACTTATCATTCAAATATTACACCATTTTTCTTTGCTCTCCCCATCTACAGAGTCCCACCATATCAATGGCTCTTATCACCAAAAATAAAAACAAAAACATTTCACATATATATATGAGAATTTTTCATAGGCATGCACCTCTCACTGTATTACGGTGAGAAATTCTCCAATTTTAAAAAATAAAAACCTTAAAATGCCAATGCTGGCTCTCATCAAATCCAAGCCATTCAAAGATTTCACCTTTTTCCCTTTTCCTCTCCGCATCTACATGGATTCCACAAAATCAACGGTCCTAAACTCCAAATCACCATAAACACATTACACGTTTCAATTAATCAAATTCTTCATTTAAAGAAAAAACACAAAATGCGAGCTAACCACCACAAATTCAACAGCAAATAATTCAACATCCCTTTCCCCATCTACATGGAGTCCCACAAAATCAACAGCCCTCGTCACCACAAGCATATTCCAAGTTCCAACTATACATTACTAAAGTTCTTTATTTGAAGAAAACCTTAAAATGCTAATGCTTACGCTACCGAACAAATCCAACGCCATAACAGTATAACACTCATTAATTACAGCTTCTCCCCTTCCTTCCCCCGTCTTCATTGCATCCCAAAAAAAGCCCTGATCATCATAAACACATCCCATATGCATAAACTAATCAAATTCTACGATTGAAAAAAGGATTAAACGCTAATGAACGATCCAAAAAAAAAAAAAATTCAACATCAGAACGTTCAAAGATCAAACCTTTTTCCCCTCCCGCAGGAAACCCTAAACTTAGAATCAAAACCCAGAAATCTTACCAGAACTTCAGGGTCATCAGGCAACTCTTCTTCGATGCAGATGCTGACATTGAGCTCAAGCTGCTTCTCCTTCGGTCCCACCTGCTTCTTAACCGCCGCGAGCCTCTTTCGCGTCTTCCTGTATCCTCTCTGATTCGTCAAAGACCCTCCAAAAGCCCTAGGAGAAACCCGATTTCGAGAAGAAACATGGAAACTGCGACGAACAGAGGAAGAAGAAGACGACAATGAAAAGAGAGGAAAAACAGCTTGTGTTGGTGGAGAAAGGGGCGTCGGACGGAGTGCGACGGACGGAGGAGATTTGGAGGCTAGAGGAAGAGAGAAAGAGAGACTTCGAGCCATGGCCATGGAGGAGAGAAGGGAGGTGCGACGTACGGAAGAGAGGAAGGGAGGCATAAATGGGCACGTTAGGTTTACTTTACTTTTACTTTGCGCCTTCTTCCTTTACTTCTTGTTGCGGGGGTGGAAAGCGACGGTGACGGAGATCGCAATCTGCTACTTGTACTGGAACGCGGCGTCTGAGGTTGAGGAAGAGAGGAAGAGAGGAAGGGTAGTTTGGTCATTTTAGAGAAGAGGATTGTTCGTTGTTGGGTTCCCTACTTCGCTTACTAGTGGACCGGAGGGTGCGACTCGGGTGGGCTGGGTCAAGTTTTGGTTCAACAGAAGTCGACCCGGATAAACCTAAGTCCTGTATCTTTACCATAATTCCCATAATTCATACAAGGAGAAATTTCAAATTTTCAAAAAGTTGTTCCCTTGTGGTAGAATTCCAAATCCATCCTCTTAGTAAAGCATTTGAAATTCCAACAATACGCAGTGAAGCTGGAATTTTAAAAGGTCATTTGAGACTTTTTAGGTGGCTGGAATTTGAAATTTTGAAGAAGAAAATACTACATTTCAAATGGTAGCGGACAAGATGTTACATCACGTTTAAAAAAATAAAAAAACTCCAAACACACTAATTCTAGAAATTCTAATAAACAAACAGGCCTTAATCGACCTAACCATAGCTAATTATAAACTAGTAGTACAATTACTCATGATCAGCACAAGCATGTCCACCCACTTAGATTTTAATTGGAAAGGCCTCTATTATATTGTATATAATGTTATTTGAATTGAACTAGTGACTCCTAAACATAAGGTGCATACTTATAATTAAGTAGGTCATGTGTCTAGAAATTCTGGCCCACATTAAATGAGTCGGTCACAGATTGACCTCCTAACCCTTAACATAAACCAGGTGGGATCTGTCATATATCCTACATAACGAGTCCGGATCCTCAAGCTATTACATAAAATTGTGTAATAAATTTATCTAAGTCCATTGTGAGGTTCATAAAGATATAATTCAGACCGTTAAGAGATGAATCTCATCTCCTCCATATCTAGGTTCTCAAGTTATAATTCAGACCGTTAAAAGATGAATCTCATCTCCTCCATATCTAGATTCTCAAGTTTCAGTTCAAAAAAAGAAGATCCCAACATCAAAACGCATCGTTGTGGTGTTAATTACAATTTCTATTATGCAGTAGGTTGTACTTTTTTTTTTTTAAGGAATCATTCTAAACCATTAAACTTGAGGGCAAAGTTGAAAAAGATTACAAAATAAATTCTGAATACTATATCTATTTAGATAGTTGCTAATGCCACATCCCTTCTCTTTTCAAAATTTATACACACCCATCTGTTCCTAAAATACCATTCTCTCCCTTCTTCACTCCATTTCTTACCCTCCCGGCTGGCGGCCGCGGCCCTCCCTCCCTCCCTCCCTCCCTCTATGTCTTTTTAGGTAATTTTATATGAGGATATTTTGGTCATGAAAAAAAAAAGATGTGGAAGGAGAATCTTTTACTGTGGCATTAGCAGCTCTCTTTATTTATTTACTGTTTTGGCCATTTAAAGATTAACTTATTTTCCTCCAACATTTTCCTAAGAAGAATGGATGTGAGAATGAGGCCCGATTATGCAATGGAACTCCTTGAGTGGTCTAAGTTGATCTTTTTAAATCCACCAATGAAGCAAACCTATGAAATTCAAACCACTCATAATCATTTTAACAAACAAAAGATTTTGCTTCGATCAACATTATGTCCTCCATCTGTCAAAAGCTCATGATTAGAACAAGAAAAACAAAGGAGTCTGATCACATCACATGTTATACTAATCTGACAGTGAGAGTTAGTCAACAAATGCCCAATCACCTTGGGGACCTGATTTGAGAAAATTGGGCATTGGTTATTTGGACCCACTCTTTATTCTGGTCTTGATACTAGATGTCATAATCATATTCTATATATACACTTGGGTATTTGTTTTAGCAAATAACTAAATGTGCCTCATTTGGACTCGAATTTAGACGCTTTATTCGAGTCCAGTCCAGGTAACTTGGATTAAATACACACGAGAGTCCATATGCATTTTCCCTGTAATGATCTCAGTTCTGTTCTCTGTCACAACCAACAACCATTTGACCTCAGTTTTGTTCTGTCACAACCAATCACATGTAAACCAAGTTCTTGAGATCCAAACAAGACCCAAGAATAAATGTTGGCATATTATAAAATTACTCTTCAATCTTCTCTTGTTTTGGGGAAGATCTTATTTTTACAAAAAAAAAACTTGGTTACAAAAAGAACCACTCACAGGGGCACATTTACTCTGGGACCACGCAATTGTTCTTCCCATCCAATATGGATTCTGAAGCAACCAGAAGGACCATTTGACATGGGGACAACATTTTCCCCATCTTAGGCAAAATCCCCTATGAAAGTTTAACAAACTATCAGCACGAACATCAACACCGCACCGTGTATATGCATCCTTCAATTTTTTCAAATCTCCACGTCACCAGCTGAACTGGCCTCATCATCGCTGCCTTCACTGTCGCTGCTGCTGCTCCCACTGCCACTGCCACTCCCACTGCTCCCACTGCTGCTACTCCCACTTGAGCTGGAAGTCTGTCTTCCCTCTGCGTTTACCTGGGCCCGCAGGGCTTCTGCGGCATTAGGCCCCTTGCCTGCCTCATCGTCGCTGAGATCCACATCGGCTATCTCATCATCTGTGTCATTCTGAGTCGGTATATTGATATCGAATCCAGTGTTCACCTCCTGAGCAACTGCATTGATTTTGATGGGGGATCCTTCATCATCATCCACAACAACATCCAGTTCATAATTTTTTGGCTCCGGAGAAATGGAGGCTGGATTAGGTTGACCGGTCAGATAATCTGCAGCTCTGCCACTGTGTTTTGGACCTGGGTGGGAAGGATGGCAGCAGATGTAAATGGAATTGCAGAGAACATATGCTAAATACAGAAGTAAAAAAAAAAATAGCATATGATACGAGTCAGTTAAGAATTCACTATTACTTTACCAAAGAAGAAAACATCCACTATTTACGTTCCTCCATACTTTCATCAGTTTATTATTAGTTTTTTTAATGGTTTCAGTTGTCTACATTTCAATTAATGCTTTTTAAAAAAAAAATACATTGCAATTAATGCTGCCTATCTCATAACATCGCAAAGCAATAAAGGTAAATTTGGTGATGCATATTCATGTAAACGTGTAAACACAAGTTACGGAACAGTTTGTTTTGGTGGTAAATTGGGTCCAGATCTTGACGGATTATGTCTCCATTCCATATTTGTTAACCTTTCTTTGTCATGCATCCCTTTTCTTTTTCTTTTTTTTTAATTAAGATAATGATAAATTTTAAGAGGAGATGGGAAAGAACACATCATAGTCAGGCCATATCCTTTGCCCAAGATGGGTAGCAGAGCCAAGAAATACTGCACTAACAAGCAGTTGTAGAGCAATTACTCAAATTATAAACCACATTGCATACTTCCAAGAAGGTCAAGAGACACCATCCTTGGCTAATTAGACAGATGATGATAGTAAGAAGATCTTTCATCTCCTTCTTATGATCTACTTTTTGAAGGGGGAGGAGCAGTCCCTTTAGCAGCAAATAGTACATGCTGAGTCGCTTCCAATATTGAGAAAAAAGAGACCAATATTACATGCCTCTTGCACCCCGAAGAGCAGAGTTAGGAATCAAATGCTAATGAGTGAAGCTAATATGCAACCAATTAGCCTGAGCGTTATCTTTTAAGGTAAGAAAAAAATTAAGTGAAACACGTAGGTGTTCTGGATAGGAATGAGTTCCAAATCATAGATAGTGCATGCTTGAAGCTTCGATTTACTGTTACATGCATTATCTTGGACATTTGGGAGGCCTTTTAGGGATCTTTTATACAAATAACTAATTAACAATCCTCTCCAAAAAACAAAAAAAAAAATCTAACTGACAAGTACTACATTAGTGCACGCAATAGTGATGAAATATTATTTCAATTGCTTGTAAATTAACATTTTAATGGGGCATCAATTTGTAAAGATCTTAGAAATATGAATGTAGGTGAATAAATACATTAGTAAAATCATAACAAGTATAGACGTTTTATTTTAGTTGCTAATAAAAAAGTATACCAAAATCTAATATTTTCTAATATACAGAATTTTCTGGATATTTTTTGTATCCTTTTTACTTCAAATAAAATTCACGCCAATATCCGACACATTGCTGTTGCAAATGACATGCATCATTTTGGGATGCATCAAATGACATGCATCATCAGAACCGCCTTTTGAGTCCTTCACTTGGATTCCTAAGCCCATCGTTGGTGACAGGTTGTCTACAACTTGTCTTTTGACTCATAATACAACCTGCTGAAAAACTAAATTGCATGTATATTCAAAACAGAATTGCTCAGCATTCAATATGTAGAAGTCCTATGAGACATATGAAGCACATTCAATGAGGAATTGAGGATTACAATTTAACAATGAAGATGATCCCTTTCAACTCATATCAATTTACAAGTTAAAACAATAGCCAACGCATGTTCAACTTGCTCCATCAAATCTTTATCTTCGATTCTCATTAAATATAAATGAATATATAAGAAGAATCGTCTTAGGAAAAAAAAAAGATTATTATCCACTGGGAGTTCCAATGCTAACAGACAATTTAGATTTTAAGTCGAGATGCGAAACACCATGCAGGAAATGTAAGTTATTTTCTACACTAAAGGCCCAGCCTTATCATTAGTGTTTAAAATATCAGCCAATATCGGTTCGTATCGGCCGATACGAAATATCGGCCTGGACCGTGATGATATTGTGTTGGGATATCGGTATCAATATCGTCACAGTCCAAATCGCCCAAATCTCGGTGAAATATCGGCCGTTACAGACGATATTTAAAAAAAAAATGATCGTATCGGTTGAAACATCCGATACGACCAAAACTAAATAAATAAAAAGAGGAAGAGGAAGAGAGGATGCATTTGCAGAGAAAAGGGGAAAAGCACAACAACAACAACAACATGCAGTTCTAAAAGAGAGGAAAAAACATTGAGATGGATCACCATTCAAAAAAAAAAAGACTCGTACCTGGATCCCCGAGAGACTGAACCTAGCTGCCCCCAGCAGCCGCCGCTTTCTCCTCTGCTTCCTCTCTTCCTCTTCTTTTTCCTCCTCTCTTTTCCTCTTTCCCTCTTTCTTTTCCCTCTCCCCACTCCCGTTTCTTTCTGGTGGAAATGGAAAGAGCAAACCCTTTTTTAGGGTTTTTCTCTCTCCATTTGATTCCCACAGTGTGAGTCTTCCACACATTTTTTTTTTAATGGTTACTTTGATTAATAAAAAAAAATGGTACAAGAGATGAGTACTGACAAGCTTAAGACAGGAAAGCAGGAAACCAAAAGAAAAGCAAGAACCCAAAACCATCAAACTAAGGCCCTGCTTAAGAGAAGGCCAGCTCTTTCCATCGATACACAATTTGATCTAAGGAGTATCCTCTAAAAGACGAGTTGACGGACACCCAGAGAGCCACTAAAAACTTGGTTTTCTCCACCAAACTACTTTCGCTGGATTCTATCCCTTCAAAACATCTTGAGTTCCTTTCCTTCCATATCGTCCAGATCACTACTAGAAATGTCAACCTCCACATCTCCTTGCCTCTAGGATCCCCAAATGGAACCTTCCAAGCCTGGAAAAGCTCGAGGAGAGAATTAGGGAGGACCTAGCAACAGTCAAACCACCCTACAACTGTCATCCAAATAGATTGAGCTATTTTGCAATTCAGCATGAGGTGGTCCACGGATTCCTCGTACCTCAAGCACAAAGGGCAGCCATTTACCATAGTCATCTCCCTCCTCCTCAAGATATCCATAGTAGGAATTGTTTTCTGGAGAGCCAGCCACCCGAAGACGATCACCCTTGGGGGAGCCTTCTGCTTCTATATGTTGCACACTACACTCCTCTCCCGCGGATTGTTAAGAATAATAATCTTGAAGAAAGAGGAAACAGAAAAGGTCCTGTCTTTTGAGTCTTCCACACAAATCGTAGCACACATTTTTAAAAACTAAACTAAATAAATGCAGCCTCTTAAATGGTCTCACAAATCACAATAAATTTTAGAATTTAAAAATCTAAACCATTAAATGCCCTCTCTTATTGTCTAAACCATTAAATGTCACCTTTTTAATTTCCCCGCTCAAAATAAATGCCCCTTTTAAATGGTCCCTTAACAAAATATTAATTAAATAAGCACTGGCCCAATGTCACATTGATCACTTATAAACATCCAAATAAAATATTAAAAAATCAAAAAGTATCCAAACGTTTTATTTTATTAGTAAGCCTCTAAATAGGGTATACTAATGAAAATTTTAATCCACTAAAAATAAATGCCCTTCTCTTGAATATAAAAAAGTGAGAACTTTTACAAATCAACTATAAAGAGTGATAATTATTTTAATTGAATGGATTTGGAATTTAAATTGTGGGCTACTTGATGGATTTATAAACTATAAGGACAGACCAAGGATAAAACATTAAAACCTGACATATTCAACAGCTTCTCACTGCGATATGGGATACTTTGCCTTAGGGGGATCAATATTTTTCTTTAGAATGTGTACTAATACAAAAGGACATTATTTTCCAGCATTTTATAATATTCTGGATTTTTTAGATTTTTTATAAAAAAAAATTGGAGTAAAACAAAAATTCACGCCACGGTCAGCAAACCGCGACCGATACCGTATCAGTTTTTTAAGTCGACCAATACCGCAATTATCATCCTACAGGTTTACTGTAAATGGATATAGAGAGCCTCTTTTTTCCGTAATCAAAATTTAGGTTGCATGCATATAGCATTTACTATTGCATTGTCAAAAATGAAGACACGATACATTCAAGAACATTAGCACAAGGAAAGCACCTGGACTTTCTGGTTCGCCAATATCAATTCGCTCCACCTCAAGCTGCATTAACATCAGAAGAACCTCAAATCATCGTGATTTTTCATAATGAATTAAAGCAATATATGACATCCCAAATAAATAGACAGATTTCAAATTTAATACATATACATGATGATGATGATCTACTGTGCACTTTTTGCACCTGACGTAGGTGCACCCCTAGCTTTGGGCCCCACCTAGATGGGATTGATGGATCATAGGTGGTCCACAGTAAAAGAAAATGTTTGCATCTTCCTCATGCTATGCATCACTCGTCCTGATAATGGCTGTGTGCTCGATTTTGAACTGGTATAAGACAATATACCGGTGCAGCACTAGGCAGATTGGATCGAGTGTCGGATCAATCCAAGTACAGCCCCAATTGTGTCAGGGTAAACCCAATCCTGGACCTGGACCAATCAAACTTGAATAAGCGAACTTGAATAAGCTAGGTTTAAAGATTACCAACATTGCACCAAGTGCAATTCAGGTTCAATCAAGCTGGGTACCCGAACTTTTGGATTTAGTTTGCTTTTTAAAGAGTAAAAAACTTCGTAGATGTATATACATCCTGTCTAGTTATTATACAATAGGTCATGACTAGGTGTGTAATGTGTGTAATAAAGAAGCAGCCGCGACTGAAGAATAACCTTAGCTTTCTTCTCATAACAGTAATGAGGGTTCACCCTTGTCACATCACATGGCACAAAAAAAAGGTACCATCCACAGACTTATGAGTGGCGTTCCTATGGGGCTCACTGGGTCCCAGTGTCCCACAATATTCAAAGACAAAATAACCGTCCAACATTCAACTCTCTCGGTCAGCCATAGATGTCTGATCCAAGGCTTTTAAATCATCTTCATTCAGGCCATTCATATCAAAGCATTGGATCAGATGGCTGACATTGTTCAATAAGATAGACTTTTTGTTCAATGGATAACCTACAAGCTCCCCTTAAATTACATGGGAACAGTGGCCCCGCCAACTTTCCACAGATTCTAAATTGTTATTGTTGTCTCCACAACTATGAAACAATGACGAACAAAAACTTCTCTTGGTAGATGGCATTTTATTCTGTTTTAGTGCACCTCCAATGCAGATGGAAATCCAGATATTGTGAAGGTTTTCTGAGTCTGCTGTTATAAATCCATCATCAATGTCCATTTCTGAAATCCAAACCATTCAATATTGGTGTCCTACCTTGTATAGATTTACCCCAAATTTCGCTCCAATGTAGTTACTTGTATAGTCGAATTCATCACATGCAAAACACGTGATTTGACGTTTTTTCATGTGTTTAGATATTAACAATATGATGCAAATAACTTTGACTAGAATAAAATTCGGCCCTAAGCTACTATATGGTAAATAAGTGATTTTGAGCAGTTCAGTTCGGATTTCATAAGTGAGCTGCACTAATGAATTTAAATTGGCTCAGAGAATTATAGGAACCCTGCTTAGAGGATCCAAATTCCAATACATGTTTGAAACCCTATTGTGATTTATTAAGAGAAGAAAACTTCAATGCCCATGAGAAAAGGAAGAACAATCACCTGTCTTGATTTCAAAACCAATAGCAACAAGATGAGCTTGTCGGCATTGAGGCTCAAACCTAACAAACCTGTGTGTGTGTGTGTGGGTCACACACACACACACACACACACACACACACACACACACACACACACACACACACACACACACACACACACACACACAGAGAGAGAGAGCTTCTGTGATGGTCTTTATGTATAATCACTCAACTGGTATGTAGTTATAAGCAGGTTATCCGGTTATTATCACCTCCTCATACAACATGCATACATGTTTACAGATAAGATGGGTACCCAAAACCCAAACTCGAACCCAACTCAAAAGTTCCACATGGGATTTAAAATCCCTACCCAAGCTCGAACAGCCCATCCAGTTTTCACCTTTGGTGAGGATGGGCCACATGGGTTAGGGTTTGGCCTCAGGAAAATTGCAACCCTATGACAACTCGAATGAATGCAGCAGTACCAAGAATGTTACTATAGTCTAGACTCAGAAACAGATGCAGGAAAAAATGGAAGAAACAAAGGCTTGAAAAAACTCATTTTCCAAATTTTGTCAAGTTCACATGAAAGCATGACATAAATGTGAGAAACAGGAAGGCAAAAGCATGGTTATTTTTTTATGGAAATGAGTTTTCAAGTAACTATAACATTAAGCAAAATTACACCACTGAAGATGTTATATTATAGCCTGCCAACACGAGTAGCGAATATTTTAATAAAAATACACAAGCATTAAACATAAAAAGAGCGATTCACTGAAAGAACCATGGCAGCCAACACAGTCCATGTAATGATAATCTATTTCTGACAACCAAAATAATTGTTGCTAAATCCTCAAGGTTCATCTTCAAACTAAAACCAGTAAAAAAGTGCGAAATTGTCACTTTATAAGTGAAGAGAAAATGCCTTTGAAATGTACTTCCAATCAGAAGGAAGAGATGTCCTATTTTCCTTCGGTGATGGATGGATCAAGGATCAGCAAACAAAATTCAGAAAGCCTCCATATCAAAAACTTACATGCACTGAGTGCGGTGTCATTTTGTTTGGTGGCTGTTGCGGTTTTGTTGTCTTCTGAAGTGGAGGGGAACGCGACTCGGTAGTTGGCCCAGATGAAGTGGTGACAGGTGCAGCTGCTGCTGCAGAAGACTCACCATGCACCCGCACATACCTCAACCGCTTCACTGCTCGGTGCAAACGCTCCAACCGAAAGGTCTCGCCATCAAAGAACAACACACAATCATTGTCTTTGTAATCTTCAGTGTTACCCTCAAAGGCCACCTTAGGTTTTCCAGGTTGATTGTTCTGAAACTCCACCGAAACCCGATTTTCTTTGTTCTTGTGCAATGAGCCAGGTTGATTCTTATCAATAGATGCCGGTTTGAATTCATCTACAAGTTTCAAGGGGAAAAGACACAATAGGACCATCAAATGTCAGATTTTATAATGATGCATGCTCCTTTTTTTAGAGTAAGTTGACCCAAACCCGAAACCTCATGGTTGGGGCAATGAGCACCAACTATGAGCTCCTGTCACCAACTCAAGTTGTTCTAGAACCAAATTTACAAAATAAAGGACCAGAAAGTTAGAACACAAAATACTACAGCATTATGGGAAAGTAAATTGAAATTGACGTTCTATCACCAATAAAATTCATAAATATTTCAAGAATGGAAAAGAGTGAGTCACGCAAAGCTGTGTCCGAACCCTTTCACTTGTTTTGTTCTTTACACTATATTCACATTCACATTCACATCCATATCTGGGGATCATATGATAAGGGTATTGCTTGGATGGTCAGTAGGCAGTTAGAGGTGGGTAGACATCCTCTACAGAATGTCTACAGAACGTGCTTTGTGGGTGCTTATTCAGTTATTTATTTGCTTAGTTGGGTTCAGTTAATTTGTGTGATCAGTTGCTAAATCTAGCTTAAGTATAGGAAGTATTAGGAGCAGTAACAGCAGTTGATTAAATTCAGCTGTGTGGGTCTGTTAGTTGTTAACAAGTGGGTTGGGATGTATTTAAACTAAAAAGTTAATGAAAGATGGTAGCTAACAGTTATTCCATTTTATTCTTCTAAGTTCTGGAGGTTCTGGCTGTCCCTCGAAGAAGAGCCAAATTTCCCCCCTCTTCCCTTATCCCTATTCACCATCACCATTCCTCGGAAAAAGACTGCTCGATCAAGGCCTGCTAGTCTGTTAGACCACAGTCATTTGCAAGAGGTACCCATCAAAGTGGTATCAGAGCCACCAATGGTGATGGATGAAAGCCTTGTTACACAACTTGAGTCCAATGTAACTGCATTGAAAGCGGCTACCAATAAGCAAAATCAAATGATGAGAGAAATGTTGCAACAACTAGCAGCCCTCAATGTTAAATACGACCAATTGATGTCACGCCCTCAACCCGAAGCTTCATTCAGTCGCCAGAGGAATGGAGGGTCTGAGGCGTCAAACTCAGGGTTGTTTCGCACAATTCAAAGTAGAACCATCAAGTTATATTTCCCACGCTTCGAAGGAGGAGATCCATCTGGATGGGTTTACCATGCCGAACAGTTTTTTAATTATAATCAAACAGCTCCAGACCAAAGGCTTATGATAGCTTCATTTCACTTGGAAGGAGAAGCACTTCAGTGGTACTGCCGGTTGGAGGAAACGCAAGGAACGCCTCTTTGGGAAGAGTTTGTTGCCGCTATTCATGCCAGGTTCGGGCCTACTGAGTTTGAGGACTATGCCGGGGCGCTAGCCAAGTTGAGGCAAACTTCATCGGTTAAGGAGTATCAGTCACAATTTGAATGCTTAGCTAATCGTACTGATGGGTTGTCAGATTCCTTTTTGATTAGCTGCTTTGTATGTGGACTGAAGGAAGAAATTAGGATGGATGTGCAGATGTTCCATCCTACCACTTTAACCGTGGCGATTGGGCTCGCCCGTTTGCAGGAGGAAAAGCATAAGGCCAGACGCCGATTTCCACAGTTTGATACCAATAAGGTGTCACCTCCACTTCTCCCCAACCCTCCTAAAGTTGGCACTCCGCCAATCAATAGATTGACTCCCATGGAAGCAAAAGAAAGAAGAGAGCGCGGTCTTTGTTTTAATTGCGATGAGAAGTTTCACCCTGGCCATCGCTGTAAGACTAAGACTCTCTTCCTTATTGAAGGGAATTGGCCCGATGATGGGGATAATGAGGAGGTCATTGCAGAACCTGAAGTTCAAATGGTGGACAATGCTGGAGTGAATCCTGGAATTTCTATTCACGCCATTGCTGGAGCAACAAGTCCGCAAACTATGCGTGTTCATAGAAAACTCAAGGGGCATCCAGTTACTATTCTAATTGATTCAGGGAGCACACACAACTTTGTGGATCCTTCTATAATTAGAAGATTGGGTGTACATATCCAGCCCAATGATAAGCTTCAGGTGGTGGTAGCAAATGGAGAGAAGTTAGCCAGTGAAGGAAAGTATGACAATTTAGAAATCAATGTGCAAGGGGTAATCATCAAATCTGATTTTTATCTCTTAACATTGGGTGGGTGTGACATTGTGTTAGGAGCCCAATGGTTACGTACACTAGGGCCTATTTTGTGGGACTTCAACCAACTATTGATGAAGTTCAAGGACAATAATGAAGAGTTTTAGTTGGTGGGGATCCGATCAACAGATTGGGAGGTGATCGACACGTCAACATTTACTAAGGATGTACGTAAATGTGGAAAGGGCTTACTTTTACAACTTGATCAAATTTCAGATTTGGGCACATCATCAAAACAGAAGTCCTGCATTGGATGTTCTGCTTCAGCAATACCAAGATGTCTTTCAAGAACCACGAGGATTGCCCCCGTCGAGAGAGCATGATCATCGCATCATCTTATCAACTGAAGGAAAATCTGTAAGCGGTCGTCCTTACCGTTAGCCGTATTATCAAAAAAATGAAATTGAAAAAGGGTGAATGAAATGCTACAATCTGGGATCATCCGACCTAGTTTGAGCCCACTTTCCTCCCCTATATTACTCGTTCGTAAGAACGATGGGAGCTGGAGATTATGTGTTGACTATCGTGCTCTTAATAAGGAGACAATGAAAGACAAATTTCCAATGCCAGTGATTGATGAGCTAATTGATGAATTGAATGGAGCACATTTTTTCTCTAAATTGGACTTAAGGTCTGGATATCATCAAATTCGGGTTCATGAGGAAGACAACCTTAAAACTGCCTTCAGGACACATGAAGGGCACTATGAATTTTTAGTGATGCCCTTTGGACACACTAATGCCCCATCCACTTTCCAAAGCCTCATGAATACAATTTTCAGACCCTATATGCGCCAATTTGTTTTGGTATTTTTTTATGACATTTTGATCTACAGTAAGTCCTGGGAAGATCACCTTAATCACATAAAGATAGTCCTTGAGATTCTTCGTGCTCACAATTTATATGCCAAGCTCACAAAATGCAGATTTGGGCAACAAGAAATTGAGTATTTGGGCCACTTAATTTCCAACCGACGAGTGTCAATGGATACAGCCAAATCTCTACCATCATGGACTGGCCAAAACCCACTACTTTGAAGGCATTACGGGGATTTTTAGGAATCACAGGTTATTATCGAAAAGTACTCAAAGATTATGGAAAGATAGCTCAACCCTTAACTGTTTTATTAAAGAAGGGTGCTTTCGGATGGTCTGAACAAGCAGATAATGCTTTCTACAACTTGAAGACAGCCCAGACCAAGGCTCCTGTGCTGGCCTTACCAGGTTTTTCTAAGCAATTTGTGGTTGAGTGTGATGCTTCAGGTGTTGGGATTGGTGGCATTTTAACTCAAGAAGGAAGACCAATTGCTTTTCTAAGTCATGCTCTCAATGAACGAAATCTGCATCTCTCCACCTATGAAAAGGAGCTTCTGGCCTTGATAATAGCAGTGAGGAAGTGGCGACCCTATTTGTTAGGGAGACAATTCATCGTTCGCACGGATCAAAGAAGTCTCAAATTTCTGCTTGAACAAAAGATCGCAACTCCAGCCCAACAACGATGGTTGTCTACACTACTTGGCTATGATTATGTGATAGAATACAAAAATGGATTGGATAATCGTGCAGCTGACGCTCTTTCACGTCGAGCTGAGATTTCCGCCATAACCATAACATTACCATCATGGATTGAAGATTTGAAAAAGGAGTATGATATTGATCCTCAAATCAAGGAGAAGTTGCAATTATGGGATGAAGGTAAATTAGATCATTCAAAATATTCCTTGATTGATGGACTCCTATATAGAAAGGGAAAGTTGGTGTTGAGCTCCTCATCAAAATTGATATCTCTATTCTTAAGGGAGTTACATGATACACCTACTGGCGGACATGCAGGGTTTCATAAAACTCTAAAGCGGGTCACCGAGAACTTTTACTGGCCACATGTGAGAAAATCTGTGCAAAAGTTTGTGCGAGTGTGATGTGTGTCAACGTCCCAAATCTGAAACTCTTGCCTCGCCAGGTTTGTTACAGCCACTCCCAATACCAGATAAGATTTGGAGGGAAATTTCTATTGATTTCATAGAAGGATTACCAACTAGTAATGGGAAAAATGTAGTCCTTGTTGTGGTTGACAGGCTCTCAAAATATGCACATTTTGTAGCAATGCAACATCCCTACACAGCAGCTACAGTGGCTCAATTGTTCTTTGACCACATATTCAACCTCCATGGGATGCCAACATCAATTGTCAGTGACAGGGACACCACTTTTATGAGCTCCTTTTGGCAAGACATTTTCAAGTGACAAGGCACTAATCTCAACATGAGTTCTGCATACCACCCGCAATCGGATGGTCAGACTGAGGTGGTGAACCGCTGTCTAGAAACTTATTTAAGGTGTTTTTCAAGTGACCAACCAAAAAATTGGGCACACTGGTTACCATTGGCCAAATGGTGGTACAATACATCATTCCACTCGGCTTCAAAGATGACACCTTATGAAGTCGTTTATGGAGTTCCGCCACCACAACTTACATCGTACATTCCAGGCACCACTAAAATTCAAGCAGTGGCCGAGGAGCTCAAAACTCAAGATCAAATCCTCTCCCTCCTCAAAGAAAATCTGTTAGCAGCCCAAGTTCGAATGAAAAAGCAAGCGGATCTTCATCGATCTGAAAGGGTCTTTCTTTAATGTGATTGGGTGTTTCTTAAACTTCAACCCTACAGGCAAACTTCCATATCAATTAGGCAGTCAATGAAGTTATCACCCTGATACTATGGGCCGTTCCAGGTCATTAAGAAAATAGGGACTGTGGCTTATCAACTTGCCCTTCCTCCAGAGGCCAAAATCCACCTGGTTTTTCATGTTTCAAAACTAAAGAAATGACTGGGGGATCATGTTCCAGCTCAAACTCAGCTGCCAAACTTCACAAATGCAGGGCAGATTGCACACATTCCCTTAGCCATCATTGATCGTCGCGAAGTTAAGAAGAGCCATCGAGCCATCACAGAGGTGTTGGTACACTGGGAAGGTACAGCTCAAGAGGATGCCACATGGGAGCAATTCCATTCATTAGTGAAGAACTACCCTCATCTTCGCCTTGAGGACAAGGCTGAGGCCAAGGAGGGAGGAACTTGATAAGGGTATTGCTTGGATGGTCAGTAGGCAGTTAGAGATGGGTAGACAACCTCTAAAGAACGTGCTTTGTGGGTGCTTATTCAGTTATTTATTTGCTTAGTTGGGTTCAGTTAATTTGTGTGATCAGTTGCTAAATCTAGCTTAAGTATAGGAAGTATTAGGATCAGTAACGGCAGTTGCTTAAATTCAGCTGTGTGGGTCTGCCAGTTGTTAACAAGTGGGTTGGGATGTATTTAAACTAAAAAGTTAATGAAAGCTGGTAGCTAACAGTTATTCCATTTTATTCTTCTGGCTGTCCCTGGGAGAAGAGCCAAATTTTCCCCCTCCTCCCCTATCCCTATTCACCTTTCGCCATTCCTTGGAAAAAGACTGCTCGATCAAGGCCTGCTGGTCTGTTAGACCACAGTCATTTGCAAGAGGTACCCATCATCATACTCTTTATCTAGAAAAAGAAAATTGGAAATCTAACACTTTAAAATCCATTAAATAATCAAAAATGCCAATTTCATTGACAAACCCAATGCTATAAAACAATCAACAAGTTTGTTTGGGCATGGGATCCCACTCTCAACGTGAATTTGCTCATCCAAAAAAAAAAAAAGCACGATCAACAATGAAGCATGTATTTTGATAGTTAGTTATTAGTGGAAGCCCATTTCAACTCATGGAATCAATTTAGCAATTGGGCAAAAAACCAATATTACAGTTTGAGACTTCAAAACAAGATTCATAGGAATTAACCAATAACAGAAAACCGTATAAAAAAACGTTCTGTCATTTTTACTAATCCATGAGGATTCAAAAAGAATGTTTAATTTGAATTCCATGATCAGAAGAAATTTGCAGTAAGTCAATGGAACATACAATGAAGATTAGGAAGGGATAGGGCACTCACATCGCAGGGTGAAGAACTTGGAGGATGCATTATCTTTGAAGGAGGAACCTAAAGTAAGGTCATACCACCTGTCAGGATGAGGCGCGTTGCTTGGTTCTTTGTTGTTGTTGTTGTTGTTGTTCGCCATCTCCGCTTTCCTATATTAACAAATGGCGCAAAAGTAAAAGATAAAAGGGCAATCATGCAAATTTAAAGAATCCCAATCATAACCCTAATTTCCAATTTTGGTGAAAGCAAGATTCTCATCCCTATCAAACAGAGGGACGAGTTAGAAATCCATGCCCCAAAATCCCAAACAAAATATTGATATTTGATGCAGATAGCAAAAGAAAACAAATCCCCAAATCAAAAAACCGCCATACTTTAAAAAACAAAAGCACCAAGTTCGTCATCATCATCAATCATAATCATAAGGTTATCTCATCAATCTGAGGTCAGTTTAATGAGTTCTACTAATAACATCAAAGACAAGCAATGACCACAATATCTATAGAAAAAAAAAAAACCACAGATTAAACACAGAAGTCCCCAGATCGAAATCAGAAACAACAAACGAAGAAGGCCCAGATCGAAATCCTAAACCCCAAATCAAAAACCAAGAACCTAAATCAAAATTCCAAAGCTGAGGTTATATGAGCTACATCTAAAATTGCGATTGAGAGAAAGAGAAAGAGAGAGAGGGAGGCGTATCTCGTACCAGAGATTGAAGAAGGTCGCTTAGATGCAACTTCCCGTGGTGAAACCCCAAAGATCAACAGGCATTCCATCATCCTTAAGAACAAAACGAAAATTACCATAAAAGCCTGATTCGTAAGAACTAAGAATCGAATCCTATTCGGGTTTGGACATACTTAAAAAGTCTAAATCATTTATATTTATAAAAATATATACATGTGTGTCTAGGGCTCCAGGGTAAGTTGTTGGTATGCTTTTCATTATGGGATCTTCACCCTATCATTGCTCTTAAATATGATATTTCCGCCGGCAATAGTTAAATTTTAAATATTTTTTACATAAATGTTCATTTGAAATATGAGAAGCTGAAGCATCAAATTAAAAGAGAATGAAATATAGAGTATTATGATGGTAATTTGTTTTTAGTTATTTTTTTATTAAATTTTTTTTACTTTTATATAGAAAGGTAAAGTTTTTTTAGTGGAGAAAAAATACTGTTTTTTTTATTTTTTTTTATTTTTGTTAAGAAGGAATTTTGAAATTGTATACTGTTAATATGACATCTTAGGGGAAAAGGCTAGAGGTGCAAATGGGTTGGATCCTAGGAGAACCATAGTAAATCCAAACCTAAATTCATCTTCATGGATCCAGATTCGGATCCGATATGAAACCTATCTGTCATTGCTATGAGAGTAAGAAGGTAACATAATGTATATAGGTTGTTGGCATTGGATATAGATGCAATTAGTCCCCTCTTTACTTTTAGAGCAACATGAAAATTACTTTCAATTGAGCATTTCCCGATATATAATTAAAGCTAAAAAATCACCAAATCAATGTTACATAAGATAAAATATATATGCATGCAATTAAAACTAATATATTATCAACATGGGGATTTAATTGGCCTGACTCGAATCTTGGGATTGGAATATACAGGGATCAAGATCCAAATGTTCTGAATTCTATATGGTCAGACATGAAAAAAAGAAAATAATCCACGATCACAGTTCCGCATTTCCTATAGACGTGGGGGCACTTTACCGATGGCATCTGCCACAGTGCCAGCCACTACATCAGTTGATGGGTGTGGACCAATGAATTGAGTGTTTTAAGGCACCATATAATTTTCTTCATAACATCATCAGTACCCCCAAGAGATGGAATTTTCGTCCACTAGGTTGGCAGGTTTTTCCCTTTTTCTTTTTATATTTATGTTCTTGTTGTCTTTTAATATATCCCTATTTCAACAAAATAAAACACATGTGTGAATTTGAATTACTTGGGTGATGGATGGATACTCATTTTCATCTCCCCTTAAAATTAATTTCATCAAAGGGAGATAATTTGATCCTCAACTCATTAGATTTTATTTTCTAATTTAATTTATTTTCATTTTTTTATGTTGCTACATGGAGGACTCAAAACCTACGCAGCCTCCCACAACACCACACTTGTCACTAACAAGCTGATGTATAACAAGAGACTATGTTTGTTTTTTGTAAGATAAAATAGAAGAGTTAAAAAGGTTGCAACAGTTGAAATTTTTACCTCAAAGGGTGTTTGGATGGAGCACAGGGGATAAGTGAAATAAAGTTGTCCGGTAACGTGACACCCCTGTTTACTCAACCCATCAAAATTTCATTCTTGACAACCTAAATTACCCACTTACTCTACGCCACCTTCTTTGTTTTCCATAAAAGTTGCTACCCCTCACTTTCATCTGACTTTATTCCAACCAACCAAACACATGTAAAGTAATTCAATACTCATTTCATTTCAACCCACTCCACTTTAATTTTATTCCAAATATGAGATTTAATCTACTCTTACTCTATCCCTCTTGGAAACAAACATCTTCATTTCTTGGGTATTCAAGCAGGATAAGGATTTTGCAAGCTTGCTAGGGATGCATTCCACTATTAAGTCTATGAAGAGATTCCCCATATATATATATATATATTTTATATATATGAGTAACACAACAAAACTCCTCTGGCGTTTTTAAAAGAAAAAAAGAAAAAAAAAACCCCGCTTTTAGCCAATGAAAGTGTGACAAGTGTCATCAATGATACTCTTATCCATTATCTCTCCTAAAAAAATTTCTTAAAACTGTGGATATTTTATAGATTTATAGGGGAGTTTTTGAGAATTTCCTATATATATATATATATATATATGAGCAAGGCTCTCATAAACTCAAGCTTAGGATAAGGTAAGCTCAAGTGTGTGGTGGGGCCTACCTGGGGATGGAGTTAGGGGGATTTCAAGGACTCCCTGGGATTTTCCTCTCTGCAAAAAATCAGCCACAACCATAATTTTTATCATCTCCATATGGGAGGTTCTATTGTAAGAGATACTCTCACCTTCCTATGAGAGATAAGGTGAGGGTCCTCACATCCATATCCAATGTCAACAACTTAAATATGAGGGCCCTCACCTTTATCTCTCATAATAAGGTGAGAGCATAGATTTAAAAACCGGCCGATACTGCACCGATATCTTGCTGAGATATCGGTAGCGGTTTTATTCTTCAAAATCTCGGCCCATCTCGGCCGAGATAATGTTCATATCAGATTTATCGATATCTCGGCCGATATTTTGAAAATATCGGCCGAACTATGTTAAAAAGGGTGAAAACTTTAATTTTTATATTTTCCCCCCATCTTCATATTCTTCTCCTCTCTTCTCAACTCCTTACTAGCCATAGCAGCAGCCACCATCTCTCTTGCATATTTTCAAATCTCACTTCTATTTTTTGAAGAAAATATTATCTAAGGTAAGAGGAAATCAACTTAAAGCATATTATATGTTTTTTTTTTTTTTTATATTTATAGATGAAGCATAGAGGTTTGTCACTTACTCACTTGTGTAATTGT
The DNA here is from genome assembly GCA_038049695.1 of Cinnamomum chago. Lineage (NCBI taxonomy): Eukaryota > Viridiplantae > Streptophyta > Magnoliopsida > Laurales > Lauraceae > Cinnamomum > Cinnamomum chago. Next base: position 13,919,424 of record CP142451.1, read on the forward strand.
GTTGTTTTATTCATTTAGAAGTTAGATCTACATACTTTCATGCTAGATCTACTCATACACATGATTTTGAACTTTTTTTTCAAGTTTTTTTTTTTTCGGATTTTTTAATATTTGAATTATAATATATCATTTTTTGGGAATTTCATCATAAATATGTTGTTTTAATGATTCATGATCATCGTATGGTGTGTAAATGATAGATCTACATACTTTTATGTTAGATCTATATATTTAGGATTTTGAAAATGATTTTATTAATTTTTGTTTTCCAAAAAATAATTGTTGTTACTTGTTAGGATATTTGTGATATCAAAGGCTTAATTGCTTATTAATAGTGTGTAGATGATAGATCTACATCTACTCATAGGCTGTCAATCTGTATTAGGCTGACACTCCACTTGGTATTATGTTGTCAATCTGTCATATACTCATACTCATCAGTCTCTCTAGTCTCTACTAGTACTCTCCACTAGTCCCCTCTAATTTCAGGTAAACCATGAACATTTTGATGCCCAAATGCTTTATGATTTATATATCTCAGTCACTAACTCACAATCTCATTCACTAATTTTCAGGGTCTTGAATTTCACAACTTTATTTGATGATTAAGTTAGTATTAAATGATGATTGATATGTTATCTTTATCTTCTTATATTTGACACTAATAAATTGATCGTGAGCAGAGCATCAATAATGTTTGCATTATATGAAATACTGGAAAAGACAGTGAAATACGAGCATGCGACACAGACAAGACTCATAACTTAAGGTAACCGATATTTTGATTTATTGCTGTTATTAATGAAAAAAATCATTGTTTTCCAGTATTTTCTAATATTCTGGATTTTTTGGATATTTTTGCGATTTTTTTTTTATTAAAAAACAATTCATACCGCGATGACTACGACGGACCGATATCTGCGACCGATACCGATATCATATCGGTTTTTCAGCCCAACCGATACTGCGGCCGATACCGCGACCGATACCGAGATTTTGAACCATGGGTGAGAGTGTCTCTCACAAGAGAGAGAGAGAGAGAGAGAGAGAGAGAGAGAGAGATATTCTATGATCAGATGGAAAGTAAGGTGTAAAAGCTACCTCTTGATTTCTAGAAAATTCCAAAATCAAAGAGGTCATTTATTTGCACCCATTCACATATGTGACAATTACACACATGCATGTTTGTGTGAAAATTGCGTATAAATGAAATCATCTTCACATAAAAATTTCCACAACTACAACAAATAGAACATGATTAAATGACCACACCTCCTGGAATAAAAACATGCTGGTTCAATATTCCCGCTGTACAAAAGTCATGGTTTCACAATTTTTTTTTTTTTTAACCACTCGAACAAACTAAAAAACATTTACTTTCATATCTTAAACATTGATAGACTTTTAAAATATGAAGATTTTACATATGTAATTCAACCATTTCAACGTGAATCAAATGACAGAAGGACTTCTAAACAGGTATGGATTTGCTTTTCACGTATAAATTTTACATATATAAAGTTCACATATGCAAATCCTACTTTCACATCCAACGTGTAAAAGAACGACCCAAAAATCTAAAAAACACTTTCAAATGGAAATCATGTGTACTCACTCCGAACCTGAAGAAATATAATACTGCCATTTGAGACTGAGCTTTGAGAGTCCTTTTATGTGGTTTGAAGAAAACCACTTGTAACCCCAAGGGGTTGGCCGAGTGGTCAGGATCACGGTTCCTCGCTCTTCCGGAGCTAAAGGTCTTAGTATCGACCCCCGGTTCCCCCCTCTTCAGGAGCCGAAGGTTGAGTTTACTTGTGCTACCACCTAGGGGCCACAAGAGTTTTACCCGGCTTCTCTCTGAACCCGGAGGAAATAATCCAGCCCAAAGGGTTGGGAACCCTCCGTTAGCAAAAAAAAAAAAAAAAAAACCACTTGTATACTTACCAAGGCCTATTTTACGTTGATGACCCAAGCATATTCATGGAAAATTTCCAATCCAGTGCTATGATCCAAATCACATCCCCATTTAAAGGGAAAATTTTCCAACCCAATGATATGATCCAAATCAAAATACACATCCCTGTTTAAAGGGAGAGATGTTGTGAGAGTCAACAAAGCCTTCACATGTTGCAGTCATGAGTCCACAAAACTTGAGAACATCTCCTTACTCGAGTGATGAGTGTTGTCAGTTCTCACCTGCTGCCCAAGGTTCCAAGTGTTGTCAGTTCTCACCTGCTGCCCAAGGTTCCAATGCGTATCCCCTCCCCTCCCCTCCCCCCACCCAAAACAAAAACAAAAAAAACACACGAGTTCACAGAACTTGAATCATCTTGCCATTCAGGCCCACTGGTATGCTCCACAGAAAGACTTTTGAAGCACATAAATGAGAGTCCACTTATCTCGGATCCAGAACACACCAGATCTTCAGTTTTTAGTTGATGTCAGAGACAGATCTAACGCTAGGATCTGGGCCCAGACCTGCCTGGCCCTAGATACCTCCGGTTGATGGAAATATAGTGGAAATAGCTAATCTTAAACACAAGCAAGTTTGGTACTGCATATACATTACATGGTTAAGATACAATAGGACCTCCAAAGGGGTAACCTACCATTTTTTCTTTCGAGCATCCTCATCAAAAGATCTCCACACAGCAAAAATTAGTTACCACATGTCTACATGATACTAGGAGACGGCTATATCATTTTACTAATCCAGGCATTCAAAGCAATGGTGGTGACAAAAAACTTAAAAAAAAATATTGATCAAGAAGTCAACAGCAAATATATCTAATGAAGCATGCCACTAAGATTATCCAAAACATGATAAATGTAAATCTGATGGGCCTTAAACCATCTCATACTCAGAAGCAAGTCAAAACTTAACAAGAAATTAAAATCCTGGATAAGGGGAAAAAAACAAAAGAAAACGATTTTTCAGTAACGCCCGATGGCCCAAACCCTAATGGCACCATCTGTGTAACCACTGAAGAGAGTGCTCCCATCTGAACTCCAGCTCAAACTCGTGCAGTACAGCACCTGCAAGTAGAGATACAAGGTTTGACTGTTAAATCCTTTCTTTTTCCATGCCTATATCCTGCTAGAAAATAAAATTATAGCACAAAAATGGACATTAAACGTTCATTCAACAGGATCCTTGTTTCCTGTGGACCATCTTGATAAGCAATATAGTAAAGGTTTAGGGTATCCATGGATAATGAAGCAAGCAAATACATGGAACTCATTTTCTATTAACATTCTAGTACATTCTAGTACTCCAGAAATGGATTGCCAAAAGACAAATACATCTCTCAAAACGAAACAAAGTTTAATCATAAATTACTGTCCATCATCATTGCCGTCATCATAGCAATTGCAATGTGTATTTAGAGCTTTTGTTTCTATGACGGCACTTGCAAGGGGTCATATCATAGCAATTGCAATGTGTATTTAGAGCTTTTGTTTCTATGACGGCACTTGCAAGGGATCATCATAGCAATTGCAATGTGTATTTAGAGCTTTTGTTTCTATGACGGCACTTGCAAGGGGTCTTATTTGGCCTTCTAAGAAACCTAAATATCAATGATGATCCAGATTTTTGTTTCATTTTCCCTAGTATTACTGATTTTTGTCAAGGAGAACGCAATAAATTCAACTTCACTCAACTTCAACATTTGGAGCTGCAAAAAAGGGTTCATCAGCTGGTTACGGACATGAGGGAGTGAGCGTGTAAGCTCAGATCCTAGATGTGGCCTAAAAATAAAAAAAGTTGTGCAAGAACTACTAAAAAATAAAAATTACTATAAAAGAGATTTGGGTGGATACTTTCCTCCATAAAACTACAGACGTTTTTATGAGAATTTGGCGGATACTTTCCTCAGTTCATATTGCTCCAAATTATTATTTTTTAATTAGTTACTATAAAAAAGGTGGATTTTGAATCAAGTAAAGAATTTTGAACCACTCTTTATCACTATGCATTCCAAACTGAAGCAACAAGTAGAACCTCAGCAAACTATGTTAGTGTCCCACATCCACAATATTTTTTTAGGCACTGAAAAAGATATCTTAGACCTATGAATGATATGGTAGCAAATAATTTCCCTGAGAATAAACTATTCAATGTACTTTTAAGCTAGTACAATCACCAGTCAAGGAAAGAGAGCTTTTTGGATCTTTGCAAGCCAAGTTCCCCCTTAATTAGTGGACATGTCAAAAAAGATAAGTGGTGAAGCTTTCCAAGTATCAAAGCTCTCCCTCAGAAGAACCTCCTTGATTTCAACATTCAGAGATTGAAAAAGAGGGTTCAAAAGAAATTCAAATTTTTAAAAAACCCTAGAATTGATAGAAGAAAACACTTCATGTATTTGAAAGCTATCAATCAGATTCTTGTGACACTTTCCCATTGCAACTCTAAGACAAAAAAAGAATGAATATTTTTCTCTCAGTGAGAGCATTTGGATTGGTAGTGACACTCAGAAAAAATGGATGTTAGTGAAAATTTAACCCACTTCCCACAATAAGTGGACCCACTGACCCCAAGACAAATGAAGAATGAATCATCTCGTTCTGAAATCTTTTAAATGGATAAGGCAGCACTTAAAATATTCAGGTTATGTTAAAATTTAACCCATTTTCCACAATAAGCATACCTTAATAGGAATGAAGCTTTAAATTTAAAGACCATCAGAGCCATCCTAATTGTCCAAATTTCAAGCCTCATTGGAATCATAGACATACATACATACACACACACACATATATATATATAGAGGCTCCTATGAGAGCATCTCTCGCATTACTATGAAAGATAAGGTGGGGGCCCTCACATCCATATCCAATGCCAACAACTTAAATGTGAGGGCCCCCACCCCTATCTCTCATATAAGGTGAGAGATATCTCTCATAGGAGCATCTCCCATATATACATACATACATATATATATATATGGGTGTAAAATGGATGGTTGATCAATATTTCTTGTGCTTTTAAATGATAAGTTAAACTTTTAGTTCCAATAGTTGTTGATTTAGTAACCATATATATATATATATATATATATAGCGCAAAAAGATGTATGCAAATCACTCAGATGTCCAGACAGGAAAGAAGATTGACAATGAAAAGATGTCTCTCAAATGGACCAATTAGGAAATGCGGGTTAGGGTCATCAATGAGGAGTGGCATGACCGTTCAAAAAAAAAAAAAAAGAGGAGCGGCATGTAAACTATTACTAAAGAAATACTTAGGTGCCTTTCTGTCAAGTGTACTTTTTTGGGTCTATCTGACTTAAAACCAATTCCAACAGGTAGAGTGCTCAAGACTATTTGGGAAACTTTATTTAAATGGATCTATGATTGAATTAGCATTGAGACATTTTGCCTCTTTTTCAAAAGCAACAAAAGGGTAACTTTTTCAAACTGACATCAATATCTAAAGCAATCAGACAACTTGTAGCGGAGGGGTAGGTGGGTAGGAGTTTGCCCATATAACTTTTACTATATGACAAGTTTGCTTTTTCAACATGCCAAACGGTCTATTTGTAAATCTACAAAATAAAGCAATGCATACTAAATAATACTGAAAACAGCACCCAAATCATACTAAAAAATGAGATACCTATGCCAAAGAAGCACAAACATAAGAAGAACTTGCAATCCAAACAGACACTGTAAAAGTAAAAGTAAGAGCAAAGATAAACAAGAAGTGCCCAATATTTTTTTAAGCATGTTATAGAACACATTAGCAAAACCCAGCACTTAAAAGCTTCAATTTTCAATGTCAACTAAATAGAACACCAAGAAATCACATACTTTCTCATTCAAACAGAACCTATCAAAATATTCAACAACCACAGTCAACCTTAGTCATTCAGATTAGAAACATGGGTCCCACATTAGAAAACTTCACTGAAGAATGCTAGAGATCACAATACCCACTCCATCTATGTGCCTCTTATTTTTCCCCATGTCACACCAAACTGGTGACAGTAAAAAGTTGTTTTCTGTTTGAATGATTCGACACTCTTGTTTCTCATGCTTTTCCCAACTATTGGGTAACTCCCATTTTGAATTTCACATCATGAAAAAGAACCCTTCTTTCCAATGTTTCCAGGACCTACCACTATCAATCAATGTCATATGGCAGCAAAAACTAAAACAACAACGACAGGAATTCATTAGCATGAAAATAAATATAACCCAAATTAGCTACAAGGAGAAAAAAATCAACAAATCATTAACAACACTAGCAGAATAAACCATCACAAAATCCAAGTCATTCCAAATTCCAAAACCCAAGATCAACAATTGAATCACAAACCAAGCAAAACCAAAACAACGCACCTGGTTCTTCCCAGTGGGCGCCTCCGGCTTGAGATCCTGCACGATGCTCTTACTCTCCAAATCCCAAATCTTGATACAATTCTCCGTGGCAGCGCACAACCAATACCTATTAGGACTAAAGCACAACGCGTGAATAATCCCGCCTGCATCCAGCGAATACAGCCTCTTCCCCTCCGCCAAATCCCAAAGAAGCGTCACCCCATCCTTCCCGCCACTCGCGCAGAGCGACCCATCAGGCGAAACCGCGACCGTATTCACATAACCTCCATGACCAGCCAGGGTGCACCTGAGCTTGCAATTGGTCAGGTTCCATACCTTCACAGTGCGATCCCACGAGCCAGAAACGATGGTGGGTTGGAACGTATTGGGCGAGAATCGAACGCAGCTGACCCAATTGGTGTGGGAATCGCCGTCCTGGATGGTGTACTTGCACTCGCCGAGGGTGTTCCAGAGCTTGATGGATCGGTCGCGGGAGGCGGAGACGATCTGGCGGTTGTCGATGGAGAATGCGACGGAGAGGACGTCCTTGGTGTGGCCGACGAAGCGGCGGGTGGTGACGCCGGTGTTGAGGTCCCAGAGGCGGAGCTCGGAGTCCCAGGAGCCGGAGAGGGCGAACTGGCCGTCGGAGGAGAGGACGACGTCCTGGACGAAGTGGGAGTGGCCGGTGAGACGGCGGCGGGGGACGCCGTAGGAGCCTTCTTCTTTGGTGAGGTGCCAGACGAGGACGGATTTGTCGCGGGAGGAGGAGACGATCATGTCGGAGTTGTCGATGGGGGTGGCGATGGCGGTCACCACATCGCTGTGGCCCTTCATCGTGCCGCGGAGGACGAGTGACTCTGCCATGGTGGTGATGGACGGTCGATATTGCAAGGTCTGGATCTGGATCTTGATCTCTCTCTTTCTCTCTTTTGGGATGGGAGAGAGAGTGGGGAGGAAGAAAATGGGGGTGAGATGAGGAAGATGGGTTTTGGGAGGGACTTTATATTGGGGGTGGGAGGAAAACTAGGGTTTGGAGGGAGGATTGGTTGGGCATTATTATCATTGTTTAGGGGCTTTTGGGGTTGGGACTTGGGATTGAGGGTTTTGGGCTTGGTCTGTTTTGAAAGGCTGATTGATTCATAAGCAGGTTTGATCATCTAGGCAGTGGGGCAGTGGTTTTGGGTGGGGATTAATATTATCAACTTGATTAATAAATAATGCTGTCAAACCTCCAATCAGTCTGACGATATGGGATTAACCCAACCTAAATTTTTGTATTTCAAACTAAAGGGCTTGTATCTTTGCTGGAATTTCAGGAATTCTTGTCTGACGAATTCAATAATTTTCCAGACAAGTGGAATTTCTGGATGTCCCTTTGGGCTTAAGCATTCAGGAATTCCACCAAAATACATAGGGAGTGAAATTCGTGAATTCCCAAGGTTAGAAGAGACGAGTCCAGAAATGCTAGCAAAGAAATATGTAATTCATAAATTTTAGGAGTTTAAGGGGGAAAGCCTGTCACATCCCTAGGAATTCAGGTTGAGTTGACATTTCCAACGGGCCTTTTTTTTTAATATATATACATTGAGTGTGTGATAAATAGGTTTGTTCAAATGGGTCTTATTTAGGTCAACCCAACAATTACCATCCTTCCTGTGGAAGGGCTGGGGACTAGTACCAGATCCAGCCAGTGTCTCTTTCTGGATGTATCCGATTTAAAGTGCAATTGAGACATCATTTTAACGCGCAGCGACATCGGGATTTGGATTAGGTGATTGCTCATTTAAGTTAAGAGTGGGTCTAGATCAATTGCGAACTATCCCATCTAAAGCCATGAAGGTCTCAACAAGTTCAACCCAGGTTGATTAAGTGTATCATTCATGTTTCTTGTGAGTGAAAAGAGGCACACTTTTGAATTTTGGCGTGTTTGGTAATTTTACCGTAAAGTAAAAATAAAGTAAAGCCTCTATTTTTCATCACATTAAAAACACTTAAATTCAAATTTCTTCAAATTTCCCTCCATCTTTTTCAGAAAAAAGAAAAAAAGTAATCACTTTTATCCCCTAAAAGACAAAAGAACTCCACTTTCCCATACAAAAAGTAAAAATAGATTTCATACCAAACAACTATAAATAAAATATCATCATTACCTAATTATATTTTATTCTTTCTCTTTACTTCACTTCATTTCACTTGATTTTGAAAGTAGAATTATCAAATAGGTGGCTTCCCTCACACGATTTGTTCTCGTTTACTTCAATAGAAATTGGTCCCTTGTAAAATTGACCATATGAGTACGACGCCAATGACGCAATCTCATGCACTCATGAGCACATGCCTTAATGAGTTTCCTTGGCCGGGAGAATTTTGATTTTCTACTTGAGTGAATTTAGAATTTCTCTAGTTGCAGGAAAAAAGTCTTAGTTTTTTATTTATTAACCCAATCAAAGGGATTGGGACCTAATAAAGAGCCCGCAAACACGAGAAGACAACTCGGACTGTATAGGTATAGGCAGGAAGAAGGAGCATATAAATTGGAAAGAAGCCCGCACAATCTACAAAGAAAACTCCATACAAATGAAAAAATATCGCATACCCGGAACCTGAACCCTGTCAGAACTGCATCAACCTACCAAAAAGGTAAGTGGCTCATTTGTAATCCAGGTAAAGCTCACTCTGACTTGTGATCTAAACTGAGAAGTAATATTACAGGCTTTGTTGTTTTGTGCGTACCAGATTACGAACGCTTTGGCACCTTAGAGGACAAATTGACACCCTGTAGCTACCTAATGACTTTCTTCTATTTACATTTACCCAACCCCTGCTTCCTTGCTCACCAGACCCCCTACTCCTCAGGCAAGGGTCCTGGGCTCAAATGACAGTAGTTGATCCACCGTGAATATTAAGATACTTGTAAAAAATAAAAATAAAAAGCCCTAAAATATATATTTTTTATTCATATGGGTTCCATTTACAAGATCTAAACCATTCAAATTCTCTACGGAGCCAAGGATAGCCAGGGTGAAAGCTCAACCCCTGATTTTCATGAATTTTGAGAAAATTGCAAGAGGCCTATAATTGTTGGATCACATATCCCACAAATGGTAGGAATCTTCACTGTTCACCAACTTGGAACTCTCCTTAGAAATCCTCTGAATATGTCTTGGTTTCAGGAGAGTGAGGTAGAGAATTTCTCTATATTTACCAAATGTGCCATTAGTTTTATACTTATTTTCAAAGCCCTTATTGTTGTACAAACCAGGTGGGCCAAGTTAGTTGGTTGGATAAAAAAACTACTAATTTAGTTGTTAGTTTTTTTTTTTTTTGCCTTCTTTGGTATCCTCTGGCGAGTGAGGCCTCTGGTGAGGGGAGTAAACCTTGGGTTACTGCCAAAGTTCGAACCTTTGCACAGGCAGCTAAAGGTGGCAAACAGGTCAGGTTGGACTAAGCGAGTTAAATGCTCATAACCCGCATCCGACCGGTTTATTAAACATGTCATGAACTCCTAACCCGCACCCGTTGCGGGTTGACCCGACCCACATAACTTGCACCCAAACCTAAATTTATTAACGATCCTCTAAGGTATTGACCATAGAAAATGAGATAAACAATCCTTAACTTTCTAAGTCTTATTGGTGCAATGCAAAACATATCATGATAGGCAATATGGACAAGTTATATTTGGGTTATGATAAATATAATGTTAAATTATTTCGTATAGGATCTTAAGCCAGACTGAGGCTCAACTGATGTTGGGTTTAAAATTTATGCATAAGCTTAGGTGATCATGCCATAATTCACCATTCTCATAAGAGATAATAGAGTGTAAGAACTCGACTATTACTTTAATGTTTTATTTTATTTGAGAAAAGTACACTGAGATATTCATAAGTAAGTTGACAATGGCCTACTTAAAAAAACAAAGAGAAGGAATTATTTATACGATAAATATGGTATACATTTTTCTAAATAGTGACTGTAGAAATAGAATGACAAAACTAGTAGAAATAAAATAAGGTATTTATAAAAAAAAATCAAAATAAAAAAAATACACCCCATAGAATTAAGTATTGAGTGTAAGTTTTAACTATAAAAAAAATAACGGGTTGTGCGGGTTAAACGAGCTAATTCTAACTTGACTCGTTTAAATGCGGATTAGAAAGACTAGTGACCAACCCGTATATTATGCAGGTCAAGTTCTACGGGTCATATTGCAGGTTGGCTCATGTTGGATTGGCTGATCAAGTTGGCTCTTGCTGGCTTTGAGGTAAGACCTGACACTTCTTACCTCTAGGATGACACTTCTTACCACTAGGGTAAGAAGCTGTTCTTATTGGGTTTATTTTCTTAATTTCATCTCTTTTATAACCGACTTTTATTTCAAGTAAAAGGGTCCGATTTAATTAATTTTCTAACACTAATGGAACCCACTACCATCCTAATTTTATTTAAAATAGGTCCCATACAACTCCCACAAATTTATGGGGCCCAATTTTGAAAACTACAAAACAGCCCTAACATTTTCATGAGATTACTAATAGGTCCTCACATCCCAACAAGGGACCATACAACCTCTGGGTGGTTCCTAAAACACATGTGGTATTCCTTGAATCAGTTTAATTTTTACTGCAATCTTCAATTTTCTCTAAACGTAGAAGTTGTCCTAAACTCTACCTAGATCGGATTCTGGAGAAGTTCTTTCATCGCTCACTACTTTTTAACTTAAGTTAATTATTGTGAAAATTTTCATGAATTTCTGAAATATTTGAATTTTTTCAGGGATTGCGGTGTTTAAGTTGGGACTCATTGCACGATTAAATTCCCATCAATTTCTATTTTCAATGACAGATATGCTTTAAAAATTTTAAAAAAATTTAAATTAGTTCTCGGGGTGGGTTAATACAATACAAATATCTTAAAAAAATCAATTTAAATGCGCATATTCATAAAAGTGAGGATTCCAATTCCTCTAAGGGGAAGTCAGATATAAAAATTATTAAAAATAAAAATTTTCAAATGTTCAAATCCTCAAGAGTTTACAATTGTCCAAAATATGGTTTCTACATAACTTTTCAAAAAACATAATTCTTTTCCTAGATGAATTGGTTGTTAAGATGTGACTTGGGTTTACTGCGATAGGGATGTAAATGGGTACCCAATTCGCCGATTACCCAGAGGTTTCTATCCGTTAAAAACATGGTTTAGATCATTATTTAAGCCCAGATAAATAAATGGGTCCGGGTCTGGTTCCACCTTAGTTCGGACCCATGGACCCGAGACCTTATATATTACCTTAATTTTCAAAAATATCTCATAAAAATCATGTATTTTTAATATAATTTTCTACCTAAATCCGGACCCGGATCCAAACCCGTCCCATATATGGTTTTGGTTTCGGTTTCGGAGCAAAAAAGGTGGTTCCTTAACGGTTCCGAATTCAGTTTCACCTTCTCTTTAGGGCACGTTTGGTAAACGGTGAAGAATCCTATATTTAAAGGATTCTCTCCATCTCCAAAGAAAGCCACAATCCTCAAGTAGAATTCCCATTGAAAGTTTCATGTTTGGATGGAGGGAGGATTCTTATAAGTTGTAGAATGTATGATCCAATTGATGTTTATACAAATATCTCAAGATAAAGTAAGGATCAACGGTTGAAATTTGGTCACCTTACCGTGTTTGACCGTCCAGAACTAATGACCGGTTTTGATCTTGATCGTGGACCCCACATAAACCCAAAAATGAGAAAAAACGGACTGTTTTCAATACTAGTTTGCACAGTAACACATTTTGACACATATCTCGAGATTTAAGATGAATCAACGGCTGAAATTTTGGGACATAGCCGTTATGGACCTTCTTAACACAATTAACGGTTCAGATCATGATTGTGGGGCCCACAGGAACCATAAAATTGAAAACAAGGGACTGTATTTAATCCCGTTTTTTGGCCCACTGCATCACAGAATATGGCATTTTAACGGTTTGGACGATTTTGTAAATATCTCACGATCTATGATGAATCAACGGCTGAAATTTTGTGACATAGCCGTTTTGAACCTTCTTAACACTTTTATCGGTTTAGATCTTGATTGTGGGGCCCATAGAAACCAAAAAATGCAAAAAACCGATCTGATTTAAATTAAAGCCTGAAATCACTGTAGCTCCGCAAATCCTCACTTGCGTGGATTCCACGGATCCGAGGGGGGGGTGTCTGACGCCTAAATTAATTGGAAACGAGGAATCCTCGCATCCATTCAAGGCTTTTCTACGCTGAATCAAACGTGGGTTTTCCACGGAATCGCGGAAAAGCAGCAGAAATCCGTGGCGAGGATTTGTGCGAAACGTGCCCTTAATGGTTCCGATCCAGAATTCACGTCCTGATTCACGTCCGGGGACCCTAGTTTGCAATAGAGAATCGTTGGAACGGTGTACTTCGATGATTTATTCCAAGTCAAAGGGTATCTCGTTATAATTTCAGAATGATACAAGGCTTTATATATAATATTACTTTTCTCCAATATTTAAATCTCTTTGGCTCCCTCTGCAAGTTCATCACTCTCTTGAGTCTTGAGTCTCTTCATAGGGTTTCACTATTCCTTCTCCGGTCTTTTTAACAACTTCATATAATTTTTTCCGATCGGTTCCTTGCTTCATATCAATCGTATTAAGATGGTGAGATTTCTATTCTCAATCCTGTTCACCCCAAACACCTTCGGATCTCGAATCCAAACTCAATTGCAGTGAGAGTTCTCACTTTTTTTTTTGAGATTTGGTAACATAAACTGATGTTGGAGTATCAGATGATATATGCATTGGACTCCTAAATATTGAATTTATGGCTTGAATGATCTCATCTGTATTCTGTAGAAGGAACTGATTTTGTTTTTTTACAGGGAGGGAATGTAGATGCCGCAATAGAGTCTCTTTTGAACGTCGAGAAGCAAACGAGGCTTGCAGGTGATGTTGCTGGAACTAAGAATGCGGTTATTGAGATCATCAAGCTTTGTTATGAAGCGCGGGCGTGGAAGACGCTTAATGACCAGATCGTCCTCTTGTCGAAGAGAAGAGGTCAGGTCAAGCAGGTAAAATAGTTGAAAGCTATTAGCTTTCTACTAAGAATGTGCATGGATGCTAAATTCAACAACCTTTTTGAGCTTGCAATTTTTTTTTCTTCAATGTGGGTCTTGTCTATAAGATTATAATTGAGTTATTGTGATGTAAATTACAATGTGATCTGGCTTATGAACTCAATGTTACTACTCTTACATCTTAACAGTTACATAGGATACTAAGGGTGGGAAACATAGTGTTTTAAAGAGAAAGATTCATATAGATGTGTCATTACTATGATGGTCCTTTTATTTGTCTCTATTAAGGCAGCTTTGCAGGTCGCTTTTCTTTGCTAATTAGTACCCTTTATTCTTCAGCTTATAGCTGAAACATGCTCAAATGTCGTTAATGGGTGAAGAATTGTGGAAAGATGACACACTTTCATCACTATCTTTGATTTCTGCATTGCCTCATAAGACAACTATCTGTTTGCCTAAGAATCCTGTCATGCTTCCTATTTAACATGTCCCACATTCAAATCCAAGAGGGTAGACGTCCAAACCTATAAGTTGGAAGTGATAGATATCGTATATTTCGAAAATTCCAAAACATGGAATAGTCAACCATAACTTGTGTATATATTAGTGCTATAGTGTAATGACATTCTACACTCAATTTTGGCCATTAGATCAGACATATGATCATTTATCCCTGGTGTATAGAACTCAACTAAAGTTATCGAATTAGTAAAATACCTGCACAACTTGAGTGAAGTACAATACAAGCAATAAGCAACCATAAGTAAAACATGTCTGAGCATACTATCTTTCCAGTTTCACTAGCATATCAAACGGATGAACATGACTCCCATGTGGAACCTATGCACATTCATGGTGTAGGCGATATAACTTACCCAATTCAGTAGCTGATCTGACCTTTCTGCATCTTTTCTGTTATCCAATTGGTCCATATGCTCATCTTCTAGCCTTAAGAGAAGATGAATCTGCTGATCATTCTTAACTCTTTCAACATTCATCTTTGTGAGTGCAGTTTTGCACAGATAAGTAGACATGCTTAAGTTTTTGTGATGCACACTTCCTTTTTGTCAAGTGATGCCCATGCCCATGAATCATGATGCAAGCCCTGCTTCAGATGGGTTCCCATGTCAATAGCCTTGCCTTCTCATCTAGTGGGTGGGCCACACATCATTAAAAAAAAAAGTGGGCCACACATGTTTGTCTAATCCTAAGCATTGAATAGTGTTTTTTTAAATGCTTGGTCCACCTATTTATAGGAGTAGTAGTGACTTGATTCTCAGTTCTCAACAAAGTGATGCTGCACATTGATTTGCCATATTCATGCTACTTCTGTGTACTTCCATGTTAATGAAGTGAGCAAACTGCAAAGGTTGCCATACGCAATTATTAGATTTGATGTAAATGTGCACTTTATTAGTTGTCATGTTGGAGGTAATAATTAATAGTGTAGACTATGGATCATTTCATGGTTGAGCTTCCTCTTTGCTGTGGGGCCTTGGTAATTTGGTTGGATGACCCTTTCACAATAATTTCAAAGAACTGTGGGTTTCAAATGGTGAATTGAATACAGAAGAAACTGTGTAGGAGGAACCATGTGTTTGGCAGATTAACACCTGCAGAATTTAATTGGAATCCCCATTGAAGAAGATGTCACTGAGACATCGTGCTTGATTTGTCCTTTAGTTTCAACTAATTTGGTTTTATTTGTAGTGTATGATTAGGTTATTGCTGTTCTATGTTGATTGATGCCATTTATGGTTGTGTTTTTTACTCTCTTTGCTGTTTGGAGGTTTATTTGTCTTTGCATGGATTCTTTTTTCTCCACTCTTGGAGAACTATTTCTCTTATTTCTTCCTATGCCCTAAGCTCTTTGGGAATTATCAGAAGATATCATTGGTCCTTTTTTTTTCTTCAGGAAAAAGTCTTTTTCATCCATTTTGATACATCATCATCATCATCGTCATCATTGTCAAAGCCTTATTCCAACTATGTTGGGGCTGGCTATATGAATTATGTTTCTCAATTATGATCCGTCACTAGCCACGCATTTTGATACATATTTTTCTGAAAAATGTTTGCAACATTAACAAAACAAGTAAAAATGCCCATGACTTAATATAGTTGCTTGTCCCAATAGGAGAAAACGCATTTTGACACGCACTCTTTCTATCTACATATTTATGTGAACGGCATGTTAAAATTCTGTATTGTATTTTTCATCAAGTATTGTTGTCTGAATTGATACAATTTCTTCTGTATCTTCTCACTGATATTCCCTATTCAGCGCTGCTACGGACCCCGACTGGGGGACCGGGCTTGAATTCGGTCCCCCCAGTCGGGGTCTGTAGACTTTTTCTTCCCTATTTGGATCAATACATTGCCATCTTCACCATTGAATCAACCAACCTGTTGCTATGTGTGTTATTGGATTGGCATCTCCTTGACATGTGTTATTATGAACATTGGCGTTATGCTGATGCCTTTCAAGTATCTTGGTAGTTTATTTATTGTTGAAATTGTTTGGTCAGTTGATTGCCACAATTTTATGAATAGTGCACTATAAATCAATTTATCTTGAAATGTTATATATTGGAAAAATAGCTTGTTGTTGGTTGTTTAAGCCTTTTCGCTACCTTCTGCTATTCATGGCTTTAATTGTTGGCATGCAGGCTGTAACTGCAATGGTCCAGCAAGCTATGCATTATATTGATGATACACCTGATACTGAAACACGCATTGAGCTAATCAAAACACTGAATAGTGTTTCTGCTGGCAAGGTGAATACATTTGATCTATTTTACTTTGATGATAGCTCTACATAAGATCCTCCTGCATTAAAGTATTGACACTCCTTTTGTTATATTTATTCACATAACTTTGCAGATATATGTTGAAATAGAGAGGGCACGGTTAATCAAGAGGCTAGCAAAGATTAAGGAAGAACAAGGTCTTATTGCCGAGGCTGCTGATTTAATGCAAGAAATTGCCGTGAGTCTTGTCTAGAACCATAGAGTCTCTTAAAAAAACATCTTACATTTTGGGAATCTATGCTTTATTTTTAATTATTTATTTTATTTTATTTTATTTTTAAAGCTTATAATTGCTGGAGTTTGACTGAGTTCTTGCTTGTGAAGTTCTGCTTCTTTAACTTTTCTTATTAATGGTTGCATTTCAGGTGGAAACATTTGGAGCAATGGCGAAAACTGAAAAAATAGCATTCGTCCTTGAACAGGTAAGTAGCATTCTTACCATGTATATTGGAATATCCCCAAGGGGCTTCATTTGTGAATAACAATGTCATTGCAGGTACACACTGATGTTATTTTTTATTTATTCTTTTTTAGCCAGTTACTTTTGGTTTATTAATTTTGTAACTTTCAGGTTTGCTTGTGTTTGGACCGCCAAGTTTACGTGCGTGCCCAAATCCTCTCGAGAAAAATTAGTCCTCGAGCCTTTGATGTTGATACTTAAAAGGAGAAGAAAAAACCAAAGGAAGGTGATAATGTTGTTGAGGAGGCTCCCTCAGATATACCTTCACTTTTAGAGTTGAAGCGGATCTACTACGAATTAATGATTTGGTATGGTGCTACTGGAATTTCTTTTTCTTGCTCAGTTCTCCTAGGAGCATTTATGTTCAAGGAAGAGCTTCTTTTGCTTCCTATTTCATGTAGCCGGTTGATGGATTCTTTCATCAATTTTATTCAATTGTTGGCTTTTTGTTTATTTCGTTCTTTCTTCCTTTTGAATGGTTAATTCTGCTTCGTTTTCTTCTTATTGCATGTAGCCAGTTGATTGAGTTCTTTCATCAATTTTATTCAATTGTTGCCTTTGAGTTGCTTTCTTTCTTTCTTCCTTTCTTTTTGAATGATAAATTCTTGCATGATTTCCTGCTGTTTAGCTTGCACGTGGTGGAAACTAGCCCTACGACTGTAGCCATGTTGCCGATCATGTATTTTAGAAATGTCAATGAGGGGAGCCAGCTTTGCTTGGCTCGACTAGGCTCAACCTCAAGGTCTGCTCATGTGCTAATCAAGCTGAGTTGAGCTTGCTCGATGAGCTCAAAAGGTGGCTTGAGCTAGAGCCGGTTCATACGGTTAGGCTTGAGCTCTACTCGTTAAGAGCTTTACTTGAGCTCTAGGCTGGCTTGGCTTGTTTTCCTTTTTATATATGTAAAATATGAATATACATATTATTATATATTTGTTATTATATTTATATATGTAATTTTATGTTTCAAGTGGGCCCCACATATAATAAATTATATACAATATATTATATAAAGTAACATTGGGGAAAACGTGAAGCTGAACTAAAGCATAATTCTGCTCGGCACATTTAGAATCGAACTCGAGTGTCAGCTTAGAGAGGGGGGTCAAGCGGAGCTTGAGCTGGGTTGTCAATCTTCTTCTTCTTTTTCTTTTTTAATATTTTTTACATGGGATAAAAATGCCCTTAGTTAAAATACTTGATTTTGAGATCGAGCTTGGGCTTGTCAATCTTGGCTCAGCTCAGCTCATTTATATCCCTAATGTATTTGCAGTTGAGTTTTCTTATTTTATTTTTAGTGGCAGTTGGGAAATATGCCCTTAATTTAGGTTATGTGATCATTATTCATTAGAATTGATTAAAGTCATTGCTAACTTGTCATTTGTGTTTATGCAAGCTTTCTGTGACTTGTTTAACAGTTTTATAGGACAGCTTATCATTAAAAGACAATGTGGAAACATATTTGAGGGATGACAGTGGTACTGGTACACAAATGTAAATCAAAGTCATGATTTGAATCATATAATTCAGATTGAACTGCAAGAAAAAACATTTGAGGGCTCCGCATTAATTACATTTATGTTAAATTGTACAATCCTTAAATGAATCATAAAATAAATTCGTGTATGAATTGTGCAATTCAATTCTGGTTTATGCATACCCCAAAATACACAACTTTTATCTAGTTGTATTCCTGTTTTTAATTGTTTTCTAAACTTCAAAATTAGTATGCATGTTAGGGTTATTTAAAAGATTTAAATATATTTTGGAGTCCCCCTCCACAATCAGGAGGTTTAAATCCCCAGTCAAAGAAGCTGAGAATAGAAGACAACATTAAATCCTTTTTCCCTAAATTCTTTCATTTCTCCCGCAAGAGACATGTTGGGGCTGTTTAAAGGGTTTAAACCATGTGTTTTATTTCGAAAGGAGATGTTTGAATGTTAAAAGATTTTATTCTTAAGTGTCATAAAGAAAAGGCAGTAGAACTAACCAATGAATAGTAGCTCAGTTGGCCAAGGACTTTGCGCCTTAAGAAGCGGAGAGGTCTTGTGTTCGACACCTACCTCCGTTGGCCACCTTCCATAGCTTTACTTGGTGCATGTGGATAAGAGGGTTTGCATGTGCCCATAGGGATTAATTCTCAGCTATCCATAATTGAGTGTCCCTCGGGCTCGGGGCCAAAGGCTCATGGGCTGGGCTGGGCGGAAGATATCCTGGGTTATAAAAGAAAAGAAAAGAAAAGAAAAGGCAGTACAACTCACTACTCAGCATTCAAGCTCTTCCAATTTGTAATGTATTTTTTTTTTCTTCCCTGTGCTTCTACTTTGGAGAACAAGCTAATAAGGCTGTTATTTTGTTGAATAGTTATTAGCTGTCATTTTGTTGAATAGTGGCGCTTTTCATCTCCAGTGCCTTGCCCAAGCCCGTCCACCTTAAACATATCAGATCCAAGCCCTCCCATTTAGTCAATCAGGCTGGGCTGGGCTTTCTACCACTTATTCAAGCAATTCACTAAACTACAAGCATTACTTGTTTGGGCTGGATTGGGCAAGGTTTTGGGCTTTCTATCATCAACCCAAGCCTGGCCCAAATATTGAATGGTCCCAAATTTTTGATCCAGGCTCGGCCTGAATACTAAAACCTAAGGGTCTAAACCTTGCCGAAAGAGGACTGGTCCAGGGCCAGTCCCGGCCATTAGTGCTCTTTTTCATCACTTAAATTGCATTTTTTCCCTGATGCAGGTATTATTCTCATAGCAATG
This sequence comes from Cinnamomum chago, assembly GCA_038049695.1. Taxonomy (NCBI): domain Eukaryota; kingdom Viridiplantae; phylum Streptophyta; class Magnoliopsida; order Laurales; family Lauraceae; genus Cinnamomum; species Cinnamomum chago. The sequence goes on from CP142451.1 coordinate 13,938,861, forward strand.
ACTATCTAGAAATTTGCTGCAGCTATAAGTCAATATATGAGATCCCATCAGTGAAAGCTGATCCCTCACAATGGATTCCGGTGATTTCAACTTAATATCTCTCTCTCTCTCTCTCTATATATATATATATTTATATATATTTATATATATTTATATATATTTATATATATGTACACACACATATATAATTACTTTAGAAATTCTTCTAAAAAAGTTCTTGATTTGTAGGTCCTAAGGAAAATTTGCTGGTATTTAGTGTTGTCACCACATGATCCAATGCAATCAAGCCTTCTTAACTCAACTTTGGAAGAAAAAAATCTCTCTGAAATTCCCAAGTTCAGGTGGGCCTGTTATGAACTTGTTTATTACCTTTTTCAATCGGCTTCTCACTTTTCTCTCTTGGAATCACCCACTTGTTATTTCACATAATATCTTCTAATGCCTGCCTATGTTCATTGTGTTGCTGGATGGGTGTCCCGACTCAGTTTTCTATTGAAACAAGTGATCACAATGGAGGTAATCCAGTGGACAGCTCTTTGGAAAACATATAGCGATGAGTTTGAGAATGAGAAGGCTATGCTGGGAGGCTCTTTAGGTGATAAGGCGGCTGAAGACCCTAAACTGAGAATAATTGAACATGTAATTATTCATGCAAATGTGTCGTTTTGAACCATTTCTTTCTGTATTGTATGTCCTGTGCTCTATTCATTTGTTAAATGTGCTATCATTTCAGAACATCTTGGTTGCATCAAAATATTATTCAAGAATTACCTTGAAGAGATTTGCAGAGCTATTGTGCCTCAGTTTACAGGTTTGTTTCTTTCTTTCTGGGTGGATCTGAATAATTATGTATCCACTTATTTCCATGTCCTTTTTATTGTTCATGTATGCAGTTATGGTAGATGGTTCTAGGCAAGTTGTGATCACTGTATTACAGTGCATCTCCTAACTTGGACACATGGTTTGTCAAATTACCAATCTAGAGACACTCCCACCAATCCAGCTGATTTGCCAGGCCATTATGTAAGAGAATAAATTCGTTCATCAGAGGGTTTCTCTAGTTCTTAGGTGTACTGTGCTTTTTTTTACTTATCATTGTATATCTTTAATTTTTTTTATTTTTCTTATCGTTTGAAGCTGTCCCTTACTCCTTTTGATGCAATACTCAAACTTTAACCTCAATTGAATGAAACAGGCTTGCTGCCCAAATTACGTACTCAATTACTCAAAACATAATGTCAGAATTAACAACAATTTGAGTAGAAGCCTTTATAATAGTAGATGTCTGTTTTCCATGCTTGCAAACTAGTTGATGTAGTATTTATTCTAATGGCAACAATTTTATTGAAAGCAAAAAAACATACGATACAACAAGAGGGGGCAGTGTAAATATCACCATGTCACAGCATGACTCAAGGGCAAAAGGCCAAATGCCAAATTACAACCTGGACTGCATTTCCAACAACCACATCCAGATGTGTGGTACCTTTTGTAAGGACGTCTGCCTCTAGATATGCAACATAGGGAACATGGCGAAGGAAACCAGGTGATCACTAGTAAGGTCATTGATGAAGTGAGATGCCCATCTAAGGCAAGGTCTATCGTATGAAAGGTTCCAATTGGCTAAAGAAATCATAGAAGTGTGGGATGTTCCATGTAGGGCTGGTGCTTAATGACAAAGTAAGATATTGGATGTGTATTATAGTACAAGTACCTCCTCAGCTCCTCCCTAGGTATTTTTAATTCATCTCCCTTTACCCTGATAGCCAGCTATCCTCAAAACCTTATTTGTGCTCCACCCCCCACCACCCAAGTCTAGTTATTGAATATAACACCTCCATCTTTGATTAGTTCCAAAATAGTGGATCTTGCTGCTGCGTCTGGTAATTTAGAAGCACGTGGTATTTTGTAGATATTTTTGCATCGGGCTTTTAACCCACAAGGCATTGGGGTTTGCAGGAAGGTTAAAATGTAATATTTGACCTTTATTTTTTTATACTTAATCCTGACTAGCCAAATTGGATGGTTCAAATAGTCCAATCAATATGATTCTGATAAGGCCTTCTGTGATAGGGGTGTCTTAACTTGGACTAGACGAAGTTCAAATGGACAATTATACCCTCCACATATATGACACAAAAGGAGCTGAAATACAATGGTGCATGGGATCTTGGGATTTTGCATAGCATTATTATTTCAGCTAGGGCAGGTCAAAGCTCGATCAGGCCTAATTATTTAGTTACCGAGCATAATTTAGGCTTCTATTTGGGGCAGTTTAGCAACATGACATTTGTTTTGTCTTACATATGCTTGGGTTGTCCATCAAATCAGGCCAAGCAAACATTTGTGTTTGCTTGTGCTTGGTTCAGAAATTATGTCTGGTGCATACAGAGGATTTGAAAATAAATCAAATTAGACCAAATTAAGTCAGCATTTGGAGATTTGCCTAAACTATAAGAAACTAGGTTATTAGGTCCTGAAGATGATGCACCTCCTGTGGGTTTCTCAATACCCGATTTTTGAGAAATGTGAAGGTTGTTGGAGAATCAAGTTTCATCGTATTTATTCCATTTACTCACAGGTGATTGTGATTGCAACACATCATAGACCTCATGCCCTTCAGCTGAATGGTCCTTTACGTGGCGCTACAGTTGAAGATCCCACTTAAATAGTTTGCTACTTTTTTTTTTTTTTGGACTGCACAGTTTTTATTTTGCTGTTTTGTTTTGGACCTACTTGTACATGGACTTTGATATAAGAAAATATATACACCCTCAGTTGAGGAAAAAAAAGGGATCCCTTCGAGTTGTTAAAAAAAAAAAAAGTTCTTATGCGCTTGATTATTTATTGATAAAATAACTTGTCTATTGTATTGAGATAATGACTTGTATTATGCTGCCACCGAGTGCCACGCCCATATCGTCTTAAATAGCTTTAGGAATTGTTAATTGAATATGAAGATTAGTTTGTGCTGTTAATGAATTTCACCATTCAATATATATATATTTATTTATTTATACACACACACATACATACATGTGTCAAGATCTACAAAACATGTATCTAATAGATATCTTTTTTTTCCTATTGTAGAACTATGTCATTGACTCTAATTTTTTTTTTTTAGATATTTTTTTATCGTCTTTTGACTTCATTTTAGGAAGCTGAGAAGCACTTATCAGACATGGTTGTTTCTAAATCCCTGGTAACGAAGGTGGATCGACCCATGGGAATAGTCTGCTTTCATGCACACAAGGACAGTAATGAGATCCTCAATTCATGGGCAATGAATTTAGAAAAGCTGCTTGACCTTGTTGAGAAGACCTGCCATCAAATACACAAGGAGACCATGGTTCACAAAGCTGCCCTAAAAGTTTAACCTCCATTTCAAGTATTAGAAACAGACTAGTTGAAGATGATGAATGATTTTCCCTTAGAACATCACGTATTTGCAATAGTAGGGGAAAGAAGGAAAAAAAAAAAAAACTTCAGTTTTATTTTGTTCTGTATGTATTTTCACCAAATGAAAACGCCCCCTACCTGACTATTATTAATTCTTTCTAATCACATGTGAAGTGCTAGCTTGTATCTCAAGATCCCAATATATAGCTTTTAATCTGAAGCTACTGAAAGCAAGAAAAGTGTAAAATTTTGCAAGCTGACTACTACATATTTCTTTCCTGAAGACTGCATATATTATCACAAATATCAGTTGATATTTTGAAAATATCTTGCTATTTTTTAAATATTATCAGAATATATTTAAGTTGTTGATAATGTTGTGATATTTTAAAATCTCAATTAAATGAAAATGTTGTAATTAAACCGTGATAAAAGAAAAAAAAAACAGTAAAAGGTATAAGAAATCAATTCTTTTTGTAGTAATTCATATTTCTCATCACTTAAGTTTTTGCAATTTGATCATCTTGAAAGTAGTTTATTTGTATAGAGCCGTGCTATAGCGCCCGACTGGGGGACCAAATTCGGGTCGGGCCCGAATTCGGTCCCCAGGTCGGGCGGGGTGGACTTTCTCATTTGTATATCACTACTACTACTACTAGTAAGATTAATCATGCTTACACAATCACTGGTTGATAGGCGGTACGTCTGGATGGGTGAATGGTCGTCTTCTAAATGGCAAATACAGGAGATGAGTAGAGGACCTGCCTTTCTCGGCATTTTGGCTGAGATCAAACCAAAATGAAAATTTCTTCTCAATAGAGGACTTTCCAATTTGTCACAAAATAGACTTCTTATCATAGTGTGTTAGTTTAGATGGCATCCTTCCAATGATTAGATCACATATATATGGGTCAATCAAAGGGCCCCATATGATGTTTTAATTGAAAGAAGTCTATTGTGACAATGATTAGATCACATATATGGGTCAATCAAATGGCCCCATATGATGTTTTAGTGGATATCAAGAATAGGTTGAGTTAAAGTTACTTAACTTATATCACACCATTCATTGGACTTGACTTATATCACACTATTCATTGGACCCTTCTTTTTGGTTATAGTTTTTGGGTGATTATCCAGATAGCACCGTTCACATGTCATAGTGGGCGTGCTTCATTTTTTTTTTTATATGATTTTATTCAAAAAGCATCTCAATCCTATCATCACACCCATTGATTTTGGGACCTTCCTTTAATCAATAACATTATTCATTAGTACTTTAATAATGTATTTCTTCAATTCAGTGGTGAATGCTGGTTTTTTTTTTTTTTTTTTTTTGAGAAGAGATCAAATATGTTATAGTTACGTACAGTGGTGGAAGGCCCACAGCTTGATCAACAGCCAAGAAGGTTTTTAATGTCTAAAATGAGTGCATGTCAATTCAAGTTGAGTCCAAACCTAAGATTCCTATTTTATGGTCCACTTGAATGGTTCATAGCAACTGGTGTTTTTGCACGAGATGCTCGCCTTATCATGAGCAACGGTGTTTGACGAAGGAATTTCAAATATGTAATGTTTAATACTTAGGTCTAAGCTTAAATTCGAGAACTGTTTCCAGCCTTGAATTGATTTCACAAAGACAACCGGATTTAACACTTCTTGAATGACATGCATGGGCATAGGTTGTGTTGATATAGTCTGCCCCAGAATGATGTAGGTTCAACATTACCCATTTATGCATTCACAATAACAATTGCTTATCAATAGGCGCACTTACACTGAACCATCTTTACTAGGCTTTGTGATGTTTTATATGAAGGTTTTCTCTAGTCCCACATTGGAATTGAGAGAAACGGTCAGAAAGAGTAGAGTGCATAAGAATCCATTTGAGCTATTTGAAAATTCATACCTTTCTCGGCCTTTTGGCTAAGATCAAGTGTAGTATCTGTTCTTATCAGTTTAATATCTGATACGTGGCCCATTGGGTCACATGATATTAAATTAATTTTTTTTGGGGGAGGGCCCACCACAGTAGCTTGCTGCTGGGGTCCTCATGTGTCGCCCATGTCTTGCACTACTGCAGGGGCTGGCGCACCCCTACCAAATCAAAATAAAATTTACTCGATTTTTAGACATTTCATGTTTAATTAAAAAATGGGCTAGGTTTTGGTTGTAACTGGACTGGACTTCTAAATCTAGTGCTCAATTTTCTGGTGCTTTGGGTAGGACTCATTTAATGGGTCAGACTTGACTTGAGAATATGAATGGATGCAGATCCTTTTTTTTTTGGATCCTAATGGATCTAGACTCAATCATTAATCTTATTTAGACAACTTAAGCTAATCAAATAGACAATTAAAATTGAAACCCTCCCTCCATCTGCCTAAACAGAAGGCAAACAACATCTTATTCATCTAGTTATGGTACATGTCTAATCTGAAGGCTCATCTTATATATGCTTTTTTTTGTTTAATGGAAAATATTTAATTGAGAACTAGTTCTCACCTATTATATAAGAACTTTTTTGTGATGCCTAACTAGCAACTGATCCAAACTTAACAACCAATAGGGAAGCCCTTGATTTGTATCCATCCGAATGGACTGAACCGTTGGATCAATGGTTGAATATTTTTTTTGAATATGAAGCCATTAAACTTGTGAGCCGCGGATGAAGGGGTTAGAGGCATTAGTTTAACGTCAAATTTGATACTTAGAGTGATCTTACATAGATCTTTCCACCCCCCCTAATCCCATCGTCAAATTGTGGGCCCCACAAAAAAATTCGCATATAATATGTGAGAACTAGTTCTCAAGTGAATATTACCGTTGTTTAATTAAGTGATACAAGAACCTCTAGAGTGAAAGCTGTGGATGATCCTGGCTGGATGCCTTCTCATCTCTTCATTTGAGAAAAGCTTAAGAACATTAGGATCGTTCATTTCTTATGTTTCTTTTTACTGTCTTCTAGTGTAAATAAAATCTTAAAAGATAATATAGCAGCATTGGTTGTGGCTTTAGGGGAAATTGTAATGCCTTTGATATTGGGGGAAAAACTTTTGAGAAAAGGTAAATGATTAAAAAGTAATGGTGAAATAATTCATATTATGTCTTACCCTTAAAGACTAAGATTTCTCCACCATCATTGGTAGGTTTGTTGGATAGCCTACCCCCAAGATACAGATACAATGCCCTCTACAATGACTCAATTGGTCTTCACCCTGTTTATGTCTAATTTCAATGGCCTGTTTGTTTTATATAATTGCAAAAAAAAAAAAAAAAAAAAAAAAAATCTTATGATTATGTTTTTATAAGTAGTTAAAAATAAAAAAATTAAAGGTGAATATTAAAAATTAATCATCAAATAACCTCCGTTATAATAAAAAATTGAATCAAAGGAAAGATGATAAATGAATACTTATCCGCCATCACCTTAAATATCAGCTCTTTCCCATTGGATAAAAAATAGGCAAATTTTTAGAAATTTAATACAAATTAGAGAAGCAGCCCCTAAATGTGAAGTCAGTCTTTAAGAAAATTTCCATACCTCGTACTTGTTTTATCTCTATACCAAGATTCTAGCTAAAATCATGTTGAAGAATGTGATGGGCTATAAAGTCTACTTTATAGTATCTTAATTGACCTCATAACTTATGATTACCAATTAAAATACAGTATCTATCAGTGTCTTTAGAGCTCATTGGCCTCCTAAATACAAATGAGCTGCAGTACTTAACCATCTAAAAAACACTGACCCTTATTATAGTCCATTTCTAACATAATGATGCTATGGTGCCATCCAAAATGTCACCATGCTGCTCATGGCAATTTATACAGAATGCAACATGAAAGCATGCTAACTCATTTCCCATATCAGACATACTTACAGCTCATGTCAGAACTGACAAGCAATTATCAACTGACACGTGGCAGACAAGACCCCTTTAAACAGTCCTCACTCACAAAAGAGAGTTACCCCCACCTGCATTCATGAACATCTCACCCACCTCACCTTCAATCCAAGGAAAAGATCAAGGAAAAAAAGGCATCAAAACCTAATTCTGCAAACCCCCTTCTCCCTCCCTTCTTCAGGAAATGCCACATTCCTGGTCACTAGCCCTCCTCCTGTTCCTCCTCCCTCCATCAGCATCTGCATTAGGTGTTGGCATTTGGATTGGTGGAGGCATAGGCGGCCAAACCCCACCTGGCTCCCCGAATTCCAAGCTCCACAATGCTTACACAGCACTCCAAGCATGGAAATGTGCAATTACTGATGACCCAAATGGGATTTTGGCCACATGGGTGGGTTCAGATGTTTGTTCCTATAAAGGGGTCTTCTGCACCCAACCTGTAGACATGTCCACAGACCTTGTTGTGGCAGGCATAGATCTGAATCATGCCTCACTTCAAGGAACTCTGGTGAAGGAGCTCTCTCTGCTTTCTGACCTCTCCATCATCCATCTCAACAGCAACAGGTTTACTGGAGCAGTGCCTGACAGCTTCAGAGAGCTTGAGTCTCTCTCAGAGCTGGACCTCAGCAATAACCAGTTCTCAGGGCCTTTCCCTTCGGCCACACTCCTCATACCAAACCTTATGTACTTAGATATCAGATACAACTATTTCTCAGGGCCTATTCCTGAGGAGCTCTTCAACAAGGACCTTGATGCAGTCTTCCTGAACAATAATCTATTTGATGGGCAGATTCCTGAGAGTCTTGGCAATTCCCCTGCTTCTGTCATCACCCTTGCCAACAACAGGTTATAATGCATTGCATTGTTTACTTGCATACTCAAAACTAATGAAATTGTCATAGGTACTAACACTGTCTCTTGGACCTTGAAACAGGTTTAGTGGGAGCATTCCAGTTAGCTTTGGCTACATGGGTCCTGGAATTAAAGAGGTCTTGTTACATAATAACCAGCTAACAGGTTGCATTCCTGAGGGAGTTGGGCTCTTAACAGAAATGGAGGTGTTGGATCTCAGCCACAATTCACTGAGTGGTCATTTGCCAGATACAATCTCTTGTCTTTCTGAGATTGAAGTTCTCAATCTTGCCCACAACCAGATCTCTGGGGTTCTTTCAGAGTTTGTTTGCAGTCTGAGAAATCTTGCTAATCTTACTGTTTCTTACAATTTTCTTTCTGGGTTTGATCAGGAATGCACTAGGCTGTTATTTAGGAATGTGGGTTTTGATTTCTCAGGAAATTGCATTCCAGGGAAGAACAGGCAGAGGCCTCAACCTGAGTGCTCCGGAATACCAGGGGGGTTGAACTGTTTGAGGATTCCTTTGATAAGGTGTGGTTAATCCAAGCCACATGCCATGCATGTGGGGCCCTTCAATATTCCCATTCCCTTCATGATTGTGTACTACTATGGCTTGTGAAGAAAGCGTTGGTGGGCCATTTATCAATGATCAAAGGTTTTTTTTTCCTTCCATGGTTTATGAGTACATCACTGGTCCTTGACTTTTCCTCACGGCTTGAACTCCAGCCTACACATCTTTGGATTTTTCTTTTTTGTCTGCACACCTGATCTTTCAACTTCATAATTCATGATGTCTGTTTTATTTTTCATACTTGTACAAATCAAATTGATTATCCTCTATGTGGGGAGCCAAAGGAACTCATTGGGGCCCACCTTGTTAAATCCAAACCACTAAGAACAAAGCCACTCTGATCAGAGTAGAGCCCACTGCAGGCTGATCAATTGTAAAACATGTGATTTGCCAGTGACCAACTTGTTTTTGTTGGTGTTTTACCTTTACATGTGACCATGTGACCAATGGAATGGTCAGCCCTATTTTGATTGGGTATGAAGTTTGGCTCAATGCTAAGATAAATGGAGAGGTTTATTTTTAGCGTTTTGGGTTTAAGATGGCTGCCCTGGTGGTACCCAATTCACTTAGGGTCCGTACCTTAGATGGGTCATAGCCCAAAACTGGGCCAATTGGGCAAACCCAACCTTTTATTAAGCAAAATTTCATAAGGCAGGGCACTCCAATTGCCAATCAGTTGACTTTTTTTATTTTATTTTAGGGACCTATCAGTTGACTTTAAGCATATCTTTTATAAGTTTTATAAGTATATAAAAAGTGCAAGGAATGTAGAGCTAAATAAGTGTATCTATTCACCTTTTTACAAGAAATTGATGGATGATAATCTGCTTTATTATTCTTGTTCTACCGTCATTATCTTCTAATAAAGAGTTTCTTACGAGTTTCCTAAAGATTTGTTAGAATCCGATCCAACAAAAATTCATAGTCAAAAGTATAGATCCTTGGGAGATATAAAAATATGCAACACGTCCCTTATAAATTTAAATTATTCTATATATAGTCTGTTTGACATAAAATAACAGGGCCCACCAAATGAATGATTCAGATCTTGCATACACCAGAGATCTATGATTGTGTTTTCAGTATAACAAAAACATGATCTCAATTCATGTGGATAATACGTAGTACCAAAAACTTCAGACCTTTCATCATTTCTTTTGTGACACCCAAAGTCCAACCCCTTGTCCTCCTTCCAGATTTTATTTCTTCTCTATTTCAGATTACAATTTGTGATTACTGCTTTGATTCCTCCCTATTGAATTTGAGGCTGGGACCCGTTAAGTAAAGTCAAGATGCACCACATCAGTTAATACATGCTTTGCATTTTTTTTTGAGAACATATGATGGTTGATGTGGCGCATCCTGATTGGAAGCATCACCTATTTGGTTAGTCCTAGCTTCAGGTGATCCAGACTCTTCCCTATGGAAAGTTCTTTCAAGGGGAATTAAGATTTCAGGACCTGAACTGAGTCCGAGGATAGTGTACCCTGCGACACTATGAAGGCTCGAGAATGATATTTGGTGACCTCAGGATCCGAGTGGTTTCAAGCCCTAACGGCCCCTGTGTTTCTTGTAGTTGAATTCAAAGAAATCCAGGGACTTGTATATTTAAAAGTGCTTAAAATTGATGAAACAAATGTGAATAGAATCAAATAAAACTGTCCCTTGAATGGGAATTAGGGGAGATGGTAATTCAAACCCCTAGAAAGTTAAGGTTCCATCTAAATCTCCACCTTGCATATTTCACCCCTTTTCTCTTTGACAATCCTTTGTTGGAGTCCATTTGACAATTTCCTATGTATTCAATTGCAATCAAACAAATGTGCGGTCCTAAACCTGAGTCAGCCTGCTTGTCTGTGGGACACTCTGGATCTGATGTTAATAGATTCAGGTCTGAGCTGATCCAAAGTCAAGATCTAGGTTATATGACAGCCCCAAGCGAAAAATAAAAAGCTACTGGGATGAAAGGGACAAAGCTTTAAAAAATATTAGATGATTCTATGGCACTACCAACACTTAGCGTGGAGGTGGCCCAACCGTACCAAAGAGGTTTGGTTTGGTGAGCCTCTTGCCTCAACTGTATGAAAGAGTATTGGTGGCTTGGTCATGTAGGTGTGGAGGTGAAGCCCAGTGGCCCAATCATGAAGGATAGGCCTCATTGATCTTTTTCTGGCTTCATTTTGAATTGTTTAGGAACCTTGACGTCGCCTAATGATCATTTTGAATTGTTTGAATTTTCTGGCTTCATTTCCCCACAAAATGACCCAATCATTTTTGTCTCCTATCAAAGTCCCACATTATTTTCGATACCCAAAATTACTTTAGGAAAGGTCCTACTTTGTAGACGGCAGAGACTGAAAATTCTGTACTCCATGTGGGGCTCAACAAGTGAAAATTCTGCTATGTAGGATAATAGCTCCGTGCTTTCTTTCATGAATCCCCCTAGAACAAATATACCATCCACATCTAAGTAGTTGTTTAGAGTGGTTTGTACTTAATTTCAAAGGTGCACCACCCTACCCATGAAAACTATATGGATAGGCTCATACAATTGCAGAAGGTCAACGCAGAGAAGGAAGAAATGGCATACGCAGAGGAAAAAATTGTAAATACTAATTACCCATGGGCACTTCTGTTATAAAAAAAAAATACTTAGCTTAGGTAATGATCTTTTGTAAAAGACCCTAAACCCAATCATTAACTAACAGTTAGTGCTTTTACCAGAAAGAAAAAAAAAAAAAAGAAGAAGCGGTAAGTGGGATTTTTTGTAAATCTTTTCCCTATATATTGTTATATACTTGGTTGTTGAATTTACCCTATATTGTTATATAGGGTAAACGCTCTCTTCACCTGTCTTCTCGCATCCAATCAAAACATCATGATGGGGTGTGGGACAATTTCAATTTGCTCCTTCTGTTGGTCCTAGAGAGGACAATACATGATCTGATGAATGACACAATCAAGGGCAATCCAGAACAAGAGAAAGCAATGGCTGGAAGAAAATAAAACTCAGTATTTATATATATATATATATTCCAAGAAAGATGAACATTTTGCAGTCACTTCCATTTGTCATGGTTTGGGAATAACCAACTGATGTGTATGAAGGTTTCTCATCATACCTTCACATCTAGTGAACATATAGAGAGTGAAACACCCAAATAAATCCCATGGAAATAGAAGTGCATAATTCCCTACGCGTGAGGGCGAGTTACTATAAGAAAAGTGTCAAAAGCATGTATTACACTATGAAGCCAAGCTTTTCGAAGCAATCTCAAAGACGTTCTCAGACAGTCCATTTGCCGACATTATCATCTCCAGCTGTGCCTGTTACACACCAACACCTTTCCATTAGGAATCCAATATGAGTAAAGTAAAAGTTCATATAGAATTATCTGCCTGTTACCCAGTCTTTCCATTAGGAATCTAAGATCATAAAAGAAGGCAAGACCTTGACACACAAGTTCTAGGCTCACTCCAAGGTCGGTCGTGCTTTCCTAGGCTATAAACCAACCTGAGTCATATATGGATCGAGGTTTCAGCCCTCTACTGTCCTCAATGTCCATATACATGTTAATCAAAGGGAACCAAACAGAAGGAACATTCAAGATGGCCCCACACAGGTGCAGATGTCCATATGTCAACCAAGATTTTACAATAACATTAAGACATGGACATGAAGGTCTATTTCCACATGGCTGCACATGTCAAGGTGGTTCCCACCAACATAGGTGCTGCACTTCAAATTAATCGGATGAGACTGTGTTTGACATTGCTGGAGTAGGCAAGGGTAACAAACGTCTCCACTACATTCAAATCATGGAACACATGCCAACATGGGCAATGAGACAGTGACAAGCATTGAACTTAAACTAAAACGGTGAGTTGGCCATGCTGGATTTGCCACTACGTTAAAGCAGTAAAAAATAGATAATCATGTAGAAAATAGATGAAGAAGAATCCAAAATAGATGGAGTCAGGCTTTGATGATGATGTGAAATATAACCAAAATTAATAACAAGAAACCTCAAAAAGTAGTGGACCAAAATAGTATATTGTTAAGTACTGCTTTAGTAATAACATCTCTGCTATAACCACCACAACAATGAGTGCGAGTGACAGAGTTATACATGTGTAAGTACTGTTTTTGTAATAACATCTTTTAAAACTACCACTACAACTTAGTTGCATAAAGCAAAGTAGACTAAAAAATAATTGTACCTTTGCAAGAGCTTGTCTGGTCTCATCATAACGCCTCCATCTTGAGAAGGCTGAAACCATGCGAGAAGCCACCTGAAACTCATGCAGTAAACAATAACCACAAGGAATAAATTGACAAGCACAAATTAATAACAAAAACTGGGTAACTGATGCAGCCCTCACTCAAACAGATGTATTGCTCAAACTCTAAAATATAAAAATAAATAAATTGAAAAGGACCTGTGGATTCATTTTGTCAAGTTGCAACACAATCTCCCCCAAGAATTTGTAGCCTGATCCATCCTTAGCATGGAAATTCACAGGAGATCCACAAAAGCCTCCTATCAGTGAGTACACCTATTGTACAAAGAAACCAAACCCAATGGAAATTCAATGAGCGAAACTCCACAAATCATAGAAAACAGAGGACCAGCCCATCAGTGGCTCAGGCTTGTAGATATGGATCTAGTCTGCACACTATATGCCACCAATAAAATTAGAGCGCATTTGAGCATTTCCAATATAGCATTTTGAAACCCAACTTGAGCAGCAAACAAATCAGAAAACAGAATTGAAATGATCTTTTTCCATCTTTTCCACAGAAATCAATGTTACCAATTGGCAGTGACAATGAGTTGGAGCATGAAATGCTTAAAAACAATATTTCATACTCTAACCTGACATGATCCGTATACTGAAATTGGTTGCACTCATATAGAGTAGAGAGAAGTAGATACCCATCCATTTTGCCAACATATTCATGCTGCGTATGATTTGGTGAACATCCAAACATACTTAGAAGTAGCGAAAAATAAAGGACTTAAAAATAACCTTGTTGGGATTGCACATGTCAAAAGCAGGATGCTTCAATAGGTTCTTGACATTCTCAACATTTCCTGTAATGTCGGACATGGCTTGAAGGGAAAACCATTTGTTTACAACCTGAAAAAAAAAAAAAAAAAAAAAATGAACAAACTCCATTATGAAGATTTTAAAGAAGCTTTGTTTGCCACCACTTCGTTTACTACCCTAACCACAAAAACAATTGAAGAAGCTTTGCTTGCTACAGCTTCAATTACTACCATAGCCATTAAAAAAAATTTAATGGCCTTTCCATATAAATTACTAGCGGAACTGCTTTAATTATGGCCATCAATACAAGCAGCAGCTCCTTTATGTCTGTCTTCAGGGGGTTGCAAAAGCTCCCATACACTGGCAAGCATGAGAAGGTGGCCTGACACACTATATTTTACTCTTCTATCTGTTTTATTTATTTATTTTGTGCTTCTTTTGCTCAGAAGTAAATCTGTCTAACCAAATAATCAATTGATGTTATAAACTGGATAGGAGTCCAACAATTCGTTATTTGACAAAATCACAGCCAAATTTTTACTCAGGACCAAACAGCCCCTAAGAATAAAATATATCATTACACAAAATAGAATAGGTGGCATCTATTTGGACCCAACAAATCTTAGTTTTGTTGACCTTCAATGCATAGTGATCCTCATACATCCAGATTCTAATTAGCCACAACCCTCTTGTTTAATAGGAAAACATTGTTACAGTCTACTAGAGGAGAGCTATCACGTGCAAATGAAGCGATAAATAAGTTACCATTACAAGTAGCTCTGGCTAAAAAAGAAGTATATTTCACTCACAGATTTCTCCCCTCCAACTGGAAACATTGAGGGGGGCAAACTAGGTTGATGGGAAAATCAAGTATCAGTTAGGATTTAGAAGAACGGGTTGTAGCATAATGAGACTATAATTAAGGCTATTGTTGTTAGAGATTATCTTTAAATTTAGAAGGATTTTGGGAGCTTCATTGAGTGATGATGATGAGGTGATCGCAGTAATAGTGCGGCAGCTCTTAGCCTCTTAAGAGTGACATTATAGTTAAGGAAAGTAGCGCATGTAAGAAATCTCATCTTGTGGATCAGATGTGCTTAAGGCATCAACAGTGATGATCGATACGATTGCTGATCAGATCTTGAAGATTGAGATTGCTTCTCTTTTGGGAATAATTATGATCACTAACAGAGGGATGGTTATTATTATTATTATTTAAGAAAAAGGGGAAGTTCGATTAATTATGATTGTCCAATGGGTCTTACGGATTTTATTAATGCTGCTACTACTGTTGATGTTGTTGCTATTTGTGATTATTGACCTAACATAGGAGATCTGTTATTGAGGTGGAGGTAATATTTGTAGTGTTTCTTCTTAGGAGGGTGTTTTATGGTGGTATTACCCACTCTTCAGTCGCTTCTTTGTTGTATTTGACCATTTTGACTGCTGTTCAAATAGTTATTACAGGGTTATTTTAGCAAAAAATTTAAAAAAAAAATCCCTTATATTGGAATCTAACCCCTTTGAACATGGAAGCCTATTTTACAAAGTAATATCTGCTAGTCCCCAATAATGAGTCCGAACTTCAAATTTCTTTTTAATGATCAAAAGGGTATGCTTATGAAGCTTTTTTTATGATAAGCTTCTGACGCTTGCAAATGTAGGCTTTGCAGGTTATGAATTTCTATTTATATTTATTTTAATAAAAATTTGGGTTTCAATCTGGCTTTTCTCTAGTGTATCATATTCCATTTCCACTACCTCTTCTACTTATTACTACATTAAATTTTGTAAAATTTTCTCTTCTTCTCATACATACTCATAATAATTTTTCTTTCCATGGTACCTTTCAAGGAGTCAGGTACCTAGTCACTGGATTTGCATCAGTTAGTACCAGAGCTATCTATTTAAATTTCCAACAAAAAAATTATCAAAATAAAATTTATCCCATGCTTGACTCAGACTACAGCCTTTTTGTTTGAGAGAATGTTTGGCACAGGTCAGCCCATCCTTCCATCATCCAGTACTCATCAGGGCTAGGCAACAGAATGAATGTTTCACCCTTGAACAAATCCTGACATTCAAACAGGCAGTTTTGCAATTAATATGTACCATGGGTTATCTTTTTCATTAAACTGCCCATTAGGAACCCAGCCATAAGATGGACAGGTTTGTCCAGGAGGAGTTCCTTCCAGCAGCACTACCCATCCATTTGGGATTCATTTTGGTCTGAATGAAAGGAGTGACCTCACCGTACGGAATACCGGCTCTAAAGATCTGCTGAAATGATAAGAAAAAGGATTTGTCCTTGGATCACATGGCATTATAATATATAATGAGAAATCATAGAGATATCAGAAAATAAATGAAATACAATTAATTAAGAATCACTCACAATTCCTTGAATTAAAAAATGAGGGAACTCACCAAAAAGTCATGCTCCCACTTCTTATAGAAGTCGGACAGAATGTCATCACGAACTTTACTTGGTTTCTGAGCAATTGCTGCTACCGCTGCAAACTGGTCAGTCATGTTTGTAGCAGTATTGTACTCGTGAAGTACAAGTTCTGTAATCTCTGGCTCTTCCAATAGAGCAAGGTAGGCTAGATGCAAAATAAAGTAACAGTCAGCATCGCTTGTATATCCATGTTCTATGCAATGAATATGAAGTAAGACACATACCAAGAGCTAAGTTCTTCAGAGCACGCCTGGCCATGTTATGATGGTTAAACAAATACTCTTCAGAGCTGCTGTTGTTTTTCACCTGAAAGAATTAAAAGTCTGCAGTTAAAAATTATTTAACATAGAAAAACTTCACATAAATGCCACAAACATGGATCAAAATAGCAGCCGCTAGGCATAGCGGTGAAGACCACTGTGCTAAATAGCATTTAGCGCCGTTCACATATGTAGAGGACGTTACGGTCCACTATGAAGCGGCTACACCCGCTACGGAGTGAGACAGATTCCAACTTTCCAAAAAAATTTAAAATGCATAATAAGACTTATTTCTTTTCTTTTTCTCTCCAAATAACATTTTTACATAACTTTTCCATTCTTTTATGTTTAAAAGAACACTAAAAAGCACATGATCTCGCTGAATTACAGTCGATACAGAGAATTCTTCTCAAGGATTCTTCTCTAAATACATCCTATTGGACACCCCTTTGGTAGAGGTATTCTTTTCTCTAGGTACTCTTAAGTCTGAGGTCTTGACTTCATGACATAGTTTCTTTTCTTTTCTTTTTTAAATGAGCCTTTCATTAGTTTCTAAGTTAGCATAACTAAGCAACATGAATACATGTGAAAAAAAAAATATCATTACTATTATTTTCTATTTATACAGCAATACAGGATCTCATACTATGAGGGGACTGCTACGCCTCCTTAGCTTAGTTACTTTTGCAAAAAATTAAATAAATAAATAAAGTACATTTTCTCTCAATTTCCAATATTCTAGATTTTCTACAACTTTTTTCAAATTTTTTTGATGATTTTTTCAAATCGCACCGCTATGCCACATACCGATTTGGCTGCGGGCCGCTACACCCGCCGCTACCACTGTTTCATCCTAGGCCACAAATAAGACTGCTAGAACTAATACCCATATTATTATAATCTGATCTGGACAGTATTGGGCATTCGATCATCAGCAATGGGGCATAAGAGAGCCCAACACAGTGCTCCTACAAAATTGCCTTGAAGAAGGGCCCATAATTAAGGGACCATAAAAGTGACACTACCTTTAAGCAGTGAGATAAAAGGATACATCTCTAATGAAGAGATCATCTAACATGACCATCAAGAGGGGACCACAAGTTTGATACACTAATACTACTTCTTGGATCTTTTTTTTTTTTTTTTTTAAATTACGGCACAGTTACAAAATACATAATATTGGGCTCCTTAAACCTAAAGTCAGGGTTTACTACAACATGTCAAACATTCTGCATCCAAGTTATTATTATTGAAATGTAACTGGATCTTGTAGTTGTAGGTGATCCACTTAATAACCTTTTCAATCTATGAAAATATAACCACTTAGAAGTAATCTCAGATTTATATAAATCAATTGCATGGAAAACAAATTGGAGAGCATACCGTACTGAGAAAATCATTTTTCAGTTGAAGAGCAAGTTCCTTTCTGATGAAAGATCGAACAGCATGCACAGCATCTGGATCTGCAACTTTCATCATATCCATGATCTCCCCCTCACCAGGTAGAACGATCACCTTTGCAATAAATTCCTATGAAATGCAAAGCAACTACACTCAATTAGTGCTTATTGACTGCAATAGCAATAAAACATTGCAGTTAGAAGAAATCTTACCTTATCCAAGGTGGAGTCACAGAGTGTACGTTTGACCCCATCCACAAACTTTGGGTTCAGAACTAATGGCTTGTCTTGTTGGAAATCAGACACAAGGTTAAGCATCAGCTTCCTTGCCAAAACCTGACCTGACTCCCAGCTGAATATTGAAACAACTCAAAACTGTTATCTATCAAACAAAAAACAACAATAACAATAATAAAAGGAATGATCATAAACAGCCAGATGTATCACTAGCAAGTCTCAGCAAATGAGTGGGGTCTGCCTTTCACTTGGGAAAACTGTTCGATTTCCACATAACAAGTGATGTTCCAGAAGATTACGATGCTTAAAACATCGCAATGTTACTTACCAAAAAAAAAAAAAATTGCAATGTTTAAAGCAAATTCCACATGGTGGGGTCCACCTTTCACTATTGAATTGTTCCTTCAACATGCGAAGTAACTCAAAATCATACTATATAATCACTATTGCAATGATTAACCTTCAACATGCCTAAATGAACTCAAAATCATACTATATAATCATTATTGCAATGATTAATTCGCATAACTGAAAACTGTTAAATCACATCAAAGAAAAAAATTGAGAGAGGACTATAATCTGATTAGGATTTTTTACTGTTTTGAGCCTCTGGAAAAGCATGATTTCTTGGTGCCCAACTCTATATATGTGGGGCTCTCAAATGATCCTATTTCCAATAGATCCATAGTTTGATATGATGGGCCCCACAATGGTCAATGAGATGCATAAAAAATAAAAATCATCCCAGACTGTAAGACCACAATTATCCATTCTTCTGTCTGTTCGTGAGACACCGTTGCATTCTCTTCTTAACCTTCCTATTGCAGTTCCACAACAGGGCTAGAACTTTCTAATCAGACACGTAAGGAACACCCCATCTACAATAAGGCTCATAAGAGATTACTGAATAATGCACCCCTCTAGTATGGAAGTTTGGCATCAAGAAACTGAGTTTCCCGTGGCCCATGCTTAAAAAAGAGAATAAAAAAGAAACATATACCAAATTTAAATTAAAAAAGAGACCCTGGGTCAGTATAAGAGACATATACCAACGAAAAAAGTAACACACTGTTCAAGAGAGTAAAACAATTGGGCTGCAAAATCTCCATCTATTTGTTTTGCCAAAACATTGGCCACTTCACAAGCATCCCTCAAAATGACAGATATTAACCTCCTTAAATCTGCATAAATCCTTGATCCCTTTTCAAATGCACTGAACCTTCCAAGGACTATCTTGGAACTTAAACATCCATCATATTTGAGTCAATTTCCTGATGACTTGTATTACCTCAAGAGGAGAGGTAATAGAGGATCCAACCAAACAACAGGATTCCATTTAACTGGTGCATTGCACACAAACCTGGGCAAGTAACACCACTGTTAGGGCTGACAATCGGATCCTCATATGAGGGTACCCAGCCCAGCTCGACCCTCAAAAAGCGTCCAAAATGAGGGCTTCTGCTTTTCTTAAACAGGTCAAGGGCCGAGCTTGGACAAAATCTTTGCAGGCCAGCCAATCTGAGTGCCGACCTTGGACAATACTAGGCTCGGCCCAGCCCAGCCCTCCTACATATCTTAATTAAATATGTATGTTGATTTATTTGTGCATATATGTGGGTTTATTCAATCACAATTTTCATGCGATTCTATGTAATTTTTATGTAAATAATACGCGCATGACTCTTTTTCCCGCAATGGTTTTTCTACATACAGTTGCTGTACAAGTGGATTACTTTGAGCATATATGTGGGTTTATATGAACATAATTCTTATGTGGTTCTCAATAGCATGAGATCACTTCTCTTATAGGGTCTAATGTTTAGCCTCATATTTAGAATCAACTCCAATGGCCCACCTTTTGTATGGGCAACACCTTGGGAGAAAAAAAGTGCTACAAAATCCCAATGGCATGTTGTGGATGAAATTACAAGGCAATTATTTTCTTTCTTTTTATATAGGATCCATTTGTTTGTTCGGTATTTAATTCACAAGAATTTACCAGTATAATCAAATAGTCTTCTCTTAGATAGTAAATGACCGCTTGACCATCACCCTACTAAATTAGATTGTACTAGAGTGGTGTTTTCATCTATCACCATGGTTCATATCACATTGCATTGATGGTCCCAAGCTTGGATAAAGGAATGTTAAAGGTCAGGTTTACACACGGTGCCCAATAGCAGTGTAGAAGCATTAAAAAAAACTGAATTTCTTCTCTTCAGGCCCTGGGCCTTCCCTGGCACAAAAGGCCTAGGTAGTGCAAGCCCTTCCACAGGCTTTGGCCCATCCTGTATATTTTGAAAGTATGCCTTGGACAACCCCAGTCCCAGCCCTTTGACAGCCCTATCAATGATACGTAAATCACATGCCCCCAGTTTGGTTGAAAATTTTCTTCTTTTTTTTTTCAAATGGTTACTTTGGTTGAATTTTTGGCAACCAGACCAAATCTCATGTCCAATTGTAGAACAATCACCAAGATCCAAGCCTTGTTCCAACTATGTTGGGTCGGCTAAATTAATTCTTTTTCTCCACTCAGAATTCACGTTCGGGTTGCAACAAAAGTTTTACGTTGGCTATCAACCCTCCTTTATCTGGGCTTGGGACTGACAGTAAAACTAGTGAAGCTCTTTATTTATTTATGTATTTTGGAGAAAGGTAACAGAACTAATAAATCAAGGGTCCATGATAAAACGGAATGAAAAAGATGTTGTTCAGAAAGCATACCGATTGAACTCATCACAATCATTGGCAAGTAGGAAAAACAAGTCATCATCTGTGAGGTCAGAATCAAGACGGATGGGAGCACTGTAACCACGCAGTATAGATGGTATTGGGCGCTCAGATACATCAGAGAACACAAATTCTTCTTCCTTCTGCTTGGTACCAACAACACAAGGCAAAATGTATCAAAATCTGTGAAATGCATTCAAACCCGAAAAGCGAGCACACCATGAGTTTACGAGAAAAGATGTGCCACAACTTTCCAACAATAATTACCAATTACCAATTAGTCTATATAAACATCTCTGAGAATTAGCGCACACTAATGAACCTGCATTTATTTAAATATTTATTTTTTGGCATAATGAAGAGAATAGGTTCTTGATTACGTATCTTATGATTTTCATTTCATTTTTATTTTTTGAAATGGTAGGTATCACATAATTTTCTAAACATATGAGTTACAATCCCTGTAGGGCAATACAGTAAAACGCTGCAGTACACATCTTGCTAGTTGGTAAGGTCAATCCCCATGTACTGCACCATGCTTAAAGATGGCCCTCACCAGATTGTAGGATCAGGGTTATTTTGATGGTATTTCCCCTTTTAACTTGAGAATTTGGAGATCAAACTTATTAGGGGTGGCCACCTGATCTTGAACATAGATGAATGGGTGCAACCATATCCTTGGAAGAACCTTAAGTCCTAAACCCACTCTTCACTATATAATTAGGTAAGAAGTCTTCTCAGAAAGCTACTAGGGGAAACAATGAAAATATTATTGCATGTGTTTCAATATGTTTTTCTTCTGAATGGTGTGTGTTTCAATATGTTGTTTCAAATTTGAAGCATAATTAGAATTCCATCAGATGCCACTGCAAAAAAATTCTAAGTTGAATCATCTATGCTGCATTTTGCTCCTAGCGACTTGGGAAGAAGAGAGAAGTTCCTCCTGATACATCTTCTTAATTATAATCTTGATAAATTATTTTAGCATTTTTCTTCATTGTAGATTTTTCAAAAATCCTGAAAACTGAAAGGGCCCAAAAGCAGCATCAAGTAAATTTGAAAATCATGAAGAGTTTTGCCCCATTCCATCGAAGATGCTTTCAGCAAGATCTCCCATCTTTAAGGACTTTTATTGTCCATAACTGATCAAGCAGCTAGGATGCTGTTCAAGAATCAAAACTACCTTTGTGACTCGAAGAATTGTCGTGGAGACTGGCTGCCCATTGCTTGTGACTGCCTGCAGCAATCCTTCGTGATATACAGAGGTGAGAGGCATGTCCTTCCCATTTGAGTCTAAAAGACCAACAGCCACAGGTATAAACATAGGTTCTTTAACTGGTTGCCCAGGAGTTGGTGGTACATCTTGACTGAAAAACACCAACAATCATCCTAATCAATTAGCATTCTTGCACACTCATGGAGGGAGATATATAGATAATGCATACATAAAAATAAGCAGTCACAAAGTAATGTTGAGCAAAAGCACATGCACATGTGCACGGGCACACACACAAAGTCCTCAATGAACTATTGACATTAATGTCGAGGCAATATTTAATTCTCCATTTAACCACTAGCTTAGCCAGACTAAATGAAAACGCAGGCTAACCTTTTGGCGATCGAAAACATTCACATGAGACCCAAAACCCCCGTTATGCCATCCAATCACACCCGCCACCAAACATGGACTTGTGGCGGTCATGGATCAATGTAGCGGCTGCTATACCGGGCGTAGCAACAAAGATTGCTCCGCTAAATGGAATTTAGCGCCGTTCACATTTGTAGTGGCCGTTGTGGTTGCTACGGAGTGAAACAGATTGCTACTTTTCAAAAAAATCTAAAATACTAATAAGACTTATTTCTTTTCTTCTTCTCTCCAAATAACATTTCTACGCAACTCTTCTACTCTTCCATGCTTAAAAGAAGACCAAAACACACATGATCTCACCGAATTCCAGTCGATATAGGGAGTTCTTCTCAAGGGCTATTCTCTAGGTACATTTTGTTAGACACCCCCTTTGGTAGAGGTATCCTTTTCTCTACACTCAACAAAAACCTCATTGTTTATTTTGATGAAGGGTAATTTGTGATTTGATTTGAACTTTAAACTTTATTTAAGTATTATTTTATAATTTATATATCCTTTGTTATGTACAGATGTACTAAATTGCTTATTTGAATTATGAATTTAGAAATGCATATTAGAATCTTAGTATGGCAAATTAACATGAATACATGGGAAAAATTAGATTAATATTGTTTTTTAACAATCATTCAACAATACAGAATTTCTATGCATTGAAGGGACCGCTAGACCCCTCTATCTTAGTTATTATAGAAAAAAAAAGCATCAATTTCTAACATTTTTTCAATATTTTGGATATTTCTTAAAAAATTTGTGACAACCTTTTCGATTCACAGACACCACTACGTATTGGCCAAAACATTCAACCGCTATTTTGATCTTTGGTGGCAGTAATTGTCCATTTGCAAACAACCAATTGAATTGCTATGATCCTACGATAGAAAATATTGTAGGGCAGGCCGTCATATGTTGGGTCTCACGACATGAAAGGATTGTATTAGGAAATGTATCCCACCAATATCTTCACTTGACAAAACAAGACGGTGACGTGCTTCTATTAAATGAACCACAGTTATACTACTGTAATACTATCTTAATGAATGAATAATATCACATTCTTTTAATAGGTAAATTGAACCTTAAAATTATTGATAAAAACAATACATCAAAGTATACCACTTATATGTAATAGAAAATTTATTGGAATTTGCACAGATGATGATATAAAGCTCCAATGATGACGATGATAGAAACTTTCAAAAAATAAATTGAACCCTGCCGATGTCATGTCAAATTTGCATATAACATGTAGATTATTGACACAGCTGAGTAGTAGAAAGAACAAAAGCAATGCCTACAGTCATACCTAAACTTCAAAGAAAAAGTACACGCTTCAGGATTGTAGGATGATGTCACCTTCACACAGGGTGTTCCTGCTTGAGAGTACCTGTAAGTTATATTTCATCTGGAACTCATAAACATAATATTCAAGGGAGGTCACACAATAACAAGAGGCTAAACTACAGTATGCTAGCATCCATTCATTGGCCTAAAACATAAATACTAGGATAGTCCATTGATCAGGCCTGATATTATACACCCAAACATATATCACTTTCAGGTGTGGTTACACCGATCTCATTTTTTTTACACCCACCCGAATGGACTAGACCATAAGATCAACTGTGCATTGGTTTTTGAGGGTGAAAATTTGTGGGCCATTGATCAAGAAGGTAGGATGATTATGTGAGCCCTAGTCACTGAGTAGCAGCAGGGGCGGACCTATTCATTTGGTATTGGGGACACTCACCAAAGCTCGGAAAAGCCTGAAAGGGCCTACGGGCCAGACGGCCCATGGTCCAAAAGCGCCCCCCCCCCCCCCCCCCCCTCCCCTCACCCTCTCAAATGACAAACGCAAAAAAGAGAACATTATGGCCATCGTCTGCCCTCAAACGAAACTCCTGGATTTGCCCCTGATGGTAAGGCCAGCTATTCCAACTTCCCTGTCCCATTGTCAGGTGGGCCCCACAGCAAGGTGGGGTGGCCCATGTGTGTATGGCAAGTCTTCCAGTGAGAACTCACTGTATGACGGTCATAAAATCCGGTGGCCCACCTTATGGTCTATCCAAACCGTTCACACATGGGAACCTCTTAACAGTCACGACCCCAGGGTTTGCACCCACTGCATGGACTGAATCGTTAGAATGAGGGTCAATTAGCCCATGAATCAAGGGGGTTAGACTTTAGAGGCATGAGATTGACTCCATAACCAGATCTTCAAATCCACCCAAGTCCCATCCGGAAGTGGGCCAGCATGTGGGCCCCCATGCACACCTCGCGCATGAGATAACTGATGTATGTGAGTGTATGGCAAATCTTCCTGTGAGAACTCCTTTCATTGTCTTAAGAGTGAACTTCCAACAGGCCCACCTTATGATCCATTCAAACTGTTCACAGGGGACCCTCCCGGAAGTCACTGGACCCTGTGGTTTGCACCAAAGGGACTAGACCCTTGGATCAAGGGTCAATTTTTTTTCTTTAATATAAATCTGTTAATCTTATGGGCCATGGACCAAGGGGATAGAGGCATGAGATTGACCCCATTTTTTATATCTGGGTCCATCATGAGTGGATCTTTCCATCCCCCCATGTCCCATGATTTGTGGGGCCCCAACAGCCCATGTGCACAGTCATACCGTACACACCGGACGTGCTGGAATATTACCCCATATATATGCATATGTATGTATATGTGTGTGTGTGTATCAAACCTTGCCCTAGGCCAGACAGTTTTGAGACTAGGTATTAAAATTAAGCACATGCCCACCCGGTATTTTTTACTCTTTAAAATAAGGCCATAAACGGGTAATGTCAGCCCCAGGCGACCAATAAGAAAGCTTTAGCCAAGGCACACAAATAAATAAAGAATTTTTAACATACCAGAGTAAGAAGTTAGCAAAGTCGGCATCATTTGCATCTCGCATGGCAGCAAAGAAATCTTCACAGGTAACTGCTTGCCCATCATGTCTTTTAAAATAAAGATCCATTCCCTGAACCAGAAAATAAAGCAATCAGACTTGTCTTACATCTAACACTAGGACAGCTCTAAGCCCCTCAAAACAGTACCTCCCATTTTTTGCCTAGAGTAAGTTATCCAGAAACCTTTTAGACCCCCTGCCCACAATGACTTTCATGCTACCTGCTAACCCCATAGACGAGGCCATTCCATGCCTCTGGATCGTGGATCTTCCTAAAAATGACTGGGAATGTGCGTACATATGTGTGTATATAATTATATGTGTGTTAGATAGAAATGATCTACTGCTGATTGACATAGAAGAGCATGAGTACCAGTGCATATGTCAGCAGCCAATTTCGGAATAAGACGTCTGATTTGGCAAAACATAGGATTCATATAGATTTGGAAAAATATTCATTTATTGCTGACTTTAAAAGAATATTTACAACTAACACTGATATAAAAACTTACAACCATTCAAAGACACGCATAAAATAATGTACAAATCTTTAAAAATAATCACAGAACAGATATTTCAATATTTTAGTTCTATTTTAAAAGCAGCAAGTGTACTTATTCAACCGCAGAACAATGTTCAAATTATTCATATGAAGAATCCATGAAAAATCTGACATGGTGTCATGTCTGAAGTGGATGCGCTGCTCATTACAAAAACTCCATGTTATACAGGGCTTCTGAGTTCTGGCACTTGTTTTTAACTAGGTACAGAAAATCACTAGATGGATCAAATGTCATAAATTGCATAATGGACCTCATTATAGAGTTACAGCAGAGGGGATGAAGTCAGAAGCAAGATCAGAAGTGGGTTTAGGGCGACAGCTATTGGGTTCAAGATATCACATATAAAAAGCCATCTGAGAGAAATATATACACACACATGTTTGCATGCATTTCTTTGAAGATGTTTGTCCTAATTAATCATTAGCATGGGAGGGAGAGAGATTCAAAGAGACCAAAAAAAAAAAGCCTATGAGAATGTTTTGTTATTTCTAGACATAGACAAGATCCTCTGAGAATTTTTTGTTGTGTTTTGGCACGGAGCATTCAAAAAGGAAGACATAATCGAATATCCATGAATACTAAAGACTCTTCCAGAGCTAGGTGGAAGTATGGAACTGCTGAGTGTAGTACTATAGCAATAAATATAATAGAAAAAGAACTTATAAAGAAATCCACTGGATGATGATAACAAACTGAAATCTTATAAATTATGAATACATCCACTCACTCCACAAGAAGAAAAAATAACAAAATAGAAAGCTCCATTTGGGTGCAGGATAAAATATTAGAAGTCTTCCCTCATTCAACTCCTCCAAGCTGAATATTCCATACCAATTCACTCTATGACAAGGAAAAAAAAACAAACCATAGGTGGAGGAGCATATATTAGAAGTGTTCAACACCCATTCAGCTCCTCCAAACTGAGATATTCTGATGTTTGGACTGCCACCAACATAATGATATTAATAATTTTTTTAATTTAAAATAGGCAAAAGAAGGCACGTTCAAACAGACACAAAATTAGGTAAAAAAAGGAGATCTTTCAGATAGTCAAGTGCTTGATCTAACCTTTCGGAACCCTGATTGTCCAAGTAAGGTTTTGTACATCCTCACAACTTCAGCACCCTATCATAAAGAAAGAACCAAAAATTGCATCCAGATATTGAGAGAGAGAGAGAGAGAGAGAGAGAGAGAGAGAGAGAGAGAGAGAGAGAGAGAGAGAGAGGGTGAGAGAGAGAGAGAGCAATGGAAAAAACAAACCTTCTCATACACCTGCAATCAACCCAACACAAGCAAGCAGAAAGAAAGTTGTCCATTAGGCATTCATAACAGGCCATCAAAATGAAAAAAAAAAGGAGAGATAAGACATACCGTTACTGAGTGTGGGAAGCCAATCAAGCAGGAGGTTACAATGGTATTTGGAAATAAGCGGATAAGCCAAAGTACTCAAACATGTTAATATCATATACAAAGAATAGCTTCCAGGAAAGACTTAATTACAAAATAAACTAGTGTATGCTCCAATGACAATTTAAAATAGAGAGAAGAAGAAACCCACCTGTATAGAAGTTGTCCATCTGTTTAAAAAACAAAAGGCACAGAACAGTTATCAATGTTTCATAAAGCACAAGAGATATCCATGAATCCAAGTAACAAAGAATTGATGACTAACCTTAATATATGAATGAGGACGAACTGGATGAGCCATTGGACCAGCATCCTAAAGATCATCGAACAAATTTAAGATTTTAAATTCAGCAAGATATTAAAAAAAACAGAGGTGTTATAAGATTCTTGACCAGGCGAACAGCTGTTTAAAAAAAACTGTAGCAAAAATTATATTAAGAAAAAGATCAGGCTCCAAAAGATCAGGGGTAAATGGGCTAATACCCCTTAACCAAAACCAGAAAAAAAGAACATTGAAATACAAGAACATACATCTGCATAGAAGAAACTATTGTAATGACCGGGCAAACAGCTGTTTTAAGACAGAAATGGTCCATGTGGGTCTCAACTTTTGGGAACCAAAGTTATTTATTGACACATGCCATCCCCTTTCAATGGTGAAATTAGGACTCATCGATGGGTTCTTCCACCATTGGATAGCCAATGCCCTCATATATGCCCTGTTGGATGACCCTAGGCTTCCAAGTATTTTGCATATGGAAAGTTGAATACCATGGTCACAATAAATCCAATAGGGAGATTCTTAGAGTAACAACCATTATCCAATGGTGTCCACCTTATGAAGAATTTGATCACAAAATCTTCAGAAAATATACATCATGTCAAGGTGAGCTGCTAGACCAAACATTAAATATTTTCTCTAAAAACATAAAATTTACTATTAGTGTGCTACAACTCCTCTCTAACAAGGTAAATAACCCCCTCGAGACAATTTCCATAAACAATTATAAATGACATTATAAAGAGAACAAACACAAGATAACAAACAGCAAGGGTGGAAGTCACTAGCCTGAGGAAACTGGTAAGTTCGAAGTTTTGAAACATCAGCTATACGTTTCACTGGACGGCTACCCATGTCAGACGAGAACTCCTGCCATTTTTTTTATGTGGATTTCAAATTTGGAACCAAAGCATATCAATGCATTGTAAAAGCAACAAAGGTAAGTAATTAGATCCTAATCTACCCATTCATACAACAAAAATTCTTCAAGAATAAATTGAATCCAAACAAAGTTCCAAGGAAATTTAGGAAAAAAATTACAAGTATCCACCTGATCTCTGAAGACAGTGAGACCTTCCTTCAGGCTGAGCTGGAACCAGTTCCGACATGTCACTCTGCAACAGTTCTGAATGAGCACTTAACTCAAGTTTACTATAGCTATAAAAAAAAAGTTTCAAAATAGAAAGGATGGAATGTTTAAATGAAAACATCCTGAAGGAAAATATATTGCATCCCAAGAATATGTACAGCTTCCTTGGAATTTCAGTTTGTATAGGTGTGGCCCACATTTGGGTTTCCATAATTCCAAAATGTTGATATGATGGGTTATAATAGATGGCCCGTGGCACAAAAACCTAGCAGATGGAAGAATGATAAAACTCCAGGTTGTTGCCCCAAAACAGACAGTTAAGAACCAAATTTTACATCAATCCCCTCATCCACCCCACAGAAAAAATACATATGAAAAAAAGGTTCTAATGCAGATACTTCCTATGGATGGCCCTATGGGTTGGACTACAGAACCATTGGTCAATCCCACTCGTACATACTGACTACCCAACAAAACCATGCACAATCTTTTCAATCCGAGCCACATAATTCCTTGACACGATGATCCTTTATTGAAACTGACAAAAAATTTGGCTCAGTATCAGCCTCTTAGCCAAGAAACATCAAAAGATACGGATCATCCAAGCACTGCCACAGGCTCTCACGTATGCAGAACTTCAACTGGTAATAGACATCAGTACATCACTGCCGCTTTGGCTTTCAGGCATTGTCCACCCATTTCCCTTGCTTGTGCCTGATTTGTCAAGTCCATCAAGAGTAAAAAAGGGCAGATCTGGGACTACATCTGTTCCACTGAGGCCCACTTCGAACCCTAGGTCAATCCCAGGCAGTTTTGGCAGTTAATAAGCCACTAACTAACATGTTGGCCACAGACCTTTATTTTAGGCTTGGTTAATAAAAGAGCCACACTCAATCTAAACTCATTGGTATAACCCTACCGATCATGTGTAGCACAGACACACTCACAAGTACATGTGATGCATGAAAAAATAAGCATGTGGTTAAGCTAACAGAGAACATTGGCAAACGTAAAATAATTTCGTGGTAATGTTGAGAGACAATCAAACCTGTTGCCAGTCCAGTTGTGAAAATACTGCAGGTAAATCAGGTCAGGAAAGGACCCCACATTAGTGCTAATTCAATGGTCACAAAATTAAACAAGGAACTAAAAGCTTTGAGCCATCAAAATTATTCTTGAATTATATTATACCTCATGTCCTATAACTCCCAATATTGCAGCATAATCTGCATCTGTAGCAGTTTCAGGAGATGCCAAAACAAGCTTGGAATTGAAAATCTGTACAATTGTATTTTGAAAATAAACTTCAGGAAATTATTTGTATTCTGCGAAGACAATATTTTTACAAGGACATCCTAAAGACAATTCATTGGAGATCATTTGGAAGAAGAAAACATAGATAATTGATTATTAGGAGAAAAAACATACATTCAGGCTTTTGTTCTCCATGGCACCCCTGTCAACCAACAAAGCAAAAAAAGTTATCGAATAGGCTGTTCAGTCAAAAGAAGATATGCAATAAATAAGCACAACTAGAGGCTACAACAGGCCAGGAGAAGGCAAGCCTGTTTCTTTATTCATATAGATATACAGCCATTCATCAAACCTCTGTCCCTAAAAATCAGACCCAGGACAAGCCAATTGGCCAACTAGCAAGCTCATCAAATTAAATAGGTCAGGTAGGGCTGCTACTTTCTGCATCAATGACATAGAAATATCCAAAAAAAAAAAAAAACCAGGAGATTTGTGCCCAGGTTGGAGGGACTTACATGTTAAAATCAGGAACAGCCACAACATTGAAAAGGTCAAGATCGTATTCAAGCCCAAAAACCTGTTTCAAGTATCACAAAGGTAGGAAGGCATGCTTTAACATCTACTTAACAAACATGTTTCAAAATTTAATATGGACTGGATGGATAATAGCACTAACTTCTTCATCCCATTTCATGGCAGCCTTAAGGCTATCCATCGCATGGGCCGTCTTTGGTAAATCCTGTGCTGGGGTCCAGATCTTAAGAGACACCTTCCTTCCAGAACATGTCACAAAAGTGTCTTCTCTGCTCACTAACTGTCCAGCGACTAATGCAAACAAGTAGCTGGGCTTCTTGAAAGGGTCCTCCCAAAGAGCATAGTGCCTGCCACCCTGCAGGAGCCATAGGAGCGGAGAAAAGTGAAACAGAATCACAAAGATTGACTCAGACCAAATGAAGATCTAAATCCAATTCAAATAAAATCTTCTACACTTCATCCTATTCTTTTAGTAGAAATAGCTTTAAGTGATCATAAGCTTGATTCTTCAAATCTCTGCAAAGTTCTCTACAGCATTTAAAAGTGCTGAATCAGGAAATCCTGATTGTCGAATTAAACAAGTTACACCTATGTAACTGAAGATTAATCTTGATTTTTGAATCAATTGAGTTCCATCTCAGTCAACCCAAGACTTCAACAAGTTGAGTAAAGCTTTCTCAAGTACTTAAATTGGCATTCTATTTCAACTTCGAAGGTTTAGGTTCTCCACTATCAAATTAAGAATTGGAATGCACCGTACATCTTGCTTTTTATCAATGAAATATCATTATTGTCATTTTAGTCTTATTCCATAAATTTGGGGTACTCTTAATGCTTTCCTCTAAAAAGCAAGTTATGAGTTATGATAGATTATCCTAACTCCTTACCCTGCAATTGCACAAGAGGCTAGTAGTTGCAAAGAAGAAAGGACCAGGAGTATAAGGGACCAAAAACATCACCGTTATCAACACCTAATATCTTCTATTTGAGGACACCTTTTGAGTTTTGTTTTTTGCCTAATTTTAGAAATTTTCTCTGTAACTTCATGGTCTAACATGTTTTTCCTAACTACTGTATGCAAGGTCATAATTGGTCTTCTTTATTGATAAAGTATGTTAAATGAAAAAGATCAAGAAAAAACAAAAACCGAAAAAAAAAATTATTACACACATTGAAAATTAGTGATTACCGAGTGCCCCAAATTGCAAACGAGGAAACTAGAAACCGTAGAGTAGTGGGATACTTTGAACTACTCATCCCAGCTCAAATGATTATCACAGGAAATTGAAGGCAGTAGTTTGGGTAGAGGTGCAAGAAACAACACCCACCTACCATGATACCAAACATCCAAGCTGCCCTATGGATACATCCAAATGCATCTTTAGGTACACAGTTATGTTTACCGAAAGTCTCCAAGATAACTCAACACCTTTAACTCAATCGAACTTCTGAAATTGTAGACTTACAATAGTTTTCAAGAACTCAATTGCGTTTCTATAAAAATAAATAAATAAATAAAAACTGAAACATGTCAAAGAATAGCAATAGAGAAGCCAAATCTACCTCAAGGTCCCCTTGCTCTATCAGATTCCCATTAGATAATAACACCGGATACAGGGTTTTATCAGCTTCGATTTGGCAAGTATATTTCGCCATAACATCAGGGCGATCCTGGCAATACAATAACATGTCAGCCACATGTGTTTATGTGCAAAGAAAGTGCTCATTATTGTGATACAAAATGGAGTTGGGAACTTTGTAGCATCAGCACCAAATGGAACAGGATGACAAGTCCTGGAGGCTACTGACTTAATTAGCAGATTTCAAGTTGGAAAAAGGTTTGCCAGTAACCAGAACCATTTGAAATGTAGGCCCAAGATGGATAGGCCATGTTTAGCCCTCTGACCTAAAATAATGATGTAACTAAGTGATCAAATGGAGATTTAAAGCTCAAAACATAAACCGGCAACAATTTACATTCCAAGTCTCGCTTAGAATCACTTTCAAGGAAGAAAGAGGTTCCCATGGCATATCCTTATCCACCTATCAAACAGCAAGCCCACCTACACATGGACCCCCTTTAATCACCATTCCAGCACTAAGGAGGCCCTGTCTTCAGATCACAAATTGGAATTGTGGTCTCGCAGACCGAACCCAAATACTAAATACCTACCTCATGTTTTACAAAGAACAAGATCAAAGTTCCAAAGAACAAACCTGATAAAAGGTGATTCTTCTGAAACCTTCTGCTTCACATTGCGTGCAGAAGTTCCCCGAGGATTTGAAAAGGCCCTGTAAAAGAGATGAACTGCAGTGTTAGACCAATGTTTAAAGCACGTGCAAGCAATTTCAAGATATTGGAACGTGCTTCACCTCCAAAGATGTGTTGTTCTGAGGAGATATCTCAGTAACAATTTCCAATGAAAATACACCAGTTGGTGGTGACAGCAAGGTCAAATGGCGCGAGTCCAAGTGGAAATCTTCTTTCTGAAAATTACCAAAAAAAGAAAGCAATAACTAAAATAGCATACATAAAAAATAAGGATCTACACTTTACTGTAACAGATGCTATGTAATATATAATACATCAGCAGTGCAAACCGCTACCAAACAGAAGAAACAGCGAAGGGCCACAAAGTAATACCTCTTCACAATACGAGTTATTCTATTTCCATTTCCTTTTTTTAGGTACTTTACTTCACAATTTGGTTTTAAGGAAGAAAAAAAAAACACTTACCTCACCCCAACCCAATCAGCAATGCTAAATCAAATTTAAAGTAGACTCAATGACTAAGTAAATTTCGGTCAAGATTCTGACAGTACAACTCAATTTGTCAAGAGTTGATGGATTTTTCCTTGTAACTACTCATTTCTACCTTCAAAAAAAAAAAAAAAACTGTAGAATTGTAATAATATTTCCTAGAACTATCAAAGAAGAAGCTCTCTTAAATTGAGAATTCCATCAACATCCCTGCTCTCTTATCTTAACACGGGATGCTTTGAATTTTGGTTGTCATCAGAATCAACCCAAGTTCAGTGATGGATCCACAGAATGAATCATTTAGTGGACCCACCAAGGATCAAGGAACAATGAAGAAAAAATAATTCTAACTGCCCAAAATAATTTTCTTTAAAGAAAAAGATCGCCTGAAGGGAAGGCTTGTAAAAGAACAGAAGAACAGTGAGATCTATTGAGTGAAGGCCATGATCATACCAACTTCCTAGCCGTCCCAGAATGAGAAGATAGTAAAGAGAGGTTAATGTAGTAAGAGGAAGAGAGCTGTCTCTAATATGAGGAACAGAGTGTTTAATGTATTTCTAGAAGGTTGTAGGAAAAGCCACCCGAAATTTTACTTTCAGGGAGAAGCTGTCTGCTGGACCAATCCTGAGTTTTCAGGATTATTCTTTTCCAGGCAGCCCATCCATTTCATAATGGACCTGTCTGAATGGAAATTCATACCGCTTTCTGTGCCTGCTATTAATAAAAGCGCCCCCCCCCCCCCCCCCCCCCCCCCCCACAAAAAGAATAATATTAACCTTCAACTGTTAACGTCCAATCTTCTATTAAAATCAGAAAAATATATAAAAATTTATAGAAATAATAATCAATAAATTTGATGATGCACAGCATACACACATTCTTAGTATTAAATAGCAAGAGCAAACAAAAAATTTACCCCGATAGACAAAGATAGAGCATAGTTACGTGAGTACAACAGATTTCATCGCATATGATTGCAAAACGCAAAAGTTACTAGCATGAAATGAGCAGAACTGGGAATATGACCATGATGCATGATATTTTATTGTTTAAAAATTG
Source organism: Cinnamomum chago (assembly GCA_038049695.1). Taxonomy (NCBI): domain Eukaryota; kingdom Viridiplantae; phylum Streptophyta; class Magnoliopsida; order Laurales; family Lauraceae; genus Cinnamomum; species Cinnamomum chago. The sequence continues at coordinate 13,973,243 of CP142451.1, forward strand.
TGAAACATTATAGCAATATCTACTTAAAATGGCTTCATGGCATGCAGATGCCACTTCTCATAAAAGCTGCAATTACAAAGGCATAGTCCACCTTGCACAGGATCTGTGAGGTCCCACCCTTGGTGGGCCCTCTAAGGGCTATTTTATAGAGTAATTAATCCTAATTTATGTTAATTATTGTTTAATTTTGTTAATCTTCGCTAATCTTCGCTAATTATTGCTAATCATTGTTAATTTCTGATTTATTTGGGCTAATTAGGGGCTAATTAGATTGTCTAGTTAGATTTCCTAAGTTAGTTAGATTAACTTAGTGGGTTAGTATTTTTAATTAATTGGGTGTTGGGTTAATCTTAGGTTTTTAGAGCTAGATTAGTTATTAATAGAGTTTAATTAAGCTAACTAGGTTGGGTTAGTATAAGGTGCCTCTCTTCTAGAAACTTCCTAACCTAATGACCAACCTACCCTCAAACCCTAACCCTAATCCCAAGTTAAACCCTAAAACCCTAAGGGTGTTATAGTCCTTAACCACTCCCCCTAGACCTATTTGCAATAAACCCTAAACCCTAAGCAGCCCCCTTCCCAAGAAAACCTCCAGCCCCCTTCCCAAGAAAACTCCCAACTACTTTCACTCCCATTGCAACTCTTTTCCCCTCCTTCCTCTTCCAACGTATTCATCTGAGTATGCTATTGAGACTGTGCTGGAGACTATCTTCTTGAAACCACTACTCAGCTGCTGTGCTCCTCCTTCCTATTCTCCTTCTCCACTTCTGAGCTGAGATTGTTGCAGCTGTGACTGCTGGAACCTCATCTTGAAGCCACTACAGCAGCCACCCCACTTCAGCTTCTTCATTTCTCTGCAACTGTCACTCTGCTGGAATTTTCCTAGAGCTGCAATTACTCTTATTCCTTCTCATTCTCTTGCTGGGTTATGCTGGAATCTCTTCTTGAGGCTACTGCTGAATTCTTCTTCTTCTCCTTCATTGTTGTTCCTGCTGGAATTTCCATCTAGCTACTAACTGATTGCTGGGATTCATCTCTGGAAACTACTGCTGCTGTATTCCACTTCACCATCTCAGCTGGGATTTGTCTTGGAGTGCTGCTACACAAACTACTGCTGCTGTCTTCTTCCTCTTCTTCACTTCAGCTGGAGCAGCCACCCACCCCCCTTCATCTTCTTATTTCCCTCTCCTTCCCTTTCATTTTCCCTGCCTACCAGAGCCACTACCCTACTGGAATTCCATTGGAGCAGCAGCTACTGTGTCATCATCTTCCTTCTCCTCTCTGTTTGAGCTGGGATTTATATTAAAGAGTTGCTGCTACAGCAGCTACTGCTGCTACTCTGCTGGGTTGTCTTCTTCTTCTTCTCCTTCACTTCACTGCTGAGCTGGGTTAACTCTCTGTTATTTCTCTCTTCTCTCTACAAATCAATTCTCTCTAATTACCAAAGGCAAGTGCATCATACTCATAACTTAGGATGTGTATTTTAGTTAATGATTCAGTAGTTTTCCATTTCATTTGATGTTCTGTTATGGTTTAGTTTCTACCTGAGCTTGTTTGTGTATGTTTGGATGGAAAGGTCACTGATGGATGGGGGTTTTCACCCCCCATTTGGAAGATCAGTGGGCCATAAGGTGTTAATGGATGGTTTATGGAGTTATTTGTTGATTAGAAGTGGTCTGGGGAAGTTTGGAAGTGATTGGAAGTGATTTGGGCGAAAAATGATTCAAAACAGAAAAGTTACAAGAATCAGCCTGGGGCTGATTTTCCAGTGTGCTCGGTCGACCGAGCCAGGCAACACTGCAGTTTGAAAAAAATGAAGCCTCAGTTATTTTTGCAGTTTTTCGCCTGACACGCCCGGGACTCGCCCGACTGTGTTCTAGGTCGACCGGGACCCTCTCGGTCGACCGGGAACACTGAAAAATGGAAAAACAGAGCTCTCAGTTAGCTCTGTTCTGCAGGGTGAGTTTCTGTTGTCTGGGTCGACTGGGACCCATCCTGGTCGACCGAGACAACTAGGTTTCTGATGGAAAATTGGCCATCAGCCATATTCTTGTAGAAAACCCATTTTAATCAGTTTGGTTGACCCGGCTTAGCCCAGGTTGACCCGTTTACATGGTTTTCACTAGAAATGACTGAAAGTTGGTTCTTCACCCGAAACTCAGACTGTTTGCGCCCAAATCAACCTGAGACTTAGAATTAATATTTCGAAAGTGTTTAAAGCTGGATCATCAATCTTTCTAAGGTTTTCAGAGTATGCGGTCAATCACCTAGGCCTGGTTGTTTGACCGGACACGCTGTAAGCCTTTAGAAACGATATAAGTTGTCCAGGAAGCCTGACTCAGGTTTGTCAGTGCACTCGGTTGATCTTCCCGGCCAGGAAATCAACCGAGCTCACAACACATCAGGTTCACCTGGAAAACCCTGATTGTTCCAGTTTTCAACACTTAGGAGATATGATCAGTTGTGGGGCCCATTGACCATCCAAATGAGTATTTGTCAGTGTCCTAAGCCCGAGTCAATGGTGTGGCTCAACCTTGACTCGCGGGGACCACTGTTTAGAGTTTTGGTTGATAATCTAAGATGATTCGACCTCTAAGAGTTGTCATAGATGCCATTAACTAACTAAGCACCAAATACATTATTTTACGGCATTAATGACATCGTTTAGAGATCGAATTACCGGAGATAGACCCGAACCTAAAGTGGCCCATTTACCTAGGATTGGGCCGTTGCTTTTCCCCGTTGATTCCCTGATTGAAGTTTATACTTCAATGTTATTTTACTCTGTCATTCTTAGATCTTAGAATAGCTGTTTACTATTAATTAAACATAATTGGAAGACTTGAACCTAGGGTATCTAGAGGTGACCCGATGATGTGTTTTCAGAGATCATTGACCCGTGTCTGTGTCTAGGCGGGCCCTTATTGGGCCTAAGTGTGGAGATGTGAACCCTTTAGCTTGAAGAGGTAGTTTCTATTGGACTGTTAAGTTATATGGTTTATAATGGAACTGTTTATCAGTAGTAGATGGATTGTTGCCTCGTTTGGACGGTTATAGACCAGGCCATGTACTGATGGGCCTTGGTATGGATCCAACGAGTGGGCCTGGACCTTGAATGAGATCCAGAGACTGTATTGAGATGTGTAGACCCCTTAGAGATATTGTTAGGACCTTGTTCACGCAAGGCAAAGCCTAGACAGACACAGACCTTAGAGTTATTCTTGAGTCGGCATGAACATTCACTCGGTTGATTTAAGCTCAGCCTGTGGACTGATCATCCCCGGTAGGAGCTAGTTGAGTGTTGTGGAGCTATCATGATGAACTGTGTGGTTAAGACGGCAAGGTGTCATACCGTGCCGATCTGGAGTGATGAGATGATGAGTTGATGAGTGAGAGTCGGGATTAGTTATTCCCTGGTGAGATTCCCCGCCGCGACTGTGTTCAGTATGGGAGGGCCGCGGCATAATATCCCGCGGTATTCCAGCTCGTGTGAATGTGCCATCTTGTTTATAGTAGTTTAGATGTTTCTATTTATACTGATTCCTTATGATTTAAATGCACAACTGCATAGTTCTTTTCCCTTGCTACTCATTTAATTTATGTACCTGTCTTCATTTCCTTTGATATATATGCTCTATGTTAGTAGTATGCTGTATCTTGCCAGATCGTTAGATCTGACCCATTCTATGGTGCTTAGGCCTTGATCCCGAGATCCCAGACGATGCACTAGCTGTAGTCGAGGCACCCATTGCAGGAGAGTACGCTTGGGGCCCGGCCGACACGGATGTCGAGCCGGAGGGCGAGGAGTTCATTCCAGGGGTCTGAGGGACTTTGTTTATTTTGGGTTTTGGAGAGATATTCTGTAGTGAGAAGGGTAGAATGAAAATGTATAACTTTGATTAACATTGAATCATTTTAATAGACTATGTTATGCTCACACTTTATCTATATCTCGATACTATTGCTTCCGCTTTATTGAAATCGTTATGCTTCCGCAATTTAAATGTTATTACTACATTGGTCAAAAAGTTTTAAATTGGACCTCACTGCGGCCTACGATCTTGGAAGTTCTCGGATTTTCCGGGAAGTAGCGCGCCAATTTCGGGTAATCGAACGAGTATATCAGTATCCGGAATTGGGGCGTTACAGGATCTAGGTATTTAGGTGAAGCCTTCTGAATTGGGTTGCATCATCAATTTCCATGATCGAAATTTGAAACACAACATCCTCGAGTCTTACAGCAGGACAAATTGGCCTAGCCCAACTGACATTTGTACACTGATTTGTACACTGAAATGTAAGGTCTAGTACTAAGGAAAAGGATTTTGTCAATGAGCACAGGGAAACTGTTGGGTAATATTATCTGGGATTTTTTTTTGTAATTTTTTTATATATTGCTAGTGTTAGATGTGTTTTTTATATAAATTAGGAGTATAATGTAATATTTTAAAATTTAAGTTATTCCCTACTTTGCGTGCATCCGCTTTCCTCTTCCTTTTCTCCTCTCTCTCCCCTCTCCACTCCTAATCTCACTTTCCATTCAAAGCAAATCAGTATACATTCAAAACTAGCATAACTACCCGTGCTCAGCACGGTCGCATTATAAATTAAAAATTCTTACATTAACAAGGTCATATGGAGTACCTCTTTCCATCCATTAAGTAGGTTGCATAAATGGAAAAAAAAAAAAAAAAAGAACTAGACAGAAAGAGAGTAGAAGAGATGGTGTGGAGTAAGAGACTTAAAGAAGTGGAGTTAAAGTAAAGACTAATGGGTAGTTTGATGAGATAAGGATATGAGTGGGTAGTTATATCGAGAGAATGTGAAACATTTTAGATATGAGTCGGTAGTTATATAGAAAGAATGTGAAACATTTTAATAAAGAGGGTTAACTGTCAGTCAAAATTATATCGAAAACCTTCCGGCTTAATATAATATAATGGAATCAGAATGCAAGGTCTCCTGCAGTGCATGCCCATCAAGGCGTCAGACTCAAAACGGTGCAAGAACAAAGGAATCCACAACAATCACTAAGGGGAAAAAAAAGGTTGATCATGTGTCCTACTAACTTAGTAGAAAGATACCTACAGGGTCATTTATTTGCAGTTGTTTACATATGTAAATGATTCCCATGCATAATGGTCACGCATCATCATGTTTGTTTGCGCTCATTTACAAATTTGAAAATGGTGTGTAAACTAAATAAGGCCATTTACACATCAAGATTTAAGCACCTGAAAAGGTGGTAAAATCATTTACACAACTCTTGCAAAAGGCTCCAGTACACATTCCACACGGTGATTTTCTCTCTTATGGGTCCCATCATAGACCTTTTTTTGTTCTTGTGGGCCCCATATTTGTAATCCAAGCCTTTCATTTTGTTTATTGAACTGATAATCCCTAAGACCTTGAAGCTGATTGTCTTAAATCCTTAGATTTTGAGTGAAAATGTCCCAACCTATTAGATCTGATTTTCTTTGTGGGCTCCCAAGTCATGATCTGAACCGTTCAATGTTCTTGTATTAACAGCAAATAGCAGAACATTTAGTTTCATATCTGAATTCTTCATGGATTTTGAGAAATCTATGAAAAACGTTAAAAAAATCCAAATACATCTAAACCATTGGACGAACTCATTTGCTCATGTGAAAATGTTGATTTTTGGCATAGTAGCAATGTGTTTCACGTGCAACATTTGCATATGTAAATCTCATTTTCTTATCATACGTAAAAGGCAGACAACCCATATATGCAAAGTAACAGAATAGATGCCAGCTACATCACTGCATTACAATGTTTAGGTTTACTGGGCAGTGACACCAAGTTTTTAAAAACCGGTTTAGGTAGGTGACTTGTGCTCCCTCGATCAACTCAGCTGAATCACACCCTGCCTAAAAGGCATTAACAAATCATTAAAAATGTTTTAAAAACCTAAAAATAGAAAATAGTCCTGTAGAACTAGAATTTCATTCTTTTTTAACTAGAATTTCATGTTTTAATTATTATGAATGTAATTTCAGTACAGATAGGATCTCAGCTGGTTAGGGACATGAGTGTGTGTGTGTGTGTGTGTGTGAGAGAGAGAGAGAGAGAGAGAGAGAGAGAGAGTCATTAATGCAAGCAAAAAAACAAGGATCTTCATTTTTTTGTCATTCATCCAATGAACAGTGCATCCAATCTTTGACGAAGGATCTTCATTTGTTTGTCATTCAATCCAACGAACAACGCATCCAATCTTTGAAAGCTCACACCTTCCACAAAATGTGATTAGATCTTCTATAATCAGAGCAAAAGATCTCCAAAAAACCTCCTAAAGTCGATCAAACTATGGAAGAAGAATGTAATCAGACCTTCTCCCGTGGGACTCAGCAGGGTTTTTATTTTCTGTTCTGGGGGAGGGTGTGGTGCTGGTGGGTGGAATTGATTTTTAAAACCATATGAGATTGCAACTTGCAAGTAAATGCATACTACTACTTTCAGACAGACACTGTATAAACCCATAAATGAGAAAAATACAAAAATCAATTAAAAAAGGTAAAAGAGCAGGGCCTAGTAAAAATCTACCTTTAGTTCTGTGCCATTGACTTTAATAGATAATAGCTTGAGATCTCGCCCATCCAGTGATAAAGGGCAAGAAACCCCTGTCCACAAAAACAAAACAATCAGAAACACAATAATAAGAGTAACTCCAGTTAAAGAGCAAAGAGTTAAAGAGGAGGAGGGGCGTGGGGTGGGGTGTTAAAGAGCAAAGAGTTAAAGAGGAGGAGGGGCGTGGGGTGGGGTGTTGAGGATCGCTTGGATGCCTGTGTATCATGGGGAAAGGGTACGTGCTGCAGAGGTTTATTAATTATTATGCATAGCCTAGAGGTATACAAGAATCGGGATTGGGGACCGCCTGATTATTTTAACCCAGGTTTAAAATTTTGGACTCGGGACCTGACTTAGCCATGGCCAATTCCGAGTCAACTCAGCCAAGTCCCAATTTCAAATAAAATATTTAGAGGGCCGAGTCCTATGGCCACAGGGCCGAGTAGCATGTCCGAGTCAGGCAAGTCGCATGGCCAAGTCGGTCGAGTCGCAGTCCCATGATTTTGAGTCCAAGTCCCATAGAACCCGACTAGGTATGTGCCGAGTTCGAGTCAACAAGGACTCAGCCGATTTTTTAAACCATGATTTTAACCCTTAATGAATTAGCCTCAAATTCAAACAATTTTGGGTGCAGAGGCTTATTATGCATAGAATAGAGGTCTACAAAAATGTAGACCACCTAATTAACTTTAACCCTCAATGAATTAGCCTAAAAGTCGAACAATTTTTAAACCTTATATGAAATAAGCTTTTGTGTTTTCTACATGATAATGCAGGCCGATCCAAGACCAGGACCTGTAGGCCCTGATGGACCCACGTGATGGGGTCCACAAGATCTCTGATTTTTAGATCCCAATCATTAGTTTAGTTAGTCTCTAAATTAGTAGAGTTGCTCAATATATTTGCTTCCTAAATCCTATTTTGATTAAGAATAGATATATTCTTATTTTAGAATGTCTTGTTTATTTAGAAACAGTGTTACTCTATATATAGAGAAGCTCCTTATTGTAATGTTCATGCTTTATTAATCAATTCAATTTATCGTGAGTTTCGCTATTGTGTTATGGTTAGTGCTGTGCCTTAGGGCTGGAATCCTTTGGATTCGGTCAATCTCTTGGAGATAGGTCTACAATTTCGATCGAGGTTCCAGGGCTACGCCACATGATCACTCCAATAGGGAATTTATGTCAGCTGAGTGTCAAATTCAGATGGGCGTTCTTTCTTGGGGAAGTGATGACAGGTAGGCCCCACGAACTGGCCCTAAATTAATAATGCACCTAAACACCGTGAATAATAATACAAGTTGTATTGTTTGAAGTAATTATTATTACAAAACGAAAAAAATTCATTTGCCTCTCTTTTTCCATTGCTTTCCAATTGGTAACAAACAAAGAATGAAGCCTAAGAAATTTGACAAATACATGCACTTGATCCTCGTGAGGGAGCTCGATTATGGGACTTAAGTGGACAAGAGTCCATATGGGGCTCCCAAAACTCCTGCCCCACCTTGCAACTTGGCACCCAACCCAATTTGACACTCATCCAAAATGTATCCATCAATTGACACCCAACCCAATTTGACATTAATAAAGAATGTATCCATTGTTGGATCTTGAGTTGGAAATTTCTTAAGTACTTTCCCACCCTTGATTTTGGTGCCCTGATATCAAAATCATTTGAAATCAATCCACCCTATTCAACATTTATTCACACATAGACCGCCAGCCAAAAACCCCACCAGTCAATAATAAGAACAAGAGAAAATGCACCCGCCTCATTTGATGTCACGAGTGGTCCTGACAGGGGTGCCACCCACAGTCGCTCAACAGATTAGGTCAACAACTTTGGCCAGGACACACTTCACATGGCTTACATGGGAGGAAACTATTTTAGCGTCCCACCTCCACCCAACAAAACAAACCACCACCTCCTCACACACGCACACATGAATTGACACTCATCCCAATTTGAAAATTGGACCCATACCTCCAAACTGAACTTTAAATTGTGTGATTTAATAACTAAAATTTTAGGGCCTTACATCAAGGGTTGGGATTGATCCAATCGGGCTAATTTTTTGCCCAAAATATAATTCACAATGAGATCTTTCTACCAGAATGTTCCCCCATTATTGTCATGCATTTAAGTAGCCTCTATCATAATGTTACCCACCATTGGCCTACAACTAAGTAGGACACTGCCACATAGTATCTAAGATTGTTCCTCTCACACAAGCCGTAAGAGGTACCTCTCAACGGAAAATTACTGATAAATATACGAACACAAATGTAAATTCAAACACGAGGGGTGCCATGGAGTGCATGGGTTTTTCTTTTAAAAATAGGCTCAGTGGGACCCACCTAAATGCATGACGAACAAGGGAGGCACAACAATGGAAAGGTTTGCATATAAATGTAGGGAATAAGAACCAATCAAATAATCCTAACCCTTATAACTAAGAGCTCAGGGTTTAATGCCCAGACACCATGCAAATTTGATGTGAAAAATTGGGAAAATTATACTATATACAAAGGTGCGTGCATAAATACATAAACACACTGCACACACGATTGATTATATTAGGCAGTTAGGTGAAATTTTGAATTTTAGATCTAGGCATGTGCAAACCAACCACGTTAAAATATGAACCACTTAGATGAAGTGCCCAGCACACCTTACTAAAGACCGGGCCAACATCCCACTTCCATTAGAGTTATTCACCTAGGGTTAGCGCTTGAGTGGAGTGTCGAAGCACATGTCCATAGACACTTCAACACATCTCCACAAAGACTTCAACATGAGGACACACCTCAAAGACAGAAGCACAAAATAATTCTATTCAATAATCAAAAGTCTGAGATTTCCATCTCTTACATTGCATATAAATAGGAAGAAGAGTTCGAGGACGAACTCGAGTCTTCTTCATCTTGCATCTGTATACATGGTGTACGTGAAGCACTTCCTTTGTAGCATTTGCTCTTGATCTCTTCTTCGATTGTTCTGACTTCTTTGGATGGAGTGTGACTTGCTTTCCACTGTGCATGAATGTGTATGTGTTGTCACGCATACCATGAGCGCCACTTTCGTCATACATCCATGGGCGACGCAACAAAAAATCACCTCTATCCATTGGTAGCACATCACACCAAACTGTATCTTTCGAATCTTCACCAAAGGCAAAAGTTACTTGGCATGTATGTCACGCTTGCACTTCATCACCTGTCATTAGCCGTTTGACAAAGTAGGGACGATTGTGCTTATAAACCTTTAGCTTCAAGCGATCAACAAGAGTTTGAGAGATGATGTTTTCACAACTTCCGTCATCAACCACAACTGTGCAATTTTTCACATGTATTGTACCTATTGAACGAAACATATTTTTCCGCAACCCTCTCAAACTCTTGAAGTGAGTGCATTTTGGACATGTATTGCTTCTCAACAGTAGGCGTATAAGGAGCATGAGAGCTTCAAGACCCTCCCCAAGACCTAGTACCTCCACTTCCTCTGTGTCATTACCCTTAGGATCATCTTAAGTATCTTTCACATCACCTGCATCTTCAATGAGGTGAGTGCATTTTGGACATTCCATTGCGCGATGCCCCTATTGTTTACAATAGAAACAGGTGATCCTATTCTGACATTCAGGCTTGGAGAAAACTTCTTCCGACGAACCACTTGGTTAAGAATCTTGCAATGATGAAGTCTTTTGTGCAGCCCATTTAGATGCACTAAATTTCCGGGCTTGATAATTTGCAATATCCTCAGCCTTGATGGCATGTTCGATGATTTCATCAACATTATCAAAATTCTTGAATGCAAAGATATGTTGTATATCAATTCCCAACCCATGAAAATATATGTCAACTAACACATCATCAACCTCATTCAAGCCACAACAAGCTTGTATTGTCATGAATTCTTCAGAGATCTCGTCGGTAGTTGACAGGGAGGAACTTTTGTTGCAAAAGATTCTTCATTTCAATCCATGTCTCAACAAGATCTATGTCTTGGTTCCTCCTTTTCTTTTGTAACTCAACCCACCATATTGCAACATAATTGCGAAATTGAGTTGAAACCAGAGTGACTTTAAGGCCCTTAGTCATTGCCTTGTGTGCAAAAATATTTTGTACGCACAGTAACCAATCCATAAATTCATCTAAATTCAATTTTCCATCACATTTAGGAATCACTACTTTAATTCCTAAATCTCGATCAACATTGATTATCGGTTGATTTCGTTGATTCCGAAAATTTCTTCCATCATTTCAGTGAATAAGTATGCCAATTAGTTTCTAAATTGGCTAATGTGGTTTCCATTCTTGCAAGAGTTGCTTGCATTTGGTTACTCGTTGCGGGTAATTCTGCAATGGTGCCAGTCAATTCTTCCATGGATGAAGATGAAGATTCCACTTCTACATGATTCTTAGTTGGCATTTTTTTAATGCAAATTAAAGACTGACAGGAAGACCATTCATGAGGCGTATTGGGTTGGTGTGTGGTGGATTTTGTCTAGGATTTGGAATTTGGGAAGCAAAAGTGGGTGGGTTTGGTGTGCCATGGATTTCTTGTGAAGGGGTTTGGCAATGGGTGCTTTGGATTCGACGAGGTGACGATGAAACAAATGGATTTGAGGATGGATAGATAGGGGTAATCACGTCGATCGATCACGAGGATTGTTCGGCTCTGATACCAACTATATTTAATTTGCATTAAATACATATGAATGACTGCAAGACCATTCATGAGGTGTACTGGGAAGCAATTCGTGTGGAGCACATGCCAAAACAGTCTCATATGAGAAGATTTACGCCTCACGAAATAAAGTCATCGCAGATACCAGCAGACCATGTTGTGGGAACCGTGGCAGAACATATGCAGATTAAAATGGCAGAACATATGCAGATTAAAAGGCCAGAGCAAGACACCGAAGATTCCACGGCTACATTTGGCCCCGAATTTCCTTCTATGGGTAATGGAGATCAAAATATACAAGCAATTAGGGAAGAAGCATCGGCTGTTGATATTTCCCCACATTGATTCTGTCTTCAGGGATTAACAATGGAAACTCGGAGCCTTGTGAATTGATGGTGCAAATTCCACACATGATGTATCCAACGGTTCGATCGCACATCCACACACAATTCGGCTATCAAAACAAAAGATGTGTCATGCATATTTCAAGTTGGAGGAAAAGATTGCATAGGGTTTTCAAGATGTGTGCACAAGCTCAAGCTCAACCAACAGATCGAAAGTTCGTCCAATTGACCTTCGACCCCCAAGAGGACATGTACCGAACTCGAGGTCAAGTTCTTTCCAAGCCCGGGGAGAATGATGTAGATAGACAAAAGGCCACACGTGAAGGGCCCAAGTAGATTTAGGATTTTTATTCATTAAGCATATGTCATTAGTTTCTAATTTTATTTAAAGAATTGTAATTAGAATAGGATTATAGTTTGCTTAGTTTCCCAGTTTAATTAGGTTTCTTAGGCCCTAAGTTATGTTTCATATTTATATGGCATTGTAGAAGATGGATTTTCAGAGGTCATTAATTGAATTGGGTTTTCCCATTGAGGTGCGTCCTCATTATCGTCTCTGCGGAGACTTGTTGAAGTGTCTACGGACACATTCTTCGGCACTCCACGCAAGCCCTAACCCTAAGGCCTGCATCATAATATGTATCCTTTCTTACGATCTTCCTGATAAAACGGTGATGATTAAAGTGGCTCAATCCCATAGAGATGAGTTTGCATCTCTCTCCCTCTCTCCCCCACACACGCACACAAAGACAACATTATCACACACACAAGCGCACACAAACACACACAGATAACATTATCTCACAAACTAGCATTCGCCTACCTTCAACTCTTGGAGAAACAGTTATTTTTGAACAGACAATTGTCTTGTCTTCACCAAGTGAAAACTTCAAATCCACCTAAAATACAAGAAATTTGTTAGAATCAAGAGAATTCAGCAATTTTCATAGCATGCATGAAAAAGCAGTACAATGATATGAAGAAGGGAACCATTAGAAAAATGATATGAAGATGGGTAACCAAAAAGCATTAGAAAAGCCTTTGTTAAACATAGCAAGTTCAGAATAAAGTGTGAACCCTTGAACTTAAGTTGTGCACTCAAGACCATCACCAAAAGAGCAAAGCAGCAACTTAGGTCTTAAAATGCTATACTTCAATAATACCATTTTGCCATGTAAGAAAGAATTATATAAGTTACTAACTAAAATAACAAACTCTTAGGAAGAATAGGAAAAATGAGAATCTATAGCACTGAAAGATAACGAACGTAATATACATGTGAAGTTTGTGTATGGAATAATTGAAGGCAAGTGAATATGAGTGGAGCTGAAACAGACAAGCATAAAAATCTGACACCACACCTGTATCATAAAATAAATACTTTCACCTAATACAGAAGGTAGACTTTTGAATGATATTCAAGTACAGTCTTCCACCCTTTTTTCCATAGTAATGAATCAGTGATTCTATTTTGATTTTTATGCAACTAGCACACACATGGACAACATCTAAGCTCTCTCTCTCTCTTTTTATCTTCTTTCTTTTCTTTTTTTTTTTGGGACTGGAAAGGTAAACATGTAAGCTAATCATCTTGACTTGCAGCACATAACATTGCTGGACCATAGCCAAAAAGAACAACAATGTGACAATCATAACCACGCATTTGAGTTCTGGAGAGAGAATGGATCATTGAGTGAAAGGGACCAAAGTTCCATAACCACCCAGTATACTTCTTTATGGCAAGATAAGTACGATTCAAAGATTAATATTGTTGAAAAAATATGACTTTAGGTCTATTTGCCAACATGATAGGCCCACAACCCATGTTACAAACAATGCCAAATAATAAACAGTAAAATCTAGGTGCTAGTGCTGTGTACAAGAATTGATTCACTGAGATTTTTTCCAAATAGCAGAAGGAAATATTCCTCCGCCGTAGCTCACCTGTTTAGGGACATGGGTGTGTGAGTAGAGTGTATGAGTTCAAATCCGTAACGTAAAAATAAAAATAAAAGAAAAGGAGAAGAAAACACCTTAGGTTTTCTACATAAAGATCACTTGGAATAATGTGTGAATCAGCAGAATCAAGGCCATTAGGATGAGTGCTGACTGCAGAAGCATAATCAAGAGGTCTATCGAGGAGAACTCAGGATATCATTAACAAGTAAATAAATAAAGAAAACCATATCCCCAGTAACTAATCTAGATATGAAAGAAATTTCTGCAATGTTGTGGCACTTATCACTCATATAGCTAGCAATCTCAAAATTATACAAAAACAAGAAATATTGATTGTAAATATAAATAGAATTCATGTGTACAATCATCATAATAATCAAAGTTGTATCCCATCCATCTGTGTTCAGGTCACGGTTTCAGAAATTGGGGGAGTTGACTCAGACTCGGCACCTTCCAAATTGATCCAACACAGCCCCCACCCCTCTGGCTGAGTTCTATGGGGAAAAGGTTAAAATTATTTTCTTTTTCCGAATTTTTTTGTTCTGAGAAGATGTTAGAAAATTTTATGGTCCATTTGCACTCATTTTAGAAGATGAAAACCACATTTTGTGGAAGATTCAGCATTCACAGTTTGAAGGTAATGTTCATCTGACTGAATGAAATCAATTGTGACCACCTATTATCACTTAAGTTCATTCTAAATAAATAAAACACGTGGATAAAATTTATAGGATATCATGTTCTACTTTCTGAAGTTCTTTTATTATGTTCTGTAATTTTAAAGTTTTTGGCCGAATCAGTCCAGTCCAACTCCACTCAAGGGGACCTGAGTCGCCCCTTCTGTTCCGCCGAGTTCTAAAGCCTTGTAATCTGGTGTCAACTTGTGAGTTCACTTCCCCACTCATCCATTCTCAAGGCCAACCTCTCAGTCTCCTTACAGCGTAACATGCAGCTTGCAACTGCTATCTTCCAAGTCCGTAACTGCTTACCCTTCTCCTAGTGAGATTACTGATGAATATAAAAAGAAAAAAAAAGGCAAGAAATAACAAATCACCAGAAAAAGTTTCCACAAATAAGTGTCAACTAGGACCCCGACCGTGAAGTTAGCAATACTATTAAATACATAATACTAGCAATGCGAAAAAAAAAAATACAAAAGGAACTATGGCAACATGCTCTTTGCTGCAAATAAAAAATTGAAGGAAATCTAGACTGAAATTTTCTGTTCATACCGCATCAAAGAAATAATCAGGCTCCTTATAATCCTTCAAAAAGATCTCCTTTGGGACATCCATCTTTGGCTCTTCAACCTGAGTTGGTACGGGCTCTGTTGCGACTGAACAAATTAATCTCCTATTGGTTTGCTTAACCTTCTGAAATAAAGTAGCAAAATTTGTCAAAACCATGACCATATCATGAGGGAAAATTAGGGCACAAAATAATCTGTAGACCATTCTCTCATTTGGGATGACTTTAGCTTTCAGGAAAAGTCATTGCATTTAGGAGTTGAAGAAAGCAGATGGGAGAATTATAGGTTGGAGTCCGTCCACATTTCTGGTTCGTCTAAATTTCTTGGTCCCACAATTCACAGATGACACCCTATCATGAGATAGACAGTATGTAGACTGGAAGTACAACCAAACTGCCAAATATGATATTAATCATGAAAATCATCAAATGTAGAAATGAAGACTTCTTCAGTTAAGTAATTAACAAATTTCTCTCTCTCTCTTACAGTGTTTTGAAACGGACACGGCCATCTCCAAGTCGAGCAAATCAGACTCGAACAGGTCCCGCCTCCATGTCCAAAATTGGGGTTCTTTTGGGTGGTCCAATGGAGGAGAAAGGATGGTGAAGGATAAGGAGAGTCTGAGACTAAGTGTAGGAGAAAGGACTGGGCCCGTGTTAACATGCGCAAGCAGAGGAGAAGGTGGAGGATTATGTATGCAGAGAAGGGTTGTTTGTTGAATTGAAGAGGAGTTGAAGAGGTGGAGTTTTCATTTTCTGTTTGAGATGGAGAGCATCAGTTTGTTTGGGACATTTTAACATTATGGGGGTTACAGTTTTCTTTTCAATCAAATTAAGAAATTGGAGACGCTAACCTGACAAATATTAAATGTAAAACCAAGAATAAAAGCTCATACATAACATCAAAAGGATTCCAGACGTAAATGTATAAAGATACTAGAATACAAACACAAAAAACTTCATGGGTGTGACCATATGAAGAATAAATGACCTTGAGACAATTGAGATCAAAATTTCCGCATTGCAATGAAGAACCAATGAGGAAATACAACGATCTGTATAGAATTTAGCAACCCTGGCTCTGATTTTGGAAACAGATGGGAGAACCCAACACAAACATAGTGAAGTTGCAAGTCGCTAGATCAGAAAAGTGTTTTGTTATTCTGGGTTCTTTGATTAAAAGAAAAATGAAACAAGTGAAATCAGTTCTTAAAATGGGAGGCTGCCAGGTTCTGTGTCTATGCGTATTTTCTCAGGATTTGCAATTGGGAAAGGGAGATGCTCTGTTTTTCTGGAGAGAAGGTGAGGCTTTAGGGTAAGAAAAATGGGACAAGAACAAACACAGCCGAGTCAGGTAGGACTCAGCCAAGTTTGAACCAACTCAACTTGACCCAACCCCTGCCGAGTCGGGGGCCAAGTCCAATTTTTGAACTGCAGCTCCTTTGTGATCAGTGGTAGGCTCATTAAAAAAAGATTATGAATTTAAGACGAGCTTAAGGCCCACTTGCCTACTTTAAATCAAATTCCTAGGAATTCAAAGGGGTTTCATCAAAAAGGTTAAGAGAAGCAGAGTGAAGGCTCTAAGGTGGAGATAGATGGCATCATCAATTCCCTAGGATTTAATTTAATAGGGTGACGTTCGGAATCACTAAGTCCCCCTTTGGATCTTCATATTTAATCCTTCACTTTGGCCCTTTTGAATCTTTGATAGAAAAGCACCGCTTAGAAATCCTAAGAATTCCATATGAATTGAATAAAACAGGCCCTAATGGAATTTTAATTATATTATAATTTTCACTTTCGAAAAAAAAAAGGCCCCAATGGAAAAGGAAAATAAAAAGGGTAAAAGCATATGTAAAGAAGAAAATAAAGGTCTACCCAGAAGAAAAAGGTTACTGATCTCATCTATGAAAGACTATTCAAAACATAACTATAAAAAATAAAATAAATAAAAAAGAAGAAGGTTCAGAAAAGCACTGCTTAGAAATCCTACGAATTCAATATGGATTGAATAAAAAAGGCACCTAAGGGGGAAAAGAAAAAAAGAGAAAAAAGAAACATTAATAACAGCATTTGTAGTGATTAGTGAAGAAACTGAACGCGCTAACCATGAGAAAAGGTTACCGAATTCATCTATGAAAGAGACTTCAAAACATAACTATAACAAATAAACAAATAAACAAAAAAAAAAAAAAAAATCTCTCACCTGACCCAGGCGAAATGATATAAACGAGGAACCCACACAAATCCATCCATGTATGTACATGAAGAAAGGGAACAAACATGAACAAGGATAATTGTAAAATCCCCAATCCTGGAAAATGCATAGTATATTCATGTTTGAACTAGCACAGATGGGGACCTTAGTAACCCAAACTGTTGATCTGGGGCACCACAGTGGATGACCATGGACCATAAATCATCCCAATGGGATGACTGTCACAATCCTATGTTCCTAGTTCATAACTCTTTATCTAAGGGCTGCAATATATGGAAATAAATAAAATGGCATCTCATAATAAAAGAAAAGATAACTATCGAACAGCTAAGGTCTTCACTCTACAGTTTATGTTTAGGATAATGGTCTAAATAATAGAGCAAATGAAAAGTAGGGAACAAATACACATATAAGCTAATTACTAAAGATCGAAACTCCAACAAGTGGACATGAGCAGGAGAGACAAAGGAAAATTCATTTTCTAAAGCATTTTAAAGGAGAAAGACAAATGAACTACTGTACATAATTTACTTCCATGGTAGTGGTAAAAACTAACTTGTGTTCATAAATAACCTGTTTTCTGTAAAGCTAATTTATGCCTAGGTAGACTAAAGTATATTAAAAAGATTCTTTGAAAAGATCCATTTACTTCCATGGATAAGTTCCCTATTGCTTGATTGTTTGGAGTAAGATTTGCAAAAAATTGTTGCAGTTTAACTAAAATATAATGATTAAGTTAATTTAAACAATTTTAAGGTTTATACTGAATCTTGGAATCCTATTTTAGGGATTTTCCAAAACAGACAACCCATACTATCTAGATATGTGTCACACTCATGCAAGTTAGGACTAAACAATACAACAACATGCATAGAAATGATCACCTGCAAGCTGCTTGCCTGGTGCTTGCAGCCATTTTGTGGTGCATATGGGCCATTATTAATCCAGGAGAAGATTGGAATTTGGAAGGTCCATGGACAATCAAGGATGGCCCAAAAATGAGCCTAACTAGAATATAATAACAGTCAATCTTGACACATGAAAATCTAATAGGGAAAAATAGCGTGTTTCGACTCAACAGTGAGTATCACTCTCATCAAAATCAAATTGGGCTAATTCACAAATGTAGGTAAGTGCAAGAGGTTGGATGGATCCCAAGTGGGCCCCATACAAAACTCACACATGCAAAAATCTCTTAGTTGATTATATGTGTATATTTGTGTGCTTGTGCATGTATGAAAAGAGAAGAAAAGGCTTGGACTTTAAAGTACTCACCAAAGACGGATGTGAAAACTGACTTCTCCGACGACACGTCACCTACAAAAAAAAAAAAAAAAAAAAAACTTTCTGCTTAGTTAAAATCATATTGGATAAATGGATATATAAAATGATTGTGTTCAAAATTTTAAGAACATTATTTTATCATATGAAGTCCGTAACACATGTATAAGGGAGCAGAAGTAAGTGTGAGAACTATTTATGGGGAGACAGGTTATTTTCCAGTGACCTTTGGCTTGAATCAGTGGTCACCTTTAAGCCCTCACCTCTTTGCGTTGATTATGGAAGAGTTAACTACTCATATTTAAGAGGAATACCTAAGTGTGTGCCATTTACAGATGATATAGTGTTAGTGGATGAATCAAGAGAAGCAATAAATGTGAAACTTGAGAGATAGCGAGAGGCTTTAAAATCAACTGCACAAAGGAAAAATATATAAATTGCAACTTTAGTAGAGATGAACATAAAACTGAAACGCCTATGAGAATTGAAGCTCAACAAATACTGAAAAGAGAATCCTTCAGATAAGTAGGCAGGCTTGATAATTAGTAAAGATGGAGATATTGAGGAAAATGTCGAACATAGAACGAGAATAGGATGGTTGAAGTGAAGACTTGCTTTTGGAATACTTTGTGATCACCACGTACCAGCAAGATTAAAGGAAAAAATTTATAGGACAACGATTAAACCAGCTATGACCTATGGAGGAGAATGTTGTCCAATCAAGAAGCAACACATGCACAAAATGAGTAAGGCAAAGATGAAAAGGTTAAGATGGATGTGTGGTAAAATTAGAAAAGACAACAAAAAATAAGTGATTTTGGGCACATTTAGGGGTAACATCAATAGGTGATAAATTAAAAGAAACTTGCCTGAGATGGTTTGGATATCCAACGCAAGCCAACAATGGCAACATTGAAGAAAAGTTTTTCTACACAAGTTTAAGGACAAGGAGTTGGCCGAAAAGTATCAGTAGTAAACCTAGATATGAAGAAGTGCAACCTATTTGAGGTTTTGGCCCAAGATAGATCGAAATGGAGAAATTGAATTCATGTATCCAACCCCAAAAGAGTTGGGACTTGGGAGTTGGGACAAGGATTTGATGATGATGGAAGAAAATCCCTAGTTCAATTGAAAGGTAATTGTGTCAAAACACTCTCCTTCATTAAAAATACATAATTATTGCCACAAAAGTCTATTTGCTATAAATATATTGGAAAAAATTCCTCTTTTATAAACCCAAACCCTTAAATTTCATGAGACACCTTTCCTTGTCTCGTAATACAAATAGATATTAAACCCTGAGGGGTAGCTCACTTGGCCTACGACTACGGTTTGCTGCCGAAGGTTGAGGGTTGAAACTGTGCTACCATACTGGGCCACAGGGAATTTACTCGGCTCCCCCTAGGCCCATAGGGATTAGTCCGGTTCAAAGGGCTAGGACACCCTCTGTTATCAAAAAAATATATAGAAATAGATATTAAAGAAAAAAAATTCAAAAATATAGTACATGACATGTAAAAACAAAAAGGCAAACATCAAGTTTCTAGAATACGCCTTCTTTTTAAAAGAGGGATTCGAAATATGCATCGCAAGTGTTGTTTGCAACTAATGGATTCCTAAGGACTTCAAGCAATAGTGAAAGATGACACGGCTTACTTCAAAATGGCTAGTTTGCTACTAATCCAAGAAACCAAAGTTTCCGGAAATGTTGAATGTGTTATCTGAAATAATTTGGGGTCGGACGGGCTTGGGTTACATCAAGAGGGTGCATCCAGAGGCCTTACTTCTATTTGGAATGAGGGCATTCATATTGCAGAAGACGTTATGAAAATCTCAAAGAATTTTATGCTCTAAACTGCATTATGTGGATGAAGGTTTTATAAGGGCAGATGCTTATGTCTATGGGCTAAACAATGAGGCGCCCAGAAGGAAGCTTTGGGTCGTACATTCTAAGAAGACCGATCATAAGAATGTTCCTTGGTGTATAGAGGGATATCATAATATAGTTCATTTTCCACACGAATAGACACATTACCCAAAGTATAGCAAACGTTTTGGACTTCGTTAGAGAGAGTTGATTGATCTATCATTGATTGGGGAAAAGGTTCACGTGGTCCAATAACAAAGCCAAGTCTGCTATGAGTAGAATTGACCCTATTCTTATTTTAAAGGAGTGGGATAAGCACTATGCGGGAACTGTTAAAGTTGCCCTACCGAAGCAGCTTTAAGATCATTCTCCTATTAAGCTCATGTCGGCAAAAGTGAATTGGGGTCCAAGGCCCCTAAGATTTTAGAATCATTGGTTGATGCACAGGGACTTTTTGCCTAGGGTCATGGAATGGTGGTTCGAGTTGGATATCCAGGATTTTGCAAGATTCGGATTATCAAAGAAGCTCCAAGGTCTTAAAGGTAAAATAAAGAATGGAACAAAGAGGTTTTTCTTTGTCTATTAAAACCGTTATGAAGACGACGATTGAAGAGGCGGCACAGGTTGAGGAGAATAAAGAGCTGAATCAAGAAGAGCTCATGGTCATCTATGAGGTAATGAAGCAATTATGGAATTAAATCGAGTGGAGGAAAATCTCTTGGGGACAAAAGTTCAGAGTTTAATGGCTCAAGGAACGTGATAGGAACTCTAACTTTTTCGATCAAACAAAAACGTTAGAAAGAGGGTTAATTTTATTGGCAGAATTAGGCAATGGTCACAGTTTTATTGATACTCTCAACAGAAATTAGAGAGGTGGCTGCCAGTTTCTTCGAAGACCTCTGTTCGGGTAAGTCTTCTCCTACACCATCTTCAGAAGAAGCCTTCTTTCATTCGGCTCCTCCTTTTTTTACTTTTTTGTTATGTTTTTGTTAGCTCTTTGTTTGGTTGTTTTTTCGGGTTGGCTGTTTTGGCTTAATCCTTTTTGGTGCAATAAAGTTTAACTGTTACCAAAAAAGTAAATTGAAGAGAGCATTCGAAGAGGATGAAATTAGCAAAGCTATGGAAGATCATGCAAGTAATAAAACGGCAAGACCAGACAGTTTCAGCTTATCCTTTACTGGGGATGGGTGGTCTTTTCTAAAGCAGAAATTTTACGACATATTAACAAAATTCCATCATAGAGGTTGGGTGAATAAAGTGCTCGATGCTACCTTTCTAACTCTTATTCCGAAGATTTCAAATCCAGCAGAATTAAAGGCCCATTAGCCTAGGGGGTCTGCGGCTATCTAAGATTTTGGCTAACCAGTTAAAGAAGGTTCTCCCTCATATTATTAGTACCTTCAAAGGGTTTTTTGTGCATCAAAGAAAGATTCTTGATGAGGTTTTTTGATTGCCAACGAACTTACCAATTCAAGAAAGCATTCCCACAAAGACAAATCATTTTCAAAATTTACTTAGAGAGGGCTTATGAACATGTAGAGTGGAATTTTGTAGCTTACATGTTGGAAAGATTTGGCTTCAGAGATACATGAGAACGGGTGAAAGAATGATCTCAACTACTTCTCTATTTTGGTGAATGGGTCTCCTTCTCGTCGGCTTCAACACTCTTCTTAGACAAGGCAATCCGTTGTCTCCATTTTCCTTCACTATGGTTGTTTAAGCTTTATAGCTCTTCTTTCTAAGGCCAAGGAGTCGGGACTTGGATCTTATTAGGGTTCTTCGAAGGGGATTGTAATAGGGAAGCAATTACTCATCTTCACCTTCGGCTTGTTGATGATACTATGTTATTAGTTCCTCCCATTAGGAGAGATTGTGGTTCTACAGCGAATTTTGAGACGTTTTCAATAGACTTCAGGTCTAAAAGTAAATTTATCAAAAAGTAGATTGGTGGGTGTAGGGTGTATGGATAATGTTCTTCAGCCAATGGCAGATATATTGAATTGTAGAATTAGGAGGCTCTCATGTCAGAATCTTGGTCGGCCAATTGGGACCGATCTGAGATCAAAAGATTTACAGTATCCGGTTATTGAAAAGTTTGAGAACAAACTTTCTTCTTTAAAAAGACAAAATTCGTCTATGGAAACTAGAATTCTTCTCATCAAAGTAAATATTTCCAATTCACCAATGTATTACATGTCCTTGTTTAAAATGCCAAAGGTTGGGAGGGGGGATAGAGACCGTTTTTGTTTGATGATTGGTTTTGGGTAGGTCCTCTATTGGTCTTGTTTCATTGGTTGTTTACAGCGGCATCCAATAAAGAGTCTTCTATTGAGTGTTATACTGTTATTCCTCTCTCTCTCTCTCTCTCTCTCTCTCTCTCTCTCTCTCTCTCTCTCTCTCTCTCTCTCTCTCTCTCTCTCTCTCTCTCTCTCTCTCTCTCGTGTCTCTGTGTGTGTGGTTGGTGGTGGGTTCGTTGTCCTGGTTGATATTCTTTCATAGTGTCCATCAATTTGCGGAGTACGAGTATGAGTCCCTTTAAGATTGCTTTCTAACGCGTTTATTTGCAGAGATGAAGGAGTTTTTAGCTCTACCTTGTCTTTTGATGTTTAGTTTTCTTTTATTCTTTCTTTGATGTTTTTCTCTCGTTGTGCTTTGTTTCTTTTTTTTGTGAAATAAAAATTTTACTGTTATTAAAAAAAATGATGTTGCCTTGTATTTGGAAGCCTTCTACCTCAAAGCAGTTCCCTTCCAAATCCTTTTATTTCTTATCATGTCCGTCTAGATGGGGTTGTCCCCTCCTAGAGTGGAGGCATTTTACTAGCTTGCATGATGCAACAGCAACAGTTGCCAACGTGAGACAATCATGGGCTACACGTGGGACCCATTGATGCTTAAGAGTTTTTCTTAATTGTTAATAATTTTAATTTTAGCAAAGACTGTAATTAGGATTAGTTTCTAATTTGAACAGGATTCTTATTTTTGTTTCTAAGTTTGATTAGGATTGCTTCTTAGGACTAAAGTATCTTTTATTATAAATAGAGCATTGTAGAGATCAATGATCTCGGATTTGGAGTTAATAAAAATTTTCCTTCGTGGGTTTATCGTTGAAGAGTGTCTTCATCTTGTGATTGTTCATGTGCGAACCCTAATTGTGCTCTGGCACTTGCGATCCTAACCCTAAATTGCATCAATTGGCATAAGAGCAAAGATCCACATCGCTCCAATCCGTGTCCGGTCACCGATCGGAGCATATCCATTGTCCATCCTCCATTCCATACAACCCATATCCTTCCACCACCTCTCCACTTCTGAAAACCCACCAAACCCAAACCATCTTCCCGCAACCCGAAACCAACCCTCGCCAAAACCCATCCCGTTACCATCATCACCATTCCCGTCACACCCCATCCACTGTCAACCCTAGCCACACCAAATTCGCCCAACCCAGCCACCTCTCACACCCGCCAACAGAACAGACTTTTCCTAGTTCATCGATTCATAAACCCACCACCAAAAACTCTTCCAAAAAAAAAAAAACAGAGGGCAGAGAGAGGAAGAGAATAAAAAAAAAAGCGAGAGAGAGAGAGAGAGAAGAAGAAGAAGAAGAAGAGAGAGAGCATAGGAAGGAAGAGACAGAAGGCGTACCTGTCACCGGAGACAAACGCACCTTGCCAACAATCAGCAGCATCATCTTCAACATCCCCTGGCGTTGTCTTCACTAGCGCCAACCAGCATCACAGAACGAAGGGATTTCAAGACCTTTTACTTCCATCACACAAGGCCTAAGCAAAGGAAATCACGTGCCATTCATTGCACGTGTCTTAGCTAACTATTGCTAATTGGGCCGGATTTAAGTCACACTGGACCATTTACAGTAAGGCCCAAAAATCAGTTAAAGTACAGAAATCTCTAGCACAGTCAATACAGTAAACAGTTGGAACAGTCAGTGTCGGATTGACCAGATCAACAGCCAGAATTTATTCTTGCGATTGTAAGGCCATCCAGCATCGGATTTCAAATCCGTTTTCACCTAAGGGTTTGTGGAGAGCAGATCTATACATCAAGTCATTAAAAAAAATCATTTGAATTTTAAAAAAATGCCTCCCAAGAAGCATATAGAAGTGGAGTCTTCATCTGCACATGATGAGGACTTAGAGGAACAGTTGCGGAATTATCGGCAACAATGGTTCAAATCCAAGAGGCTCTTGCAAGGATTGAAACCCGATTAACCAATTTGGAAAATAATCGGCGTGAAGATAATCACAGAGATGATGGAGGACATTTTCGGAATCAACGAGATCCACATGTAGTAAATGTTAATCGAGATTTGGGTATTAAACTCGTGATTCCTGAATATGATAGAAAATTTAAGCCCGGTGAATTCATAGATTGGTTAGTGTGTGTTGAAAATATTTTTGCACACAAGCCAATGACGGATGGTCATAAAGTTACATTAGTGGCAACTCGATTTCGCAATTATGCTGCGATATGGTGGGCCGAGTTGCAAAAGAAGAGAAGAAACCAACATATTGACCCCGTTGACACATGGACCAAGATGAAAAATCTGTTGAAACAAAAATTCATTCCTGTCAATTACTCCAGAGATCTACGTTCAAGTTTTCAGGATTTGAAATAAGGACCTACGACAGTTGTTGAGTATTCTGAGGAATTTATGACCATGCAAGCTCGTTGTGGCTTGAATGAGATGATGGTGTCTTAGTTGACAGATACTTTCATGGGCCTACACTTGACATACAACATATCCTCACATTCAAGCATTTTGATAATGTTGATGAGATTGTTCAGCATGCTATCAAGGCTGAGGGGATCGCCAATCATCAGGCCAGAAAATTTAATGCATCTAAATGGGTTATGCAGAAGAATTCCTCAATTGCAGATTCTAAACCAAGTAGTTCTTCGGAGAAAGTTTTCACCAAGCCCGAAGGTCAAAATAGGATCACATGCTTCAATTGTAAACAACAAGGGCATCGTGCAATGGAATGTCCCAAACGCATCCACTTCATTGAGAATGAAAGTGATGTGAAAGATACTCCAGATGATCCTAAAAAGAATGAAACAAAGGATATAGAGGACATTGGGCCAGAGGAAGGTCTTGAGTCACTCATGGTCATCAAAGAGACTACCTCAACTACTGAGAAGAAATGGTTGCGAAATAATATTTTCCGCTCCAAAAAAATAGTCAATGGTCAAGAATGTACGGTAGTCATTGATAGAGGAAGTTGTCAGAACATTATCTCTCAAGCTCTTGTGGATTGAATGCAGCCGAAAGTTAAGAAGCATCATCGTCCCTACTTTGCTAGATGGTTAATGACAGGAGATGAAGTGCAAGTACGGTATGCCTGTCCAGTAACCTTTTCTATTGG
Organism: Cinnamomum chago; assembly: GCA_038049695.1. Taxonomy (NCBI): domain Eukaryota; kingdom Viridiplantae; phylum Streptophyta; class Magnoliopsida; order Laurales; family Lauraceae; genus Cinnamomum; species Cinnamomum chago. The sequence goes on from CP142451.1 coordinate 13,998,824, forward strand.
TGAAGATTATATAGACACAATCTGGCATAATGTGGTACCCATAGATAGTGGTGATATCTTGTTGGGTCGCCCATGGATGTATGACAAGAACGGCACTAATGGCATGCGAGACAACACATACACATTCATGCATGGTGAAAAGCAAGTCACGCTCCGTCCCATGAAACCGGCGCCATCAAAGAAAGGATCAAGCTCTTGTTTCACCAAAGAAGCACTTCAAGTACGCACTATACACAAAAGCAATATCAAGAAGAAGAGCCGAGTTCGAGGTCGAACTCTTTTCCAACCTGGGGAGAAAGATGCTGCAACAACAGTTGCCAACGTGAGACAATCATGGGCTACACGTGGGACCCATTTATGCTTAAAAGTTTTTCTTAATTGTTATTAGTTTTAATTATAGCAAAGATTGCAATTAGGATTAGTTTCTAATTTGAATAGGATTCTTATTTTTGTTTCTAAGTTTGATTAGGATTGTTTCTTAGGAATTAAGTATCGTTTATTATAAATAGAGCAATGTAGAGATCAATGATCTTAGATTTGGAGTTAATAAAAATTTTCCCTTTGTGGGTTTATCGTTGGAGAGTGTCTTCATCGTCTGATTGTTCATGTGCAAACCCTAATTGTGCTCCGGCACTTGCGATCTTAACCTTAGGATTGCATCATTGCAGTGGCAGATAAGATTTCTACAATGGATAATCTTAGGAGGGGCTTCTTAGCAAATAATCTTTCTAACACTAGTCCTTTATATGAGAAGGAAGAGGAGTCAATTAAGCGGCTATTTTTACATTTTGAAGTCTCCTCGTTCCTTTGGTACAATTTCTTCCAGAAGTGGTGTCGCATGATGCTTACTGGGGATGTTGGGTAACATTGTTTTGATGCAGAAAAGTAAAGTTTAGTGGTAAAGGTACAGCCAAGCCAATAGTCAAATTTTATACCTTTATCCTGTTTGGGTGGTTGAAAACTATGGTTAAGTTCCCAGCCACTAGCTCATTCCACCTTAAACTCACTTTTACTAGGAAAAGTGAGGTAATGTTTGGTAAAGTAAAGTCCACACAAAAAAGTGCTTACATTTTTACTCACTCTCTCTCTCTCTCTAACACACACTTTACCTCATACAAAACAAACACAAACATTACTTCACCACGAACTTTATTCCACCTTTATCATGATGTGACATTTACTTCACCTTTACTTTACCAGTAAACAAAGCAAACATGCCTGTTAGGAGAATTGGTGGGTGCTTGGAGGATAACCCTTTTCATGACTGGAACCTGATTTTATGGAGGATATCCCCTTTGCCCTCGTTTGGCCCATTTGGAAAGAAAGGAATGACCGCATTTTTAGGGGGTTCATCTCTATCTTCTCAAGCTACCCTTCAAGGCAACAGTTTTGAGATTAGTTAAGTGAAAAAGGATATTGAGAGTGTCTTGTTGGACAGTAACATTCATAATTGGGAAGCTTCTACTGGGTGTGGTCCTACAAAGAAGAAACTGAGGGTGCAGTGATGTCTTCCTTCACTTGGCTTTTTTTAAATTTAATGAAGATGTTGTGGCTAGAGCTAGAGGTAAACCTAAGCATGCAGGTATGCGTGGCATTCATCATAATTGTAAAGGGGAGATTTTATTTATGTTCTAAAAGCACGTAGGTGTCAAAGAATCTAACGAGGCAGAGGTGTTGGCCATTTTAGCAGTCCAAATTTTCTCTCATTCCTTTCAAGACTAGTTAATTATGGAGAGTGATTCGTCCAATGCCATTTTGTGGGTTTCTTTGATGGATAAGGGTCATTGGAGATTTGATTTTTATATCAGGGAGATTAAATCTTTGGCTTCTTCGCTTCAAGTGATCTTCCGGCCTATTGGTAAATGGGAAAATGGTTTTGCAGGAGCTTTAGCTAAGCAAGGGGTGTCTATAGTCACTCCTTCGCGTGCTTCAATTATGAAATTTTGTGTCTTCTGTTTGGTGGATATGAGGCTGTTATACCCTTTTGCTTTCCTCTCTGGTTCTTTGGTGTTGTTATACTTCCTTCGTAATATAATTTATCGTTACCTTTCAAAAGAAAAATGGCTACTTATTACATAAAAAGAATAACACTTGCCATTAGAAATAAATAAATAAATAATAATTGACATGTGAAGGACAGTTGGATAGAAACCTCCTTTGAAATGTTGGGCTGATTTCTATAGATATTTTTTACTGGGTGTAGTGAAGAACAAACTGCATTTGTGGACAGGCTCTGCAGAACAAAAAGATCTACAATTTATTAATCACATCACAAACAAAATACCATATTGGAAATGACAAAAGATATATAAAAAAGGGTAAAAGAACCCAATAGATCTAAAATAAAACTTCAAAGTTCAAATGTCGCTTCCAAATCCCAAATAACATTTAAAGTTCAAAAGACGCAGAGCAAGAATGGAGACATCCAGGAAGAGGCACAATTGAGTTTAGGATAATAAAATTTTCAACCATTGACAAATCAGTGCAAGCCATACACAGGCCAACAGTTACTAAGTCAAAGCCTACAGAAGAAAACTTAAAAGATGGGAAAGGAACAACATAGAAAACAATATAATCAAATTGCCATAATAATTAAAGGAAACACAAATGATCGATAGAATTCTTCCATGTATCAAAAAAACCATGGGTTATAAATAAACATAAGCAAGAGAAACACTACAATCCATCAATCCATGAACTGATGAACACAGATATGCATTGAGACAAGGCCTTAATAAAATCTAGCAAGTGGGTCCCAAAGCTTGGCAACCCATACTGTTGAACTGATGTACGCAGCCATGAATTGATTGCACGTAATTACAATCAGAAAATCCTTGGCCTTTGATCTTCCAATATGCAATTATGAAAGGAACAGGTTACAAATGATTTCACTACAATAAGAAATTCCTTGACCTTTGATCTTCCAATACACAATTATGAAAGGAAAAAAGTCAAATATTGACTGTCTTGGATAATCCAGACTGAGAGTACAAGGTTTATCTGTATTGAAGACCATCAGGTGAACAGATCAGATTACATAAAATGTCTTAATATGTACAAAGTCACGGTGCAAGAATATATAATATATTCAATCAATATCATATACTTCCTCACAGAAAAACAAGTAACCAACATTGGAGATATTGGGCATCACATATCACATTGGTCCTCAAATATCAACACAGCTAATATAATATCTTTTAAATGGAATGTAAGACAAGCCAGCAATTCACTCTGGCAACTAGTTTATTCAACACACACTAGGCTGAAGTTATGTCATTTCTCTTGGATATCCATCATTCTGATGAGTCTATCTATCCCTTAGACATGGCAGACATGTACAATTCCCAGAACATTCCTCCGGTAGAATGCACCATGAATGGAGGACTTTCCAGTCCTTGAATCTGGACAGCTGTTGTTATTTTCCTTTGCTACTGCATTTGCAGTCCGTAAAAGTCCTCCACTTGACAAGATACTACAATCCGCACCGCATAATTACAGGTGCGCCCTATCCATCGTGGGCCTTGTCAGATAAATCATCTGGAGCTTATCTAAGTGCAAGACGTGCAGATATAAAGTTCTGCAAACAGGACTACATGGCCAACAATGGCCAAGCCTTGAAACCGTTATAAATCAAAATATCAGCATATCAGCCGCTATATTGGCCAATCTTATTTCTCTTTATTTTTATTTTAGTTTACATCGGTTGACTCAAATTACACATTGCAAACTGTGGTATCAGCTTCAACATGAATGGCTCAAATACAGCAGTAGAGAAGCCATAGTGACCAATATTTCATTCACATATCAGAAAGCATCAGGCTATGCCACGGATACGATAAAAACCAGTCTGTCATGTTCATATCATTCCAGAACAAAGCCAAAACCGTGTCTTATACATATAAAATACCATGTAAGAAGTGGCAAGCACAAGAAACATTATCATCATAAAGAGGAGAACAAATGCAGTGCAAAGAAAAAACAACTGCTTTCAAATTATCAAAGTCACAGATTCTACCAAAGCTATAAAACTGGAGGGAGGGGGAAAAACCAACAGTAATTTAGATTCAAGGGCAACAAATTCAATATAGGAATCTTGGATAATCACAAAGAAAGATGATATTAATGCCAAAGAGAAAACCCATTAGCAGCAGATGCAAACAAAAATGAAAGACACTGAAACCCATTACCACAAACTACTCAAAACATGGAAAAAGAATCCCAATATGAAACTTATCAATAGAGAAGTCTTGGATAATCACAAAAAACGATGATATTAATGCCAAAGAAAAAACCCATTAGCAGCAGATGCAAACAAAAATGAAAGATACTAAAACCCAATACCACAGACAACTCAAACAGTGGAAAAAAATCCCAATATGAAATTTATCAATAAAAAAACAAAACGGGTTTGGGATAATCACATGAACAGATGAGATTAAGCCCAAAAATCCCATCTTTGCCGGGGCCCATCCTCTGTAAGGCAGAATCAACCGAGCCATGAAACTGGAAAAAGATGCAATATTTGAGAGAATAACAGCAAGATAGAACGAAATAAGAGAGACCCAGATGATAAAACCCCACCAAGATGGAGAAAAGGGCCACAAACAGCAGAGATCAGAGAGAAAAAATAAGACCCGGATGAGAGAATGGCCTAAAAACGCTTGTTTTTATAGGAGTGAGGATAATTCGAAATATGGACAAAAGATTTTAAAATAAAAATTATATAAGAATACGGGTTTTTTTCTGAAGGAGAGGATCGTATCAGAACAGCTTTCATTCGGATTGAATTTGCAGTGCACGCAGAGAAATTTCATACCTTCGAAATCAGAGAGTGAAGAAGTAGAACTGAGAAGGATGAGGGCAGTGATTTTGATTGAAAGAATAAATGGCTTTTATATATATATTATCAATTTGGGAGAGAAAAGTCAAAGCGGTTTTGCCAAAACTAGGGGCGGGTCCTTCGATAGGTTTTTTGAGGTTTCGTTTTGGTAGTAGACGATATTTTTTGAGTTAGAGGATTCAGGCTTTAATGGGTCGTTTGTCATTAACTTATTGTCCATTTAGGTTATAGCAGTATCTATTTTGGGACATGTTTGGGTAATGGAGAAGATCTCTCGTTTTAAATGATATCGAGAAAAAATCACGTTTGTGTGAAGAGAAAAAGTGAGAGAGGATTTTTTAAATGAATCAAAATCCTCTTTTTCTCTGCCTCTCCCTCTCCCTTCGAATTTTACAAATCCATGGAGATTGAAAAAAAAAAAAACCTAAATTACAATGAGTGGCTCCTCCTTAGTGTTTCTTAAACTTAGAATGTAAGGACTCTTCTAATCAGAAATCCTCACCAAAGATAGTATAATTCCAAGGGTACCAAACATGCTCTTATTCTCTCAAAGCTTTCTTATTTGATTAGAGGGATATTTTTTACAAAGAATTAGGCTTATTAGGAATTTATTATATGATGTGACATTTTGTTCCTTGACATTTGGGTCATTTATCTATTAAAATAATCTCTTAGTTAGTCTTCATTTGATGCTTCTTGTAATTGACATTTGATCTTCATTTTTTACCACTATTAGCCTGTAAATTTTTTTCAAAGTCCCAAGTCCAAGATCATTATAGCAGGCTGACAACCGATTATGTCCAAATCATTGGTAGAACAATTCAAACTACTAATAGGCCGTTCAAGTATGCTCCAAGGCAGTTTCAAGCATATTCTGTCGGGTCAACCCTTAACCAGTCAAAAGCCTTATTTGATTATTCGACAAGAGGAAGTCCACATGGACCGAATGGGGGACCGGGCTAGAATCCGGTCCCCCATTCGGTCCGGCTAGTAGGGCTCATTCGACAAACATGACATTTGAATGCCCTTTCTAATCTAAACCTCCTCTGATTGTTGCAACCATGCTTTTGAGGCTGTGAATAGGACCATTGGGTTGCATTTCAGACAGGAAGTGACAACTTATGGCACAAAGTTGCTCTTCAAGATTTCTCTAACAGTATGAAACTTTGTCTAAAACTCCTATCAACCTCTCCAACATCCATAGCAAAGGTACTCAACATCTGAAAATATAACTAGAGGATTCAAGATTGTGCCTTAACCATGACAAATCCATAAAAACCATCAAAGTCACCTGTATTTTTTGGACCTTTTTTTTTTTTTTTTTTTCTCACTCAAAGAGTTTTGGATGTCCTTGACTCCATTGTATACATCGTTCCGATTTACCATGTATCAGCTCTAGAACAGCACAACTTTAGACACTCCGCTAGTACAAAAATCACTAAATCCCTTGAGAATTCACACCCCTAAGAAAAACAAGCGATATGCTTCTAAAATTGCCTAATAGACATCAAGATCCGTTCAAACCAATGCCCTAGTTTAGGCAACCACACTTGGAGAGTTTCGTAAGAGTTTTGTAACAATTTCAAGCAAGAAAGAAGAAAAGAGAGAGGAGATATTGTTACATTCAAACTGCTCATCGGCAGGTCAGTGCATTTCATTTTATGTACTTTCATATTTTTTTGTTTTTCCAGGTTAATGTAAATTACACCTAAACATCTTACACAATCCTACCAAATTCTTAACGCTTGAGTAGAGACAATGAAAATACTTTTTAACAATGTTCGTATAAAGCTTTGATTTTGAAGTTCTTAAATCATAGGCCCGTTGCTGAATCCTATGTCCATATAATGCTTGCTTGGCTTGGCCATATTATTAGACCCAATAACTCAAGAGCGGCTTGGACAAGCATTAGCTTGGCCACACTATGCTCATGAAACACCTGTACGTTTATATCTTTTACACGCTATATTTATAAAACCCATTTTCAGACACTCATGCCCAAAGCGGGAACCTATACATAAGAGTCTGGATCGTCCGAGGGTTTTCCCCGCAGCGACCATGAGAAAATCAATCAAGCTCCGCTACATTTTCCGTGGGGGATGCTTGTCATACCAGTAGTGTCTCTACGGTGACGTGGCGTAACCTCATTGGTCTGTGTTAGATTTTATGGTCTCAATACCAGTATATGATGAATAGATTGATTAATTAATTTATTTATCAATATAACCTTGCTTTTCCTTTCATGAGATGAATGGTGTTTTATATACTTGCACATAACTAATACAAATGACATAATGGTTCATGAGATGAACCGGAGTCCACAAGTATACTAGATGTAATACATGTGTATGGATGAGATCCACATACAGAAGATATGTATTACATATCTTATACTTAAATTATCTTCACAACCAGTGATGAGATTGGACATCTCATATGACAAGGTTACAGCATTTTGATCACTATGAGATAGTGTGATTTATCTCGATCATCAGAATGTAAGATTTTGTATCATGATGCTGGTACATTGGATGTATTGAAGGACCATAAGAAGCACTTTATATACACTGTCTTTATTTTAAGGTCTGCTCTCATAATTCCCTAGCAATAGGCTCATAATCGCGAGACATTAATGAACTCAAGTTTCTATCTATTCATATGCTTTGAGTCACCAATGAGTGAGGCCAATTGTAGGTCAACACCCCGGTGATTTGGGTACATGGTGGTAGAGCTGTGGGAACATTTAATGGTCAATATGGAATCTATCTCTAATATCCCCTTGTGCCAATTAATTGATTTATTATTGGTAAGTGCGCACCCATTCCAATTAAGAGTTAATTGAATCAGTACCAAATGATCATTATAATTAATTGGGGCTCAATGATAATAAGATATGGATCTAATTTGGTGGACAGGTCCATTTGATCAATGGATATAGATGGAGGGGCCTACTTGTGATACTGTGGAAGTTTAGGGTCTTCATTGTAATTTATTCCTAAGACTGGAGTGCAATTGCATTTATATAGTGGAGTTATTTGCAATTAACTGTGGGCCCGGATTGCACATGAGATGTGGGGTCGCGTGTCCCAGTTGGAGCCAGCTTTCTAAAGAATCCCTAGTGGTCCTCACGCTAGCCCAATATATTAGAAATATACTAATTCTACTTAAACTCTAAAATGAATGTTACTATTTATATTTAAAGTGAGACTTCTAATAGTAGTAATGGTAAGTTACTAATTAATAATGGAAGTATGACTTCTATTTTAATTATAAAGGAGAAAGTTACTAATAGTTGGGGAAGTAAGACTTCTATGGAAATTAGTAAGGGAGATGTTTATTAATTTGTAATGGGAGTTAAACTTCTATTTCAAATAGGAAAAGAGGAGTTGTGGAAGGCTATAAATAGAGGAATACTCCTTTCAAATTCGTGTATAATAATAAGAGCACTTTTAGCCCTCTTGTGCAAGAGTTGTACAAGTCATCTTCTACTCAAAGTTCCCCTCTCTTTCACTTTTGGTTCCTTAGAGTTATTAGTAGGGTTTTCTCTTAAGGATTCCACCATCTTCTTGAGAAAAGAGATCTAATACGGGACATAGCGTTGGAAGATCAAAAGGAGTTGAAGATTTTGATTTGGATTGTGAAGTTGTTCATCACCAAAGTAAATAAATCAAATCCTCCATTAGAGCACAACAAAGCTCAAAAGGTATATCTACATCCTTGTATGTTGTGTATTTCGTGGAAGCATGTTTATGTTCTGTTTTCTATCTTTTAGATAGTAGTTATTGTTGTACATGGCTATGAGATTGAGGAAATTGCATGCTGGATTGGGTTTGTTGCATTCTAGACAATTGATCCCTGCATTAAGCGGGTCAAAAGTTTTTGAAACCTGTCTGGAAGGCCCACCTATATTCCAACAGTCTGCTCACTGTCACCACGAGGAAAGTCCTCGCAAAATCCCGATTCTATACATATGGGGGCCCATATTGTTATTTCACCCGAAACATTGGTTCATTTCATCCCTTTCTTAAATGAAATACACAAATCCTGTTATGTTAAGTGCCTTTAGAATATTTCAGATCTTAAAAATAACAAAATTTAATATTAAGGTTGTGAGATTATGACTCGATTTCGGACTAAATGAATTGAAAACTAGAATGATTAGTGGCAGATCATGAATTGAAACCTATGTATTAGGCTACATGAATGGATTTCAGGCAAGATTTAGAACAATGTTTGGCGCCTTGACATTTTCTCAAGTAAAAAGGACAAGACGAGCATGGCTCTCTCTTTTGTTTTCCTTTTCTGCAGAGGACTTGATCCTCGTTTACTTAAACATTTTTAAATGAAACACATGACAATTTGTGAAGCCTGTCTCTATTGGATACAAGAATTATATCACTTAGATTTTACCCTCTTAAAAACACAAAACACAATATATTTCGGCGGAACATGCACTAAGCTAGTTTTCATTTTGTTAATAAGATCAATAACATTATGAAAATTAGTATGAGTCTTACATCTGTCTGAAAATCTCGGAAGCTCTTCACCCAGCCAAAACCCCTGGAACAGAAACTCGACCTTTGTTTCAAGTACATAAACTATTTATAAAAACGTGACAATGTTCAGAAAGGTCCCAAGTACCATTGTAGTTCAAATGTCTAAAAGACCGTGAAAGGGTCTAGATCATCTATAGCAGCCGTTACAGGCTCATATTGAGTTGATCAATCACGGTGAACTACAGCTGCTCCAAAGCCTATTGTAGTTGAGTAGCATGTGATCACATGACTAGAAATTGATGTGGCTTATTGTGAGTGGTCTACTCACAGTGAGAATGCATCAGCTGGTGTCGGTGATCCGAACTCGACAGTGAAAGCAGAGGGGGTTGATTGTAGTGTTGGATTTGGTTCAAAATGTCCAAATTGGGCCCGATGAACAGTTCTCTTGGGGTCCACTCAATTAGGGTTGTTTTTCTAAGAGGAGAGGCTGTGAGAGCAAATTGAGATATGTGGGACGAGAGTAAGTTAAGTATTAGAGTGCTTGAAATCATTTTAATGGGTCACCAAATTCCTTCAAAGTGGAATCGAGAAAAACACTCGTAGCCTCATGGACGTAAGCAAATTTGTCGAACCGCGTAAATCTATGTTTGTATGATTACTTGTAGTTGATTGATAGCGTGTTTTGGCCTAATCATCCTTAACATGCAAAGATCTATTACTTTCTCTTATTTGTTTTGCACGTGTTTCTTTTCTTTTATTTTTTATTTAAAAAAAATATAAAAAATTTGGCCAATTTTCAAAAAAGAACATGAAAAATGAATATTTCAAAAGTAGTATAAAGTTTTTTCACAATAATCTTTTCCATAAACTTTGTTTTTTTTTTAAATGACAGGAATTATTATTATTTTATTTTTCTCATCATTCTTTCCAACTTTGTTCCAAGGAATGGACAGGACACAACAGCATTTAATGCTCGTTCATTAGTCGACAGCGAGTTGGGAGGCTGTTATTTCGGTAACGTCTATTTCTAGATGACTTTTTCCATAAAATCAAGTGACTTGTCGAAATTAAATGAGGAAAGCAACATCAGACCAACTTTTACTAAGAATTAGAGTGACAATGTCATACATGCTATTCTTATATATATGAGATGGGCTAATCCTAATTGAGAAATCAATATCAATTCAATTCCAATTCTTATATATGAGAGAGACTAATCCTAATTGAGAAATTAACATCAACTCAATTCCAATTGACATTAATTGATTTTGACGCTCCCTAAAGAATTAACTCTCAAAACGTCTCTTCACGTCCTTAACCTCCCCCACACACACATGATAACCTAATTAAAATTGAGTTAATTGATATTAATGGTAAGTTAATAGAGGCAAAATGGATTGATGTTAGTTTCATAACTCTTCAAAATGGTTATCAAATTTTCATCTCTCTCTATCTCTATCTATTTATTTACCATCCTCTCAAATGTTTTCCCCTCGTTATTACTACCAAACTGGCCCCAAAAAATATATATAATATTTTAATTTTACTATAAAAATTTCCTTCTCATTGTAAGAGATATAATATCATATTTCCTTCTCAATGTAACAGATATAATATCATATTTCTAATTTTAAAATTTTCAATTTTTACAAATTTTTATATATTATGGATTATTAGCACAGGCGTGTTTTGCTAGTTTGATTGATTATAGGTAAAGGATGGGATTGCCTATAGATGAAAGTATGATTAATAATGTGTTCAACAACAACAGATGGGATCTTTCGCATTATATTGATGCAGAGGCCGATGATTCCTCTTCGCTTTTCTTCGAAAGAGAGGAATACACACGTTTGGAAAATTTTCCTCGCGTCCATTTTTTCCACCGTGATGATTTTGAAAATATATACAAGAGGGGTTCATTCGGTCCAACCATCACCCATCGGAAATGATAAATTGTTGATTCAAAAGGAACAGTATAAAAGCAACATTCTTTGGAGAGGAAAATCCATCGTGCCCTAGCTCTACTTCAGCTCTGATCTCTTCCATTTTGCCCAGCAACTCACCTGGGCATCGACTCCTCAGCAACATTGTCGGCCCTCTCTCCCGTAGGTTCTTCTTACCCTATGCAACGCTCTCTCCCCAACCCCCCACTTGCCCAAATCAGTACCTAGAATACTTACCCATTCCTCTCTTCCATTTTTTTGTGAGTCTCCCAATCCACACCCATTTCTCTATATATAACTAAGAAAATGTGATGTTATTTTGTTAAAGAGGAATTTTATTTAAACATTTTTCATGATTATTTCTTTCCCGATCTTTGTCAAAACATTTCAGGTTTGGGTGATATAATGCTTTTGAATGAGAATTTTGGTCTATGAGATGAATGCCTCATTTTAAGATTAAATAATCCTTGAAACTTGCTAATCGAAAAGAAAAATGAAAAATGAAAGAGATATGCAGCACTCAGTTTCTTGTATAATAACCTGTAGTATTTAGTTATGACAAAAAACACACTCATGCAGGTGACTCGGGTTTTCCAACTGCATAACTTCATTTACAAATAAACTGAATTTATCTATCTATACTGGATTTATAAAGATCCAAACAGTACCGACGAGCATTTACCAGTTTCTAGGCTAACTATAGAACATGTAAAACATGTCAATAAAAGATTGAAAAGCTCAATTAGATAAACATATAATGCTTGCTTCCTAGTCATTATTTTGGGCATATCTCTGTCACCCAATTTGTTTGATGATTGTTACATTCTTGTTATATTTTCTGGTTTTGGGTGTTTTCCATTTGAATTTGGTTGTTGAATAGTATTTTGCTTCTTCTTCTTCTTTTTTAATGTTTTAATGACTAGGTTGTGGTGTTTGCATGTATTGAACTGGTTTTTAAAGTTGCTTCATATGGCAATGTAGTTTCTTGGATGATATACAGCATTCAACATCTACCTGCAAAGATTTGCACTTGAAACTATGAACATAAACATTCAACGTTACATCCAATGATTCTCATTTTTGTGGGATAAGTTCTTGCTTCATGCTTATTTTTAATTGGTATTCTTGTTTGCCATTGTTTTTTTTTTATCCACGGATTCCTCTCCCTCAACCATACATGACTTTGATGGAATCATCATTGATTTCTCAACGCCATCCAAACATGGAATGCACTGAATCTTCTTTCTCATAAATCCTCACTGAAGAAAGTTTAATTCCTTTGTACCAAGGATTCATCTCCCTTTACCAAACATGCCCTAAAACATTAAAAATGGAAAATGAGGGCATTTGGTAGCTGGGTAAATCTGTTTGAAAGTGTTAGACCAGAAATTTTTGGTAGGGGCGGCCCATCTTAAATTCTACTTAAGGCAACTTCGTACACTGTGTATTTGACGTGACTATCATGGGCACATTAGTAATTTCACAATGAGCTAATAGGGTTGGAATTGATCATTTATCTTAAATGATTCACTAAAGGAAAATTTTGAAAAATGACAAAAGATTATTTTGTCATTTCTTGGATTTTTTTTTTTAATAATTCATGGAGAGGAATTGATTGATCGAACTGCACAAAACTTTTATACTATTTAAAGAAATTTAAGTTTTCATGTACCTTTTTGTTATAAAAAAAAAGTGAGCCAGGAGTTTTGAACCTTTTTAAAGTTTTCTCTATAAAATTTAAAAGATCAAAATCCCAAATTTATAAATTGGACTTTTATGTCAACAATGTAATTTGCTGCCTATAAAATTGATGAAATTTCATTTTGCATTCAAATATCGAGCCTTCTAAAACGAGACTTCTGGCCGTTTTCAGTTCTCCAAATTTCAGGATGTTGAGGTCTTGAAAGAAAGTTTCTAATTTTCCACACTATTACAACCCCACAATTCCTAACTTGAACCATTCAAAAATCTCATATTAATAATAAAGCACCCAAAACATCTCAATGGATTTTGCAAAATCTGTGAAAAAAGGAAACACCTAAAAAATTCCAAACACATCTAAAACCATTGAGTCGTGTTACATGGCCCAACTGGGGGACCGGGGCCCTAGTCAGGCCATGTGGAGTTTCCCAAAACCATCGGATGCCTAATTTTCTCGTGAAAAAGGTAATTTTGACAAACACGACAATGTGCTTCACAGGTAATAACTGCATATGTAAAACCCATTCTTCTTTTCCATGCGTAAAATACAAACCACCCACATATGCATGGTCACATTTGTTTGTGCTATTGTTACACATAACACATGTATACATGTGTGAAAGTGAAAATGGTGTAAATTCATTCCCAAATTCACTCTGAGGGGAACAGGCACGCATGATGAATCTGGGGCCAACTAATTGGCCCTCATCCACAATACTCTAGAATGGGAGATGATTTTTTGATTTCTGGGTTATCATTTGCATGATTTCTAGTTAATAACAAAACAAAACAGTCTTCATGCAAAAGTAAAAAGTTCTAAAATAAAATAAAAAATAATAATGCTCTTTCACGTTTCTTTGACATCCTAGAAATTGTGTTGTTGGATAATCTGGACGAGCCCTGTCGAAGAAAAAGCGTGGCTAGATCAAAGTTGCCTCTATGTTAAATGAACATGAACAAAAAAGAACATGATAATAATGAAATTTACAGAGCGCAAAAGGCATAGAGCAATGAGCAATAGTGGGTTAGACACGCTCAAGATTTCAACTGGCCCGGAAGGGGTTGGTCCGGCAGTTTGGTTGAGCTTTCTGGTTCGAGCTTTACAGTGGCTGGTTCTTCAATTGACATGTCGGATACCTACACAAACAAGAAAGAAAAACTTTTCAAGAAAGGGGAAATGTGTACTTATGTATGTAACTTGGACAAATGCAAGTATATTGGTGTAACACATAATTGATGCAGCTGTAAGCCAGCACAAAACTGTTAAATGCAGTTGGACTTTAGATATAAAACTGTCATATCCTTTCTTTTTTTTCCTTTTCTCTACCAATCACGCACGCACAGCATCTCCCAAACAACAGCTTGAGGACAAACTATCATATCTTGATGGGCCGGCCCCATAAGGACCAGTGCTCGGGGGTGGGGTGGGACCTCCGCCAAGCACCCATGCTCACTATCATAGGCGCTGCACCTAGTGGGCCCACTGCTCACGTTATCATGAGCGCCGCACCTAGTGGGCCCACTGTACACTGTTTTGGTTGGTGAAAACTAGTGGGCCGTTCATCGAGGGGAACCCCTTGCTTGATCATTACCATGTTCCTAAAAGGTATATACCGCCTGGTGACTGGCGGCTAACCGCCAGGTAGCCGAAATGTCACGGTTGCTTTTCCAGAGAGCACACTTCTCCACCTGAAAACTCGGTCATCGCTGGCTAACCGCCAAACACATCGGCGGCTAACCGCCAGCTAACTGCACTTGGCGGTCAGCTTTCGAGTAAGCTGCATTTTTGCAGCCCAGCCGCGGTCAGGCAGCGGCTAGCCGCTCGTCCCAGAGGCGGCTAACCGCCAGGTGACCGAAATTTCCCAGGTTTCGGAGAGCTCCTAACTTCCAAAATTACAACAAATATGAGGAGCAGTTAGGAGTGCTAAAGGATGCATGTACTAAAATTTTTAAGGAATCTGCACCAAGTCCACCTTTAAGCATGAGTTATCCTCTGTTACCATATCAATGCCTTTAACATGCTCAATAGCTCCTTTATGATCTTCCTGAAGAAATGCAAAACCAGAATAAGAACAATAAGAATCTGCAGAATGATGTCCCAACCGATAAAAAGATCAAATCATGAAAAATAATTAAAAACAGGTGAAGTTGTCAGCAAAATCTTTATTGTAGAATCATTTCTCATCAAGGCATTGTTTGGATCAAACATCCTTACAGGGTAACTAGCTTTAATATCACTCAGATTAGAGCGGTGTTCTCAATTAGATTCAAATCATCTTCTTAACATAGTGGCTATAGCCAATATTGGTTCATGGTATATGTCACAAAAATCCCTACACAAGACAGATGGGCTCCATTCAGATCTGTAGTGGCGCCCACAAATATGCCAATAAGAACGGGAAAATCCCAGCAAAGGGATAAAAAAATAGGCTAACCCAGAGAAATCATCAGGATAACATGCTCACAACAGATGGGAAGAGTTCCACAGGAGTAACAAGCAAATTCAATTTCCAGATTGACCAATTTTGTATCACCCAACTACAACCAAATATGAAGCAAACTTGATTGTAAAATATCCACAGATGGCCATAGAATCTTGCTTAAGGAAAAAAATCTGGTGGTATCTTGCAAGAACTTGGCCCTCACGTTGAAGATCCAGGGACTTACTGGCATCTTTTGTAACAGTAATAAGAAAGGCTGAAACTGGCCCCTCATTAGAGCAATCAACTGATATCAGAACAAATGAAAAGGGAAAAAATGTAGACTTGCTACTCTCAGACTGGACTTCAATAATTTCTTCAAAGAATCAGCACTCATAAATTTTTTCCACAAAAACTTTCAATTGAAAAAGGCTGGCCTCAACCATTCAAAAAGGTGAAAAAAAAAAAAAAGGCTGCCTTTGCATGTACGAAAACATGTCCCTTTTAAGAGCCCTTACAAATCCCATCTATAGTCCTAGTTCAATCTAAATGGACTCCTTTATCAAATTAATACTGAAATTTCCTTCTTTCATAAGACTCCAAGACAGACTCTTTACTATTTTCCATTCAGGGTAGAAGATTATAAAAAAAGGGATAGTAACTTGAGATAATAAAATTCCTATGTAATCATCATGGATTTGGTTTCCTCAAATAAAGAGAAATTAGAAATAATTATGCAACCAACCAATCGATCTATTATAAATTATGCACCCACATAAGACTTCTGAATTAAAAGCAAATTAGGCCCTCATGCAAGTAATGAATCAGGGAACATAGTCCTGAGAGACTCAATCCCAGGATGTAGTATAATTACAGTCAGAGGCATGTAAGCAGGGGGCATGCTATCTTGAGGGATATATCGACCATCAAGTTTTAGACGCTTGGAATATCATGCCTTGGGATTTTACAATATGTTTAAGACCCTCTCCCTCCCTCCCTCCCTCCTTCCTTGGGATTTTATAATGCGTTTAAGACTCCCTCCCTCCCCCCCTCTCTGAAAGATAATATGGAATATTTCTGCTCAAATACTTCTCTCTCTTGCAGTTTTCTCCCTCGCTTCCTACTGGATTCAATTGGTTCTAAATTGAAAGGCTATAAACCATTACCATTTGCTAAATAGTCAAGAAGAAAATTCTAAATCTGGAATCTAGATACATCAAAACTGCCAAAAAATAAAAAAATACTCAATTTTTAAGGTAATATGAATTGAACCAGCAACCTCACAATTGCAGCGATGAACACCTCTTCCATACATGCTACAGGCTCTAACTCCACAAAGGGATATGACGAGAAATAAATTTTGAGTATAACTTTGGTTTCAGCAACAGAATTTGTAATTCCAAAGGACCTAAACAACTGAGTATAACTGACAATTGGTTTCAGCAACAGAATTTGTGACTCCAAAGGACCTAAACAACTGACTGCAGCAGTGCAGCTCCATACAAATAAGCGAACTTCTGATAGAATCTGTCTTCAGAAAGATAATATTCCATTTGCAAAGAATTGAAACAGTAACACAATGAAATCACATCAACAACTGTGACGAAGTTTAACTTATCACAAGTTCCTACTGCTGTATGGGCTATGGAATATAACTTAAAGACTACAGTAAAAACACAGACAAGTTAAAATGGATGCGCACAAACAAAAATAAAACATAATAAAATAAAATATACCTGATCTTTTGGCTCAGATTCAATAATTTCTCTTTTGATTCTAGTGTTCTGGATACTGATGGATACAGGCTTACTGTAAACACGCAACTCATATCAGCAGCTTGCTTAAGACCAAAAACCAAGAAGATGGGAAAAAAAGAAAAGAAAATAAAGTACCGGAAGGCCTCGTCTTGATGCTTAGGATTATCAACATCCATGTCAGAATCAGGGTCCCATCTCTCATCCGCATCATCTTGATCCTCATCTGCCTGCATATCCGAACAAAAAACAGTTGAGATTTATAAACTAGAAGCTTTTTTCACAAACATTTATTTACTAAAAAAATAGTAATATAAAAAAAATGGAAGAGAAGGACAGTAAGGGCCTGTTAGTTTGCACTGAATACACAGGAATCCATGGTCACATGAATCCACCAAAGATTCATTAAAGAGGTGAAGTAATTGAGGTAAGGAGTGAACGATGTGAAAGAGATGTAGATGCAACCCTCATTTCCTAGAATTTGAATTAGAAGGTGGTGGCTGGGCATTGACTGCTCACCCTCCCCCTCCCCCTTCCTTCAATTCATTTTCCATTAGAGTGGAGATAATATTATGGTCATTTTTTAAATTTACAATTGTTTCTTCAATTTTAACCACTTTCCGAAGTAAGTCTTACATTATATTCAATTACATGGAACAAACAGTCCCTAGGAGTTATTTTCTTGTTCATTATATGGCAAAAGACAGATGATTCATAAAAGCACAAAAGCAAATACTTTTATAGAAAATTTCAAAAGAGTTGCAAAGTTTTCTCTTAATGCCGAAGAAGGGCTCCATGGATAGTAAATAAATGAGAAATCAAATTGCTTCCATTAAGTCCCCTATCCAGCCAACTTGAGTGGCTGACAGCAACCTTCAGTAAATTTATTCAAATGACAAAATTACTCCTGATGACTAAATGGTGAAGATAAAAAGGTGGAACAGTACAATTGCTGAACTCACTTGGTCTTCCATTCCACTCTCCATTCCACGAGGTCCTTAAAATTGTGGAATTCTCTTCTTCTCTTCCATTCCCTGTACTCGGCCGAGTAGACTCTAACTCGGCTGAATTTTAGAACAATGGGAAGAGCAGAAGTTGCAAGGAGGTAAAGATCTCCTCCTCCACTATCATCACCATAAGGCAATTGTCCTACATTCAAGTGATCCTTGATCCATATCAAGCAGACACTAGCATATATGCATAAAAGCAGTACAAGAACAGTTATTCAAGCAAACCAATGCACAATCCTCAGCACTATTAACTGTCAAAGAAAGTGGATTTGCAGGGGGGAAAAAGTATCTAGGATCATTAAAAAAAAAAGCATCTTTTTTCTTCATTAGCAGAATTTATTCCAACGATACAAATCAGCTTTGCTCACACCACCACCAGCCCTATCACTCAAATTCCTCTCTTCCAAAGAACTAAGCCAAGCACATAGAAAAAGACATGCTATTTTCACAGCAACTGCCAAAAGCCTCACAAACAGCATAGACCTCGCATTGATTTGTTGATGCGGACCAACTTAGCCTAAAATTTTGGATAATTCGTCACAATCCATACCCCTAATTTCCTAGTGTTGAGAAATCAAGCATAATCCTTACAAAAATGAAAAGGATCTCTTACAGAGAAGCGAAATAGTTATCTGCCAATTGTAACAAATATGAAGTTGAAGGTATCATCAATATGACCATTAACAAGGTGTAAGCTGCAAAACTAGCCATTCAAAGCATGAAGTGTCGAAGCACGGAAAAGATGTCTCCAAGAGATCCTCACATAAAGGAAGGAAAAACTCAATTCATTAAGAATAAAACTGTATCAATCTTCAACTCTGACTCTATTGTTCTATAATGCTAATAGATATAAGGAAAAAAAAAAAAAAACCTAAATCAAAGACTCCTAATGAAACAAGGAATTAATCAAAGACACCTACTGAAACTATGGAATTAGAAAGCTATTCTTAGTTACAACTCATTAAAGAAATAAATAAGAAGCAAAATTCTAGGCTTCTTTAGGTCCCACATGTGGGTTGCGGGTCTGGAAAATATATCTCCAAGAGACTCTCTCACAAAGAGGAATGAACCTCAAGGAAAAACTCAATTCGCGAGGGACAAAATTTTATCAATCTCCAACTCTGATTCTAGTGTTCCACTGCTCATACGTAAAGGAAAACAAATCCTAAAATCAAAGATTCCAATGAAACTAGGAGATTAAGCAAAGACTCCTACTGGGATTAAAAAGCTATCTTCATTGCAACTCATTAAAGAAATAAATAAGAAACAAAATCCTAGACTTCTTTGGGTCCTATATGTGGGACACAGTTCTAGTTGTGTCGGCCCATAGGTTTTGCATCAGGATCCTCTGAAAATCAACATTTAGCAAGGTTCCAGATCACCAGCGATTTCATTCAAGCCAATCTTTCCTCTTCGCAGCCGTGTATGAGTGGGGTCATCAAAGCTCAGCAAAAATATTACAGAGGAATCTGACCCAAGACTAGGCTTCCAGATTCAGAAGCATTGCAACTGTGGAAATTTCAATGGGAGATGTGGACTGGTCTTGTGAGAGGGGCTTTCACCCTCTCAAGTATGGGCTCAATATTTTGCTCTTAAAGTTGCCTTGACCACTTAACAAATAGATTTGGCTCATTGTATGATTCCAAAAACACTCGATGTAACTCTTAATCATTTTATAAGGATACCTCCAAAAAATTTAGCAATTAAAAAGAATGTGGGTAAAATACTTAACACAGAATTATCGTTCAAAAAATGAAAAAAAAAAAAGGGATTACAAATAGAATCTAGGATGTCTTTATGCCATTGGTAGGTATTTTATTTCAGCAAGGAGTTAGAATGATTGTCCAATAACAAAGAAACACATGACAAAACTGAACCCAGGTTAAAGTAGTAATTACTAATTACAACTTCCCTACAATCCCTCATAACAAACAGATCATTCAATAGGTCATATGTAAAAAGTAATGGCATCATCAAGCCATAACAGGCATAGTTTTCAAAATTGAAATCGTATCGCAAATCGTTCATACCCATGAATCGAATCGTAAATTTTTTTAATTTTTCTAATAAAAATGAAAAACAATTAAAGATTAAAAGAAAATGAAAAAAGTAATTATTCATAACCATCCATTTTCCCATTTATAGCATTATAATAAAATAACAAGAAAGCCTATCATACAATAATATCAAGAACATCATAACATATTTTAATATATATATGACATAAATGATGTGTAGTTGTAAATAGTTAAATAATTTTAAGGTATCAATATAAATATTATCTTTAAATAAAAAATAAAATCCAAATAATCAATCTTATACGGTAGGATATCTCTTCAAGTTAAGAAAGTATTCATGAAGAAAAAAACCAAAATAGATTAAGAAGAAGAAGATATAGACAAGCATCATACGGACAATCGAATGCTTTAATTAAATGCATGTTCTTAATTCATCTATAAAAACTCATCAAAGCCACAAAAAATTCTTAGGAGGTTTTGTTAACTATTAAATAACCTTTTAAAAATAAAAGCGATAAAAGAAAGAAAAAAAGGGAAAAAGATTATTAATATTAACATATTGGTTGTAGCTATTCTCGCTTAGCCGAATCACTTGAATCGTAAGATTCGACGAAACAAGTATCGAATCGTAGGATTCACACCGGAATCATAAGATTCATCTGTAAATGGGATTCACTGCATAGATATGAATAGTTTTCCTTAAGATTTGGGGTACGAATCGTAGGATTCTGATAACTATGATAACATGTATGCCTTTTCAATCCTTTTTTCCAAATAGGAATTTACCTCTACCCTCGGTTTCATTTGTGAACAACTAATGAGGTGTTCTGCACACAACAACTGCATAAAGCATGTCTAAGATGCCACAAGTACGAAATGATCTAGAGCATTTCTTTGAGACAATTGTATGAAGCTTTCTATTAAAATCAAAACTATACCGATATAAAGAAGAAAAAACTAGCATTATAGGAGCAGCATACCGCATCTAATCACACATCTCTGCCACCCCCACCCAACCACAACCCCAATCCAAAAAAAAAAACATATATACCACAACAATTACTCCCAAAAATACATTCCTTTAAAACTTCAAATTATAACCACTGCCTCGTGATCTACTCCCCATCTCACCAAATATCTTGCTCTTGGTTTGCCTCTCCATATACATTTGAGAATACCGAGGTCATTGATAAAAAAATTTAAAAAAATTAAAAAAATTAAAAAAAGAAAAGAAAAGAAAAAGAAAAGGAAACAACCAATCTCCCTTAGGGCCCGTTTGGTAAATTTACTAATAAAGTCAAGTTAAGTTAAATATCCCATCAAAAACACTTTTTACAAAAATTCCCTCCATCTTTTCTAAAAAAAGTCAAAAAGCAACTACATTTACTCACTAAAAGACAAAAAATCTACATTTCCCCATACAAAAAGTCAAAAATATTCCATTCCAAACAACTAAAAACAAAATATCATCATAACTTATTTATATTTTATTCATTCTTTTCATTTCACTTCACTCCACTTTATTTTAAAAGTAAATTACCAAACGGGCCCTTATACATATCATCTCCATGACTCTCCACCTTTCTACTTACACCACACGATCACCTTGAGTCTCTATAATTAGATCTCCCACATGCCGCTCCATTTCTTCTACCTGGGGCTCTTCCATTT
The DNA here is from genome assembly GCA_038049695.1 of Cinnamomum chago. NCBI lineage: Eukaryota > Viridiplantae > Streptophyta > Magnoliopsida > Laurales > Lauraceae > Cinnamomum > Cinnamomum chago. The sequence goes on from CP142451.1 coordinate 14,020,680, forward strand.
GTATATTTCATTTCAAGGGGCTATGGGCGGACTATGTGTCCCCATTTTTGCATTGGGGAAACCCCCTCACCCATTGACAAATTCAACTCTCTTATACTGTACAGATCAATTTCAATAATTATACTACTACCATGAGAGAGAGAGAGAGAGAGAGATCCCACATGACTATCTATAAAATCTACAAAACATCTTGAATCGCTAGAACCTCCTCTTCATTTGGCTCCTTTGTGCCCAGCTTGGTCCTGAAAATTTCAGTAAGATCTACCTCTATTGTCCCTTAATGCTCCTCTATCCTGATTAAACAAAGCAAAGACTTAAGTGATTCAAGAGGAGTCGAGGACTTCTAACAATAAAATTTTCAAATCACTTGATTGTTGAGGGGGATTCAAATAATGCATCAAAGCGTGCATCCAAGAAGTGCACGGTACCATGCTGATTTGATTGCCACTAGAGAACTCATGCAAGCTCGGGCACATTCAAAGAAAAGGAAATGAGGCTGCTGGCATGGTGGCAGAGAAGGTTATTCATGGAAATGTTATGCATTTAGTGCTAAATAGAGGAGAATATGTTCTTCGTAAAGGGGAAGGAAGATTTGTTTTATTTGGATAATCCTGTAATACAGTCTTACAATGTTTATTTTTGTAACTCTTCGAATAAAAGTTTACGATTTCTATCAATTAAAAGAAATCCTATCACGGCCCACATGGTTTCCCACATGTTGCACCATCCATGTGGAACTTCATCCATCCCATGCTGGATCTTGCACATGCCCATCTTTAAAATCTTTAAAAATCTTCTAACCTATTGAATCACTAGAGTCACCTCTTTGTTGGCTCATTTATGCAAACCAGGTCCTGAAAAGTCGAGTAAGATCTTGCTTTATTCTCCCTAAACATCCCTTCTATCCTGGCCAGCCTTGGTTTCCCTTGCATTGAAGCGTCCCCATTGACACACACCACACATGCAGTTTTCCTTGCATTGAACCATCCACATTGAACTTCATCCATCTCATGCCGGGTAGGTTCAAATTATCTCTCTCCCACCCATTGTTCCTTTCCTTCCATAATGACCCCAAAACTGTGGGGCCATCTTCCATAATATCTTTCCCCCCTTTTAAAATGGCCCAAAACCCACAACATAATATCTTACCCCCTTTTTTAAATGGCCCAAAACCTACGAGCAATATGCCCTGCCAGCATAGCATGTACAGGGGCAGACCTAAGTGTAACAATGCAAGTGCGACCGCACTCGCAAGATTCGAGAAACTCTTTAATAATACCTTAAAAAATTCTATGTTAATATTTGATTTCTTAACTTAACCATTGCCTGCACCACCGAAATGAAATCCTGGGTCCGCCTTGGCATGTAGCACTTCCATGATTCCAGATAACCGAAAAAGGCCTTGTTCCACAGTTCTCTACTGAAAACACTTTCCAGGATTCTATAGAACTTTTAAACATAGAAGTTAGAACCCACTTAGACGGTATTAAATTATGTGTAAAGCTCATAATTGTTAGAGGGTGGCAGGCAAAAATTGAAATTAAATCAGGCACAGAGTGAATTGACAAGCTACCGTGGCATAGAGGCACAGATTTTAATGGGGGATATGTTCATTGTAGAAGATTAGAATTCAGCTAACATGTGCACAGAGAGCACGTCTCGACAAAAATGTAGAACTAGGTTAGGTCAACTTATCCGTCAGACACCTTGAAACCTTGACTCCATTCACATGGTACTTCAAGAAATTATATTATAATTTCATGTTGAACTAGCAAATGAATGAGTCCGGCAGTGTGTGTTATATACTTATATTACCTGCTGTTATTATATTCAGAGAAGGGATACAAAGTCCATCACTGAATACACACACACAAGACCTAGCAGGATCAAATCACTTGAGTCAGATGATTGAATCTTGGTCAAAGCTAGCCCGCAAAGGTGACTTCCCAAAATTCAACAAGTCCAAGTCCAATTGCCTAGATTACGGGTCAACTTGATAGGTTTTACCACTACAAGTGAGGAAGACTTTTGGTTACTTTACCTTTAGCAAAGAAAAGTTCAACCTGTAGTTTGGAATATGGGAAAAGTTTGTACAGGAAAGGAATGTAATTAATAGATGAAATTACTTATGCAGACAGAAAAACTGAGAGACTTAAAAAAAACAATAAACAATAAAAAAAAAAAGGCATAGTGATGATCATGATGATGGTAATATATGATGCAATGCATAAAACGCCCTAACATACCTCTGGAAGCTCTGCATCAGGTGGTCTCTCCTGAAATTGGACACTGGGTGCATGTCGGAGCTTTGAAAGGTTATCAAGCAGCTTTGATCTTATGTCATCCAACAACTGGCGTGAGTTTTTGTTCTCCATATTGCTTGGTGCAACATGCAGAGTATAATCAGGACCAAAATACTCATAATACTCATGATGTGGCATCTTATCATCAATTTCTACACCTAGTGCAACTCCTGTCTGCTCAAAATGTAAAGAAAAGAAAAAAATATCAAATTATGGAAGCTTACAAGTATGTCTGTTCAAAATGTAAATAAAAGATAAAAATATCAAATTATGGAAACTTCCAAGTGTCTATATTGTGCTTCAATTATGCAGAACAAGCTTTAAAAAAAATATATTCTTCCAGTATTCTCAAGAGACATTCATTGCTACAGTCTCCAATGTTGTAGTTGGATCATTTTTGCAGTTTGAGAAGTATCAAAGTTCGTCAATTTGTTGGGGTACACTAGTTCAGTTCCCCCCTTTTTTTAATGGCAAAAAGTGCCGTCACCTGAGAGGTCAATTCCCTTTTTTTGAGTGGGAACATGAATCTCGTGGTTGTAGCAAAGAGCTTCAATTGTGGTATGGGCTCTTGTCTACTTCAACCCATTTTTCAATTCGCCAGATTCACTCTTTGAGTTTCTTTGACAGAACCAACTTAATGTCACAACTCAATGTAGTTTGACTTAGTGTGCATGGTTTGCAACAATTCAACTAATTATAAGATTGCTAATCTCTCTCCCTCTCTATAACATTTCTAACAATAACAAAAACTGAAAATCAAGAAAACATGCTCACTGGAGCACTGTTTCCTGTTATATGTTATTAAGCACATTGGTGATCCAGGTACATCAAGAGTGGGGGGATTATAAGAGAGTGTGGCTGTAATATTTCATCTTATTCATGAACAGTTGATCATTTTCTGTCAACAATGCGGAAATCTTAGCTCTAAGAACAGGGCTTCGAGAAGCTTCTCATATCCATCTTCGTCAATTATTGGGAGAAGGCAATCCTCTATGAGCAGTTCGATGGCTTATGGGGGTTGTAAGGCTCCTTGGGCATAGCCAATGAGGTCGAAGAGCTGCTCGAACCTATGATGCACAGATACTACAAAATGAGCAACATATCGTGTCGTATCATATTTGATATTTCACTTTTTATGTGTAAAATCTGTATCCCTGCCGTGTCCACGGCATGTCCTTGTCGTACCCATGCCATATCTAGGCATCATAGGATTGAACTAGCCAAGCCTCTTGAGGTATCATTCAATCATGTCAAAAGAATCAGTAAAATTGGCGGATGTTCTGGCAAAGGACAGTGCTTTCCTTCCTAGTTTTATGGATATCTCATTTCAGTTCTGCTTTAGCCTGTTTTGCTCAGTCTCCTTTTGTTTTCCCTTTTTCTGTTGGTTTTGCAGTTTGGCTTGTACTGTTGAAGTATATATCTCTTATGCTGTTTTTCTCTTTTAAACAAAATCACAGTTACAATTCAAAAATAAAAAATAAAAAATACACACATAAATAATTCAACTAAGTCTTTGCTCATTTAAAGTATGGCTAATTTAATTTACTAATAAGACACTAAGACTTTATGTTACCTTAAGCATCATCATCATCAACAAAGCTTGTCACATCTATAGTTTAGGTTACTTCTAACAAATAACTAACAATTTACAAGTTCAAATGAGGGGCCAATTCTAACATAATTATGAACATGTAAGCCTTTAGCAATTAATGTCATCGAGTTGTTCCATCTTTCTAATAGACAATAACCTCTAACACAGTTTCTTCAAGTTTCAAGACACAACCTATTCTTTACATAAGGTATCTTTCAATAATGTATTTAAAAAAAAAAAACACAACTATAATTCCAAAAAAAGAACTTGATGAATTGGTTCAAAGTTTCAAACTGAATAGAATCATTTCTAAAGAAAGGTTGGTTTGATTCAGGAACTACCATGAATTGATTTCAAAACTTGCTATCAAATTCTTTTACTCAAAGTGCAAAATAAATTCTTTTACTCAAAATACAACATAAAATGAAGTCAAAGCAGAACTGCTCAATCAAACTAGTTAGCAGTTCTTGGCTTCAAGCATGTTTAGAGGCATTCATAAATCTAATAGCCTTTAACATCGGCAAGGAAATGTATCAGAACCACAAATACCAACAAATTTTATGGTTAAAAATATAGAAACATAGAAATTACAAAACCAGATAAATCTATAGAAGTTCTAATTGGCAAGAGAAAACATATATTTACTAGTTCCTTTAGCCTTGACCATGCCAAGGAAATAAAGTTAAGATTTTTATGATGAAAAAAGACCAATCAGTGATTTCTAATAATTTATAAAATCAAATCATAAATTAACAAAGTCTTAGGACCATTCAAAGAAAATAAATGACAGAAGATTTTGATAGTTTACCAAATTACAGTACCTCATAGCACCAACAACGGGCAACATTGCGTATAGTGTAACCACCACCACCGAGAAGCAGCAATGGCACATTAAATGATCTCATATATCTCACGCACTCAGCATGGCCCTTGATAGAGAGGTTGAAACAGCCCAACCTGTCTCCAGATAAGGAGTCTGCACCACATTGGAGGACAACAGCTCCTGGCCGGAAGACTTCCATCACTTTCCCAATGATAGGCTTGAACAAAGACTGGTAGCTCTCATCATCAATTCCGTCATCCAAAGGGACATTCAGAGAGTAATACTTCCCTTTTCCATATCCAATGTCACGGATGTCACCTGTGCCAGGAAAATAATCTCCAAATTTATGGAATGAAACAGTCATTACCCTGTCAGTAGTGTAAAAGGCCTCTTCTACACCATCGCCATGGTGGATATCAATGTCCACATATAAAACACGCTGCAAAATTGATACAAGAGAAATCCAGAATTACGGGGGATAGAATAAATGATTATTTGAAGGGAAAGCAAAGAATAAACCATAACAAAAAGAAAGAATAAACAGAAAATGACGATGCAGGTTTTGAAGAGAAAGACCAAAGCACAACTAACCAACCTCATAGTGTTTAAGAAGTTCCAAAATAGCCAACACTATATCATTCACATAACAGAATCCAGAGGCTTCGCACTTTTTAGCATGATGAAGCCCTCCAGCCCAATTGACGGCAATGTCAGAGCCATGATTTAACTTCACAGCACCGCCAACTGACCCACCAGCATAAGTCTGGCAAAAAGAGTAAAGGCCATCAAAAACAGGGCAGTCTTCACCAACATTGAATCTCTTCAATGCCCTAAGCTGATCCTGTTGGGTGTCTGGAGTGATGCCCCTTAAGAAGGCTACATAATCATCAGCATGGAAACGACAAAGATCTTTGTCTCTGGCAGGGTGTGGCTTCATGACTTGCATCTGCTGAAGCAATCCATAGTGGGCAAGGAGGGCATGTGTCATTCGGATCCGATGTGGTTTCATTGGGTGACCCTGACCATAGTAGTAATTGCCCACTTCTGGGTCATAGAAATATATCACTCTTCTCTTCAATCCATCAGGCCCAGAGGGAAGAGAATTGCCTCCGGTTTCCATCACTCAAAGCAGTAGAATCACAACTGAATTAATATGATAAATAAACAAAAATCAAAGTTAGATGTGGCTAGGCTTCTAATCTGTTAATTGAGATAAAAAGTTACTTCAAGAGAAAAATAACACAGAAATGCTAAAAGTTGAACAAATGCCAGCAATAAATGAATAATTGTTGCTGAGATTAAAATAAATAACAATACTAATAAATGGTATAAACTAGACAAGGTCTGCAGTTCAGTGGTAAGGAAATTTAATGTTAGCACCATTACAACAAGTGTTTCAAGATAAAAACATAAAACAGAGGACAGTGCCTGTTGTGCTGATTCAACAGGATTTTATAATATTTATTGTATTGGTAACAAAATCTCACTACAAGAAAAAATAGGACAAAATCTATATAGTATAAGAACAAATACTAGAAAGATCAAAATGTACAGCATAGACACACCCATAAACTGAAGAAGTAAAACAAAAATTAATGAGGAATAGAATAACCATAGTACATCACATCCCTGCAAAATCCAGATATTAAAAGAAAATGAAAGAAAGGGAAGGGGGAACACTTCGTTAGCACTACTCAAGGCATGCAAGAAAGAAACTGGATTATAAGAACCCACATCCTTGACCTTATCAGCTACAAATGAGAACTGACATGGTTCACTGCAATTGTTTGCCCACCCAATTGCACTCAGAGTCACCCCCTCAATGAGTACATTTCCTGTAAAGCACCTCGGACATATGTATAATGCTTCTCTAATTGCCAAAAAAAATAATCTCCAACTGACTCGATACCCACCAGCATAGTGAAGGCATTAACACATTCCGCAGGATCCATAAAACACCACCGACTGAAACAGTCTCGGCTTACCTCTGGCTGCTCCATCGATGTGAAATTTCAAGCCCTGGGGAGACGACAATCATCTAACCACTGCACTCAATTTGATCAGACCATCTATGATCTAACATTATTGCTTCCCAATTGTTTATAATATAGTATAACTGATACTTTAAATTTATTTCCAACAAGTAAGCACTTCCACTAGCTCAAAAATCACTTCAGTCGTTTTTCATGCTTTTGAAAGTATGATTCATTCCTTTCTTTCTATGGCAAAAGAGAAACCATGGGAACCATCATACATATAACTGACCCATTTAATGAAATAGACAGACTTCCCAATTTCAAATTACACGATCAAGCAAATTAGATTTAACCCACTCCAAAAGGAGGGAAAAAGAATTTACAAACTTGTTTAGGACACTCCTCTCATAATCACGATAAACGAATAGGCATTTGTTTGATTCATCTCTTTCCTTGCATGATCCCATAAGCATTGTGTTCTCTCAACGCTAGATCGTTCATCATCTCTAACCTAGCAAAAACCAATCATCAGCCTTTGCAGCTATTCTAGTTTCATTTAAACCCATGACCTGCTGTCATCATCTTGCCCTAAACCCAAGCAAATGAAACCTGCTCACCGTTCAATTGTGAGATCAAACCATTCTCCCTACGATCCGTCATCATCCCACACTTGAACCTGCAGTGAATACCCATCATCGCCCCTTTTCCCAAACCCATAGCCAATACCCATCATCCTACAGGCCATTCACTGTGGCTCTCTATAACCTGAATTCCTGAAATGCCTGCCATAACCTCGCTCTACAAGAAAGCTTCATCCAGATCCAAACAATCACATAGAGATTCTGAGAACTACATACTGAATAACCAACCCGGCCGATACATTTATAGTTTTTTATAGTTGAGTCAGTTGCTTATAAATAAATAAAACACTTCTCGAAAAAACAATTTGGACTCTAACATTCCATTTGGTAGGAACATCAAGAGATAACCCCTTACTAGCACTATGCCCTAATTCACCAACAAGCTCTCAAAATTTATGCATACAAGAAGTTTATGTATATAATCAGTTTTATGTTTGGAAACATTTTTATATCTCTAGCCACGAATATGCTCAGATTTTTTGGTTTCTCCTAATAAGTATATTCTATGTTAGCATTACCAATAAAAATAAATAAATAGTGCAGCTTAACAAAGACAGTTGCTTGATAGGGTAATATCCTATGAAAATCTTTGATTAAATATCCTTGTTTATCTTTAACAGACACAATCCCATGCTTTCCTTGATAGGAAATGAGTGTCCCATGAAGGGACTCAACCTTAAACCCTTCAGTCTTCACCCCTTCAACACTCCTTCCTTAAACCCTCCAATCTTCATCCTATTTCAGTTTACACAAAGACCATACAGATTCATTTCTACAAAATCTCAGCAAGGTGAGATCTAGCTTCCAAATAAATAAATAAACACCCATACCAATAAAAATAAATAAAAATGCTCATAAAACAAAAATAATAATAATTACTAAAAACAACAAGCAATATATGAACTTTCAATCTGAATATTCAGATCATGAGCTTGGAACAGTGAATATCCCTAAAACTTTCCCCTGTTTGGATGGGGAGAAAATGGGGATGGAAAAAAGTCATGTTTTTTCATGGCGAGATCCTCTCTCTGCAGGATTCTTTTCATGTAAACCTCCGGGTTTCTCGACCTAGTGCCGAATCCCCCGCTTTCATTTTCACCGCAATAAAAAACAAACAAAAGAAACGTATGGGAAGAAACCCTGGGAACGATGAAGAAGAAATACCTACAAAGCTCCACTGCAGGGATCGAGACTCGAGAGGGAGGGAGAGATTGCAGAGAGATTGAGATCAGAGCAAAGAAAGAAAGAAGGCGAGATCCAGAGACAGAGAGAGAGAGAGAGTTGCAGAGAGCGAGATCCAAAACAGCGGAGAGAGAGAGAGAGAGTTAGAGAAGTGAAGAGAGAGGGAGAGAAAGGAGTTTCCGACGAGGGATTTTGGGCTCTTTTGAGCGGGATTGGGGTATCGCGGTGTTTCTGTCCCTGTTCAATAGCTGTTCTGGAAAGACAAAACAAAAGGGGTATTTTTAGGTATTCAATGCGCCCTGCGGCTGCGCGTAAATTTTCGTATCTATCAAATTATATTAACTAGGGATGTCAAAATGCGTGACCAAGACGGCAACCCGATACGAACCCGCGTAATATTAACTTAATATTAATGAGTTCAGATGAAATTTTAATGGATTCGTGACCCGTTAAAACGTTAAGTTAATGGTTTGTGTTCGATTTAAACCATTAATCCGTTAAGAACTTATTTAATTCATTTTAAAAAAAAATAGTTCCTTAGTGTAATTTAAATTAATTTATATTCATAAAGAATAAATTAAAATTTATTGCTTTATAATGGGGCTTTAAGTGGAATCCACTCGAGATCCTCACATTCAGTCGTCTTCGTGTGACTTATATAGTTTTCTCCTTGTATATATTTTGTATGGATTTTTCTTTTAATTTTCAAAATTACTTAATTACTTAACGGGTTGGGTCATGTAACCCGTTAAATTAACCGATCGTGTTCAGGTTTGATTTTTTGACCCGTTAAGATAACGGGTAGTATACAGGTTAAGGTGGTTTTAACACGAATTGTTAACCTGTAATTCGAATTCGTTAACACGACACGATTGGCAGTCCTAATCTTAACCCCATGATTCCTGAACCTAAAAATTCAATGGTTTTATAGTAAAAAATAAAATATTAGCCGATCCAATGGTCTAATCCATGTATGTGACGCGTTTAAATTGGTGATCAAGTGGACTCCGTTACGAGGTGTGTAGTTAGTACAACTCAAGTCAATATCTATGTATTTACATAAATAAATATATATATATACGGAAAATAGAAGAGCAAGGTTGGATCGATATTGTTCCAAAGCCAGCCCTTAAATCTATGGGCTAAATTTCAAAGTTCAGCCTTCAACTTTTGTAAGCTCAAGAAAAAAAGTCTCATTTTGTATATTTCTCTATGGTCAAACTTATCTGAGTACTTTATAGAAGAGCTAGATTTGCAACCCTGATTGTAGGTCTTTTTAATTTTATATTTGGAAAATATGTCACTCTCGAGAGTTGCAATTTTTTTCCTTTTGGCCTTTTGATGCATATTTTTAAATGTAGAAAAAATAATAGGATTTTACCAAAAAAATCCCCTTAGACTCATTGAAGATCAAAAGGGATTTAGAAAGTCTCCATGCACTGAAGTGGTCCTACAGGCCTAATTTGGTTTAGTTTTTTTTTTTTTTTTCCAGTTTTTCTGAGAGGGGATATCGCCACTTATCTTGCCATTTTACAATCGATCAAAACCCATTTTCCCCATTTTTCATCTTCCTCCTTTCCTTCACCTCCACCATCGATCTCAACCCACTGGTCTCAAGCGCTCTCATCAATTGCAATTCTTCCTCTTTGAGCTCTTTTTACCTTCTAACAAGCACGTGGAGATGCTAGTTGTATTTTTCCTCTTTATGACCCACAACTCGTTGGATCTCAAGGAGTGTAGAACACGAAACCCTACCATATTCCACTATTATGAAGTTTAATATGTGAGGTTTGAGTTTGAAATTGAGTTGAAGTTGGAGGAAGGAGAAGGAAGATGCAAAACGAGCGGACGAGGAAAGAAGAGGATGAGGAAGAAGATGAAAAATGAGTGGAAGAGGAAGAAGAAAAATGAGCCGGGACAATTGCAAGTGAAATGCGATATCCCCGCTCATGACATATTTTTTCCCAGGGATGAACACACTTATATGAGAGCTTAACCTTTTATGTGGGGGGATATCCTTGCTCAATATATGAAGTTTATATATGATCCCAAGGAATGAACTGAGAAGTTAATCTTTTACGTGAGGGGATGTCCCCACTCAATATATGAAGCTTATATGCGATGAGCGGCGATATCCCCACCAATGACCGATTTTTTCTAAAAGATGAATACACTCATCTAAGAGTTGTACCTGTCATGGGCGGGGATATCCCCACTCACCCGTAGTTATCCCTGCTCTTATTTTTTATTCTTCTTCTTCCACTCATTTTTCATCTTCTTCCTCCTCCTCTTCCTTCCTCATCCTCTCATTTTTCATTTTTCATCTTCCTCCAACTCCAACTCAATCTCAAACCAAAATCCAAACCTCACATATTAAACATCACAATAGTGGAATAGAGTAGTGTTTCGTGTTCTACACTCCTTGATCTCCAACAAGTTGTAGGTCACGAAGAGGAAAAATACAACTAGGATCTCCGCATGCTTGCTAGAAGGTGAAAAGAGGTGGAAGAGGAAGCATTGCAATTGACGGGGAGCGCCTGCGACCAATTGGGTTGAGGTCGATGGAGGAAGTGAGGGAAAGGAGTAAGATGAAAAATGGGGAAAATGGGTTTTAATCGATTGTAAAAGGGCAAGATGAACAGCGATATCCCCTCTCAGGAAAACTGAAAAAAAAAAAAAAAAAAACCCTAAACAAAATCAGGCATGAAGGACCATTGCAATGCATGGACACTTTCTAAGTCCCTTTTGATCTTCAATGAGTCTAAAGGGATTTTTTGGGTAAAATCCTAAAAAAAAAAAAACGTTCTTCTTTTAATTTTGACAACTTTCATTTTAAACTTGTAATACTTTCTTACTTCGCGTAAATTTTTATTTTATTTTCTATTTTTGAACATTAATGCTAAAAAAAGTTAAATTGTAGCCGATTCATAATTAATTATATGTTAAAATGATGATGCTATTAATTATTATTTTCTTCTCTCAAAGTAGTCAAGCCAATCTATACTATGATTAGGGTATATCTATGAAAGCCAAATTTTTATCTTTTGCCGGTTGCTTAATTTTGATTGGACATGTGCTATCAAGGATGGCCATTCATTTAGCAGCTACCTTGCCACTACCAGCCTCTATTTGCAAAGATCTCGAAAAACTGATGAGACAGTTCTTATGGTCAGGCAATGCAACCTCTTCCAAAATCAATTATGTAAACTGGGCTACTATTTCTCAATCTAAGGCACAAGGAGGACTTGGCATCAGAAGAATAACGAAGGTAAACCAAGCTTCCTTCATCAAATTGGGTTGGCAGGCGTCTATGGACAGCTCTTTGTGGTCCAGCTGGTTCAAGATCGGATACTTCAATCAGAACCCAGCTAACACACTTGATGGCTCATGCATTTGGAAGAATATTAGGCGTCTAGCTTCTCATATTCATCAAGGCAGCTCTTGGATAGTAGGCAATGGCTGAGATATAAATATATGGAGTCCGGATCACCTATCGCAGCTATTATACCTTCATCGTGAGTGGATCAATAACGGTCCGTCACGTTATCCAAAAATTTAGGTAGTTTCCTTTGGGGTGATTTAAACTTTTTTAAACTTCAAAATCACCTAAATTTTTTGAATGACATGGCGAAGTGTTATTGGTCCACTAACGGTGACGGTGTAACAACTACGATAGATGTTCCAGACTCAAATATATGGCATGGCACCCGGACAGGCAACATCCCTCTCTTAGCTATATTCCCTAAAATCCATTTTCCGGAGGACCAACGCCTATTTTCCATTTTTCGCTCTAGATTCTGGTATGTTCCTTTTAATCTGCAGTTCAGCAACACCTCTCAACAGCAATCTCCTATCTCTCTCTAGCTTCACCTGCTATAGACACCCTAAAATGGAAAGGATCTTCAGATGGCCAGTATCTCTTAAAGCAACATGGAACCTCATCAGATATAGAGCCTGCATTCAGGCCTGGCCTAAACTGATTTTGAATGGCATTAGCCTTCACAAAGTCAACTCCTTTGGGTGGCGCCCGATGCATAATAAAACTCCGATGGAGATGAGTATGAAGCGTATGGGAGGTTCTCCTTATTCTCTAAAAACAGTATCTACCGCAAAGAGGAAGACTTTTTGTAACACCCCGTCTACTAACCTTCTATTAATTATAAGTAATTGATTGATTAGTTAGCAAGTGTGTTTAGAGTTTTAGCGAGTCGGGTTTGACGTGTGGACTTCGCGTACGAAGTCTCGTGCAATTCGGAGTACGTTATGGTAGAGTAAGGGGTGGTTTGCAAATTGGAAAGTTTTCAGGGGTTTTTATGAGATTATGAGTTTTGTGAGTTTGGGTGCATCGGATAGGTCTCAACATTTCACGAACTTTAGTCTTCTGTCGTGTTTCGATTCGACGTGTCGAAGAGGCCCGAAAATCATTATTAGTGGATCCAAGGACTAAACTTAAATTAACCTTTATCTAACCCTAATATAAGCAACCCTCATCACTTATCCATCTCTTCTATTCTTATTCACTAGTCACTCTCAACAAAACCCAGCCCCTTCACTACCTCCTTGCCAACGACGACTAGCGGAGCTCCGTTCTCGCCGGCCAACCTCTATTTCTTCTTCCTTTAGCTTCAAAGATCACAGCCATCTCCTTTTCTAAGCTTTTCCTTCACAACCCATTCAAAGGTAAGCTTTATGAGCTTTTAGATCTAGGTAGTTTGCTTCCTTTTGATTAGAACTGGTGTAAATGAGCTTATCCGTCCCCTTACATTTCATTGGTATAGATTTTGAGTTTGGAACCCATTTCCTCAAGTTTGAGCTTAAGGAGGACTTCCCTCCCCAAATTTCTTCTTGGTTTTAGTCAAGCTCTTCATCAAAGGCAAGTAAATATGTATATTAATGCTTGAATTGCATGGAAAAATGATGAGTTAGATGTTAATTGCTCAATAGATGCTTGAGAAGCTTAAAAACATGATAAGTAGGTTTGGTAACCTAATGAAATGGATTTTTATGCTAATGATTTGATTAGAAGAATTGTTGGATTTAGAATGGACTTGTCATATCCATGTTTTATCCATATTTTGATTGTATATCAGGTTCAGGAAGGGAGAAAAGGATTGGACCCATTTTACTGCAGTTACAGAACCTGGGTTCTGTTTCCGCAGTGTACGCGGTCGACCGGCCAGGTTGCTCGATCGACCGGCGACACAGGGAACCTGACCAAATTACTGTAGCCCCTTTTTACTTACAACTGTTGGTCAACCGGCCAAGGGCTCGGTCGACCGGGCATGCAGAAGGAGGTTGACCTGACTTCCTCATGTCGACCTGAACTGCTATGTATGGGGTCGACCGAGCACGGGCCGGGTCGACCGAGACAACTATGAATTTCCTTTTTTGAAGGATTTTCTCACCCAATTTTTGATGGACTTAAGTGGGACTTTGGCTACCCTTTTTGGACTCATTTGGCTCTGTACGAGGAATGTTTTGAGCAGACGATTTCTCATAGTTATTTCCATTCTCTCGGGTTTCAATTCATCTTAATCTTGAACGGAATGGGACAACGGGATACCTCCCTATATCTATGTACGAAGAGGCTCTGTTTGGGCATCGCGAACCCTAACCCCTTTCGTTGACTGAGTAGGGTTGTACGAGACTCCGGGAATAACAATGACCTAGGAATGGATTGTCTATCGCTTATGATTCTTATTGTACCGTTTGATACTCTCTGCATGGAATGTCCATGTTCTTTAGCTTCGTTTGTTTTGATTTGTTTTGGATCATATAATGAACTTAGAAGGTGAACTTAGGATCCCTTTTGATATCCCGTTTGTTTCGAAGTATGATGGAAGTGTTGAGGCTAGACGGCTTTTATTGTAAAAGCTTGTTGAGAACCACCTATGAAATATGAAGAAGTTTGATGTTGTTAAATTAAGATTTGATGATGGAAAGGTAGTTTCTCTTTGACTAATGAATATTGCTCACGCAGGAAAGTCTAGCCCCTCACTATTGTATGTTTAGGACTCTTGTGTCAGGCATCACTCAACTGTTAACGCCCAACAATTTTGGGGCACCAATTGTGTGAGGACTTTGGAATGAACGTCTGCGCAGTACGATCTTTTTATATTTTAGATGGATGTACACCATCAGATACCCATTCTGAAAGAAGTATGATGTTTGGTTTTGTTTATTTTGTTTTAAGGGTATCATATGACTGCTTGCCGGGTTTTCATCCCGTGCCTATTGCTTTACTCTACCATAGCTCTCATGTGGAGCCAGGAGGGTCAAGTGAAACTATCCCGTGGTGATTAGCCCATGTGAATTGCCTATTTGTTTAGAAGTTTGTTAGTTGGTTAGATGATAAGTATGCTATGCGTTTATTACATTCAGGACGCTATGCATCTCTTATGATATTGTCTATTTGTATACTCTTTAGTTTGCATATCTTTGGTAATTATATATCTATTTCCTTGCCGACCTTTGTATCTGATGATGCTACTCTTGGTGCATAGGTACCGAGCTTTTCTATCCGAAGGAGGAAACGACAGAAGAAATTCAGGCAGATCAGCCTGATGACTTCCTTGAGTACAGTACGGACGACATAGTATAGCCTTACTGACCCCGTGTGCGAGAGCCTCCATCTTTTGGACTAGCTTTACCTTTTGGTTCTTTTATACTTTTGATTAGGCCCGAGAGTTGGTGTGACCTAATGTTGTAATTAATATTTTGTTAACAGTATTAACTTGAACTTTAAATATGATATTCAGTATTGTTCTTAAACTATACATCTTTAAGATACCATTTGTGTTTATAAAGCTTCCGCTATTTGTTTTATGTAATTGAGGAAATGTTTACACCTCACAGCGGTCTTCGATCCAGATGGGACATGATTGGGGCCAAGTTGCGTCTGATTAATGTTGAATTTTTTTTTTAATGGGCCTTAATCTCACGCATAACCTCGATAACACTTTTGGGGGCATGACACTTTTTTGGCCATCTTTTCTTCTCCTGTGAGCAAGCCCAATCTCTTTGGCTTTGGCTCGTCAACTCTGCCAAGATCCAGGCTCCATGCTACCATCCTGCTACATCTACCTGGGAAGCTCTATCCAGGGGAAATGGCCAGGTTGGTTGCAGATACATGGCTGCTATCTTGATCAACATTATCCACACCCTGTGGAAGGCAAGGAATCTAGCAAGTTTTGAAGGAATGAAGATCCCTCTCAACACCATTCAGCAGCAACTTCAGGAAGCTCTATCTCTCTCCTGTGGGAAAATCTCCAAAGCTTTCTGTAGCAACCAACTTAACTCAAATTTTCACTTTTTGAAAATCCATGAAGGCTCAACCAATTCTGCTTTGTAACCTCTACCTGTTCCCTCTTTTTAGTTTTTTTGTTTTGGCTCATACAATCGGGGCTTCCTAAGCCCATGTAAATTCTTTTCTTTCTCTTTAATACAATTACCCTTAAAGCAAAAAAAGGGTATAGGCGTCGAAGCAGATTAGGGCTTACACGTCCTTATTCGCATCTTGGTTATGGTCTTATTACAAGATGAACCCAAACAAAATCCAATTCAATTTCATCTCAAACTCTCAAAACGATAATAGCAATAGCATAGTTGCCTGTTCATAGTTAGGTTTCTCTTTTGTTGTGTTCATGTATTGTTTGTTCTTGTTAATTCTTGTTGTGAGTTATGTTTTGCTTCATAGCGAGATAGAGAGAGAGAGAGTCATTTGGAATATTCTTGCATGACCATTTATTCCATTACTTAAAATTGGATGTCTAGGCATTCACAAAATTGGATCCCACTTATTTTGAAATGGCCAACTTAATCACGCTTCAATCCTAATTAACTAGTCTCTCAAATACGGTGAGTATATGGTCAAGCAAAAAGTCCATGTGTATTTTTTCAAGGTAATTGTAAGTGCAGAAAATAATACTCACAAAGTAGGGATGCCTTCAAGGACTTACTCAAGGAACTCGAGAAAGAGCTGCGTGCCTGGTGAACCTGAAAGGGGAGAAGAAAACAGTCAAGGGACCCTGGCTGGGGGCAGCGCAGGGCTCTCCGACGCTCAAGTTAGTCCGGGTAACTGATCGGAGAAGAGAAAGGTGTGTGGTTGCATGTAAGAGAATGCCTACCTCCTTCTTGGGTCGTCCCATGCTTTATATGAGAGATTGTTTTGGCGCCTGTGCCAGTGGGCCTCGTGATGTGACTAGGGTCTCATCAGCCCACATAGTCATTAATGAGGGTCCATCACAGCCCTCATTTCATTTAATGAGGGTCCGATCAGCTCACATTGCATTTAATGCAAGTCACATTGGGCCTGATCTGTTGGTGGCTGAGGTCCCATCGAATCCCTTTCTCGGGCCCTGTCCTGATAGGGTCGTGGCCAATGAATATGATGGCATCTCTTTATAGCCGAGACCGAGCGGTGTGGTGCGGCCGACCTGGCCACCACTTACCGACATCAGCTATTAGTGCCGAGACCGAAGCAACGCCGGATCTGTGTCCGAGGCCGATAATGATGCGCTTCGCCGAAACCGAATAGGGAGTGAGCTCGCGAGATGGTTCCCACACAATAGCCCCCCAGCTCTTGACCTCTTGGGCTTCTCGGGCCTCGAGGTTGAGAGCTGAATTGGTCTTCCGAAGCCATTCAACATTTATTCCACAGGCGCCCCCAGCTAAGGGTTCAGACTGTTCGACTTTAAGGCGTAGCCGTCGTTTCATTCGCCCGAGGCAATCAAGAGAGCGATAAATGAAGCGATCATGACCCGCGTGGGGAGGCGGACTGGTTGCGCCACGCGTCGCCATCCGAAAGGTCTCCTGGTCACTTCGAGGTGGCGTGCAGAGTAAATCGAGGCGACACCCTGCACGCACCTCGTCCTTCGGACTTCGGGACGGCGCCCTCCCCCTTCCTCTATATTCAGCCATGTGCGTCTTCTTGTCATTTTGCTCCCTTGGTGTTTTGCTTGAATCAGAACCAGAACCAGAACCAGAATTAGCCCGTCAAAAATAGAAGAGAACCTCCGGGAAGCAACAGAAAGGAATCCCTGGCCAGCTCTGCTGCGATTGCCTAGTCAGTGTTGCTCACCGTCCGTCTGTGAGTGTCTCCCTTCTTCTTCTCTGTCCTCGTTCTGCTTTTTCGATCTTAGGGCTCCTGTCCTTTCCCATCCTTGTCCGATTCCTGTCTGTCTTTAGGATTTCTCTAGGGTTTTTTTAGATTAAAGATAGGGGCTTATAGTCATTGGATAGATTCCTAGTCGGCCCTAGCAGAGCTCAGGAGGACCTTCAAGATCCCGGAGGATGTCCGGGTGAAGGGCTCTGACAGGTCATCCGGCTATACTTTTAGCGACGGCTGGATGCCGCTCCCTCTGATTGCCATTATCGAAGGTGGGGTTAGATTCCCCCATTCATCCCCTTCTGAGGTCCTGCCTCCAAGCATGGAATCTCTGTCCGTGCCAACTGATGCCCAACGGCTTCAAGATCGTCATGGGCATTGCCGAACTGAATAAGATCCTAGGACTTGATCTCGGCGTCCATGACATCGAAGATGTCTACGATCTCTGCAAAACCCGAGACGGCAACACTTATTATCTCCGGGTCAAGGCTAAGTGTTCCCCCCTCATCACGGCCCTGGAGGACTCGAATAAGTACGCTGGAGATGATCGACTATTCGTCTCCGGCAATTGGGAGTTCGGAGGGACCGAATCCGAGACCGCATGGAGAGTCCAAGTTCCACAGACCTTCGGGACACCGCCGAGTAACGCCCTGCCCCTTTTATCGGGTTTCGGATTGTGATTTGCGTCCTTATCCGCTCCGTTGTGATCCTTTTCTTTTCTTTTGCAGGTCTCCACCAGCGAAAGCGAGACGCTCACCTCGATCGATGGCGGAGGAACAAAGAGTGGCTGAATAAAATCTACCAGTACCGAGGCCACCACAACAGAGCGGCCTTCTCTTTGCTGGGGTACGAGCCGAAGTACGCGTCCTATACGCGGAAATCAGGCCGGCCTGGAGAGATCGTCCTTGCTTTGGCCGAAGCTGCGAGCGGGGTCGTCTCGGTCGCTGAAGCTTCTTCGTCGGCTGCTACTGCCGAAGGCGATCTTATAAGGGAGGTTAAGAACTCCTCGGACGCCGAAGAGATGGAGAGGCGTCGACCAGCCTACCGACCGCGAAATCTGGCAGTGGCCATATTCGGCGAGCAGAGGGCCGCCTCGACCGCCCGTCCTCCCCCTTGCACCTCCGTCGTTCCAGTGGTCCCCGAGGCCCAGCCTGCCGCTGAAGAGAGGGAGAGGCCTCGAAAGAGGGCAAGGGGAAAGTCCCCTATCCGCGAAGACCAGCCGCGGCAATCAGAGGCTATCAGGGAGAGGGTCAGAGCAGAGGAGCCAATTTGGTCCGAGGCCCCGCTGGATCGGCGCTCCGAGTCGCCTCGCGCCATGGTCTCGGCCGAACCAGAGGCCTTCAAGCCCGACCTCGAGCTGTGATCGGGGAGGCCTCTCAACGTCGAGGACAAGGTCGTAGGGAACTCGACCGTGATCACGACCCTCAACCGGGCCTGCGCGCTTCCAATGGACGTTGAGAGGCATCAGGCGGAGGACAGTCCTCAGCTACTTATGAGGACGCTGCAGCACTCCCTCCTGGTAAGTATCGAATCTTTGGATAATATGCATGCTGGTTTCTCTTTGCACGATACTGAATCTCATCCGCTTCTTGCAGGCTGTCCAGAGGCTTCCGCTGGTCCTGAACCGGATCATGGAGGACGACGCGAAGCTGAACCACCTGGCAGAGGATGTGAGGTCCCACCCTTGGTGGGCCCTCTAAGGGAAATTTTATAGAGTAATTAATCCTAATTTATGTTAATTATTGTTTAATTTTGTTAATCTTCGCTAATTATTGCTAATTATGGCTAATCATTGTTAATTACTGTTTTAATTGAGTTTATTTGGGGCTAATTAGATGGACTAGTTAGATTTCCTAAGTTAGTTAGGTTAACTTAGTGGGTTAGTGTTTTTAATTAAGTTGGGTGTTGTGTTAATCTTAGGCTTAGTTAGTAGAGTCTAATTAATTAAGTTAATTAAGTGGGTTTAGTGCTAAGGTGCCTCTCTTCTAGAAACTTCCTAACCAAATGACCCAACCACCCTTAAACCCTAAACCTAATCTCACTAAACCCTAAGGGTGTTATAGTCTTTAATCACTTCCCCCTAGACCTATATAATATCTCTTAACCCCCATTTGCAAGAACCCTAAACCTAATCTCAGCCCCCATCCCAAGATAACCTCCAGCCCTCTTCCCAAGAAAACTGCTCCAGCCCACTACTGTTCCTCCCCAACTACCTTCATTCCCATTGCAACCCTCTCCTCCTCCTTCTTCTCTCTACGTTTGAGCCAAGGGTTGCCGCTGTCACTGTGCTGGAATTTCAGTCTTGGAGCTACTGTTGTTGCTGCCTTCATCTTCCTCCCCATTTCATTTCCTCCAAGCTGCTGGGCTGTGCTGCAACTACTTCATTCTCTTGCTGTTACTCTGCTGAAATTTCCCCTGGGCTGTGCTGCAACTACTTCTTCTCTGCTGGAATATTTCCTCTGTGACTGTCTTCCTAAAGGCAGCAGCTACATCATCTTCTTCCTTTTCAATTCCTCACCTGGGAGGCCCAGCTGTTGCTGGAATCTGTTTTAAAGAGCTGCTGTGTCTTCTTCCTCTTCTTCCCTTTCATTCCTCTCTTCTTTCCATTGCTGGAACTGTGCTGGAGGCTGCTGTTATTGCATTGGAAACAACTCTTAAGAGCTGCTACAGCAGCTGTGCTTCATCTTCTCCTCACTTCACAGCTGGAACTTGGATCTTTACTGTTACTTCTCTGTTTCTCTCTACTAGTCTCTCTCAATCACTAAAGAGGCAAGTGCACCATACTGATAACTTAGATTGTATATTTCATTTCGTGATTCAGTGGTTTTTCAGTTCATAAACATGCTCAGTTCAGTCTAGATTACATTTGAGCTCTGTTTTATAATTTTGGTTGAAAGGTCACTGATGGATGGGGGTTTTCATCCCCCATTTGGAAGATCAGTGGGCCATAAGGTGATGGATGGATGGTTTATGTGTTATTAATTGATTAGAAGTGTTTGGGTGGAGTTTGGAAGGGATTGGAAGTGATTTGGGTGTAAAAGGAGGCAAAACAGAAAGGTTACAGCAACTGGGCAATTTCCCGTTTCAGGGTACCCGGTTAACCGGTGGTTAACCGGCAATGTAGCCGGTTAACCGGTCTGTGCAGGCCGGTTGACCGGCCACAGTGAAGTTGCAGAAATGGCAGCTCCCAGTTATTCTCTGCAGGGCCCTTCTGCAGCTCAGCCGGTTAACCGGGCTTTGCAGGCCGGTTAACCGGCCAAACTGCAGTTTTGCAGAATTTCTGCTCCCAGCTTTGTTCTCCTGCAAGATGATTTCTCTTGGGCAGGTTAACCTGGGCCCTACCCCGGGTTAACCGGCCAAGCAAGAAAAGTTGTGAAAATTAGCCCTCAGCCATTCCTTGCACCAATTTCATTTTTTAAATGGCCAGGTTGACCGGGCCTTGCACCTGTTGACCTGGTTCATACTGTTGGTGCAAGATGTGACTGAAAGTTGGTTTTCACCCGAAACGTAAACTCTTTACACCCAAATGGACTTGATACTTAGGATTTTACTTTAGATAATGTTTAAAGCTGGGACATCAATCCTTTCTAAGGTTTTTGGAGTATGCGGTCAATCACCTAGGCCAGGGATTTGACCGAACACGCTGGAAACCTTTGGAAACGAATTGAGTTGTCCAGGAAGCCTGATTTAGATTAGTTAGTGCACTCGGTTGATCTTCCAGGCCAGGAAATCAACCGAGCTCACAACACATCAGGTTCACCTGGAAAACCCTGATTTTCCAGTTTTCAACATTTAGGAGATATGATCAGTTGTGGGGCCCATTGACCATCCAAATAAGTATTTATCAGTGTCCTAAGCCCGAGTCAACGGTGTGGCTCAACCTTGACTCGCGGGGACCACTGTTTAGAGTTTTGGTTGATAATCTAAGATGATTCGACCTCCAAGAGTTGTCATAGATGCCATTAACTAACTAAGCACCAAATACAATATTTTACGGCATTAATGACATCGTTTAGAGATCGAATTACCGGAGATAGACCCGAACCTAAAGTGACCCATTTACCTAGGATTGGACCGTTGCTTTTCCCGTTGATTCTCTGATTGAAGTTTATACTTCATTATTATTACTCTGTCATTCTTAGATCTTTAGTTTAGCTGTTTACCGTTAATTAATCATAATTGGAAGACCTGAACCTAGGGTATCTAGAGGTGACCCGATGATGTGATTTCGGAGATCATTGACCCGTGTCTGTGTCTAGGCGGGCCCTTATTGGGCCTAAGTGTGGTGATGTGAACCCTTTAGCTTGAAGAGATAGTTTCTATTTGACTGTTAAGTTATATGGATTATAATGGAACTGTTTGTCAGTAGTAGATGGATTGGTTGCCTCGTTTGGACGGTTTTAGACCAGGCCATGTACTGATGGGCCTTGGTATGGATCCAACGAGTGGGCCTGGATCTTGAATGAGATCCAGAGACTGAATTGAGATGTGTGGACCTTATAGAGGTATTGTTAGGACCTTGTTCACGCAAGGCAAAGCCTAGACAGACACAGACCTTAGAGTTATTCTTGAGTCGGCATGAACATTCACTCGGTTGATTTAAGCTCAGCCTGTGGACTGATCATCCCCGGTAGGAGCTAGTTGAGTGTTGTGGAGCTATCATGATGAGCTGTGTGGTTAAGACGGCAAGGTGTCATACCGTGCCGATCTGGAGTGATGAGATGATGAGTTGATGAGTGATATTCGGGATTAGTTATTCCCTGGTGAGATTCCCCACCGCGACTGTGTTCAGTATGGGAGGGCCGCGGCATAATATCCCACGGTATTCCAGCTCGTGTAAATGTGCCACCTTGTTTGTAGTAGTTTAGATGTTTTCTATTTATACTGATTCCTTATGATTTAAATGCACAACTGCCTAGTTCTTTTCCCTTGCTATTCATTTAACTTATGTACCCGTCTTTAATTCCTTTGATATATATATGCTATGTTAGTAGTATGCTGTATCTTGCCAGATCGTTTAGATCTGACCCATTCTATGGTGCTTAGGCCTTGACCCAGAGATTCCCGACGACGCACTAGCTGTAGTGGAGGCACCCGTTGCTGGAGAGTACGCGTGGGGCCCGGTCGACACGGATGTCGAGCCGGAGGGCGAGGAGTTCATTCCAGGGTTTTGAGGGACTCCATTTATTTTGGGTTTGAGCGAAACTTTGTAGTGAGTTGGGTAGACTCAAAATGTATTAACTTTGATTAATATTGAATCATTTTAATTAGACTGATGTTCCGCTCATACTTAATATATATATACATCGATACCTATTGCTTCCGCTTTGTTTAAATCGTTATGCTTCCGCAATTTAAATGTTATAACTATGTTGGTCAAAAAGTTTTAAATTGGACCTCACTGCGGCCTACGATCTTGGAAGTTCTCGGATTTTCCGGGAAGTAGCGCGCCAATTTCGGGTAATCGAACGAGTATATCGGTATCCGGAATTGGGGCGTTACAGAGGAAAAGCAGCAGGCCGAAGCTGCTTTGTCGGCGAAGAGCGAGGAGTTGAAGGAGGCCGAGGCCAAAAGGGCTGAGCTGGATGCCCAGGTCGTCTCGGCGGTGTGTGAGCTCTCACAAGTTAAAGCTGAATCATTGACCTTGCAGGAGAGGCTCATCACCGAGAAGAGGAGGTCGGCTGAGCTGATGGCCGAGTTGGAGCGAGAGAAGGCGGCGAGGGAGGAACTCCTCGCGTCGAAACAAGCAGAAATCGACGCCGCCTTCCTCGATGGAACAGAAGATGCTGCGAGGGACTACACCGACCAGATTAAGCAGCTAAGCCGCCAACTATTTCATCTCGGCTGTCGGGCCGCGCTTAAGGAGATGGGGGTCTCTGAAGACCATCCGTTGTATCTGAACCCTCCTGAGTTCGAGCCCCCAGCTCCTGCCGCGACTGTCGCCTCACCGCCTCCGGAGACTCCTGCCTCTCCGCCTCCGGAGACTCCTGCCTCTCCGCCTCCGGAGACTCCTGCCTCTCCTCCGCCAGAGATCCCTGCTCCCCCTCTAGAGGCCTCCGCCGACACGGCTCCGGGGTCTTCCGAAGCCAACGCAACAGTCGATCCCGCGGTGGTTATCATTGAAGACGTCGACGCGGGATCGTCTTGATCTTCGTTTTTGTTTCTTTGTTTAATGAAAGATGTATTCCCCTTTTGTTTTTGCTTCTGTAGTGAATTGAGAATGGGTGAAAACCACCTCTGAATTTTAATTGTAAACGTCTGTCTATCAATAAAGTTTCTCAGTTTGCCTCAATTCAGTTTCCATTGATGCTGCTTGTTTTCCTTTTCTTTTTCATTTACTTCCTTCTTCAAAGTATGTGAGCTCGGATTGAGATGGACCGACTAGATTAGGGCACGCCACGGGAACTCTAGTTCCGCTTGGTCTTCATTCATCTCGGCAAGTTAGCCGACACGCCCCGGAGGGAATTATGCTAGACCCCCAAGGCAGGGGTAGGGAAAAAACGGGCTTCACGGCTTTACACCTGATTTGTTAATTCGACGAGTCCTGGCGATTTCTTTTACGGACCTTTAGCTTTGCGCGCGGGTGGCTTGGTGCTCAACCTAAACGGTTTTTTTCTTGGTCATTTCGGCTTCGCATCTGGGTGGCTTGGTGCCAACCTCAGACGATCTCGTCGTTGGCCATTTCGGCTTCACGTCTGGGCGGATGGGTGCCATCCTCAGACGATCTCATCATTGGCCTTTTCGGCTTCACGTCTGGGTGGCTGGGTGCCAACCTCAGACGGTCTCATCATTGGCCTTTTCGGCTTCACGTCTGGGTGGCTGGGTGCCAACCTCAGACTATCTCATCATTGGCCTTTTCGGCTTCTCGTCTGGGTGGCTGGGTGCCAACCTCAGACGATCTCATCATTGGCCTTTTCGGCTTCACGTCTGGGTGGCTGGGTGCTAACCTCAGACGATCTCGTCGTTGGCCTTTTCGGCTTCTCGTCTAGGTGGCTGAGTGCCAACCTTAGACGATCTCGTCGTTTGCATCGCTGCTAGACTGCCAACGACCACCGGATTGCCTCGAATTGAAGACGAATGTAGTTCTATTAATTCCGAAAGCATTGTACAAGCGCAAATTTAAAAATAGAATTTCTTGAGGTGTGATGCATTCCATGGTCTCGGTAGTGGCCGTCCTTCCATGTCCTCAGCCTGTAGGCCGACCGTCCAGCAATGGAAGCCACCTTGAACAGGCCGTGCCAGTTCGGTGCCAGTTTGCCTTGGTTTGGATCCTTGTCCCCTGGGAGTGCCTTCTTGAGAACCAACTCTCCTACAGAGAATTTCCTCTCTCTGACATTCTGGTTATAACCCCTGGCTAGCTGTCGTTGGTAGGCGGCTAGCCTGACTGCAGCTGCTTCCCTTCGCTCGTCTGCCAAGTCCAGTTCCTTGGCCACGTTAGTTTCGTTCTGTCCCTGGTCAAAAAGTTTAGACCTCAAAGTAGGGAGACCGATCTCCAGAGGGATGACAGCTTCCATTCCGTAGGCGAGTGAGAAAGGCGTTGCCAAAGTGGAACGTCTCGGAGTGGTCCTGTAAGCCCATAGGACGCTCGGAAGCTCTTCCACCCATCTTCCATTTGCTTGGTCCAGCCGTTTCTTGAGCCCATCAAGGATCACCTTGTTAGAGATTTCGGCCTGCCCGTTGCTTTGTGGATAAGCTGGGGTGGAGTAGCGGTTTCGGATGCCGAGCTCCTGGCAAAAGGCCCTAAAGAGGTTGGAGTCGAACTGAGTCCCGTTGTCCGAGATCAAAATTCTGGGGATGCCAAACCTCGTGATAATGTTTTTCCATACGAAGTTCTTGGAGTCCCGCTCTGTGATGGAGGACAATGGCTCTGCTTCGATCCATTTGGTGAAGTAATCCGTGGCTACTATCAGCCATCTTCTATTTCCAGGGGTTCGGTGGAGCGGTCCCACTATGTCAAGCCCCCACTGGGCGAACGGCCACGGACTAGAAAGCGGACTGAGGTCCCGTGCTGGCTGATGGAGGGAGTGAGAATATTTCTGACACTTCTCGCATTTCTTCGAGTACACATGCGCGTCCTTCTGCATATATGGCCACCAGTAACCCTGACTGATTGCCCGGTAAGCTAGTGACCTTCCTCCGATATTGCTTCCGCTGATCCCTTCATGTATTTCGAAAAGAAGGTCCTCCACTTTGCTCGGATGAACGCACTGGAGGTACGGGCCTGTATACGACTTCCTGTAGAGCTTGACTTCGGGAGACAACCAGAACCGGGCTGTTGTCAGTCTGATTCGATGTGCCTCGCTGCTGTCTTCGGGTAGCTTGTCGTCCTTGAGGTTGGCGATGATGGGGTCCATCCAGCTCGGGCCGAGGTCAATACACGACACTTCCCGAGGTGGATGGAGCTCGATGCTGGGTGCGACCAAGGATTCCACTTCAATAGTTCTCTTCCTTCCTGCTTCTACAGCGCTGGCCAAATTTGCAAGAGCATCTGCATGGGAGTTCGCTTCTCTGCCTATCTGTTTGATTTCGGCCGTGTGGAACTGTGAGAGCAGCTTCTTTGCCAGGGCCAAATACGCAGTCATCCGGTCGTCGCGAGCTTGGTAGTCCCCAGTCAGCTGGTTTGCCACCAACTGTGAATCACTGAAGACCACTAGCTGTTGAGCTCCGAGGATTTTGGCGCTGTTCAGTCCGGCTAAAAGGGCTTCATAATCAGCTTCATTGTTCGACGCCTTGAAATCTAGGGTCAGAGTCTGCTCGATGACCAGTCCTTTTGGCGATTGGAGAACAACTCCTGCTCCGGCTCTTCTCGAGGTGGAAGATCCGTCGACGAAGACTTTCCAAACTGGGGTGACGGCTTGGCATTGTGATTGTGCAGAGCCCGTGGGCGCTTCATGCTCCTTGCCCCCCAGTTCGGTGCCGAGCTGGGTTGGCGCCGAACTTGAATCGAACTCGGCAAGGAAATCCGCCAGAACCTGGGCTGATACTGAATCTCATACTGCCCTAGTTCAACAACCCATCTTGAAATTCTTCCTGAAAAGTCAGCTTTTCTGAAAACAGACTTAAGTGGATGTTCCGTAACAACCACTATGGTATGTGTTTGAAAGTAATGAGAGAGCTTCCGCGGGGCACTAACGAGTGCCAGCGCGAGCTTCTCTAGTGGCAAGTACCTGGTCTCGGCATCAATCAAGGTCTTGCTCGTATAATATATTGGTTTCTGGACCTTATCCTCTTCTCGGAGGAGGACCGAGCTCACCGCATGATCCGAGACCGCGAGGAATAAATACAGAAACTCCCCGTGGACCGGAGTTGTCAGTAGTGGGGGTGAAGAAAGGTAGGCCTTAAGCTCCTGCAACGCCTGGTCGCATTCCGGAGTCCATTGAAATTTAAAATTCTTCCTAAGAAGCTGAAAGAAAGGCCGGCACTTATTTGAGGATCTGCTGATGAACCGATTCAGTGAGGCTGCCATTCTGGTTAGCTTATGGACCTCCTTAGCCGAGGTGGGACTCTGCACTCTGAGGATAGCCGAGATCTAGTCTGGATTTGCCTTGATCCCCCTATGTGTGACCAAGCTCCCCAAGAATTTACCAGAACCGACACCAAAGGCGCACTTGGAGGCGTTCAGCTTGAGCTTGAATCTCTTTAGAGTGGCGAAAACTCCAGCTAGGTTTGTCAAATGGTTATGGGCTTGCTTGTACTTGACTACCATATCGTCGATGTAAACCTCAACAGTCTTGCCGAGCTGGTCGTGAAACATCTTGGTGACAAGTCGCTGGTAGGTGGCTCCTACATTCTTCAACCCAAATGGCATCACCTTATAACAGTAGGTCCCTCTGTGTGTGATAAAAGCTGTCTTCTCTTCATCCGGCCCATATAACGGAATCTGGTGATAGCCGCGGTATGCATCGAGGAAGCTCATTCTATCGTGTCCGGCTGTGGCATCGATCATCTGGTCGATCTTGGGCAGGGGAAAGCTGTCCTTGGGACAAGCCTTGTTGAGGTCGGTAAAGTCGACGCACACCCTCCACTTGCCAGTGTTCTTTCTGACGACCACAGTATTGGCTAGCCAGGTCGGGTATTGAACTTCTCTGATGGCACCGGCCTCAAGCAGTTTGTCCACTTCCTCAACCACGGCTTCGGTTTGTGGCACCCCAGTTTTGCGAGCTTTCTGCATCACAGGTTTATGATTATGATCTACATTCAATTTATGGCATATCACCTTGGGGTCGATGCCAGGCATCTCTTGAGGCATCCAAGCGAAGGCATCTTTGTTCTGCACTAGGTACTGAACCAGTTCGGACCTCTCTGGCTCCCCGAGCTGACTGCCGAGCAAGAAGAACCGTTCCGGATCTTGTGAGTCGATCCTGATTTCGGTCAGGTCCTCCACGCTCTTGCTCTCCGGGTCCTGGCCGACCTCATCTAACTTCTTCTCCAGCCTCTTCTCCATCTCGGCCATGTTAACCTCCTTGGGCTCCCGCTCTCCGGATACCACAACTGTTAGGCATTGCTTGGCTGCCTGCTGATCTCCTCTGACAGTGACGATTTCAACTCGGCCATTCTTCCCTCCCCACGGAAATTTCAGCTTCTGGTGGAGAGTGGAAGGGATGGCCTCCAAACTATGGAGCCAAGACCTGCCCACTATAGCATTGTAAGGCGAGGGTGCGTCAACCACTACGAAGGTTGCCATAACGGACGCGCCACCAGCCTCGACCTTGAATGTCACCTTTCCCTTGGGGTAAACCGGCTTGGCGCTGAAGCCGATGAGGGGAATACGGGCCTCCTGCAGATCCTTTTCCGTTAGCCCATCCTTCTGAAACTATCGAAATAGAGGATCTCGGACGAACTGCCGGGGTCGACGAGGACCTTCTTCACGGTGCAATCCTTCACGCCCTGCTTAGAGCAATCGAACCTCAAAGTGACGATCAATGGGTCGTTGTGGGGAAGCTGTACCCCTTCCAAGTCTGCATCAGTGAACCTGGTTTCGGGCCGCTCCCTCCTAGCCCTTTTCGGTGCTGAGCCGAGTTCGGCGACCATGACCTGCTTACTGTGGGAGGCTTGCCTGGCCTCGGCACGAGCTCGGTTACTCCCCTTGGGCGGGGGAGCTAAATGGATGACGTTAATGATCTTCTCCGACCCATCGCTGTCGCGGCCTCTTTCATCTCGGCGCGGGGCTCGGGTGTCGGCCCTGATGTCGGCCTTAACGAACTCCTGGAGATGTCCCTCTTGGACAAGCTTTTCTAAATGCGACCGCAGTATTCTGCATTCTTCGGTCTTGTGGCAGCCCTCCTCGTGATATGCACAAAACCTTGTTTGGTCTCGGGTGGACGGGTCGCCTTTCATCGGCTCTGGCCAGCTGAAGTACGACCGTATTGACTACCCGATATGTGTCCTCGAATAGCCTGGGCCTTTTGCTTCTTGCCGAGGCGAACGTCTGAGTCCTTGCCGAGCTGGTTGGCGCCCAGCGCCTGTCTGGCTCGCCTCTTCGTTGCACGTCTCCCCGAGACTCATCTCTTCGGGAGGGTCCCCTATCCTTCTTGGGGGGCCTCTCGCCTTGGTCCCTCTGCGTGGCCCCATGGTTCTCCCGAGCCCGGACCTGGTCGTCCTCTTGGGCAATGTAGCGGTTGACAACGGACATGAGCGTTGTTATGGAGGAAACCGGGTTTCTGGCCAAATCCTTGCGAAGGTCACTATCCGGCAGCAGGGCATTCCGAAATGCGAAGATGACCACTTCATCCTTAGAATCTTCAATTTGGCTGTAGACCGTCCAGAATCGCTTCGCAAACTGGGTAACGTTCTCCCTTTGCTTCATCTTCATGGCCATGATATCTGCATTTGTCTTGGGAAGGACTCTGTAGGCCTGGAACTTCTTCATGAAGGATTGCTGGAGCTGCTGCCAGCTCGAAATGGATCCCTCTAGTAGCGCACAGAACCACTTCAGGGGGAGGTCACCCAGGCTGGAGGAAAAAACTCGACAGTTCAGATGGCCCTCGTCTCCCCAGACAGACATCCTTTGGGAGAAATGCCTGAGATGCGCCGCCGGATCCGAGACTCCGTGATAAGTGACGAATCTTGGTACTGTGAACTTCTTTGGCAGGGGATACCTCCTAATGTCACGAGAGAAGGGCGAAGCGCCGAGATAAATAGAGTCATAGCAAGCATCGCGTTGACCTCGGCCGAGACCGGCCACCTCCAAGTTTCGCTGAACGGTCTCCCTTATGCGCTCGTCCAGCCACTCTTGGGTGTGATGCTTGTTCTCGGGGATAGTTTCTGACGCCTTCCTCGAGTAACTGCGGCTGGTGCTTGAGCCTTCATCTCGAGTTCGGTCACGCCTCTCATTCAGGAAATTCCTCAAATCTTCCTCGGGGGAGACAGCGCGCCTGCCACGAGAAACCTTCCTCTCACGCTGACGCTGCGACTGCTGCTGTTGAGATTGCTGCTGATGCCTCACCGAACTCGTAGCTCTCTCCAGCTGCTGTTGGAGTCGGCGGATCATCGCGTCTTTTTCTTTGATGGCCTCATTCTGCGCTCTAATCTCCTCAAGGGTGGAGTCGAAGTCATCACTAGGATTGTAATCTTCATCCTCGGTATCCTCGACGTCCTCCACCTGATCAGAGGGACGCGGTCCATCGACCACTGGGGACTTACTCCGCTGGTTTCGCCCCGCCAGGAGACCTGTGAGCTGCTGCTGGGTATCTTCCCTCCGGGGACCAGACTCCGAGCGAAGGTCACGCTCCTGGACGTTGATCCGAATGAGATTACGTTCGGTGTCGTCCTCTGTAACTGGTTGCTTTCCGGACCTCTTCTTAGCAGGAAGGAGGTCAGAGGACGGTCCCGCGCGCCGTGTCTTAGAGGTTTCTCCGCCTTTCGCAACTCTCCTCGTCATGGTGATAGGGAAGATTATGCAAATCGTTCCCCACAGACGGCGTCAATTGTAAGTGTAGAAAATAATACTCACAAAAGTAGGGATGCCTTCAAGGACTTACTCAAGGAACTCGAGAAAGAACTGCGTGCCTGGTGAACCTGAAAGGGGAGAAGAAAACAGTCAAGGGACCCTGGCTGGGGGCAGCGCAGGGCTCTCCGACGCTCAAGTTAGTCCGGGTAACTGACCGGAGAAGAGAAATGTGTGTGGTTGCATGTAAGAGAATGCCTACCTCCTTCTTGGGTCGTCCTATGCTTTATATGAGAGATTGCTTTGGCGCCTGTGCCAGTGGGCCTCGTGATGTGACTAGGGTCTCATCAGCCCACATAGTCATTAATGAGGGTCCATCACAGCCCTCATTTCATTTAATGAGGGTCCGATCAGCCCACATTGCATTTAATGCAAGTCACATTGGGCATGATCTGTTGGTGGCCGAGGTCCCATCGAATCCCTTTCTCGGGCCCTGTCCTGATAGGGTCGTGGCCAATGAATATGATGGCATCTCTTTATAGCCGAGACCGAGCGGTGTGGTGCGGCCGACCTGGCCACCACTTACTGACATCAGCTATTAGTGCCGAGACCGAAGCAACGCCGGATCTGTGTCCGAGGCCGATAATGATGCGCTTCGCCGAAACCGAATAGGGAGTGAGCTCCCGAGATCGTTCCCACACAGTAATCATTTAATTTTCGTCTTTGTATTTGAAGCAGTTTCTTATAATTCTATCAACGGACCCATTTGAAATCTAACCAGCTCAAAATCACGGTCCTAAATTTATCGGCGCTTGCCACATTCCACTATAGTAGGTGTTGGATAAACTTGATTGATTGATATAAAACATGTGCTTAATGATTAATCTACTCGAATCATTCACACTGTGGAGCTCGTTTGTCCATCAATCCCTCTATATTCAATTACTACATATTCTAATGCCAAGGACAATCTGATGGACTTGGTTATTTTACCCAATCCTAATCCATCTAATCCATGATGGATTCCTTTCTACAAGCCCACACGAAACATGTATCAGACTCGGTGCTAGTTGGCCCAAAATCCTATAGCACCTGATTCGAGCCCAACTGAATGCAAACAAATCCAGATCTTCTACACTGGGCTAGTCATGGAGTTGGTCTATCAATGATAGGTGGCTGATGGCACCACCATGAGCCACATATTCAAACTCAATCCAAGGTAAATACCCAACGACTTGTTCCCACATCTACTGTGGTGCTAAGAACCTGTTGCAGCAACTCCTTGAACTCCATCCTTCTCCGTTTTTCTTAGGGAGTGTTTGAATATGTAAATAATTCACATGCATGAATCATACATGTGTGCATTTGTTACATATGCAAATGATACACACGTAAAGCACATCTTAATTTGTCAAAATCACCACTTTCACATGTTAATTTGAGTACGTCGAACAGTTCTATGTGCATTTGGATTTTATGGATTTTTTATTCACAGATCTCCACAAAATCCTTGAAGAATGAAGATAAGATATATTACTTCTTAGCCCTTTTTAACCACACAAAGAAGATTAGAGGTTTAGATCATAAATTGGCGGTCCCCAAAAGTCCCAAAAAAGAAAGATCTAATGGCTTGAATATTTTCACAAACTTTTCAAAATCAACGAAGAATTAAAGCAAGAAACTTAACCTCTTAGCAACTTTTAGCCATATAAAAAAGATGAAAGATTCGGATCATGACTTAGGAGTCCACAGGAACAAGTAATAATAATAATAATAATGATGATGATGGCCCCACAGATGAAAAAAAACTATGGTGAAATTCACTATAAAAAATATGTACCAGCACCCCTTGTGTAAAATGGTTCACTAAGGAGGTGGGGAGAAAACATATGTGAAAGAGAGCTTATTCATGCACCATTTTCACACCTGATTTATGCATGTGAATTATTTATAAATGCAAACAAACATGATGATGCATAAATATTCCCCACATGAATAATTTATGTATCCAAGGACCCCTTCAGTTGTCAAATATATGATTAGGGTCCCTGGGCCTGCTCCACTTTTCAAAACCTACATTTTTTTTTATAACACAAGTATCTCCCACTCAGTACATGAGCCTCTGAGCCCGAGGGACAATTGGTTATAGACAGCCGAGAAATAGTCCCCAGAGAAGCACATGAAAACCCTCTTATCTACTTGTACCGGATAAAACAATGGGAGGTGGCAAAGAAAGGTAAGTGTCAAACACAAGACCTCTCAACTTCACGAGGTGCATAGTCCTTTGCCACTCATTGGTTTTTTCAAAACCTACATCTTAGGCCCACTATTCACGAACCTAAGCTACTCACATAACATAACATGAATATATAGACAACATTTTAAAAAGAAAAATTTGATACACTTCAATTGAATTGATCCCATCTAAAGACACATGATTAACTCAAATGATATAAATCACATTTTTACATGTGACAAATCCAAAGGTTAGGTGCACTCAAATTTAAGTAGAACTAGGATAAGTGCGAGCTCATGATGAGCACAGCAGCCTCGCAGGCTGCTGTATTGGATTTATCATAGGTGGGCCCATCACATGGATTTCAATAAGGAGACAAAAACTGGTTCTCCCTATAATTTGTTAGCAACCATAAGAAAGGAGGGGAAAAAAAAAAAAAACTGCACGATACAATTAGTTAGCAACCAGAAGGAAAAAAAAACCTTCACAATTCAATTAGTTATCAACTAGAAGAACAAAATGCCGGGGAACCCAAAAAAAAAAAAAGGTGCTGCTAGCTAAACAATTGAGAAACAAAAAAAAGAAGAGAATGAGATTCCTCAACTTGAGGACACAGTACTACTACTAATGGCTCCCTTAAGGTAGTGGAGCTGCTCAGCATCCTAAGTCCTGCTGGAGTTTTTAAGTCAATTACATTCATTTTGGAGCATGAATTACTGAAAGAGCATCACAGAGTAACTCCTACTTTCTCAGCCATTTCCTGCATTTCCATGTTGCAGGATAAGGGTCAGCAGGATCTTCTCATTCCTCTACCACCCCTTTTGCAAACAGCTTTTTCCATGACTTCCCAACCTGCTTGTTGACTGATTTGTAGTCAGTTGCCCTTTGCTCATGAGATCTCAGACCTGCAGCTAAACACAGAACTTGAGACTGTTTTCCAGAGCAATGAGTTCTATAATTTTGGGAGAGTATTTGGGGATAATCTTAATGCGAGACAGGACGACAACATGTAGGATGATGGCTCTATTTTCCCCCAGAGTCATCGTCTTGAAGAAGTTTGTAACAATTGTCCTGGGGTGTACCGTCTGTCTGTGTACCATATTATTGCATAAACTGGTGACTGGTGAGATGAGGCCGACCTTCATGTTACAATTACAGGTTACACTCTTATCAGTACATAGTGTTTCAACTAACCAATCCGAGTGGATCATAGTTGCCTGTGCGTCCAACCACATGACTACATCCTCTCACTTGCATTGTCTTTGATGGGTTTAGCTGCTTTGTATGAAAATAATGTTATGATCCTATTTGTTTGCATTAAAATACAAAAGAAATAAATTCATAGGAATTCACGTTGAAATGAACTCAACCAAAGGATTATTAAAAAGGTGAGTGACGAATGATATAAGGTGGATGGTTGAATATTGATTTCCCATCTTCCCTTGATTCTATTTCTATTAAAAAAAGCAAGGTTATTTGATGGTCATTTTCTGAAAATTGTCCTTTGGTCTTCATTTTTAACCACATATGGAATGAAATCCTCTTTATTCAATTCCTATATATTCAATGGAAACAAACAGGACCCATATGTAAAACTTTGATCTTAGTAGTATCTTTCAAATAATAACAAGTCAACAGCAACAATGACGACAATCATGACAGCAAGCACTTCACGTATGGCTATCATGTATTTCTCTGTTCCAAATGGAATGAACATCTCTCCACCAATCAACCATTTGGAATATAATGCTCCCACTTCCAAATCACTGCTTTGTATAAGCCTGTAACTAGAAGTAGGGATTTGATGATGTAAATAGAATGAAGGGTTTGATGATGTAAATTGGATGAAGAGCTGATAAAGAACTGATTTGTTTCCACTACTTTTGATTGGGTGTCTTTGTTTAGATGACCTGATCCATCAGAGAGTGTTGCTCATATAAATCTTTTTCAATTGACTGCTCAGAGTAGAATTGCAAATGGACAAGGTATTTTACGCCTTCATTAAATATAGATAATTGTAATTATGATGATGACTTCTAAATGTTTAACAGGATATTTTGGTACCCTGATTGTGTTACATCTAATTGTATAAATCATCCATATTTTCGCATCTATCCATGGTTGATTTGTTTTATGAAGATTTATAATCTGACTGAAATGCAAAAAGGTTCTTTTATACCCATTTTCAAGAAAATGGTTTTAATTCAATTTGAGAACAATCAAAATCACACCTATTAACTCAGCACTGATTTACTGGAGAAACCATCATTACCCAATTTAAGTCATCTATGCAGTAGTTTCATAGATGACAGAACAGAAAATCTCATAACTGAAAAAAATCATAATTGAGAAAACCATTATTCTTTTTTTTCCAAGGTAGAAAAGAAAGATCATTATTACAGAGAAAGAACTCTACATTTTTACCATTGAAATGAATACATTGCTTTCAGTATTCAACCCAGCTATCACTAAGCATTTGGTCTCATCCAGATGAGCCTAACTGCCCTAACCTCTAGGCCATTTTTTTTCAAGAACCTCAGATCAATGTCAAACAACTAAACAATATAAAAATTGAGGAAATATAAGGCATGATTCGACTTACTTGATTGATAAAAATTATCACTCAATGTAATACATTGGATTAGGGAGTTTAAAGGATCGTGTAGCCACAGGCATGCCCAACAAATCGCTCCACTGATCACCAGAGTTCCCATGGATCCTATATCCTTCTCCTTCCAACTCTGCTCTTTTGTGTGATTTATAAACCAAGGCAGGTTTACCCACATCATCAATCCCCCTGTATCACCAAAATTGATGTCAGTTTGGATCATCCATATCTCAGCACCGCAATAAAATGCTTTTAGTAGTTTCTTAAATAAAAATAACGGGCATCAGAAAGAAAATCTTGATAAATATTTGTTTAAAATGTTTGCGCCGCCAACGCAATTAAACTCACTCTTTCAATGTTGGACAAAGTTGAATATATTCTAAATTTCAAAGCCCTGAGATTACGTTACCATTATTTAGAAAAATTTACAAGAGTCAACCTTATTGACTCACAACAAACCTAATTTATATATATTAAAGCTGGTGATTTTGACACCGCTCAATTTTGATTTTGAGTCTTCCAATTTTAATTTTGACTACCCCAATTAATTCTGGCCTCTCAGTTCCAATATTTGCCATACATATTTACCATATTAAAAAATATAGCATTTTAAGGGTTTGCACTCACAAGTCACAACCACTTCCTAAAAGTTTTTTTTTTTTAAAACAAGACTCTGCCCACTGCACCATATAAAACATTTCTATAAAAAATTATTGATTAATAAAATGTCAAAAGTAGTTACAGACAAGGTGGGGGCCACATACACAAGGGAGATAAAGATCCAATTATTATATATGAAAGCTGCTGATTTTGGCCATCACAATTTCAATTTTGACTGTAGGAGTTTCTCTCTCTCCTTGGTTAATGTATTCCAGACTAAAATCATTCAACATGTAAACCAAGGAAGAAAACATGGTGACAATTAACTCTTTAGAGTAGTCCAACCAAACAAGTAGGTCGTAGCAACCAGAATTTGAGGATAAGGTAATACGTGGATGGGTCACAACCTTGGAATTTTTGTAGTACTTTACAATCCAAACAAGCTCAAAGTTGATGGGGGTGTAAAGTAGTAACAATACATGCAAGAAAACGCACGTACCTCAAGATGAGCCTTTCCCAGTCGCTGTATCCTGCAAGCAGAAGATTCTTTGCTGTAGCATTACGTTGAACTTCCGTACGTCCTGTTAATAGAATCAATTTAAACCCGAGCCCTTTGAGCCCATTATAGAGCATCAAACTTGCTGGTATTGCAGGGGCATCTGCCAAATTTGCCCATTCATTGTATGCTGTTTCATCGAAGACCTCAGACCTGTTAAAAGAATAGGTAGAATAAACAGTAGGCATGAAGCGCAAGAATGTATAGTATGCATTGGGACATCGTAACAAGAAACCAGCATGATGGTTAAAAGTCGGATAGATTTTCAGGCTTGTGGGCTGAGGCATTGTCCTGCAAGAAATACTGATGAAAGTTATAGCTGTTGGGAATTTCCGACCGCATATCAGTGGCTGTCCGTTAGCATTTGAAATTCCTGACTGGATTTGTGAGTCTTTGGCAAAATCCAACCTTGTCAACTGGTGGCCTTTTCAGAATTCTCCAAATTCCAGCTTCCAAAATGTTCATGGGCCTTTGATCATTTGTGATCCAAGCTGTTGGAGACCATTTGGGAAATTATCTCACCTCAACAGGAATTCTCACGTCTGGCAAACAAAACAGGCACTTCGTTTGCTGGAATTTTGTGAGTTTTGTTGGGATGTCTGAATTTCCCAAAGGTTGTTGCCTTTAGCTAGATTCACAAACAACAAAGGGTCTCGAGCATTTTGAAAGTTGAAATTTGGATAATTGAAAAAATTTTAATAAGTAAAAAAAAATTAATTCCATAAGGTTGAATATATCCTTACAAATCAACCAAGAAATTTCAAAAGCTACAAAGGCGGCCACTATCAAGTAGTCCGAACTCTCCAATAGCATTACAATCCCTCCACAAGCAAATGCCCCCATTCCCAACTATAAAGAGGACTAGCCTGAGTTTCTATCTCCAGCCTGTGAGTTGTTACCATGGCCAGACTCTTTTAGATACGCCGTATGTGGTTTACGTTAATTATATATTGGAAATTCTAAAAAAAGTACCACTTCAAAAATGTCTCTTTTTTCGCCCCTCTTTTTCGGATTTTAGGGCCACGTTAGAGTCAATCTGAAATTTTCATACGCACTACCCCACCATCACCATCACCATGAATAGTCACGAGTCCAAATCTAACACTCATCTAACTTTTCATCACCATTAAATTGAAATCATAATAAAATGATCCATTTAAACCATTAAACTTTAGAGCCATCGATCAAAAGAAAGGTTATATAATCTTATTTGCCGAATATTTTGCATATAGGTAGGGCTAATCCCAATCCTTGGGTCAAAAATATTACTGGATCAAGGATCCACTATGCTTGGATCCAGATGTGGATCCGAATTTCACCCGGATTAAAAAATTTAAGTTTCATGTCCTACTTTATTTGGAATCAATAGTTTTGAATATGCGGATAATCGGATATCCACCTAGAACCCGATCTCCACGTGCCTTTTCACCTACCAATGAGTGGACATTCTTACATGCTATCATTGTCCCTCTCCACGTGCTCCACGTTTGATGATAGGCTTTCCTGATTTTCACATGGGCAATCTATGATCATCCAAGCAAATCAGCTAATCCCAAGAAATCTGCACCATCCAAATCCATTATGCTTTTGAGGCCCTTTAGATCACTTGATTGATGAGACTGACATGGGCCCACACCTTATCGCAGGGTCACAAATCGATCAAGCATCAAGTGGGCCCGACTCTTCTCTAGTCGATCCCATCTCTAAAGACTCCATCTAAACCCTTCCTTGGTGAAAAATCGGCATACTATTAAGACGATCAGAACCGTTAATGTGCATGGCCATCAACAAGACTGCCACATTTGACTACAAGATCTGATCGTCCATTCCAAATCGGGAAAAAAAAAAAAAAACCAGTTTATGTATCAAGTGGGAGTACCGGATCCAGTACTCCGTCAGGTTCCGAGCAGTAAAACGACACACGAGATCCAGTGCTCCGCCGGAGCACCAAAACGAACATACCCGAATCCGTGCGCGGCGTAGTAGGGAAGATTCGACAGCAGCGTCTCGTCGATGTCGAAGATCCACGCGTCCTTCCCGTCGCCGGCGAGCTCGACCCCGCCGGCGAACGACATCGAGTTGTTGGAGACCATCAAGCAGTCCGACGCATACCTCTCTCCGGTCATGTATTCCCGGACGAATCCGACGCATATCTCCGGCACCTGCGTCCAGATCCCGGCGTCGTTGGTCTCGACGGAGAACCGCCAGCTCTCGCAATAGAGTTCGTCGCCCTTCCAGAAGCTCCGGTCTCCGTGCCTGCGACTTTCCTGCGAGATCTGGAGGATGGAATGAGGAGCAGCGACGGAGAAGAGGGAGAAGAGGAGGAGCAGAGACCGGAAGGGGTCCATGGCGGGAAAGAGAAAACCGTGGAAAGTCCTTTCCGAGCTTTCCGTTTTCCCTTTCTCTTCTTTGCGCTTGTGCCTCTTCCGCTTTCTCTATTTTTCCCTCCTTGGCTGTGCCTTGGACGACAGCAAATGACGGGGAATTTATGTTTTTGATGGAGGGGAGAGATTGCAGTGGATTTCTCTAATTTTGGATTCCTCTGTTTGGAGGATTTGTCGACGTGGCTTTTCCTGGGACGGGAGAAATGAGGGGGCAAGTTGAAAAAACCGCAGAGAAAAGCTGGCCGTTGATTTCGGGTCCAAATGCAGATTTTCATGTCCGAATTCGGATCCCTCATCCATCTATCAAAGTCAACACTTGTACTTATATATAATTAATTATATTGAACAAATCCAAGCAGGACTTATTGTTGGATTAAAGAAAATTTCAAAAAAAATTCAAAATATACTATTAGACTTTATTTGTACGGGGAATCTATTGAGAAAGATACCATTGGGATTTGTAATAAAATAATGATACTAAATTTATTTAAAGGATTTAAGGGCGGAGCGGTCATCTTTCTTTTATAAAAACTCAACACAAACCTATTGGTGGAATATGAAAGGTTTTAAAGTGAAAAAGTAGGGCTGTAGGGGTATATAAAAATACTAAAACTATATGAGCCTATTTACAAATACTATGAACCTTAGGTTGTATATGAAAACAATTCTTTTTTATTTTGTGCCACATTTTTTTATAATAAATTTTTATTTTGGTTACTTTTTTTATTTTTATGATGAGGAACCCGTAGATCCGATTCCTTGCGATTGATTATTGGTAACTCCATATATATAATATCACCCACTAATACTGTGTAACAGGTAATTATTAGACTTCCTAACCATACGAATGAATGTAAATTGATTGAAAGCATTCATTTATCGAAGTTTGTTGCACTTAAGACGAATGGCCCTACTTGTATTTATGTTGTTAGGTCGTAATCATTTTTAGTGAGTTCGGATCGTCCGAATGTCTCCGGGCGCTCCCGATGGATTTGTGGAATTTCACTATGGGGGCCTACCTATTGACAACTTTAAATAATTTAAAATAAATCTTAATATTAATTGGAGTTTGTTCAAGATTGAGTACGTGATTGATAGCGGAAAATGATGAAATCATTTTTCTGGGCTTTCATGTATTTAATTCATAGTGTGGGACCGTCCCATGAAAGTTCATGCCCATGATGAATGGCACCCATTCTACCTTGCACGTTCTGCTCCTTGCAGGAAACCATTTCTCTAAATTTAAATCTAAAAATCAATGCCTTTAAAACACAATTAAACTTGGAGGTACAATATTCTCCTATGAGATACTAGCAACTTGTATGGGCCCACTTAGGTACATGTTTATTAATGTGGGGGAGGGCAGAAGGAAAAGGTTTTCTTATGGACACGCCAAAAAATCAACCCCATCAAATTATACCAGCCCTTAATGTAACAACTTTGAAGTTTAACGGTGCTTCATCTTATTTTCAGATTCAACACAATGGTGAGTGATTAATCAATGAGTGTAAAATTGGTTCTCATGCTAGTTCATTTAACAACAAGAGTATCAAAGATCAAAAGTGGGTCCAAGTGGCCCTTGTAGAGCCAAACACACTTGTAGTATGCTTGTAGGAGAACATTTATATGGAAAATTTTAAAAAATGCCCCACTTTAAAAATGCTTAACCACCCACCCACCCACCCACGCCCTTCTTTTTTTGTTTTGTTTTGTTTTTGTCTGTCATGAGTACATGTTGAGTCAATGTAGCATTTTCACGCATACTACCTGCCATGAATAGTCATAAGTTAAAGTTTGACACATCCAACTTGTCTTCATTATTGGGTTGAAATCATAATAAAATGGTATTTTTAAACCATTAAATTTTAGGGCCATGGATTAGAATGTTAGGATAATCTTATAGAATCAAGATTTTACATATAGGTAGGCTTCACATAAATCTTTTCATTCAATGAACTTCCATGATCAACATGCACACCGGTGTGCTCAACTAAGGTATTTTCTCATAAAAAATGCCTGGGCACTGTGTAGTACTCCCTTATATAAATATATATCAAATAGGCTTTGATATTTTTGCATGCCCCCTAGGTCTCATTGAGTTCTTTTCTCGTTCCCTTCCCTCTTGATTGGTGTGATCCTAGGTGAAACCTGCATTCCTTTCCAATCAGTATCACTCTATGATTAACATGCCTCCAAGCGAAACCCGCAAGGCCCCTCCAGCCCCCATTCCCTCCTCTCTTTGTTTGATGTAACTAAGTCCCACCATCCCCTTCTAATTTGATTGAAAACCCACCTTTAAAAACCATTAAACTAGAAGGCCATAGATCAAGGGGTTAACAAGGTTGATAATTTGTATGCCCCTATGTCTCATTGAGATCTTTCTCCCTCTCCTTCCCTCATGAATGGCATGATGCTATACTGTTTCATCACACTATGATTAATATGCATCCTGTTAAGTAGATTACTAGTTTTTTCTAACCGCTTCCTAACAACTTTGACCTTCTTGGGATATATTAGCTAGTCAGACTTTAACATCGTATTAGAGTCATTGAGATCTTTCTCCCTCTCCTTCCCTCATGAATGGCATGATGCTATACTGTTTCATCACACTATCACTCTGATTAATATGCATCCAGTTAAGTAGATTACTAGTTTTTTCTTTCCGCTTCCTAACAACTTTGACCTTCTTGGGATATATTAGCTAGTCGGACTTTAACATCGTATTAGAGTCATGTACTCATGTTAGGTCTTGAGTTTTAAGGATAAGTTATTTTCCAAGGTCGTGTGTGTGGCCACGCACGTATAAGTGTGGATACGTGTGGGTTGCGAATTTGAATGGCCTCCCATTCAAGGGAGGGTGATGAGTCTTGTGATATATCGGCCAGTTCGACTTTTTAACACATCCAAGCAAGTCCCACAGTGAGCTTATACTTTTACCTCTCACGGAGCCCCAAAGGCCCTACCTTCTTTGACTTGACCAATGCTGATTTGCCGTAATTGCCTGGAAGATAAAGATAGCATGTTGTAATCCTTCATATTAGATAGAATAGAATGTAGCTTCATTTTATCTGCTCTCCTCTCTCTCTCTCTCGCTATGTAGATATCTCATCCCATATATATAAGATCATAGGTTAGATCAAATGCACATAGGAATCATCAAAACCAGATGGCCCATGCATGGCAAATCTCCAATTGGAGGTTCCTTGTTCCCGAATTACAGGAATCTTGATTCTACTAATTAAAAGCGCGGGTGAACCAGAATGGTCAGATTCATGAGAACAAAGGTGAAACAGAGGTCAAACTCAAAGACAAGAGTAGACAGGGAAGACTCATCTCCTTATCACTTGCATAGAATACATAGAGAGTTATCATTGAACTGCTCCTCAGATGTTACAAGATTTATTCGAAAATACAAACTCAAAGAAAAATGTCCCACAAAAAATTATGCCCTATAAAGACCCGAAGGATCTGCATTTTGAACTATCCATGGATGTTCAAGAAGCTTGTGAAGTGGGAGACGTTGAGAGGAGTCTTTTACCAACATCTGCGCAACAAACCAGTCATCAACATTCAATTTCACAAGATGTTTTCAGTTTCAACAAAATAAACAGAGATGTGTTAGGTTGCTTCTTTGGGTGGGTTGGGTGGGTGTGATTTTGTAATTTCACAAGATGTTTTCAGTTTCAACAAACTAAACAGAGGTGTGTTAGGTTGCTTCTTTGGGTGGGTTGGGTGGGTGTGATTTTGTTAGTAGGGTTGGAGGTGGTGCATTTCTCCTGCACGGGATATCCTCTCTTTCTTTGGTTTTTTGTACTTTGTACCTAATTTTCTTTGGGTGGGTGTGATTTTGTTAGTAGGGTTGGAGGTGG
Organism: Cinnamomum chago; assembly: GCA_038049695.1. Lineage (NCBI taxonomy): Eukaryota > Viridiplantae > Streptophyta > Magnoliopsida > Laurales > Lauraceae > Cinnamomum > Cinnamomum chago. The sequence goes on from CP142451.1 coordinate 14,063,441, forward strand.
TGCATTTCTCCTGCACGGGATATCCTCTCTTTCTTTGGTTTTTTGTTCTTTGTACCTAATTTTCTTTGAATGAAATCTTTTGTTACCATTAAAAATATAAATAAATAAATAAACAGAGACAATACTCACCTGACTTATAAGGTCTTTTGCAGAAGAGGAAATAATTGGTTTTGAGGGAAACTTGAGATCAACTTTTACTATCCTGCTCATGCCAATAAAAGGGATGTTCATCTGATGAACAATTCTTACTAAACAAAACTGTGTAATGTAAAATGGAAAAAATTATAGATTTATATGGATAGCTTTCAGATTTCTCACACTATCTTATTTCCATCAATGATCATCCACATGCCAATAAAAGGGATGTTCATCTGATGAACAATTCTTACTAAACAAAACTGTGTAATGTAAAATGGAAAAAATTATAGATTTATATGGATAGCTTTCAGATTTCTCACACTATCTTATTTCAATCAATGATCATCCACATGCCAATAAAAGGGATGTTCATCTGATGAACAATTCTTACTAAACAAAACTGTGTAATGTAAAATGGAAAAAATTATAGATTTATATGGATAGCTTTCAGATTTCTCACACTATCTTATTTCCATCAATGATCATCCACTCAAAAGGAAATCTGGATTGTTACTTTTCATATTTTCTCTTCATTCGCTACATTTACTATAAACATAATCTGAGAGGCATCTCAAATGCTCTTCCAAATAAGAGTGAAGTAATTGGTTTCGAGCGAAACTTGAGATCAACTTTTACTGTCCTGCTCATGCCAATCATAAGGGATGCTCATCTGACGAATAATTCTTACTAAACAAAATCATGTAATGTAAAATTGAAAAAATTATAATTTTATATGGATAGCTTTCAGATTTCTCCCACTATCTTATTTCCATCAATGATCATTCACACTTGAAAGGAAATCTGGATTGTTACCTTTCATATTTATCCTTCATTCGCTACATTTACTATACACATAATCTGAGAGGCATATCTCAAGTTCTCTTCCAAATAAGAGTGAAGCATTGCCCTGGCCTACATATAAACCAAATTTGAAGTTCTCTACATACCGTCTATATGTGTCTGAATGTTCCTTAGCCTCAAAAGGTGGGACCCCATAGATAAACTCATAGCACAGAACTCCCAGGCTCCAAATGTCAACACCAGCATCATGTTCTGTGCTTTCCACTGGAAGAAGGCCTCCCAATTATTAAGAGAACTCAGGTTTCAAAAGGATCAAAATCTTTACATACAAGGAAAATGAAAGATTAAATGAGACCTACCCATTTCTGGAGGAAGGTAATCCAGGGTACCGCACATGGTCCTTCTGCGGTTGAATGTGTGAACAGACCACCCAAAGTCTGCAATCTTCAGGCCACCCTGTCGATAAAAAATCCATTTATAAACAAGAGCATGTAAATTGTTAGAACTAATAAATGGAAGAAAACAATAACCGAAACAGGCATACCTGGGAACCAATCAAAAGATTCTCTGGCTTTATGTCTCGGTGAATGACATGTTTTCCATGGCAATACATCAGTGCTCGCGCTAATGAAGCAATGTACTGTGTCATAACACAAAACATGCCATATCAGGTCCGTACATGAATGGGGAAAAGCATGGAAAGGTCCACACAGATTCAAATTTATGAATTATAGAGCGAACAATACTTCACAAGAATTTCATAACCACCTATTGGATTAAGATAATCACATTATATTATTAAGATGCATTGGATTTAGCAAATGTTACAGGCTTGTTTGTTTGCATAACACACATAGGAACTCAAGGTGAAATGAACTCCACCAAAGGATTATTAAAGAGGCGGCATGAAGGATATGAGGTGAAACTTTGATAGGACCTTAAAATTACTAGGGTGATTGGCTGGGTATTCATTTCCCATCTTCTATTGATTCAATTTCCATCAAAGGGGAGGTTATTTTTGGATATTCACCTATGGTTCTTCATTTTTAACCACTTGGAGAAATGCAATGGTATTCAATTACATGAAAGACAAACAGGCCCTACAGGATAGTGCCCACCAATGTGTGTTGCAGGACAGTGAAAGAAATGCTTTTGCAGGGATACAAATAAAGTTTGCAACAAAATGTAAAAGAAAATAAAAGAAAAGGTCAGCTGTCTATCATAAAGCCATTACTCACAGTAGCAGCACGCTTCTCACTGAAATATTTGCACTTCTGTAGTTCTTTATATAGTTCGCCTTTTGCCGCATATTCCAATATCAAATACACTCTAGTCTGCAATTACAAAATATCAAATGAAAATCTGGGTCAACAGGCTACATTTTTTCCTCCTGCAATGGAACTTGAAATCCATCTTGAAAATCCAACTTAAAAATAAAAAAGGGAAAAAATAATGAATAGTATTTGAACCTGATCATAGAAGTAGCCATAAAGGCGTAGTATGTTCGGATGCCTCAGATGACTTTGTATCTCGACTTCTCTCCTAAGTTGATGCTCTACCTGAGACTGTTTCAGCTGGCTTTTAAATAGAACCTTCAGTGCCACGATATGATTGCTCTGTTTAAGGAAAATATCTATTATTATTGGTTTATAAAACAATTTTTCTCTAAATACATAGTATGGAAAAAGTAATAAGCAGATCACACTTGCACATCACAGAGCTGCACATAAAAGGAATCATATGCATCTTTCTATAATTCCATAAACAACAAAGTGGTATAATATTATCGCACACATAACCTCTTAAACCCGTAAAGTCGGTGACCATGGTGCTTTTGTTTTCTGATTGTGCCCTCGTTAGAGCATCACTGGCTATGAAATAAATTTCAAAGTCAAACTTGGTCGTGAAGTTGGTGACCATGGTGCTTTTGTTTTCTGATTGTGCCCTCATCAGAGCATCACTGGCTATGAAATAAATTTCAAAGTCAAACTTGGTCGTATCCAACTCAAACATTTGAAAATGGATCAAAATTTTGAAACCTGGATTGGAGGGGCCAAAGCCGATGGTCAGCAGGTATGTTAAGCCCACAGGTTTTCTATTTTATTTAGAATAAGAAAAGTTTTGAGGGGAAAGGATCCAAGCCCCATTAAACCTTAGGGATAATAATAAGATGATAATTATTGCAAATGCTACATGTTTTGACCTTCAAAACTGTAAGTCATTACATTGAAAAATAAATTATGGATGGAAATCAAGGGTTGACCAATCCTCCCGATGAGATACGTCGAGTCCCGTCCATGCTTTGAAATATCGCATTGCACTCAATAAACCAGAATTTGGTACATTAAGCAGACCTCTCTAAGTAATACAATATGTCCAATTAAAAAAAAAAAGGAGCTTTAGTAAACAGACCTTCTTCTCCCTTGCCAGATATACATGACCAAATTTCCCTCTTCCAAGAGGCTTTCCGATGTCAAAATCATTAAGAGTCCATCTCCTCTTCTCTACTGTATGAACCTCCGAGGAAGCCTATCATCGAAGACGAAAAACCCCAAATCAGAAAAATGGGAAAAAAGTAAATAAAGGATCTTTGGACTTCCTAGAAAGAAAGCTAACTTAACCACAATACTTGCAAAAAAGCCTATCGTCGAAGAAGAAAAAACCCCAAATCAGGAAAAGGATCTTTGAACTTCCTAGTTGCCTGGTCCTCCAAACCCACACATTTGCAATGCAACATTCTAGTCATAAGGAAGAAAAAAGAAAACCCCTAATCGAACTCAAAACCCAATTTACCCCAAATACCTAAGAAACCCTTCAAAAATAAAAGTAAAAAAAAAAAAACTAGTTTCTACTCTACAACAATCACAAAAACCCTAATCATAAAAAAACCCTAGAGTTTTCAGAACCAAATGATGGTAGCCGGAGAAACAAGGAACCCTAATTTCAAAATAGTTCTAATACATGATCCAATCAATTGAGGTAAAAACCCTACCTACTGAAAGGAGAAGTCTAAGATTAAGATTTCAAAAGATCAAGTGTTATCAAGAAACCCTAAAAAATCAATGGTTTTTACATCATCTTTTGGATATGATAATGCGTACCTTCTTCTCTTGATGTTGGGATCCTGCGTCAATCGCCATGAGAGAGAGAGAGAGTGAGAGAGAGAGCAAAGGGCCTTATCCGGTGTGACGGAGAACAAGAGGGAACGGAAAAAAGTTATTTAAACTTCGAAGGCATTTTGCAACGGTCAGATTATGTACGGACGAGTGGATTACACGAGTGGGCGCTAATGCCACGTCGGATTTTATTATAGGGTTTTATTTATTTACATATTTACAAGGATTTTTGTGCTAGAAAAAGGCCTTCGTGATTTTTAGCGCAAAAAAATGTACTCTCGCAAATTTTAACTTCCTCTTTTAATCTTTTTAGACTCAACAACGATATCCCCACTTAATTTCCACTTAATTTAGTTGAACAACTATATTAAAAAACTCAACAACGATATCCCCACTTAATTTCCACTTAATTTAGTTGAACAACTATATTAAAAAACTCAACAATGATATCGCTGCGCAATTTAGTTGAACAACTGTATTGTTGTTCAGGCCGTATTCTTTTCATTTTCTTTCTCCATCTTTACTTATTCCATTCCTCGCCTAATTCACCATCCACAATTGGATTCTTGGTCATTGTATATGGGCCGTTTTGAGGGAGATCTTTTGATCCCTCTTGTCTAATGCCGGCCAACGTGGACCCCGCAATGGCGAGCATGGAGGGATTACCTTTTTTTAATTATTTTAAAATATAAAGTTAAGGGGGTTATATAAAAAGTTTTCTTTTTTAATTCTTACGTGGCCCTGCCGCGCAGGGGGAGTGTCGCAAGAGCGTGGTCACGGTCCAAAAACGCATGGAAACTACATGAGGAAATTAGCCCCAAGGGCCAACTTCCATGTGTGGGGCCCCCCTGCCAAGATCCCATGTGTGCCCCTCCCTTTCCTCTTTTCTCAGTTCTTATCCATTTAGGCCCCTTTCCTATGGATGAACCATTTATAACATTCACCTTAGGCTGGAAGATCTTAAGGCTTCGACTTTTCCACATCAAGATGTTGACTGTTGTTGATTCCATCTCGATTCGGGGTTTAAAAATATTTGGATGGGAGGGACTTTCAATGATGCCCATCAATCATACGTCTCGCCAGCTATATACTCTCCATGATCATCTCAACCACAAATCCATCAGTGGGGACAATGACAGTGAACGGTCTGGATTTTGGGGTCCCCCCCCCCCCCAGCTCGTAAGGTCTGTATACTCAGGGCGTACGCACCCTTTCTGCGGAAAGAGAAAATTGCCACGTTAGCAAATTCCATAGAAATGAAAAACCTCGGAAAATGATTTCCATAGAATTTAGAAATTCATGTTTGGTGCAAAAAGAGTTTCCTCATTTAATTGATGCAGATGTTGTTTGGTGTGGCTGTGGATTCCTTATTGAAAATCAAAATTTCTTATTTGGTAATATAATTTTTTGAAAAAAAATAACATAACATGTATATTATTTATTTAACATTAAATAATAAATTATATAAAGAAATAAAAAATTGAAAGAGTTATAAGGTTTTGGGGTTGAAATGGACAAGAGTGAGGAAAAGAGAGAGAAGTTTTCCGAAGAAAATCATTTCTTATACCTCCCATGGGAACCCCATTTCTACAATTATCAAGGAAAATGCTGACGAGATAGGAAAGCATTTCCGCGGAACTGTTCCGCACCGAACACCGGAAAAATGGGTTTTCCACAGAAAATTGTTAGTTTTTCCGCCAAAAAGTGTTACACAAACATGCCCTCAAGGGTCATTTGTCCGCGGAAGAGGAAATCCGAGAGCTCGGAAGGTCTGCACTCTCAAAAGTCTATTTGCCCGCGGAAGAAAAAACCACACGATTCTTTATATCCAAACGGGATAGATAAGAAAATTGAAACCTCTACAACAATGAAATAAGGTGTAAAACAGGGAAAATTTCTTAGTTTTCGTGCTGCACCATGTTTTCGGTGCTGCACCAAATAAGTTCCGGCGCCTTGTGGGCACCCATTTCCTCTCAAATGTGTGCTGCACAAAGAGACCCCAAACTCCGGAAAACCTTATAGCCATCTTATAAATTAATATTGATGTAATTTTAGTCTAAAATATTTTTAAAAACGGTAGATTGCTTTCTCGGCTCTTTTCACGAAATGAGGCTTTTTTGTTTTCCATGTAATGTGCAGTGTCATCACTCCAAAAAAGTTAAAAAAAGTTTAATGGAGTCCTCAAATACGAACATGTTTTTTTTTTTTTTTTTTTTGCTATTGGAGGGTTCCCAACCCTTTGGATTAGGGTTGGACAGATCCCTACGGGACAAGAGGGAAGCCATGTAAACTCCCATCTAGTCCCAGTGAACCTACAACATCCACTTGCAAACCGTGATCCTAAGCCAACTCAGTTACCCCTTGGGGTTCTGAATTTTAGAAAGAAACTGGGAACTTGGGTGCATTGCAAAATTGCAATATAACTTGCTGTGAAATTGTATGTATATTACATATTACTCGACATATAGTCTTTTAGTTACTATATACAACTTACTTAATCAATTGCAAGGCAATCCAAATATATTATGAATTCTATTTAAATAAATATCTTTATGAGAAAAACCATAACAGATAAGATATATCTATATCTTTTAGAAAGAAGATAAAATAAAGTCAATATTAAAATCGAAATCAAACAATCAATTGTAAAATTGCATGCGGCCCCGTCTTTAGGAATTAGAATATGAGGCTCACTTTAAATTTTTTTATTGTGTGTGCATATGTATAAATCACTATCAATGATACATTTTTAAAAATCACAAACATTAAGGATTTTCTAACCATAATAGATATATTAAAATTCTAAATCCACCTAAAGAATACTTATTTTAACTTGGTTAGATAGAGTTAATGACCAAGATGAATTTTTTCATCTGGACTCTTTAATCACCTATCCATAATAGATATATATTAAAATTTGAATTCACATAAAGAAGCTTAACAAAAGTAGACTCTTGAATTGATTGATAGCGCTTATCTCTTGAAATTTATTTGAGATCCAATTTTTCAAATTGATTTGAGATTAGAGTCCAATTTTGCAATCGATTAGCAAATCGAACTCAAATTTTGAAATTGATGCCTACATCTATAATATTTTAATTATATAAAACAAAAACAAAAGTTGACAGAAAAAAAAAAAAAAAAAAAACTTAAAAGAATAACAAATATTAGCAAAAGAAGAAAATGATATGGAAAGCAAACCTTCTTGCCATTGCCATATAATCATTAACAAAGCATCATCCCTTCAATTCAAGTTAATTCAAATAGTTTTGCTACAACTCAATATTAAAGAAAACCCAACAAAAGTTAAAATAAAAAAACTTACCTAAAAGAACAATAAATATTAGAAAAAAGAAGAAAAATGATAGAGAAAAGTATGCAAATCATTGACCAAGCGGCAGAACATTTTGCCCATGGTTCTTGAGAAAGCGAGTGGCTACTTGATGATAATCAATCATCATCGTCAAAAAATTTGAGACCCCCTCTATTAAAAAAGTAACGGCTGAAAATGTGATTAAGATAGAACTTAAAACTATAAGATCGTTGGTTCAAGCCATAATCAATTTGACGGTGAGGATAACTCAAGATAAATTGGAACTCGATCTTAATTCCAATATAAGATAAGATAGTGATCTTTATGGTTTTGATTTCATGGTATGGAACCCACTGGTGCATTTACCGGGACCCACATGGTAGACCTTATTTAGTGCGCGTTTAATTGAACTGAGTCCATTACGTTTATTTTTCAAAAGCTTATTTGTCCTATCACTCATGAGTTTGCTTGATTTTTAATGTGGAGATATGAAGTTTAGAGTAGAGAGATTTTAGGAATTGATTGTAATTGGAGAAATTAGGGAATTACTTATTTAATATATGGGGGGAGATTTTGAGAATCATTATAAAATGTAGAGAGATTTTATGATAGGATAAGGATTTTGAAATTTATCAAAAGAGTTCTCCTTAAATTAACTTGCTGAGATAGAATCTCTCATATTTAGGGCCTGTTTGGATGCACAAGAAAACACAAGAAAATAATATTTTTTAGAATATAATCTTTCGTTTTTTAAATGAATAAAATCTTGTGCGTTTGGTAACTCAAGAAAAAATTGAAAAAAAGTTCAAAAAGCTCAATATTCTCTCATACAACTCTCCCCTGTAGAAAACTTTTTACAAGATAAGAATATTTCAAAATAACGATTACAAAGTGATAGAGTAAAGTAATGATTTTAGTTCAACAAATCCATCATATTGTGTATGTTTATATATATGGTAAAGTAAATTAAAAGTAAATCTCACAGGACGGTAAAGGTGGGGTAAAGTAAATGTGGGATAAAGTACATGGTGAAGTAAAGTGGGAGGGAAAGGTAAAGTAGTCTTTTTTTACTTTACTTTATCACATTTTATCGTTGTTTTATATGATAAATAAACAGTGACTTGTTTATATGTGTGGCAAAGTAAAATAAAGATTGATGTTATATCATGGTAAAATGTGAGGTAAAATAAGGTCAAATGAAGTATGTGGTAAAACAAAGTGAGAGAGAGAGTTATAAAGTAGTTGTTTTTTCTTTGACTTTGCTTTACTATTCTTTACCATGATTTTATTTGATAAAAAAAGTAACTTATGGTTAAAACATGAAAGTTAAACTTTACTTTACCACATTACTTTTTTATTCAAACGTGGTAAATTACATATATATTTAAATATTTAATAAAAAATATTATGATAATGTAATTTATTTTAATCGTAGCACCTTCCAAACACCTCAATTTAAAATCTGCAATATTCTTTAAAAATTACCAAACAGTAAAAAAATTATACTATTATAAAATTACGTTATTGTATTCTATATTATTTTATTCTTGTATTATTTAAATCTGTAAATATTTTATTATGTAGCCATCCAAACGGAGTCTTAGATCGGACTCTTTGAATTTTTTATTATTTTTTTGCATGGGACTCTTTAAATTAAATCGATCAAAATATCTTAATCAGATAAAATCAATTGCAAATTCGAAAGCTAGTTTGAGTTTGATACGTCTATTGAATTGATTGATAGATCTTATCTATTGAAATTGATTTGAGATACAATTTCTCAAATTGATTTGAGATTGGAGTCCAATTTTGCAATCGATTAGCAAATCGGACTCCAATTTCGAAATCGATGCCTACGTCTATAATATATTATATAATACAATGGCACAATGTTTAGCTTTTCCATATTTACATTATAGTTTTTTCCTACATAAGAGAATGTTCTCCTATGAGCAACTCTATATCTAATTCAATTTTGTGGGTCCCACTTGGGTCTGCCTTTGTTTAGTGCAGGAACTTTCACACTCTTATCCCAATGATATGGAGCAACGCTAAATTTCTTTATCATCAAACCTTTATCCACCATTTGATTGAATATCAAAGAAATCTACAAAATGCCAGTTAATTTTATGGCTATTAAATCTGGGGTTAAAATGACCTCGGAGGGCTTTTTTTTTCTCTTTCAATTATCCCTTGTCCATAAGAATCCCTTTGGATGCAGGAGAACACTCCCCATGTGATAAAATATAAATAAGAGGATTTTACGAATAAAAGCCCTATAGGACCACATACCACTGATGAGGTCCTATAATCACCGTATAGACTGGAGGGGTCCTCTTGGTGGGTTTTTGTCTTTTTTTTTTTTTTGTCATTAATCTATATGGTTGATATTAACCATTCTGTTGTATTCGACCATTATATCAGTCAGGTTTTCTTCAATATGATACTGTTTTATTTGCTGAATACAATAGAATAATTGATATCGACCATATCACAAAACAAGAAAAAAAAAAAAGACAAAGACCTGCAAATCCACCGCCTTTGCCTCCTCTCACTCCCCTTAAGTCGTGTTAGACAAATCAAATTCCTTGTTTTCCATTTTCTCCCTTTTTCTATCATCTACCCGTTTTGATTAATTGAATCTCTCCCCCTTTCTCTCATTTTCTTATCCCCCTCCCTCCCATTCTCTCAATGGCATTTCATTGAACATATCGTCTTCAACCTTCTCCTTCCCTCGCTGCGTTTGTACAGACAAAGAAACCCAAACTCTTTGGACCTTCAACAACATCCTCCAATGATAGAAATTGAGCGACTTCCTCATCTCCCTCACATACTTCTCCATCCCTCTCGAGCTCTTCTACTTCGTCTCCCGCTCCTCTATCTTTCCCTTTCGATGAATCTTCCTCCAATTCGGCGCCTTCATCAATCTTTGCGGCCTCACTCACTTCCTCAACATCTTCGCCTACGCACCTCACTCCTTTCATTTCATGCTCTCTCTTACAATTCTGGCCCCATCCACCGCTTTGAAGTAACACTAGCAACCAAGAAAGGAAAACTTAAATTTTTTTTTTGTTCTACAAATCAAGAGCAACCATCACAGAATTGTCGATATTGACCATATTGCTAAACGACAAAAAAAAAAAAAAAGAAAAAAGACAAAAACACAACAAGAGGACCCCTCCAGTTTATACGGTCATTCTAAGACTTCATCAATGGTATGGGATCCTACGCGGGTTATAAATAATTATAAGAAAAATCTCTACAATACTATTGAAAAAAATAAATAAATTATATATATATATATACACACACACAAGGAGACATCCCTTTTTTTTTTTTTTTTTTTTTTATCCTTTTTTCAATACAAGGGGAGCCTTTTACATACGGATCCGGATCTCCTCAGGGTTTCCTTTTTTACATACAAAGAAAGAAAGTTGAAATCTCGGGGACGGTAACAGATTTTCAAGAGACCTCAAAGGACGCCTCTCGACTCTCGACCTAATTGCTTCCTTCTTCTTTCCACTTCCTCTTCCTCATCACTTTAGAATCCCCACTTTTTTTTTTTAGAGAGAGAGGAATCATGCTTACTAGGATCTTTGGCAAAACCAAACAAGAAACCAGTCCACTTTCTACTCTTGAGAAGTTGAATGAGGTATCTGGATCCTTATTCTTTATTTTGTTGCTTTGGACCATGATGATGTCTTTGGGTTTTGATTGTTGCTGTCGATTGTTCAAATCATTGGGTTGATTTTGATTGAAGAGAGTAGAGTCGATCGATACTGTATTGAATTAGGACCGTTTTATATGTCAATGTGTTAATAAACCGGGATGAATCTATTCATATAAAACCAAGTCATAAGAAGACAATACAAATCCCAATCAGAGAAAAAAGTACAACATATGGGGTAGGCCGTAGGCCGCCTCATCATCCACAGCGAATTTCCAAAGTGTCTTTAGAAATGTAGGTGGGTGAGGTGGTTTTACGGTGCAGCTTTTAGGTCCTATTTGTTTGCAAAGAATACATAGGAATTGAATTATTGGGATTGTATTTCTATCAGTGGTTAAAAGTGAATAATCAAAAGGTAAATATCCCAAAATGACCATCAAATAACATCCCCTTTCATGGAAATTGAATCTAGAGGAAGACGGGAAATTAATACCCAGCCATCACCCTAGTAATTCAAATCCTAGGAAAATCCAGGTTCCATCTACATCACTATACCTTATATCCCTCAATCCTCACCTAATGTTCTTATATATGTCTTTCACCCTCGCGAATTTAATAATCCTTCATTGAGCTCATTTGACCATGAATTCCTACGTGTTCTTTGCAAACAAACAAAACCTTAGTCAAACAAACATGACCTTAGTGTGATAATTTGTCATGATGAATATATTTCCTATGATACCCAGATATGGATACAGGAATTGAGGATATGATTGCATACTTTTGAAAATATAGGACATGGATACGGATACGTTTGTCCTTAGTTTTTTCTCTAGCTTACTTTTGAATTAATGAAATTATCATTGTTTATATTTCTTTTTAACATTTTTTTTAAATGTCGAGAAGTAAGAAAATCAAAAGAACTATATGAAATAACGGACTTTGGTAAGTGGGATATGCTAAATTTGTACCCTAGAAATATTGGTGCATTATCTGGTATGAATATGAGTGTCATATTGGTCCGACACAGATGCTATCTCTATCTCTCTCCAAATATAATATATATATATCTTGTTAGTGATGCTGTTTTAGTTCTCTTGAGTTTCTGTTTGGTCAATTCCAACATGTTGCTGTATGAATTTTACAGACACTTGAAATGCTCGAGAAAAAGGAGACTGTCCTCCAAAAAAAGGTTGCTGCCGAGGTCGAAAAGGCAAAGGATTTTACAAGAGAAAAGAACAAAAGGGGTATGCATTTTTTTTATATTGGCAAAAGGGGAACCCTTGTAATTATACATGGATGTCTTTTCATGTGATATCTTAGAGTTTTGTCTTTTTTTTCTGTTTTGATATATGTACTTTGTTTGTATAGGATGCGTATCTCTCTTTCATCAATGAGAAAACTGCAGATCAATGAACTAAGAGGATCTAATCTGATGATGTTTGTTTAAAATATGCTATGGAAATCTACCACACCCACACCTGCATTATTGAATTGTTTAGAGGTGGCTGCAACTAATTTTTTTGTAAATGTGCCTTGTTCATGTTCCTTATCTCCCGCTACTTAATGTTGCATATGACCTTTTATGTGCCTTAAAAAGTTCAATGCTAAACCACTTCATCAAGTTGTGCCAGCTGAAAGGTATTCATGAGGAACATGCCTGTGTTTCTTAGTTGTGAAGTGTAATTTTTTAAGTCCTTCCTATATGCATATTCCTTGTTATTGCCAAAGTGAGTTGTAGACATATTTTATTATCTGTCATGCTTAGAACCTAGTTAGGGTTACTTGGTTCTACAAAATCCTTAGAAAATAAATTGATGCACAACTAATTAGTTGGTCGATTGTTTGTTAGCTTTTTTAGCAGATTTTCTGGCCAAGCATTTCAAAGTATCAAGATACTTTATGAAATATGAAAAATCTATGCCAACTTTGATTCTTTAGCTGTATCAATCAATTTCTGAAAATCCACTCTAGTAGAGCTATACACTCAAAGGTTGATTTGAATTATCCGTCTCATATTAGTACATCTACCTTCCAAAAATGCACATTCCTTTTTTGTTAAAAATATACATTTTTCCCCATTATCCTTTGTTATATTCATAATGCTTTCTTCAATTGGTGTATAAGGCCTTCGACCATCTTTTTTTTTTGTTTTTGTTTTGTGTGTGCGTGTGGTGGGGGTGGGTTTCTACCTTTTGTCATCATACTTCCTTATGTCATCATATCATTAGCTTGTATCTATTCTTCAGTGCGAAGGTGCTCATTGTTGCAAGTTGCAACTACGAGGGTGGCAAGTTCGAGTCATGTCACCAATAAAAAAATTCACAGTTTTGAATGTCATCCCTATGCAGTTATTTGGAACTTATTGAAGAAGAAATGAATTATGATCATCTGAAGTCATTAAAATTTTGCTCTATTAGTTTATGGTGCCATTCTATAGGCACTTTATTTTATATTAACTTATACATGGGGTTATGTTACATTTTAACAACTCTGCTGCCATTTTTTTTTTTTTTTGTCTTGTTTGCATTCTTCCACTTACTATGGCGGGCACAAAACAAGTCTGTGAGTTATTTAGAACAAGAGTTTTTGTGGACATATTACAGTAGCGTAATAGACAAGGTTATGAGGGGAGGATATTCTGGTGAACTTGAATTATGATAAGAACTGTGATATATCATGTTTTGTTTTCTTAGCTGCAATACAATGTTTGAAGAGGAAAAGGCTTTACGAACAGCAAGTTGAACAACTTGGAAATTTCCAATTACGCATTCATGATCAGGTACTTTTGTAATGCTTTATTGTCGACTGATGCTAACTGTGTTGCAAGGTGTGATGATTTCAACAACCATCTCATGGGATATACCTCCATTCCATGTTTTTTCTGATTTTGATTTCAGATGATAATGCTAGAAGGGGCAAAAGCAACAACAGAAACTGTCGATGCTCTGAGAACTGGAGCAGCAACAATGAAAGCCATGCAGAAAGCAACGTGAGTGGCTGCACACGCTATTTAACTTATGCTACCTAGAGAACGGTGTCTTACCCCAGTGGTAAGACGCGGCAGCTCTCACCGGGGCGACCTGGTTTCGACCTGGCTACCTCCCCTCCCTTGCATGTGCGAGTCCCTATTACCTTACATGTGCGAGTTAGTTCTCCTTGCATGTGTGAGTTCCTATTACCTCAAATGTGCGAGGTGTCTGTCCCTTGCATGTGCAAGTCTCTCAGGACCAGTCCCTTAGCTGGAATACCTAAAAAAAAAAAAAAAAAATCCTTAAGCCACCTAACATGAATATATTGATTATGCCAGCTTCAGATATTCAAAATATCTGGAAATCTAGTTGCACATGTGGCCCATGTCCATAGACCTCTCGCAATCAATTAAAAAGAATCTGATATGTTAAAGCTGATCTCTCTTAACCAATAGAAAAGTGTGACCTCTTTATATTTTAATTTTTTAAATGGAGAGTCTTGAGCTATATATTCCCAACTGTATATCCTCGTGTTCAATCTTAATGGCAAATACTGGCCAAGCTTGAAACTCTAAATGGATATATATATATATATATATATATTTTTCAGTCTGTAACAAGAGATGATTTTGTAAAAAAAAAGAGAAAAAATACACTGCCAAACCCGAAAATAGTCCACCAAAACAAAACAGCAACTACGATTACATAATATGGGCTACCCAAAGAGAGATTCTATCTACCCCTTGTAAAGAGAGATTCTATCTACCCTTTGTTTAGCTTAACCATCCGCTAAAGAATTTGTCAATCTAATCACATGACAAAATACCAAATGTAGATGGGAAGATAACTCCTTGATTTCATTAAAAAAGTACTAGAATCTCCACGGCCTTGAATCAAATTGAGTAGCCCACATCACTGCGTTAGCTGCGTCACTCTCCACAATGAACTTAACCCGAAAGGAATTTGAGAATGACTGCAAAGCTTCCAAAATCACCATCGCCTCTGCCTCATTTGACTCCTTAACTCCTGTTAAGCAAAATCTCTCCCTTGGAGTTGTGAAGAACACCTCCAATACTGGCTGGACCCGGTTTACCTCTAGAAGCTCCATCCTCATTAAACTTGAATGCCCCACCGGCAGAGGGGTCCAAGGCATGATCTTGTTATTCATCTTCCTCCCACATGACATACAAGCTTCCCAATTAAATAAAATGTCAGACAAACTGAAACTTTTAAAATCCTTTCTGACCAACGCCCATCTTGCCACTTTTAAAATGATAATGGATAATGGATAATCACTTTAGGTTGACTTCACCGCCATAACACTTGTTAGGGAAAATTTCTCTGACCTCCTCACTATTACTTGGAAAATGTGGATATGATTAATTTTAGATTGTTTGGGTCACTTTACTGTCATTTTTTAAATTATTTCCTCCAAACTTCCGTATGCCAAAGTGTTCTCCGTGTGAATTTGGCCAAACTGAAAGGCTTGCAAAATCTAAATGGTTAATGGATGATTGCAGTTAGGTTGACTTCTGTGCCATAACTGCTTTAGTGAAAAATTTCTTTGACATCCTTACTATCACTTGGAAACGTGGGTGGTTAATTTTGCATTGTCTTGGATGGGTCACTTTACTGTCCCTTTTTTTTCTCCACTAAATTTGTGTATGCCAAGGTGGTCACCATGTGAATACAGTGCTACCTGTGTCGTTGCCCCACAATGTTTACAGATCAAATGGATGAAGATTGTAAATAAAATGAAAAAGTTTTCGCTCATGGTAGATATTCAATATATGAGCGCAGCTAGCCCAATGTCTCTACCATCCCTTTTTTTTTTAACCCTGGTCATCTACAGCCACACCTTATGTGTGATTAGATGTGGGAGTGGAGTTTCAGCTTTGTGTCCATATGGAAGAAGCATGGCAAGAGCTGCTTGTAAGAGTACAGAACCTCTATTAGGGTTTCATTGTTTTAAACTTAAATTATTTCCCTAGTACATTGTTGGTTGAGGTTTTTAGTACTATTTTCTGCGGCTTTGGTACAATGCTGTTATACTATAGCCCTCTCCTCTTGTTTATTTGCTTTGGTTTGCTCTTGTTTCCTGTATTGTTTTAATGATATCTTTGTTTACCGATATATATTTTTTTCTGGGTAAGGTTGTATTTGGTTCCTTGCACATTTCAAGGAATCATACCTGAAGGAACACCAAAACCATGTGCAGATCTTGCAAAAGATCGCTGTAGCACATGCCACAAAAAGGCAATGAGCCAAATGAAGCCTTACTTGGGCCAGAAGTTTTCCTTGGACAAGCCATTTGACCTTGTTGATTGTTAGCTGCCAATAAAACTTTAGACCGAGAAGCATCCACATGCTCATACATCCCGTTTTATGCAAAATGCATTTCTGATTGACTGCTTTTTCTCTCCTCACTTGATAACTTTCTAGTTCAGTCAAATTCTCGTTTTTTGATGATGATCTCACAAATTTTGATTTGTTTCTCAGAAATATCAATGATGTGGACAAAACTATGGATGAGATCAATGAACAGACGGAGAACATGAAGCAGATTCAGGAAGCCTTGTCTGCTCCTATTGGTTCAGCAGCTGATTTTGATGAAGTATGTTCATACTTAATGCTTTAAATGGTGATTTGCTGAAGGTTGATCTAGATTCAATTTTATTATTAATTAAATGCCATCAATTGAACCTGGTTTGAGATTTTAGTTGGACGCCAAATATGGATCTAAACATGGATGTGAGTTCCACTAGGATAGTTGTGCCATTGGATCAACCGGATCCAATTACATCTCCCCTTTCCATAATTCAGTATAAATGTAACCAGGTTGAATTGTGGTCTACATGGGATCAAGTTAAATCCTGTGATCTGGATCAACCCGATGGACCCAAATGTCCATCTCTTAATATTCCCTTTTTCTATCATGTCAGGATGAATTGGAAGCAGAACTAGAAGAACTGGAGGGTGCTGAGTTAGAGGAACAGCTGCTTCAGCCTGCCACAATGGGCCCAGCACCATATGTTCCTGCAGACAGACAATCTACACGCCCTACTCCTCAAAAAAATACCGCTGAGGTTGATGAGCTCGCAGCATTGCAGGCAGAGATGGCACTTTAATCAGGTCCCCTTTTGGTCTTTTATGTCATTATTTATAGACTTAGAAAAACAACTCTACGTTATTTCAAAATCAGAGCAACTTGGTATGATTATCTTGTTGTGTTTGTGCAGGTCTTTACTGGCTAGGAAGAGAGTATATAAACATTGATTTTATAAGTATGATGACATTATTCTTTGTGCAGCTTCTCAATAGCCACATTTCTCAGCGTGTATAGTCTGTTAAGATGGTATAATAGTGGTACGAGTCCTCCGTCAATTGGCAATTATTTCCAAAATGTTTGTTTGAGTTTTTATCAGTGCCTATACATTCTAGACACATTTGCTTGTACTGCATAATAAATGGGCGGGTCACCCAAACTTAATTTTGCCAAGAGTGTACCACCAGAGCCATAAATCACCCTGTAGTTTCTAAGGCTGTCAATGGGCTGGATCCACATGGACTTGGATCAGGATCTGGACATGAATTCGAATTCACGTTTTAGACTGGTTGGATCTGAGTTCTCGATGGGCCTGTTAAGAGCCAGAGTTGCAAGTACTAATCTTAATTTTGAAGGATCTACCAAAATATTAATTGGTCACAAACAGGATTTTTTATCATGTTGTTAAAGATGCTAGGACCCCATATCAGGATTCAGAATCCTGCCTAATTAGTCCTAAATAAATGCTACTTCTGCTTCATAGTTGATTGAATTCTGGCTCATTGACACCTTTTTTATGTAGTTTTTCATAAGTGTATAGTATTATGTGTGATGTTTTGAGGAAGATGGGAGCAGGAATTTTTTGGATAATGATCTAGTGCATGCCACAGATGATCCTGCTTGGTAAATTGCAGAGAGGAATGGATTGTAGATTGGTTAATATCTACACTCTACAGTGAAAGAGCTTGTGTGGGAATGCAGATGATACTGATGAATTTGCTGGAAATTGGCTCTCTTGCCTATAAAGAGTAAATATAATCTTGTTGCCTAAAATGATTTTAAATGGCCAAAGAGACTGCTTTCTTTTGTTAGGCCATGATTTTATGCTCATTTTTTTTGGAAATTGATCTTTGATCTTCATTTTTAACCACCCTATGTATTCAATTCCTATGTCCCAAAATTGTATTTCTATGAGTGGTTAAAAAATGAAGAATCAAAGGTGAATATCCAAAAATAACCATCAAATAACCTCCCCTTCAATGGAACTTGAGTTAAGGGACAAATCCTAGGAAATTTAATGTTCATCTACAATGTTACCTTATATTCTTCACCCCTCAGTCTCATATCCTTCTTTCCTCACCTCTTAAATAATTGTTAAGCAAGGCTAATTTGACCATGAATTTCTATGTATTCTTCTATGCAAACAAACAGGCCCTAAGAGTTATCTCAGATGGACTATAAAGACTTTGATGGCATATGACGAATCATCACCTTTAATTCTTCAGTTTAACTGCTCTTGACAGGAAGCATTGCTTTGAAACTCTTGGAATTCAATTCCTGTGGAACGAATGCGCCTAAAGTGCGAGGCAATGCATGGTTATGGTTTGAAGTTTTCAATGTGATGGTTGATAATGTTAGATGATTGTTAAAAGGCGCCCAACGGAGGCACCTGTTCAAAGATGTGAAAGCATGTAGATTGCCCTTACCGACATGGATCTATCAGAGGACATGACCCTAAATAGATTTGATTGGTGTCGGCAAATCCATATAGCTGACCCCACCTAGTAGGAAAATGCTTGGTTTGGTTTGGTTTGATTTGTTCTTTTGTAATAGATAGCTAATCCAAAACTCCATATGTGTTATTTGGATCCATTGGGTCCTACATATGGGCATTTTCACTTGTGTCGGTACAAATTGGGCCAAGTCCGGCTACTGTGCCTGAGGAGCCCAGATGGATATATGATGCCATTCCATACAAAATATGATTAGATTTTAGTACAAGGCATCATCCCAACAATAGAATGCTTTAGGTGTTGCACTTAAGCAATAGACTATCTTGAAAAGACATGACCATCTGCTGGTGTTTTGTGAGTATCAATCAAGTCGGTGAAGTAATTAAAATGAAGATTCACAATTACTAAATCATTTAAGGACACCTGATTACTGATTAATATACAAATTTGTCAAATCCCTCAACATTTTTAGAATATATTCCTTTACAAGGAAGGGACAAAACAAATTAAGATATCAATCAGTTCAAGAGCGACCACTTTTGCCAACACATAAAGCAAGGAAAAGGTGGGAGTGGCAATGGGTCAAGTCCAACTCAGGTTGAGCACTATGGGCAGGGCTGGAAATGTGTAATTGGAACCCAAATTATTGGGATGAGTTTGGGTGTAGAATTGGCATCTGAAACCTTATTCTAAACCACCCTCAAATGCTTTGAATCTTTGCAGAGTGACAAGACTCACAAGATCACAATGACAGAAAAATATAAAACTACAAGAATTCCTAAAAATAATTTCACTAAAAATGTGCAAAGTCACAATGGAATGGAAGAGAATGAATTTAAGAAGCTAAAAAAACACATAAATTTAAAAAAAAAATGGACATAGGAGAGAAAACATGCATATGATACAATGATGAAAACAGAATCAAAGCAGCAATCCCTTCATTCTTGTACAAAATAACAACAGAATGGGTCAATGAAGCAGATAGGTAACAACAAGTGCAGCCAACATCAGCACATATGCTATTCCTTGATCAATTGCCACTCCTGCACAAAACCAGAAAAAATAAATAAAGTGCATATGTGAATCATTGAAGTATGAAGTTAGGTCTAATAAAGAAAGGAAGAAAGAAAAAAAAAAAAGGGAAAAAGAAAATCTGAAACTGGGCCTTGTAGGTGCTAATAATTGAACTGATAAGCCACATTGCAGAAGGTAAAGGCCCATAGTGAAATCATTGAGAAATGGGTTTTCCTGGTTAAATGAAATTTTTATTAATAAGTGATTTGATAATAATTTATTAATAAAAAAAAGTTTTAAAAAAATGGTCTTCTTTGAGAAAGATAGACCATTCCTTCTAAAATCAAAACAGAGGGATCCTATTCCCCTACCTTTAAGAACTTATAGTTTGTATGCTGTCAGTTTTCTGCATCAGTAATTTCATTTTTCCATAAAGAAAAAACATTAAGAAAAGTAAAATGTGTTTCTACCCCTTTCTCTGTTAAAAATGGAGAGAGAGAGAGAGAGAGAGAGAGAGAGAGATTTTCAATCGTCCCTGGGTCCAAAGGACCCATGAGTGATGAATGTGTCAAATCAAGCCATATAAGTATTTAGGACCTTAACAAGGAGGAAATATGAACACAACCTGAGATCTTTCTCCTCCAAGCCATTTTCATTTTCATGAAAAATGCTATCCAAACACACCCTATATTTCTTCTCATTTCTCCACCACACCCAGTGTTCATTCTCAAAGTTGCCTTTTCTCCCAAACACAGAAAAACAAAAACATAAGAAATGAAAGAGGAGGATTTGTGTTTTGTAGAGAGACGAACCGTCGCTTGTAGGTGCAGGTGCTGGGCTGCTCTGAGCTCTAATAGCCGGCAACAAGACAAGGCCCAAAATCCCCACCAAACCCATAAAAAAATATACCCTCACCACCTCCATAATCTCCCAAACAAAACCCTTTTCTCCTCTTTCCTTTCCCCGCTCTGTGATTTTCTGTGTCTATGGCTTTCTTTCTTTCTTTCTCTTTGTGTTATAAACTTGGGAAAGAGAGAGAGAAGAAAGAAGCGGTCTTTCGGCCAATGGGGGAATCTGAAATACCTGGAAAACTGCCAGACAGACTGGCTTACAACTGTGACACAGAATCTCTGAGGCAGTCAGGCCGTTTTCTCCTCAACCATATGTTGACGCGTGTCATGAACGTTCTGTGCTAAGCACGTTACGAGGAATTTATTGGGTGGAGCCGCTGCAAGCCTGCCTGCAACTTGGGGGTTGTTGTTCAAATTACTTTCCCTCCTCTTTCTTAGGGCAGGAGATTCAATCATCCAATGGTGAAGATGACCCTTGATTGTAATGAATGATGAATCCTGGCCTTTTAATTTTGTTAGGACCCAACAATGATTATAACCCATTCTCCTTGGATTGAATTTTATATGTCCATTCTTTTTTTCATTTTTTACTTTTTTTTTTGTTGCTACGAGGGTCCCACCTCTTTGGTCTAGAGTATTTTTTTTCACCACTGGATCAATTAAAACAAGAAATTTACTGGGGCTAGAGGGGAATTTTACCCGACTTTCTCTTTTGGGCCCGTAGGTATTATTCTGGTCTAAAGGGCTGGAAACTCTACATTATCAAAAAAAAAAAAAAAAAACAATGAATTTAGGAGTTGTTAAAAATTGGAGGATTAAAAAACATAAAGCTTGAATTATTTGATTAGAGTTTGGAAGTTAAAGATCTATCTTATCCATTTAGGAGTGGTTTTGGATTCAATTTTGACCGAAAGTTACATCAACTACCTACTTTATCTCTTTATTAAAACCCCTAATATCTATTCTCCAATTCTATTTTATTTTCTTTATTTTTTTCATAGGCTTGAATTATTTGATTAGAGTTTGGAAGTTAAAGATCTATCTTATCCATTTAGGAGTGGTTTTGGATTCAATTTTGAGCGAAAGTTACATCAACTACCTACTTTATCTCTTTATTAAAACCCCTAATATCTATTCTCCAATTCTATTTTATTTTCTTTATTTTTTTCATAGACTTTGTTTTAATGCCACCAACTATTAGATTACATAAATACATACCCATAACTTTTTTGTTCTTTTGCTTTCTTTCTAACTAACTATGGATTTTTTTACGTATGAATATTTAAATTGAGATGTTCGTTATATCTGTGCTGAGCATGGGTAATTATGCTAGTAGTTATATATTTCAATTCTTTTTAGGTTGAATTTTGAACCATTTCGATCTAGAATTTCAAATTCTCACTAAAGCTATTTTATCATAAGAAAAACTAAAAGCCTTGGATATCCCTTATTTTTCCCTTCTACTTATACCCTCTAATAGGCCCACTTAAGAAGGATAAACCGCTAAAAATACTCATTTGGCATGTAGAAATAACATATTGTATGATTGATTTGGTAGAATAATTAAACTAAATGTATAATTGATATGTTATTTTAAATTTAACATTTTTTTACATATATATTATATTTTACTTTTTAAAACATAACTCCAAGATGTTTCAGCAGAGTTCTGAATTGGCTGAAACATTTTTTATTTGGAGAGGAAATCGAAACAAGGTTCAAAATGAAATTCACAACTATGATGCAAAGAGGTTGGATTCAGAGTGAAAACAAAATCATAGTAAATTTCAATTTGGATCCATCTACAAGGTTAGATTCAAATTCAAATTCAAATTCGACAAGGAACCTATGTGTTGTATTGAGATTGGGCATCAATAATAATAATAATAATAATAAAAAGATTTGGTTTTGAAATCAATTCCGAACTAAGATGTCGAATGAATTAATATAATTAGATAAACGGGCTTCAAAATGAATTTTCTAAATATACAAGGGTAATTGGTTAAAGTTAAGTAGATCATTACAGGGAGATGCTCCTATGAGAGATATCTCTCACCTTATATGAGAGATAGGAGTGAGACATCCTCACATTTAAGTTGTTGGCATTGGATATGGATGTCAGGGCCCCCACCTTATCTCTTATAGTAAGGTGAGAGCATCTCTCATAGGAACATCTTACATCATTAAATATTTATGTTGGCCTTTAAAACTTATATATACTTTCAGCATGTGGATGTAATTGTCCTGGATCCAAATGTTTATAATCCTATTTGGCCCAAGCTTGACATGGGCAATAAA
Source organism: Cinnamomum chago (assembly GCA_038049695.1). Lineage (NCBI taxonomy): Eukaryota > Viridiplantae > Streptophyta > Magnoliopsida > Laurales > Lauraceae > Cinnamomum > Cinnamomum chago. The sequence goes on from CP142451.1 coordinate 14,086,390, forward strand.
TGTCGGGTCAAAGCCCACCCTTTTTGTCAATTGGGCAGGCCCAAGCTAGGTTTTTTTAAATCTTAAGTTTGTTTAGCAATTATTTGGATAAAGTATCATTTTATCACACGCACTACTTATTCAGGGCCGGTCCAAGCTTTGGGCTTTCAATCACATAATCCAAGCCCACCCCAAGTCGATAGGGCCTAGTTTACATCCAAGTCTGGCTAAAAGAGGTCCCATGAGCTCTCCTAACTTCAGAATGGCTGCCGATGTTGGATGATTATGACTCTTGCTAAATGGTCAATTAGGGCTATCTTTGTATCTTGCAAAATCCAGTGGGCCCAAGAAGCTGAACCTCTCACCTAGTGAACCTTGGGCTTTGAGTTTTATCCAATATTGGTCTAGTAAAAGGCTTGACAGGTTAGGCCTTGGTCCTTCTACCATGTGGATCTTTGTTCAATGGGCCATACACCTCAGCTTAATGGGCCTTGGGATGAGCATATTGGGCTAACATGTAATGAGCCCAAAACTCCAACCTGCCTGAGAACAGTTCCATCCCCATGGTCCCATCCCCAAATGTGGGCCCCACAAAAAAATTCTCACATAATATGTGAGAACAGTTCCCGCCTGAATATTACCCTACAATAATATATTTACTCTGAAATCCAAGTTAATTGTTGTGAACAACAACAACCTTTTTTCTTTCTTTTTTTTTTTTTGAAGAGTTTTTGTTCAAAAAAAAAAAAAACAACCTTTTTTCTCAAGAACAACACCCTAATTTAACTACTTTTTGGGGGAAGGGGAAATGATGTTATCCTCTGTCAACTTTACTGGTAAAGTGAAGTAAAGTGATTAAATTGAGAGAAAAAAAGAGGTAAAATAAAAAAAATGCTAAATAATAAAAATTCATGTGACATGAGAATATGGCCTTTTGACTTAATTTTTTAAAGAAGATGATTATTTGTCATTTAATGCCATGAGTTCCTAACTTTTTTTTACTTCTTTTGATAAAAGGAAGAGATGTTTTTGAAATTTAATATATCTTGATTTGATCCCTTCTCTTTTCCTTTCTAAATTTATTGTTCACCTCACTTCACTAGTAAAATGACGTTACCAAATAGGCTAAGCTAAGGGTGGAGTAAACCCCTTACCCTTTTCTCACATGAAATTTATTTCTTTATCGATCAAATAATTTAACTTTCAGTTTTTGTTTCTCCTACAAAGGAATGAGATAATTATATTAAACCAAAGCCAAGAAACAACACATCACCAAGTCCAAAACACACAAGCACCCAACCATAACAAAACATCAAAAGAACTTAAACTGATTGATGCCTATGACTATCAGCTCCCGTGATTGTGGTGTCATCATTCTGCTGCTTCCATCCTTATATCTTACTTATAAATATCCTTTGTAAAAGCATTAAGTATGTTCTTAATGCTGTAAACACTAGATAATTAAGATTTGCATGTGCCATACAACTTTGTTCTCCCATTTCTTAAATTAAGATAGGCAAACCATGACCTTTTCCAATTCCAGGTGATCACAAATTCCCATGTAAGATTAGAAGCTTCTGTTAGTGTCTTAACAAGGAGCAAAGATGAAATTATCTAGTGTTTACAGCTGAATTCCCATTGTGCACAAATAATAAGCCCAATATAAAAGGGCCTGCAGCCCATCTTCCTCAGGCAGATGGTTAGTTTTGTTTTATTTACAAAATGCATTTTAGAACATTTTTTTATTTATTTATCATAGTTCTCTCCACTCAACAAATCCAAACATGAAAACAGTGTTGATTCTTCATCCCCCAATTACCTTCTAGTTTCTTCACTTAAGAAGGGATTCTCTGCAATTGTCATTTATTCTAAATCCAAGCATACTCTATTATGGTCAAGAAAAAAGTCAAATGTCAGATGAAATGAGAGTTTTTTTTTTTTTTTTTTTTGGGGGGGGGGGGGGGGGGGGGCTTTCTCTGATATTGATTCTCTGTTGTGTCTGAATTTTAATGGAGAAAATTAGATAAGAAAAAGCCAGTTTAAAAGCATTTTATAAATAAAAACTATTAAGGAGTTAAATGCTAATTTTATTAATAAAAATTCAATTTCACTAGAGAAAAGGGCAAAGAATTGGTGTTTCTCCTCTACCCCACTTTCGGTGAAATTCTTTTCTCCTATGTTTTCCAAAATTTGATTAGAGAAGATTACTTTTGTCCCAAAAAGTAGAACCATGCATTCACCATGGCGAATTTTCTTACCCCATCCTTTCCACTACATCCAAATGGGCTCCTTGTTTTCATCTAGGAAGGTCCATGCACTTGATTTTGCTAGGACTAGTGTGTCGTGTGCCTACTTTATAAAGAACAAAAATAAAATAAAATAAAGTCATTTCAAGAGTGCAAATTCCGTCGTATTAAGATTTAATCAAATGTTTGCAGTCATACATCATCTTTCTAGATGAAAGCATTGATTACTCAATGTTAATTACTTTTCACATGGAATTTAAGGGATTATTAACGAGTCCAGATCCCCTTGGAACACGGGAATACTATTTCGTCCAATCGTGGAGTGGCGCAATAGCGGACTCAGTATTTTTGCTTGGGTGGGGCTGGACTTTTGCTTGACTTTGCTAAGTTTTTTTCACATTAATAACACTAAAAGAGAAAATATATTACAGCTAAATAGATACAATTTTTTTTTTCATGCTCAGATTTCTTGCCCAATTGAAGGTTCTTCCCACTTTCTCTTCCAAATTTAGGTGATCATCAATTTATAATCATCAAAATAGCCTAAGATGATATTTCATTTAATCCTAGGTATTTGGATGCCTTGATATGATAATTTGGGTGAGCACCCAATTACCAAATTTGGGTTCCCAAAGGGGTTTTATTTGGATTTAAGGAATTCGGTTGCCTGCACGTACTTTAGCTGTAAAAATAATTTCCTATAGTTGGTCATGGGCACATGACAAAGAAGAAAAACTACTACTTAAATGTAACTCAAGTTATCCAAACAATATATGAACCATAAGGTCTTATTTATGAATAAATTGAAGATCAAAGTGTGTCCAATGGTGATATATGCATCTGAGGAGGGGGAGATTGTTTTGTTTACAGTTACTAGAGAGAAAATAATTACGCGAATACCAGTGATGAGAAGCTCGATCGGAGTGAGAAGCATAAATAGAAGATGTCGTAAGACAACGGAGCAAAGAGGATCTAGTACTTTATGTGGGAAAGAAGATGTCGGACAAAAAGAGAAAGTATTTTCACCAAGATTTTGTGACGTGTGGGGATCACATGATTTAGATGTGAGGCGATTGTTTATTAGTTATATTAAAAGATAGGTCCATACACATTGAAATCTAAAGCAATCTCAAAATTGACCTGGGGCGGCCTCTATGCCGGTCCTCCACTGAAGTGCCGCCTATATAAAATGTGATGTCACTAATTGCACCTTTTTAATTGCAACGGCCTCTTTATACAGGTTGCTCTCCGGGATTGGACGAAACAGTATTCCCCTATTTCAACGAAAAATGGGATCCAGACTCGATTATTAACCTATTGACTTAAGAGTTGGCTCGTTTTAACGTTGGAGATTAAAGAGCATGTCTTATATAATTAAGGAACATAACATATGCTGAATGCAATTAATAAGTTTCTCTGTTGACTTCTAAATGATAATTTGCTACCTATTATTTTAATAAAGCATGCTTGAACAATATGCCATCAATTATATCACCAATCTTTGCCGTTTATCTCTTTGTTTTGGAAAGTAATCACCCAGTCTTCTTCACTAGATATGTTCTTATCGGTCTATAATCAAGATTAGTGGCATTAACTAATGATGTCAACCCACTAGCAAACCCATATATCTTAATACTCAGATGAGAACCATCTGGTTGAGCACACTTCATAGAAAACTTCCACAAATTTTCATTGATTCGAAGAGGCAGAAGTTTGACCTCTGAATTCTTTGGGGAAAAAAGTATGCTCTTCCTACTCTAATCATCACTGCACCATAGGGAATGGTTCTGTGAAATTTTCCTCATCTATAAAAAAGTTTCGACCGCTCTATTGGAATTTATTTTCTAACTAATCGCAAAAAAATTAATCCGATTTTGTACTTTCCGCAAGAAAAATCGGTCGTACCAAACATAAATTTTACAACAGTGCGGAAAACAATTTTTACGATTCTCACTGCTACACAAATATGCCCTAAAAGTAATTATAAATTTCATGGATGTGAAATTCGCATTCAAAATATCCACAAATAAAGCACACAGTAGGTTTCGCATGTCTTAGAATTCTCCCTGTTTTCAAATGTGGCCCCTAAAAAAAAAAAATGTATGCTCTAACCAATTGTGCTGGGTAGTCAACAAATTGTTCTCATCCTGGTCCTTTTGAATTTCTATAGCTGGCCATTAAAGAGAACCATAGTAGATCAGCTTTGTTGGGTGCCCCTTGTTTTAAGGTCCCTCTTGATGTAGAAACCCTATCCTAAGTTAAAATTTTCAAGGCATCCCAAATTAAGAGAAGGAATCGTTATAAAACTCATCACAAGAAGTCAAAAACCTGGACCATGCGCGGTTACTTGCTAGAATAGCTCTCAAATCTTTAATTAACAAAACCCAGTGGAGCAAACACTAAATCACCAGTTTTTTTTTCCAACTCATTAAATGCTAACACGCCCTAAAATGGTGGAATCTAAGAATAGAGGAAAACTTCAAGGAACTAAAGGACAAAGTAGGCAGCAGCAAATGATTCCTTATGGCCTTGTATAGTTTTACTGGGGCCAAAGTGGGTTGAGTTCATAGTATTCTTCATCTCAATCTGAATTAATTATCTTTTGGCATATGACTTATGAAGTGGTTTTCGCTTTTATACCCACGCGTCCTTCGAAACTTGTCGTTTTCATGGTGTGTGATGCCTTACCACTGCTCCAACAATTGCTTAGCAAGAAAAAAAAATGTGGCAATTTATTGGTATTGTTTGATTTGTTTGATTTTTTTCAATTCAAAGCCTCAAATTTCCAATGCATCAAATGGCTGTTGGAACATTGACCAAAAGGGTTTCAGTTGCATCACAGAGGGCCCTAATCTTACATAAGGTCTAGGGAAAATAGTAGAGATCTTCATGTGTCATATCAAGATAGGGCAAGAGCAAGACAACAAAATGGAAAATGAGGAAACCCAGTTGAAGGGCAGAATTGTTCCACAGTCCAAAGGTTAGCATCTTGTCAATGGTACTGATCAGGATGATTAAACCATGACCTCCACATGCATCATAAAATGAGGAATGTGGCACAAGACCTAAGTAATTATCCCTCACAATTTGTCCTTGGACTTGCACTAGAACAATACCATTCTGTTTTGGCTTCACTTTCCACAGTTTGAATGAAGATGTCTGCTAATCCACCTCAAATCCTTTGTCATAAGCACCTCACAATTTTCAAGATCTTTCAAGATCTTATCTGAATCCTTTGTCAAAGGCTTGAGTTGTGCCATTATCTAAATAAATATGTGCATCAAGGTCATTGTCATTAATATGTGATTTTTTTGAAAATATTATGATATTATCCCGATATTATCATGCACTGATAATTCCCCAATAATATCAAGGTGTTTTAAAAGTACAACAAAAATTGTAAATGTTGCCTAAAACACAGTGAACAATTGTGATTACTTTTCTTTTTATTTGAAAAGTGATATTGTGACACAAGACCAAAGACTAGTTGATTATTCTGGCAAAAAAAAAAAAAAAAAAAGGACTAGTTGATTAGATGTAAAATGATTTACTAAAAGCAACCTTGCAAACTGAGTATATCAAGCTCTACTTTCCTCAAGGTCCTGTTTAATTCATAAATTCCTTTGTATTCAACTCCTATGAATTCTATGCAAACAAATGAGCCCTAAAAGGAACCCGAAATCAGAACCTAATTCTTATACTTCCTTAGTAAAGGATCCAAAGGTCTATCAACCAAGCAACCCAAAAAATATGAATTATCTCATCCTATAGAAATAGAGATCACACTGAGATTTCAGCCAATTGTGTACCAATTAGGATCCAGAAGATCTGTGCATGAATGGTCGACTGTCTACAAACTTGAAAGAACTGGAATTGACTCGGACAAATTGACTCAGACAAGTTGATCAGGTTCGATTACTTTTCAACTGACTGGGTCAAAAACTAGTAAGTACTATGAATATATCAAGACTCATCCAATCTCACTCAACAAGCGAAGTTTGGTGAGTCTTGAACAAGTGCATATTGTGTTAATCAACCGAAGTTTGGATGACTCGGTGAAGTTTCTGGTCGAGTATGGTTTTCTAGTTCTTGAACAATGATTTGAAGCAAAATTTTCCATAGATCATGGTATGGAGAATGAATCACCAAAAGAACATACTTGGTACACTAACCAGGGCAGGCATTTCCCACATCTTTTTCCATCTAGAAAAGCCTTTCCAGTACAAGGAATCTTCAAGAAACGTTAGTACAATTGACATTTTCAAACTCTAACCGTGTTTCGTGTAAGAATGAAAGGATTTACACTCCACAATATCTTAGTAGTAAAAGATAAGGAAAGAGCTAAGAAACCCACAAAAGCAAAGGAGAGAGTCCTATTATCTTAGTGTGATGATGTTTGCATCTTTTCCTCAGCTTTGAATTGGCCATCTCATGAAGTTTTCATGCACCCACAAAAGAGTCTTGGAAGATTTCAATGAAAATTCGAACAAATCAAAGCCATAGACCATTTCCACAGTCACAGGACTACAAGCACAAAATTCCAACAAAAGCCTACATCATGTCAGAAGAACTAGTCTTTCCTTTTTCAAGATCATTTACATGATTCTTTAATCTTGGGATAACATTAACAACACTAAGTCCAAAACCACCTAAAAACAACTAAGTAAAAGCTACACTTTTCTTGAATTGCTGTTTAATGGGTACTCCTAGTATGTAACACTTCGAAATTGTCCTTGTGCTCTGGTCTCTGAACTTGATACCATGTTAGCATTGGAAAAGTCAGCTAACCCTGATGTAACTTCAACCTTCTGAAAATCATTACCATTGAGAAGATCATATGGGAATACATAGCTGAGGTCCATGAAAAAACCATCAATTTCTCCCCCTTCACTGCCTGGCCATGTGTTGTAGCTATTGTCCATAGAAAGTGAAGTGGAGGGTGCATCATATGTGCTTTGGCTCACACTGAAATTTGATGATTCTTCAAATGCAGGCAGAGAAAATGGAATGGGGTCTGTAAAAAATCTCTGGGACTCTAGTAAATTGTGTCCAAAACCAGGATCCATTGATGGAAAAGAAGCGGAGCTTTCGTTGTTTGTAACATGAGAAAGTGAAGAGCTGAGATTCTCATGATTGGAAATGTTGTTGGCATTGGTTGTGAGGTTGGTTTTTGTTGCTATAAACTTCTTCTTCAACTTGGTATTCCAGTGATTTTTCACATCATTGTCTGTTCTTCCTGGGAGATGAGAAGCTATAACAGACCACCTATAACACAAAAGTCATCAATAAAAAATCAACAAAAGGAAGGAGACTAGAGAAAATGAAAACTCTTGAAAACCATAAATTTCTTACTTGCTTCCCATGCTTTTGTATAGATTGTATATAATTTGGTCTTCCTCCTCAGTAAAACCTCCATGTCTAATGTCTGGTCTGAGATAGTTAAGCCATCTAAGGCGACAGCTTTTTCCGCATCGGTTAAGGCCTAAAACAGAGAGAATACAGAGGGTGAGAGAAGAAGATGCAGAATTGAAAAATTGGGTGATTGAGAGAGCTGGAAAACTAAGAAAATAACATTCTCGGAATGAAAATTCAAAGAATTAGAATTGGGTCTATGTGAACAAGGTATTTAAAAAAAAAAAAACACAACTATTACTAAAAAGCTTTATTACATTGGACAATGGTTATTAGAGAAAGGGAGTTGAAAAATATGTAAGAGTGTTGAAAATTGTTATTAGCCCATATGGACATTGTTAGAAAGAAGATAAAGAGTCACATTCTCACTAGAACTTTCTGTTGAGTAGATGAAAGAATGGTAGTTGAGTTGAAATCTACAAAATGGCGTGAAGATCTTTAAAGGGAACAAACTTTGTAAGATAGTCTGACTGAAGGAAACACAGAATTGGAAATTTGATATTGTTAAAGAAAAATGATTCAAAGCAATCTTCTGCTATATTATAAAAATGCAGAGACTGAGAATGACAGAAATGCATCACAATCATCTAAAATTAGAAGACTACTTTTTGCTTCATGTGCTGATTTATAAGTTGGAAATTGCATATAATGGATTAAGAATCAAGAAGAGAATAAAAAACAAACATTTTTGTCAACTTAAAGAGCATAAAAATGAAGAAACTAGGATGTAGGTGTTTTGGCAAATAAAAACAAAGGAAAATAAATACATAGATTTAGACTCTTGTTGTGAAAATGTGTCATTGAAAAATGGGTGTTGGATAGTCTGATTAAAAAAAAAAAAAACCAATATTTTTATTGGTTTTTTGCTTCATAAACCAGCATGGGTTTTTGGAAATGCAAAATAAGAATTGAAAAAAAAATGTCAGAAAATGTAATTTTTTTACATGACTCTTGGTGTGAAAACAGTACAAATTGAGAAGTGATCGATGTAGAGTTTGAATAAAAACAAAGAGAAACAAAGCACTTATTTCATGGTTCTTGAGGTGAAAAACAGAAACCAAGAAATGGTTATATGAGAAAATGTATCAGACACAAAGGAACAGGGAAAGAAAAGAAGAAAAATTCTAAACACTTAGATGGGTGTCATAGAATGAGACTGGAAAAAAGGAGGAAGACCCTTCATTTGATTGGGTCTTAGATTGAAAAATTAGGCAGAAATGAAAAGGTTGTCTATTGATCTTGTAGTAAACATGAGGGAGAAAAAAACCTGCTTTGTGGGGTAAGGCTATCCAATTTTCCACAATCCCATGTCTCTCGACGTATTTCTTGAGGGCCATGTCTTCTTCAGGGGACCAAGGACCCCTTTTCACGTTGGCCTTGTCACAGCAAGGAGCTCTTCCCATGCTGGTTGGATTGCTGGTGAAGAAAAGAAAAGAGAGACAACCACCTATCAATGGTTGGGTGTGTCCTCACTCCTCACCCTTTATTTATAAAGAGGTAGCCAAGGTGGGGAGTTTGACTTTCACTGACCATGACTCATGAAAAAACCCCAACAATGGGGGATGGGGGGGTCTTCCTTTTTGTTTTATTTTTTCTTCTTGGTTAATGGATTGAACCCAGTCAACATTGATTGATTGAGTGTGAGAGAGAGAGAGAGAGATTGACCTAGCCCTAATGACAAATATTGGGTTTGAGGAAGCCTGCAAGGAATAATGATCCACCAACTTAGTTTCATGGATGATGACAAGATATCTTCAAGAACTTGTAATCAGTCAAATGTCTCTTCAAAAACTTAATTATGATGCTTATGAGTGCATTAAGATGGTCCCCTCTTGAGGGTCTCCTTCAATGGACTTAATTTATTTATCAAGCCAATTTATTGGTGGTTCAAAGCTAAGTCATCTCCCTTTTCATAGGAATAAGAATCACCAGGCATCAATTTCCGATCGTGTTGCCCTATTGGTTGGAGACTTGGATAGTATATGTATGAATATGTGGATGAGTATTTACTAGAGGAATAAAATTATTTATCAAAATACCTCAAGAGAAGGCCAATCTTTTGTTAGCATCTTATCAAAAGTTACTTCCTTAATAATCATCAATAAGTTGAGATTTGTGAAGGATCAAGCTCTTTTTAATGATCTATTATGTTATTTGTGTGCAATTGCATTTGTCAATCCACTTGTAACTCAATTGGTGAGTATTTTTTTTTTTTTTTTTGGTAATCCAGCCAAGAGGGCTGGGACCCAAGCGAGAGCCCGCACATACACGAAAAACAACCCACTTAAGTGAGAAAGGAGCCTGCACATGTGGGAAAAAAAAGCTCAAACAGGTGGAAAGGGAAGTCCGCACACCGGGAGAGAAATAGCGCACCCAAGGTTCTAATCGTAGGCAGGCAAGAATTGTCACTCCTTACCATTCGGGTAAGGAATCGTTCTCCGGTTGATGAGTACTTATCTTTTAAAAAAAAAATTTGCATTTGCCATCAATAAAATAATGTACAATAGATCTTATGTATAATATAATGAAACCACTAGTATGAGAAAGGAATGAATTTTTTATATACACTGCAAATACGAAAGAATGTTAGAAAAGAGAGAGAGACAAGAGAAAGACGATTAGAAGATTAGGAGGGAGAAGAAAGAACATTTATATTATCTTCATTAATGTATGTACAATACAAAGGTAGAGAGAGTTCTATTTATAGGCAAAGTAAACCTACGAGAGAGGAACACTAATTCTAACCCTAACTCATTTCAAGTGGGCATCCACCCAAGATCCATATCTTATAACAAAGAAATGATTGTGTTAAAAATGCAGAAATTTTGAACAAGATATAACAAAGAGAAACTTTTTTGACGAGTTTAAATTAAGTTGGTTTCACTTAAATTAGATACTTTTCTCTAAACATTGATGTTGATATTTCAATTTTAAATATAAATGCAACCATTAAAATGATTATATAAGGACCACCTAAATGATCAACAAGGGTGGGGCTCACACACCACTCATCATCACCGTTCATCCCTATGATCACAATTGTGCGACATGCAATGCATGATGACAATGTGTCAATCAAACCCTAAATCTGATCTGATGCCTTAACCATGACCGTATATGGAGTATCAAAACCTCAGATTCTGCTATTTTTTAATGATTGGTGATTCTTTGGAAAATACATAACATATCACTTTGCTAAGATCTTGTTTAAGATCTTGATTTATCATGTTTTGTCACATGAAACATGCACAGAAGATGAGCTTTATAAACCTTTGCACTGCTCGTTACAAGTGATAGAAAGTGGGCCTCACAAATTACATTCCTTTAAGAAGGAGGGCCTCAGTGCTAGGGGTGTCAAGGGACGTTGATCCTACCTAGGGATGACATTTTTAACCCGTCCTGCGGGGACGGAAAAAAAACATACACTGAATTCGGGGCGGGGCGGGGATGGGTCTGTTTCTTTTCCTGCCCCGTTGCCCCTCCCCATGCCCCGCCCAGTAACCTGCCCCGAAATTAATAATCCTCTAAAAAATATATATATTTTAGATTTCTTTTATAATAAATAAACATATTTATATGTAAATGTATATATTGATTTTATGTTGTTATTAAGGGTTAAGTAGATTGATTGAAGACTTTTTTTAAGGTTAAACATGTAATTGAATGAACCCTAGACATTATAAAAGCATATAATATGATCTCATTCCCTCTAATTCAAATTTAATGAAATCAAAGTTGTTAAAAAAATCTATCTAAGCTTTCTTTACTTTAATCATAAATAATGTTAAATTGCGACATGATAAATCATATTAAATAAAACAAGTATAATAGAATGATAGATCATGCTTTAAGCTTATAATAACATATATGATTAGAGATAGCAAGGTAAATTATAATTGGTATGATTCTAATCATACTAATAACAATATAAATTATACTAATTTGATATAACATTACAAGATATATCATGCTATACGCTTATAATAACTTATATGATTAGAAATAGCAAGGTAAATTATAGTTAGTAACTTAATATGATTCTAATCATACTAACAACACAATAAATTATACTAATTTTAATTATATGTAATCAACCTCTTTATTAATGAGTGAAGTTCAATATCAGAAATGAAGTGAAACTATGTATTGATGGAGTTCATGATATTTTAGAGAGATATTGTCTTTTTTATAAAGAATATCTCAAAGCATATATAATATTTTCAAGTGTATGTTAGTGGCCTTCAAGGGCGTAGAGAAAATCTTATAATAATAAATCTCACTTTAAATAGGCAAAATTTCAGGAAAAGGAAAATTTATAATATTAATATTAGATAATTTTAAAAAATTTAAACAATTTAACAGTGCTCCACACTTATAAAATATTTATGCAGGGAGATCTTTTTATTTTATTTTGGAAAAAACGTCATGGTTCCTATGAAGACTGATGTTTTGAGAGGGACCTGAGTTTCGGGCAAATAAGTCAGCACGGTTGAGGGTTTTTTTTAATATTATTAAAGGCATGGAGACAACATAGATGAATCATTCATGTGCTTTTTACCATGTAAAATAAATGAATTTACCTTTTTCTTCGTACTCAATCCAAAATTTAATTTATTATGTTTGTAGTTACACCACATCATGGCGGGGCCTTGCAGGGCATGTCGGGGCGGGGACGGGGAGGTGCGGGGTGGGGACGGGACAACCCAATTCCGCCCCGTTGCCATCCCTTTATTCCTACATGAATCAGTAAGAGCCCAAATATGCATAGGATAAAATACTGGATTTTGAATAGCCCAAAAGCCCACACTCGGATTCGATTTTAGGGTTTAACTGGTTTTCAGGGCGAACCAGGATTGTAATTGTAAAGGACTGTAATTGTAAAGGACCTGGACTCTTTCAGGCTCAATCTTTTTTTTATGGTGGGCTTGGGTCTATAACCTTAATTGGGCCTGCACAAATTTAGATACCAGATACCAAGGTTGAGGTGCTCATGGGTTGGGCTAGTCTACCCCAACGTAATTTCAGCTTCCGTTATACAGGATATGGGCTGCTGCGCTATAGTCATGTCGGCTGGTTCTCAGCCTAATTGTTTGGCCCAATAACTAAACGTACCATTTGTAGGCGCCTAATGATCCAGCCCACTCCTGCATATTACAAAATGATTTATTTTATTTTTGATTGGTAACGTGATTTAAACCCACAACCTCAAGGTTGTTATTACGAACACCTTCCACTGTGTTATTAGCTCCTGTCATTATGAAAAGATATACACGCATTATCAAATTGAATGGTTATGGGCTGACCTACATGCCTGTGGAATGGGTCATTTAACATGCCTACTCAAATTTAATGGGTATGAGTACGTCACCTCTTCCCATTTGAGTGGGCTACTTTTCTGTGTGTACGTGGGCTCTCTCTTGGTCTCAGCCACCTTAGCTGGGGTACTCCAAAAAAAAAAAAAAAAAAAAAAAATGTCTTGCTGAGTCCAACCAAGTATTTACCTAGAGTCGGTGACCTATCAAGCCAGGCCATGTTTCTGAGCTTTCATGCTGCAGTCCTTTTCTTGGAAACGGCCAAACCCAGAAAATGGTATCACAAGCCAGATGGGCCAGGCCTGGATAAGATGTACGTGGCCAACATACTGTGGTTGGATTCCTTCTGTCTTAAAGAGTACAAGCAGCCCATTACATAATAAAAACGAAAATAGTTAAAGTTTTAGGTCAAGCCTGGCCCCTGTCAGCAGGCCCACAATAGATGTCAACCCATCTTAAAACATGGACCTCAAAGTAATACTCTTATTTTTGGTCCTGAAGTACATGAAGATTATTATAGTTTTACATATGTAAACCATATATGTAACTGTGCTACCCAGGCCCAACCCAGGTCCAAATTCTAACTCCAAGAATAACCAATCCAAATTGGATTCTAGGTCCGCAATGAACCGATTGAGATGGGAACTTGGGTAATCCAAGCCCACTTCTAGGTAGGCTGGATTAGATCTCTAGGGCCTGCAAGTTGGAATGGGCCTAGAAGTAAGCCCATTTATATAAAACTTCCACGTCAAAGCCCATCATCGGTCCCAGCCCTAGCCCACTTCCAGCTACTATATCATATGTATTATGCATATATAAATGAATAGAAGAAGTTTATGATAATATGTAATCTCATGTCATCATTTATAGAAAATTAAGCATAATTCTTTCTAGTTAATGGTAATATGTAATATCATGTCATCAACCCCCATTTTCATCCCCTTCATTTATTTGAAAACTCTAGTCTGTTAGAAATAGGAGTTTGCTGCAAAGAAAAAGGTTAATAATAGAGCTCATTGGATTAGATCAAAGGGACTTATTTCAAACAAACTAAAGTTTACAAATAAAATGTTTGGCAAGAAGCACAATATAGTAAAAAAGAAAGCGAGCTAGTTATAGAGAAAAATCTTATATATAAAAAACATAAATATCGAAAGTTATCTGATTGCTCTAGACGCTAACATTTGATTAGGTTCTCTTCGCTTTCTGTACACGATCTTAACACTGATCAAGTCACTAGAGAAAAAATAGACTTGTCCCCAAACAACCTAAAGAGTACTCAAATATATGTTTGAATCAGTTGAAAGTTAAATAAATCATTTTTTCAGAACACACCCCCCCCCCCCCCCCCCAGGGCACATTGCATGATAGTGATATTCCTTCTATCTCTCTTGTCTTTGGATTCCTATCTAATAATTGAGGCTGAAATTTTAAATGGGAAAAGATAAAAGGATAGAAAGCTGAGATTTTTTTTTGTTTTTGTTTGTTTGATTTCTGATCCAGGTGCTATGGAACATTATCCAGGTACAAAAGCAGGTCATGCATCATTGTCAGCATTTTGTATTATTTGGGACTAAGTACACAAAATGATCAAATGATAATTTTAGTGGCAGATGAATTCAAAACATGCTGATGTGCTTTCTAGACTTGGATCCAACACCATCAAGTCGTCGGCCAGTCAATCAAATTCAAGGGAAGAGAGACTAATTTTTTGTCAAGACATGTTGCAAATATCACTGAAGTTTTGAAATCTTCGATCGTGGCATTATCAAGATAATTTTTTGAAAATTACTTTAGTGAAATTATCATAATAAATTGGGTCAAAGACTTCAGGGATACCGACATCATCAGAAAATAAAACTAAATTTACAGGAAAAGTCCTCGTAGGACTCCATACGTCTTACAAGGTCCCTGTATCATGTTGGACGCGGGAGGGGTCCTTATGTCGCCCTTTTAATTTATTTATTTATTTTTTGTCGTTTTGCGATATGGTCGATATCGACCATTTTGTCAGTCAGATTTTCTTCAACATGTAACTGTCTTATTTACTAAACACAACAGAACGATCGATATCAACCTTATCGCGAAATAACAAAAAAAAAAAAAAAAAAGACAAATCTGCAGGTCCACCTGCAGATCCTTCGCCCTCATCTCCTCTCACTCCCATTGGGTCTGTAGGTCCTTGGCTCCCATCCCCTCCATCTCTCATCCCCTCTTCTCCCTCCTCTCCTCCCTCAATGACGATCCTCCCTCCTCCTCCGACGAAGATGACCCAATGCTTGCTGCTCTCTATTCCTTCGTATCTTCCCTCTTGCTGCCTCCCCTGGCCCCATCCACCGCGTTGGAACATCACCATCAACTAAGAGAGAAAAAATCAAAATTCTTATTTGGAATCTGCAAATCGAGAGGAACCATCGTATAATGGTTGACATCGATCATCAGAATGGTCTTTTCTTGATTAAAAAAAAAAAAAGCACATTCGATTATTCTGATATTACTACTCACCTATATCTTTTTTTTTTTTTTTTTTTGTTGTAGAATACTTCAAATATGTTGTTGAGGAGCCACATTTATGCATGGCACCCAAGACTTTTACCACATTACACCAAAGCAATGACCCTAATCAAATTGGGGCCTAAGAAAACTACTAGTTGATATTTACAAACACGAACCTCAGCCCAATTAGTCTTAACACCAATCAAATTGGGTCTAGAGAGAGCCCAGTCTGGACACGAAAAATTAGAATTGAATTAGTCTTATCCAAACCATCTCAAATGATTTTCACTTAATTTATCACCAAGTAAAGCTATCCCTAAATGCTCTCGAATCTGGTCATTCTAATTCTATTTTTTTAATAGTTTTACCGTGTCATTGAAATAATTCCCTACAAAAATACGATACCATTACCATTGGCAAGGGGTTGGGTACTCAAGCTTAGGTGAAGTCAAGCACTGTGAAAAGGCTCAGTCCAAAACCCATCTGTAAGTTAAAAAGGCGTCATCTCCGATTATTAAAAGTTGGCGGGTCATAGTGCAATTAGTAAGTAACATCATGTTCTTGTCAAGCCATACCCTTCAAGTAATATGGTCACAAATTTCAACCCCAATTACCAGGGCAAGTTCTGGTGTGAATGGCTGGTTGAATCAGGGATTCCCACCCTAATAAAATACAGTCTCCAACATTACCACCTCTCCTCCATAGTCCAGATATTGGAAATTCGATCAGATGTAAATCTAGAATTCTTCAACAAGTGAAAACGACAGACATATGTAGAGACCAGAACGAGGACAAAACATCTTCTTTGTTTGACAAGAAGCTTGATGTTGCCGGGAAATCAAACTACACAGCACACGGATTTCCGGGCTCTTCTTAAATTATTGAAATCGACATTGTCTATGTACAAAGTTGGTGATCCGCAGAGGGGGGCCATCTTCATATATTATTGGCAACAGAACATGAGAAACACTGTTAATGGCCCTCTATAAATTGGATCAATGAATGAAGACTCTAATTGCCTTGTTCTATTTTTTTTTTTTTTTTTTGGATTGTAAGGTTTATCAAAACAGCTCATAATGCAGGTGGATGGCGCCTTGCTATTGTTGTCTTTTTGGTTGAAGGAATTTTGAGAATTCTTTTATGGGAGATTATGAAATCTCCGAATGTAGTGCTCTAACTAGTCTAGCATTCAGAGAAAGCTGAAATTACGAGAATTCCAAATGACAAAAGTGACTTTTAAACGAATTAGTTTTCAGAATTCTAACCTTCAAAATGGAAAATTCCAAATCCTCTCATAGCCATGTTTGACACTTAACATAAAAAAAATCCTTAATCCTTACGGTCCTCATCAAAACTAGGGTCAAATGAATAGGCCTGTAAGAATAGTATCCACATTTATTGTTTTTTAGGTGTAGTCTTGTGGAAAGGAGATTTCATTAAAGTCACAGAAGGGGGACAAAAGGTGACGAATAGTATGCAGTTACTTAGCTCATATGGAGAAGTGATGTTGGAGAAGTAAGAAAATTCCACATTGTGATGTTGATGCTGCAATTCTCCATGTGCTGTGGTAATGCATTTGGACTTTTGGGACATAATTCTGTCCACAATCAATGACGGGAATTTTGAATTACTCCCAATGGGGTAGAATTTTCCCCTCTAAAATTTCAAAACATATTATACATGCCACAGATGACAGATCCTTCATGGGTCAGAAAGTCCAATGTCAAGATCATGGTCAGGGGTCTATGTGGCCATTTTTTCCCCTTTGCTATCTTTCATTTTTATTTGGTCCTCATATAATCCAACCTAAACCTATATTAGATTAAATGTATGCCCTAATCCTCATCCCACATAAATCCAAAAACTTACATCCTCTTTTCTTTTGTTTTTTTTTTTTTTTTCCCTTTGTTTGGCCCTTGCATCAATCCCAAGACTTACATCAGATGAAATTCAATCTAATACAATTGAGGTTTAAGTGGCCTATATTTGTTTGTTTTGGTACCTACAAACTTCAATTCCAAAATTTGTAGTGGATGTTCACTGGCAGGACAATACCTAAACTAGCAAGCTAGAAAAGCAGTTGATTAATAGATAATTTATTATGACCTAAGTAGAGGGTCTTTGAAGTTTAAGCAATTCAAACTAGATTAGGAAAAGGAAAGCATGACATCACTATATTTAGGTTCCGGTTGTATTGGGAGGCCCATTTCAGACCACCATCCATCATGGTTTGAGATGAGAAGGAAATGCCTCTGACAGGATTAGGCTTGATTAATTAGGGAAATCAACATGGGGTAAGCCTAGTAGATATAACAATAGGTTTTTCTTCTTTTTTATTTTTTGGTGGGGTAACCTAGGATCCAAGAGAGAGCCCACTCGTAGAGAGAGGTTGCCTACACACGTGTAAAATAAAGTCCGCACATGTGTGAAATGTAGCATACCCATTGATCAACCTTCGGTGGTTGGGTGAGAGATGAGGTTTCCAACCAACTTTTATGTTTTTTTGGTAAAAAAAAGTAACAATATACTTGAAACCATCATTCTTTTAAGATTGTAGCTACCATACCACTAACAAAAAAGAGCTGCTGAGCTTACAAGCTTGAGATTTCATGGAACAAATGATACAAAAAAGGAGTTGATATAATTAGTTCTAGCCACTTTAAAATTACATGTTTGCTTAGTACTCTCTGTCTCCCCTCTAAAGAACTCAGTACATGTAAAAAGAGGAAAGCTTAAGATAATTAAGAGAATTCTCATCATGAAGGTCCAGCCACGGGCAAACCCATAGCCCCAAGGGGTTGGCCGAGTGGTCAGGATCACAGTTCCTCCCTCTTCCGGAGTTAGAGGTCTTGGTATCGACCCCCGGTCCCCCCCTCTTCAGGAGCCGAATGTTGAGTTTACTTGTGCTACCACCTAGGGGCCACAGGGGTTTTACCCGGCTTCTCTCTGGGCCCGGAGGGAATAGTCCAGCCCAAAGGGTTGGGAACCCTCCGTTAGCAAAAAAAAGAAAAAAGGGGACAGACCTATGTGTTCGCCCCAGGTCAGATCCAAAAATCACAAAGAATTAAATTAGGAGTTGAGCCATGCCCCCAACCCACAAGAAAGCTAAAGCAATCGCTCCACATCGACCATTTTCTTCTCTTCTTTGGTAGAAGGAAAAAAAAAACATTTTCTTTCCATCTCTATGGGAGAGTAAGATCACGCAGATCATTTCCATTCTATTACTGAAGAAGGAAAATGAATACTCTTGTCTGCTCTTCTATGCCTTTACGTGATCTTGACCTTTTTTTCTCATATGATGTCTCTTTTTTTTTATATATATTGGTTTTATCATCAGCTTTCTTTTTGGGTTCTCTAGTTTGTTAAGAAATTGAAAAGGCTTATTTATGAATTAGGTGTTGATAGTATGGTTCCTTTTTAAAACTACGTCTTTAACCTAAGCTATTGATTTTATCTTTAAATTAGATACGGAGAAATATAACAAAAAAAGATCAATTGCTAATCTATTTAAATGCATTATTTTTTCTCTTTTTTTATTGTAAATGTGAAAAAAAAATCTAGCAAAAGAATGATTGACATTTTCAATTGACCATTGTCCGCCCCACCCAAATGAAAATCCTAGGCCCGCCACTAATCCAGCTACGTAAACATCTGCATCATGTTTCACTATCATCATCTCACCTTAATACCATTTCTCTTTGATGAGGTTTTTGAATTCTACTTTTGCATTCACCCTTTTTTTTATATCATCTCCATCATCAAAACTAGACAAAAATGAAATTGTTCCTAACCAAGTATCTTAGCTTGCTTCAACCCAAGGAGATCCACTCCTTTATTCCCTGCTTTAGGACCAAGTATCCTTCTTAGCCCTCTGTACATGCATAATCCATTTTCATCCCAAATCTACCTCGTGACGGGTATGAGTTAGATCTAACAACACATATAAATATAATCTAAACCAATAAATTAGTATTCAAAAGCTTATTGATACAAACTGTGCTAACCCGGTTTTGTACATAATGTTCTAATAAAACTTAAAACTAAATTTAAATGGCACTTAACAGGTTTAGAGTATTCAAAACCTGAACCAAATCAAAATGATCAGACTCAGGTCAACATCCAAAAGCATCCATACCAGCCTTTAACCCGGAAAGGTGTACACCTAACCAGCCTCTGTCCAACCTGTTTAATCCTGCCCGTTTACATCCCTTCATGTCTCCCTCGCAACTCACAAGTGACATGAGGCTCTACAGTGTCCATAAAAGGGTGTGATTTTCACCTACGAGACTCCATAGGTGTCAATCCATGTTTTTAATTCAGGAGGTCCCGCTCAAATTCGACAATGTCAGATGTATGGTACTCTAAGTAAATGAAAAAAATAAATGCACAGAGAAGATGAAGGACAAGTTCAGCTCCAAGTCCGGATTCCCTGATAGAAAGTCGCGAAGGATTTGCAAAACATTAAATTGCAGTAACTCATCTTTGGTGCATGTGGACCTCACTAGATCACGAAAGTCTGATAGATTGAGCTCCACTTTCAATCAATGTCAACTTTCCGCTCGCGTTCCAGTGGATAGCAACTCCCACTCCCACAGCCCTGCGAGGGATCGGTTTCCACTTTCCTCTCCTGGCCAATGGGCCAACTCAAAAAAAAAAAAAAAAAACTTTCAATCAATGTCAACACCATTCAATTGAATCAACTTTGTGCTCTACTCATACAGCTCAATGGAGTAACCGGCAGGTCACTCCATTTACCTAAGTAGTACAAACATAAAAGATCTGTCCCCCATAGCAATTGTGTGCATGCACATGTTTTCCTTTGACCCACATCATTCCTTTGATCTATCAATCTAGGGGTAGCTCGCGGTGAGGCACCTCCTTTCAATATAAACAACTAATCCCTAGAGTGTATTACTGTGTTAGAGATTGATATGTTAGATAAAGATTAATTTGGTTGTTAGAGATTTTAGGTTGTTTAGATTTTGAATTATGTTAGCTCTTGATTGTATAAATACGAAATCATTCATCAATTGAATGGTACGGTGAAATTAGTGCATGTGTGTGAGTATTGACTAGAACAAACATGCATGGACACACACATATATGCACAGCAGTCTAACACATGTCTTGAGTCATTATATCAACCCGGCCAAAATGTTTTACATTGTAGGCTAAATCATAAGTAGCTTGTATTTATTTGTTGTTTTCATGGAATTTTAGAGACTGTTGCATTGCTGATTAGAAATATGTGTAGTGTGTTAAGATTCGTTATAAAGAAAGGAAAAAAAGAAATCGATAATACATTTCGAGCTATATTCTCATGCCAGTTAACAGTCACTGTCTTCTCTCATGAATCTCTCTGCTACTATAATGGCAACAGAACAACCTACTTTAAGTTTAAACACGCATCTTGGCCTTGAAAGTGGCTTTACCACTCAGCCATCCTGGCCGAATATTGGCTCTTTATAAAGCCAGAAGCTATGATTGAGATTAGAATTTACTAGATATGTTTGGCTGTGGAATCCGGATCCTTATCCTGTAGGTGTGTCAATGAAACTTCGCCTGAGTGGAGAGAACTAGAGAGTTGATCAATAGAAATCCAAACCCAAAAGGAACCATCTCAAGGTCGATCAATAGTAGTAGTACTAGCAGTTATATAACATTATATTTATATGTACTCTCTTACGTATGGTATGAAAATTGCATGTGTAAATAAGGTCATTTTCACGTCAAAGTTTTCCCCATGTAAATTTGAAAAAAAATAAAAAAAAATGTAAGAACATCCATACACATCTAAAATTATTGGATATACTCATTTTTCTTGCAAAAACAGTGAGTATGATAAGCTTAATATTGGGTTTCACACGTATAGCTAGCATTCACCATGTACATAAAAGTTACGTATATGTAACATTTATATATGAAAATCATTTTCCTAGCCCACATGTAAAAGACAAATGACCCCTCTAGAATGTCTACAAATTCTATACTAATAAGAGTTACAAGCTTGATCTTAATGAAAGATTGAATATATGATTAATTAGGATAATATTATTCTCTACAAGCAGAAAGGCATACTCTCTAGCTTGTGGGGCCCACTTAAAAACATTTCCACCAATGGGAGGAGGCAAATGAGGAGAAGTAAGAAAAAAAAAAAAGGTAAACCCCATCAGATTATCTCTGCACTACATTAAAACGGCCTTCAAGTTTAACTACATCTTATTAGGATCTGTTTGGATAAGCAAAAAATGGAGTAGAGTGAAGTTAAATGGGCCCTAACGGTTTAAAATTTTAACTCTACCCCGTTTGGATGAGTCTAGCCCGTTAGATGAAGCAATGTTGTAAACAACATGTACTCTATTTCATTCCAACTCTAAATACTTCCATTTCCTTGAGTAAAAGTGGATTCTACTTCAAGCCTTAACTTCAAAATAAACTTCCAAATGGAGTGAAGTGAAGTGAAGTGCTATATTTTAACTTCAACCTACTTCTCTTCTCTCCACTCCACTGCACATGCGAAATCCACTTCATTTTACTTCACTTCTCATTTATCCAAACAAGCTATAAGAGTTTTTTCACATAAAATCCAAGGGTGAGTGAATCATAAAATGACGAGTTTAAAAAAGGATTGCACTAATCAGAGGTGACCCCAAGTTGGGCTTGGCCCAAGCAATAGCATTAACATTCTCATTAAATTTTATATCCTATTTATAGAGTAACCAACTGTGGGAGACCTCCACTACATTATAAATATGGAGAAAGAAAAACAAGAAAGCCAGAAGCTCCATCTGTGTAATGGGATACATAGACAAATGACTACACTTGTTAACAAGGGAGACCCCTAGACAAATGACTACACTTGTTAACAAGGGACCCACCCATTCTTTAATTCTTCCCGTGTTGCGTGTAAAGGAGGGGTTGCGACTGAGAGGGCTTTACCTTTCTTTATTTCTCTCGTGTCTGTAGCCAAACTGGGTATACGACAAAGCCAGGATTTCTTAGGATTTCCCTTTATTTATTGCCATTGATGGGGAACAAAACCCTACCTTTCCTGCCTCCTCTCTACAATACACCAACACCTTCCCACAGATCATTTTATATCTATCCACAATCATTAATCAAAGGAACACTAGTACTACTACTGCCAAAGTAGTACCCTACCCACCCACCTCACAATATAAGGCACTCAGTTTTTCATTACAAACTATGGCATGTGATAAATTTATTTATTACATTGGAAAAGGATCAGGGGAGACTTCTACAACGCTATTTTGTAGTTCTCACGGACCATGTCATGTAGTTCTTTAACATCATTCTATAAGGGCACTTTTGTCAGCATAAGAAGATTGGGGCCATATGCAATCCTTGACCAATTCAGAACTACCCAAAAGGTCATGTGGAGCAGGAGAAGTGGAAAATCTCTACCCAAAACCAGGGCCTATTTGCTTAGAGTCGGCTTTGTTAAATTTCATAAATCAAAATTTTCTTATTTAATTTTTTTTAATATAATACATATTATTTATTTAATATCAAATAATAATTTATTTAAAAAATAAAAATAAATATTTTTACTCAAAAAACCACTTCCAAACAAAACCGAAAATACACACAAGTCGAATTCGACCTCTTTGACAAATATATATATAATCGCATTTAACAATATATATATATAATTAAGAATCCTATGCGGTATACCGACCACATAACATGATTTTTCCGGTAAATACATTTCAAAAATAAAAAAAAATTATAGGGATTTGACTAGAAGTGGAAAAAAGAAAAAAGAAAAAAAAGAGGAAACTTTTTTTTGATAAAATTCATTTCTCCTACCCACATAAAAACACCCACTTTCAACATTAATTACAAGACATGAAAAAATCGGATTTTATATAAAAATTTTAGAAAAATCCACACATACATGACCCTTCTCCCTAATTCTTCATATATTCTCAGAACTTGCTCACCCTTTGAGAAAGTGGGTGGTTTCTTGCTAGTTGGGGCAGCTACTAACTATTATGAAAAATTTTAATGATTCCGTTTCACCAATCAAGAAAGCGAAAAATATGGTTAGACAGAAGACACTCATAGACTTTCACTAATGACTTGATGTTCATTAGATAGAAATTATAGAAGAGACACATATACAATAATTGCCTTGAATTTAATACAAGGAAGATTTCACTTCCAATTTCCACATTCAAGATGACTCTAGAAATACCAAAACCCAAAAAAAATACAGAATAAAAAACAAACCACCAAAATACCCCTCCACTGATTCTACTACCTCCCATAATCCTCCTAAGAAATCTTGCAATTTTCTTCTATACATTTCTTTTACTTCTTTTTTCTCCAACTTCTTAGAGAGAGAACTCAAAATAGAATCCCAGCCTTCTTATCTATATATACATAAATTATAAATCTCCTCATCTTGATCAGTATTCACAATCAGATTAAAATCAGGACCGTCCATCCATTAACCACCACCATCAAACTCCACCCTCAAATCATCAAAACAAAATCAGATGGGATGCAATCAAATCACTTCACCAGTTCCGACACCCACCCCACATCGGGAGTAACGCCCGTGCCGGTTTCGGTATCGGTATCGGTTTTCTCACTCAAATTTTCCTTACTTAGCTTTTCGAAAATCTTCGCACGCAGGTCACGACCCGACTCGACCCGCTCCATTGGCTCCTCTTCTTCCACGAAGCAGTCCCTCTCCCAGACATCGACCCACCTCGACTTCGCGGCCGTGGGGGTCGACGGCAGGCTCCGGAAAAGCGCCGGAGAGACGCCGGAGACCTTTGGAGATCCGAACTGAACGCCCCAAGAGGCGGGAATCGACTTTGCTTTACTAAGCTGCAACTGGCGGAGCGAGGCAAGCACCTGGTTGACCGAGTTCGCCTGCATAGTCCGGCGGAGCGCCGGGCTGATGGGCGAAAGGGGTGGCGAGTCAGACGGCGGAGACACCGGCGGCGACATCAGGGTCGAGGTAGGAGAAGAGATTAGCGTGTTCCGAGTCGTCCTCATGGGCGACCCGTCGTACGAGTCTACTGCAGACGAGGTGTTGGACGAAATGTTCGACTTGGGGCTGAGAGAGGAGGAGTTGGGGCTCTGCTGCGAGAGGATACGGAGCTGCTCCGGCGTGTGGGCGAAGAAGCAGACCCGCCTCCGGCAGCCGGTGCCGTCCTTGCAAGGCTGAGTCCGGTAGCGAGCCGGATGGAGCCAGCACTCGAAAACCCCGTGAGCGAACTCGCACGAGTCGCCTCGCTTGCAGCTCCCCTTGCGAAACTCCGGGCACGCCGCGCCTGAGTAGTGGAACTTCCTCGGGTCGCGCCTTCTGGCCTTCTCGCCCGGGTGCGCGTAGGGACACTCGGTCCAGTCGTGTGACCTCCCGCGTGCGCAGCGCCTCACCTTGAACTCATACATCCGAAACTCGTCGCATGAGTACGCGTCCACGGACTCGTCCGTTTCGTCCGAGTCGGGCTCGCTCGAGGGTAGAAACCTCTGCAGCGCGTTCAAAGCTTCCAAATACGGAGAGTAGTCAGCGTTTGGAGAAACACCACTAACAGGATGCTGATGTTGATGCTGCTGCTGATTATGATGATGAAAGATCATCCCGGCGGTTGGATCTTCGTAAATGGACCACGGAGGAACGTGGGCCGTCGGATTAGGTGGGGTTCCTTCGCCTAGCATCATCTTCGTGGGTTTGAAGGGGATGGGTCTGGTTTTGGTTTGGGCTGGTGTTCTTCCGACATCGGAGGGAAGAGGGGAAGGGGAGAGTGGGTTGAATTTAAACAGGGGGTTAACTGGGGTTGGGTTAGGGGGGAACCGTCGTTGGGTTAGAATGGACGGGTGGGATTTGATGGGGAGTGTGACGTGGGTGAATAGGGAGCGTTGATTTGTAAAGGGCGTGTAGAGGCGGTGGGGGTAGTTTTGGAAAAGAACGTGAGAGAGAAATTGGGGGAAACGGGTAGAGATGGGGTTGAAGTTACCGCGAATATTTGAAATGATCGCGAGATTTGGGCGAGATGGGAGGGATTGGGATTTTGAGGGGGTGGAAGTGTAAAACAGTGAGAAAGTATAGGAGTGTTGTTGTGATGCTCTTTCTTCGTTGACAGTGAGAATTTTTGGGTTTGCAGTAAACACCCTTAGGTTTTGTCTATTTGTAAGAACTTCGAAACGGTTTAGGGGCATTTTGTGAAAACATCCCTATCAATTCATCTACATGAATGGGCCCGTTCGCATGTAGTTAAATAAATGATCAACGAAAGGGCAATTTGGGAACGGGCGTTTGTAGGAGAATATTTTACATTTGAAAAAAAAAAGTTTGGGAGAAAATTTTACATGTTAATGTTTTGGTACCCACTACCCACCTTTAGGCCTGGTTTTTTTCTAAATTTTTAGGAATTTTTAAATGGAGAATTCCTAAATTCCTAAATATTTTTTTGGGCTTGAGTATCTAGAAATTCCACCAAAATGCGAAGGAAGTGGAATTCTTAAATTCTCAAATGTCAAAAGAGACCTTTCATGTAGCTAGAATTTAAAAATACTAGTAAAGAAACATAGAATTGAAAATTTTCAAAGGATAGTCTGTCACATCATGTCCAAAAAAATTTCAACATTGTGAATTCTTGGCAGAAATGATTGGATGTCCATAAGCAAAAGTTTCCAACGATTAAACATCCAAAGAAATGTTTTTCGCTAACGAGGATATCGGGCTGCTACAAGTATAAACTATTACCCGTTACACTGGAAATCCTTACCTCTCCGGCATCAAATAAGTACGGCTTTGGCCTAATTAAGGGCCTCAAGGAGAGAGCACAAATAATTTTGAGGAGCAGTTCAGTTGCTCCATAACCACAATTTACTTATAAAGGTTGAGAATTCGAAACTACGCAACTACACTAGGGCCATAGGGGATTGCCTCAGCCCCTTAGGCCTATAGGGATTAGTCGGTTCAAATGACTGGAACACCCTTCATTAATTAAAAAAAAAGCATAAATTCAAAAGTACAACCTCCATTTCTTAAGCCGTGGTCCTAATTAATTGCGCTATCCTTTCATGTTCATTAGGACTTATGGTCATCCTACGTTCACTTCTTTAAATATCAATTACTAAGTTGGGGTAAAGAAATATGTAAATTTTTTAACATTCACCTCTATTTAAGAAAAAAAAAATCAACTAGTTTGATGTCTTGGGTTTCTTACATATGGGTTAAAATAAAGTAGAAAATAAACCAAAAAAACGTGAGATTCTGCTTGAAGCTTATCATCATCATCATCCTCCATCCATCCTTTTCATGCAGTTGAACGATTGTTGCCGTGGGATGGAAGACGACAATTTACTGCTTGTGGGGCTACTGTGTTTGAATAATTTTAAATAATTAAGGTTGGTCCTCTTGTGTCTAATCAGATGAGTGGCCCCACCATTTTATCTACAATTATGATAGTGGCTCCACCACAATTTAAAAGTGCGGCTCCATCGTACTGAGGCTTCAAATTAGAGAAATCCAGAATTAGAGGAGGGTCAAAATGTGCCCCATCTATTTAAATTTGAACCATTAAAAATAAAATCACTTCAAAAATGTGGGGTATCTTCAAACTTGATGTCAACTATAATTTGTCCCACCGTTAAATTGATTATTTAATGAAACACGTATTGACAAATACTTGTAAGGGTGCGTAACTACTTTTTATCCAATTGTCAATTCAGCGGTGTAGGAAAATCTGATTGATGTAAAGTTTATAGACACCCCATTATTTTGAATAATTCGGATTTTAACGGATAAGCCCCCACTTTGGAGTTCCCCTCCTTTGACGCAATATATTTCTACTTTAGAGCATCAGAGGATGTAATTAAAGGTGCACATGGGGACATTAGACATTCCTGAGGTTAGAGTTGCTAGGGTGTGTCAAAGTATTATATCTCAACTTTCCTTGATTAGTATTTTCAGTAAAAGAGGGACATTAATAGTTATTATTTACTATCCACCTTTGTTTCATAAATTTTAACCACTCGTACAGATATAATTATTGGGATTCTCAAAAATTCAATTGAAAGGAAAAAAGGGGCACTTAGGGCCCATTTGTTTATTTAGAAAGCAAAGGAACTAATTAATAGGATTACAAGGTCAAACGAGTTCCAATAATATGTCAAACGGTTACTGGTGAAGCATATGAGGGTAAGGATGTACAATATAAGATATTGATTTAGATGCAACCCTCTCTTTTCTTAGGATTTAAATTACTAAGGCTATGGCTGGGCTTTCATTTCTCACTTGCCCTTGATTCATTCCCATTCAAAGGAAGATGAATTCAAGTTCATTTATGGGAAAAATCACAGTTACCTTATGCAGTTTCATTCATTCATTTTTAGAAATAAAAGTCTTACAATCCATTACATATATATATTTTCTTCTTTTTCTTGTTGGTGCCCTAGTAAGGGGGACTGAGACCAAGTGAGCCCGCAGGGAAAGCTCGCAGAGTGGAAAGGATAGTCTTCATACATGAGAAAAAAAAGCCACACAAATGAAAAGAGTGGCCAATCAAGCCAGCAACAAAGTTCAAACATGCCCTATTAATTTTGCACGGCAAGAGCTAAAGACAATAACTTCCACGTCCTTTTGTGATAAACAAATGCCCACCTAACCATTTAAGATGAAATGTTCAGATTGAATTCATTTCATGAATGGCACGTCCACACTCGCCGTGATGTAAGGAGACAGGATGGTGTCAGGTGTTGATAAAAATCACCCTAATCTTATGGTTAGATCCTCCTACATTTTGGGGCCTCAGTATTTATGGGCTTTACAAGCTCATCTTCATCAAGATTCAATGCGGCTATGAATTTCTTCCATTTCCTTGTTACATGTATTTTGAGTTTTTTTGGCCAAGAGTACTATCATGAGTAAACCATACACTAGTGTCATGCTAAGGTATAAGCTCACATTTATGACTGGGTCTGTGTGCGAGGGTTTGGACCAGTAAGAAGGAGCCCTTTGTTCAAAAGAAGAAACAAGGTGGGTCTTTAATAATTTAATCCTATATTACTGGCTGAATTTATCTATAGAGTATGTTTTCCTATTGTCTAATGTAGAAAACATTAAGGTGTACAAGAAACTGATACATATTTTTAAATTTATACATTCCTATAAATGATCTAATTGTAGGTGACTATTTATTTGGTAGAATTGAGTTTTTGAATGATTGTTAAAAAGGTCAAAGATAGGCCTGTAAATGGGATGCATTAAAATGGGTAGGAAGCCCGGCCCGGCCCGTCTCAAGCCTGAAAATACAGGGCTTTTAAAAAAAATTGAGCCCAATGGGCTGGGCCTGGACAATACATTTTAAAGCACGACCAAAATGGGATTGGGATTGGACAGAAACAACCCAACCCGTTCAAGCCCGGCCCGCTACAAAGTCATTTAATAATAATTATTTATATATTATAATGGAAGAAATTAAATTCAACTAAGTATTCTATTTTATCTCTAATGGCTCGTGATATTTTAGCTAGTCCAGTTTCTACCGTTGCTTCAGAGTCAGTATTTAGCACCAGAGGGAGGGTACTTGACCCACATAGGATTTCTTTGAAACTAGATACGGTAGAAGCATTAGTTTGTTCCCAATATTGGTTTAATCATGACCCAACTAGTGATGGTGATTTAGACAATGATGGAAATGCACTAACTGTTGTTTTAGACATATTAAAAGAAAAATAATTTCTATTGATTTCTATTTTACATTACTTGACCGATATAGGATATTCATTCTCATTCATTTTATTGATTTTCTACTTTTACCGGCAATAAAAAAAAAAGTTTTTAACCGATTCTACATTACTTTAACTTGACTCATATGGGATACTCATTTTCATTCATTTCTATTGATTTTATGATTTTTTACTTTCACCGACAAAAAAAAAAAAAAAAAGATTTTAACCGTTCCTACATTACTTGACCCAAATAGCCTATATGATATTCATTCATTTCTATTCATTTTCTGATTTTCTATTATCATCGGCAAAAAAAATATATATTTTAACTCCGCTATGTTGCTTGTTACATTACATTGTCGGTCTCAAGCCCAGAAAAAATGAGGAGGGTTTAAAGTTCGGTTCGCACCTGATGTCGGCGACAGTAGGGATAATTAGAGAATGTTTTGCTTATGTCTAGGATCGGGCTAAACCCAAGCCCGGCCCTGTCCCAGCCCAGGCCTATACGGGACGGGATTTGATGTAGGCCCGTTCAATTTAGGGTCGGGATTGGACAACACCTAGCAAGCTCATTCTATTTTCGGGACGGGATTGGACAACCAAGCCCCGGCCCGGCCCATTGACAGGCCTAGTTAGAGAAGGATATAAGGCAAATTAAAGACAGAGATAGGAATAGGACTGGAAATTTGCTAGGATGATGGCCTAGAGTCTATTTTTCATCTCTCCTAAGTATAGTTTTTTTATTCAGAGGGAGACTATTTTATGGTCATCTATGAAACTTTATTTTTGTTACTTAAATTTCAATAATCTTTTGAAATGATCTTTTTATTTATAGGAACTCAATTCCATGCAAACAAAGAATCATTCTAAATTCTTTACTCCGAAGTAATAGAAGTTTGGAATTTACGTAGAATGTTTCTTTACAGTCTTAACTCTTTTTGTTAATTTGATTTATATAGAGATACAAAGAAATAACTAACTTCAAAAGGCACTCTATTCCTGGTTGGAAAGTTCAAAATCCCCCTTCACTGCTCATAAGGAGTGGAGCCATGGAGTCGAGTGGGGTCAAGACCTTGAGTGTCTTACTCCCTCTTAAATGAAAGGACTAGAACTCCATGGTGGACACCACACTTGAAAATCTAAATCATTAAAAACGAAATCACTCTCCCACTATGGGTATTCTCCAAAATTTTCTCTAATAAGAGTGGCGTTCATAAAATTGAGCATATGATTAAAATTATCATATGCCTAACTTATGGTGGGTCCGGTACTACTTGAGGAATGATTGGGAAAAGCTGACTTAAAAGGCGGAAATTATTTTAAACAGTAGAGATGCTTAATAGGGCATCGAATATGGAGCTCCACATCCTTCGCGGAAAGCATGAATGAGATACTCAAATGATCCAGACTTAGGGATGGCAACGGGGCGGGACGGGGACGGAATTGGGGTCCCCCGTCCCCGTCCCGCCCCGCCACACCCACGGGTTCCCCGCCCCGCCCCGCCCCGCAATTATAAAAATTTTAAATATGCAGGAGTTGGGATTCGAACTTGGGTGGGAAAGTAACTAGAGGTTTGTCTTACCACTAGACCAAACTTCTTTTGTTGTAATGCTTTACCTTATTTAAAATATATTCATATATTCAAGATTGTTACACACATATACATATATATGTTTGGGGAAAGGGTCCTGTAAGGACCGTCCTTACGGTCCGCATAGTTCAAAATGCCCACTGGGGCCCACGTTATGACCCATCCAAATTGACCATACATTCACAACCTCCTTATAGACACCGAATCCCATGAATTTGCATGGATTGGGATGAACTAGACCGTTAGATTGAGGGTCAATTTTTCTTGTTTAATATAAAGTTGTTAAACTTTTGGACCATAGATGAAAGGGTTAGAGGTATTAGATTGACTTCAAATTTGATATGTAGGTTGGCCCCACTTGAATCTTTTGGTCCCCTTCTGTCCCATGACCAGTGGGGTCTCACGGTGGGCCCCACTTGGCAGTCCGCACAGTAAGTTGTAAGGACGGTCCTTACAGGACCCTTTCCCTGTATGTATATGTATATGTATATATATACACACATACATATACATATATATACACACATACATATTTATACACTTGAAAATATCATATATGCTTTGAGACATTCTTTATAAAAAAGACAATCTCTCTCTAAAATATCATGATCTCCATCAATATATGGTTTCACTTCATTTCTGGTGTTGAACTCCACTCACTAATAAAGAGGTAATCGTGGGTTTGCAATTTATTTGCAAGTTGCAAATCACTCAAAAAAAAAAAAAAAAAAACCCTCAAAACAAAGATAAGAGAAATGACCTATCAATATGTGGATATGGTTATTGTAGTGTCAAACAACCTCAGCCGCTTTGACTTTCCAAGCATGTGGATCATATTAGCTTAGGTAAATAATTACTTATGTATGTGACACTTAACTTGCAATGTTAAATCATTAGTACAATGATTCTAATCATACTAAGGTTGATTACATATAATTAAAATTAGTATAATTTATAGTATTGTTAGTATAATTAGAATCATATTAAGTTACTAACTATAATTTACTTTGCCATTTCTAATCATATAAGTTATTATAAGCGTATAGCATGATATATTTTGTAATATTATATCAAATTAGTATAATTTATATTGTTATTAGTATGATTAGAATCATACCGATTATAATTTACCTTGCTATCTCTAACCATCTATATTATAATAAGCTTAAAGCATGATCTATCATTCTATTATATTCGTTTTATTTAATATGATTTATCATGTCACAATTTAATATTATATATGATTAAAGTCAAATAAGCTTAGATAGATTTTTTAACAACTTTAATTTCATTAAATTTGAATTAGAAGGAATGTGATCATATTATATGCTTTTGTAATGTATAGGGTTCAATTAATTATATGTTTAACTTTAAAAAAAGTCTTCAATCAATCTATTTAACCCTTAATAACAACATAAAATCAATCTATACATTTACATATAAATATGTTTATTTATTATAAAAAAAATCTAAAATATATATTTAAGAGGATTATTAATCAATGGGGCGGGGCATGGGGCGGGGCAACGGGGCGGGGTAACGGGGCGGGGCGGGGAAAAGAGCAAACTCATCCCCGCCCCGCCCCGCCTTCGGGGCATAGTTTTATTCCCCATCCCCGCCCCACCTAAGGATCGGGGCGGGGAAAACCCGTGCGGGGCGGGGCGGGGCAAAATTGCCATCCCTATCCAGACTCCCAATTTGTATTATCATATATTTTAATTTTACCTTTTCATAGTATTGTATTTTGTTAATGGTGTTCTCTCAAAAAACAACTCCTTACTCCAGTGGTAAGGAGTTAGATTCTTACTTGGGAGGTCAGGGATTCAACCCCTGCCTCCCCTTATATTCCCGCATGTGTATATACGCGCTTTCTTTCCACTTCGGTGGGCTTTTTTCCCGAATATGCCGGGCTTTCTTCCCACTTTAATTATGGTCTTCATTTTCGGCTATACCGGGCTCTCTAAATAAATAAATAAATAATGCAATTAAAATAAATGGTCCCAGCCACCCTAATTGGGGTACAAAAAATAAAATAAAATGATGTTCTCTCAACCACCTATTCTAAACATGGTGAATTGGTTTACATGTGATTAATTTGATACGGTTCTTAATTTAATTGGAGAGAGAGGGAGAGGAGATACATCCAATACTAAAGAAAATCGATGTGGGGGTTAACTGCTATATCAAAATAAAATGTAGTAAGGCTTCTAGTGGGGTAATTTGCTTTTCTTACGCATCTGAATTTTTTATATTTATTAAGAACTTATCGAAGTAAGTTAGATACTTTTGTTTTTCCCTCCCTATATTGGAGACTCAAAACAATCAAACTCCTTCACCCAAGCACAGTACACTTTCCCTGTCAAACCAAGCAACAGCCAGGGACACCATGGGCAGTTTTGTGCACTTGGCATCTCTTCTAATTTTCTCCTTCAAACTAACTATATAAAAATAAAAATAAAAATAAAATAAAATAAAAGAAATTCGCAGAGGTGGGTGGTGAAAAAAATCTCCTTTTTTCCTTTTTAGTGGTCATGAAGATTTGGTCAAATTCTTACATGTTGAGGCTACTTACAGTCGAATTTCAAACTTTGAAATATATGTTTTAAGTGATGTTTACCCAAGGAAAGTCCATATGCTACCATCATCATTTGATTTGGAAAATTTTCTTAAAAAAGGAGGAAAGAATTGAAATTCACACATATTTATTGAAAGTTCCATATATTTTGAGCCAGCATATGACTTATTATTTGAATTTAATTGGGTATCGACTCAGCAACCAATTTATGCTCAGTTGTATGTCTTATTATAATATAATGACAACTTGGATTAGAAACATTGGGTTGTGTTCTCTATATATAATTGAATGGTTCATTACAAATTATAATATATCAATAGAGTTTCTTACCATTTAAAGGCATTTGAATTCCTCCACCCCAAACAAGAATTCCTCTAAATATTGCTATCAAAATAAACCCAATATGATTAAATCCCCCCTTTGAGCTATTATATTGGATTCAATTAAAAAAAGCATGAAATCATCCAAACACGAACTTGAGCCAGGTACAAGGAAAAAGATATTTTTTTATAAACAGGAAGAAATTGATCCAAGTCCATTCGAACAAGATATATAGACTCAATTCACCAACTAGATTACAATGCCTGTTAACCTAAAATAAAAGAAAGAAAAAACTAGCTACAAGACCTGATGTAAAAAACTTGCACATATAATAAATGGATGGCTTGGATTATCTCTGCTAGATGGTAATAGGGATCAACTCTATTTAGGGTTGTAAACGGGTCGGTTCCGGTCCGGGTCGATGGTGGACTCAGAACCAGAATCATTAACGAAAAGGTGGAATTGGATCCGGACTCAGAATCGATTTTTTGGTTCCGGAACCAGAACCAAATATGGGACGGGTCTGAATCCGGATCCAGATTTAGGTAAAGAATGATATTAAAAAAATATAATTTTTAAAAGAGATTTTTAAAAATTAAGATAATATATCGGGTTTCAGGCTTATTGGTTTGCGCTAAAGTAGAACCGGATCCAGATCCGCACTCATTTACGTATCAAAATCTAAATAAAAATCTAAACCTGATTTTTAACTTAATTGTTACCTTCAAATAATCGGAGAGTTGGATTCCTATTTAGATTCCTTTACCATCTTAGAGCAACTCCAACAGAGGAGTTATTTCTCCATGTCAGCATAAGTTGACAAGAAACAGTCAAAAATGGCATATGGGGATGACCTCCAACAGAGATGGTAAAAGTGAGTTGGAAAAGGCATATGGGTTGGTATGTTTTTTTTGGCATATGGAAAGGCAACCTTCATTTCTTACTTTTTCAATATAATAATACAAGTTAGTGGTTCTTAGGAGATATATGTAATAAAGCAAATGAAGTTTAAATGAAAAATGAATAAAATAATAATTTGACATCTCTCTTGGAGTTGCACAAGTGAGATGCCAAATTTACATATGCCTTTTTTTGCCACATAAACCTTTATTTTTGAAAAAAGCATATGGAGAAATAAAGTAGCTCTTGGAGATATTCTTAGACTTAGAATCAGTCACTCCAAGCCAAAGCCACATTGTCTCTTGTACAAACACAGCTGGTAGAGTGTTCTTCTCTGTGGAGGCCTCACACCACATGGACAATCTGGAACAGCTCCCCAAAATGCAGCCAGTACTTGAATCGCGATAAATTCAAAACAATAACGCGATGACGAGAACGAGATACGCGGTCGAAGCAATAAAAAAAAAAGGCGGGAAAAGTTAAAGAGAGAGAAAAGGCAGAATTTTAAAATTCGTGATTTTTGAAAACTTCGAGAGAGAAGTATGGGGATAGTGGGACACTTGGAATGAGGAGAGCGGGCGTTTCGGACACGCGCGTACCATCCCCAGTACATGCACAGGGGCCAGGTGTCCTTTTTTCCAAAACTAAACACCCCCCTGATTTTTCCTTATTTACATTCTGCCCCTCCCAAACCCTCTCAGTACGGCAAAAATTCCACGCCAGTTGACCAGTACACCGAGTTCGGACCCGGTCGACTCGTTCCATTGGTTCCGGGGTTGACTCAGTAGAACACAGACCCCAGAGGAAGCTCGCTTTTTCCAGGCTGTTCTAGAAGATCAACGAACCTAACCTCTCTGCAATCTGCAGAGTTCTCATACAGTGAGTCAGTCCATACTCCATGACCTCTCAGCCTGCAAGCATCGAAACTCTACAGTGGGCTCCCACCAAAACCTTCTGGTAATCTGAACCGGTCAAAATAATGGTAAGTAGTGGGCCCTACAGACGATGGAATTTGACCGGTAGCTGGAAGGACGGGATCATTTCACCTACAGGCAAAGAGGTTTTTTCCTTTATTTTTTTTTCCATTCATTGAATGAATGTTTGGTTGATAAAGTTTGCCGTGTGGAAGACTCACATGTTAAAAAAGTCCATCCATCTACAACTAAAGCGACATTCATATGCCATGACTCCAATCTCAGATCGGTCATTATTGCCGTAATTCATGTGATGGATGGGATGGCATGTGTGATTTTTTTATGCAGTTGGGGACCCACTTATCATGTGACTGGGCCCCTTGCTTCACAGGTGGGTCATGACTTTTTATGCCCATTAGGTCAATGTATATTGTTTAGCAATTTCGCTAGCCGCGACAACGCGGAATACGTGACTTACTTGTCTATACAGTGCAAGACGCATTTACTACCAGCAGTACACAAGCGGGTATCCGTTTCCTGGACATGCACAGTCAACGGTCGAGATCACTCATAGCTACGTGTAGACAAAGTGACTACAGTCACGTGACGGCGAGCCTTTTCACGTGCCCCGGAGGGTTCTTATATGGGATTCTATCCAAAACTGTACGGTCAGGTCAGGCACGGATGAAGCACACGTGTGTAGATCATCAAGTTCAGTGGGCCCACATGCCCGTGAGCTGCGTGGAGAACGACTCCTATTATATCTATTCGTACGACGAGACGAATAGAGTCGCTGCTCTGCCACGCGTGAATGTCACGTGACGGGGCCCACATGAGCTCTCCCGCGGTACACGTGTGTGGCTGTCGTTTTCTCATTTATGTGACAGGCAGACCTACTATGACACCGCACGCATTGAGAGGGCGCCACGTGGCGAAGGATGGGGAGTGGGGTATCGGGATTCTCGTGAAAGTGACGCGTCCTCTTAAATCTGGGTTTTGACTTTTGACGGTAGAGATTTTTTTTTAATTTTTAACCTCGCTCATGGGATTGGGAGGGATGTAAAAAGGGTGTGTTTGATGAATGAGAAATCGGGGGAGGGCACATGTGACATTCCATGGAAAATTGGACAGATATTGTTTTTTACGGGGAAGTTGCGATCGAGGGTGTCAATTTATGAGGATTTTCATGATCTTGCTGCATTTTCTTGTGAAAGTGATGTTTCAGAGGTAAATGTGAAGAAGACTTGAAGAATCTGTACTTTGCTCGAGTAGGTTTATAGTCCTGAGTCATGTTTTCAGCCACATTTACTAGTGGTTGTATCGTATTCTAGCTTATGATAAATATGGTAGCCGGGCCCACATGGGGATCGGGCTAGATGGATCGAAAGATCTCATCCCGCTCGTGTGAATAAGGTGACGGACGGAGGTTAGAATTAATATCCTAACCACTTAATTAATGGCCGACAAGTTTATTTTAATAAAAAAATTACATAATCAATTCATTAGTCAAGTGCATTTCGATGAGTGTGGAATAGTAACTATTAGGGGGTATTTGTTTTATGGTCTATTCGGATGGATTATAAGGTGAGCCTCACTTGGTGTTTAGGCATATGGTGCTCGCCTTATTATGCTCGACGGAGGTAACTCCATAAGTCAACACCCCTACTAACCACCAACGCCTATGATCACGATAAGGCGAGCACACTTTCTTATATGGCATCGCCTGGGATGGGACTGAAAGGATTGAAAGATATTCTCTTTCCAACTAGTGTATGGGACAGAGGCTCGAATTAACATCTTAATCAGTTGAACAATGGCCGGTAAGTCTTCATTGTCCAAAAGATAACACGGTCGATCCAATGATTCATTTTATTCGGATCGGTGTCAAGCCCAGGCCCAGTGATTACAGGGGGTTCATATTTTATAGTCCGCTCGGGTGGATCATAACGTTGGCCCCACTAAGTATTTAGGCACTTGGTACTCATCTGATCGTGGCACGGTTTCACTCAAATGAGTGTCATACTTGAGATTGGTGACTATAGGGGAGTTCCTATTTTATAGGCCAATCGAATAGATCATAAGGTTGACCCCACTAAGTGTTTTGGCACACAGGTGAGCGCGAATGCTCATCAGAGGTTTCTCTATATTATATTGTATTATATGTCTCATATATAGGGAGCGCTACACAACGGCCGAGCACTTTTTAAGAGAAAACGTTCCAGCTAGTTGGGCCCACTGGGATGCATGCTGATCATGGAAGGCCATTGGATGAAAAAATCCATATGAAGCCTACTCATGGGCAAAATCTTCAGCTCATAAATTCATCATAACATTTTGGTCTATGACCTTAAAACTTAATAGTTTAGATGCATCATTTTATTATGATTTCAATCAAATGGTGAGGAAAAGTTGGATGAGTGTCCAACTTTGACTTATGACTATTCATTGGGAATAGTGCATGTGAAAAGAGTAAATTAACTCAACATGGGCCCCATGATCAGAAAAAGGGGCGTTTTTACATGCTCTAAGATTTAGAATTTTTTTTCCTACAAAAGGGCCCTTAAATTTTATCAAAATCTCAAAAAACCCTACACAAGGGAAGCTCCCCTTGACTAATAGTACACCTCTTTGCTAAGATCATGAGTAAAGTAAAGTTAGATGAAGGGTAAAATTAAGATACAATAAAAGAAAATGCGTCAAATAAAAAAAAAAGTGATAGCGTTTTGTTATTTAGTGAAGTGAGAAAATAGTTTAGCGTTTTGTTATTTAGTGAAGTGAGAAAATAGTTTTTTGACTAAAAAAAAATAGAAGATTGATTTCTGTCAATTAATGGTAGAAAGTCACATTTTGAATTGTTTTGGTAAAATGTAGAGGTGTTTTTTCAAATATGGTACTTTTTTAATTCCTTTTATTTTATTGTCCTTTGAAATTATCCTTAACCTCACTTCACTTTTACCAAACATGCAATTTTCTTTATAAAGTAACTTTTGACTCTCCCTCTCTCCCATTCTCTTTATTTGACAATTTACTATTTTCCTTTAATTAAATAAATAAAAAGACACATCTATTCTTTATCTTTTATCTTTTGCCGTTTAGTGCGACCACATAGAGGTGTAAACTAGGCCGGGCCGCCCAAGCACGGCTAGGCCTAGCATGGATTTTCTTGTGTTGGATCATTCTTTGTAAAAAAACTAAAAAAAATTATGCATATGAAACAAATTAGTATGCTTCGTCCTAGTCCATTGGGCCGGACTAATCCTTATGGGCCCAAGGAGAGCCGGATAAATCCGTTACGACCCAATGTAGTGGCACAGTTATAAAGTATCATTTTCACATAAGTAACACCGTAAACAGTTTAAGTGAATTGTCCCAAAGTAGCTTTCTCAGTTCCACTTTCTATTAAAGAACTAAACCCACTCAAGATTTTTATAGATCTAATTGATCTCACTTTTCTGAAGGTGAGGGCTATTGGAGCAATGTTCCAGATCACCAAACCAATGGGCCTTAACCTACAAACTCAAGGATCAATATATATTTCTTAGACCCAATTTACAGCTGGTTAAGGTGAGCTAAAGTGGTCTTGTCATATCATTGTAAGTTAGGGCCTTGATTTTGATGAATTTTAACCTTTCAATAATTGCATCTACAGTATGAGATAGAGATAGAGATTGCTATCAGGTTCTACGGATTTAGGGTTTTCAGCTCTTTCGGTCGGAATAATTCCTACGGACTCAGGGGAAAAAATCGGGTAAAATTCTCCGGTGGCCCTAGTGTGGTAGTGCAGTTTCAAACCCACAATCTCCGGGTGCAAACCGTGGTGCTAGGCCAACTGAGCTAAATTTGTATTTTGATGATAAAATAAAGTGCAATTTCCTATGATTAGATCCAATGAAAACAGTTGGATGAATGATGCATTGATGTAAGAACTAATTCACCAAGCCAATTGGAGTGGCAAGTGGGAGAACCTTGCCACTGGGCCAACTCAGAAAAAAAAATGTGAGAGGACCTTGCCTTGGTTGATTGTGTATTATAGGGTACAATAAAATCACCTAATCTTTAAGATAACTCTAATCACTTCATAGCTTGAAGCTCTTAAAATATGTTAATCACAATCTAACCTAATTCTAAAGAAATCATTAACTAAATAAAATTTAATCCTTATTATGGATGAACTCATCAATATAACATATCTAACCTTCTTAACATACAATATTATCTATTAGTGGGTTGTAACACGGGTGCACATGCAATGGATATTGTTGCAATTATTCCGTGCTCTGTGGCAATGATGATGATCACATGGATGCAATTTGGGATGTCCTAATTTTCTTTGATTAGCTTATTGTTTTTCGCTTTTTCTTAATTTCCCAGAAAGAGAGATTTCCTTCAAACAAAACAAGAAGAAAACAGGAAAAAAAAGGATCCAAAACATTGCTCCAAAAATTGAAACATTCCCATAATGGCATAATCCCATGAGCTGCGCCATTGTAGACCCAATGTAGCTTCCTCCCTTTTTCATATAATTCGTGCAAGGCACATGTTTATGCAAGACTTTCTTAGGGCTTAAGAAACATGAAATTATGAATATGATGTAGCTTATAAACTCTAACTAAAATGAGTGAAAAAGAGAGGCTACCTAGTGGACGTAGACACACTATCAAATCATGTAAATCTCTTGTTTGTTTACTAATTTGGTTCATGGGCGTAGGTTATCGCTTTTTTGCACAACATTAAGTCTACTTAAATGTTGAAAACGTCATCAACTTTTTGCCAAAATAAGTAAAAAAAGATATATTTTTCATGCCACAAAATGACAAAAAAACCACACATTTGAATTTGACCCCTGTACTACTTTTTCTCTCTTGATTTGACCATCTACTCAACTTCACTCAACAAGTGAATTACCCAAACAATAAATGGTTGTGCAAAAAAGTGAAAATAAAGTTCCAGTTTTTAGTCCTAAATAATGATCAACTAACATCCAATGGCCAAAATACAAAGATGGTGTAAGATATTGAGTTTGATTGAACTAACCACAACAAACGGATAAAATTTCCTTCTACTTGGATGAATGGAAGACTTTTATTATAGAATTGATGCATGATTTGATGTATGAAACAATGACAGCCCAATCAAAAGAAACAAAGCTTACTGATGATGCTTGCCACCACCACCAAGTTCTGTAATTGAAATTTGTGAAAGGCAATCCCATCAATTCCAAATGCACTTTTCAAGAGAGCCATTGGTGATAACATTTAAAAAGAAAGGAAAAAAA
The DNA here is from genome assembly GCA_038049695.1 of Cinnamomum chago. Taxonomy (NCBI): domain Eukaryota; kingdom Viridiplantae; phylum Streptophyta; class Magnoliopsida; order Laurales; family Lauraceae; genus Cinnamomum; species Cinnamomum chago. Next base: position 14,127,127 of record CP142451.1, read on the forward strand.
AATTAATCTCCTCACTGTGATGTAACTCTTTTTTAGTTTACTTTCAAGCTTCTTATGTCTCATACAACTGGGTGATATTATATCAGCTACAATCTTAGTATATGAAACGTTGCATTCATGGCAATGTGAGTAATATCAGGGGAATATAATGCTGGGATAGTTTATTACTATTTATTTTTTTGTCAGGGTAATATCGAAAAATAAATTTAAATAAATATAAAAAAACATTGTATAAATCACTCGAATGCTGAGGGAAATAAGCATGTTTGTTTCCATATAATACATTGGAGTTCATAGTCAAATGAGCTCAATCGCAATATTATTTAGGAGGTAAGTGGTGAAGTATATTTAGGTGGTTGGGTATTCACTTTTTACCTTCTGTTGATTCATTTTCCGTTAGAGATGAGATAATTTGATTGGTTAGTCTTGAAAAGTTACATTTATCTCTTCGATTTTAACCATTTTAGAAGTAAAAACTCTTACAATTCCTATGCATTGATTTGCATGATACAAAAAGGCTCCAATTGCCATGGAGTGAAAGTACTTTAGAAAATGTAAAAAGAAAGAAAAAAAACGAAGAGGTTTTATGTATTCTTCTATGTCAAATCTCATTGATGATAAGGTATTAAAAAGGTGGTGTTTATTTTACAAAAATCTAAAAAAACTTGTCAGTAAGAAAAGTGGGACAACTAGTAAACACTTACTAGTGGCTAAGGGGTAAAGCTGAACAACTGTTAATCACAGGAGGACACCAAGTTAGTCTTTCACTAAGTTATGCCTTGTAATCATGTGTTTTCATCAGTCAATACACATGTTCTTTGTTATGAATGATTTAATTGAGTTGATTTAGAATCCAATTTGTGAGATTGACAACCACTTATTGTGTTTCAAAAATGATCCTAGTTCTCCACCGTCCACCTTGCAAGGACAAAACAATTTTTTCTGTTTCAAGGAAAAAAGATCAACTCTATTAAAGGGTCGACAAGGGGTCAATTCCAGTGCATGATCGGTCAGGCGCACTCATGCTTCACCCAACCCTTTTTGTTTTCTGACCCCAGCCTAAAGAGGGCTAGGACCCAAGAGAGCTCGCACACGTGGGAAGAAGAAGCCCACACAATAGGATGGAGAGTCCATGCATGGGCCCACAAATGTGAGGAGGACATTAAACATATTGAGAGAAAATATTATTCTAACAATTTATAAAGGTAAATGCTCATATGAGAGCAACTCTCACGCTAATATGAGAGTAAAGAGTTTGGGGGAGGGGGTGCGCGTAACTCTCACGCTAATATGAGAGTAAGGAGGGGGGGATTCCTTCAACTTGGAAACTTCATTAAAATTTTCTTCTTTTAACTTTCGGTTTTGAAAATTTTTAACTTTCAGTTGTGTGGAGTTTGGTGTACAAACAAAAAAACACCAATCTTATGGCTCTAAAAAGAGAATCTAACCATCAAATCTCTGTAATTTTATTTATTTATTTTTACATGTAATGGAAAGTGATAGATTAAAAAATATCATAATTATGATTTGATCTGACTTCATTTCGCTTCAATCACTTAAAAGATCTTGCGCATAAAGCATATAAAATTTGGAATATATAGCTCATCTCTAACATCCAATCAGTGGGTAAACACAAATTGCTTTGGATCGTCCAATCAATCGATCAATTCCATTCAGGTAAATATTTCAAGTTTTTCTTGGTTGAATGGGTGGAAAGAATCATTTCATAATCTTTATTAGTTCATTGTTTAAGGAGTAATCGCCCATTGAGATCATAGAACAAAAAAGTTTTATGCAATGCTCAGATATGATCATCAGTTCGATCAAAGTCTATCATTCTCACTCCTCTAACATATTTGTAGCAAACAATCCATCTTGACACTGATTCAACCTCAATTGACAGCTAAATTGGAATGGAAACAATGGCTCTTATGGAATAAGTCTAAATTGGAAGCCACACATTGATGGTTAGAGTGATCGGGGGTCACCATATTATACGTATCCTTGTCCCCCCAGATTGATTTTTCATCATGCCCAGAATTGGCATGCATCCTAATGGGCTCCATCGACAAGACCCTTGTTGGTTTCTGCGTGGTGGGGTTGTTCTGGATAATCCCCTTAAACTTTGGTTTAATGTGATTAACTATGTTCTTTCAACTGTGTGAACTGCCTTTTTGTTTGAGCTCTGGATGCCCAGGCTTTGACCTGCTTTCAGAACATGGTGACACTTTTACCATGCATGTTAAATTTCATTGTAACAATTAGGGATGTTAATGGGTCGGATTGGGACAGGCTAAAGCTTCCCATTTATTAATTTAGCCTAAAACTGAGGAGTGATCCTGCCTGAAAGTGAGGGCCAGGCCAGGCCCTTTGCAAAATGCATATACCCCAATGTGTTAAATATTCTGGGCCTGTCCAGACCTTTAAGAATTTATTGGTGTAGCCCACAGGCCTAAAATGGAGCTCAACAAGGGCTGTGGCTTAGCTGATGAGAAGTCCTAATAGAGATCTTGGCCTCGGTTTTGGACCGTTCATGTCCAAGCCTGACCCATTTAAACTTGTCGTCCAATAACTAGGCTCGATCCACCCAACGGGCCTAAAAGTCCGGACCATTTGGGCCAAAGATTAGGCCCTATTCCAGCCCATGAACCTAAAATAGCCTAAATCCGGTCCAATCCTGGCAGGTTCATGTCAGGCTGGAGCTGTCCTGGCCCAAACCCACCCCTACCATTATTACCATTATTTCGTAGCAATGTTTGAAACACAAGGCCTTTTAATAATTTAATGGATAAACAGCCAGATTGGGCCACACTTTTGGGCCCATAAGCCAATGAGATAACATTGGCCACTCCCATCTTTTGGCCAGTTGAAACATCATAACTTCAGAATCAAGTCTCAAGAGCTGAGATATAATATTTTGCAGGGCAGGGCAGGTCAGGTTGGAAAGAGATCTCTTTAAGATATGTTCTTTCCACTTGCTTAACTTTGATTGTAGGTTTAGATTTATCTAATAAAGCATGGGAATTATCTCATAAACTTTGGAACCTGCATCTTTTAAGGGGATTTGATCAAGTGAGAACTGTTTTGTGAGGACCATCGGGGGTCCCATTTTGTGATGGAATCGGAGGGGATTGAAAGATCTATATGGGACCACTCGGTAACAAGTTTGGCTCAAATCCCATGCTCCTAAGCCCTTTATCCTTGGCCGACAAGGCCAGTCCATTCGTATGGGTATATTGTCGATCCAACGGTCCAACTCATTCTCATTGGCGCCAAACCATGGAGTGTGTGATTATCAAGGGGTCTCTGTCCATTGCAAGGTTTGGGTTGGGTGATAGGTGGGCCACACCCATAATTCTCACGGTTTGAACGGTGAGAAGAGTTATCACCGTACTATTTTCCTTTTTCAAAATCATAACCGAACCATTATGTCTTTGTTTGAACTAATAAATAATATCTCTTGCCAACCTCCACATGATGTCCTAAGTCATAACACCTTGTTATCCAAAATCCCAAAAGGAAAAGGAAAAGGAGAGAGAGAGAGAGAGAGAGCATCTTTTATTTCACAGGGGGATTTGATGGTGATAATCCCAACTCTATAATGCATTTTAATTTTGTCTCACATACTTTTATTTTGTCTTAGTTCGGCACTAACCACCACTAGATAATTGATGTTTAATGTGTGGTTGCTCAAATGTCTATCAAGATGATGATGAGTCAAAGTAAAGCAACCTTATCTCCTTCATGATATCTTTAGTTGCTTGTTCACCATGGGAGTGATGCAGTGAAGTTATAACGGGCCATGCGAGGCCCACAAAGACACTTCAAAATAGATAGCGGGCCAGTACTATTGCTCACCAAAAAGAGGTACTTGTAGGCTGGTGTGATGAATGAAATCTGTGTGCAGGAGCCATGTTGATTCGAAAGAAAGTGTTGTACCCCATCCAAGTAACTAAAGATTGAACCAGTCTTCTTATTGGGCAAAGAACGCGGTCTATGTTCTTCCGATATTGGCCAAGCCGACATAACTTAACTCCCACCCCTCATGTACCCAATTTGACCCGTTACAGGTTTATGATTTTTTCTTCTTATACCAAATCGCACCCATACAATATGAGCATTTTTTTGTTGGGTTTTATCCCCCCACCACCACCACTTGTGTAAGTGGACTTTATATATATATATATATATATATATATATATATATATATATATATATATATATATAACTAACAGAATATTTTATAAATTGAAGGAAAGTGGGGCAGAGTAGGTCAAGCACAACCCGTCCTAGACACACCCCTAAACCTACTTTGATTGTAATTTTGAAATTCGTATTTGCCCTGATTCTAACCAACTTACTGTGGAGCGGGTTGGATGAGTCTGCCTTTAAATATAACATGTCCTTATTCTTGTTGGGAAGGAAAATCATCTTTAGAACAAACTCTATTGAGATTTCAATAATTGGCCCAAAGACCAATGCCCACAATTGGAAATGGATTTCTTGTCCCTGTTTGGACCAAATGGGCGGTGACACGTATGGCGGCAGAACTGGGGCGGAGGAAAGAGAAAAAGTTTCTTTTTCCTCCGCCCCCAATTCCGCCCCCTTATATGTCCCTCTCTGTTTGGTCCAAACAGGAAATCCGGTTCCCCCACATTTTTCTTTGCTGGCAACCAGGACTATGGGAGGCAATAGGGAGAACTAGGACCTATTAGGTCTAGGGGTTATTGAAGTGGAAGAGGATTCCCTGTTTCGTCCAAACAGGGGATCTCTATTTTGAAGAATCAGGGGCCGCCACATGCGGGGGTGGAGGAAAGAGAATTTGACTTTTTTTTCCTCCGCCCCCCATTCTGCCCCCGCACGTGGCGGCCCCTGTTTCGTCCAAACGGGGGATCCGGATCCTATTGAAGTTGGTATTCCTTGGGAAGAATGCGCTTCAGTCTTCACCTTACCTTATCCCAATTCTCTCGCGCTCTTACAAAAATTGCTCTAAGTCACTGCTAATAACGTTTTGCTGTTAAGTTCAAACTGTTCACATTCCTTGGGAAGAATGCGCTTCAGTCTTCACCTTACCTTATCCCAATTCTCTCGCGCTCTTACAAAAATTGCTCTAAGTCACTGCTAATAACGTTTTGCTGTTAAGTTCAAACTGTTCACAAGTCAAGCTTCCTTCTCATGTGGGATGCTACAGAGTTTGTTGGGTTTAAGTGTAGTATTTGAGTTGAGAACTTTGGAAGAAATCAAGTACAGAACGAAAAATATAAGTACACATAAAATATGCAGGAGTGGTAACATAAGGTTAACATTATTATGAATAATACCAAGTCAATCAAATAAAATTCTTACCTCTGTGGCCACTTTTCTAAGGTTTAAGCTGGTTATATCATGGTACTTCAGCTCACATCAACCCTAGTGGAACCAAGATCTATTTTCATCTAAGCAAAATTACGCGCCAGATTGGGAAAAAAATGTCCTCAAAGTGATATTAAATGATTAGTTTCAATAAATCATCACTTTTTTATATTATAGGGCCCATTTTTTGGATATGGAACCCTCTGTTGATGTGCAATTGGTTTTTCTCAATCATTTTTTTTTTGTATTCAACTGGGATGATGTTTACCATTGGATTGCAGAGTCATGATTCATGATTCAATTGTTATTTTTTTTAAATGCTTCAGTCAATATTGCACATAATGAAGTCAGAACTCGGGATGAAAGTTTGAATGTGCATAAGATAGCACCATATTGTGCAAAAAGTCTGTAATTTTCAAAAGACTGTCATGTATTGGGAGATTCAATTGCTAATTTCTTTTTCATGATCTTCCCAATCTGGTGGTGGTGATCAAACTGAACCCAGGATCCACACAGAAAAACACAGGCCAGGTACATCTTCTGAACATTTCATATCTTCAGAAATGGTAAACTGAGAATGCAACAGCCCTTTCAGCTCAACCATGTTAAATAAAATTATCTGATAACCTTATCATCTGAAATAATGATTGTCCATTGAATAATTCTAATTTAGACCTTAATGTAAATAACATCCTGGGATTTGTGATCAACTCAGTAACTAAAATGATAGGAATCAGAGGCTTTTCATAGACAATCATCAACAAGTATATGTCAGTAATGAGGAGATGTTGGCTTTCATTAGGCCCAATAACTAAATGAGCTGGGCCGCGTCTATTGTTTGCATGAGTCCCTGGTACTGAAGAGCTGTGGGATTTATGAGGTTGCAAGTGGCTGGGCCAGCCTAAGCCTGGCCTGGGTCCTCCCTAAGAAACTGAGATTTTAGGTGTGCTGGCTGGATCCAAGCCTGATACTTAGCCCAATAAATTTAACGAAATGGTCTCGGTCTGGGTCTGGTTCATTATCTCAGAATAACTAACTAGATGTTTAGAGGTGAGAAGAAGATGACACCATCACTTGGACAGTTGCAAGGAATACTCTATCATGGTAAAGGAGGAATTACTTGTTTAGATCCTACTTTAGTTAAGGCTGTGCAGGGGGTGGGCTTGAAACTCTGCATCAGATATTATGGACCTTATCCTTTGAGGGCCCATTTGATAACGCGATTATCTCAGGCTTTGTAGATTATCTTTTATGCATGGGTATGAAATCTTTGCTGTTTTCATTCCCACACTGGACTTTTCCTTTCTTCCTTTTCTTTTTTATGAAAAATTGAGTCACATGCAGAATATTGAATTGAACATCTTATTTATGTAGGATCAGGCCTGGGCCTATATACGTGCTTATGTCCGGCACAGGCTGACATATTTAACAGAAGGGGCATATGTATTTTGCAAATGGGTTGGACCTGGACCAGATCTAAGGTCTATGGGCTAATATTGGACTGAATATTGACCCAGTAACTAAATGGGCAGGACATGAGTGAGCATAGGCTCAGTCTGTTGTGGCCCATGAAGAGCGCTGCAATTTGTTTTAAGGACAGTGACTTTGGGCAGGCATGTTTACAGGCGAGGTTGAGCCAGGCTAAAGCTTGCCTAAGCCTTGTCCGTTCAATTATCCGGGCTAAGTCTCAAGCCCATATGCAGTCCATGGTCCGAGATTCAAGGCCAAGCATAATCCATGTATTTCTTAGGATTTTTAGGACATTTTGTATGTAATGGACAATGATGTTGCCTTCCTATCCCATTTTATTGCTATAAAGTTACTATGATAAGGGCATTTTAGTATGGGAGATACTCCTATGGAATCAACTCTCACAAAGCATCTCCCTTTATAAATATATAAAAAAATAAAAGTAGGTGGGTTGGGCCAGGTTGTGCCAGTAGTATCCAAGCCCGGTCTTCAAATTACAGGGCATGAAAAAATTGTCCAAATTTGGCCTTGGGGCTTTTCTTTAAAAACAAAAGCCCTTATTTTAAGGGTGTTTTTGAGGGCCGGGCTAGGTCCCCTTATCCCACGACGAGATTAACAAGCCTACTCACACACAGTGTAGGAGTGCTCAAATTAATGAAGGATTACCCACACATATGGTATCGGAGATGCCCTCACTAGTTTAACCATGCCCATGGAGATTGGCCGGCATCCAAAAAGATTGCCCACATCTAGCACCATCTGGTCCTCACTCGGGCACTGCTGGTAGGTGTGTAAACGGGCCAGTTTCGTCCCGGGCCTGTGCTGGATCCGGCCCCGTTAATGAGAAGATAGAACTTTCGAAATCAGTTTCTTGGTTCCAGAACATGAATCATTAATGATAAGATAGAATCGGAAGGATATAAAAAAAAAGGTTTTTAAGAGAGATTCATGAAAATCGAAGCAATATGTGGGGTAGTAAGTCCATGGGTCGGAACCATGGTTGAATTAAACTCGGACTTGTTTAAGCCACATATCCAAAAGGACTCGTGGACCGGGCCTATTTACTTATTGAAGTTTAAATAAGGACCAAAACCTGATTTTTAACGTTTCATAGCGTTAAGAATGGGGATCGATTTACATCCCTAGCTACTAAGTATTGAGCCCTTTGAGAGTGGGCCCCACCGTGGGTCCACCATCATGAATCAAAAGGTCTTGATTTTTTTGTTTCAAAAGAGAGGTCATGGCATGACCTCATGGACCCATATCTGAGATTTTGCACCCAACTGATACAATACAAGTATGTCTCTCTGGAACTGAAAAGTGAAAACCCTTGTTTGGATTCTGCTACTCTCTTCTCTTCTCTCTCTTGTGAGCTTGTGAGCTTGAGACATGGAAGGTACAGACCCCCAAGCGATGGCTATGGCTATGGCGTACGCATCACAACCACCACCGCCACAGAACCCCATGCCTCTTCCCCATCTCAGACCCATCAACCCCAACCCTGTCCCCTTCCCTCCATCTCAGCCGTCCATCCCTCCTGACCCCTACGCCCATCACCAGATGCAGATGCATTTGCATATGCATCCGCCTCCCGGTGCTCCCGCGGGCTACCCCAATCGTGACCTTCTCAACATCCAGACCCTCTTCGTTGGAGGACTCCCAGACGACGTCAAGCCTCGCGAAATCCACAATCTTTTCCGAAGGTGCCCGGGTTTTGACACTTGCCAGCTCAAATACACTGGAAAAGGAAATCAGGTTTTCTTTTCATAACCCCCCATTCTCTCTTTTATATCGGAAGATTTAGGGTTTTCTTTTTCCTTTTGGTTTCAGCTTCTGTGATTTTGTTTTGGGTGGTGTTTGGTTGTGGGGAAAGTGAAATTGGGGATTCCCCATTAGGGTGGAGAAACCCCAGTCTTCACTTTTATGGAAAGTTGATGCAATGTTTAAAACTGGACGGAAGTGTGCTTTGCTGCTTATATTTCTTTATGGGGTTAGGGTTTTTCTCTTTTTAGGTGGTGTTTGGATGCGGGGAAAGTGAAATTGGGGATTCCTCATTGGGGAGGAAAAACCCCAGTTTTTGTATTTTCGAGACATTATGTAATGGTTGGAACTGGGGGGAATTGTGCATTTCTTGCCTTTTTCTGGGGTATTTTGCTTTTCCCCAATTATTGGAGAAAACCCCACCAAGAGATGAACTTGGTTTCCATGTATTTAATCTGCCTGTAGATCTTATTAGTTGTGGTTATGGAGAAGAACAAAGCAACCATAGCTTAAGATAAACTTTGTCATCCAAGTGTATGAATCCTCAGTAGGCATTACCTTTCACTTGGTTGGAAAGGACCCAAATGGGCTTTTAGGGTAAATGTTTTCCCCACCCAACTTTCTCAAACCCATGGCCTTCTTATAGGGTTTGAATAACTTAACACTCCTGGGAGAGCAGTTGATTGCTATTTTGCATATTTTTACTTTTGGGATGAGTTTGGATGCACTCTCCTTTACAATTATGGGATAGAGATTGTTTTTGGCTGTCACCTTAAGCGCATAGAGAAACTGACACTCAAATGTTCTGTACTGATGCGAATTCATAGACGTTAGAAATATTCTTCTTCTTTCATATTTATCTATATTCTTTCTTGTGTAAATGTCATCTTTAAGGGCTCTTTTTTATTGTTTATTTATTTGCTTCTTCATCTTTTTCCTCTGTTTGCAGGTTGTTGCATTCGCCAATTTTTTTAATCATCAAGCAGCAGTGGGAGCAATGAATTCGCTAAATGTGAGAACTAAGATTAACTCAACTTTTCCCCCTTTGATATAAATATAAATTCATTCAAATTGGTTTTTCTCTTTTTGCCTGATGAAACTCTTTTATTTCACTTGCTGAAGGGTTCCATCACTAGTGCACTTTTAAGAGCTTTTGGTCTGTGGCTGTTTGCATTTTTAGATTTGTATTATCTTTGTTTTATTACATCTCTGCTTTACATGTAGGTAAGAGAGTTCTTATGATTTTTATAATCGCTGGTCTGGTTAAGAATTATTTGGAATATAAAATATGTTTGACGGGTAATAACGAGTGTGGTAATTGTGTGTGGCATCACTGGCATGACCCTTGAGTTCCCAGTTGGAGATGGATTACTCTAAGACACTAAGGGGGTGTTTTGAAACTGTAAAAAGAAGCTCTTTTTTTTTATTTTATGATTTAGAGCTTATTAATATTAGAGCGTTTGCATTAAAAAAAAAAACCCAAGGGGGTCCTCTTTTTTTGAGGGTTTTTTTTAATAGCTAAAGTGGATTGAGGTGTGGCAATGCAAAGTTTACAGGAGTTTTAGATGAAAATGACATTGTAAGGTTTTCAAAATGACGCAAATGGTGGGTTCTACATTGTAGTTTTTAAAAAGTGGGCCTCAATTACCAAATTCCTAAAGGTGGACCCCAATTACCTCATGAAATAAGAGCTTTTCTTTTATAATTTTCCAAAATAGACTAGTCGTATATTAGAACTAAAAAAATTAGTTCGTTAATTTTAGACCTAATCTAATTAGCTCCTTTTTTTTTTTATTGAATGGTATAATTAGCTCTTATTGATTAGACTAGAGTTTCCAAATGGCCCCTAGGGTTCAATTTGGGCCCATATTGATTTGCCTTGGTTATGGACAACTTAGCAGCAGATATCCAAGATGCAACTGTATGTTGTTTGGACACAATGTGGCACTCATTAGTGAGAAATGAAAGCACGTAAATGATAACCTTGAACTTTTTATGAAGGTTTTAAAAGTTGAATGGGTTGAAAATTAGCAAATGAAAGAAGGAATACATAAATTGCAAGTTAATTGGTTTCTAGAGTAGGGAAGATGGATTAGTAAAACTAAAATGATTTAGTGCTGTAGTGTGATGAACTTCAATACTTAGTAGTAACTATTGAGCAACATATAAGGTTTTAATTGGATGTAGCAAAGAGGATTACTGATGGTTGGGCAAAGCAAGTGGATTTCTATGCAACTGTTGCGTGCCACTTAGATTAAATGGCATTTTTACTAGACAACATTTAGACCTGCTATTATGGTGCTAAATGTTGTGCAATGAAGAAGCTAGCGGTAGTTTATGTTGCAAATATACTCATGCTAAAAGAGATGCATGGAGTTATAAGAAAGGATACAATTTGGAATGATTATACAAGAGGAAACTCAATGATAGCTCTACTGAAAGAGAAAACAATGAAGGTCTTTTGAAATGGTACGACCACATTCACGTAAGACCAGAACAACTTTCATAAGACATATTGAAAAGATACATGTTCTACGTAACTAGAAGCGGGGGGGATGAAGTAACGAAGAATGACATGATGCATTGTGGAGTTTATGAAGAGGGTTCCGTGGAAAAGTAGAACTGAATGAACTCCAATTAAATGGGCCGAGGCTTCAACGATGATGATTTATCTGGTATATGTCAGAGAGAGAGAATTGTGTTAGAATCTTTTAAGTTCTTTTGTAAGATGAAAGTATTATACTTGAAATCGTACCATATGGAAGAAACAGGGCAGCTAAGCTGGGTTTCCTTTTCTTTTCTGAGTTTCTAATTCTGTCACCATTAAAAAAAAGCTTCTATCACTGTTCAATGATAAAAATCAAAATAAAAATTTGGAAAGGGAATGGACGTTTTTATTTTTTATTTTTTTATGCTCAGTTTACTTCCGCGCTGCAGTTTCTAAGGCAGGGCTGGGATAGCACCAGGATCGATTAACATGAATTCTTCAGTGTGAACTTTCTTATTTAAAAAAAAAAAAAAAAAAAACCCTAAAAAGCCAATCCACTGGTAGCTCTGTTGGTGAGACACCTCCTTTCCACAGAAACAACCAGGGTTCAATCCCTGGCTGTAACGCTGATGGTGAGGGACTTGAGTGTGTGGCAGTGTGGGTGGGTGGGTGTGTGAGTACTTACCTTTTAAAAAAAAGAAAAAGAAAAAAAAGAGGTTTCTGAAAGAACAGTGTTATGTATATTGGAAGTCATTTGAACTGAGGAATAAGAACTTTAATGCTAGGATGGAGGAAACACCACCTTCTCATTTGAATAACTTTTTAGTGTTTTGATAGTTGAAAGTTGGAAATTATCAAAATGACGACGGCATTGTCTTAGAGGAAGAACCAGCTGATTCAGATAAAAGTTAAAGTTCAATGAAGCAGCTGATGTATGCAATGATTGTTGGTCCATCCACAGGGATTGAAAGAACAGAAAACAAAAGAAGAAAGTGATCCCATCAATTCTCAGATCATTCTGAATGTCACAATCCAGTTTTTAAGGGTGCATTTGGAGCTACTCTAAAATGAAAATGCCCTCGATTATTTTCTAATGTCAAATGAGTTATACTCTTTTTGTTACCCAAATCAAGATTGGTGATACTGGGTCTACCTTAAACACAGACAATCTCAAGTTATGTGTGAAAGAATCCCACCTGCCAAAATGAGGTTGCTATTGGGACCCAAAATCCCAAACACAACCGATTATATTGATATCTATTGATTAGATGATGAGTGCAGCTACTGGTTTTATTGTTCTTAAGTTGATGTTGATTCCTTTTTATGATTTTTTTTCAGGGTATAATTTTTGACCCCGAGACAGGAGCTACTCTTCATGTTGAGTTAGCAAGATCAAACTCACGCGCCAAACGCCCATGGGGTTGTACGTGTCATATTTTAGTGTTCTGTCTATCTTTGATAACTGCCATATGAGATCATTGTATTTCTAGGTCCTTTTGACAAGCCATTACCTTTTGAACAACTGCTTTGTTGATCTCCTGTATATTTTTTGTACTAGTCCAAAGGGCTAATAATGTGGGCTTTTTATACAGGTACTGCAGCGTATGCAATAATTGATAAAAGACTTAAAGTATCCAAGTATAATCAAGAAACTGAGAGTGATGACGGTAATGAATTTTATAAATCATTAATTGCTTTCAAAATAGATACCAATGTCCATTAAACCTTTTCTTGGTGATGTTGCTATGGATTTCTTCTATTTATGTTTAAATTTCAGACATGGTTTTTAACATAACAGTTTTTTTCTGGCCTTTTATTTTATCCTTTTCACATTCGTTTGATTGAGAATGCGCAGTATAGATTTCACTTGAGCGACACTGTCACGAGAACTTGCTTATAAAGCTCACATGCACATGTTTTGGCACATTTGCACATTCAGGAGATGGTGGAAATGATGACCCATCAGGCACGGATAACCCTATTTCCAGCAACAAGGATGCTTTACCTGCCACACGGAGGTTCAAATGCACTTCTGAAAGCACAATAGCTGAGAGATTTCATTACCTTTTCATTCATGGAAAATTAGATAGTGGAGTCTTGTATTAATTAAATGCTTGTGTATAGTTTTTACATATCTAATTTTTCATTATGCTAATTTCATCTTTACATGTCTGGCAACGTTCAGTGGAGAGACAGGGGGCAATCTGGATAATTCTCATGATATATTAAATGTAAGTACAGGTTCATAATTTTGACTTAACGTAGAAACCTTGGTTGCAATATATTTCTTCCTGGGCTGTCACTCAACTGTTTATTATTTTCTTGGACAAGCTTAAACCCTTTCTGTCGGTTTAGAAGTTGCATAGAATCCTGATGGAGTTTCAATATAGAAACATACCTAACTACCTTACTTCGGTGGATGGGTCTATAGGTTCAGCAGAGGGGCAATATGGGTGCTTCCTTCCCACCCTAGATGCAACTTTTTTTTTTTATATGTGGAGGTTCAAGAATACAAATATTTTGGGTCTTGGTTCACTGATATTGTTTGATATTGTGGAGGGTCATCTACTTCACATGGCGCCCTTATTTGTCCTTGATACTATTCTTGATATCTCATATATATATGTATATTCTTATTCCATAATGGAGATCTTCTGGAGATGTCTTATTTATCTCATTATAACTTGTATTTTTCTCTCTGTCAATTAGCTCTTTAAGTTACTGATCTAAGATAGAAGTTGCAGCATGTTTTATGATGGATCATGAAAGCTACTATTCTATTCTATGTTCATCGCTTGTGTTCCTCCTCATCTAATGATGGGTACCCACCTATGCAATGCGGACACTCCATTTTCAAAATTTTTTCATGCTCAATGCCCATGTAGAACATATTTTGGACGAACATCAACATGACTTTTAGGAAAAAAATACCTTTTCCTGTTGAACTAAGTAGTCGGTATTCTATGTGTCAAATGGGTTAGTGCTAAATGGGTCAGTGGGTCACAGCCCATGACAAATAAAGCCCAAACTTGTGAGACAAATTATCTCATGTGTGTACAGCTATGTAATTTATATCTTTGCCTTATTACGAGATATAATTAGATTATGATTAGATTAGAATGGTTCTAATCTAGTTGATTGCTACAACCAATGTGACATGTATAGCAACTATATTTCTATATAGGGGAGTATCGTGACCCTCAAAGGGATCATCGAATTCACACAATATTTTCTATCTTTTTCCCTTTGTTGGATTTGACATGGTATCAGGGCCCTGAGCAAACACAATTCTATATAGAGTTTCTGAGTGATCTTCTTCATCCTCCAAGCATTGGAAGTCATTAAGTGTCTTCTCTACTCAAGGAATCTTCATCCACTGGTCTGATCAAGGTGTGATCATATGCGGCCCACCCCAGATCCACACTACTGTGTCTGGATATTGCAACCAATCTGGTCGTCCACTCCTTCTGGTATTTGTGGACATTTTTCAAGGGTTTTTAGCATCTTAGAGGTAGGCTTTCTACCCCTTCTAGAGAAATTTCAGTTTCTACTGTATCTTTTCATCACAGCCGTCCAAGTTTTTGGATTTTGATCTTTTTGGTGAGCAATCTGGCTTGTTTGGTGTGAATTTTTAGTCTTCATCACTCTATGATCTCTGATTGATCATAGATCACACTTGTTGACTGCTGCACCACATTCTCTCTACAAAATCCTGGTCGCCTGGGCCCATTTTTTTGGAGAATTGGTGTTATTTGAAGGTGTTGTCTTCTCTGACTAATCTGTTGCAAACTTGGAAGTCCTCTCTCATCTGGTTAGCCTTTCTTTTCAGAACAGTTGGATTTCCTTGCACAGTTTCATAGATCTACTGATTACTGAAATGGAAAAGCATGAAATTGCATTGATTAAATTTAATGGAAAGAATTATACTTTCTGGTCCTATCAATTTCAAGTCTATCTTGAAGGAAAGGAAATGTGGGGACTTGTTTCAGGATTGGATCGGCAACCTAAGGAAGATTAGAAAAAAATACTCTCTTGGAATACAAAGGATGCCAAAATAAAAACTTGGATTCTTGGTTCTGTTGAACTCCAATATATCATGAATCTCAAACCTTACAAGACCTCTAAGGAGATGTGGGAATATCTGAAACAAGTGTATCACCAAGGGAACTCCGCCCGTCAATACAAGCTTGAACTGGAGATTGCTCAGTATTCCCAAGGCACCTCTTCCATCCAGGATTATTATACGGGTTTTCTTAATTTATGGGCTGAATATGATGAAATCAAATACCTCAATGTATCTAAGGCCGCTCTTTGTGAGATTCTAAAATTACAGGCAATTTCTCACAGAGACCAGTTCCTCATGAAATTAAGATTTGAATATGAGATCCTTCGTTCCAATCTGATGAGCAGGGTTCCATCTCCATTCCTGAATGAGTGTCTTAACGAACTCTTGCGAGAGGAACAAAGTCAGCTCACTCATCATGCTCTGAAGCAACAGTCCTCAGGAAACTCTCTTGATGTTGCATTTGCTGCCACTGCCAATTACACCCCTAGTGTCTCTCACGGTCCGGGAGGGATCGTTCATCATACTATTTCTGCTTCTAAAGGACAACCTCCAGCAAGAGATCTCAGCAAAAACCAATGCTTTGGCTGCAAGAATTATGGACACTATGCCTCACAGTGTAAGACCAAGTTTTGTAATTATTGCAAATCGAATGGTCATGTTATTACTGAATGCAAAAGGCGGCCACAAAATCGCACTCCACGAGCATATCATGTCAATACTGCAGATGCTACTACTTCCAGTGCTAGTCAGCACCGGTCATGCCTTCACCACCTCCTGCCTCCAATACTGCTCCTCAAATCACTCCTGAGCTTATTCAACAAATGATCATAAATGCCTTCTCTGCGCTTGACATTTCAGGTAACAACCAATCCTCTTCCTCCATATGGTTTATTGATTCTGGAGCTTCCAATCACATGACCTCCTCCACCACTCATCTATCTAACCTGCAACCATACAATGGAAATTTACGAGTCCATACTGCTGATGGTCAAAATCCTATTACAGCTACTGGTGATATCATTCATTCATTACCTCTCACAAATGTCTTCCTCTCTCCTCATCTAACTACAAATCTTCTGTCTGTTGTACAATTGATTGATGATAATTGTAATGTTTCCTTCTCTCGCTCTGGTTGTGTTGTGCATGATCAAGTGTCGGGTACGGTGATCGCGAAGGGGCCTAAGTGTGGACACCTGTTTCCTCTCGTTATGCCTTCTTCTCAGAATAACCAGCTCTCTGCTTTTTCTTGATGTTGAACACTGGTAGTCTTAATGAAAAAAAACATCTTTTAGTCACATTTCTGATGAGTGTTCTGTTTGCAAACTTGGAAAAAGTAAAGTTCTTCCCTTTTCTTCCAAATCTACTATGGCTAGCTTTGACATTATTCATAGTGACGTTTGGGGGATTACTCCTGTAATCTCTCATACAAATTTCAAATATTTTGTCACTTTTATTGATGATCATAGTAGATTCACTTGGGTTTATTTCTTGCACTCTAAATTTGAAGTCTTTGATGCTTTCCAAAAAATTATGGCATATGTTGAAAATCAGTTTTCTACTCGCATAAAAGTTCTCCGATCTGATTCTGGAGGGGAATATATGTCCCATCCGTTTCAAACTTATTTGCAAAAATACGGGATTTTATCACAGCGATCGTGCCCTTACACTCCTCAACAGAATGAAGTTGCTGAACGAAAAAACAGACATCTCTTTAATACTGTTCGTTCTCTTCTCTTAGAATCATCAGTTCCCGCGCGATTTTGGCCGAAGCTTTCGCCACTGCAGTTCACTTAATCAATCGCTTATCATCCTATCACCTCAACAATCAAACACCATACTTTCGTCTCTTTCATACAGATCCTACTTATACCCACCTGCGCATTTTTGGATGTGTTTTGTTCATCTTCCTTCGACCTAACATACCAAATTAACTGCTCAATCTGCCAAATGTGCGTTCCTTGGCTACGCATCTCACCAAAATGGGTATATTTGTTATGATCCTGTGCTCAACCGTCTTCGCATCTCTTGAAATGTCACATTTTTCAAAAATCAACATTTTTTTTTCTACCCATTCATCTCCTTTACCTTCTTTTTCTCATCTACCCGATTTTTCTGACTCAATCTCTTCTCCACTCATTGTTTATGAACGGCGTCGTCATAAGGATGTTCAACTACTGCCCCCCCAATTCCTCGTCGGCACCCGATCTTGCCCCCACTTCATCACATGCTGCTTCCTCTCCGGTTTAGCTTCGACGTTCTACTCGTATCTCCAAGCCTCCAGACAAATATGAGTTCACTCACACATCGTTGCTTGCTACCCTCTCCTCCATTGCTATTCCCACTTCTTACTTGCAGGCGGTGAAGCATGACTGTTGGCAGAAGGCTATGCACGATGAATTAACGGCACTGCAGGAGAATCATACTTGGGATATTGTTCCATGTCCCTCATCGGAAAAACCTATCGGCTGCAAATGGGTTTTTTCTGTCAAACTTAAGGCTGATGGCTCTTTGGATCGTTATAAAGCACGATTAGTTGCTCTCGGCAACCGACAGGAATATGGCATCGACTATGAAGAAACATTTGCTCCAGTTGCAAAAATGACAACAATCCGTACTGTTCTTGCCATTGCTGCTTCTCAGTCCTGGCCTCTTTACCAATTTGATGTCAAGAATGCCTTCCTTCATGGTGATCTCAAGGAAGAAGTCTATATGCGACTTCCTCAAGGAATTACGGGTGCCTCGGCAGGAGATTGCGCGCGCTTACAACGCTTTCTGTATGGTCTTAAGCAAGCTCCGCGCGCTTGGTTTGAAAAATTTAGGGATGCTCTCCTTCATCTACAGTTTACTCAAAGTGCCTCTGATCCTTCTATGTTCCTTTACCGCTCCTCCAATGGGATTACTATCCTATTGGTGTACGTAGATGATATCATCATCTTTGGGACAGATTCTGGCATGATCACCCATCTACAAGCATCCTTACATGAATCTTTCCATATGAAAGATTTAGGGCCAATCACATACTTTTTAGGCCTTGAGGTTCATCGGTCAGAGAAAGGTCTCATTCTTGATCAACACAAATATGCTATGGATCTCATTGAGGTGGCTGGTCTTCAAAACTCAACTCCTGTAGATACACCTATTGAGGCCAATCTTTAGCTCGCACACTATACGGGCGATCTTCTTCCTGATGCCACAATGTATCGCCGTTTAGTCGGTAGTTTGATCTACTTGACTATCACTCGGCCCGATATCTCCTATGCGGTGAATATGGTTAGTCAGTTCATGACACAACCACGCCATCTCCATCTTATTGCTGTTCGGCGCATTCTTCGATATGTTCTTCATACACCATCTCGTGGTCTTTTCTTTCCTTTGGGCAATTTGACTTCTCTCATTGCTTACTTAGAAGATTCTGACTGGGCTGGTTGCCCTGATAGTCGACGATCTACCACGGGTTGGTGCATGTTCCTAGGGGACTCGTGAATTTCCTGGAAATGTAAGAAACAAGATAAAGTCTCCAAATCATCCACAGAAGCAGAATACGTGCTATGTCGGCTGCCACCTCTAAAATTGTCTGGCTTTGGGGTCTCCTTTCTGAGCTTGGATTTCCACAACCTGGTCCTACTCCTCTTTATGCCGACAATACCAATGCCATACGGATTACTGAAAATCCTGTCTTCCATGAATGCACAAAGCATATTGAGGTGGCTTGCCATTACATCCGTGATGAATTTGTGCGTGGAGCAATTACTCTTCCTCATGTTCCTACCGGACTTCAAATTGCATATATCTTTAGTTCTTTAACAAGGGACTTCCCCGGCCACGACACCAATTCTTAGTTGACAAATTGATGCTCGTGGATTCACCCGCATCAATTTGAAGGGGGGGGGTGGGGTCGGTGGGTCACAACCCATGACAAATAAAGCCCAAACTTGTGAGACAAATTACCTCACGTGTGTACAACTATGTAATTTATATCTTTGCCTTATTAGGAGATATAATTAGATTATGATTAGATTAGAATGACTGTAATCTAGTTGATTGCTACAATCACTGTAACATGTATAGCAACTATATTTCTATATAAAGGAGCATCGTGACCCTCAAGGGGATCATCGAATTCACACAATATTTTCTATCTTTTTCCCTTTGCTGGATTTGACACTATGTATACAACTCTAATGTATTTACAGTCATTCAGATTCAGATTTACTTTTTCTATATATTATGCACTAATGATCTAAATTTACACAATGCATATTTAACACATTATTTAATGTACAGATGTTTGGGCATGTGTTCTTCTCAAGGTTTCTCATGTCTTTTTTTTTTTGGGTGATAAAGAAGGTTCCTCATGTCTTTTATTTTTTTTTGGGTGATAGAAAGGCTCCTCATGTCTTACCAAGGAATTGGATCTCAGTTTCAGTGTGCAAGTTGGCCACAACTGAAACTGAGTTGAGTCAACAGTCACACTGGAATCGTTAAAATGTCAGAACTTTATAAATGAATATGAAAATATTAAAAAATAATAAAAATATGTGTTATACTTATTATTCTTGTTTTATTCAATTTCAATTGTGATTTCAAGGCTTCGCAATTTGTGAAAATTCATCGGTCTGGTGTCGCTTTGACATTTTTATGCAATAGTTATGAGTCTCTGAAGTAACAAAATCCTAAGTTACAACTTACAGTTACAACCCTCAAGCACGGGAAACAAGTGAGAGAAACCGACTTTCTAAACCCAAACTCCTTTTCACTCATATCAATTGTGGAGCAACCTGTTTGGATCGAGTCCAGCATTATTTTCCTTAGTAATTTTTGTGGCTACCTTGCTTATGGTGGAGCAAAGCTGACTTAGATTGCCTCTTTTGTGTAGATTTTTTTTTTCTTTCCCTGTCTGTATCCGATACCAACCATCCTTGTTTGAAATCAATACACACGTCCATGTCCAAACTTCAAATTATATAGCTTCATGCTGATTCTATTAAGCAAAATCTGCATTTGTTAAAGAAAATCTTTTTGTAGCAATTGTAGACACTTTCAAGACTTTATCTTGTCATCTTAAATTTTTCTTATGGCATGCTTCTGAATACTTATTATGCTTTTTTGAAACTTAAGTATTTAATGGATACCCATTTCTGTAGCAGGAGCAATCAGAAAAGCCAATTGCTGGGGACATTCCGCCATGTTCCACTTTGTTTATTGCAAACCTTGGGCCTAATTGCACCGAAGGGGAGCTAAAGCAAGCTTTGTCTCAGTAAGTGGGACTGGTTTTTCTACTTTTTCTTTCTTTGTTTGTTTTTTTTTTTTTTTTTTCCTTTTTTGTACGCTTTAATGAATCTTCATTGTTTCTTGTAAAATCTGGTGCTGTACTCGATCGTCTGTTTGGGGGACTTTTTTTTTATTATACAATATATATTTTCTTTTTAAATTACTCTTTCCAACTTGAAGTTTAATACATTGGATTCTTTTTTGTTGGTAGATATACTGGGTTCCATACGATTAAGATGCGGGCAAGAGGCGGAATGCCAGTTGCTTTTGCAGATTTTAAGGTAATTACTCTCTAAACTCAGGAGATGGGTAGATTAACAGTAAAGTTAGCATTGTTTCAGTTAAGTAATTAACTTCAATGCTATGCATAAATTGAGAAGTTCTTGATTTAGACCTTGTCATTTAATATATTTTTCATGTGAATTGTGTACTGTGTCGCTTTGACAAACTTTCAACAATCAATTTTATCAACTTGGATGGATAACAGAGGAGCAGGGATTGTAATACTTCTAGTAATTATATCTGAAGCTCGGGCAATTTGATATAGAAATTGAGTTTAAAATTCTGACCTAATTTTGACTTGAAATAGATTTTAGGAATTTTGGATAAATATTACCTCTGGACTCTCTAATATAATGGAACACATATTTCTCTTATCATCCACACTCTTTAAATAAAGTTCCCTTTCTAATTCATTCATATAATGCATAATGAGAAGGCTCCCATTATCCAAACTCTGAAGTTACCATATGAGGCTCTCCTCACCATATGGATTCGTGCCCACCTCCCTGACTCCATTGCTGGGCCCATCTTAAAAATCAAAATCCAATTGCTGAAATTTCTGGCATGGCTTTTAACTTTTAAGCACTGATTCTTGATTTTTCTTTACAAGTTTTTCCCTTTTAACTGAAAGCTTTAGGCCACTCACATCAAACTATAGAGAGTAAGGTGGGCTCCATCACTCACAAAAGAGTTTTATAGTGTCTGTCTAATTATATGGTATTAGAAACCAAATTTCCAACCTATCATTATTACTGATCTCTTATAATTACTTTCGTATGAAAATTGCTAATCTGATGTCCTACTTGCAATTGTTATGACTCCAAGCGTGCATTATTATGCTTATATGTTTTATAGTAACCCGTGCAATGGGCTCAATGTCAATAGGTTTAGGTCTAGGTTCATTATGTCTAAATTGGATTATTGGGTCCATTATTCTCTTATTAGGAAAGTGTAATGGGGAAAACTATCTTTTTAGATAATTAAAACAATATAAACAAAACTATTTATAACTTCTGTAGTTTTTCTCCATTTTATTGCAATATCATTATGATTTTTCAGTTTATGCACTTTGAATAATATCGTGATGTTTAGTTTGTATGTATTGTTTAAATACATTTTAATTATGGGGTTTATTTTTTCCTATGTATGAATTCTTATTTGCAATGATCATTAACTAAATTTTTTATTTTATCTATTTCTATAATGTATGACTGTAATTTTTCAATGCATTAGTGTTTAATTTGTAACGAATGGAAATGCCCGCGCTCAGCACGGGTTACTGTGTTAGTTAATAGGTTATGAGGAAGTGAGAGGTATTCATCCCTCATCAATTACACTTGAATATGGATTGTAGCCAATTAATTATTATTATTTTTTGGAATGATAAGTGGGTATATATTCCAAAGAGAATAACAATGTACAAAACAATATGTGGAGGCTCTACGTCATTTGTGCTTGTCAAAAGCAAGAAGCACAACCAAAGGAGAGCTAACCCACTAGGCCAACAGGCCAAACAAAATGGAAACTCACAAGCCGGGCCAGCTGAAAAATAGAAGACAACAACTTAGTGCTAAAACATCACATGCCCCAAAGCAAACACAACAGACACCCACAAAACCGGGCCAACTGAGACTGAAATCAGGTCTGAATCTGACACTGGTTCCTTACTGAGGAGCAGCTTTGATCCAGTAGGTTGCATCATTATCCAAATCCTTACTAACTTTGCAGCCTAGATGATCCATCATTTGAGCTATTTTCCTTGCTTGAAACCTTTATTTCCAAGGGGAGCAGCTGGGATTTAGCAAAGAACTTCTCAGAGAATAGCTATCAGGCAGAATATTGAGTAGTAGTAGACAACTTTGCGGCTTCTTGATTTAGAAAAGAAGCAGCTTTTAAGGGCATCATTTTAATAACAGTTCTGACCAAGGGAGAGGTTCCCTGCTTTCTTCTTAGAACACCAATAGAGAAATCTTCTTGGCTGGAAATTAGAAAGTTCCAATATGTAGGGGCTATTTTAATAGGATTCTGATTTTGCCCATCTGTCTGGAGGAAGATCCCGAGTGGTAGCAACAGATTGAGAAACTTTGGTACTTAGGAAAATAGCCCTGGATCTGATTTCAAACAAAATCTCTTTAAGAAGGGTCTGCCAAGGCCTGTTTGTGCTTCCGAAAACTCTGAAGTTATTCTTTTTCCAAATGTGCCATGCAAAAGACGGGAAACAAAGCTTAGCAACAGTGATGTTTCCATTGCGGCTGAGATCACAAATTCACAATTACTTGGGAAAATGTTTATGCGCTCCTCAATGCTGGACCCTCTCTGCTGAGTGAAGCCAAACTTTGGAGTTATAGAGTCCCAAATATGACTGCTATATTGGCATTGAATGAGAAGATGCATACAATTTTCTAGGCTGGAGTTACATAGAGGACAAATTGGATCACAAGCAATGTTCCTAGCAATTAAGGGTTCTTTAGTTTTAAGCCCATTGTGCAAAGCCATCCAAAGACAAATAGAGTCCTTCGTACCGAATGGCACTGCTCCAATTAACAAAAATAAGAGAAGGCTACGAAGAGGACTTGAGAGAGAAGGTCCCAATCTCAATTGCTGTCCCAATAACTTCATCTTTAAAATCTGAGGAGACTTTGCCTAAATTTGCTATCATATGAAAAATGTCCATCAACTGAGGTGAAGTAGTGGTGGGAATCATGCAGCAGCACCAATATTTCATTGGGGACAGATTCGTGGGCCACATGTGGGACCCAAAAGGGGTCTAGAGATTTTCTTATTTTTAATTGTTATTAGTTTCTACTTTTAGTTGAAGAATTGTAATTAGGAATAGCCTTTTAATTTCTTTAGTTTCCTAGTTTGATTAGGTTTTCCTTAGCCCCTAAGTTTCTTTTATTATTTGAATGGCATTGTAGATATCAATAATCTCAGAGTTTGAGTTGAATCTAATTTTCCCTTGTGGAATTTATTGTTGGAGAGTGGTCTTCATCGTGTGATTGTTTATGTGGAAGCCCATTATTGTGCTCGGCACCTACGATCCAAATCCTAACCCTAGGATTTGCATCACTAGACCAGCAATGGAAGTAGCAGAAATTGGGTCAGAAAAGTCCATAGCAAAGGATGGGTCTGGACTCTAGAGTTGGGGTGAAGAGGGTATTCCAACCCTTTGAATTATTTGGATCTTGTTCTTCAATGCCTGAAAAAGTACTAACCTTGGAGGTAGCAATTTTACCTTGTTGGGCGAGAAGCTGAGCTTGCATGTTTTGCTTCTGAGGATTGCCTTTGGAGCTTGAGGATGAATTCCCAGTTGCAACTTTTAACAGTTTTCTGGTTTGAAGTGTTGGGTTCTGTAATGGGACCCGAGCCCAGCTTACTAAAAGATTGGTGGGGACCGTTTTTTGAAGTAGGGGTTTCTTTATGGAAAAACACTCAAATTTTGAGCGGGCCTCCTGATTTTTAAACGAAGGCCTCCTTTTGGGAAAGTTCTAAAGTGCCCTGGTTTTTTGAGAAATTACCTGTCTACCATTGTCTTCTCTGAGTTTTTCTGTGTTTTGGATCCTCCTTTGTGTTTAAAGCTTTCTACAGCTGGTGTCCAGGGAAATCTTGCATCGCTAGGTTACACGAGTTGACTATGCTTTCCTTCGTGATGTTGAAATCCTGAATGAAATCAATCTAGATGCTGTTTGTGTGGGGTTTGAACCAGAAGAGTTAGTCTCACTCAGAGTTAAAGAACCTCCAGTTGCTGGGATGGATTCAGCACTAGGATTTGAACTTTTGATGGTCTCTGAGTTGGCAACATTAAATCCAGAATCAGCAGGCTGGCCATTAATTCCTTCCTGCCCTGAGGAAATTATGCTAGAGGCAGCAGTAACTGCTGTCTTTTCATCTCAGATTTTCTGCTTTGCTGTTGCAATTAAATCCTCAGAAATGAATACCGGTAAATCATGAAGATGATTCCTCTTTATGTCGGTGCAAATGAGGCTCATATTCAGATCACCTTCACCAGGGAAAGACATAACCCTTGCATAGGAAATTTTGAACTGTTCCAGATCACTTGAAGCAGCCCCTTTATGTTTGGGAGGAGTTTTTTTTATTCTTCCCTCATGTGGCTGCATGGAGGAGGGAACGGGGGATGGAAGGGAAGGGCAGGGGCCAGATAGGGTGGAGCTAGAGAAGGAGAAAGAAAAAGAGCTTGGAAACCCCAAATTTACAATAGGACTACGCCCTCTAATTAATTAAATTTTTACCTTGTGAATTTTCATTTTCTTTTTGTTATTTTTTGATTGTGTAGTCTTTGTTTTTCCATCTTCTTTTAATAAAATTTCCCTGTTCGATAAAAATAAAGAAATTAAGGGCCTGTTTGTTTTTATTAAGAATACATAGGAAATGCATACCATAAGTAGTTAAAAATGACGATCAAAGGTGAATTTTTAAGACTGAGCATCAAATAATCTTTCCTTTTAGTGAAATATAATCAAAAGAAGGGAAATGAATACCCAGTCACCACCCTAGTTAATTCAATACCAAGGAAAGTGAGGCTTCTATCTACATTTCCACCTTATCCCTCACCCCTTGCCTCTAATAATCCTTTGGTTGAGTTAATTTCATCATGAATTCCTAAATCCGGCTTCCGCTTCTACTATCAATAAATATTTTGGAATTAGAAATCCAAACAACTGTATTGCGTAACCTGTTTAAAAAATTGTATGTTACGGTCATATATGATTTTTGTGTATGATTGAAATTAACTTGTTTGAATAAATTATTATTACAGGAAGTTCAGCATGCTACTGAAGCCATGAAGAGTCTTCAGGACAGTTTGCTGCCATCGTCAGATCGTGGTGGCATGCATGTGGAGTATCCTTTTATATATATATATATTATTTTTTATAATCTGAAGCTATCTTATGTCAATTCACATCTTCAGATCTTTTTTTTTTTTTTTTTTGCCTTTTTCTTTTTCTCCTGCAAAACACATGGCTGAAAGTGTTATTCTTGACTGAGACTGTTCAGATATGCCAGAGCTAAAATGAGGAAGCACTAGGAAAGATTTGCAGAGTTGAGCTATATATGTCGGCAGTGTTCCAATTATCAATGATATTTCTAGATGATGTTGACATTGGCAAATGGCCCATTTGGTTGATTATGCCAGGTTTCGATGAATGCTTTTAGTCAACTACTACAATTGGAATAGTAGCCTGTCAATTTAGTGGACTTCATATGAGATACCTCTGAAACCGAAGAGAGCCGCAACTTAATTGTTAGGAACAAGGGATATGTGTCTTTCTATTGTTTTGTTTTGCTTGGGGTTTGGAGTGATTCAGTTCTATCAAGTCATTCGTCATCATCACCCCCTCCTTATCCATTTTTGCTGAATCAAAAACATTCTTTTACAGCTGACATTGCATTTGAGACTAGTGTCAGGGTGGGGTGCACCGCGCAAGCTAGGAAAGATGGGTGGTACAGATTGAAGTGTGATGGTGCAGATTGATTTTTTTTTTGAATGGCCTAGAGTATTATTCCCCGATAGCCCAACCTAGAGGTTTTGATGTCGGGCCTAGATGTACAACCGGTTCCAGAGGGCAAGGACTATTCCCTGGGTAATACGAAGTGGCCCAACACCATGTGCACCTGATGATGCATTGGGAGGATTCGATATCAATACCTCTGGATGGTGACCGTGAAGGCCTAACACCAGGGTGGGTGTTTGTGGTGACTCATAATTTCAAACATGAGTCTTTTGATATTACAATTGAAAAGATCTCTCTCTGAGCGCACATGCTCAGTGTAATGGAATGTAAAAGAAAGAAAACCTATCCTTTTGTCAACAATAAAGCACAGAATCGCGGACATATACAAGCAATGTAAATATTTTTTTTTTTTTTTTTTTTTTTTTTGGGGCCTGCTACGTTGGTAGGGCTCCTGGTCTTGTGTGATACTGTGGATAATAGACTTTCAAGGCCACAGGGCATGTGTGTGAAACCAAAGGTGCCAGCCAACCAATACCACTCAACCATGAGTGTGTTGGGGAGCCCCACTTGTATTCTTGACAAAATCTATTTTTGGAATCCACTGAACCGAGTAGTACATGTCATATTTGAATTCGATTTTCTCAGGTTACTTATTAGTTGAGTTGGATCTTAAAACTAACATAAAGAGTCCATGTCAGATATGCACATGCATCCAAATCCAATCTATAAAAGTTGTGTCCCTAATTGCACAACAAAATTTTGAAACTCATCCAAAATGACTGATAAGATGAATCTGATTATTGACAGAGATGGCTGATATCAGTGGGGGTTCCGCGTGATCTGATCATCTAATATGATGAAATTTGATTATTGATAGATGATTAAGATTAGTGGGTCCTGCAACATGTATACATGTGGGCAATGCTAGAAAACTCATGGGGAGGAGTTTTCTTATAACAAATGCCCCTCCCAAATGGGCTTACTATGATGCATAACAACCATGAAATGCCGTTGAATGGGAAGATCTAGGTGAGACCCTGGCTACATGTAAAATTTCAATTCAATTGTAAATAGAAGTTGAATGAGTGCTAAATTTGGGCTCTCTCTATTTATGGCATGGGGAGCTACGGTGCGTGAAAAGACTGAATTGACTCAATGGTGGGCTATATGCTTCAAAAAAAAGAAAAAAAGAAAAAGAAAATAGAGGAGCAAAATGGGGCATTTTGTAAAAGGAGAGCTTGTGAGAGAAACACGCACTAGTTATCAAGTGGACTAAAAACTTCGAGTGAACTATAAGTTCCGCATAGGGATCCACCAAGTTTGCACCCATCCGAAAGGATTGTACCATTGAATTGCTTGCTCACCAATTCAAATGGACTAAATTTTTGGGCTACCAATGATTGGGGTTA
The DNA here is from genome assembly GCA_038049695.1 of Cinnamomum chago. Classification (NCBI taxonomy): domain Eukaryota; kingdom Viridiplantae; phylum Streptophyta; class Magnoliopsida; order Laurales; family Lauraceae; genus Cinnamomum; species Cinnamomum chago. The sequence continues at coordinate 14,154,701 of CP142451.1, forward strand.
TGATGATTGGATGAGGCTAATCTTTTGCCTAGAAAATGAGCTTAGGCAGATCTTCAAATTCCCTTTACCTCCCATCCCCATGTGGGCCCTAAAATAAGGTGTGCACTGAAATCCAGTACGCAACGCATTAGATTTGCACCCATCTAAATGAATGTTGGATTGATTGTTTAAACTTTAATTTTATCTAAAGCCATTAAAATTACGGGACACGATCAAAATGTTATGATGATCTAATAATATACAAATTGGCAGGTCGCTTTTGGATCTTTGAATCCCCCACCTCCCCAGGCGGGCCCCAGCATCCACACAGTTAAGTTTGCCCCTATTATAGGGGCAATCTGGTAACTTCATTTAAAAATGATAGACCAATAAAATCGAGCGGATGAAGCTGCGAATCAATCTCGTATTTTCTCCTTCCCCAAATTCTACGCTTTCTATCATGCTTTCTCCAAAACCCTAGGGTTTCGAAACAGCACCTGATCTAGGGTTAGGGTTTTGCACGGGCCGCGATGGAATTGCAGTCGATAGAAGGCTAGGGTTCCGCCACCCTTCCTCCCTCCCTCCTCCGCCAGAAATGGCCACCGCTAACCCCTTCGACATCCTCGGAGAAGACGACAACGACGATCCCTTGCAGCTGATCGCCAAGCAGCAGCAGCTGCAGAAGAAGATCTCCGACAAGAAATCCGCCGCTCCTCCGACGCCGGCCAAGCTCCCCTCCAAACCCCCTCCTCCGTCACAAGCAGGTAATTTCGTTGTAACCCTAATCGCTTTTCTTCCCCTTCTCTGATTTTGGCTCGGATCGGGGTTTCGGATGTAGCGTGTGTTGCGGATTTACGCTTCGAATCGGAATTACTGTCGTTGATTGCGGTTCTGCTCTTATCGAGGCCCGGGTTTAAGATTCGGCCGAAACTGTCGAAGTTTTCGGACACTGAGTAAACTTGAAAGTGTTTTTGTTTTTTTTTTTTGGTCAATTTAATCACATTTAGATGCTATTGTTTTTACAGTTTAATTTAGATTCAAAAGCCCGATTTTGCATTTTCGGAAAATTTACCAGTTTGTTTCATGTAATTGAATTCCTAGGAATTCTAAAGACTTGTATTTCTGAAAGTGGTGGTCAAATTGAGGAAACAAAGGTAAATATCCAAAAATGATCATCATATAATCTCCCTTCTAATGGAAGATGAATACTTGGCTATCGCGGTAGTAATTCAAACTTCTCTAATGTTCCTTTGCTGGGATCCCATTTGATGTGTTCAATTCCTTGCAAACAAACTGGCTCTTAAAGGAAAAAGAGGAGAGAGGAGGATTTAGAACCTTGGGTAAAGCTTAGAACATCTGATGGATCTATTTTGTGGTGATTATGGTATGTAGAACAATGGGAGCATAAGTTATGGGCTTTGTTTGTTGCTATAATGCTGTTTCTCTAATGCAATTTCTGCTCAAGTGTGCTAGTAATATGTGCGCGTGCATGTGCATTGGAAATCTTCTTTCTATTTATTTCCTTTGTTTTATTTTTTCTTGACAGTGAAGGAGGCTGGGAAAGAGTCTGCTGCGGCTCCCCGCGGTGGTGGGCGTGGTGGAGCTCCACGCGGAAGAGGTGGTCGTGGGGACAGACCGAACAGGGATTTGGGGAGCGATGGCACTGTTGCTGGGATTCAGGGAGGAAGCGGGGAAGATAGAAGGTCGAGCAGGCCTTGGGATAGTGGGCGTGGGGCGTATGGTGGCCCACAACGGCCATTCCGTGGTGGCCGGCGTGGTGGCTATGGGAATGGAGAAGCTGGAGGTGACTCTGAGCGTTCTCCAAGTAGGCAGTTTGAGCGTCGTAGTGGGACGGGCCGCGGGTATGAGATGAAGCGTGAGGGGGCAGGCCGCGGTAACTGGGGTGCGCCAGCAGATGATGAAGTACTCACACAGTTAAGTTTGTAGCTATTTTATCTTTGTTGGTAGTGCTTGAGTTTGATTGTTGTTGAACTTTGGAGTTGCAATATATGAAGTTATGCTTACTTTGTGAAAGGCTAATGAATTAGGAAACCTGAGGAGATTGCGAATGCAGAAGATAAGGTATTGACTTCTGAGAATCAACCGGAACTCGAACATAAAGTGGCTTCGGATGTGAATAAGGAGAATCCAGTAAATGATGCTGAAGAAAAGGAGCCGGAGGACAAGGTAAATGTGCAATTCTTTCTTGAGTTTATTTTATCTTCTTTTGTTGCGTTTGGTGGATTCATTTCATGCCTTTGATTGCCTTGGAAATGTTCAGATTTTTTTGGGTATTTCCTGGTCAAAGTTCAGAGAAATTTTGTTGCACTTCACTAAAACTTTCATGTACTGTGGCTTGGTCATCATAACATATTTGATCGACCAAAGACTAGTGTGGTTCATTGTTTGTTGGGAGGATCCCCTTAAGTGATTGTTTCAAGAGATCCCTTGGCAATCTACAATTTATCAAAATACAGGCAATGTGGTAGCCAACCCATTCATACCAAGGAATCAGACCAATGAAACCTCACACAAGTTCTAACTCAATTGTGCCTAAACAAGTTTGAGAAGGGAAATATCTTTGGTGCAGGACGAGGGATTGGTGGGAACTTATCACACCTGGGATAGGAGAGGAGTGGGAAGGGGGCAGATCCAAGCACCACGGGATCTGAAATATTCCATGATTTGGTCAACATAACAATACATAGACTCTCTTGACTCTTGCAGCATAATGATAGGATTCAAACTCCTTTTGCAAGTAGGAAGGAATAGCCACTTTTTTTATGTGTTTCTAAAAAACTAAAAAGCACAAGTATGTACTAAAACACTCGAAAAAATTTGTGAAGAAATGACTCTCAGGACTTTCTAGTAAAAGGACTCTGACAGTGGTAGAGGCATTTCACTTCCCAGGGGATGACAGGGGGTTGATCCCTGGTATTATAGGATAGATCCACATTACTGTACCACTGATCTAATGTAGCAAAGAGGCATCTATTAGAGTTACTTCTCTAACAAAGCTGGTCTCTATTCAAAAGTAAAAGAAAGGACCTGTATGACCCTTGAGAAAGTGGCACACAAAATCCTTTATTCATTTGAAAGCATGGCACCATTTATTTTGATGTGGTTTCCATTATTGGTTTCTTAAACCTTGGTCTGCGTGATCTCCCCCAGCTTGAAAGAACTTGACATTGAGTTGTGTATGTAGTTGACCTACAGTTGATTAGCTCATCTGTTGCTGGTTGGATGTAGGGCATGATTTGTTTTTCCATGTAAAAATAGAATGGAGGCAACACGCTTCTGATGGCTCGGATATTCTTTGGAACTCTATAGGACCATTGCTGTTGATCTAACTATCAAACTATTAGCAGTCACCACCAATGATTTGTCTTTGTTTTGGTTGCCAATCTAGATCATCAAAAAGATGAAATTGTTTTTTTAATAACACAGATGAAATTGCTGGAAACTGAGATCCCAATGTGTGGATCTTCTTTTAGTCCCTTTTTTATATGAATGATTCACTGATCCATCTACTGAAATCTTCTGGTTTAGTTGTTTCATTTGATCGCCATGATCTTTTGAATGATTGGTCTTCACGCTTTCTTTATCAATTGAATCTGTTTGTAGTGGCCAGGAGTCTTCATATCATATTGCTTGTCCTTTTGAGATGGCCTCTTTTCTATCTCATATGTAGAACCTTCTAAGTCTTTGCCACTGATGTCAATTTTGGTTCGGTTCGCCTGAACCAAATTCATGGATTTCTTCTTCTTCTTCTTTTTTATTTTTATTTTTTATAATTACCCTTGAAGCTTGAGGGCATATAAGACATGTTACTAACTTTTAAAGACTTAATAGGGCAAAACACAAGTTCTCCTCACCATTACCCCACCCATTTTCAATGTCATTTACAAGCTTCTCATTGTCTTCACCATCTTCATTTCTTTTTTTCTTTCATTTTTTGTGTGTTAAATCCATCAATGGGGCTTACATGTGAATCCATCACTATAGATTTATCAAAGGGGCACGCGTACAAAATAAAGCTTTATTATTTGGATTTCTTTTCTATTTGAATGATATGTTTTGGATTCTTGAATAATGTCTTATAAATTATTGGTGATTCCGAATTGTTCCCAAGTCCTATCTGGTTGATCCCTGTCCTGACCTAAAAATTGCTTGTGGTAGCATTCATGTGCAAGGGAAGGCCCCTACAAGGACCACAGGATGGCCTGGGGGGACAACTGCATAAAATCTCTCCCCTTTGAAACAAGCCTGTACACACCCCACTCCACCCCCCCTCCCTCTTTGAAACAAGCCTGTACCCTTGAAGAGAGTCTTTCCTAAAGGAGGCAGATACACCTAAAAACCCCAGAAAAGTGCAAGAACTAGTGCATAGGTGCATTGTGTGAATGGTGATCAATTGATACATTGTCAAATCCTACATAACGAAGGTGCATAGTTTTCCAGCTCAGTGGATTGCTGGTCAACTTGACCAGGTGGGTTTTTTACTTTTTTTTGTTATAGAGACATTTCCGTTGACTAAAATAAAGAAGAACATGTAGAAGGTTGAAGGTTCCATTAAAATATATTTTTTCTCATAAACGTAGCAAAAGGGTACAGTTTTGACACGTCAGATTCTTGAGTTTGACTCAGTGAACTTGTCTCAAGTACACCTAGTCAAAGAGTTCCTTATTCATCCAGCAGGTCAACTGAGTGGAGTGAGTTCTTTGTTGACCTGGTGGTCAACTGAGTCTAAAACTTCTTTGTTAACCTCGTGTTGATTGAATTTAGGGCTAGTGAACCAGCCTAGTTGACATCGCTAACTTCCTAGTCGACTTGCTGGGTCGGAAGTCGAAACACTATCCATTGTTAAAGCTTCTCATTGGTCGGTGACAGAAAGCCTTTTGATATAAATCCTGTCCATACTAGATAATGGGACAGGTCTGGAGAGGGAGAACTGAGGCATTAAAAGAAAAATGAGTGAAAAACTCCCTTTAGAATGAGACGTTTGTAGAGGGAGTAGCTAATTAGAAGGTGGCTTAGCAAAGTATCAAAGAAAGTTCAGCTGGTTAGCGACATTGTGTATTGGTGCTTGAGTTCAAGATTCAAGTCTCTATAGAGAGGAAGGTTTTGCAGAGAATTCACCACTGTATCTCTCTCTAAAAAGAAAAAAAAAATTTGTGCCATTTCCCGTGCTTCATATATTGTGTAATTTGCCCACTGCTGCATGCATACCCTTCTTTTGTCATTTCCATGTTGCATTTGTTCATCTTTGTCAATTCATTTGCCAAACGTTGTTATTTCTCATCTGCTAGGCATTTCTATGATTGTTTATAGATCTGGCCACTGCATTGACCATATAGCAGCGGATGACAAATCTGAAAGTATTGGGTTTCTAAATATGGCTTTGTATGGGTTTTCATACTTGTATTACATTGGGGTGTTTTTGTGTAGGATGCTCTTTAAATGTGGTTTTTTACACTAATGTGCCCATTTGGTACCTTTGCTGTGCAGGAGATGACCTTGGATGAGTATCAGAAAATACTGGAGGAGAAGCGCAAGGCTTTAAATGCAACAAAGACTGAAGAGAGGAAGGTTGATTTGGACAAAGACCTTGAGTCCATGCAGCAGCTTTCAATCAAGAAGGGAAATGATGACGTATTTATAAAGTTGGTAAGGTTGCCTCTCTCTGTTGGCCCCTTTCATTCAGTACATTGAAGTGTTGGTTTCTGATGTGGTGATTGGATCATCAGGGCACCAACAGAGATTTGGGAAAACGTAAAGAAACTGCTGTGAAAAAGGTATATTTGAGCTTATGTTATTGATCTCTCTGTTCTTTCTTTGCTGTACTGTTTCTATATTCATTGGTGACTCTGACCATCTGAGATTTTCAGTCTGTTAGCATCAATGAGTTCTTAAAACCAGCTGACGGAGGAAGATTCCATAGCCCAAGAGGTCGCGGCCGTGGCAGGGGGCGTGGTGATCAAGGATCATTCAGGGGTTTTACCAGTGACAGCACGAGCGCACCAGCTGCAGCACCCTCTATTGAAGATCCAGGACAGTTCCCGACATTGGGTGGGAAATAATTGTGATCCCTCTCTCATCATATTCTCTTCCATTTCTTATTTGGGAGAGTTGATGTCAGGATCTAGAAAATAATTGCCTGTGTCTAAACAGACGTTTATCTACCATGATGTATCATGCCTATAGCACTGCCTCATTGTATGGCTATCTATTTAACTTACGCTCAACAATTTTGATTAATCCTTTTAATATGTTCTGCTCACTTGTGAATTCTGCTCTGCTCCCAAATAAATGGCAAATAAATGGTCGCCAGAAGCAGGACTTGGCCACTTTCATAGACTTTTTGGTTTTCTTATTTTATTATTTATTGGTGCTCCTGGTTAGTGGGACTGAAATCAGCCTACCTTCCCAGGTTTTATCTCTGCACAATCATGTGAAACTAGTGCCAATGCAACTGAGCACCAAAGTGTGCAGGAAACGACTTTCAATTTGGTGATGTTGCAAATCTAGAGGCTCCCGGCCATCAGTGTCAGTGACTGCTCTGCACCTGCTCTCGTTAGGCAGAGAGATTTCGTTGGAAGGCAAAGCTTGCCCACAGGGGTAAATGGCATGCCAAGTAAAACAAAGATGCTACAAGCAAAGCTAGGGGCTTGTTTCTTTGCATTAGAAACACATAGGGACTCAATACATGAGAACATTATGGTTTTTTTTTCTTAAAGCTGTCAAAGATGAAGATCAAGGAAGTTGGGCTGTGAATACATAGTCTTTTGGTCTTCATTTTTGACTGCTTTAAAAATTGCATACAAACAGGCTAAAGAGAAATGTCTTAAAACAGACTAGCATTTGACTCCTCCCCTGCTAGAAGATGGGCCTTATAGTTTGCACTTTGCAATATATGATAAAATGAAGCATCGAGACAATGAGCTAGGTTCCAGTGCCCTTCATTGTTTTTTCAGGGGCTAAAGAAGCACTTAGAAAGCCAAAGAATGGCACACATGGACACTCGCACCACAAGGCTAATATTGTAGGTCTCTTGAAGCACGTTCTAACATTTCTGCTTCGAGGACAGAGTATCAGCGTCAGAAAAAGAGAAAGAAGATTGGCATTGTTGTACTATTGCGATGAACCTGAAGAGTGGATATTGATGAGAAGGCAATTTTAATCCAGTCTATAACGAGTATTGAAATATCAATATATGTACGGCAGAGACTCAACTCTCTTTCCATTTTTCCATTGTAGCCTCTGTAAAGCAGCCCTCATGTCCAACATTAACAAACGAAAAAAAAAAAAAAAGAGTGTTTTTTTTTAGAGCATTAGGATGAACTCCCACTAATACAGCCACCAACCAATCAAAAGCTAGGGCTCTTGGGGAGCTGGAACTCTCAGTAAGCTACAAGAGAGCATCTTAATCCCTTGATTAGTATCTCCCAAGCTGCAAGGTTGTGAGTGATGACCACTTGAAAAAATGAGGGTTAGTTACATATATTGCCAACCATCCCTCAATCATAGGAAAAGTTCAATTATTGACCCATCAGAATGCCTTCCATCTTTTGCTCCAGGCCTTTCTTTTTCTCCCCCATCTGGCTAGAGATGGCAGACCACTCTTTGGTTTTGCACTACCATCTAAAGGAGGGCGAAACACGGAGATACTACTTCATCCAATTCACATTCGCCACCTATACAAAATCTTATGTCAGACGATTCGCCCAATCACATTTTTGTCCCGATACTCAATCAAACAGTGGTACCCACTTTTTATATATTGAAACTTCAGGATATGTCAATGAATGGAATGCCATTTATCTTTAATAGTTCAGATGATCTCTATGTGAGCCTCACTCGAATTCCAGGAAAGTGTTGCACAGATAATATGTAATAGCCGGGACAAAGGATGGGCCCCCTCATTCTGCCCACTCATTCTGAAACTTTATAATAGTGTTCGAGGGGATGAAATTCATTTTGAATGACCTCATGATCTCTATATAGGTGGGAAAAGGGTTAAATGGTCTCCTTGTAATTAGACAGAGGGCGGTAATCCAAAGTTGATCTAGATGTCTATACCCTATACCAAATCTTTATCATGAAGGTTGTAGATGCAGCGGAAGCAGGTTTTTAATAGGTGGTTGCTACAAACGCGGTAAGAACTGCGTCGGCTTGAACCAGGCACTAGATGTGGAGATCTGTGACTGTCTACAAGAGATCAGTCACATGTGATTCACTCTTCAAGATCCAAGGGCAATGATGGATACCCTGGATGTGGAAGATGATGATGGAGAATAGTAGATCTAGTGGAAGATGTATTGTTGAAAGTTGGTGCTAACTATTATTCTCATGTCTATATATGTAGAGCCCTTTGGCTAATGGGTGATAAGATCTCCATTCAAATTCGAATTGAGAGATGATGAGGATAATAGGTTGGATCAAACTCTCTCAATTTGAATTTAAATGGAGATATTATAAGGATAGAGAGTTGGATAAAACTCAAACTATTTTTATCCATGTAACCATGAGATTTCTTGTGAGGGGTGTATCTTTGTGAGTGGGGTCCACCCACATGTAAATACAAGTGGGCCCATCACAAATGCCAACATCTCCCACTTGCACCGAACAAGCTTCATCCCATTAGATTACTAATTTCCATTATCAAATTCCACAAAGTAAAAATGGATCTGAAGAGTGGGACCTCCACGATGCCTATTCACGAAGAGAATGTATACTAAGTCGCCATCTGACTAGAATACACCAACTCACCGACACATCAGTTTGCCCTAGACACTCGCATGACTACACCGGATTGGATATCGACTCATACCCTTGAGTCGTGTTCAACCCACATACGTGCTTATTCAACTTATCGAGTAAAACAAACTCTTTACAAACATTTCTTTTTATAAAATAAGATATCTAAATTATATATATAATTTAAAAATTATTTGTCTTAAAATTTTAAAAAACTCAATATAGCCCGGGCTGATAAGTATCGTAAGCACGTATAAACTAGAGTGTGATGTCAATGGGTCTTCCCATGGACTTACGAGGGTCAGAATCAACCAAGCAGCTTTCTTAGCACGGCGGCTCGTAGGCTCCTATGTTGCCGTGGCACAATCGCAACTAAAGTAGCAACATCGATCTCATCTTTCCAACGTAGAGGTTGGCACAAGAGCACAAGAGCATCAAGAATTGGTTCACACAATTACCAACTCCAAGCTCAAGAGACACCTACGGTACTAACTCTCGCACAGCAAACAAGATTCTAGAGTATTATCCCATTGCTCGTAGGTAGGCCCTTAAACACGCATGTCTGAAGACACACGTCGCAGTGTGAAAATGCATTAGCTTCAAAACTGAGCCCATGCCTCATTTTTGTGGGAAATCAAAAACACTGACGTGATTGTGATTAGCTAGGCTGGGCTCGGACTAGGGCTGTAAACGGGTCGGTTCCGGTCTGGGTCCAGGGTGGAACCGGAATCGGACTTGGTTCGGAACCAGAACCGATAATATTAATGAGAACCAGAACTAGAACCGGAACCATTTGTGAGGCGGGTCTGGTTCCGGTTCCGGATATGAAATGTAGAAAAGAAGAAACCCTAATGTAAAAAAGTAGAAAAGTAAAAAGGATTCTGTTTTCACATACTAAAGTTACCTTATGTTAGTGTATATTAGATCGAGTCCTGGGTCTATGGGTCTGAGCCACTGTGGATTCGGAATCAGAACCGTTTAGGTATCGGTTCCAAAAAAAAGGATTCGGAACTTAAACCATTTGCTTATTGGGACCAAAATAAGGACCCAGACCTCGAACCTAACGGGTCAGAACCTTTGGGTAATTGGAGAATCGGAGACCCATTTACAACCCTAGCTTGGACCATTAACATATTGGCTTCCAAAAGTCGTTGGTATTGGGCCTAGTTTTATTACAAGTAGATTACTGTGGAGCCTACATATTTCTTTTCTTTTGTTTAATCTGGTTGTGGGGCCCAGGGAGATAACCTGATGACTTATCGGGACCATGGATCTGGTAGAAGGGCCCCTAGGTGACCATGATAGGTAGGGTTGATCTCAAGGTTTGATCAGTGGGACCCACTTCTCAAGTTTTCATTCATGGCGTGAAACTATACATACAGAACTCTCTGTTCTTTTAAATACCGTGGAAACTGTTGTGTGTGGAGGGGGAAGCGTACAGTTGACCTGGCACATGTATTGGAAGGAGTTTTTCCCCATGTGACAAGCATTTAATGCTTTAAATGCTTTCAAGGTATTACAATGCCCTCCTTTATGTTTTTAGAATTTAGAATAAGGGCCTTAGTCTTTAGTAAACCTGATTGGGGCCCTTATGACTTTTATTCTTGAAAATATGCTAAAATGGGATCCTAAGCTTTCTCAATTGATTTAGTCAAATTATTGTTTTTTTCCAGAACTCTATTAGAATATTGTAGTTTTTTATTTGGAAGTTGAGACCCGGGTTAGTTATTTGGTTTATGCACCAAATAGGGTCCATAAGTTATGGGCCTTGAATTAGCATATGCTTAATACCATTTGGGCCATAACCAAGTCCCGATGGACCATAACCTTTTTTTTTTTAATCTCCCTGTTAATAATTTATTATTCAAATAGGCTATGATGGATTGAGTAGTTATGGTGCCTATACTTACTCCTATCTACTATGTTTTGAGCACTAAATTATGTATCATGTTATGTGTTCATGATGGGTTTTCTTCATAGCATTATTTGGATTCACATATTCTTTTTTGGGCCATATTATAGTGTTTTATGGCCAGTCCCTATGATTTCAAGCAAGCTTAATAGGATGAAGACCACCGAGTTGCACCAATTGTGCTATTTGATCGAGTCAATTCCGAGAAAAGCCTTGTCCCACTAAAGGGAGGCAATCTATGTTCGAGGAAAGCGAGACCATTGTGACCCCACCGCTTTCCTGGGGGCTCACTTGATTGATTTGATTTCATAAGACCGAATTGAAGGCTTAGGTGCAATCTTCAACTAGTTGAGCATTTCTTTGTGGGACCCTTCGATATGCGGGGGATAATAAACTATTTACAACTTTTTTCCTATTAAAAGGATTGACATCATTAAAAAAAATGTTATTTGTAGTACTCTTTTGCATCTTTATAATTGCATAAGCATCAAAGTATTAGATTGCATGATGCTATCAAATCATCCTTGTAATTACGATAATTGTTTTTGATTGCCCCGAATTAGCCCTAGGCATGAAGGGTTTTCACTACAATGTCCTAATTCTTGGAATGATTTGAGTGCAAAAAAGACAATCGATACGTATGTGTGCGTTGCCAATGTTGTGCATTCATTGATCATTATATTTTTTTTAATCTTATTTATTTTTCAGTGATGGCTTCCAAAAATATCATTGCTGACCTTAATAAGGGAGATAAGTTAGATGGTAATAACTATGATAAGTGGTACCGGACCATGATTTACTTGTTCGATGAACAAGAGGTCACGTATACCTTGGAATCAATTAAGACCCGACCCGAATTAGCAAATGATGCTGCACCCATGCCTGCATTGAATGATTTTGAGAAATGGGATGAAGATAATCGGACCGCTCGCAACATTATGTTGAGTAGTATGCATTTTGAATTGGTTTCCACTTATAAAATCTACGGTACGGAGAAGGAAATGTGGGATGCCTTGAAATCAGAATATGGTGAAATTACCACCGATAAGACCCGTGTAATGACCATGGAATTTGATGCATATAGGATGGCCTCAAGTGTAAACCTCAGGGACCACCTTCGCAGAATGAGTCAAATGATTGCGGATCTTGCAGGGGCAGGAAATGTACCAACTGAGGACCAAAAGATCATCACAGTCTTGCGATCTTTACCTGATTCTTGGCGCACAATAAAACAAATTTTGACTCACTCTGAGGCAGTCAAAACTTTTAAGGATCTGTGTCGCCATCTCGAGCTCGAAGCCCAAAGAGTTCAAGTAGAGATTGCTGGACAAGCACTATTTGCAAAACAACAGCCTATATCAGGGTCGGGGACTAAGGGGACCAAACGTAAACGTAAGTTTCAAAATGAGACTTTTCCAAATGGGGCAGACCGCCAAAAGAAGCCTAAATAGGACCAGCATGCACCTAAACAATACCAAAAGAAGCATCAGAAGCGTAACAAGCCCAGAGACTTAGCCAAAACCAAATGCTATAAATGTCAGGAACTTGGCCACATTGCTAAAACTTGCCCCAAGCGAAATACGGTAACCACCCTACCTTTGTCACTCTTTGGTTTGCTCCGAAGCACTTTGTGTGGATGAAAGTTCTAATGGATGGATAATTGATTCAGGGGCAACCAAGCACGTGACAAAGGATAGGAGTGGTTTTCGGGAGTTCCAATCAATAGATGTCGGTTGCAACAAGCTCTATATGGGAAATAATTCTTCAGAAGACGTATTGGGAATCGACGATTATTTTCTTCCTACGTCTACAGGAAAAACTATGGTGCTCCATGAGACACTTTTTGTACCTGGCATGAGGCGGAATCTCCTCTTTGTTTGTCGACTCGCGAGGGACGATTTTGATTTTCGTTTTACTAGGGATAGAGTTTCCATCAGAAAAAATAGTTCTACTTATGCGTGAGGTTTTATTGTAGGAGACTTACATGTTTTGGATTCCAATAATTCTATGGTTGTATTTTCTGATTCATTTATGGTGCATGACACAAGTTCCAAATCTATTAAGCGGCATGCTCGATTGGGCCACATAGGAAAAGACCGGATGATTCGATTGGCTAGGGAAGGACTGCTTGGATCTCTCACACAAGCACAGTTGCCCACATGTGAATCTTGTGTGACAGGCAAAGCAACAAGAACACCTTTTCCAAAGGCCGAAAGATCCAAGGCCACCCTTGAAATCATCCACTCTGACATTTGTGGACCAATGAACGTGGCAAATAGACAAGGAACTCGTTATTTTATTACTTTCATTGATGATTACTCTCATTATGGTCGTGTGTTTTTTATTTCCCACAAAAAATGAGACAATTGATTTTTTCAAAGTTTTTACAAAAGAAGTTCAAAATAAGTTTGACAAAAACATCAAGACCCTTATGACCGATCGAGGTGGAGAATACACTTCGGAGATTTGTAAAAGTTTTTGCATGGAAAATGGAATTTCTCGTCAACTGACTATGGCCTACACCCCACAACAAAATGGAGTTGCAGAAAGACGAAATAGGACCCTATTAGACATGGTTAGATCAATGATGGCTCATGCGAACTTACCTGTCGCCTTTTGGGGAGATGCGTTATTAACTGTAGCTTCTATATTAAATACAGTTCATTCTAAGTCTGTTCCAAAGACTCCGTATGAGTTGTGGACCAGTAGAAAACCTACCTTGGGAGACCTACGCCAGTGGGGTTCTTTAGGGCATGTCATTATTCCGCATCCTAATAAATTGGAGCGTAAGACGATTTCAAGTATCTTTGTGAGATACTCTGAATTGTCAAAAGGATACGTTCTAGTTCATGAGGATGTCAATGACATATTAATTGAAGATTTCTTTGAGTTTCAATATCCTGAAAAGAAGAAGACAAGGGTGTCCATTGAACTCTTTGAAATGGATGACTTCTCCTACGAAGGAGAGCCAACACCACTTGCTGGTCTTAGTGGGAAAGATCCTATGGAGCCACAGGCAAGTGGGAGTGATCATGATGCCCTTTGTCGTTCTTCTCGTGGATTAATCCAAAGAAATATTTTGAAATAAAGGGAACTTCTTATGCATGTATTGTAACTGACGAGGACGAACCATGTTCTTATCAAGAAGAAATGGAATCGATAAACTCGAAGGAATGGATGTTCGCGATGAATGATGAGATCCACTCTATGCGCAAGAACCATGTATGAGATCTTGTGGATCTTCCCAAGGATAGGAAAGCCATTACCAATAAATGGGTTTTGAAAATTAAGCGAAAAGCCGACGGTTCCATTGACAAATTTAAAGCTAGGCTTGTGGCTAAGGGGTTCACACAGAAAGAAGGTATGGATTAAGAAGAAACGTTTTCCCCTGTGGTGAGATTTTCTTCTGTCCGCATGATCTTATCTATTATGACCCACATGGATTTAGAACTACACCAGATGGATGTTAAGACCGTTTTTTTAAACGGTGATCTTGAGGAAGAAATATACATGAAACAACCGATAGGATATGTGGAAAAATGCCATGAGGATAAAGTTTGTAAACTCCATAAATCTATCTTTGGCCTTAAACAATTCTCGAGACAATGGTACAAAAAGTTTCATAATACAGTTATGTCAAATGGTTTCTCCATGTGTTACGAAGATCATTGTGTTTACATTAAGCGATCTAAACATAAATTTGTGTTGCTATCCCTTTACGTTGATGATATTCTTTTGGCTTGCAATGATATTGGATTTTTAATTGAGACTAAAGCTTGGTTGTCAATTGTTTTTGAAATGAAAGATTTGGGTGAGGCTAAGTTCAGTTTGGGGGTTAAAATTACGTGGAATCGTACAAAACGCATTCTTTGTTTGTCTCAAACAACTTACATTGAGAAAATTTTAGAGAAATTTAGAATGGTCAATGCTAGTCCAGTTGAGACCCTAATTGATAAGAGTTGCAAATTAAGTGTTATGCAATGTCCTCAAACCGATGTTGAAACAAAAAGAATGGCTTCCATACCCTAAGCCAGCGCTGTAGGAAGTTTAATGTATGCTATGTTGTGCACACGCCTCGATATTTGCTATGCGGTTGGGTTGGTTAGTCGATTTCAAAGTAACCAAGGTATTGCTCATTGGAATGTCGTCAAACGAATCTTTTGATATTTAAAAGGCACAAAAGATATGATGCTTTGCTATCACGGTGGTGGCTTGACTTATTGGCATACAGTGACTCATCCTTTTCGGATGATCCCGACGACGGTAAATCCACATCGGGATATGTCTTCTTACTGGGTGGGGGAGCCATTTCATGGTCTAGTAAGAAGCAGGAGTGTACGGTCATGTCGACCACGAAGGCTGAATATGTTGCTTGCGACTATCTGCCACGGAGGCCGTATGGATTCACCGTTTTCTGTTGGATTTGAGACTTGTACCCATTGCCCGCGATCCTATTTCATTAAAAACAGATAACACAACTGCTATATGCTTGGCTAAAGACCCCCAGCTTCATCAGAGGGCAAAACATATCAAACGAAAGTGACATTTTATCCGTGAACAAGTAGAAGCAAAAGAGATAGCAATATCTCATGTGCCATCTTAGGAAATGATTGCTGACCCGATGACCAAACCATTGGCACGAGAACTATTCGCTATTCATATAAGGCATATGAGAATACAATATATGTAGTCCTCATTTTCAGTAGGAGTGTATTGGACATGTTTTAATAAAAGTTTTTGTTTGTGGTTATATGCATGTTATATTTCTTCACTCATGCATGTGCATATACTTTATATTGGCAACATACACAATAAGCGTGTGTATTAGATGCACAGGTTGCACCAAATAGGTGAGGTCATCCACTCGCACGGATAAAGATCGCTCTTGATGTCTTAGTGACTGATAGGATGAGGTGCATGCATTTGTATGATATGCTGATTAGGCCAATATGGATCTTATTGGTGCATACAAATGTATGGAACACCGGCTCAGTCTTGTGTGCATTGGGGGTGATGTGGATCACAAGACTGAATGAGACTTAGCTTTAGTCGTCAGACAAATCACACCCTAGTAAGTCTGATAACTTGTTTAAGAAACCAAGCGTGGTTGTGTTTATGACGATCTGGTTGCGCAGTAGTGAATCGATGCAATATCAGCATTGGCTCAGTTGTGGAGCTAATGCATTTTTCACACTACAACGAGTGTAAACAGACATGCGTGTTTAATGACCTACCTACGAGCAATGGGAAAATACCCTAGAATCTTGTTTGTTGTGCGAGAGTTAGTCCTGTTGGTGACTCTTGAGCTTGGAGTTGGTTATTGTGTGAACCAATTTTTGATGCTTATACCAACCTCTACGTTGGAAAGATGAGATCGGTGTTGCTACTTTAGCTGCGGTTGTGCCACGGCAACATAGGAGCCTACGAGCTGTCGTGCTAAGAAAGCTGCTTGATTGATTCTTAACCTCGTAAGTCTACGGGAAGACCCCTTTGACATCACACTCTAGTTTATACATGCTTACGATACTTATCAGCCCGGGCTATATCGAGTATTTTGAAAATTTTAAGACAAACAATTTTTAAATTATATATATAATTATGATATCTTATTTTATAAAAAAAAATGTTTGTAAAGAGTTTTTTTTACTCGATAAGTTGAATAAGCACATATGTGGGTTGAACACGACTCAAGGGTATGAGTCAATATCCAATCCGGCGTGGTCGTGCGAGTGTCTAGAGCAGACTGATGTGTCAGTGAGTTTGTGTATTCTAGTTAGATGGCGACTTAGTATACATTCTCTCCGTGAATAGGCATCGTGGAGGTCCCACTCTTCAGATCCATTTTTACTTTGTGGAATTTGATGATGGAAATTAGTGATCTTATGGGATAAAACTTGTTCGGTGCGAGTGGGAGATGTTGGAATTTGTGATGGGGCCCACTTGTGTTTATATGTGCGTGGACCCCACTCACAAAGATACACCACTCACAAGGAATCTCATGGTGATAAGGATAAGAATAGTTTGAGTTTTATCCAACTCTCTATCCTTATCATATCTCCATTTAAATTCAAATTGAGAGAGTTTGATCCAACCTATTATCCTTATCATCTCTCAATTCGAATTTGAATGAAGATCTTATCACCCATTAGCCAAAGGGCTATATATAGACATTAGAATAATAGTTAGTACCAACTTTCAACAATACATCTTCCACTAGATCTACTATTCTCCATCATCAGCTTCTTCATTCAGGGTGTCCATCATTGCCCTTGGATCTTAAAAAGTGAATCACATGTGATTGATTTCTTGTAGACAGTCACAGATCTCCACATCTAGTGCCTGATTCGAGCCGACGCAATTATTACCGCGTTTGTAGCAACCACCTATTAAAGATCATGCTTCCACTACATTTACAACCTTCATTACAAAAAACATCTCATGGAGCACCATAGTTTTTCCTGTAGATGTGGGAAGAAAATAATCATCGATTCCCAATACGTCTTCTGAAGAATTATTTTTTATGTAGAGCTTGTTGCAACCGACATCTATTGACTAGAACTCCCGAAAACCACTCATATCCTTTGTCACGTGCTTGGTTGCCCTTGAATCAATTATCCATCCATTAGAACTTTCATCAACACAAAGTGCTTCGGAGCAAACTAAAGAAAGTGACAAAGGTAGGGTGTTTATCGTATTTCGCTTGGGGCAAGTTTTAGCAATGTGGCCAAGTTCCTGACATTTATAGCATTTGGTTTTGGCTAAGTCTCTGGGCTTGTTATGCTTCCGATGCTTCTTTTGGTGCTGTTTAGGTGCATGCTGGTCCTGTTTAGGCTTCTTCTGGCGGTCTGCCCCATTTGGAAAAGTCTCATTTTGAAACTTATGTTTACGTTTGGTCCCCTTAGTCCCCGACCTTGATATAGGCTATTGTTTTGCAAATAGTGCTTGTCCAGTGATCTCTACTTGAACTCTTTGGGCTTCGAGCTCGAGATGGCGACACAGATCCTTAAAAGTTTTGACTGCCTCAGAGTGGGTCAAATTTTGTTCTATTGTGCGCCAAGAATTAGGTAAAGATTGCAAGACTGCAATGATCTTTTGGTCCTCAGTTAGTACATTTCCTGCCCGTGCAAGATCTGCATTCATTTGACTCGTTTTGCGAATGTGGTCCCTGAGGTTTACACTTGAGGCCATCCTATATGCATCAAATTCCATGGTCATTGCACGGGTCTTACTGGCGGTAATTTCACTATATTCTGATTTCAAGGCATCCCACATTTCCTTCGCCGTACAGTAGGTTTCGTAAGTGGGAACCAATTCAAAATGCATACTACTCAATATAATGTTGCGAGCAGTCCGATTATCTTCATCCCATTTCTCAAAATCATTCAATGCAGGCATGGGTGCAGCATCATTTGCTAATTCAGGTCGGGTCTTAATTGATTCCAAGGTATACGTGACCTCTTGTTCATCGAACAAGTAAATCATGGTCCGGTACCACTTATCATAGTTATTACCATCTAACTTATCTCCCTTATTAAGGTCAGTAATGATATTTTTGGAAGCCATCACTGAAAAAGAAATAAGATAAAAAAAAATATATAATGATCAATGATTGCACAACATTGACAACGCACACATACGTATCGATTGCCTTTTTTTGTACTCAAATCATTCCAAAAATTAGGACATTGTAGTGAAAACCCTTCATGCCTAGGGCTAATTCGGGGTAATAAAAGCAATTATTGTAATTACAGGGATGATTTGATAGCATCATGCAATCTAATATTTTGATGCTTATGCAATTATAAAGATGCAAAAGAGTACTACAATAACATTTTTTTTTTAATGATGTGTATCCTTTTAATAGGAAAAAAGTTGTAAATAGTTTATTATCCCCCGCCTATCTAAGGGTCCCATAAAGAAATGCTGAACTGGTTGAAGATTGCACCTAAGCCTTCAAATCGGTCTTATGAAATCAAATCAATCAAGTGAGCCCCCAGGAAAGTGGTGGGGTCACAATTGTCCCGCTTAAAAACCACTTTCCTCGAACATAGACTGTCTCCCTTTAGTGGGACAAGGTTTTTCTTGGAATTGACTCGATCAAAGATCGCAATTGGTTCAACTTAGTTGTAAGGTCCTGGACCTTACTGGGTTAGTTGGGCCAATAGTAGGCCCATTGACCCGTTTATTTTGTTATTATTATAATTACTTGTATTTTAGATATTTAAGTGGAATTTGGATCATGAGCAAGTTCCTTCTAGTGTTAGATTAGAGTGTGCGAAGTTTCGTGCGACTCCGAGTGAGTTTGACCATAGGAGAGGGTAGTTTGCAATTTAGGAAAAATTGAGTGTTTTTTCAAAAAATTCAAACGCCGTGATTTTTGGGTTCATTGAAAGGTCTCATCGCGTTGATCATTTTTGTTTTCTGGCTCGTCGCGATCCGACGATCAGAAACCCTTCAAGTGGTCCATTCCTTCACTGAACCCACTTAGGGGCAAATCAGTCTTTTTCCCTTCCCTCTCTTCTTAAACATGGATTAATCCCAATCTCTTATTCATCTCTGCAACGAATGAGAGCTCCAACAACCCTTCTCCTTCCTCTTCATCTTCTCAAGCCCAAAACTCCATTCGGAGGAGATCATCTCGAAGATCTGAGCCGCACATCTTCTTCCTCTCGATCTCCTCTCTCCATTGATACTAGTTGGTAAGCCTTTTCTCATTATCAACTTTTCCTTTCGTCTTCTCTTTTTTTTAGATTAGGTTGAATCTTGATCTTTTTCCTTTCTTTCTTCTTCTCGGTGTTCTAGATTACGTCTGATTGAGTTAGATTCGTGGTTTCTGCGGTAGAAAGTTTCTCCTCGAGTTCCCCAATTTCTAATAATCTTCTTGGTTGAGGCAAGTAGATTTGAAATTTATAACTTGGCATGTATGTATGTTTCTCTATTGATTGCAATGATTTCCTTATTAGTTTTCCCTAATTCTAAGCCTGGTTGATATTGATTTGGGATTGACATGTTAGATTAGGTTTGGGATTTGGGTTGGTTTAATTTGTAATTGGTAACCCTTTTGATCTTTTAAATTGTTAGAATGAGTGTAGAATGATGAATGTGATGATTGGGAGAGCATGGCAATTCAGTTTTGTGTATGTTACAACCTTTGAAAATGTTTGAAATTAGTGGGAAATGGTTTGGAAGGAAGGAGGTCAGAAATCCAGCAAAACAGGGGAAGTCTGGGAGGTTTCTACCTCCGTGCGTCCGGACACTGGGGTACTGGCGTCCGGATGCCAGAAGGCAGAAGCCCAAGGTATCCACACTGCTTCCGAGCGTCCGGACGCCGGGAACTTACAGGGCGGTTAAAAAGGGGCTACTTGGAACGCCCATAAGTTTTGACCCGTTTATCGGAATTTGGAGTTCTACATATTGTCGGAAAGCTCTCGAGTCGTAAAATCCAATGGTTCTAGTTTCATCACAATTAGAGGTCGGAAAGTGATGCAAATACTCAGATTATTGACTCACCTTATGTTTTATTGGAAATGAGACCAGTAACTTAGGTTTGAGCTTTAGATGTTGGAAACCGTGAATCTACTATCACCTGACCATTAATGGGTATTAAATCGTAGCACGTGGCTTTGTGTGCTTCGATGGGTTGTCTAGGTATTTGTGTATTACGCAAGGTGTAACCGAATGCATAAGCAATTGAATCGAACAATGCTTAGCATGATTGTACACCAAGGGATTTCCCTAGAAGCATTATTGATCTAATTTCCATTTGCACTCCGTTAAAACATGTGGAGTACATCGATGACACCACTTACCTAGTTTGGATTGTAATTCCTCATTGACTTGTGAATTGTATCCGTTGCTATAATTCCTTGTACTCTCTCTCTTGACATGAGAACTATTCGCTATTCATATAAGGCGTATGGGAATGCAATATATGTAGTCCTCCTTTTTAGTGGGAGTGTGTTGGACTTGTTTTAATAAAAGTTTTTGTTTGTGGTTATATGCATGTTTAAAAGTTTTTGTTTGTGGTTATATGCATGTTATATTTCTTCACTCATGCATGTGCATATACTTTATATTGGCAACATACACAATAAGTGTGTGTATTAGATGCACACGTTGCACCAAATAGGTGAGGTCATCCACTCGCACGGATAAAGACCGCTCTTGATGTCTTAGTGACTGATAGGATGAGGTGCATGCATTTGTATGATATGCTGATTAGGCCAATATGGATCTTATTGGTGCGTACAAATGTATGGAACACCGGCTCAGTCTTGTGTGCATTGGGGTTGATGTGGACTGAATGAGACTTAGCTTTAGTCGTCAGACAAATCACACCCTAGTAAGTCCGATAACTTGTTTAAGAAACCAAGCGTAGTTGCGTTTATGACGATCTGGTTGCGTAGTAGTGAATCGGTGCAATATCAGCATTGGCTTAGTTGTGGAGCTAATGCATTTTTCACACTACGACGAGTGTCTACAGACATGCGTGTTAAAGGACTTACCTACAAGCAATGGGATAATACCCTAGAGTCCTATTTGTTGTGCGAGAGTTAGTCCCGTAGGTGACTCTTGAGCTTAGAGTTGGTTATTGTGTTAACCAATTTTTGTTGCTCTTGTGCCCTTATACCAACCTCTACGTTGGAAAGATGAGATCGGTGTTGCTACTTTAGTTGCGGTTGTGCCACGACAACATCGGAGCCTACGAGCCGCCGTGCTAAGAAAGCTGCTTGGTTGATTCTGACCCTCGTAAGTCCATGGGAAGACCCCTTTGACATCACACTCTAGTTTATACGTGCTTACAATACTTATCAGCCCGGACTATAACGAGTATTTTGAAAATTTTAAGACAAACAAACTTTAAATTATATATATAATTTCGAATATCTTATTTTATAAAAAGAATGTTTGTAAAGAGTTTTTTTTTACTTGATAAGTTGAATAAGCACGTGTGTGGGTTGAACACGACTCAAGGGTATGAGTCGATATCCAATTCGGTGTGGTCATGCGAGTGTTTAGGGCAGACTGATGTGTCGGTCAGTTGGTGTATTCTAGTCAGATGACGACTTAGTATACATTCTCTCCGTGAATAGGCATCGTGGAGGTCCCACTCTTCAAGTCCATTTTTACTTTGTGGAATTTGATGATGGAAATTAGTGATCTCATGGGATAAAACTTGTTCGGTGCGAGTGGGAGATGTTGGCATTTGTGATGGGGCCCACTTGTGTTTACATGTGCGTGGACCCCACTCACAAATATACACCCCTCACAAGGAATCTCATGGTGATAAGGATAAGAATAATTTGAGTTTTATCCAACTCTCTATCCTTATCATATCTCTATTTAAATTCAAATTAAGAGTGTTTGATCCAACCTATTATCCTTATCATCTCTCAATTCGAATTTGAATGAAGATCTTAGCACCCATTAGCCAAAGGGTTATATATAGACGTTAGAATAATAGTTAGCACCAACTTTCAACAATACATCTTCCACTAGATCTACTATTCTCCATTATCAGCTTCTACATTCAGGGTGTCCATCATTGCCCTTGGATCTTGAAAAGTGAATCACATGTGACTGATCTCTTGTAGACAGTCACAGATCTCCACATCTAGTGCCTGATTCGAGCCAATGCAGTTATTACCGCGTTTGTAGCAACCACCTATTAAAGATCCTGCTTCCGCTACATCTACAACCTTCATTACAAAAAACGTCTCATGGAGCACCATAGTTTTTCCTGTAGACGTGGGAAGAAAATAATCACCGATTCCCAATACGTCTTCTGAAGAATTATTTCCCATGTAGAGCTTGTTGCAACCGATATCTATTGACCGGAACTCCTGAAAACCACTCATATCCTTTGTCACGTGCTTGGTTGCTCCTGAATCAATTATCCATCCATTAGAACTTTCATCCACACAAAGTGCTTCGGAGCAAACCAAAGAAAGTGACAAAGGTAGGGTGTTTACCGTATTTCGCTTGGGGCAAGTTTTAGCAATGTGGCCAAGTTCCTGACATTTATAGCATTTGACTTTGGCTAAGTCTTTGGGCTTGTTATGCTTCCGATGCTTCTTTTGGTGTTGTTTAGGTGCATGCTGGTCCTGTTTAGGCTTCTTCTGGCGGTCTGCCCCATTTGGAAAAGTTTCATTTTGAAACTTACGTTTACGTTTGGTCCCCTTAGTCCCCAACCTAGATATAGGCTGTTGTTTTGCAAATAGTGCTTGTCTAGCGATCTCTACTTGAACTCTTTGGGCTTCGAGCTTGAGATGGCGACACAGATCCTTAAAAGTTTTGACTGCCTCAGATTGGGTCAAAATTTGTTTTATTGTGCGCCAAGAATCAGGTAAAGATCAGAAAACTGCAATGATCTTTTGGTCCTCAGATATTACATTTCCTGCCCTTGCAAGATCTGCAATCATTTGACTCATTTTTGGAAAGTGGTCCCTGAGGTTTACACCTGGGGCCATCCTATATGCATAAAATTCCATGGTCATTACACGGGTCTTACCGGCGGTAATTTCACCATATTATGATTTCAAGGCATCCCACATTTCCTTCGCCGTACCGCAGGTTTCATAAGTGGGAACCAATTCAAAATGCATACTACTCAGCATAATGTTGCGAGCAGTCCGATTATCTTTATCCTATTTCTCAGAATCATTCAATGCAGGCATGGGTGCAGCATCATTTGCTAATTCGGGTCGGGTCTTAATTGATTCCAGAGTATACGTGACCTCTTGTTCATCGAACAAGTAAATCATGGTCCGGTACCACTTATTATAGTTATTACCATCTAACTTATCTCCCTTATTAAGGTTAGCAATGATATTTTTGAAAGCCATCACTGAAAAAGAAATAAGATAAAAAAAATATATAATGATCAATGAATGCACAACATTGGCAACGCACACATATGTATCGATTGCCTTTTTTGCACTCAAATCATTCCAAGAATTAGGACATTGTAGTGAAAACCCTTCATGCCTAGGGCTAACTCGGGGCAATCAAAAATAATTATCGTAATTACAAGGATGATTTGATAGCATCATGCAATCTAATACTTTGATGCTTATGCAATTATAAAGATGCAAAAGAGTACTACAATAACATTTTTTTTTTTAATGATGTGAATCCTTTTAATAGGAAAAAAGTTGTAAATAGTTTATTATCCCCCGCATATCTAAGGGTCCCATAAAGAAATGCTCAACTGGTTGAAAATTGCACCTAAGCCTTCAATTCGGTCTTATGAAATCTAATCAATCAAGTGAGCCCCGAGGAAATTGGTGGGGTCACAATGGTCCCGCTTAAAAACCACTTTCCTCGAACATAGACTGTCTCACTTTAGTGGGACAAGGCTTTTCTTGGAATTGACTCGATCAAATATCAAAATTGGTTCAACTTAGTTGTAAGGTCCTGGACCTTATTGGGTTAGTTGGGCCCAATAGTAGGCCCATTGACCCGTTTATTTTGTTATTATTATAATTACTTGTATTTTAGATATTTAAGTGGGTTTAGATCATGAGCGAGTTCCTTCTAGTGTTAGATTAGTGTCTGCGAAGTTTCGTGCGACTCCGAGTGAGTTTGACCCCAGGAGAGGGTAGTTTGCAATTTAGGAAAAATTGAGTGATTTTTGGGTTCATTGGAAAGTTCTTATCGCGCTGATCATTTTTGTCTCCTGGCTCGTCGCGATCCGACGATCAGAAACCCTTCAAGTGGTCAATTCCTTCACCGAACCCACTTAAGGGCAAATCAGTGTTTTTCCCTTCCCTCTCTTCTTAAACATGGATTAACCCTAATCTCTTATTCATCTCTACAACGAACGAGAGCTACAACAGCCCTTCGCCTTGCTCTTCATCTTCTCAAGCCTAAAACTCCCTCCGGAAGAGATCATCTCAAAGATCTGAGCCGCACATCTTCTTCCTCTCGATCTCCTCTCTCCATTGATACTAGTTGGTAAGCCTTTTCTCATTATCAACTTTTCCTTTCGTCTTCTCTTTTGTTTAGATTAGGTTGAATCTTGATCTTTTTCCTTTCTTTCTTCTTCTCGGTGTTCTAGATTACGTCTGGTTGGGTTAGATTCGTGGTTTCTGCAGTAAAAGATTTCTGCAGCAGATTTGCAATTTATAATTTGGCATGTATGTATGTTTCTCTATTGATTGCAATGATTTCCTTATTAGTTTTCCTTAATTCCAAGCCTGGTTGACATTGATTTGGGATTGACATGTTAGATTAGGTTTGGGATTTGGGTTGGTTTAATTTGTAATTGGTAACCCTTTTGATCTTTTAAATTGTTAGAATGGGTGTAGAATGATGAATGTGATGATTGGGAGAGCATGACAACTCAGTTTTGTGCAGGTTACAACCTTTGAAAATGTTTGAAATGAGTGGGAATTGGTTTGAAAGGAAGGAGGTCAGAAATCCAGCGAAACAGGGGAAGTCGAGGAGGTTTCTGCCTCCGGGCGTCCGGACACTGGGGTACTGGCGTCCGGATGCCAGAAGGCAGAAGCCCAGGGTGCCCACACTGCTTCCTGGCGTCCGGACACCGGGAACCTACAGGGCGGTTAAAAATTGGCTACTTGGAACGCCCATAAGTTTTGACACGTTTATCGGAATTTGGAGTTCTACATATCGTCAGAAAGCTCTTAAGACGTAAAATACAATGGTTCTAGTTTCATCACAATCACAGGTCGGAAAGTGATGCAAATACTCAGATTATTGACTCACCTTATGTTTTATTGGAAATGAGACCAGTAACTTAGGTTTGAGCTTTAGATGTTGGAAACCATGAATCTACTATCACCTGACCATTA
Source organism: Cinnamomum chago (assembly GCA_038049695.1). Taxonomy (NCBI): domain Eukaryota; kingdom Viridiplantae; phylum Streptophyta; class Magnoliopsida; order Laurales; family Lauraceae; genus Cinnamomum; species Cinnamomum chago. The sequence goes on from CP142451.1 coordinate 14,180,162, forward strand.
ATGGGGATTAAATCGTAGCACGTGGCTTGGTGTGCTTCGATGGGTTGTTTAGGTATTTGTGCATTACGCAAGGTGTAACCGAATGCATAAGGAATTGAATCGAACAATGCTTAACATGATTGTACACCAAGGGATTTCCCTAGAAGCATTATTGATCCAATTTCCATTTGCACTCCGTTAAAACATGTGGAGTATATGGATGACTCCACTTGCCTAGGTTTGGATTTTAATTCCTCCTTGATTTGTGAATTGTATCCGTTGTTATAATCCATTGTACTCTCTCTCTCTCTCTTGACATAAAAGACTTAACTAGTTATGAAACATAAATCCATGTAGGACTAGGATATGAACCTGACTTAGAGTGTATCGTAAGAACTTTGTGTTATGCTTTTGATAAACATGACTGGCTAGTAGAAAAAGGGTTATCAAGTGTTTAACTTGTCTTGTATTTTTTTGAATGAGATAATCCCTTTGAGCATGTCTTGTACATTGATCTAGTCAGGCTTGCTTGTCTTGGTCTATTCTCATGTCAACACCATTTTATTATTATTTGCATGTCATAGCCATCTGTAGTTTGGGGTTTTCATTTGATGGGCCGGTTACTCGGACATCGGGGTGGGCAGTCGGCATTGGACGGCGTCCATGGCGTTGAATAACTAGGAGCGAGTTAGGACCGTGCTGCTTTTCCCAGGACCGGGAGCTAGGATCCCACTGGAGCCGAACTTTGGTATCAGTAGTCTGGTCTGAATTGTTACTGGTACCTCGGGAGGTGGCTCGGACATCCTCGGAGTCTCCCTCTTGTTTCTTACATTGCATTGTTTGGATAGTGGTTATTGCTAGATGATGTTAAGATTTCTGTCTTTGTCTCTTACGATTATTATTCATGCTTTATGTCTAGTTTCACTTTCCTTGTATTCACATGATATTACACTTGTCATTATTCTATACTTGATACATGTCATGTCATTTATACATTGCTTATCTATTGCTCAACATGTCGTTGACTATGTTCCTTGGTGTGAAGTGCGGACACCCCAGGTGACTACTACTATGAGGAGCAGGCAGGTGAAGAGATCTCAGATGATCTCCAACCGGCTGAAGAGGAACGAGAGTGGAGTGCCGATGACGTAGAGTAGCGTCATCATATCTGGCACGAGAGAGATTCATTGAGACTTCATTAGATTCTTTTATTCTTTATTATCTCTCGTTAGACCTTTCACATTATTGACATCCGTTATTGTTTTAAATGACCTTGATTATTGGGTTGAACATTGTAATTAATTAACTTTTTCGTTTAGTTTTATTTATTCTTTTGTGCAACTTTAATTTATTAATTGAAGTCATTATCCATTGTTGATATTCCAAATGCCTAGAATTGTATGAATTCCGCAATTCTTATTATACTTGAGGCTTGAAACTTGATATCCTCACATTGGACTTACGATCATTGGGCCTAAAGGACAAAAAATTTAATTAGTCTTAAATTTCACTCCCCGGATCCGGCTTATTCTCTAATCGGGTTCGGGGGATGTGACATCAGTGGTCTTCGTCCTATTAAGCTTGAAATCATATGGACAGGCGTAAAACACTATAATATGGCAAAAAAAAAAAAGGAATATGTGGATTCAAATAATGCTATGAAGAAAACCCATCATGAACACATAACATGATACATAATTTAGTGCTCAAAACATAGTAGGTAGGAGTAAGTATAGGCACCATAACTACTCAATCCATCATAGCCTATTTGAATAATAAATTATTAACAGGGAGATTAAAAAAAAAAAAAAAGGTTATGGCCCATCAGGACTTGGTTATGGCCCAAATGGTATTCTGCATATGCTAATTCAAGGCTCATAACTTATGGACCCTATTTGGTGCATAAACCAAATAACTAACCCGGGTCCCAACTTCCAAATAAAAAAACTACAATATTATAATAGAGATCTGGAAAAAAAACAATAATTTGACTAAATCGATTGAGAAAGCTTAGGATCCCATCTTAGCATAATTTCAATAATATAAGTCTTAAGGGCCCAATCAGGTTTACTAAAGACTAAGGCCCTTATTCTAAATTCTAAAAACATAAAGGAGAGCATTGTAATACCTTGATAGCATTAAATGCTTGTCACATGGGGAAAAACTCCTTCCAATACAGGTGCCAGGTCAACTGTACTCTGCCCCCTCCACACACAACAGTTTCCACGGTATTTAAAAGAACAGAGAGTTCTGTATGTATAGTTTCACGCCATGAATGAAAACTTGAGAAGTGGGTCCCACTGATCAAACCTTGAGATCAATCCCACCTATCATGATCGCCTAGGGGCCCTTCTACTAGATCCATGGTCCCGATAAGTCATCAGGTTATCTCCCTGGGCCCCACAACCAGATTAAACAAAAGAAAAGAAATATGTAGGCTCCACGGTAATCTACTTGTAATAAAACTAGGCCCAATACCAACGATTTTTGGAAGCCAATATGTAAATGGTCCGAGCCCAGCCCAGCTAATCACAATCACGTGAGGCTCCATCCCATCCTTTTAGTCAATTGGGCTGGGCCGAGCTTTCTTCACTTGTGCATGTCTTCCTTTCACGTGCATGGGCAAATTTCAAGTACTACCTTTTCAGAGTAGGCTGTGGGTTTTTGATCACTTAATTCAAGCCTGGTTCAAATATGAGACCGAGGTCCAACTCAATTACTAAAACATTTGGTCCTATTGATGTTTATGTACAGCAACATATAACTACACAAGCTACCAATCCAACGATTTAGACCATGCACAAAACCATTCAATTTTCCACACAATCTAATAAATTGTCAAGGTTTCGGGTTACCTGATTCGCAACCAAAATAAATTCAATCCTCGCGTGAGCGCACCGATATGTCTCTGATACTAATGAAGGTTGTAGATGCAGCGGAAGCAGGATATTTAATATATGGTTGCTACAAACGCGGTAAGGACTGCGTCGGCTCGAATCAGGCACTAGATGTGGAGATCTGTGATTGTCTACAAGAGATCATTCACATGTGATTCACTCTTTAAAATCTAAGGGCAATGATGGACACCCTGGATGTAGAAGATGATGATGAAGAATGATAGATCTAGTGGAAGATGTATTGTTAAAAGTTGGTACTAACTATTATTCTCATGTCTATATATAGCTTATGGGTGATAAGATTTCCATTCGAATTGAGAGATGATAAGGATAATAGGTTGGATCAAATTCTCTCAATTTGAATTTAAATGGAGACATGATAAAGATAGAGAGTTGGAAAAAACTCAAATTATTCTTATGAGTGGGGTCCATCCACATGTAAACACAAGTAGGCCCATCACAAATGCCAACATATCATGCATAATCTTTGGACAGGAGAGAATCCCCCAAAATAAGGGAAAGGAAAGAGAGAGAGGGAGAGAGAGGGAGGGTTCAAAATTATACCGAATCATAATCAGAACTTGACTAAACGAAAGAAGGCTTTGGCTGCTAACCGTGACAAGACAAGTCAAAATTATACAGAATCATAATCAGAACTTGACTAAACGAAAGAAGGCTTTGGCTGCTAACTGTGACAAGGTCATGCGGAGGCAGAGATACAAGTATACAACCAACCTCAACTGCTTGTCTTCAGACTTCACTTCTACCAAAAGAAAATTGCTTGTCTTCACATGAGCCACATCTAAAGTAGTAGGCCTTCCTGTATAACTTTCAACCCTTTCTTTTTCCTTTTTTTGGTTGTCTTTTTAAACAAAGAAGAAGAAAAGGAAGAAAAACAACAACTTTATTGTAGTCCAAGGTAGAGAATAGCGTCGGCTCCACCTTGGAATCAATCTGATTTCAAATAAGTCTTTAAATGTTGGAATGAAACTGCCCCCACCCATGTGTTTCACCAAGCATGATGTAACTTAAATCACAATAATAATAAATTTTGAAATATCAATCAACAAGTTATCTAGTGAGTTGATGAAATAAAATCTCATAAAATCACTCTCAGAGCTTAAAAATGTAAGAGGGTGGTTTGATGGGAACAAAATCCCCTCATGGATGACAAACCAACTAAACATATTTAACCTTAGTTTTGATTATCTAGGCTCTACCAAATCCGATTAAACTGCTTAAAATGTTAAATTTTCAAGGACTTGTGGATGGTTCAGCAACTCTCCCTCCTCATCATTCAATTGGTCTGACCCACCATCAATAAATCTCTTGCATATCTATCCCACATCATTCAATTGGATCTGACCCAAGTGCCCTGTTCCTTTCACGGCCCCAACCAAACAGTATCACTACCTTAACTTTATCACCAATGAGACAAGCAATATAACAATTTCTTACCACACAAACATCAATCGGCCATGACATGAAAATCAGATGGTACTACAAGACAATTATTGCACTAACTTTTAGTTTGTTGTTCATGAGTCCACATGTGATTATTAGAGCCTATCAATGTCTATCAATGTCTTTTCGGTGTGAAGTATTGAAAAGTATTTTCACTCCCTCACTGAATAGCTTAGATAATGAATTGTGGTAAAATGTAAATGTTGTTTTCACTGTCCCACTAATACTTGAGGTTTAGATAAGAGTAGTTAGCTAAAAAAAAGCTTAACAAAAATAAAGCTGTCACTTTTAGTTATACATAAAAATAGTTGGATGACTCCATGGAACCCACGCCAGTGGAACTAGCCTTTGTTCTCGGGCGTAGAAAAGAGACCTTAAGAGAGATAAGGGAGCCTTCGGGTGAGAGAATGAGGAATTTCTGAGTTGAACCCTATACAACTAAGTGCGAATCAATCCATCTTACCAATGAGGTAAGATGCCGTTTTCATTAAAAAAAAAAGAAAGAAAGTTGTTACTATTGATAAAAGATCTTCAAAGATTTTAGGTTTTTTAGGCTTTTAAGGAAAAATAATGTGAAAAAACTACATTAAACTAGACAAATAATTGAAAATACATTAAAAATGCTAAACATTTGATTACTTAAGGTATAGAGATCTTAGTCAAATGTGGAAAGAAACATTGTTCACAATGTTTACCTATCATTATTTTCAATTTTGATGGTATTTTTAATTTTTTTTTTATGATTTATAACCAATTACTGATAGTGATTATAAATTTTTGGATGACGTGGCGGGAAATTATTAGTCCATTCATGATAAAAATATAACAAAGGTGATCCGGACTCTTTTATAATACCAGCGGCAATGTTTGACATTATATACCAGCTGTCGCCAAATAAAAGATGAGTTAGAGCAACTCCAACAGAGGAGTTATAATTCCAAGTCAGCATGAGTTGACATGAAACGGTAAAAAATGGTATGTGGGGATGACCTCCAACAGCTACGGTAAAAATGAGCTGGAAAAGGCATATAGGTTGGTATGTCTTTTTTGGCATACAAAAGGCAGCATTCATTTCTTATTTTTTCAATATAATAATACAAGCCAGTGGTTCAACCGTTGGGTAGTTTGTTTTCATCAGCTGATATGATACTCTGATATGATGGTAGTTAGTGAAAGTTAGATTATAGCCGTTGTATTTTTTTTTTTTTTACTTTTTTGAATTTTAATAGGTAATTATAAATTGTGAAAATTTGAGAAACTCTTGAGCTTGGATATCTATAAATTATGAGTGTTTGAAGTCTTTTTTTTCCTCATTCACACTATGGATTCTCAATTCTCTCAATTTCCTAATTTTTCTACCCAATATTCACAATCTTTCGGTGAGGCATCCGAACTCCCTACTGATGATGCCCCAAAGAAAAAGGCCGTTGGTCGAGGTGCCGGCTTCAGTATAGAAGAAGACCGTCTTCTCATCGGTTCATGGTTGAACACCAGTTTGGATGCTGTGCATGGAAACGAGCAGAAACTTGGGGCTGTTTGGCAAGTCTCATGCCTTTGATCGTCAAACACTTCAGCATATTATGAAGGCATGCATCATAATGCATAACATGATTATCGAAGATGAACGCGATCAAAGTCTTCCACCCAATTACGATGCACGAGAGGGTGAATGCAGTGACCTTCCTGTGTCACGTGACCACACTACGGAATTTTAGGATTTCATTCAAAACCACTTGCGTATTCGTGACAAAAGTACACATTCTCAACTCCAAGCTGATATGGTGGAGCACCTGTGGCATTTCCAAGGTCAATATGAAGAAGTTTGTGATTGACTATAATATTATGTAATTTGATTTTACATTTTCAATGAAAAATGAGTTTCAAGTACAATTTGTGCAATTTTTATTTTTTAATAATTTCTTACTTTAATAATATTTAAATCATACCAAATCCCGTTAAATATAAATAAGATATATGTAATAAAGCAAATGAAGATTAAATGAAAAAAGAATAAAATAATAATTTGACATCTCTATTGGAGTTACCCAAGTGAGATGTCAAATTTACATATGCCTTTTTTGCCACATAAGCCTTTATTTTTTAAAAAGGCATATGGAGAAATAAAGTACCTGTTTGAGATGCTCTTAGAAAGAGAGATGAAAGTGATAGATTTGAAAAGCCTTTGAAGCTGCTTCTGCTCACACACATTATGAGCAAATGACAAATGTTCACAGGGCATTTGCTTTTTAGCTTTCATCAACCAAAGATGTTTCTTGCCAATTCATTAGATGGAAACGACAACAATAACAGGTTAAAGGATCTGCTACTTTAGAAAAAAAAAAGAAAAAGAAAAAAGAAAAAGAAGAATAGCTTTTTGTATATGTTGCCTGTAAGATTTATAAATAGGTAATGGAGTTTTAGTATTTGTAGATAGGCTCTTGCATTTTCATTTTAAATTTTTTGTACCCCAAAGTCAATTGTCTTCAAACCACCATAAGTTTGTACACCGAAATGACACTTTTGTCCATCCTTATATGCATAATTTCAAAAGCTTGTATTCATTTTTTTTATATTAAGCATGTAACATTAACAATTGCACTTAGTGGGGGAGAATAACTTTAGATAAATTCTTTTTTATCATTAAATCCTAATTGATCACGACGACAATCAACACATGTATTTATAATCGGTTATGATTTATTCAATTCATATATGACCCACCGTTGGATTGATGAAAGTCTCGAAATACATGATTATACTTTATGTGTAAGAGGTGTAAAAGAAATATTGGGGGAGCAGCCAAAGATAGAAAAAATATTATTGTTTAGAATTTGCGAGGGGCTGGTGTTTGACTTTATGTAAAAGAAACACTGGAGGGACAAATGTAAAAAAAAATTAAAAAATAAAAACTTCTGGGTGGGCTTCAGTCCTCAGGCCCTTGTACCTGAATCTATCCTTGGTCATGTGCATGAGAGAGGTATTGAGAGGAACCATTGAAACTTGAGATAAAATAATCGTATTTTTTAAAAATAATAATTTCCTCATTTTTGTTTAATGGATATAAGGGCAGCGTTGTCATTAATATAGGAATTCTACACAAATCTCATGCTGGTTGCCCATTCTTAATAGGAATATTTATTTTGGGGACATGAAAGGTATTAAAAAGAAAAAGAAGGGGCCTATTTACAAATACCAAAACCTTAGGGCGCTTATTTACAAATCCTACAAACTTTACAGGTGTATACAAAAAGCTAAAAAAAAACACAAATTGAACGATCACCAAAACATGGATTTGGTGAACAGTAGGTGAGAACTCAATAGGGCACACATGACATTAGGGGGTGGGAATGAGCAATGGAATCGAGGACTTAGTTTGGGCATGGGGCCTACCAAATCTAATATCATCTGGATCTGTTATTGTGCAAATAGGCCCACCCCAAAATATTCGATAAAAAGTTTTAGAGTTGAAATAAAATCCAACGGTGATTACAATTAATATCGTTTTCATATTAATTTTGATGGAAATCATGAATGAATAGAGGTGGGAAAAAGGTTGATAAGATGGGCCCGCACCAGCACTCACCATGATCATCATATGAGCGATGTCGCCTTGCTAATTATTTGCCTTCTTTTCAAATAAGAAAAAGGTTGTTCATTAATGAAGCAAACAAGTAGCATCATAAAGTCAGAAATGGACAAAAACAACCCTTAAAAAACATAAATAAGGAGATTCAACATATGAGCTCTACTGCATTCGACTTTTGGTTCCCCTCTCCTCAGAAATTGAAGATTAATTTCACTTGTACTACCACCTATAGACCATAAGGAGTTTTACCCGATTTCACTTTAAATTTAAAGGGAATGGTGCAATCTAGAAGGTTGGGAACCCTCCATCACAAAAAAAAAAAAAAAAAAAATCCTGCAATATCCTTTCAGTCTTCAATCTTCATCTTCCTGCACATTTTTTAATCTGCTACAAAGTTGTCATGCTTTACCACTTTTTCTTCATGGGATTCAGATCACTTTTACCATCGTGATTATAATGGATCTGTGCAGAAAAGTGGAAGGAGTGATGATGGCTTGTGAGGTGTCTTATATTCTATTCTATTTTATTTAACTTGTGAGACCTCAACTGTACACTTTACATATTTTTTTGGCTAATTCCTACAATGATTAAACTGGCCTTAACTTCTCCAACTGTCTAATCTTCTCACAGCTCAACCAGGTCCTCTACAGATACAACTGCAGCAAATTTTCCTGTGGCTTTCTATGTTACATGCCACATAGTTTCTGAGGCTCACTTTACTTGATACAAAAATGGCTTCAGATCTAGCCATCAACCATTTTTTCCCCTAAGTGTGTGGATGTTGTAGTAGTCTAATCTCAAGTGGGTGAAACAAGAGATTAGCATTATGTTTTTATCTTGACTCTTCATTTGCTATTTGTCTTTGTCCACCGACATGATATATTGCTAATGACTAATCCTTGAAACCTTTTACAAGATGTAAGGCCAATAGGTCCTTCACATAGTATGGAATCATAGGGTAAAAGAAATGAGATTCAAATACAAGACATGTGGGCCTATTGGTCCCATCATATAAAAAGATTAGTATGGTGAATTATCTATAAGCACCTTTATATCAACTGTCCTGTTACATTTCCCTTGGCTATATAGTCAGTAGTATATGATGGCGTGGTTTTATATACATACATAGACATGGATATGTATAAATATATCTCTATATAAAGAATTAATCTAACAATTTCTCTATTTTCTTCACTTAAAAACTAAGTAGACAGTAGATATAGAAACAAAGGATAATTCAAAACCATTGCCATTGATCAAATAGCTAGTGCCACCAATAACGTTGATTTTTGAAATACAGATAATTCAACAAATCTTCTTTCATGTGATCGGACTAGTGTGCCTCACCTATATATCACATGTCTTACGTTCGACTGGATATAATTACAATATTCGATATTATGTGAGGGTAGGGATGAAAGTGGGCTGGGCCGAGCCGGGCTTTGACAGGCCCTAGGCTCGACTCTAATATTTTTTAGTAGGCCCGAGCTCTAGAGGGCCTCAAAAACCCTGGCTCAGGCTCGGCTCTTATTAATTTATGAGGCCCTAGGGCCGGCCCTTTGAGCCTGGCTAATGATATAGCACTAGCTAAAAGTAAATCTTTTCAGGAAAAAAAAAATCCTGTAGGAATTCAAAAAAATCTACATATGCAAACCAGAACAAAAAATGGTCAAATGCATGCATTCATCCCATATTCTCATTCCCATAATTTGGATTGCAGCAATAAAATTAACTAAAATAAGAAAGATTCCATAAAAGCAAAGGGAGCCCAGTTCCAACACTTCATAATAGTTCAATGTTAATGTAGATGGGCATTATCAAACTCCAACAATAATACAAATCAAATTAAACTCGAATAGCATCATAGAATAAAATAAAGTATTTGGCTAGCATCATAAAATAAAGTCTCCAGCATCACCAGCATCACCTTTAACAACAACAATAGAGCCTCATTAATAAATAATAATAACAACAAAGGAAAGGTTGTTCTAGAGTTACAAGACTTAAAAAAAATGTCTCCCAGACCATTAATAGACATACATCCTCAAGGTTGTTTAGGGATTATTTATATTAGATTAAAATTAGGGTTTAAGGTTTAGTGCTTAGGTTTAGGGTTTATGGATTATTTAGTGCTTAGGGTTTAGTGTTTAGGGATTATTTATATTGGATTAAAATTAAGGTTTAGGATTTATGGATTATTTAGTATCATAGATTCATATATGTATTATATACTGTATAGTGTACACATATATATAATATACGGATTAATATATGTAGGCCCTATGACTTACTGCTTATGTTTAGGATTTATGGATTATTTAGTGTTTAGGATTTAAAGATTATTTATATTGATTAAAATTAAGGTTTAGGATTTATGGATTATGTTATATCATATATGTATTATATATTGTATAGTGTACATATATATAATATATGTAGGCCGTAGGGCTTACAAGCCGGGCTTCATCAAGCCCGAGCTCGGCCCGTTTAAGCAAACGGGCCTCTTACTAGGCCCTAGCTCGACTCTTTTGTCTTTTAAGCCGAGCTTGAGCCGAGCTTATAATGTGCCGCCCGCGACTGCCCGGCCCACTTTCACCTCTATGTGAGGGGCACATGTGACTTTCTAAGAAAGGCTTTACGGATTAACTATATCACAAAATCTCATGTTCAATGCTCGTTTACAAGTATCTGATCTAAGCACATTAAATGGATAATCAAATGTTTATAAATATTGCACATGACTTGATCTCTTGTTCCTTGGCTTTGGAGATCGGACCTGCAACATCCCATGTAATTTTGTTGATGGATAAATCAAAAGCTTCTTGTATAAGCAAAGGCAAAGGGCTCTGGCAAACAGTGTCACATGTCCCTTTATAAAAAGCCAACAAAAGCTTCCTGCTGCATTATTTTAGAAGATCACATGGTTGCAAACTCTGTAGGGAAAATTACCATACGGACATTCATAAACATGACAATAACCCCAGAACAGCAAAAAAATATATATTTACCGCAGAGCTGTTTGATCCGTATGATATCCCACAATCACTTGAACAATCCGTGTATTTTTTTTTTCTTTTCTGTGGGACCGCCAAACCACTATCGAAACCGTTTGATAGCTGTATGAGTGTAAGAACTAATATTGTACTAAATTTGAACCGTTGATCTATCACGGTTATCAAGAAACTTGTAAAAAAAAAAGCGTGGCTTATAATTTGTTCTTATAATTTACAAAACAACGTGACTTTCTTGCAAATTTCTCGATAACCGTGATAGATCAACGGTTCAAATTTGGTGTGATATTAGTTCTTATACTCGTACAGTTATCCAATGGTTTGAATAGTGGTTTGGTGGTCCTACAGTCAAGAAAAAAAAGAAAAAAAACCCGGACAATTCAAGTCTTCCCACTTCTGATTGTGGGATATCCTACATTGCTAGGATATCGAAGCCTGCGATATCCTACGGATCGAACAACTCAGCGGTAAATATGTATTTTTAGGCTGTTCTGGAGCTATTGTCAGATTTATGACCGTTTGTACGGTAATTGTCGTAAATTTGTAAAAGATCAGGTATATCTCGATCGTAGGGAGCTTCCTGCTACTGTATATAAAAAGGGTTAGGTGAGCACTTGTGCTCAATTTGGTCACTTCAAAAAAATAGATAAAATATGGTAGCGTATATATGTCCAGTTTTATAAAAGAAAAGTAATGTGTGCAAATCAAGACCCTCAGTTGATCAGTCTTTCTTGTTGGTGTCCTAGATTATTGAAGACTTTTATGGGTATATTACAGTCTGTCTCTCTCACTGTCTCTCTCATTTAATTAGTCTTTTTTTGTTGGTCTTGTAGACTGTGGAAGAAATAAACAAACCTGTCAATTCCGACTGCAGAAGAAAACATTTGGGAATGTTATCTAATGACTTGGATTTTCAAAACTTGAGTATGACTAGTTTGTGTGAAACAAGTGTAAAGCATATTCCTGCCAAAAAAAACAAAAGGTGTAAAGCATATATGCTTATGTAGCTAGGATCTTGCACTATGATTATAACCAAGCTGAAATGAGCAATAAACTATATGTTTACCTTAATGAAATGACCATTTGAGTATTGATGAGTCCTCCTTTGGTAAAGATTTGACCATGTTAATGGCCTTTCTTTCTATTATTTTTTACAATACCGTGCTTGTGTCATAGCCTGCTAGGGAATGTTTATGTGGGTAAAGACAGAGAGAAAGAAGCCAAGGAACAAGGATCCAAGTACACATCTGACATCACTATATGTTTACCTTATATGCGTCTACACTAAGTTGGATATAATAGAATAAGTCCTAGCCTAGATCCAAAGTTTTAAAATAAACACAATGATCTCAGTCATGGTTTTTGTAGCCTATAATGGAACAAAATAATATTATCGGATCTTATAATAGGTCTGACCCAATGTGCACATGGGCCACATTTAGGCTACATTTTGGACCTTTTAAGAGTTTCATCAATATAAACTTTTGATGGAAAGTGATGGTGAATTTTGATAAGGATGATAAATGAAATTGATTAACAAGAAATAGTCCGTAACTAATTCAGTGACCTCCTGAGTGAGCTTTCTTTCCGTTTGTGTGAGCTCCTTTTCTACTTGTGCATGCTTTCTTTCCGCTTGTGTGGGTTGTCTTTTTGTGTATATGCGGGCTCTCTCTTGAGTCTCGGCCCCCTTGATTGGGTTAAAAAAAAAAAAAACTCATTCATTTCAAGATAGAGCCCATAAGAGTGGTCATGGGTTGGGCCAGCCTGTTTTAGGCCGGGCTTGGATATGTAATCAGGGCTTGTTTAATAATTGAGGCGAGCTTGGATAAGTGATAGAAAGCCCAAAGGCCGACCCAGTCCAGGCCCATGTGGAGTGCATGTAATTTAATTTATTTAGTCCAAACAATTGCTTAAATGCTCACAAAATTGATAAGAAAAGCTCGGTTAGACTCGGCCTTATTGATTAAATGGGCGAGCATGGACCTAACTTTTACGGACCTGGCATTTCTAAAGTTGGGTTAGACCTGGATATCCCTTGCACAGCCCAGCCCAGCCTAGCCCATGAACGCCTCTACCTCATTTTTTATTGGATGTCTCCAAAGAGATATGTGAGACACCTGTTGATTAGATTATTAGCCCAATTTCTCTTTAAGTTGGAGTGATACACACCATTATTTTTATTTTATTTTTTATTTTTTGCGTGGAACATGAGATTAACAATGAGTTAGATCCTTATCTTTTGCACATTGATCAACTCAACTGTATATATTACTCTACTTGATGTAGAATGAGTTAAATTTTTAGCTTTTATATATTGATCAACTTAATAGTATATATCACTATTTCAAGCGAATTTTGAACCAATATCTATGCCCTATGGGGTTTTTTTCATTTGAGTCAGTAAGTGCTAATATATGGAAGTTCCCACAGCAACATCACCATCGTAGGACCATTCTGTATTGAATATGGCATAGATTTACAGACTCGTACATATGTTAATAAATTAATTGAAACATGCTCGGCATGGGACACATGATTGCAATTTCCTTTTGCATTTAAACTTAACATTCGCCCGTCATTAATGGTTGAACTTTAACAAATTTCTGCAAAGCTTTTCTTGTGATACTGCTGTCCGATATCCTAGGGACATGCGTTTTGATACATATTGCATTATGCGATATCCTAGAGTCGTATAATATCAGACCTTTGTTGTACGAATACCTCTGTATGAAATATTTTAACTACAGCCATTCAAGGATAAACCAGGTCTAAGAGCAGCAATACGCTCAAAGTTTCTTTTCTTATATATAGCTGAGATCCTTACAGTATAAGAGGCTATGAAATTGAGCTTAAAGAGAAGCCGGGTAAACACCTTTGTAGTCTTAAGGTGGTAGCACTAATAGACTCAACCTTCGATTTCTGAAGAAGGGGGAACCATGGGTCGATACCAAGACCTCTAGTTCCGAAAAAGAGAAGAGAAGAACCGTGGTACGGAACCACTCAGCCTATCCCTTGGGATTCAAATCATTTGTATTTATGCACTATATAATATAATATAAATATGTTGGACGGGGACGTGGACGTGGACGTAGCTGTGGACAGAGTTTTGGTGACCTGCACGGTGCCTCTTATCATTTAAGGCACATCCCTTTCACATGAAAAGCCACTAAAAAGATCTTTAAACCAATGCCAAAGATAAGGGGAGTGATCCGGGTTCAACTCATTCAATGCAAATAAATAAATAAATAAAATTATATTAATTAGACAGAGTTAACGCATAAACTTGAGAGAGTCATGTTTTTTCTAATTAAATAATTAAAAAATAAGTCAAATACTTACAAAAATATAACTATACATTTTTTTACATGCATGCATGATAGTCAATTTAAATTAATAAGAAAATGAAACCACTATAATAAGAAAATGAAAAGAAAAAAAATATTACATATCATATAATTTGTTAGTCCAACTATTGAACGTAAAAAACTAAATATAAGTTTTAAATTACACTTCGATCATTGTTTTTAAATCGTTGATTTCAAATCTCGTGCATAATTACTTAAAAATAAAAAATCAATTGATTACAATCAAATCTACCTATCAAATGGTTCACAATGCATTTAACTTGGTCTTTCATCAAAATGAAATAATTCAGGAGGGTTAAGAGTCAACTTGGAGTTTTTTCAAGTTTGTGGCTGTTAAATGCATCAATATGAAGCTGTCGCATTATTGAGAAAATAGAAGGACCGGTGTAATTGAGATCAAATTAACCCTAACAGGTAGCTCAGTTGGCATTGGACCACAGTTTGCATCCGGTGGTTGTAAGTTTGAAACTGCACTACCACACTAGGGCTATAGGGGAATTTATCTGGCTTCCCTCTGAGCTCGGAGTGATTAGTCCAGCCCAAATGGTTGAGATCAGACCATGATATGATAATAAGCAGCCCCATGTGTTATTTATCTGATCACCTTGAAATGGTACATAGAAAACTTTTGAGGCCCGGGTTTCCCATTCAGTGCCAAATTCATAGCAATTTATAAATGAGGATATTTCTGATGAAAGAGAGATTGGTTGATGGCCCCTGTGGATTTTTCACCTTTGTTCATTTACTTTTACCATGGATAGGATTCCTGCTCATAATGTACTTGCAGAGTTGCAGGTAAGCTTAAATATTAGCCCCCACGAAGCCAAGTAGGCCAAGCAAGCAACAAGAGGAAATAAAAACCCCATAGAGTGTCAAGCTACTGGTGGGTGGGATGCAACACTGCTAATTCAAGTGAAATTTTAGCTGCCATCAAATTTTCTTTGAACAAATTAGATTTTGTGAAGGAGAGGTAATCTTGTAAGTAGCTGCTTATAAGAAACACCACCTTGGAATACAGTTATCTAAAAGTTTTTATGGCAAATTGGCATAAGTTACAGTAAACCTGATCATGGATTAGTCCTTTGTGTTGCGGGGTTGTATGTGTGCCCGGGAATTAGTCCAGTTATCAAATATAATGGGGATTTCCTCGTCAGCCAAAAAACATAAATAAATAAAAAAGAAGAAAAACAAAAGGAAGAAGAGAAAGCTATCAACACAGCCGCTCAAAAGTTTCCAAAATCTAGTCATCCTCTCTTTAAATACAAAGCCGTGACTGAATTGAGTTCAATAGACGTGAAGCCCACGTTTAATTTGGCAGCTTCCATCTAAGTCACTTGTTCAAAGTCACTCTCTCTCTCTCTCTCTCTCTCTCTCTCTCACTCATATATATATATATATATATATGGGACAGTTTTAATAAAACTCCCTGGGCATTTTGAGGAAGAAACACCCCTTCCAATTTGAATTAAGTAGCTTAGATCTCGAGGAACATGTGCATCCATCCCTTACTATAGGGTGAGGACACTAATATAGTTAGAAATATTTATGTGCACATGAGGGAAAGTCATGGTTATCATATGTAGAAGATGAAAGTTCACGTGAAAGCCACGTAAATGTCCCACACACTATAGTGAGGGATAGATGTACTTAAACATTCCTTATTATAATCATAATCCAATGAGTGCATGAAGCATTATAATTAGAATTTGATTTGGTAGCTCATGCTTGTTATCTATTTGATTGCATGATTTGTTTTATTTACACATGATATATTTAAGCGTGATTTTAGTTTATTGATTCATGCATTTAAGTTTTAATCAGTTTTTGTGCATGACTGAGCAACCCAAATTATAAAAGAGCATATTGAGATCTAGCCCAAAGAGAGCATCTCAGATGTGGCTAAGGGATCACAGTGCATCTTTCATCCGTGCATGTATCCATAATATAAAAGTCACAGTTTGACAACAGTTTGGTCAACTCACTCGTTTGTCTTTTTCTGCCCTTTGATGACTATCACCCACCTACCCCTTTTCATCTCTCCGCAACGTCTCTCTTTCTTTTTTCTTTCTTTTCCCTTTTCCATTTTACCTCTTACTTATATGGAGAATCCATCCATCAATTTCATCATCCATTTCCTTCATCATGTTCTCTCTCCTGCTTCCAGCCACCTACTCCTTTTCATCTCTCTGCAACGTCTCTCTCTTTCTTTTTTCTTTCTTTTCCCTTTTCCATTTTACCTCTTTCCTATATGGAGAATCCATCCATCAATTTCATCATCCATTTCCTTCATCATGTTCTCTCTCGTGCTTCCAGCAAAAAAAAAAATGTTTTATTTCCTCAGCAAAACCCTCCAGCTCTCAAATCTCAATCCATCTCCTCCGAAACCCATCTCTCAAAACCCTCTCCCAAGCAAACCCACCAACCCATTTGATCCAATACCTCACAGACTCCTGCCATCTCTCCCCATAAAGCGCTCTATTTGCCGCCAAAAAGGTCCACGGAAAAATCCCGCAAAACCCAGATTCCATCCTCACACTCCTTAAAAACCATGGATTCTCCAAAACCCACATTCAAAATCTCATATGTTAAAAATCAATGCATCTTCGGTCCGTGCTATGCGTGTCTCCATGTGTTGATTTAGTGGTTTGATGGGTTTGTTTCTAATGGATGGTTGAATCATTGAATGTGCATGTGCAGAGGTTTTGTTTAGGACTGATGTGTCGGATTCCCAATTGAGTGGGACATGATAAAAAATCTTTTTTCCCTTGCATGCTTTATCATTTTCAAATTTTTTTTTTTTTATACTTTCTTCTCTTTCAATGAAATCAAACATCTTCTCTTATCCACCAAAATATGGAAGCGTTACGATCTCACCATCTTCAACAAATAGCATAATCAAAAGCTTTTGGAAGGGATGATGACATATTTGATTTAGTGGCCGTTAGATCCCATCACCAACTAAATAAAAAAGAGCGAGTCGCAACAATGATGAATCCATGGATAGATATTGATTACCATCAAAACATGATGACCACTTCCATCAGATATCTACCATTTTATTTTCATAGATTGAGATAATAAGAAGAATATTCTATTATTAGAAATACAAGATGGTTAGAGATTGACATTAGTTTAATTATTTGAATTTGGATTATTCTTGAAGGTTTTACAAGACCTAATAGAATGGATACTAGTCTAATCAATCAAATCAATGCAGCGAATGTAATCAATCAAACAAAATAGACTTAGCAAGTAAATTTACCAAGCAATCACCACAAGAAGGCAGACATAAATATAACGTGGAAACTCTTTTTAGGGAGAAAAATTACGATTTATAAATCAAGATTTCACGGACAGTTACAAAATATACCAACAATTCATTTACTTCAATCTGTACCTCTGGCTTTCGATAGCTAAAAGACTAGGCAATGGATATTGTACGACAGTGACAAAAGAAAGACCGGTTCCTTACTTAGTCTGTTTGCTTTCTACCTCTTACGGAGCGGGGGTTTAACCCACTGAAAACCGTTCCCTACTAATTGAGTAGACCGGTACCTCGACTTAAGGACTGTAGTTGTAGTTGATCTTGTACAACTTTCACTGACAAGACTTCCACCGTGCAACGTTCTCCTTACTTGATCTATTTGTATCTTGTCAGACAAGATGATCAATCTTCTACAAGAGAATAGAAATAACAAAACCTTCTAGAGCAGTCATTCAGAACAATCTCTCAATGACTTTAGAGAAATAATAAATTTTTTTAAAGTATTCTAACGTCAAATTAACAGAGAGAATTAACTTCTTGTGTATATCTTTGAATTGAGAAAAATACCCAATATATACTTTCGAATCTTTACATAAAACTTTTTGCTATAATCCACTAAAAATATCAAATATTATCTAACTCTATAAAAGAGTTCGGATCGAATCGAACTCGGCTTGGTAAGGAGACATAATACTGACTCGTATGAAAAAGCCTGACATTGTCATGTTCACTTTTGGCCTTACAATTATCTTCTCTCTCTTCCGTTGTACGCATGGAAGTCTTGGAAGACACTTGTCCATGGAAAGTTACTATGAATTTGCTCAAAAGTAGTCAAAGCTACTTACATATCAATACGGCATATAATAATTATAAGAGTTGCTTTAGACCCACAGGCCCCACCAACTGACAGAGTGATTAGCTGTGAAAGTTAGCTGCCACACTTAAATGACCTTCGCCACCTGAATGGACCATGACCTCAAATAGAGCACGTCTTTCAGACATATAAAATCTCATCCGTCCATGGAATAGGTGGTGCCCAGAATGCCGAAGCAGAGGGGCCGTCATGGATTTATTTTATGACACCTTCCTTCATCATCATTATACAAGTCTATGGTATTAATTTCAGTAATTTAACCCGAGCAGTTGGTTGGGACTATGGTTTGCACCTAAATAGAAAAATTTTATCCGGCTTTCTCTTCCGGGCCTATTGGGATTATTTTTGTCCAAATAACTGGAACGTATGTTATAAATTTTTTTCCCAGTAATTCCATTCACTACAAATGATGAAGACCCATCATGCAAAAAAAAAAAAAAAAAAACAAATCAAGACAAATGAGAAAAGGAGAGGGCAATGTGACAGGTAGGTATAACATTTAAAAGAAAGAGAAGATCTTTTTTTGTGAAAAGTCCTTGTCACCCTATCATTATATAGAAATCAATTGGCCACAATTACAGTAAATGTACAATCAAAGAATGCTAATTACAAAACAATCAGAATCTTCTGGAATGATAATATAATGTCACGATACAGTCATCCATATTGAGGATATTTCTGCCATAAATGGAGTGGATCCCAAGAGTGGATCCTAAGTGGATCATGGACTTGGGTTATTAACCTGGGTCCAGTGGGTCACTTTGACACAATGATCCATGATATATTTCCTTCCTGGCAATGACGCATGAGAAATTTCCTTCCTTTTCTCTCTTCTAAACGCTATAAAGGTTACTGCTGTTCAATATCTAATATTTCAGCTGATACTGCTTCCCACAAGCCTGTTAAATATCTACTATTGAACTGATACTGCTTCCCACAAGCATCAGAAACCATATTTCTTGAAAGGATGGTTACTTTAGAAGGTTTGCAAGGTAACCACTTCTTGGTTTTTTTATGTAATAGATGTTGATGATTTTGGTTCTATGGAGGCGGTTTTAAAAATGGATTCTGTCTCTCTTCCTTTGTTTTAAAAGGTTCCTTCTTGTGTTATATTCACATAGAAGCCAGAAGGTTATATATATTAGAGGCATATGTTGTTTTTTTTTTTTTTTTAATTTAGCATTGGTTTTTCTAAAGCTTTAAAGCACTTTATTGTTTTGGGATTCTATATGAAGTGTTTGAGCTTCTCTTGTGCTATTTTTGTTTTCATTATGTTATGATATCTTATGGGTTCCTTCCATTTGTGTTGATTGGAGTTCTCTTTATTCTTTTTTCACTTCACTTCATCTATATGTTTAGTATATTGATGTTTTTTGTTCATTTTCTTATGATCTGTCTACTTGGATTATTTGCTTTCTATTGATGTGCCGTCAATTCTCTCTGTTTTTATTTTTCTTTGTGCACCATTGAGTTCTAGACGATGGTTTCATCAGCTCTTCTTTCCCTTTTTTTTTTTTTTTTTTTCTTGTTCATGTGATAGCTACTGTATTTCTACATTTGCACGTGTTTTGTCATTTTATAATTGATTGAGGCAAGGCCAAAACTAGCACAGCCCACAGGAGCTTGACTCTTGAACCAGTGGAGAAGACTTAATCAGTGAATGCTTTTTTTTTTTTTTTGAATTTCATCAAGATCATAAGCAATAAGATATTGAGTTATTTTGATCTGCTCCACATCTTTAGTTGTAACTGATTTACATTGAATTGCAGGTGGTTTTCCTTGGATTTGTGATGGTGACTTTGACATGGAATCTAAGTGCATTCAAAAAAGTCTAATAGACGTTGGGAATCTTCTATTCACCTTTGTTTTCTTTCTGGTTTTGCTTGTGGGTGCATTGAGAAAGAATTACATTAATGGAAACAGAACAAAAAACTGGGTCTTTGTAGTTGTATCAGCATGCTGCCTTCTTACTAGCATTGCTTACTTTGGTGCCGGTTTATGGGCTGTTATAAGGAAAAATGAGAGATTTGTGACCTTGAATTGGGTGGGCTACCTTGTTAGAGGACTGGTTTGGCTGGTCTTAGCAGCTTCTTTAAACATTCACAGAACCAAATGGGAGAGAATTCTGGTGCTGGTTTGGTGGGTCACTTTCTCTGTTCTGATCTCTTGCTTGAATGTGGAGACACTAGTAAAAACTCATCAGGTTCCAGTTCTAGACATTGCATCATGGCTTGTGAACTTGTTACTCGTCTTTTGTGCTTACAGATTATTCAGAAGTATGATTTCCCAAGGCACCCCAAATGAGTTCTTATCTCAACCTTTGCTGAAGGAAGATAAAAAAAGCAAAACAAATTCTCCCAGGTTTGGTTTCCTCAATCGAGTGGCATTTTCTTGGATAAACCCTTTACTGCGTATTGGATACTTGAAACCATTGGTCCTCGATGATATCCCTACTCTAGAATCAGAAGATGAAGCGCAATTTGCATATGAGGTATTTGTTCACCAATGGGATCTTCAAAGGAAGCAGAGCTCAGGTAGTAGTAACTTTGTTTTCCGAGCCTTGGCAAAGTCTTACATGAAAGAAATGGTATTGGTTGGATTCCTTGCATTCCTTAGAACAGTTGCAGTTGTAGCTGCCCCATTGTTACTGTATGCATTTGTGCATTATTCTGCCGATGAAGACCATAATTTGTATGAGGGTCTCTTACTAGTAGGTCTCTTGATTATTGTCAAACTTGTCGAATCATTGTCACAGAGACATTGGTATTTTGGTGCGAGGAGGTTTGGTATGAGGATGAGATCGGCTTTGATGGTTGCAGTTTATCGGAAGTTGCTTAAGCTTTCGAGTTCAGGCCGGGGAAAGAACTCAACAGGGGAGATTGTGAACTACATAGCAGTAGATGCATATCGCCTCGGGGAAGCCCCGTGGTGGTTTCACACAGCATGGACTCTACCATTGCAATTAGCCTTTTCCATTGGCGTACTCTTTGGAACTGTAGGCTTGGGTGCTCTTCCTGGTCTAATTCCTCTTATCATCTGTGGGTTTTTGAACATCCCACTTGCTAGGATTTGGAAAAATTGCCAGTTCCGATTCATGGAAGCCCAAGATCAAAGGCTCCGGACTACATCGGAGGTCCTAAATAGCATTAAAATCATCAAGTTGCAGTCGTGGGAAGACAAATTCAAGAATCTGATTGATTCCCTCCGAGACATTGAATTTAAATGGTTGACAGAGTCGCAGATCAAGAAGTCTTATGGGACTGTATTGTATTGGATGTCTCCCATGCTTGTTTCTTCAGTTGTCTTAGCAGGCTGTGCTATTTTTAGAAGTGCCCCTCTGAACGCCAGCACCATTTTCACAGTTCTTGCAACGTTGCGGGTTATGTCAGAACCTGTTAGAATGCTACCTGAATCTCTCTCTATGATGATCCAGGTGAAGGTCTCATTGGACCGTCTCAATGCCTTCTTGCTTGATGATGAGCTCAGAGAAGAGGATGTGAAGAGAATCCTACATCAAAATCTAAATTGCAGTGTTAGAATACAAGGGGGAGTTTTCAGTTGGAATCCAGATGCAACACTTCCCACATTGAAAGGTATTGACTTGGAAATTACCATGGGACAGAAAATCGCCATTTGTGGACCAGTTGGGTCTGGAAAATCATCAGTTCTGCATGCGTTACTCGGGGAAATACCCAAAATCTTAGGATCTGTAAGTCACAACTACAATCCTTACTCTTGAAAGCTTAAACTTGTTGAACCTCACCAGTAATAAAAACTGCCCCAACTCTTGAATCTAATAGTAAATGAGCTCTAACAAAC
This sequence comes from Cinnamomum chago, assembly GCA_038049695.1. Taxonomy (NCBI): domain Eukaryota; kingdom Viridiplantae; phylum Streptophyta; class Magnoliopsida; order Laurales; family Lauraceae; genus Cinnamomum; species Cinnamomum chago. Next base: position 14,202,422 of record CP142451.1, read on the forward strand.
CTGATAGTAATCATCATATGTTATATATATAGTGTTATATATATATATAGAGAGAGAGAGATGCTCCTATGAGAGCATCTCTCACCTTACTATGAGAGATAAAGGTGGGGGCCTTCACATTTAAGTTGTTGACATTGGATATGGATGTGAGGGCCCCCACCTTATCTCTCATAGTAAGGTGAGAGATGCTCTCATAGGAGCACCTCCCATATATATATATATATTTATGGAGAGAGCAGGCATACTGTGCTTACTTTGCAACCTGGACAAACTCATGAATTCACATGTGATCAAACAGGCAATTAATCTTTGACTACATCTGAGGACATTAAAATTGATTTGTTTGTTCCATCCAGGTTGAAATTCTTGGATCCGTTGCCTACGTTTCCCAGACAGCTTGGATTCAAAGCGGGACAATTCGTGATAATATACTCTATGGAAAGCCAATGAACAAGAACAGATATGAGAAAGCCATAAAAGTGTGTGCTCTTGATAAGGATATTGATAATTTTGACCACGGTGACCTTACAGAGATTGGACAGAGAGGGCTCAACTTGAGTGGTGGACAGAAACAAAGGCTTCAACTGGCAAGAGCCGTCTACAATGATGCGGATATATATCTCCTTGATGACCCTTTTAGTGCAGTTGATGCACATACAGCAGCCACCCTTTTCAATGTAAGAAACTTGTTTTAGAATAGTTTGTATATTTAGTACTCACACTAAAGCATTCCCCGCTATGATGATTTGTATATTTTGTATAAAAGATGATAATTGGTTCATGCATGCATTTGGGTAGTTTTATAAATTGGAAACTTGATTAGGGGTTGTGCTGTTGCTCTTCTATTTCTAATAAAATGCAAATTGAAAACATGGATACATCTGCATTTATAAGTGCATGCATATGCACAAAGAAAAAAAAAAGAAAGAATATGTATGCATGCATAGACAAACACTTATTCTATTGGTTACTGAATTTAAATCAGGTAATTGCAGGATTGTGTCATGGCTGCTCTAGAAAAGAAAACTGTCATTCTAGTGACTCACCAAGTGGAGTTTCTTGCAGAATCTGACAGCATTTTGGTAATTAGCTTAATAACTTGATTTCTTGTCCCCCGAATTGCAAATGGTTTTGACATCTTTGAAGAATGAATGGTTATTCTTTCCGCACTGTGTTTGGCGAGAAGGGATCAGAATCACCCGCACAAAGTGTCATATCTCTCATGCACTTTTTGTTAACAACCAGATACAAAGAGTCATATCTTTTATAAGAGAGGTTTCGAACTCATGACCTTTGGCTTTGATACCATGTACCAACCCAAAAGCTTAAGTTGATAGGTTGGCTACACAAGAATGACATAAACTAGCTCTGATACCATGTAAGATGTCATATGCCAACCCTAAAGCTTAAGTTGATCGGTGGAAGGCCCAAACATGTATATAAAGCCCTGTCAAACCCATTACTCGGGTGATGTGGGATGTGAGACTTTCCCAACACCTTTTCCTCCTAAAACCATGGAAACAGATGTTGATTTGGCAATATAAAGTAAGAAAAAAGAAAGGAATTACATCTTACTTTTGATATCCCTGGCCAAAAGGATAGTGAAATGGCTAAACAACCTTTCTTGCCAAAACACTTTGGAACTCTTGCAATTTGGAGTACATCTATTGATGTAATATATCAATTCTTTTCTCTATCATTTTTCCTTTTCTCTTACATTTCTGCTCAATAATACTACAAATAGACTAAATTCAACTTTATCCCAGGTTATGGAAGGTGGACGTATTACTCAATCAGGAAGTTATGTTGAGCTTCTGAAGGCTGGAACAGCATTTGAGCAGCTTGTGAATGCTCACCATGATGCAATGACAGCGTTTGATAGTGTGAACATGGAACAGATGCGTGAAGCACCGAAAGCAGATGGGAATCAAATGGACCCAAGTGGGTTGCAGCTCAGTAGAGAAACTAGTGAAGGGGAGATTTCAATCAAGGGTATGTCGAAAATCCAGCTAACTGATGACGAAGAGAAGGAGATAGGAAATGTTGGATGGAAGCCTTATATTGATTATATTTGTGTATCAAAGGGAACCGTTCTCTTTGCTTCTCTTGTGTTGCTACAGACACTTTTTGTTGTTCTACAATCTGCATCAATCTATTGGCTGGCAATAGCTGTTCAAATCCCTCATATTGGAAGTGCCATTTTAGTAGGTGTTTATGCAGGAATTTCAACCTTCAGTTGTATCTTTGTGTACCTAAGGACCTTATCTGCAGCACATCTAGGACTCAAGGCTTCAAAAGAATTCTTTTCTGGTTTGATGAATTCATTGTTCAAAGCTCCAATGCTGTTTTTTGATTCAACCCCTGTTGGGAGAATCTTAACAAGGGTAAGAATTCCCATAGTTCATCATCATCATCATCAAAGCCTTGTCCCAACTATATTGGGGAAGAATTTCCATAGTTTTCTTTGTGAAATAAAGGTGAGTTTGGATATTCCCAAAATTTCCACTTGTTCGAAAATTTTGGCAGAACAGATGATTGTCTGTCCCATCATACATAGAAATCATAGATGAGTAATTGGCTGCCAACCTTTACATGCCAATTCAATATTTCCTATTGGTATGAAAAATGGTTTGGTAGTGGTAAAGGGTTCGTGAAAAATTAATAGTAAAATAAATAATCATCCATTCTGCCAATATCTTCATACACAACTTGAACTTTGGTACAGAAGAACAATTGTAAGCTGTTCACTTATTATCATCCAGAATGTATTTTAGGCCAAATAATTCTATCAACATCTGAACATCTTTTGTTCATATGCTTATCAACGTATGTATCAATACAAGTGAATAAGAGGCTGGCTATTCATGTTGCATGGCTCTTGCTTGCGCAGGCATCTTCAGATCTTAGTGTGGTGGATTTTGACATACCTTACTCAATTGCTTTTGCACTGACTGGGGCAATTGAGGTGGTAACGACCATAATTATTATGGCTACAGTGACATGGCAAGTTCTAATTGTGGCAGTTCCTGTTATTCTTGCCACAAGATACATTCAGGTGAAATCTCATATTTTCTTTTTATTTAATTCACAACCTCTTCTTTTATTTGTGGAAAAGAACAAGAATCCAATAACTCATCTTATCCAATTCTACACTTTTTTTTTTTTTTTTTCTGTAAGGGGTACTATCTAGCCTCTGCAAGGGAGCTAATTCGAATTAATGGGACAACCAAGGCACCTGTTATGAACTACGCAGCAGAGACATCACTTGGTGTGGTCACAATAAGAGCTTTCACTATGATGGAGAGGTTCATCCACAACAACCGTAAGCTAATTGACACTGATGCGACTCTTTTCTTCCATACGAATGCTTCCATGGAATGGGTGCTTCTACGGGTGGAAGCACTACAAAATCTTACCATATTCACTGCAACACTTCTCCTTGTTTTGCTTCCTGCGGGTACTGTACCTCCAGGTAATTGCTAGCTTCTTTGAACCATGAAGAAATAACCTTCAAGTTCAGTCATGTCCATTTCAAGTCCAACTTAGAAGTATTTTAACTTGATTTTGGAGAACAGTCCCATGAGAAGTGTAGCAAGCAAGGTAATTTCAATTTGTTCTCTTTAATGATCCACCAGGCACAACTTAATTCAATATAGTATCAAACAATGTCAATGTAGGTTTTTGTTTTCCTTCATCCTTTCTACTTCTCTGGTACTAAACATCCAATTGATTTGAATGGTGCTTTCAGGATTCGTGGGATTGTCGCTTTCTTACGCTCTAACACTAACATCTGCCCAAGTGTTTCTAACTAGATGGCACTGCAGTTTGGCAAACTTTATTGTGTCGGTGGAACGGATAAAACAATATATGCATATTCCACCAGAGCCTCCAGCTATCATTGATGACAGAAGGCCACCCCCTTCCTGGCCCTCTGAAGGGAGAATTGATTTACATGATCTGAAAGTAAGAAAGTCTTTTGTGCCATTCACTTAATGGAAAGTCTTAGGGTTCTAAAGTTCTGTTTTCAACTTGTTATTTTCAGATAAAATATCGTCCAAATGCCCCCCTTGTCCTAAAAGGAATCACATGCACTTTTCAAGCTGGGAATAGAGTGGGGGTCGTCGGAAGAACGGGTAGTGGGAAGACAACTCTCATAAGCGCTCTATTCCGTCTCGTAGAACCTGTTGGTGGGGGAATTCTTATCGATGGTCTTGATATTTGTTCTATGGGTCTAAAGGATCTTAGAATGAAACTCAGCATAATTCCCCAAGAGCCTGCACTCTTTCGGGGCAGCGTCCGCAGCAACTTAGACCCACTGGGCCTTTACAGTGACCATGAGATATGGAAGGTGTGAACTTATCCATGACTTGGAAAATCTATGTTGTTTGCTTTCAATCTAATTTCACCTTGACTCTTACACTGTGATTCCTAGATGCAGTAAGGACACACCATGCTTGCCGTTGCCTACTTTTTTGAGGATTCAGTTGTTATAGGTCTTATTTTGTTGAATGGTTAAACATTAAATAACAAAAGAATTGAGAACTGAAAAAACTAAGCTATAACATCAGTTTTAGCAGCCAGTTACTGATAGCTTCTCCTGAATGACTAACAAGTAACAAGTAACATCACTCTATTCACTGCAGGCACTAGAAAAATGCCAGTTGGCAGACACAATCCGTAATATTCCCAACCTTCTCGATTCATCTGGTATGCAATTCTATCATTGACAAGATAATTTCTCTATGGATTTACAAATATGACAAGTTCTTTTTTTTGGTCATTTGTTCCAATCGACAGTGAGCGATGACGGTGAAAATTGGAGTGCCGGTCAGCGCCAACTTTTCTGCCTGGGGCGCGTTTTGCTTAAGAGAAACAGAATTCTAGTCTTAGATGAAGCAACTGCATCCATAGACTCTGCAACTGATGCTGTCCTTCAAAGAGTAATCAGACAGGAATTTGCAAACTGCACTGTGATAACTGTAGCTCATAGAGTTCCAACAGTTACAGACAGTGATATGGTCATGGTTCTTTCCTATGGTATGCCATTTTCTTAGACATAATTTCCTTATGATATTAATCTCATTTAAATACAACTCTGTGATGTAGAATAATTTTTGTTGAGAAAAATGAACAAATAAATAGTTTGCTTCTGCTTGGTCATTTTATGTTACTAATTGTCACTTCTGGTGGTTTGCAGGGAAGTTAATTGAATACGATACGCCGTCAAAGCTTATGGAAACCAACTCCTCCTTTTCTAAGCTTGTGGCTGAGTACTGGTCCAACTGCAAGCGGAACCCTATGCAAAATCTCTAAGCAACACCCCATGTGGGAGATCAGAAAATAAATGGGTGCACATTCAATGTGGAATCACTGTTAGAATTTTCAATTTTTGTTGTCTTTTAATAGGCTACATGAATTTCTGTATCGAAAAACTGTGGATCATTTCACCAAGTCAAGTAAGGAAATTATATTATTTAGATTCACTCCCATGAGAGATGAACACTACAATTATCTGTAGGTTCATCATGTAGTCAGTCTGAGTTGATCCCGGTTTCAACAGCTTGATTAAGCTTGGTGCCTCTTCTCTCCAATTTCCTCGAGGCTATTCCTAATTCATTGAAAGCCTTATTTGAGTGAGAATACTTCACCGAATCCATTTAAAATTTCCAAAACCACACCAAAGTCTTTTCCAATTTGGTTGTGTATCTCTACAATTGCAGGCTGCAGCACAACTGGTTGAAGTTGATTATTTCTGTTTTTGATGTGTTTGTTCTTTATGATATAAGTTTTCATCTTATATGAATTCAATCCTTGTGATTGAACCCAACAAAATACTTCTTTGCATGGTAAAAATATCACCTTGTTGATGGGCAGAGGAAACAAATTAAGTAATCAGCTGACCTTGGGCGACTTTTTTATGAACAAAGTGGTAATCCAACTCAATATGTTTTAAATGTGGCTGTAAAATTGGATTAGTAAACATATAGAGAGCACTTAAGTTATCATAGAGCAGTAAAGAAGGCCGAGGAAGATAAAGATCAAGAGCGCAAAAGATAAAGGTGACCCAGGTGATTTCAGTTGCAGCTACAACTATTGACCTGCATTGTACTTAGCTGATAATAATAGAGTAGAGGAATAAACAATAGGTTGTAGTAGATCGCCTTGTAATCGGACAACCACGCAGTCAGCATCAGAGAAGATGTAGGGGTCCAAGGACGAATCACAAAGAAGATGAAGTCCATAATTAAAGGCCCCCTTAACATAATTGAAGTCCATAACTGAAGGTCCATAATTGGCAGAGGAACTTCTGATCTTTTATTCAGTCTTTCAAATGGGAGTTTACTACTCTTGCCCAATTCACAACTTTTACAAACATCACTACAGTTCCAACTATTAACACCAATAAAGTTATTTTTGATAAAGAAAACTATCCTAGGATGAGGGGGATGCCAAACCTCTACAGTTGTTCTCCTTTGCCTTGTAGAGCAGAATGCTTGCATTTCTTTTTCCAGAGCATAAACTCCTCCTCTAGTTATGGTTGCCAATATCCTCCTGGTTCTCGTCCTTACTAAGAAATCCAACAGATGAAAATTCACAGACCAGATAAATCATTCGAAAGTTGACCAACAGAGGATCATATTTGTTTGCATGAGGTGCGGAGTGAAATAAAGTTAAGTGACTAATCAAAAGTAAAAGAAAGATGAGGGAGTAAATGCACGTAATGACAAAAAAGAAACTCTTAAAAAGGCACAAAATGAACAAAAACAGGTACTCTTAAAAAGCACCCCTCATGTTTGTTTACAAAAGAGTAAAGTGAAGGAAGGTGTTTGTTTGCATTGTGGCCTAAACAAGTAAAGTAAATATGTCTCTTGAGCTGGCAGTTACTTCAATCTAACTTTTTGTTACACCCCGACCCAAACTAATCATGATTAAAGCTAATTAATTGAGATCAATGCTAATTAAGCATGGATGAATGGGTTAATCTAGGTTAACGACCAAAGAGAGATAAATTAGTCTCAAGTGGTACTTAAAGCATAATGAAATGGAATTGAATAGGTTAAAGTGAGTTTAGACTCAAACAAGGTAGACTAAGGACTTTTTCGTAAATACGAGTTTTTACGCATTTCGTCGAATATGAAAATCCTTAATACCAACGCGTGTATCTCGAGTAGTACGTTAACTTTCATAATAGACACGATTCCATTTGACCTCAAATGGACCAAGTGAGACCCCATTTGACTCAAAATGTAATAAAGCTTAAGAAGGGGGGTTTTTGGTGTGAGAACTCCTAGTATTAGAGTGAGATTGGGGAGTGAACTCATTTCACTTCAAGCTAAACCCTAGACTCATCTTTTCCTTTCTTCTCCTTTCTTCCTCATCAAGAGTGAGATTAAGGGTGATTTAAGTGGATTTTGAGGGTTGTAGCCTCATCTTCATCTTTTTCCTCAAGCTTGTTCCCCATTGTTGAAGTGTGGAGCTTGAGAAAGACCTCAAAGTTTCTTTCATTTGAGCTACAAGTAAGTACTTGGAACCTTAATGAGTTTTCAAGTTATAATGAGTGATTAGGCATGGTTATTAGCATAGATAGCTTATGAGATGCACCTTTGTGTTTCATGAAATTAGGGCTTGAAGTTTGAGGATTTTAATCTCAACCCAAGTTAGGGAAAGGAGGGCTTTTGCCATTAAGCTTCACAAGAGGCAAGTATAAGCATTTCTTGTGATTAGCATTACTTGTTTTAGAAATGCATATAGTTTTGCATGGATTGTGCATTTTCCATTAATGTTTGGAGATGTTTATGGGTTGTGTGAATGATGAATGAATGATTAGAAGTATGGTTTTGGGAATGGATGATGTGTGAGGAGGGGACAGGAGGTCCCATTGCTATCATAGGTTGTGGATGAATAGTGGAGAAGGGAGTGTAAAAGAAGAGAGAATGTATCAGATTTTCGAGTTGGAACTTTGGACAGTTCGCTCGAGCGAACATGACAGTTTGCTCGAGCGACCAAGGCTCTGTTTCAGAGTGAAATCGTTTGGACAGTTCACTTGAGCGAACTTAAGGTGCGGTCGAGCGACCAACGTTCTGTGAGGTGTCCGCTCGAGCGAACCTAATACAGAAACATACATTGATTGTAAGTGAAAATTTGGATTTTTCGTAAACTTGGAGTACTTCTCGTAAGTATGAGTACTCTTTAAATTGGTTTTGAGTCTAAACCTCCATGAGTGATAATTATGGGGTCTATTCAATGCACATATTAAATATAAATGTGATGTCCATCAAGAATAACACGTGCATTGGAAAATCTATAGTTACATCCAAATGGTTGGTTTAGATTGAGACATAATTGAGTAAAGTTATAAATGAGTGGCAAGATCTCTCATTATATCATAGTACACATTATTGGGTCCCGATCTAGTGGGATTGGCACCACCGGTATTCCCTTCTCTTGTTATGAAGAGAATTATTGACGTGAATTGAACTGGTCATTAGAAAGACATTAACCCTTAAGTTGGCACTACATAACTACTGTACTAGAACTCTAAATGAGTTCAATGAATTGATAAATGAAATGAATGAATAATCCTGCTGCAGCAGATGGATTTAGGAGCGTTCCGGAGCACTGTGGTGATGCTAGTTGTCCTTGGCCAGGACACTAGTAAGTCTCACATATTCTGATCATATCTATGGGCATTGATCGATGCCTTCCGTTTGGAAGATGAATCATTCTTTTGAGGGAAGATGGTAAATTGAATGAATCCTTCCTTTGGGGGAAGATGGTAAATGAAATGAAATGAAATGAACGAATGAAAACTATGTTAGTGACTATCTTGTAATTGTTTAATGATCAACTCTCATGCTACCTATTGTCATTGTAGGAACTATCTAGATTTATCTAGAATGATAATTGTTACCAATTGGATTTCATGAACTGAGTACATGTATTGTCATATGCTATTGCTAGATCTGTTTATACATTGTTGAACCGTCGTGTTCATTAGTGTTATTGATGGCATTACAGGCTCGATTGCCCCTACCGGTGCAGTAGCGCCACCAGCGCCAGCGGAAGAGACCGCTCCGGTTCCTCCAGGAGGATTAATCGAATGGAATGGACGGAATGCCATTTGATATGGGCATATGAGTGCGAGAAAGAACCATTTATTTTGAGAAATGTTTGGAAACATTATTTTGTACATTCATTTAAGGAATGCAATTAATTGTTATAGTATGGTGTGCTGGATGTGCACCGTTTGATAATCAATGATGGGAGTGATACATGTATAAATACTTTATTTTGTATACATGTAAATCATAAATTGATTTTGTCGAATGTATATATAATTCCGCAAAATTGTGTATTTATCAGGTTTGTTGAGATTGATATCCCTTGTGGATTCTGTTTTAACTTCGGTTAATTCAGGGTTTACGGGAGTAAGTATGGGCTCACGGCTCGGGGTTACCGTAATTCGGGCCCGGGTCGTGACACTTTTTCTCTCCCACAATTACTCAAATATACTGTAATGTAATACAGTTGGGTGGAGTAAGTCATCCACCATTCTCTTTATACAATCAAATGCAAATTTAAATCCTTTTATTTTATACCAACTATCCAAACACATAAAAAGTAATTCATATACTCATTTATTTCAACCTAGTACTCTTTAACTCTGTCCTAATGTGATATCCTACTCCTATTCTATTCCTCCCCTAATGCTGACAAGCTCAAGGACCGAAGGGAGGAGCAACTATTCGTCCCCTAATGCAAACAAAAAGGCTCAAGGACCTAAGGGAGGAGGAACTTTTTGTCGTCTTATTATGCTTTTACTCCCAACTCCTGCTTCTTTCTTTCTCTCTTGATTTAATCCTTAATATTTTTTCACTCCACCAATCATGTGCACCAAAAGAACATAAGAAAATTAGATAATGGTAAATGGCCATGAGATGTGGTGAGGGATGCAGAACCCACATGTGAAATATTTAGTCTTTTTCCATCACCAATCACAATTTCATCATTTCCATAATAAGGAGGAAGAGTGTGTAGAATACCTGAACTATTGGTCATATGAGAGCTTGATACATGTCAGGGATCCATTTAATCCACTCTGGGTCTTGTGAGTCAGTCAGTCATTGCAGCCAAAGCTTGCGGAATTACCCCTGCTTGGTATGTATGGCTGAAACGCAGTGTGAATTGCCCGATTGCATATCTGACACATGACATGAATTGCTGCTCTCTAGTTATGCTGTTTTGATTCATATTGTTGACTGACCTTGCGGGTTAAGAAGCTCAGTTTGGGGCATTCATTTGAAATTGGCATTGATCTCTTCCTTGGGCTGCTTGGGTGAACCCATGCCCACGTGAGTACCAGGGCCAATTTCCTTTTCAGAGGGCTGCCAGCTCCCACCAGGGCTACAACTTGGGCTGAGCCGAATCCAAATCCATGTCTCCCCACACACATGAAAATGCAATTTGGGCTAGGTATCAGGCCTGCCTTTTAATACCCAAGTGGAATCCATAGATATGCATGCATCATCATCATCAAAGCCGTGTCCTAACTATATTGGGGCCATAGGTATGCTTGCATACAAACATAATATTCAAATTGCGAGTTTTGGAGCTTTTGGAATTTCAATGCTGAGTCTCTTACCCAGCCCAGATTGCATTCAGGGTCAGACTCAATTAACTCAGGTTCTATATAGGTGCAGGCTCAGTTCAGGCTTGTGCTTGTTCACATGGAATTAAGGCTGGGCTTTGGTTCAAGCAACAGCCATATGCAAGAATGTTCCTAGGAGAAAATAAATTAATTGTACACGTCATAATAAATTATAAACACATACACACATGACCACGACATTGACTACATGTGATAATAAATTAATTGAAACATCTGCATGGCACACATGTTTCCATTTTTTTGGTTGCATCTATTATATGACTTTCCTCCTGTACAAGTATGGACTCTGTATAGACCTCTGTTTGGTTGGCTCTGAGTCTGAAAGCCACAGGGGTTGAAAAAACCACAACAACATTCACCACCACTCATTTCAATATCCTAGGGGCTTCATTAAAAGATCAGCGTGAAAGAGGGTTGGGATTTAATTTGCTAAGGTAATGGGAGAATAAGGGCCAATTGTGGATCTTCATCTTTAGTCATTTGATTTTTGGTCCCTTTAATAGAAAGCATTGCTAGAAAACTTTTGGTCCCTTTGGAAAGCGAATCCGCATTAAACAAACAGGCACTAAGATTTTTCAAACTGGAAAAGCTAACCCACATGGAAGGTTTGCAATTGGGAGCATTTTTTTAATATTGTTTGATGAGGAGTGAGATTTGAGTTTGACTACTCTACCTACCCTTACCAAATCATTTGTATTTATGTACTAAATAAATATTAACATAAAGAGTTATATTCTTGTGAGCAGGTGCTCATAAGAGCTAGCTGGATGAGGCTAACTTGATGGGGCCCATTTGAGACCCACAGATCATCAATAAGGGGGGATGGAAAGATTCAAGTGCGACCACCTTGGATATGACAAGGTTTGAAGCCAATCTCATGCATCTAACACCTTGATTTGTGGCCCACAAATTTAACTGCTTTATATGAAAAAAAAAAACGTTGTCTCTTAATCCAAGAGTCCACCCATCCAAATGAGTAAATACCCATTGAATCTGGTGTAATGGGGGATCCCCGTGTGTGCAGACAGTTCAGATGGACCATAAGAGCCTCCCCATAGGATGGTGAGGACTGTGCTGACATGTAAATTTCCCAAATATAAATATGTTGCAGAATCTATTGACAACTCTGGCAACGGATTTGTTGGCCCTTACATTGACATATAATATGAATATGAATTGGACGTGGCCAGAGTTTGGGTGACATCGACAGGGCTAGTAGTAGGCTGCTATCATTTGAGGTACAACCTTTTCATATGAAAAGGCACTGAAAACTCTTTAACCCAGTGAGGGGAGTGATGAAACATCCACATTCCTCTAGTTCACTCCTGCTGAAGGCTAGTGTTGTTCAATCTCTACTCTTCAACTGATACTGCTTCCAACAAGCAACATTAACTAGACATCCCACAAGGATGGCTTCTTTAAAAGGCTTGCGAGGTACCCATTTCTTGGTTTTTGGTGTAATTAACTGTTTATGATTTAGGCTCTATGGAGACGGTTTGAGAGATCGATTCTTCTTCTTCTCATCCTCTTTTTGGAAGGTTCCTTCTTCTGTCATATAACTTAAGCCAGAAGGTGATATATCTTCCAACCCAAAAAAAAAAAAAGAATGAAAGAAAGGTGAAATATCTGAGCGGCATATGCCTTTTTTCCCCGTTTTCTATTTGGTTTTTCCCTGAAACTTTTAAAGAACTTTATTGTTTTGGGTTTCGTAAGAGTGTTTGAACTCGTGCTGTTATTGTATCTTATGGGTTCCTTACTTCCTTCCATTTCTTGTTATCTGTGGTTTTTTACTTGTTCAATTACTTTTTGCTTACTGAGAAGGTATATATCTTTTACTTGCATTTGAGTTCTCTTATTCTTTGTTCACCCATATATATATATATATATATATATATATATATATATATATATAAAAGAAATATTCAAGTGAGAGATTCCCTTACCATATGTGGTGAGGAACTCCCCTTTTTGGAGAGGTTTCAAGTACAAAAAGGCTTTTGTATTTAAAAGGAATACTGTGTACTTGAAACCTCCAAAAAAATAGAATATCTCACCACACATTGTGAGGGTATCCCTCACTTGAATATTTCCCTATATATATTGGTTTTGACATATTAGTCTTTAAATCTGATTTTTCCAATTTTTATGACCAAGATTAAGAGAACTACTATAGCCAACATTATTTTTTGAACTTTTTTCATCATATCCAATGATATTATGGGATTGATCAAATTCTATACCATACATTTTCTACAACTAGCGAATAGGTTCATTTTGTATAGAATACGATAAATGATATTTTCATGAAAAGTAAATAGACATTTATTTGATCATCATTTCTCAAGTTCTCTATCATTTGAAGAATTACATATAAGTCATGACATCATCATCAGACAATGCCGTAATATCACAAGATTTACCAGGTTTTGTGACATACATTGTTTCAGTGGTAGGATGGGATTCGGGGAAAAAAAAAAAAAAATTTAAAAAATATTGACGAGAGCCAAGCGACTCTTGTAACATTAATTGGATTTTGGTCATGAAATGAGTCCAAGAAAAGACTAATACATCGGATCCTATTTTTTTATTCCAAATATCCGTCTAGTTGGATTATTTGGCTTTCTCTCCGTGTGTCATCACTTTTCTCTCTAAATTTATTTATTTTTGGCAAAAATTCAAAATAGGGCTCAAGTTTTTTCTAGTGAATTTTTTTTTTTTTTTTGGTCTTTTCAAAACAGGCTCAAGTTTTCCATTAATATTTCAAATGAGGACATCCAACTTTCTCTCTCCCCCGACCCCCAGGCCCCAGCGGCTGCTGGGTACACATTCTCTCTCCCAACCCATCTTCAATTTCATCTCCCTCTACCAGGCAAGCCGACGCCCTCCAAGCCAAACATTTTGAAGAAATACTTTCACATGGGAAAAGCAGGGAATCTAAATATGGTCAACCATTGTCGTCATTTCAGTTCAAATTAACAAAGTTGGTCTACTGGAATGGCTTGTAGAACCAGTTTTAGCACGTTAAAATAAAACTTCATGGGGTTCAAATAATTCTTACAGAAAAAAAACATGAGCTTCTACCAATAAAAAAATCACGAGCTTCACCAAAGCACATAGAAGAGAATCCTGAGAAAAAGAAGTAGAATTCATCAGCATATGAAGAAATCAAAGCATACCTTAAGCTTCGTCCTCTCGCGAATGAGAGCGAGGGAAGCAATCTATAACACGATTTTGGCCATTTCTGCACCATTCAATTTCCACAAGGAGTGGGTCTCCTTTCTCCACACATCTTTCCACACAATTACAATTTACAACAATTCACTCGTTATATATTTCATGTCTATTTAGCTAAAAAAACTCACAAACAAACTTGTTCGACGAGAAATGATGGGTCGTGACGTCTGCCTTTTTGTTTATTTCTCTCTTACCCACATTGACTCAAGCTCATAAAGGAGATCGTGTGACAGGAGTTGAGTACTACTGGGCTCCACCCAAGCGGAGTATTGAAAAGTATTTATACAGCCTCAATGTTTTAATATAAATGGTTAGCCGAACAAATTTAATATGCTATCAGAGACAGCGAGTTTAAGAATAGCTAGCTGATGAAATTTGATATTAGGTGATTACGGATGTGGAGTGGTGTGTAGAGGTGTTTGGATGGAAGAACAGAAGGGGCACCCAGGGGCAGTGGTATGTAGAGGTGTTTGGATGGAAGAAGAGAAGGGGTACCCAGGGGCAGAGAGAGAGAGAGAGAGAGAGAGAGAGAGAGAGTCTGGTTGAGGTGAGGATGTAGGCTGGAAATGAAGAAGATGGAATGCCATGAGAAAAGTTGCCGGAAAACTCACAATCTGCAAGGATGTCCTAATTTGAAATGTTACTAGCAAACTTAAAAGCAAAACTGGGTTAAAACTTGAGCCATGTTTTGAAATTTCCCCTTTATTTTTTGGTGCTGCATTGAGTTCTTGACTATGCTTTCATTATGTTGGAATATATGGCAGTCTACCTATCACAATCCTATCCTCTCTCATAATTAGAGGGGCTCATTATAATTGATTGATACTAGTTGCTATACTAGTACGAAGAATGTCGTCTATGTGGACGACATTATTGTTACCAGTAACAATCCTCTTGCCATCACTGCTTTGAAGGGTTTTTTACAAAGGCACTTCCATATCAAAGACCTTGGTCCACTCAAATATTTTTTGGGCATTGAAGTAGCTCGCTCCAAGAAAGGGATTTTTCTTTCCCAGCGCAAGTACACTCTTGAAATCTTAGATGAGACTGGTTTCCTTGGAACTCGTCCAACTACTTTTCCTATGGAGCAAAATCTTAAATTAACACCATGGTGAAATTCTTATTCAGCTTGCTTAGTACTGACGTCTTGTTGGTCACCTTATATATCTCACCATTACAAGGTCGGACATTGTCTATGCTGTCAATATGCTTAGCCAATTTATGCTTCAACCAAGACAACCACATCTCGATGCAAGTCACCGTGTTCTTCGTTATCTTAAATCCACACCTGGCCAAGGCATTTTAATGTCATCTACTAGCACTCTTAATGTGAAGGCTTATTGCGATTCTGATTGGGCCTCTTGTCTGACCACTTGGCGCTCTATTACTGGTTATATTACTTTTCTTGGAGAGAGCCCTATTTCTTGGAAGAGCAAGAAACAATCTACTGTCTCTCGTTCATCTGCAGAAGCTGAATATCGCTCTATTGCCACCACTACTTGTGAACTCATTTGGATAAAGACTTTATTACATGATCTTGGGATCTACCATTGCCATCCCATGGAACTCTATTGTGATAATAAAGCTGCTGTTCATATCACTGCCAATCCAGTCTTTCATGAACGTACAAAACATATTGTCATCTCATTCGTGAAAAAATTCAAGCTGGCATTCTTCGTACTAGTCTTTACCTTCCAAAGAGCAACTCGCAGACATCTTCACTAAAGCACTTGGCCGTGATCAGTTCAACTATTTGAAAAGCAAGTTGGGTGTTCTTGATATTCACACTCCAACTTGAGGGGGAGTGTTGGAATATATGGCAGTCTACCTATCACAATCCTATCCTCTCTCATAATTAGAGAGATTCATTATAATTGATTGATACTAGTTGCTATAATTGTTGATTTAGTAATTAGTGTGATTGAGAATAATTGGTGGATCTTTCCTTTACTACAAAAGATCTCTGTGTGTGTGTGTGTGTATATATATATATATATATATATGATGTAGAGAGGAGAATGTAAAGATATCAAAGAGATAAAAAAAGTTCTGCTTGTCATGGATGTAGGCTAATATAGCCGAACCACGTAAATGCTTGTGCCATCCTTTGTCTTTGATTTATTTTACACAACAGTTCACCATTCCCATTAAAAAATGTGAAAACTGCTGCATTTCTTCTTTTGTTCTTGTTTCGTTATTATATAATTTGTTGACGCAAGAAGACCAAAACAAATACAGCCCCAGGCACTTGGCTCTTGAACTAGTGGACAAGAACTCATGTAGTGGGCCTTTTTAGTGGAGGAAATTTTTTTTTTGGGGTGGTGGGGTGAATTTTTGTGAAGATCATATGCTATATAATATTGGGTCATTTTGATTTTGGACTTCCTTTTAACTGATTTTGCATTGAGTTGCAGGTGGTTTTCCTTGGATTTGTGATGGTGACTTTGACATGGGATCTCAGTGCATTAAAAAAAGTCTAATAGATGTTGTGAACCTTCTATTTGCCTTGGTTTTCTTTCTGGTTTTTCTTGTGGGTTCGTTTAGAAAGAATTACATCAACGGAAACAGAACAAAGAATTGGGTCTTTGTAGTTGTAGCAGCATGCTGTTTGCTTACTAGCATTGCTTACTTTGGTGCTGGTTTATGGGCTGTTATATGGAAAAATGAGGGATTTGTAACCTTGAATTGGGTTGGGTACCTTGTTAGGGGACTGGTTTGGCTGGTCTTAGCAGCCTCCTTAAACATTCATAGAACCAAATGGGAGAGCATTCTGGTGCTGGTTTGGTCTGTCAGTTTCAGTGTGCTGATCTCTGCCTTGAATGTGGAAACATTAGTAAAAGCTCAAAAGATCCCAGTTCTAGACATTGCATCATGGCTTGTAAACTTGTTGCTCCTCTTTTGTGCTTTCAGATTATTCAGAAATCTAGTTTCCCAAAACACCCCAAATGAGCTCTTATCTCAACCTTTGCTGAAGGAAGATAAAAAATGCAAAACAAGTTCTCCCAAGATTGGTTTCCTCAATCGAATGGGATTTTCTTGGATGAACCCTTTACTACGTACTGGCTACTCGAAAACATTAGTCCTCGACAACATCCCTAGTTTAGAATCAGAAGATGAAGCACAATTTGCATATGAGGTGTTTGCTCACCAATGGGATCTTCAAAGGAATAAGAGCTCAAGTCCTAGTAACTTGGTCCTCCGAGCACTAGCAAAGTCTTACATGAAAGAAATGGTATTGATTGGACTCCTTGCATTCCTTCGAACAGTTGCAGTTGTAGCTGCCCCAATGTTACTATACGCATTTGTGCGTTATTCTGCCCAT
This sequence comes from Cinnamomum chago, assembly GCA_038049695.1. NCBI lineage: Eukaryota > Viridiplantae > Streptophyta > Magnoliopsida > Laurales > Lauraceae > Cinnamomum > Cinnamomum chago. Next base: position 14,219,647 of record CP142451.1, read on the forward strand.
GAAGAGCAGAACCTATGTGAGGGTCTCTTACTTGTTGGTCTCTTGATTATTGTCAAAATTGTCGAATCATTGTCACAGAGACATTGGTATTTTGGCGCAAGGAGGTTTGGTATGAGGATGAGATCAGCTATGATGGTTGCGGTCTATCGGAAGTTGCTCAAACTTTCTAGTTCAAGTAGGAGAAAGCATTCAACAGGGGAGATTGTGAACTACATAGCAGTTGATGCATATCGGCTTGGGGAATCCCTATGGTGGTTTCACACAGCATGGACTCATCCTTTGCAACTAGTTTTTTCCATTGGTGTACTCTTTGGAACTGTTGGCTGGGGTGCTCTTCCTGGTCTAATTCCTCTTACCATTTGCGGGTTTCTGAACATCCCACTAGCAAAGATTTGGAAAAATTGTCAATCTCGATTCATGGAAGCCCAAGACCAAAGGCTCCGGGTTACATCAGAGGTCTTAAATAACATTAAAATTATCAAGCTACAATCATGGGAAGAAAAATTCAAGAAGCTGATTGACTCTCTCCGAGACATAGAATTTAAATGGTTGGCAGAGTTTCAGATCAAGAGGTCCTATGGGACAATATTGTATTGGATTTCTCCCTTGTTTGTTTCTTCGGTGGTCTTAGCAGGCTGTGTTGTTTTTGGAAGTGCCCCTTTGAATGCCAGCACCATTTTCACAGTTCTTGCTACAATGCGGGTTATGTCAGAACCTGTGAGAATGCTGCCTCATGCTTTCTCAGCGATGATCCAGATGAAGGTCTCATTGGACCGCCTCAACATCTTCTTGCTCGATGATGAGCTCAGAAAAGAGGATGTGAATAGAATCCCACGTCAAAATTTAAATTGCAGTGTTAGAATACAAAGGGGAGTTTTCAGTTGGAATCCAGATGCAACAGTTCTCACATTGAAAGGTATTGACTTGGAAATAAGCACAGGACAGAAAATCGCCATTTGTGGACCAGTTGGGGCTGGAAAATCATCAGTTTTGTCTGCATTACTCGGAGAAATACCCAAAATCTCAGGATCAGTAAGTCACAACTACAATCCTTACTCTTAAATGCTTAGACTTGTTTGGACCTCAGTAGTAAGAACAAAAATGGCCCAACAATTGAATTTAATAGTAAGTGAGCTCTAAAAAACCTGATATTAATTAACTCATTCACATCAACAAAGACCGGATATCTAAATGAGAGGAACATGCAAACTGTGCTTTCTTAGCCACCCATACCACCCTGGTTTTTAAAGACAAACTCATGAAGTGGTAGGTGATCAAACAAGCAATTAATCCGTGACTATATCTAAGGATATTAACATTGACTTGTTTGTTGCATCCAGGTCGAAATTTTTGGATCCATTGCCTATGTTTCCCAGACAGCTTGGATTCAAAGTGGGACAATTTGCGAAAATATACTCTATGGAAAGCCAATGGACAAGAACAGATATGAGAAGGCCATAAAAGTGTGTGCTCTTGATAAGGACATTGACAATTTTGACTGCGGTGACCTTACAGAGATTGGACAGAGAGGGCTGAACTTGAGTGGTGGACAGAAACAAAGGCTTCAAGTAGCAAGAGCCGTCTACAATGATGCAGATATTTATCTCCTTGATGACCCTTTTAGTGCAGTTGATGCACATACAGCAGCAACCCTTTTCAATGTAAGAAAAGTTTTTTTCTAAAATAGTTTGTATATTTTGTACTCATGCTATGCATTCCCCACTATAATGGTTTTCATATTTTGTGAAAACAGATGATAATCTATTCATCCATGCATTTGAGTAGGTTTATAAAATTGGAAACTACATTAGGGGTGGTACTGTACTATTTCTAATCAAATGACAACATGATACTTTTGAACATATAAATACATGCATTTGCAGCGCACAGAGGAAAAAAGATGTACATGCATACATGCATGAAGAGACCCTTATTTTATTGGTTGCTGAATTTAAATCAGGGAATTGCAGGATTGTGTCATGACTGCTCTGGAAATGAAAACTGTCATGCTAGTGACTCACCAAGTGGAGTTTCTTGTAGAATCTGACAGCATACTGGTAATTAGATCAATCACTTGATTGCCTGTTCCTCATTGCAAATGGTTTGAAGTTCGAACATCTTTAAATGGTTATTCTTTCCACAATGTATTTGTCAAGAAGGGATTAGAAACACCCACACAAGTTGTCATATCTTTTATGTATTTTTTCCCCCTAAAACCATGATCAGAGACAATCACAAATGTTGATTTAGTGAGAGAAAGTCAGGAAAAAATGAAATTAGAATTACATCTTACTTCTAATATCCATGTTGGTCAAAGGGATAACTAGACCGGTAACCAACCTTTCCTTCCAAAAATAGTCTGGAACTCTTACAATTTCCAGTACACTCACAGACGCAATATATAAAGTTTTCTCATTACCCCTCCTTTCTCTCACATTTCTGTTCACTAATAGTTCAGCTACATCCCAGGTTATGGAAGGTGGACACATTACTCAATCAGGAAGTTATGTTGAGCTTCTGAAGGCTGGGACAGCATTTGAGCAGCTTATGAATGCTCACCATGATGCAATGACAGTGTTTGAAAGTGTGAACATGGAACAGATGGGTGAAGCACGAAAAACAGGTGTGAATCAAATGGGCTCAACTGAGTTGCAGCTCAGTAGAGAAACCAGTGAGGGGGAGATTTCAGTCAAGGGTGTGTCGAAAATCCAGCTAACCCAAGATGAAGAGAAGGAGATAGGAAATGTTGGATGGAAGCCATATATTGATTATATCAATGTATCAAAGGGAACTATTCTCTTTGCTTCTCTAGTATTGCTACATACACTTTTTGTTATTCTACAGTCCGCATCAACCTATTGGCTGGCAATAGGTATTCAAATCCCTCACATTGGAAGTGCCGTTTTATTAGGTGTGTATGCAGGAATTTCAACCTTCAGTTGTATCTTTGTGTACCTAAGGACCTTGGCCGCAACCCATCTAGGACTCAAGGCTTCAAAAGAATTCTTTACTGGTTTGATGAATTCCGTGTTCAACGCTCCAATGCTGTTTTTCGATTCAACCCCTGTTGGGAGAATCTTAACAAGGGTAAGAATTCCCATAGTTCTCTTTATGAAAAAGGGTGAATTTGGATATACCCAAAATTTCTATTTGTTTGAAAATTTTTGCAGAACAGATGGATTATCCATCCCACCTTACATAAAAATCAAAGATGACTCGGGAATCATTCTGCCAACATTTACATGCCAAATCAATATTTCCCATTGGTATGAAAAATGGTTTGTTGGTGTAAAGGGTCTGTAACAAATTATTATTAGAATGAATAATCATCCATTTACCAAAAAGCATCAACACACAGCTTGCACTTGCACTTTGGTACACTAGAACATGTCGAAAACTGTCTACTTATTGTTACCCAGAATGTCTTTTTGGCCAAATAATTGTATCAACATCTGAACTTCTTTTGTTCATAAGCTTATCAACATCTACGTCAGTCCTAGCGAATAAGTCTGGCTCTTCATGTTGCTTGGCTTTTGCTTGCGCAGGCATCATCAGATCTGAATGTGGTGGATTTTGACATACCTTACGCAATTGCTTATGCACTGACTGGGGCTATTGAGGTGGTAACATCCATAATTATTATGGCCACAGTGACATGGCAGGTTCTAATTGTGGCAATTCCTGTTACTCTTGCTGCAATGTATCTTCAGGTAAAATCTACTTTTTTTTTCTTTTTATTTAATTAACAACATCATCTTTTATTTGTGGAAAAGAACAAGAATTCAATGACTCATCTTATCCAATTCTACACTTTTTTCCCTGAAAGGGGTACTATCTAGCCACTGCAAGGGAGCTAATTCGAATCAATGGGACAACCAAGGCACCTGTTATGAACTATGCAGCAGAGACATCACTAGGTGTGGCCACGATAAGAGCTTTCGCTATGATGGAGAGTTTCATCCACAACAACCTTAAACTCATTGACACCGATGCCACTCTTTTCTTCCATACAAATGCTGCCATGGAATGGGTACTTCTACGGGTGGAAGCATTACAAAATCTCACCATATTCACTGTGACGCTTCTCCTTGTTTTGCTTCCTGCGGGCACTATACATCCAGGTAATTGCCAATGTGGATGGCTCTCTGTGCTTGTATGCAGTTCTGAATTGATATGTGATAGTTCAGTAAAATAAGAAGGCCAGGTTGTTATTAGCTTCCTTGGTTGTAACCATGAAGAGATGGCCTTCAAATTCAGTCATGTGCATTTTAAATCCAACTTGGAAGTAATGTAATTTGATTTTGGAGCACAGTTCGATTAGAAGTGTAGCAAGATAGGTAATAAAGATTTGATCTCTATAATGAACATCTATGCACGATTTAATTTAATATAGTACCGAACAGAGTCAATGCCGCTTTTTGTTTTCCTTCATCCTTTCTAATTCTATGGGACTAACATTCAATTGATTTTAATGATTTTTTCAGGATTCGTTGGATTGTCGCTTTCTTATGCTCTAACCCTAACAACTGCCCAAGTGACTCTAACTCGATGGCACTGCAGCTTAGCAAACTTTATTGTCTCAGTGGAACGGATAAAACAATATATGCACATTCCACCAGAGCCTCCAGCTGTCATTGATGACAAGAAGCCACCCCATTCATGGCCCTCTGAAGGGAGAATTAATTTACATAATCTGAAAGTAAGGAAATCTCAGTGTCCTTTTGTGCCATTGACTTACCAATGGAATGTCTCTAGGTTCTAATACTGTTCTGTTTTCAACTTCTTATTTTCAGATAAAATATCGTCCAAATGCTCCCCTTATCCTAAAAGGAATCTCATGCACTCTTCAAGCAGGGAACAGAGTGGGGGTCGTCGGAAGAACAGGCAGTGGGAAAACAACACTCATAAGCGCTCTATTCCGTCTCGTAGAACCTGTTGGAGGAAGAATTTTTATCGATGGTCTCGATATTTGTTCCATGGGTTTGAAGGATCTTAGAATGAAACTCAGCATAATTCCCCAAGAACCTGCACTCTTTCGAGGCAGCATTCGCAGCAACTTAGACCCACTAGGCCTTTACAGTGACCACGAGATATGGAAGGTGTGTACTGATCCTCATCTTTGAAAATCTATGTTGCTTTGCATCGAATCTGATTTTAAATGTTAAATCTTTATCTATGATTTCTAGATACAGCAGGAGCGCACCATAGGTACGCTTGCCTATGTTTTTAATTATTTGAGTGTAGGTCTTAGTTTGTTGAATGCTTAAAGATTAGAACAATAAAAGAATTGAGAATCAGAAATTAAGCTATAATATTGGTTACAGTTAGATCCTACTGCATGACTTTCATCCCTCTACTCATTGCAGGCATTAGAAAAATGCCAGTTAGCAGACACAATCCATAATATTCCCAACCTTCTTGACTCAACTGGTACGCCAATTCCTTCATTAACTGGATAATTTCCCTATGAATTTTCTCATTTGCTCCAACCGACAGTGAGCGATGGCGGTGAAAATTGGAGTGCTGGTCAGCGCCAGCTTTTCTGCTTGGGGCGTGTTTTGCTAAAGAGAAACAGAATTCTAGTCTTGGATGAAGCCACCGCATCCATAGACTCTGCAACTGATGCTGTCCTTCAGAGAGTAATCAGACAGGAATTTGCAAGCTGCACTGTAATAACTGTAGCTCATAGAGTTCCAACAGTTACAGACAGTGACATGGTCATGGTTCTTTCCTATGGTATGCAATTTTCTTAGACATAATTTCCTTAAGAAATTAATCTCATTCAATTACAACTCTGTGATGTAGAATAATTTTTGTTGAAAAAAATGATCAAAGAAACAGTTTGCTTGTGCTTAGTCATTTTATGTTACTAATTGTCAATTCTGGTGTTTTGCAGGGAAGTTAATTGAATACGATAAGCCGTCAAAGCTAATGGAAACCAATTCCTCCTTTTCTAAGCTTGTGGCTGAGTACTGGTCCAACTGTAAGAGGAACCCCATGTAAAATCTAAGCAACACCCCTTGAAGTGGGAGATCAGAAAACAAATGGGTGCATGTTCAATATGAAATAACTGTTAGAATTTTCAATTTTTGTGGTCTTTTTAATGGGCTACATGGATTTCTGAATTGATTAACCTGAACCATTTCACCCAGTCAAGTAAGGAAATCTTATATTTTAGATTCAATATTTGATGCAGCCCGGGATCCGCGATCGACGAATAGATTAATGTCTCGGAGGATTGATCGAATCCTAAGGATGGATTCAGCCACTAGGGCACACTCTTGATGAGGAGAAATACCGTAACTGAGAGAAATTCTTAAATCTCAGAAGAACTCAAATTTAATTGATAATATGCATTGCATTACAACTGAGGCATAATCATCCTTATATAGAGTAGGATAACTTGGACACCAAGAATTTCCTAACCAATAAAGGAAACTAAACCACTAAACTTGCCGAACAATCCAAATTAAATAAAACTCCTAATTTTAAATATTGCTAAATAAATCAATTATCTAAATAAGATTCCTAATTAAATGGATATCCAGTTGGGCCTATGGACTGGGCCCAATGGGTTGGCCGACCCATGGTCTTGCCTGCATCACTCTTATAAAGATTAAACGCTACAATTAGCTGTAGTGTTATCATTTAGGCGATCCGAGTTGGTCCTGGCTTCAACAGCTTGATTCGGCTGGGTGCTTCTTTCCTCCAATTTCCTATATGCTATTCCTAATTCACCAAGGAAGCCTTCTCCAAACAGATTATATTCATAGATCCTTTAACCTAACTAGAGAGCCTTCTTTGAGTGATAACACTTAAACCCAATCCATTTTAAGTTTCCAAAACCAAACCAAAGGCCTTTCCAATTTGGTTGTATATATGTTGGTTGCTCCACAATTACAGCACAACTGGTTGAACTTGATAATTTCTTTTTCTTTATTTTTTTGTGCGTTTTAGGATATGCTAGTGTAGTAGTGTTGATCTCATATGAATTCAATGGGAATAACCATGCAAATTGTAGAATAAATTGGAGCCTAATAGAATACTCTTATTCACTTCTTTTCCTGTAATTCTTTTTCTCTAAAACAATCCATGCACTAAATCAAATGTTTTATGATGAAAAATATATTGTCCACGTGGAACAAAAGATCCAAAAATGACATCAACATATCAAGAAAATGATTGAACTTTGTTGCTTGCATGAGTAGCAATATGATCACCATTTGAGTATTAGTGGCTGCTCAATATGTGAAAATGTAGCTGTAGTACTTAGAAGTAGTAGTATTCCTTTTTTTTTTTTTTTTTAAGTTTCCACTTCCATTTTAATATTTAGAAAAGAATGGGAATGCACGTTAAAAACAAAGCCCATATTTATCATTTCAGTTTCTCTTCTCTTAACTTATTTTTGAATATTTTCACATGTTGGGTTGGTGTTAGAATATTAAAGGCTGACCACTTCATGCATCCAAATCAAAGTTTTCTTCTCCTGGACATGGGTTTTGTCCTCTTCTTCTTGTTCTGCTATTTCTCCCCTGTATGTTTGTGAGAAATGAATGAAACTCTGGTTTTCCCATGAAGAGTTGTTACTAGGTGACCTGCTTGGCATACCAATTTTGCCTTCAGGCTTCAACCCCAAGTTTGAACAGCATTGCCTTTAACCTTGGCCCTTATTTGAGTCCTTGGGGAGATGCTTGCAAGCCACTAACCAAAAATAGTGAATCAAGAATCTATAAGAGGGAGTGGCTGATCAGATTCAAAGGCACTCAAATCTCATTGTGAATTTTAGTTTCTACTTGGATTTCAGCAATTGGGTGTTTGGGTCTAGGGTATCATATCTTGACAGGAGGTCTTCGGCTTGAACATTTTGGCTTCTGTCAGAGATTTTGGGGCTTTCATTGAAGAGCTCTTCGAACCCTTTTCAGATCTCATTGGGCCTGGGCTGAGACCCTCCTTTGTTAAGGTCATGTCCTGTTTAGGGGCAGGTGGACCTGAACAAGCAATTAGAACTTTGAATTTTTGCTAGTGCAATTTAATGGAAAAAAAATTACTTTTTCAATTGAAATTTCAAATCTGGGTGTGTGTATTAAAGGAAAGGACCTTGGGGTTATATTGATGGAACAATTGTTAAACCCATGGTTACCCCAAAAAGAACATGGATACCCACTAAAATTGGCCAAATGGGAAACTAATGATGCCAAGATTATCATTTGGATGTTGCTTTTTTTTTTTTTTTAATCATTAGCCAGATGTGGGAATACCTGAAAAGAGTCTATAATCAACGCAGTAAGGTTTCAATTAAACTAGAAATATCAGAATACCATCAAGAACCCAATCAATTCAAGATTATTATTCCTGCTTTGTAAACTTGTGGACCGAAGTAATGAAATTTGCAAATGCTACTGTAACTGATTAAGCAGTATCATGAGGTTGGGAACTAGATTAGTTTCATATGAAACTGAGTAAAGAATATGAATCGGTTCAATTTGATGGGAAGAGAATGTAGAAAATATAATTTAATACCACTTTGAAGAAATGCTGTAATACTAGACTGGAATTATAAAGGTGTGGAGTGTGTGTTTGCGTATGTGGGGTTGTACGGCCAAAGGGAGTGGCTCTAAATCAAAATATAAAACGCTTGTCAATATCCTGGAACTTATACAAACTTATTTAGTTGGCTAAATGACTCTTCCAAAATACATGACTTTACCTATTCCGAGATAACAATAAAACCTCATGTAATTTAGTTTTTCTAGATGATCTTTGACCTTTATGCTTTTCAAAGTGCCTTTTGGATTCTCTAGGAGATTCATTGATTTTCTCGTTGAAATATTAAAAGTAATAATTTCAATAGAGGAATGTTTTCGAACTCAAGCTTCCATTGGTATTGGCTTATGATCACCCAAATAGAGGCCATTGAGAAGATCAAAACTCAACTGCTGCAGTTGCAAGGAGTATGGATCCCATGTTAGTACTCTATTTCCTTCCACCTAAGTTGTATGTAACTTGATAGGGGGAAGAACAAAAGCAAATGTGATCAAATGAAACTCAGGATACCCATAATGCATGAACCTGCTTCTACATGTAAACTGATTTACCTGCACTCTGTAAAGTTCTAAATGGCCGTTAGTAAATCCTTTCTGGGATCACCAATACATTATTGTTGAGTGGTGTTGGCACTTTAATATCACACACATACGTGGGGATCATATCCAAAACTCTTCAATCAAACGTATCACTCCTGACCAGTAGCACATATATAGGTAATTCTCCAAAATGCCCCCCCCCCCCCCCCCCCCCCCCCCCTTGTTGCATGGGGTGGCATGGGGCACACCTTGAGTCAATCTATAATTTTCACCAACCCCCCCCTCAAACCAGTAAATTTAGAATGATCTTATAGAGTAAGAGTTTTGCATATAGGTTGATCTCATATACATTTTTCCATGCAAATGACTTTCAATATCATCATGCATCCCAGTGGGTTCAACTAGGAGGGGCATTTTTATTCTAAAAATGTGAGTGTTTTCTAGTATATTCAAGTGTACATACATACATACATGAAATTCAAAATACTAGTTTGGACCTCTGGCAAACCGAGCCCATACTCAGCCCAAAAGGCATTCAGGCTCATACTCAAGTTCAGGTGCGAGCTTATCCAAAAGGAATTAGGGCTGGGCTTTTGTTAGAGCAGTACCTGAGCTATCCCACTCTAGTTGCATCCTTTAACCCCGGGCTTCTATGGACCCCAAGTATAGGCCCCACATTGATTACCTGGACCAAGAATTATGGTGACACATTACTCGGGTGTTAAAGAGTTATTTTGGAAGTGGTGGAAGTGGCCCATCCATTGAGTGGACAAATCTTATTGCTTGGACCAGGTCTTAATCAAAATGGAGAGAGGCTCATATGATGGGCACAGGATTGTGGGCTGTAATGGCATCAGCCCTGCAAACAGAGATTCCAGCACTTCAGTATGAAGCTATAATTTGAACCTTCCAATCAAAGGACCACCTCCAAACCATCTAGTTAGTCAGACCCGATTGGTCATTACATTCATTAATTCCCTTGAGATATTAGTTAAAAGAGGTATTTAGATGGGTGCAGGATTAAAATATGTAGCCTTAATAAATTAATAGCTTACATGATCGATATAGCCCCATGTGGGCCTCACAACAGGTGCGCACAACTAAGGTTGCAAACGAGACGGTTCCGGATTGGAACCATAGTGGACCCGGACCCGGACCCATTTTAAAATAACCAGAACCGGTTTTGACTCGGAACTTATTTTATTGGTTCCAGACCTGGTTCCGATAAGAAAATTCAGATCCAGTTCGGGAACCGAATTCACCTAGATGACTAAATCCAATTCCAAAATCAATTCTAATTTCTTTTTATTCTCAATTTTTTTTTAAATAAGCATATCGTTCAACTTATAACAATGCATAAAAATGTCAAAAAAAAGTTTATTTTGATGTACAAATTCGCAATATTAAAGACTCATATGATGGTCTCGGGTCCACTGGTCGGAATCCCCGAAACCGGACCCATTTATCAATCGGAACGTAAATAGGGTTCCAAACTCGGACCTGTTTATGAATCGGAACCTAAAATAGGTTCCAGACCTCGTTTTTTGAGGGTCCGAACTATCGGATAATTGAAAAATCGGATACCCATTTGCAACCCTAAGCATAGCACTATATGGGATAGGCTCATCTAAGCACATCTTCCGGGCCTCCCTTTTTCAAGCAGATAGGCCCCCTATCCAACCCGCTCACACTCACTACCCCCACATGATTTGGCACAAGCTCAAATTGGGAGTTCTAACTACACATGCAAATCCTCCATCCGGTCCAGCAATGACCCAGACTGGTCTGGGCCTCTCTCCATTATATGCTAAAGGACCCTACTAAGGCCTTGTCCAACATGAGTCAGTGGGTGATGTGAACTTTGAAAATTGCTCAATGTTCTTATTACCCTTTTGGAGGATTGTAGACCAGATCAGGGCTTAAAGAAGCTACACCAAATAAATAAATGGGCTGAACTTGTAAAAGCTAAAGCCTTGCCTGAACTGGGCCCTGTTCCAGTCATTGGCAGAGGCAGCTTGCAATCAGAGTGGCCACCACCCATGTCATGTGGTGTCTTTTCATGGCCTGTCATTGGCAGAGGCAGCTTGCGATTGAGTGTCTGTTTTCATGGCTGCTCCTGACATCCAGTCATCCTCACTATGGACGGGTAAGATCAAAACTGCTTAAACTTGTGATTGTTGCGATGCAAATGATGGGCCGCTGGATCATGTTTTGCTGAACAGTCTGTTTGATGTACTGGCCAATCCAGTCGGGTACATCGCATCGGTCTTCTGTTCTTCGCTTCTGTTCTCCTCGGGCGCTGCTCGGGTTGCTACTGCCCGAGCCTTCTTCGTAGGTTTTGTGGCGCCTCTTGTTGTCCCAAGCCCCTCTCAGGTCCTATCCGTCTGAATGAAGCCGGGAAGGCGAGGAAGGTGGTCTCTGGTTCGTTGTCTTCTCTCGTAGCTGCTGCTGAAGTTGGCGGATCTGCTCGTCTTTCTCCTGGATAATGGCGTTCTAAGCTCTGACATCCTCAATGAGAGGGTTGTAGTCATCCTCTCCACCATTCCTCTCCGCCTTAAGATGGGACCGACGGGAGATAACAGGTGTCGGAGACCTATTTCGCTGGGAAGTCCCTGCCTGACGAGACCTACCTCCGGGCCCCCTTTGATAAGTGACTGGTGCCCGTTGCTGGTGATGCTTGGCTAGCTGGTTGTTTTTCCAGGGCGGCGCTGTCGCCTTCTTTGAAGTCCTTGACAGGGGAGCTTCTCCTAAGCGGGACTTGGCCCCAGGCCTCCTCTGTCGAGAAGTGGGCGGCCGTTGTTCTTGTAATGTCAGCGGCAGCCGTGCTGATACAGCTCCTTGTTGCGCCGATCGTGCTCGTGATTGCACTAATTCTTCCAGTATGGGCGATGATTGTGTTGGGGCTGCTCCTTGCTACGTCTGCTCCCCAGATGGGGCTGTTATCTCTTCCAACACTGGTGACAGCCGCAAAGCTTCGAATGATTCGACTACCTTCTTACCTTTTGGAGGCATGACGTTTTTGAATTGTTTCCCACAAACGGCGCCAATTGTAAGTGCAAAAAATCTGAGACTTGCTTAGGTAATGTAAGACTCCTTTGGGAGAGTCTGGCTGGCTGAATACCTGGAAAAGGTAGAGAAAAAAAGATCAGGGACCCTTGTTACTATCAGCACAAGGCCCTTCGATGCCTAAGTCAGTTCAGTTATTAGGCAAGGATGATTGGAGAAGAAAAAGAATGAAAGTGTATATGTGTGCTTCTTCACTTATCCCGTTGGACTCACCTTGTATACATATATATATATATAGGCATTTGGTTTCATCAAAAATTTCCCTAGTGGGGGTAGGTAAAAAGGGAACATCCCATCGGGCCCTATCTTGTACCCTTAGTGGGGGTACGTAAAAGCCATGTCCTATCAGTCCATACTTTGTATGGTTGTGGATGTGACCACATTATAAGGTCAACTCCTTATCAGGCGCATGCCCTGCAGGGCATTTATTATGATTGACATTCGACGCTTATCTCGGTCGATTGAAGCCATCGAGACCGAGACGGGTGTGTGGGCGATGAACTGAGTCAGGGCTAGTCGGCACTCCCGAAGCTAGCCAAAATCGAACACCGAACTCATGGAGGCATCAAGACGGGCGAGACCGAGACCAAAACTAACTTAACTGTCATTTGCTATCAAGATCTTACTCGTCTGTTGAATTATGAAGGTCCCCGCACATGGGGATTCCCATGAGTGCATACAGTTCACATGGACCATAAGGTGAGCCTCACCATAGGATGGTGAGGACTGTGCTCACATGTAGATTTCCCAAATATAAATATGTTGCAGAATCTATTGACAACTCTCGCAATGATTTTGTTGGTCCTCGCATTGACATATAATATGAATTGGACGTGTCCAGAGTTTGGGTGACATCGACAAGGCTAGTAGGACGCTGCTATCATTTGAGGTACAACATCTTCACGTGAAAAGGCACTGAAAACTCTTTAACCCGGTGATGGGAGTGATGAAACATCCACATTCCTCTAGTTTACTCCTGCTGAAGGCTAGTGTTGTTCAATCTCTACTCTTCAACTGATGCTGCTTCCAACAAGCAACAGAAACTAGACATCCCACAAGGATGGCTTCTTTAAAAGGCTTGCAAGGTACCCATTTCTTGGTTTTTGGTGTAATTAATTGTTTATGATTTAGGTTCTATGGAGATGGTTTTAGGGATGGATTCTTTCTTCTTCTTCTCATCCTCTTTTTGGAAGGTTCCTTCTTCTGTTAAATAACTTAAGCCAGAAGGTGATATATCTTCCAACCAAAAAAACCAAAAAAAAGAAAAAGAAAGGTGATATTTCTTAGCGGCATATGCCTTTTGGGTTTCTTAAAAGTTTTTAACTCGTGCTGTAATTGTTTTCATTATGTTTGATATCTTATGGGTTCCTTCCATTTCTTGTTATCTGTGGTTTTTCACTTGCTCAATTACTTTTTGCTTATTGAGAAGGTATCTTTTACTTCCATTTGTGTTGATTTGAGTTCTCTTATTATTTGTTCACCCTACTTCTTTTATATCACATGAATATTCTCCATATATATATATATTGGTTTTGACATATTAGTCTTTAAATCTGATTTTTCCAATTTTTATGACCAAGATTCAGATAACTACTCTAGCCAACATTATTTTTTGAACTTTTTTCATCATATCCCATGATAATATGGGATTTAGCAATTTCTATACCATACGTTTTCTCCAACTAGCAAATAAGTTCATTTTTGTATAGAACACAACAAATGATATTTTTATGAAAAGTAAATAGACATTTGATCATCATTTCTTAAGTTCTCTATCATTTAAAGAACTTTTCATAAGATGTTGCATATAAGTCATGACATCATCATGAGACAATGCCAGGTTTTGTGACATATGCTGTTCATGTGATATTACGGGATTCGGGGCAAAAAAGTAAAAAAAAATTCAAAATAGAGCTTAAGCTTTTTCGAGTGATTTTGTATGGTCTTATTTAGTATGTTGGCAAATTCATTGGGTTAAGAACAAAACAGGGAATCAAATTTAACATGAAGACAGAGGTTTCACGCGCTAGAGCGCGATTTTGCAAGTTCCAGACAGCAGCCTTGCGCGCTTGAGCGCATGTAAGTGTGCTCGAGCACGCCCAGCCAGAACTCGCCAAGGTCGAGACAGCAGCCTCGCGCGCTCGAGCGCATGTAAGTGTGCTCGAGCGCACTCAGCCAAAACTCACCAAGGTCGAGACAGCAGACTCGCGCGCTCGAGCACGTGTAGGTGCGCTCGAGCGGATGGGCTGAGAGTTTTTAGGATTTGAACTACTCTCTTCTATTTTGATGGTGATCTGTTTCTAAGTAAACCTAATCTTATTTAAGAGATGATAAGATTCGATGGTGATCTGTTTCTAAGTAAACCTAATCTTATTTAAGAGATGATAAGATTCGTGTAAATGTATGGGAAGTATCTCTCTTTACATTGAAGCTGCGAACTCACAAAACGCATGTCCCATGACTTGAACACCCGACCTACCAGGCTCTGATACCAATTGAAGGATCTTACACCCTATTGAGCTACCACTTATCCCAAAACCAATTGGTGATAGGAAACGGCACAACAATAGTTTTATGGTGAGAGCGAGGGCTCGACCACAATTATGACCGCTTAGGAGCGAGGGTGGACGTTGGCCTCAACAGATTTTTTTTTTTTATCTTTTCAAAACAGTCACAAGTTTTCCATTAATATGAAATACTTTCATATGGGAAAAGCAGGGAATCTCGATATGGTCAACCATTGTCGTAAATTCAGTTCAGATTAACAAAGTCGGTCTCTACTACTGGAATGGCTTGTAGAACCAATTTTAGCACGTTAAAATCAAACTTCATGGGGTTCATATAATTCTCACAGAAAGATCATGAGCTTCTACCAATAAAAAAAATCACGAGCTTCACCAAAGCAAATAGAAGAGAAGCCTGAGAAAAAAGGGAGTAGAAATTCATCAGCATATGAAGAAATCAAAGCATACCTTAAGCTTCGTCCTCTCGCAAATGAGATCGAAGGAAGCAATCTATATAACACGATTTTGGCCATTTCTATCAAATCCGTACGGACATTTGCACCATTCAATTTCCACAAGGAGTGCCAGTGGGTCTCCTTTCTCCACACTTCTTTCCACACAACTACAGCAATTCACTTGTTATATATTTCATGCCTATTTAGCTAAAAAAATTCACAAACGAACTCTTTTCTTTTTTTTTTTCCATCGGAGGGTTTCTAAACCTTCAAGCTGGACTAATTCCTCCGAGCCTATAGGGAAGCCGGGTAAACTCTCATATAACCTAAGCATAGTAATGCAATTTTGAACCTACAATCTCCGGATGCAAATCGTGGTTCTAGACTAACTGAGCTACCCCTTGGGGTTAATTCACAAACAAACTTGTTTGACGAGAAATGATGGGTTGTAACGTCTACCTATAGTTATCAGAATCCTACGATTTCTAATCTTGAATCCCGATTCGTATATCGAATCTTAAGGAAAAGGATTCGTATCTATATAATGAATCTCATTTACAAATGAATCTTAGGATTTATATATGAATCCTACGATTCGATACTCGTTTAATTGAATTTTACGATTCAAGCGATTCGACTAAGCAAGAATGACTATAGTCAATAAGTTAATATTAATAATCTTTTACCTTTTTTCTTTCTTTATTATCTTTTTTTCTATCACTTGTATTTTTAAAAGGTTATTTAGTAGTTAACGAAACCTCGTTAAAATTTTTTACGGCTTTTATAAGGTTTTAAAGATGAATAAAGAACATGCATTTAACTAAAGCATTCGACTGCCCATATGGTGCTTGTTTATATCTTCTTTTTTTAATCTATTTTGGATTTTTTTTCTTCATGAACACTTTCTTAACTTTAAGAGATATCCTACTGTATAAGATTGATGGTTTGAATTTTATTTTATTTTTATATTCTTATTTAAAGATAATAAAAAATCTATATTGATATTTTAAACTTATTCAACTATATGTAATAATATATGTCATGATGTTCTTGATATGATTGTATGATAGATTTACTTGTTATTAAATTTATACTACTATAAATGAAAAAAAATTGGATGGTTATGAATGATTACTTTTTTCTTTTAATTCTTAATTATTTTTTATTTTTATTAGAAAAATAAAAAATCCTACGATTCGCGATTTGATTCGAGTCATGGGTATGAACAATTTACGATACAATTTCAATTTTGAAAACTATGCGTCTTCCTTTTAGTTTATTTCTCTCTTACCCACATTGACTAAAGCTTATAAAGGAGATTGTGTGACAGGTGTTGAGTACTACTGGGCTCTACTCGAGTGGAGTTAGGCTCGGCACGACCCACTCCAACTTCAGCCCACCCCAGCTACCGTGCCGGCGCACCAGGGAAAAACCCTGGCACGCACGGCCCACCATGGGCTGGGCTGGAGCGGGCCAGGAGTGCCTCCTTCATATTTTTTTTCATTTTTTTTCTTTTTAGTATTAAAATTAAAAATTAGAATACAACCACAGATAATAACAAAGATATTTAGTGGTTTAGTCAAACTCGATCTACTAATGTTCAAATAATTAATATTAATTCAACAAAAAATCTTTTTAAAAATCCTTATTCTCTCACCTAAATTTATATTTATTATGGCTAGGGCTATATATATATATATATGGGTTGGTTGGGACCTAATATCTGATTGGACACATTCCAAAGAGACACCTGTGAGTCCAAGACGAGATCCATGGTCTGAGACACAGGTGAAGAGACCAAACTATACTTAATGCTGATTATGTTTAATGGGATAATATAATCATAATAAAAGTAAAAGTATCATTATATATATATATATTTTGGATTACTATTATAAGTTTATAACTATTGACCGGGCCAGAGAAGAATATTAGAAAGGAATGTAATTTAGGTCAATAAATTTAGGTTTGGTTTCAATTAAACCCAAGTTTTCAATCTATTTCCAAGCTTACCTGGCCAAACAAAGTCATCTAGTGATGTTTGGTAGGTGCCAAAATAAAAAATGCACCGAGCCCAATTTCCACAGTAATTATGTCACAATGGGCCCATTTATTATATAATGATTGACATCCTTTGTATTTTTTTTAGTAAATAAAACTTTGATTAAGAAAAAAGAATGGGAGGGTTAGAATATATATAGACTTTGTAAACTTAAAAATGACACAAAATACCCTTTATATGACTATTTTATGGCTGTTGGAGAGTTAAAATGAATAATTTTTTTAAAAAATAGTCGTTTTTGGGCGTGCCTGGTGGGACAAGCCTGTCGTGCCTAGTAGGCCGATCCTTGCGGGGGGCAGCCCATGTGCCAGGTGGGCCTGGCAGGCAGGGCCAACGGGCCCATGCACATTGACCCAGCACGGCCCATGTCACAGGCAGTGCCTGTGGGCTGTGCCGTTCACCAGGCCGCGGCCGGCCCGCGCGGCCCATTTGACATGCTTATGTGTAGTATTGAAAAATATTTATACAGCCTCAAACGATTTTAATATGAATGGTTTATCTGAACAAATTTAATATGATAGCGTGTTTAAGAATGGCTAGCGGAGGAAATTTGATATTAGGTGGAGAGAGAGAGAGTCTGGTTGAGGTGAGGATGTAGGCTGGAAATGAGGAAGATGGGATGCCATGAGAAAAATCGCCGGAAAACTCACAATCTGCGAGGATGTCCTAGTTTGAAATGTTACTAGAAAACTTAAAAGTAAAAATGGGTTAAAACTTGAGCCATGTTTTGAAATTTCCCCTTTATATTTTTTGGTGCTGCATTGAGTTCTTGACGATGATGTCATCAGCTCACCATATCCATTTTTTAATGTGAAAACTGCTGCATCTCATCTTTTGTTCTTGTTTCGTCATTATGTAATTGGTTGACGCCAGAAGACCAAAACAGATACAGCCCCCAGGCGCTTGGCTCTTGAACTAGTGGACAAGAACTCGTGTAGTTGGCCTTTTTAGTGGAGGATTTTTTTTTTTTTTGGGGTGGTGGGGTGAATTTTTGTGAAAATCATATGCTATATAATATTGGGTCATTTTGATTTTGGACTTCCTTTCAACTGATTTTGCATTCAGTTGCAGGTGGTTTTCCTTGGATTTGTGATGGTGACTTTGACATGGGATCTCAGTGCATTCAAAAAAGTCTAATAGATGTTGTGAACCTTCTATTTGCCTTGGTTTTCTTTCTGGTTTTGCTTGTGGGTTCATTTAGAAATAATTACATCAACGGAAACAGAAGAAAGAATTGGGTCTTTGTAGTTGTAGCAGCATGCTGTTTTCTTACTAGCATTGCTTACTTCGGTGCTGGTTTATGGGCTGTTATATGGAAAAATGAGAGATTTGTGACCTTGAATTGGGTTGGGTACGTTGTTAGGGGACTGGTTTGGCTGGTCTTAGCAGCCTCCTTAAACATTCATAGAACCAAATGGGAGAGCATTCTGGTGCTGGTTTGGTCTGTCACTTTCTCTGTTCTGATCTCTGCCTTGAATGCGGAAACATTAGTAAAAGCTCAAAAGATCCCAGTTCTAGACATTGCATCGTGGCTTGTAAACTTGTTGCTCCTCTTTTGCGCTTTCAGATTATTCAGAAATCTAGTTTCCCAAAACACCCCAAATGAGCTCTTATCTCAACCTTTGCTGAAGGAAGATGAAAAATGCAAAACAAGTTCTCCCAAGATTGGTTTCCTCAATCGAATGGGATTTTCTTGGATGAACCCTTTACTACGTACTGGCTACTCGAAAACATTAGTCCTCGACGACATCCCTAGTTTAGAATCAGAAGATGAAGCACAATTTGCATATGAGGTGTTTGCTCACCAATGGGATCTTCAAAGGAATAAGAGCTCAAGTCCTAGTAACTTGGTCCTCCGAGCACTAGCGAAGTCTTACATGAAAGAAATGGTATTGATAGGACTCCTTGCATTCCTTCGAACAGTTGCAGTTGTAGCTGCCCCAATGTTACTATACGCATTTGTGCGTTATTCTGCCCATGAAGAGCAGAACCTATGTGAGGGTCTCTTACTTGTTGGTCTCTTGATTATTGTCAAAATTATCGAATCATTGTCACAGAGACATTGGTATTTCGGCGCAAGGAGGTTTGGTATGAGGATGAGATCAGCTATGACAGTTGCGGTTTATCGGAAGTTGCTCAAGCTTTCTAGTTCAAGTAGGAGAAAGCATTCAACAGGGGAGATTGTGAACTACATAGCAGTTGATGCATATCAGCTAGGGGAATCCCTATGGTGGTTTCACACAGCATGGACTCTTCCTTTGCAACTAGTTTTTTCCATTGGTGTACTCTTTGGAACTGTTGGCTGGGGTGCTCTTCCTGGTCTAATTCCTCTTACCATTTGCGGGTTTCTGAACATACCACTAGCAAAGATTTGGAAAAATTGCCAATCTCGATTCATGGAAGCCCAAGACCAAAGGCTCCGGGCCACATCAGAGGTCTTAAACAACATTAAAATTATCAAGCTACAATCATGGGAAGAAAAATTCAAGAAGCTGATTGATTCTCTCCGAGACAAAGAATTTAAATGGTTGACAGAGTTTCAGATCAAGAAGTCCTATGGGACAATCTTGTATTGGATTTCTCCCTTGTTTGTTTCTTCGGTGGTCTTAGCAGGCTGTGTTGTTTTTGGAAGTGCCCCTTTGAATGCCAGCACCATTTTCACAGTTCTTGCTACAATGCGGATTATGTCAGAACCTGTTAGAATGCTGCCCCATGCTTTCTCAGCAATGATCCAGATGAAGGTCTCATTGGACCGCCTCAACATCTTCTTGCTCGATGATGAGCTCAGAAAAGAGGATGTGAATAGAATCCCACGTCAAAATTTAAATTGCAGTGTCAGAATACAAAGGGGAGTTTTCAGTTGGAATCCGGATGCAACTGTTCTCACATTGAAAGGTATTGACTTGGAAATAAGCGCAGGACAGAAAATCGCCATTTGTGGACCAGTTGGGGCTGGAAAATCATCACTTTTGTCTGCATTACTCGGAGAAATACCCAAAATCTCAGGATCAGTAAGTCACAACTACAATCCTTACTCTCAAAATCTTAGACTTGTTTGGACCTCAGTAGTGACAACAAAAATGACCCAACAATTGAATTTAAAAGTAAGCGAGCTCTAAAAAACCTGATATTAATTAACTCATTCACATCAACAAAGACCAGATATCTAAATGAGAGGAACATGCAAACTGTGCTTTCTTAGCCACCCATACCACCCTGGTTTTTAAAGACAAACTCATGAAGTGGTAGGTGATCAAACAAGCAATCAATCTGTGACTATATCTAAGGATATTAACATTTGACTTGTTTGTTGCATCCAGGTCGAAATTTTTGGATCCATTGCCTATGTTTCCCAGACAGCTTGGATTCAAAGCGGGACAATTCGCGAAAACATACTCTATGGAAAGCCAATGGACAAGAACAGATATGAGAAGGCCATAAAAGTGTGTGCTCTTGATAAGGACATCGACAATTTTGACTACGGCGACCTTACAGAGATTGGACAGAGAGGGCTCAACTTGAGTGGTGGACAGAAACAAAGGCTTCAACTAGCAAGAGCCGTCTACAATGATGCAGATATTTGTCTCCTTGATGACCCTTTTAGTGCAGTTGATGCACATACATCAGCAACCCTTTTCAATGTAAGAAAATGTTTTTCTAAGATAGTTTGTATATTTTGTACTCACCCCACGCATTCCCCACTATAATGGTTTTCATATTTTGTGAAAACAGATGATAATCTATTCATCCATGCATTCGAGTAGATTTATAAATTGGAAGCTTCATTAGGGGTGGTATTGTACTATTTTTAATCAAATGACTACATGATACTTCTGAACATATAAGTACATGCATTTGCAGTGCACAGAGAAAAAAAAATGTACATGCATACATGCATAAGGACACCCTTATTTTATGGGTTGCTGAATTTAAATCAGGGAATTGCAGGATTGTGTCATGACTGCTCTGGAAAAGAAAACTGTCATCCTAGTGACTCACCAAGTGGAGTTTCTTGTAGAATCTGACAGCATTCTGGTACTTAGATCAATCACTTGATTGCCTGTTTCCCATTGCAAATGGTTTGAAATTCGAACATCTTTAAATGGTTATTCTTTCCACAATGTATTTCTCAAGAAGGGATTAGAAACACCCAAACAAGGTGTCATATCTTTTATGTACTTTTTCCTCCTAAAACCATGATCAGAGACAATCACAAATGTTGATTTGGTGAGAGAAAGTCAAGAAAAAATGAAAAAAGAATTACATCTTACTCATAATATCCATGTTTGTCAAAGGAATAGCTAGACCGGTAACCAACCTTTCCTTCCAAAAGAAGTCTGGAACTCTTACAATTTCCAGTACACTCACAGACGCAATATATGAAGTTTTCTCTTTACCCTTCCTTTCTCTTACATTTCTGTTCATTAATAGTTCAGCTACATCCCAGGTTATGGAAGGTGGACACATTACTCAATCAGGAAGTTATGTTGAGCTTCTGAAGGCTGGGACGGCATTTGAGCGGCTTATGAATGCTCACCATGATGCAATGGCAGTGTTTGACAGTGTGAACATGGAACAGATGGGTGAGGCACGAAAAACAGGTGTGAATCAAATGGGCTCAACTGGGGTGCAGCCCAGTAGAGAAACCAGTGAGGGGGAGATTTCGGTCAAGGGTGTGTCGAAAATCCAGCTAACCCAAGATGAAGAGAAGGAGATAGGAAATGTTGGATGGAAGCCATATAATGATTATATCTATGTATCAAAGGGAACTATTCTCTTTGCTTCTCTTGTATTGCTACATACACTTTTTGTTATTCTGCAGTCCGCATCAACCTATTGGCTGGCAATAGGTATTCAAATCCCTCACATTGGAAGTGCCGTTTTATTAGGTGTGTATGCAGGAATTTCAACCTTCAGTTGTATCTTTGTGTACCTAAGGACCTTGGCCGCAACCCATCTAGGACTCAAGGCTTCAAAAGAATTCTTTACTGGTTTGATGAATTCCGTGTTTAACGCTCCAATGCTGTTTTTCGATTCAACCCCTGTTGGGAGAATCTTAACGAGGGTAAGAATTCCCATAGTTCTCTTTATGAAAAAGGGTGAATTTGGATATACCCAAAATTTCTATTTGTTTGAAAATTTTTGCAGACCAGATGGATTATCCATCCCACCTTACATAAAAGTCAAAGATGACTCGGGAATCATTCTGCCAACATTTACATGCCAAATCAATATTTCCCATTGGTATGAAAAATGGTTAGTTGGTGTAAAGGGTCTGTAACAAATTATTATTATCCATTTACCAAAAAGCATCAGCACACAGCTTGCACTTGCACTTTGGTACACTAGAACATGTCGAAAACTGTCTACTTATTGTTACCCAGAATGTCTTTTTGGCCAAATAATTGTATCAACATCTGAACTTCTTTTGTTCATAAGCTTATCAACATCTACGTCAGTCCTAGTGAATAAGTCTGGCTCTTCATGTTGCATGGCTTTTGCTTGCGCAGGCGTCATCAGATCTGAATGTGGTGGATTTTGACATACCTTACGCAATTGCTTATGCACTGACTGGGGCTATTGAGGTGGTAACAACCATAATTATTATGGCCACAGTGACATGGCAAGTTCTAATTGTGGCAATTCCTGTTACTCTTGCCGCAATGTATGTTCAGGTAAAATCTACTTTTTATTCTTTTTATTTAATTAACAGCATCATCTTTTATTTGTGGAAAAGAACAAGAATTCAATGACTCATCTTATCCAATTCTACACTTTTTTTCCCTGAAAGGGGTACTATCTAGCCACTGCAAGGGAGCTAATTCGAATCAATGGGACAACCAAGGCACCTGTTATGAACTATGCAGCAGAGACATCATTAGGTGTGGCCACGATTAGAGCTTTCGCTATGATGGAGAGTTTCATCCACAACAACCTTAAACTCATTGACACCGATGCCACTCTTTTCTTCCATACAAATGCTGCCATGGAATGGGTACTTCTACGGGTGGAAGCATTACAAAATCTCACCATATTCACTGTGACGCTTCTCCTTGTTTTGCTTCCTGCGGGCACTATACATCCAGGTAATTGCCAATGTGGATGGCTCTCTGTGCTTGTATGCAGTTCTGAATTGATATGTGATAGTTCAGTAAAACAAGAAGGCCAGCTTGTTATTAGCTTGCTTGGTTGGAACCATGAAGAGATGGCCTTCAAATTCAGTCATGTGCATTTCAAATCCAACTTGGAAGTAATGTAATTTGATTTTGGAGCACAGTTTGATTAGAAGTGTAGCAAGATAGGTAATAAAGATTTGATCTCTATAATGAACATCTATGCACGATTTAATTTAATATAGTACCAAACAGAGTCAATGCCGTTTTTTGTTTTCCTTCATCCTTTCTAATTCTATGGGACTAACATTCAATTGATTTTAATAATTTTTTCAGGATTCGTTGGATTGTCGCTTTCTTATGCTCTAACCCTGACAATTGCCCAAGTGGCTCTAACTCGATGGCACTGCAGCTTAGCAAACTTTATCGTCTCAGTGGAACGGATAAAACAATATATGCACATTCCACCAGAGCCTCCAGCTGTCATTGATGACAAGAGGCCACCCCATTCATGGCCCTCTGAAGGGAGAATTAATTTACATAATCTGAAAGTAAGGAAATCTCAGTGTCCTTTCGTGCCATTGACTTACCAATGGAATGTCTCTAGGTTCTAATACTGTTCTGTTTTCAACTTCTTATTTTCAGATAAAATATCGTCCAAATGCTCCCCTTATCCTAAAAGGAATCTCATGCACTTTTCAAGCAGGGAACAGAGTGGGGGTCGTCGGAAGAACAGGCAGTGGGAAAACAACACTCATAAGCGCTCTATTCCGTCTCGTAGAACCTGTTGGAGGAAGAATTTTTATCGATGGTCTCGATATTTGTTCCATGGGTTTGAAGGATCTTAGAATGAAACTCAGCATAATTCCCCAAGAACCTGCACTCTTTCGAGGCAGCATTCGCAGCAACTTAGACCCACTAGGCCTTTACAGTGACCATGAGATATGGAAGGTGTGTACTGATCCTCATCTTTGAAAATCTATGTTGCTTTGCATCGAATCTGATTTTAAATGTTAAATCTTTATCTATGAATTCTAGATACAGCAGGAGCACACCATAGGTACGCTTGCCTATGTTTTTAATTATTTGAGTGTAGGTCTTAGTTTGTTGAATGCTTAAAGATTAGAACAATAAAAGAATTGAGAATCAGAAATTAGGCTATAATATTGGTTACAGTTAGATCCTCCTGCATGACTTTCATCCCTCTACTCATTGCAGGCATTAGAAAAATGCCAGTTAGCAGACACAATCCATAATATTCCCAACCTTCTTGACTCAACTGGTACGCCAATTCCTTCATTAACTGGATAATTTCCCTATGATTTTCTCATTTGCTCCAATCGACAGTGAGCGATGGCGGTGAAAATTGGAGTGCTGGTCAGCGCCAGCTTTTCTGCTTGGGGCGTGTTTTGCTAAAGAGAAACAGAATTCTAGTCTTGGATGAAGCCACCGCATCCATAGACTCTGCAACTGATGCTGTCCTTCAGAGAGTAATCAGACAGGAATTTGCAAGCTGCACTGTAATAACTGTAGCTCATAGAGTTCCAACAGTTACAGACAGTGACATGGTCATGGTTCTTTCCTATGGTATGCCATTTTCTTGTACATAATGTCCTTAAGAAATTAATCTCATTCAATTACAACTCTGTGATGTAGAATAATTTTTGTTGAAAGAAATGATCAAAGAAACAGTTTGCTTGTGCTTAGTCATTTTATGTTACTAATTGTCAATTCTGGTGTTTTGCAGGGAAGTTAATTGAATACGATAAGCCGTCAAAGCTAATGGAAACCAATTCCTCCTTTTCTAAGCTTGTGGCTGAGTACTGGTCCAACTGTAAGAGGAACCCCATGTAAAATCTAAGCAACACCCCTTGAAGTGGGAGATCAGAAAACAAATGGGTGCATGTTCAATATGAAGTAACTGTTAGAATTTTCAATTTTTGTGGTCTTTTTAATAGGCTACACAGATTTCTGAATTGATTAACCTGAACCATTTCACCCAGTCAAGTAAGGAAATCGTATATTTTAGATTCAATATTTGATGCAGCCCGGGATCCGCGATCGACAAATAGATTAATGTCTCGAAGGATTGATCGAATCCCAAGGATGGATTCAGCCACTAGGGCACGCTCATGATGAGGAGAAATGCCATAACTGAGAGAAATTCTCAAAACTCAGAAAAACTCAAATTTAATTGATAATATGCGTTGCATTACAACTGAGGCATAATCATCCTTATATAGAGTAGGATCACTTGGACACCAAGAATTTCCTAACCAATAAAGGAAACTAAACCACTAAACTTGCCTAACAATCCAAATTAAATAAAACTCCTAATTTTAAATACTGCTAAATAAATCAGTTATCTAAATAAGATTCCTAATTAAATGGATATCAAGTTGGGCCTATGGACTGGGCCCAATGGGTTGGCCGACCCATGGTCTTGCCTGCATCACTCTTATAGAGATTAAACACTATAATTAGCTGTAGTGTTATCATCTAGGCGATCCGAGTTGGTCCTGGCTTCAACAGCTTGATTCGGCTGGTTGCTTCTTCCCTCCAATTTCCTATATGCTATTCCTAATTCACCAAGGAAGCCTTCTCCAAACAAATTATATTCATAAATCTTTTAACCTAACTAGAAAGCCTTCTTTGAGTGATAACACTTAAACCCAATCCATTTTAAGTTTCCAAAACCAAACCAAAGGCCTTTCCAATTTGGTTGTATGTATGTTGGTTGCTCAACAATTGCAGCACAACTGGTTGAACTCGATAATTTCTTTTTCTTTATTTTTTTGTGCGTTTTAAGATACTAGTATAGTAGTGTTGATCTCATATGAATTCAATGGGAATAACCATACAAATTGTAGAATAAATTGGAGCCTAATAGAATAATACTCTTATTCACTTCTTTTCCTGTAATTCTTTTTCTCTAAAACAATCCATGCACTAAATCAAATGTTTTATGATGAAAAATATATTGTCCACGTGGAACAAAAGATCCAAAAATGACATCAACATATCAAGAAAATGATTGAACTTTGTTGCTTGCATGAGTAGAAATATGATCACCATTTGAGTATTAGTGACTGCACAATATGTGAAAATGTAGCTGTAGTACTTAGAAGTAGTAGTATTCCTTCTTTTTTTTAGGTTTCCACTTCCATTTTAATATTTAGAAAAGAATGGGAATGCACATTAAAAACAAAGCCCATATTTATCATTTCAGTTTCTCTTTTCTTAACTTATTTTTGAATATTTTCACATGTTGGGTTGGTGTTAGAATATTAAAGGCTGACCACTTTATGTATCCAAATCAAAGTTTTCTTCTCCTGGACATGGGTTTTGTTCTCTTCTTCTTGTTCTGCTATTTTTCCCCTGTAAGTTTGTGAGAAATGAATGAAACTCTGGTTTTCCCATGAAGAGTTGTTACTAGGTGACCTGCTTGGCATGCCAATTTTGCCTTCAGGCTTCATCCCTAAGTTTGAACAGCATTGCCTTTAACCTTGGGCCTTATTTGAGTCCTTGGAACTGTGTATTAATGTGGGACATGGTCCCACAATAGATATAGTGGGGATCATTGTATGTGTAGATAAGGGAGAATGCATTCTTGTGAATTGGGAGGTTAGGATGAGACCCCAATTAAGGGGAGAAGCTTGTAAGCAGCCAGTTACCAAAAATAGTGAATCAAGAATCCAAAAGAGGGAGTGGCTGATCAGATTCAAAGGCACTCAAATCTCATTGTGAATTTTAGTTTCTACTTGGATTTCAGCAATTGGGTGTTTGGGTCTAGGGTATCATATCTTGACAGGAGGTCTTCGGCTTGAACATTTTGGCTTCTGTCAGAGATTTTGGGGCTTTCATTGAAGAGCTCTTCGAACCCTTTTCAGGTCTCATTGGGCCTGGGCTGAGACCCTCCTTTGTTAAGGTCATGTCCTGTTTAGGGGCAGGTGGACCTGAACAAGCAATTAGAACTTTGAATTTTTGCTAGTGCAATTTAATGGAAAAAAAATTACTTTTTCATTTGAAATTTCAAATCTGGGTGTGTGTATTAAAGGAAAGGACCTTGGGGTTATATTGATGGAACAATTGTTAAACCCATGATTACCCCAGAAAGAGCGCAGATACCCACTAAAATTGGCCAAATGGGAAACTAATGATGCCAAGATTATCATTTGGATGTTGCTCTTTCTTTCTTTTTCTTTTTTTTCATTAGCCAGATGTGGGAATACCTGAAAAGAGTCTATAATCAACGCAGTAAGAAGGTTTCAATTAAAACTAGAAATATCAGAATACCATCAAGAACCCAATCAATTCAAGATTATTATTCCTGCTTTGTAAACTTGTGGACCGAAGTAATGAAATTTGCAAATGCTACTGTAACTGATTAAGCAGTATCATGAGGTTGGCAACTAGATTAGTTTCATATGAAACTGAGTAAAGAATATGAATCGGTTCAATTTGATGGGAAGAGAATGTAGAAAATATAATTTAATACCACTTTGAAAAAATGCTGAAATACAAGACTGGAATTATAAAGGTGTGGAGTTTGTGTTTGCGTATGTAGGGTTGTACGGCCAAAGTGGCTCTAAATCAAATGAATAAAACACTTGACAATATCCTGGACCTTGATCCACACACACTAGAAAACAACTACAGTACAAACTTATATAGTTGGCTAAGTTAATCTTCCAAAAGAGATGACTTTACCTATTCCGAGATAACAATAAAGCCTAGTGTAATTTAGCTTTTCTAGATGATCTTTGACCTGTTTGGGGCTTTACTTGTAGAGTTAATAGGAGTAAAGGTAGGCCAGTCAATGGGCCGGGCCGGGCCTGGGCTTGGGTTGTCCAATCCCGTCCCGAAATAGGCCGGGCATGCCGGGTGTTACTCAATCCCAGCCCTAAATTGAACGTGCCTACATTAAATCCCGTCCCGTACGTGCCCGGGCTGGGACAGGGCCGGGCCTAGGCTTAGTCCGATCTTAGACATAAGCAAAACATTCTCTAATTATTCCTACTGTCACCAGACACCTGGTGTGAACCGGACTTCAAACCCTCCTTTTTGTTTTTTACTTGAGACCGACAATGCAATGCAACTAGCAACATAGCAGAGTTAAAAACTTTTTTTTTTCCCGGTGACAGTAGAAAATCAATAGAAATTGATGATGCCAAAGAGTGTTTTCGGGCACCACCAGTCAAGTAATGAGTGATTAATGTGGAAATTAAAGAAGAGAGAGAATTTATAGTGGTTCGGTCAATGTGACCTACGTCCACTCCAGAAGGGCAGAGATTGCCGGTGATTTTACTTCTCCGATGTGTAGGGATTACAGGTTACGAGAATACAAGAAGTGTGTAAACATAGATCAATGTTACTTGCCCCCCAAGTGCCGGTGGGGCTCTTTGATTTATAGTATTCCCTTAACAGATGGGGACGACTCTTCAGCAACGGGCGCTCTATTTTGGCGGAGCCTTCGAACTGCACTCGACAGACGAGGCAGGTAGGATCTTCTCCGCAGGACTTGGTAAAAGCGGATTAGAGGAACGACGTGGTTGCTTTGACTTCGTCACTTTATGGATCTGGACCCGGCCTTTAATGGGTGGATTTGGACCTGGGCTTATCACAGACTCGGGTCATTTAGGCCTGACCCACCATCATGGACTGAATCGCTTGGGCCTGACCCATCAGAAATGAATGAGTATCCTATAGGCTATATGGGTCAAGCAATGTAGGAATGGTTAAAAAAAAAAAATTTTGCTGGTGAAAGTAGAAGATCAGAAAATCAATAGAAATGAATGAGAAAGAGTTTCATATATGAGTCATGTTAAAGTAATGTAGGATCGGTTAAAACTTAATTAGCTGTTTTTTTGTTGTTATTGAGGGGTAGTTTCAATAATATATAAATAATTATTATTAAATGACTTTGCATCGGGCCGGGCTGGTCCGGGCCTGAACGGGCTGAGTTGTTTCTACCCAGTCGCATTTTGGTCAGGCTTTAAAATGTATTGTCCAAGCCCAGCCCAGCCCAACCCAGCCCACTGGGCTCAAATTTTTTTAAAAGCCCTGTATTTTCGGACTTGAGCCGGGCCGGGCTTTCTACTGGTTTCAATGCGTCCCATTGACAGGCCTGCGTAAATGTTATTTTAAAGAAATAATAAAATATAAGTG
This sequence comes from Cinnamomum chago, assembly GCA_038049695.1. Classification (NCBI taxonomy): domain Eukaryota; kingdom Viridiplantae; phylum Streptophyta; class Magnoliopsida; order Laurales; family Lauraceae; genus Cinnamomum; species Cinnamomum chago. Next base: position 14,249,098 of record CP142451.1, read on the forward strand.
AGTTATGATGATATTTTATTTTTAGTTGTTTGTGATGGAATCTTTTTTACTTTTTTTTTATTGAAAAGTGGATTTTTTTGTCTTTTAGTGGAGAAATGAGGTTACTTTTTGACTTTTTGGAGAAAAATATGATGGGAAATTTGAATTAAAGTGTTTTTGGTGGGATCTTTTTTTTACTTTTGAGAAATGGGGATTTACATTACTTGACTCTATTAGTTGAATTGCCAAACAAAGGCTTTTCAAAGTGCCTTCTGGATTTTCTCGTTGAAATATTAACAGTAATAATTTCAATAGAGGAATGTTTTCGAACTCAAGCTTCCATTGGTCTTGGCTTGTGATCACCCAAATAGAGGCCATTGAGAAGATCAAAACTCTACTGCTGCAGTTGCAAGGAGTATGGATCCCATGTTAGTACTCTATTTCCTTCCACTTAAGTTGTATGTAACTTGATAGGGTGAAGAACAAAAGCAAATGTGATCAAATGAAACTCAGGATACCCATAATGCATGAACCTGCTTCTACATGTAAACTGAAACTGATTTACCTGCACTCTGTATAGTTCTAAATGGCCGTTAGTAAATCCTTTCTGGGATCACCAATACATTATTGTTGAGTGGTGTTGACACTTTAATATCACACACATAAGCGGGGATCAATTCCAAAACTCTTCAATCAAACGTATCACTCCCGACCAGTAGCACATATATAGGTAATTCTCCAAAATGCCTATTTTTTCACCCCCTTTTTTTTTTCTTTTGTGCATGGGGTGGCATGGGGCACACCTTGAGTCAATCTATTATTTTCACCAAACAACCCCCAACCCCCAACCCCCACCCCCACCTTTGAAAACCAGTAAATTTAGAATGATCTTATAGAGTAAGAATTTTACATATAGGTTGATCTCATGTACATTTTTTCATCCAAATGACTTTCAATATCATCATGCATCCCAGTGGGTTCAACTAGGAGGGGCATTTTTTTTCTAAAAATGTGAGTGTTTTCTAGTATATTCAAGTGTGCATACATACATACATACATGAAATTCAAAATACTAGTTTGGACCTCTGGCAAACCGAGCCCATACTCAGCCCAAAAGGCATTCAGGCTCATACTCAAGTTCAGGCGCGAGCTTATCCAAAAGGAATTAGGGCTGGGCTTTTGTTAGAGCAGTACCTGAGCTATCCCACTCTAGTTGCATCCTTGAACCCCAGGCTTCTATGGACCCCAAGTATAGGCCCCACATTGATTACCTGGACCAAGAATTATGGTGACACATTACTCGGGTGTTAAAGAGTTATTTTGGAAGTGGTGGAAGTGGCCCATCCATTGAGTGGACAAATCTTATTGCTTGGACCAGGTCTTAATCAAAATGGAGAGAGGCTCATATGATGGGCACAGGATTGTGGGCTGTAATGGCATCAGCCCTGCAAACAGAGATTCCAGCACTTCAGTATGAAGCTATAATTTGAACCTTCCAATCAAAGGACCACCTCCAAACCATCTAGTTAGTCAGACCAGATTGGTCATTACATTCATTAATTCCCTTGAGATAGTAGTTAAAAGAGGTATTTAGATGGGTGCAGGATTAAAATATGTACCCTTCATAAATTAATAGCTTACATGATCGACATAGCCCCATGTGGGCCTCACAACAGGTGAGCACAACTAAGGTTGCAAACGAGACGGTTCCGGATTGGAACCATAGTGGACCCGGACCCAGAGCCATTTTAAAATAACCAGAACCGGTTTTGACTCGGAACCTATTTTGTTGGTTCTAGACCTGGTTCCGATAAGAAAACCCGGATCTGGTTCGGGAACCGAATCCACCTAGAGGACTAGAACCCAATTCCAAAATTAATTCTAATTTCTTTTTATTCTCAATTTTTTTAAATAAGCATATCGTTCAACTTATAACAATGCATAAAAATGCCAAAAAAAGTTTATTTTGAGGTACATATTCGCAATATTAAAGACTCATATGCCGGTCTCGGGTCCACTGGTCGGAACCTATATGGACCTGGAACCGGACCCATTTATCAATCGGAACCTAAATAGGGTTCCAAACCCGAACCTGTTTATGAATCAGAACCTAAAATGAGTTCCAGACCCCGTTTTTTTAGGGTCCGAACTCTCGGGTAATCGAAAAATCGGATACCCATTTGCAACCCTAAGCACATCACTATATGGGATAGGCTCATCTAAGCACATCTTCCGGGCCTCCCTTTTTCAAGCAGATAGGCCCCCTATCCAACCCGCTCACACTCACTACCCCACATGATTTGGCACAAGCTCAAATTGGGAGTTCTAACTACACATGCAAATCCTCAATCCGGTCCAGCAATGACCCAGACTGGTCTGGGCCTTTCTCCATTATATGCTAAAGGACCCTACTAAGGCCTTGTCCAACATGAGTCAGTGGGTGATGTGAACTTTGAAAATTGCTCAATGTTCTTATTACCCTTTTGGAGGATTGTAGACCAGATCAGGCCTTAAAGAAGCTACACCAAATAAATAAATGGGCTGAACTTGTAAAAGCTAAAGCCTTGCCTGAACTGGGCCCTGTTCCAGTCATTGGCAGAGGCAGCTTGCAATCAGAGTGGCCACCACCCATGTCATGTGGGTGTCTCTGTCCCTTTTCATGGCCAGTCATTGGCAGAGGCAGCTTGCGATTGAGTGTCTGTTTTCATGGCTGCTCCTGACATCCAGTCATCCTTACTATGGACGGGTAAGATCAAAACTGCTTATACTTGTGATTGTCGCGACGCAAACGATGGGCCGCTGGATCATGTTGTGATAGTAACAATTGAACCGGTGGTGACCACTTGGAAAATGAGTACTCTAAAGATTTTTGAAAATCACTTTCTTTCCAAAAATTTCACTGTGAGATTCATTGACAGAAAAGAATACATTTATAAGAAAATACTAACCAACTATATCCAAAGGATAAAGATAAGATAACCTACTAATATCCCTAAAATCATAATCTTAATATACTGATAATCTTCAACAATATTCTCCCTCAATCACATGGTAGTTTGAAAGAAAGTATCTGTGATTGTAAACATGAAAAATAAGAACCTTCTAATCTCTTAAAGATAGATCATGAAATATTTCAATAGAAACGATCGTCATGTCTTTTTGGTGATCACCGTCTGTTGTCTGTGGATCCATCACTGTCGCAACCCACTTTTTTCTAAGTCCTTCGGTGTCGGTGGCCCACTAGATTAGATCTGTCGTGATTTCTTCCAGAAGCAAAGATCGTGCAATGGTGAGATCGTAGGGCTTAAATGAATGGATGGGTGGGTAGGAGAAGATAATCATTTCTTTATTGAAATTGAAAAAAAAAAATTGACAGATAAATTTCACCGTGAGATTCATTGACAGAAAAGATTACATTTATAAGAAAATACTAACCAACCATATCCAAAGGATAAGGATAAGATAACCTACTAATATCCCTAAAATCATAATCTTAACAGAGTGATAATCTTCAACATGCTCCCCCGAACCCATAGAGATTAGTCCGGTTCAAAAAGTTGGAACACCCTCCATTGTAAAAGAAAAAAAGGAAAAAGAAAGAGAGAACAATGTTGTCACCCAACACTCACTCATAGGTAAGAGTCCAATTATTGAGCCATCATCAGAATGCCTGGCATCTTTTGCTCCAGACCTTTTGGGCTGGGCCCATTACAGACCGTGCCTTTTTTTTTATATAGATATTATTATTTAGTTTGGCTAAGGGATTGCAGGTTACTTTTTTGGTTTGGGCTGTGCATTACAATTCAAATCTGGACAATTCGTGAGATATGCAAGGGATGCAATTACAACAACAACAAAAAAAAACAAAACTTGGAGGCAAACATGCTCATGGGTAAGTACATGCAACGTTCTTACATGTAAATGGTGCAAACAAATGACCGTTTAATAATAAAAGATCCTATCAAAATGAGAATCCTTAATCTAAGAATTCAAAATTTTCCTTCGTAGAAGAAAGTCGACGAGGTTGGAAAAATTTGCGAGTCATGATGTTTAGAAGAGGGATCGAGTAAAAAACAGGGGCAACTCGGATAGTTTTAAAATTAGACACGACTCACCTTGACTCGACCAAGTTTTCGTGCAACTTGGTGACTCGATCGAGTTTCAGGAAGTGGTGTATTTTTATTTTTATTTTTTCTTGAAGCTTTGTAGAAAAACTTACTGAGTTCGCCCACTAATTAGGTACACAGTGGTCGTATATAAAAATCTGTTAGGGATTTTTTATCACCTTTATTAACTTTATATTTTAACTCAAGCAAAAGATTGATCACAAAGAAGAAAATAAGGATTTTGATAGTAGGATACCGCACGGGGCATTATATGTGCCCTAGGATATCACACGGGCGATATGCACATTATCGCAAGGCCTTAAGATATCGCACAATGTAATGTGTGCGATGTCATATGATCATGGGATATCGTATGAATAGTTTTGTGGAAAATACTTAAACTCAACAAATTAGGGGCAAAAGTAAGGTTTAAGAGCAGTTGTATAGAAAATATCCCAAAAACGAAATCGAGAGAAAACCGGAGTTGCAAATCGAGAGAAAATCGGAGATGCAGATATAATGTTCTCTATGTCGATTTCTTCACTAGTAAATCACATAAACTTCATATGCTATTCTAAAAATATAAAGGAAGAAAAAAGAAACTTTATTCATCTCTGCCTTTAGCACATATGATGCAATCTTCATTATGTGGTTCTGCCATCATAACCCTCCTAATAAGTATTCAAGCTTTTTTTTCCTCTTCCTATATTCATCCATAATGATGAAAAGTGAAAACACACTTGCCATAAACCAACCTATCCAGTGCCTGAGATAACCATGAGCCCTTTCTCATTTAGCAAAAAGTGAAAAAAAAAAAAAACCCTTAAATTCAATGGTTAATAAACTTTACTGTCTTTTATTGGGGAGTTAAACAAGAATAAAAGACCAAAGAGGCTTGCCCTTCGTACTTTTGCATGTGGATTGACTGTTGAGATGCCAATACAATTCCTTATCCTTTGCATTTGAAAATTCAGTCACACCCTCCCCTTCACCAACCCCAATGGTAGCTTAAAATAAAGTTCTCTCTTAAACCCATTGATCCATTAAACTTTACACCCTTATATATTTGAGTTAAAAGAATATGAATGTCTAATATATATTAATGAATAGGTTAAGTTTTTAATCTATGCATTTCATTGTACATTATATGCATATTATTAAAATAATTATGCTTGCCTTCTTGGATAATGTAAATTATTACAATATGATTTAACCACTTTAATTAGTTCTTTTAAGTAAATAATAATTAAGTATTTATTTTACTTTATACATTCTAATAAGTTGTTCGTTGGTGCTACATTTATAGAATTTATAATGGTTGATATCAGTTGAGAGCATGAGACAACAGTGGGTGAAAATCAAAAAAGAAAAAAGCTAAGTTCAATTATTTTGATGAAGTTGTTTTTGGAGGTCTAAGCTGTACCACTTAGCCAAACTTTCAAGAAATGTTTAAAGTTAATTCAAGAAATTATTTTTGAAAATGTGAAAAGTCACCTATAAACATATTCCATGAATAAGCAACAACTTATGGATGAGGAAGCACACATAGGGTCTATGGGTTTTGAGTTGATATATTTTGAAAATGAAGACGATGTTATATTGTCTTAGTCAATTATTTTTTATTAGGTGAGTTGAGTTTGAGTCATGAGTTTGCCAACCTTGAGTTGAGCCAGTTGTCTATACGAGACGACATTCAAGGTCTTCACTTCATCCGGTGAAAGAAGTTGTGCTTGCACACGAGTTATTCTTTTACTAAAGTTTCTGTATTTTAAATTATTTTTTACTAAAGATTTTTTTCTCTATTTTGAAACCCAACCAAGTGGGGTCGGTGCTCAAGAGAGCCCACATACGTGGAAAGAGGAAGCCCACTCCATGGGAAGAGAAGCCCACATACATGGAAAAAGCGACATATATGAGATTGATCCCTGGGCAATCGGGCGAGCTAAGGGGTTGCCATCCAATTAAAGAATCCCTTCCTCGTATGTATAGGGCAGCTACATTTGCAACATATGTGCTGAAAACCCATTTTGGAATGCTCCTGTCCCTTCCTTGCATGACCTTCGTTCGTTCCAAATTATGATTTTGCTTATAATTTTACATGTACGCCCCTACCCCCCAAAATTATGATTCCGCTTATACTTCTTGCACCACAAAAGTATTTTATATAAGGATGTGTTTGTATAAGTATGAGCAGAAGCCTTCAATGTCTTTCATGGATTGCTGAGTCTTTCCCCCCGGCCCCCCCCCCCCGTTGGACACAGGGGATCCATTTCCGAAATATTTTTCTAAAAACGATGCCTAGCGCATTTCTATTATCTGTCTGTGGGGGAGTAGGCTCCACAGGGGAATATTGAAAAATATTTTTTGCTATCTCTACTACTTGAGGTTTTAGTATAAATGACTAGCTAAAGAAATTCAAAATGATATTAAAGCCAACTGGTCGTGAGTTCAAATCTCAGGAGAAACGATTCGGCACAAAAAAAAAAAAAAAAAAAAAAACGCGTATCGTCAAAAGTGTGCCGGCCGGGTTCCATTTGAGGGGGAGTATTAAGGAGTGGGCTCCACCCGAGGGAGAATATTAAAAAATATTTCCGCCGCCTCAACTAACGCCTCAAAATTTTGATAGAAATGGGTAGCTAAAGAAATTCAAGTCTATCTAGTTTAGAGTATTTTGCATTCTATCCATGTATCTGCGGTGGATTCTCTCTCTTTCTTTTTTTGGTGCACCAATTAAAATCAATTCTTGATGATGGTGGTTTCATCAGTAATTCATTCCCTTTTTTTCTTTTTTTCCTTTTTCTTTTTTTCCTGTTAACAGTGTTCTTGATGATGGTGGTTTCATCATTTCTTCATTCCCTTTCTTTCTTTTTTTTTCTGTTAACATAGTAACTGCCTTGGAATGCTTTATGTCTCCTTCTGTTCCTGTTTTGTCACTGTGTAATTGATTTGAGGCAGCAAACACATTAGGGTTGCACAAAAAATCCGGTATCACCGCAAAATCGAACTGAACCGATCGAACCGGGCGGTTCAGATCGATTTATAGTCGATCGGTTCGGTTAACGGTTTGAAAATCATAAAAACCGCTTGCATCGGTCGGTTATCGGTTTGGGCCCACGGTTAACCGCTTAAACTGAACCGACCGTATGTAGTAACTTAAGTGTTACTTTTTTACTATTTTAGTCTTAAAGTTTCGTTTTTTACTACTTTCAAAATTACATTCCACAACTCCATTCTTACATGAACTCAACCCTCAACACTGCCTCAGTGCATCTTCTCTAATCTCTCAAATGTTTTTTGATACTTCATTGCATATGGGTGGATTATTGTATAAGGTGTTTTCCTTCCATCATAATTCCTACCTCGTTTCAATAAAGTTTTTCTCAGAAGGCTGCACTCTTGGGAGTGCTAGAAAAGCTAGTAGAGCCTAACCTTTTGATAGTTGGTTTTGGTCTCACCTAACTAATGTGTTAAAAAACCTTCATTTCTGAAATATATAGTGGGTTCTGATATAGATTTCGTTTGTATGTGACTTTTCTTGACATGAACTATTATTCTATTGTAATTCCAAATGGTACCATGTGGAATGAATATTTCAATGCAAGCTAGTTATTGTTTTTTTTTTTTTTTTTTTGTGCGCTTGCGTTTAGTCCAAACTCTCTTTTTGGAGTAGAATTATATTTTATATGCGTTTAGTCCAGTATGAAATGTTGGATTTTTATGTTTGCACTAAACATTTGAATAAATGCAAAGGACAGGGTATCATCATTTTAAAATTTTCAATGTTTGATTTAAAAATAAAATAAAATAAAAAACAATGGTTTAACCGACCGAACCGAACCGAACCATAGTTCGGTTCGGTTCGGTTTAAGCCTTCTCATCGGTCGAATTGGATCGGTTAATTAAAAAACCGACATGTTCGATTTGACTCATCGGTCGAATTGGATCGGTTAATTAAAAAACCGACATGTTCGATTTGATTGTTGATTTTAGTGTTAAACCGATCCAAACCGCCCATGTGCAGCCCTAAAACACACCCACAGGTGAGTGGTAACTTCACACACATTCCATGGGTCCTTAAATTTTCCCTCAAAATGGGGCCCAAGTTTTTCTTATAGCTTTCAAATCTCGACAAGATAAAAACTAGATTCCAAAATGGGCCATAAGTTTTTCATTTTTCTTTCAAGTCAGGACAATAGGCTGGATTTGGGATGGCCGGCCAACTTTTTCCCATTTTTTTTTTTTTATGGAAACTTCCTTCTGGGAAGAATCAAGGAATCTTAGAGTGAACCCAGAGGTGTGGCCCCTGCTATTTGATTCTTTTCTCGTTCTGCTTTGGCTTCACGAACATTTGAGACCTGAAGGAATTCATCTTAGGCAACATGAGTTGATCATGTGATTTCATGGCTTGAACAATTACATGGAAATCATCACGGTCGGGACTTCATCAGTAAGATTTTTTTCATACTTAGCTCTCATCATTTGGATGTTCTCAGTGTGGGGACTTCATCAGGACCTGATACTATTACAGTAAGCTTCCTTTTGTTATCTTTTGCTTGATGATTAATTTGCATGGCCTCAACCGGCTCGAGTCATCTTAGAGAATTTGCAGCATCTTTGAAGAATTTTAAGACTTTCTGAAGTATTTTCAGAGTGAGCTGAGCTTGGGAAGTGGGGCCCTCCCCTTACGTCTTCGTTTTCTTTTCCATGACTTCGGCTTTTGGAGGCTCTTGGGAAAACTTCGTCTTTGCATGGAATAAAATGGAGCTGGGATGGTGTGCAACCCAAGGTATGCCAATATCGCTCCAAACTCAGAAATCTAACAATCAGGAATGATCATTTCTTCTTCGACCAAGATAGCTTCGGGAATGCACTGAAGACCCAAGAAGGGAACCTAGGGTTCTTGAGAGGTTCTCAAAGATCGACCGTGGGGAGAGAGAACCCTTTGAAGAAGAAGAAGAAGGAAGAAGGGCATTTTTGGGTGTTTTCATAAAGAATGAGGAAAAACATGCCGGCCATCCCAAATCCGGATTATTGTCCTGATTTGAAAGAAGAATGGGAAACTTATGGCCCATTTTGAAATCTAGTTTTTATTTTGTCCTGATTTGAAATTTATAAAAAGCTTAGGGCCCATTTTGAAAATTTTCCCAATTTTCTTGCCCGTTTAATAACGTTACTAATATAGTCAAGTCAAGTTGAATTTGAAAATATATATATATATATAAATGAGTTATGATGATATTTTATTTTTAGTTGTTTCTTATGGAATTTTTTTGACTTTTTGTATGGAAAAATGGAGTTTTTTGTATTTTAGTGAATAAAGGTAGTTATTTTTTTACTTTTTATATGATAAAGATGGGGCGAGTTTTGAATAAAAGTGCATTTAATGTAATATCTTATCTGAAAAATGAAAGTTTTACTTGACTTTAATGGTATTAGTAAATTGCCAACATGCACAAATAGGTACCTCAGCCTTGTAGGATAGGACCCAAGAGAGAGCCCGCCCACATAAGTGGGAGGAAAAAGCCTACACACGTGAGTAGAGAAATCCTTGGGTTCTCAAAGTTGCAAGTAAAGCCAACAGGAGGTTGACTCTGGAACTAGTGGACAAGCACCCGTGCGGTTGGCTTTTCTACTGAAGGAATTTTTAAATTTTTTTTTTTTTTTTGGTTGAGTTTCGGAAGATCAAATGCTATATGATGTTGGGTCACTTTGATTAATGTTTCTTCTTTCCTTTAATTGACTTGAATTGAATTGCAGGTGGTTTTCCTTGGTTTTCTGATGGTGACTTTGACATGGGATCTCAGTGCATTCAAAGAACTATAATAGATGTTGTGAATCTTCTATTTGCCTTGGTTTTCTTTCTGGTTTTGGTTGTGGGTTCATTTAGAAAGAATTACACAAATGGAAACAGAACAAAGAATTGGGTCTTTGTAGTTGTATCAGCATGCTGTTTTCTTACTAGCATTGCTTACTTTGGTGCTGGTTTATGGGCTGTTATAAGGGAAAATGAGGAATTTGTGACCTTGAATTGGGTAGGGTACCTTGTTAGGGGACTGGTTTGGCTGGTCTTAGCAGCTTCTTTAAATATTCACAGAACCAAATGGGAGAGAATTCTGGTGCTCGTTTGGTGGGTGTCTTTCTCTGTTCTGAGCTCTGCCTTGAATGTGGAAACATTAGTAAAAGCTCATAAGGTTCCAGTTCTAGACATTGCATCATGGCTTGTAAATTTGTTGATCCTCTTGTGTTCTTACATATTATTCAGAAATCTAGTTTCCCAAAACACCCCAAATGAGTTCGTATCTCAACCATTGCTGAATGAAGATCGAAAAAGCAAAACAAGTTCTCCCAATATTGGTTTCCTCAATCTAGTGGCATTTTCTTGGATGAACCCTTTACTGCGTATTGGCTACTCAAAAACATTGGTCATTGGTGATATTCCTAGTTTAAAATCAGAAGATGAAGCGCAATTTGCATATGAGATTTTTGCTCACCAATGGGATCTCCAAAGGAAGCAGGGATCAAGCACTAGTAACGTGGTCCTCCAAGCCTTGGCAAAGTGTTATATGAAAGAAATGGTATTGGTTGGATTTCTTGCATTCCTTGGAACAGCTGCGGTTGTAGCTGCCCCAATCTTACTATATGCCTTTGTGCATTATTCTGCCCATGAAGAGCAGAATCTATATGAGGGTCTCTTATTAGTAAGTCTCTTGATTATTGTCAAGATCGTTGAATCATTGTCGCGCAGACATTGGTATTTTGGTGCAAGAAGGTTTGGAATGAGGATGAGATCAGCTTTGATGGTTGCGGTTTATCGGAAGTTGCTCAGGCTTTCTAGTTCAGGTAGGAGAAAGCATTCAACAGGGGAGATTGTGAACTACATAGCAGTTGATGCATATCGCCTTGGGGAATTCCCATGGTGGTTTCACACAACATGGACTATTCCATTGCAACTAGCGTTTGCCATTAGTATACTCTTTGGAACTGTAGGTTTGGCCGCTCTTCCTGGTCTAATTCTTCTTATCATCTGCGGGTTTTTCAACATCCCACTAGCTAAGAATTGGCAAAAATGCCAGTCCCAATTCATGGAAGCCCAAGACAAAAGGCTCCGGGCCACTTCGGAGGTCTTAAATAGCATTAAGATCATCAAGCTACAGTCATGGGAAGAAAAATTCAAGAATCTGATTGACTCTCTCCGAGACATAGAATTTAAATGGTTGAAAGAATCGCAGATAAAGAAGTCCTATGGAACAGTATTGTATTGGATGTCTCCAACAATTGTTTCATCGGTGGTCTTAGCGTGCTGTGCTGTTTTTGGAAGTGCCCCTCTGAATGCCAGTACCATTTTCACAGTTCTTGCAACATTGCGGGTCATGTCAGAACCCTTTAGAATGTTGCCTGAGGCTCTCTCAATGATGATCCAGGTGAAGGTCTCATTGGACCGTCTCAACGTCTTCTTGCACGATGATGAGATCCAAGAAGAGGACGTGAACAGAATCCCGCATCAAAATTTAAATTGCAGTGTCAGAATACAAGGGGGAGTTTTCAGATGGAATCCAGATGCAGTTCTTCCAACATTGAAAGGTATTGACTTGGAAATAAGCACAGGACAGAAAATTGCCATTTGTGGACCAGTTGGGGCTGGAAAATCATCACTTTTGTATGCATTACTCGGAGAAATACCCAAAATCTCAGGATCCGTAAGTCACTTTTACAATCCTTAGTCCTTACTCTAGAATGCTTATAGACTATTTTGACCTCTGCAGAAATAAAAATCGCCGTTACTATTGAATTTAGTAGTAAATGAGCTCTAACAAGCATGATATTAATCATCTCGACCTGATATCTAAATCAGAGAAACGGGCGTGCTTAGCCACCCATACCACGCTGTTTTTAAGGACAAACTCATGAATTCACAATTGTTCAAACAGGCAGTTAATCTGTGATTATACCTAAGGACATTAACATTGATTTGTATGTTGCATCCAGGTTGAAATTTTTGGATCAATTGCCTACGTTTGCCAGACAGCTTGGATTCAAAGTGGGACGATTCGTGATAATATACTCTATGGAAAGCCAATGAACAAGAACAGATACGAGAAGGCCATAAAAGTGTGTGCTCTTGATAAGGACATCAATAATTTTGACCACGGTGACCTTACAGAGATTGGCCAGAGAGGACTTAACTTGAGTGGTGGACAGAAACAAAGGCTTCAACTAGCAAGAGCAGTCTACAATGATGCGGATATTTATCTCCTTGATGACCCTTTCAGTGCAGTTGATGCACATACAGCAGCAATCCTTTTCAATGTAAGAAAACCTCTTCTAGAATAGTTTGTATAATTTGCACTCATGCTAGGGCATTCCCTGCTGTAATGGTTTGTATATTTTGTAAGAAATATGCTAATCTGTTCACCCATGCATTTGAGTAGGTTTATAAATTGGAAACTTTATCTGGGGTGGTACTTTTTTTCTACTGTTTGTAATCAAACGAAATCATGGATACATCTGATCATACATTTACATGCATATGGATGAAGGAAAAAAAAACTTATATGCACGCATGTATGGAAAAACTCTTGTTCTATTGGCTATTGTATCTAAATCGTGTAATTGCAGGATTGTGTCATGGCTGCACTGGAAAAGAAAACTGTCATTCTAGTGACTCACCAAGTGGAGTTTCTTGTAGAATCTGACAGTATTCTGGTAACTAGATCAATCACTTGCTGACTTGTTTCCCAAATTGTAAATGGTTTGAAGTAACATCTTAGCAAAATTAATGGCTATTTTTTCCACAATGTGATTGACAAGAAGGGATCATCACCCACACAAGGCATCAGTTTTTGTAAGTATTTTTTTCCTCCTAAAACCATGATCAGAGCCAATCACAATTGTTGATCTGCCACGGAAAAGTAAGAAAAAAGCAGAATAACAACTTAATTCTGATATCCTTGTTCGCCAAAAGGGTGGCAAAATGGGCAATCAACCTTTCCTGCCAAAAAAGTCTGAAACTCTTGCAATTTGGAATGCATTTAAAGGCACAGTATATCAACTCTTTATTCTTTTTTATTTACATGTTTGTTTAACCTCAAGGGGTAGCTCAGTTGGCCTAGGACCACGGTTTGCACCCGGAGGTTGTGGGTTCGAAACTGCACTACCACACTGGGCTACAGGGGAATTTACCCGGCTTCCCTCTAGGCCCAGAGGGATTAATCCAGCGCAAAGGGCTGAAAACCCTCCGTTAGAAATAATATATATATATATATATATTTACATGTTTGTTCATTAATACTTCAAGTAGATTAAGTTCAGCTACATCCTAGGTTATGGAAGGTGGATGCATTACCCAATCAGGAAGTTATGCTGAGCTTCTGAAGGCTGGGACAGCATTTGAGCAGCTTGTCAATGCTCACCATGATGCAATGACTCTGTTTGAATGTGTGAACTCAGAACAGATCGGCGAAGCACAAAATGCAGGTGCGAATCAAATGTACTCAACAGGTTTACAGCTCCGTAGAGAAAACAGTGAGGGGGAGATTTCAGTCAAGGGTGTGTCAAAAGGCCGGTTAACTGAAGACGAAGAGAAGGAGATAGGAAATGTTGGATGGAAGCCATATATTGATTACATCTGTGTATCAAAGGGAACCATTCTCTTCGCTTCTTATGTATTGCTACAGACAGTTTTTGTCATTCTACAATCTGCATCAACCTATTGGCTGGCAGTAGCTATTCAAATCCCTCACATTGGAAGTGCCATTTTAATAGGCGCTTATACAGGAATTTCGACATGCAGTTGTATCTTTGTGTACCCTAGGGCCTTGGCCGCTGCCCATCTAGGACTCAAGGCTTCAAAAGAATTCTTCTTGGGTTTCATCAATTCAGTGATCAAAGCACCAATGTTATTTTTTGAGTCAACCCCTATTGGGAGAATCTTAACAAGGGTAAGAATTCCCATAGTTCTCCCCAAGAAATAAAGGTGAATTCAGATATATCTGAAATTTCCATGTGTTTGGAATTTTTGGTAGAACCAATGATTAATTGATTATCCATTCCACCCTCCAAAGAAATCAGAGATGACCCCACAGAAACCATTCTGTTGACCTTTTCATGCCATATTAATATTTTCCATTGAAACTAAAAATGGTTTTGGGGTGGCAAAGGTTTGAGACATGAGTATTACAATGAATAAAAAAAAAATTCTTTCAAAATCATCAGCACATAAGCTGCACGTTGGTACATTGAAAAACATTTGCAACTGTCTACTTATGTCACCTAGAAATAGAATGTCTTTTAGGCCAAGCAATTGCATCGACATCTTAATTTGTCTATAAGCATATTAACATCTGTATCAGTATATGCGAATAAGACCTTGGCTTTTCATGTTGCATGGCTCTTGGTTGCATGCAGGCATCTTCAGATCTTAGGGTCGTGGATTTTGACTTACCTTACACAATAGCTTATGTAGTGGCTGGGGCAATCGACATGGTAATGACCATACTTATTATGGCCACAGTGACATGGCAAGTTCTAATTGTGGCGATACCTGTTATTTTTGCCGCAAGATATGTACAGGTGAAGTCTCTTCTATCTATATTTTTATTTAATTCTCGACCTCTTCTTTTGTTTGTAGAAAAGAACAAGAATTTGATAGCTCATCTTATCCAATTCTACACTTGTTTTTTTTTTTTTTTTTTCTGAAAGGGATACTATCTAGCCTCTGCAAGGGAGCTAGTTCGAATTAATGGGACAACTAAGGCACCTGTTATGAACTATGCAGCAGAAACATCACTTGGTGTGGTCACTATTAGAGCTTTCGCTATGATGGAGAGGTTCCTCCACAACCACCTTAAGCTCGTTGACACCGATGCGACTCTTTTCTTCCATACAAATGCAGCCATGGAATGGGTACTTGTACGGGTGGAAGCACTACAAAATCTTACCATATTCACTGCAACACTTCTCCTTGTTTTGCTTCCTACTGGTACTATACCTCCAGGTAATTGCTAATGTTGACGGCTTTTTCTGTATACTTGTATTGAATTCTAAATTGAAATAGAGAAGGGCAAGCTGTGATTAGCTTCCCTGGTTGAAACCATGCAGACATGGCCTTCCAAGTTGGGCATGTCCATGAAGACTAAAAGTATTGAAATTTGATTTTAGAGCATAGTCCCATAAGAAGTGTAGCAAGCAAAGCAATGCAGTTTGATCTCTTTAATGAACAACTAAGCACAATTTAATTCAATACAGTATTAAACAGTGTCAATGCAGTTTTTAGTTTTCCTTCATCCTTTCTACTCTAGTACTAAACATCTAATTGATTTGAATGGTGTTTTCAGGATTTGTGGGATTGTCACTTTCTTATGCTCTAACACTGACATATACCCAAGTGTTTCTAACTCAATGGGACTGCAATTTAGCAAACTTTATTGTCTCAGTGGAACGGATGAAACAATATATGCATATTCCACCAGAGCCTCCAGCTATCATTGATGACAAGAGGCCACCCCCTTCATGGCCCTCTGAAGGGAGAATTGATTTACATCATCTTAAAGTAAGGAAATCTAAGTAACCTTTTGTGCCATGCACTTATAAATGTAGGTCTCAAGTTTCTGATGCTGTCTGTTTTTAACTTGTTATTCTCAGATAAAATATCGTCCAAATGCTCCCCTTGTCCTGAAGGGAATCACATGCACTTTTCAAGCAGGGAAAAGAGTGGGAGTCGTCGGAAGAACGGGCAGTGGGAAAACAACACTCATAAGCGCTCTATTCCGTCTCGTAGAACCTGTTGGTGGAACAATTCTTATCGATGGTCTTGATATTTGTTCCATGGGTCTGAAGGATCTTAGAATGAAACTCAGTATAATTCCCCAAGAGCCAGCACTCTTTCAGGGCAGCGTTCGCAGCAACTTAGACCCACTAGGCCTTTACAGTGACCATGAAATATGGAAGGTGCAAACTGATCTTTATCCTGGAAAATCTATGTTGTTTTGCGATGAATCTGATTTTACATTTCAAGTCTTTATCTATGATTTCTAGATACAGAAGGAACTTCGCATGGGTATACACTTTCTGCATTTTTACAGGCGTGTGTTATAGGTCTTATTTTTGCTTAAAGATCTGAATAACAGAAGAATTGAGAATCAGAAATTAGGCTATAACACCGGTTTTAGCAACTGGTT
Source organism: Cinnamomum chago (assembly GCA_038049695.1). Taxonomy (NCBI): domain Eukaryota; kingdom Viridiplantae; phylum Streptophyta; class Magnoliopsida; order Laurales; family Lauraceae; genus Cinnamomum; species Cinnamomum chago. The sequence goes on from CP142451.1 coordinate 14,265,359, forward strand.
ACAGTTAGATTCTCCCACATGCCTAACATCACTCCACTCATTGCAGGCATTAGAAAAATGCCAATTAGCAGACACAATCCGCAGTATTCCCATCCTTCTTGATTCAACTGGTATGCCAATTCCTTCATCAACCAGATAATTTCTCTATGAATATACAAATAAGGCAAGTTGGATTTTCTCATTTGTTCCAATCAACAGTGGGCAATGACGGTGAAAATTGGAGTGCCGGTCAGCGCCAGCTTTTCTGCCTGGGCCGCGTTTTGCTAAAGAGAAACAGAATTCTAGTATTGGATGAAGCCACCGCATCCATAGACTCTGCAACTGATGCTGTCCTTCAAAGAGTAATCAAACAGGAATTTGCAAGCTGCACTGTAATAACTGTAGCTCATAGAGTTCCAACAGTTACAGACAGTGACATGGTCATGGTTCTTTCCTATGGTATGCCATTTTCTTGTACATAATGTCCTTAAGAAATTAATCTCATTCAATTACAACTCTGTGATGTAGAATAATTTTTGTTGAAAGAAATGATCAAAGAAACAGTTTGCTTGTGCTTAGTCATTTTATGTTACTAATTGTCAATTCTGGTGTTTTGCAGGGAAGTTAATTGAATACGATAGGCCGTCAAAGCTTATGGAAACCAATTCCTCCTTTTCTAAGCTTGTGGCTGAGTACTGGACCAACTCTAAGAGGAACCCCAGGCAAAATCTAAGCAACACCCCTTGAAGTGGGAGCTTCGAAAACAAATTGGGTGCATGTTCAATATGAAATATCTGTTAGAATTTTCAATTTTTGTGGTCTTTTAATAGGCTACAAGGATTTTTGTATTGGAGAAGAATTATTTCACCCAGTCAAGTAAGGAAATTGTATTATTTAGATTCACTCTTATAAGAGATGAACACTATAATTAGCTGTTGTGTTTATCATCTTGGCAATCCGAGTTCATCCTGGCTTCACAGCTCCATTATGCTAGGTGCATGTTCCCACCAATTTATTATATGCTATTCTGGTTTTACCATCAAGAGTTGTTACTTAGTGACCTGCTTGGCATACCAGCTTGTCTAGCCTCACTTGAGTTCAAGTGAGGTTTTATTTATTTTGTCAAATTAGGAAAATGGTTAAACAGTCTTATCTCTTTCACACCTTTCACAAGATATTTCCATGTATGAAATCCCAACAGTATCCTATCTTTGAAAGTTTTAAACTATTTACATTCACATACCTTTTATCAATTGGCACTATTTTCAATTTAATACTGATTTGACTATTAAGCATTGTTGGGTTTCACTCACAACTATTAGTTTAGACTATTAAACATTAATAGTTATAATTATCTAATTAAAAAGGATATTTGTTGGTGCATATTTTTAAAGTTCCATGCATATAAAACTACCTATGTGAATTGGTTGGCGCATCCCAAGCAACTCTACAGAGGAGAAAATGTATTCTTATTAGCAAGAAGGAGTGCACCCCCTTTCGCACCAACAAGAAATAAAACTATAAGAAAAGAGACTAGAAGCAACTGTGTAACATTTATTGCTTATGCATTAAGTACATCACATAATTTAAATTATTAAATATAGATATAACAAACCAAGTATGTGTCTATGGGTTTTTAGGATATTTTGTAATGGGTAGGTGGGTATGAAATTGCCTTCACATCCTCATTTTATTACTACTAAGTGATTGCCCCCCCCCAAATCACCCAACAATTGTTAACCCAAGTGGTCTGATTTAATTGGAAGGGTGTTGATACAAAATCTTTGGTGGTGGTACTAGAAAAGGGTAAGGCAATTTCTACTGTCTTTTTTGTGCCATGTAGTACAGTAATAGGAAACCCCTATGCAGTCACTCATCTTAGTCTATGCTAGAATTTAACACAATCAAATCATTTTGAATAACATGTAATCTAATAAATGTAAAGCATACATGATTCCATCTCTAGATCTGATCATCTAACAAGCATTCTTCGCGAGGGACTTATTACAACTCTAGACCACTTTATGCTGTGTATATCTAATTGATAGAATCCCATGCGACTCATTCTCTTAATTATCAATTGAGAAAGAAGCCTTTTAACTTCTTAGTCCATAAGTTAACAAGAAAGTAAAGAGGAGGGGCCCGTATGCCTTTGGGCTTCCAAGTGTGGGACCCACCTTGGGCATGTGTTCATGTGGACTACGCTTAAGCCCAATTACTTCAATAGACTCTATTTTGACCTATCATTTCATAACCTTAAATTAGATAGTTATCACCATCCATCAACATGAGATTTTGAAAATGGTTAATCTATGAAGCCTTTTTTGGAGGAGGTAGGGCCAATGATTCTTTTACATAATATGGAATCAAAGGATAACTGAAGTGGGATTCAGTGCAAGACATGTGACATGAAGTTGAAGCCCATTGTTCCTATTATCTATAAGAAGCTGGTTTTGTAGATTATTTATACATGAAAGAACGGTCTCATTGGTATTGCTTGTTATTAGATTAGAGACAATGAATTTCAAATTATTTGTTGCTTCTATATCAACTGTCTACTAACATTTCCCTATATTAGACAACTATTAGCATATGATATGGCCTTTTAAAAAATTATAAATAGGAAGTTAGTTTAACAAATCCCCTATTTTCTTTGTTTGGAAATTAATTGGGTGGTAGTTATGAAGGCAAAAAACAATTGAAAATCATTGTCATTGATCACCAAGTAGCCAGCAACACGAATGAAATTAATTTTGTAAACATAAATAATCCATCAAATCCTCTTTTGTAAGATAGGACTACTCAGCTTTAACTATATGTCACATATCTTGCGTTCAACTCTCAATATAGTATAAAATGCTTTACCTAAAAAATCAATATAATTACAGTAGTCCATATTGCGTGAAGGACCTCAATCATGTACATTTTTCCAAGGGCTTTTGAGATTAGCCATCATAAAATCTCATATCTAATGTCTAATGTCTCAATATTAGGCCACCAAATGGATGATCAAATATAGATCTTACACTTCCACTCATGCTCCATTGCTTTAGGTTGAAACTGCAACATCTGGTAACATTTTGATGATGGCTAAATGAAAAACCTTCTTGCATCGACTAGGGGAAGGGGCTCTCACAAACTCTGCCACATGTTCTTTTATAAAAAAAAAGGCATAGAACACTTTCTATTAAACATTCTCAGCAGAGGATCTGGTTGCAAAATGTGCAGGAGACCTTGGAGGGAGCTTTCTACTGCAGTGTATAAATGAAGGTTGGACCCTTCAGCACTTGAGGTCAATTTGATGGATTTATAATATATATATGTATTTGCATATACCAAATTTATATGTTCTCCCTTTTCTAAATTAGAGAGCTAGAGGCATGGCCTGCTTGGGCAATACACTCCATAGAAATTCTCTATCAATTTCTTTAATGGAATGCTTCTCACATGTGGTTTGTCTCCAACTAAATTAGATAGATCAGATCTTAGTTTAGAACCTAAAATAAACACAATCATCTCAGTCATGGGATTTGTGGGCTGTGAGGGCACAACATAGTTATCACAACTTAATGGACTTATGGGCCGCATAATTTGTGCTAACGTTTTGGTCAACAATGTTTATAAAACACACATGCATGACATTGACTTGTACATGTGATAATAAATCAATTGAAACATCATGTGCATGGGACACATGATTCGGTTTTTCTCCCATATTTATACATGGTCTTTCTTTGGTACAAGTATATTGATTTTGTATTAGACTTGTTTGATTCAGTCCAACAAAAGAGAGGGGTTGGTAGGTTGCAATGACCATGAGAACACAACCGTTCACTTCAATATCCTCATCTCTTATTATAAGGGGTTCATTAGAAGAGCAGGGAGGAGTGAAGGATCTAAGATGATACTTTATTAGAATTTAATTTGCTAAAGTAATGGAAGAAGAATTGTTATCAAATAGGCGGTCATTTAATGGCCTCTTGTGGATCTTTATCTTTCATCATTTACTTTTGATCCCCTTAATAGAAAGGCATTGCTAGAAAACTTTTGGCCCCTTTAGAAATGAATTCACTAAAAACAAGCTGGTCCTAAGATTTTTTTTTATTATTATTATATCATTTTGCATAGATTGTACAAGTGGTATAGAATATATGTGGTATAACCTATCTGCCTATAGTTCAATCCCTATTGCCTGTTTGGTACGTAATTTTTTCGGAAAATAAAATTAAAGCAAAGCATCAAATTAAGAGAGAATAAAATATAAGGGAGTTATGATGATATTTTATTTTTGGCGGATTGGTAAGAAATCTTTTTTACTTTTTGTGTAAAAAGTGGTTTTTTTTTGTTTGTCTTTTGATAATTTGAAGAGTTGCTATTTTACTCTCTTTTTAAAAAAAAAAAAAGTAGTCGAGAATTTTGAATTTGTGTACTTTTGATGTGGCTCATGAGTCTTTTTATGCCTGAAAAGTTGAAGCTTTACTTACCTTTGTCGATTGACAAAAGTGATTGTGTAAGAGGAGACACCCCTTTTGACTGGGGTGTCTTGTGTTACTCAACAACTTGAACACATATGAAATTGGGAGAGTGTATTTCTTGTTAGGCCTAATTGGGAATGGGAGTAGGGGGGATTGAAAGGTCCCCCCACCCACCCAGCCACCCACCCACCCACATCTAATTGTGTACCGTGACAGTATCAGATCATGATCACAACCACCTGATCAACAGCCGATAAAGTTTTCATGATTTAAAACGAGTGCACAATGCATAATCAATACAACAGTGCAATCCATTCAAATGGATTCATGTCAAACCCGACATTAGCGAGTATCGAGAGGGTTCCTATTTTATGGTCCACTCCGATGGATCACCAAGTGGGCCTCACTAGATATTTAGGCATGTGGTGCTCACCTTAGGGTTTTTTTTTTTTTTTTTTTTTTTGGATTTAAATTTTAATTTGACCACGTTAACCTTACCAAATCATTTGTATTTATGCACTATACAAATATAAATATTTTACAGAATTCCATAGCAAGGAATATGTTCTCGGCTTTAGGATAAAAAGAAATCGAAGTGCAATATAAATATTTGGAAGTGGACAGAGTTATGGCAACTTGGACAAGGGCTACTATCATGTGAATTGTGAGGCACAAGCTTCTCACATGAAAAGCCACTTGAAATTCTCCAAGTACCCAATGACAGAGAAGTGGGAGTAATGAGACATCCACGTTACCCATGTTCACTTTATTTTGGTAAATGAAACCAAGTTCACTTCTCTGTTGTTAAAAGGCTCGTGCTGTTCAATCTCTCTCCCTCTCTCTTCTACACGCTAGTCACTAGTGCTGTTCATTCTCTACTCTTCAACTGGTACTGCTTGCACTTGTACCAATAAGAAAAAGCTGATACTTCTTCCAACAAGCAATAGAAACCAGATATCCTGCAAGGATGGCTTCTTTAGAAGGTTTGCAAGGTACCCATTTCTTGGTTTTTGGTGTGATTGATTGCTTAACATTTAGGTTCTATGGAGGGGTTTTAAAAGATGGATTTTTTTCTCATCTTTTTCTTTTTCTTTTTCTTTTTTCCCTTTCCTTATCTTTTCCTGAAATGTTTCTTCTTGTGTTATATTCACATAGAAGCTAGAATGTGATGTATCTTTCACTTTCAGGCATATGCTCCACATTCACTCTCTTTTGATACAATCACTCAACCTCAATAATTGCATTTTATTTTCAATATGCTAACCCCTCCTTGTTACCAAAGTTGAGATAATTTCTCATAGATATTCATCGGTTTTTATAGATTAAAATGTCCTTAACCATGTAATATCGTATATCAGATTTTTGCGACTTAACAAATTTTTAATTTGTATAATATCTTTTTTAAAAAGGAATAGATCCATGCGATATCGCTTGATTTATGATTTTATCCCATATTACACGGTTAAGGGCTTTTTAGTTCATAAAAACTACGAAGAATATCTAATTTTCACCACCAAACAGAGGAGTGTTGTTAATGCCACAACCCTAGCTTCTCTTTCCACATCAAATTTTTTATAACCAATATATCTCCTATGTAAATTTACATAAAACGACATCTATCAAAAATCTCTCACTCTCCAACTTTTTTTGACACTCACCTACCCCAACCCCCACTCGAGTCACCACCGTCCTCTTCGGTAGCACCACCGGAGGGAGAGAGGGACAAGGAGAGGGAGAGAGACAGGGAGAAGGAGATGGAGAGACGGTAGAGGGCGACTGCAAGGGGAGGCAGAGAGGGGGGAAGAAGGGGAATGAACCCAGAAAATGAAGGTGGAGGGGTCTAGATATTTTGGCAACAATCGGGTGTGAATAGAGAAATTCTGAGAACTTTTTAACTTAAAGTAGGGTGTGCAGGGGGGAGGGATGTGAAAAAAGAAGCTTGGGTTGTGGCATTAGAAGCTCTCCAAACAGAGTTATTAATGACGGACAAAACCCATTTTTCACAATTTCAGCCCTTAACCCTTTCACCCTTGACACTGTAGTTTTATTTGTGAAAATGGGCCCACCTTAATAAGAATTGAAACATGGGCCCACCCTTTGTAAATGTTTCATGCCCACCTTTAGGAACTTTAAGTTGGGCTCACCTTTATGAATTGTTGTATATGGAGTCCGCCTTTTAAGATTCACGATATGGGGCTCACCTTTAGGAATTAGGATATTGGGCTCACCTTTAGGAATCATAATGCAGACCCACTTGTAGAAATTACAATATAGACTTGCATAGAATCGTTGTACATGAGGCCCACCTTAGAAATTACTACATCAAACCCACCATTAGGAATTAGAACATGGGGCCCGCTTTTATAGGGTTATAATGTTGGACCACCTTTTGTGATTGTGAACATGGGATCTATGTTTATAAATTTCAAAGTAATGCCACTTTGTTGGGCATCTAAATTGTATTAGACACTTGGGGACTGTTAGGAAACGTTAAAAGTAAGATTTTATTTTATGGTTTAGAGTAGACAGAGTGTTTCATAAACATCAAACAATATTAAGGATTTTACGGAAAAAATCCTAAAATTTGGTCTTTCCTCGTGAAGGATCTCCGCAGATTGTACAGTACAAACGGGGTCTGTCAGGACTTCTTCCTATTTCGTTTTTTAAACGTCGATGGGCAATGGCAACTCTGATTTCGTACTTTGTGGGCCCACCTCTTTATGTGATCAAACCTGTATGCATCACAAGGGCAAGCACGTGGAAATATATTTGAAATCAATATTTAAAATCACTTGTAAATTAAAAAGGGAAATATTTGGCCCATGGGCCAGGCCGGCCCATGAAGGCACGGCCCGTAGCCTGCCTACTGGCTGTACTGGGCCAGGCCATACTTCCCATCGGCACGGCCTGTGAACTTTCATGGCTCATCCAGTGCGAGCCCGTGGGATGGCTAGGCCGTCAATAAACAGCCCATTTGACACCATGTGGGCCGTACAATGAAGCCCATGAATTTCCAGGGAGTCCACGTTTCCTAGATGTGGGCTTCAATAAAACTAACCTAAAGAGGAGGGAAAGAAAAATAAGAGGTAAAGGAGAGGAGAAAGAGAGAGGCTCCTAGTAGCAGCAGCATTTCAGCAGGTACATGGTTCAGTTGTAGCAGGTGATGATGAGATGACAGAGTATTGATGGTTAATAAATAAATCTAGATTCTGAGCTTCCAACCATTGTATCTTTGGCCCTTTTCTCTGCTAAATTTTCATTAGAGGTTTTGCACCTGTGGATTTTTATTTTCGCAATAGACAGAAACCAAGCATTCCTACCTCTTTCGTGGGAAATTGAAATCCTCTCTCTCGAAAAAAAAACCCGGCGTAAGTTTTCCATTTCCACACAGGAAAAACAATGTTGCATCCAATGGTGTAAAAAGAGGGCAAAACTGAGGATCAATGCAATTTTCCTCTGTATCGCAGAATTCTCTCGTCACACAAACAAACCAAAATTAGGAAAATACAAACGTAGGGCTCGTCACACAAACAAACCAAAATTGGAATTTCTATTAATGCGTGGGAAATACAAAAGCAAATTTTCTTGAGTTTTTTTTTAAAAAAGGCCTCTATATGTTTAGACAACCTAAAAAATGCTTGACTTTTATTTTTACAAAAGGCTCATAATATCATGCTTGACTTTTGGTGTTACTTGTTATTAACATAGTGTCAAAATCAAATGCCGCGAGATCGAAACCCCTAGGAGGCATGTCCATATGTTGGGTTTCGAATTCGAACGGCTCCGTTCGAGAGGGGCTCGAGCTTTTGGTGTTTCTGATTATTAACAAAGTGAGGCTTTGTGTAAAAAAAACTCAAGCAATTTTCTTCTGTGATTTCATTCCTAAATACTTGAGAAACCTATGGGAAATTATCAAGATGCTAGTGAAACTATATATACTCTTATCTCTCTCTCTCTCTCTCTCTCTCTCTCTCTCTCTCTCTCTCTCTCTCTCTCTCTCTCATCTATTTGTGCACTGCTTTTTTTTTAAACTGCTGCTCTCTGAAATTCACCATGCCTCGGTGAGAATTTCAGGCAAGTTAGGTACCATTGGGGGATCTATTATAGCCACAAGATTGGGCACATAGGCCAAACAAACAGGAACCTAAAACATTTTTCTTAAAGGTTAACATTAGAACTGCTAGTTGATGAGAGCCTTTGGCAAAAAAATAAAAAGAAAAAAAAGAAAAGAATACCTTCAAATGCTCAAAGACAAAGTAGAAGTATATTATTGTAATTCAATTATTGGTTTCTTGCAATGAAAAACTGTCACATTAACATAATAATGAAAAACTCCTTAGAACAGAGCCCTAGCCCTCTTGGATCACAGCTATATTCATGTTCTGTCCTCAAGCAAATGGAAAACGAAAATGCTATACTAACAGAAATTATATACATGACACATTTGTATGGGATTAACATTTACACTAAAAGGGCCTATCTGTTTGTTTTGAAAAAAGGTAGGAATTGTATACATAGGAATTCACAGTGAAATGAACTCTACCAAAGGATTATTAAAGAGGTGAAGGGTGAAGGATACATGGTGAGAGGTGAAAGATATAAGGTGGAGATGTAGAAAGGTCCTTCAGTTTACTATGTATTGAATTACTAGGGTGATGGTTGAGTATACATTTGTCATCACTTTTGATTCTATTTCTCAGAAAGATTCTCAGAAAGAAAAGGTAATTTGATGGTCATTTTTTTTATATTCACCTTTGATCTTCATCGTTTAACCATTTACGGTATGAATCCTATATATTCAATTCCCTTCTATTCCAATGCAAACAAACAGGCTCTAATTAACATTGAGTTTCAATGAATTTGACCCGGAATTAAGAGCAGTCGATGCAAATGGTTGTGCTTGAACTATAAACTTCCTTTAGTAACAAGAACAGTTGGTGCTCATTATTTTCTGTGAAAATCATCTGTACAAAAGTGTAGTTTGTCCAATAACCCCACAAGACCTTTTTTTGTTAGGGAATAACTTGTTTTTGGAATGAGGGAGGGAGGATTCTGGTGCAATATTCATTATAGATAAGTAATTGAGTGGTATGAAACTGTGGGAAGACAGAATCATCGACCAGAGTTGTACACTTGTCGATACTGGATAGGATGTGAAGAGAGGATCATCAACCCCTCTCGCAACTTTTTCATGTATCCTTGTCTAGTAGGACAATCTAAAAAAATCTTGAATTTTGTGCTAAGTGTAGAATCCATGTGTATTGATCATGTTTTCTACTGGCAGACATAAATATCCATGGTATCCTTCTTTTTTCCTGTTGATGTGATAACTTCAGTTGGATGCTGTTGTATTTATCCTTTTGTTCTTGTTGTACGATGATTGATCAAGGCAACAAGACCAAAACAAGTACAGCCCCAGGAGGATGACTCTTGGACTACTAGACAAGCACTCGTGTGGTTGGCCTTTTTTAGTGAAGGATTTTTTTTCATTCTTTTTTGGGTTGAATTTTCGTGACGATCGAATGCTCTATGATATTGGGTTACACTGATTTGAATTTGCAGGTGGGTTTCCTTGGATTTGTGATGGTGACTTTGATATGGGATCTCAGTGCATTCAAGGAAGTCTAACAGATGTTGTGAATCTTCTATTCGCCTTAGTTTTCTTTCAGGTTTTGCTTGTGGGTTCATTTAGAAAGAATGACATTAGTGGAAACAGAACAAAGAATTGGGTCTTTGTAGTTGCATCAGCTTGCTGTTTTCTTACTAGCATTGCTTACTTTGGTACTGGTTTATTGGTTGATAGAAAGAGAAATGAGAGACTTGTGACCTTGAATTGGGTAGGCTGCCTTGTTAGGGGACTGGTTTGGCTGGTCTTAGCAGCTTCTTTAAATATTCACAGAACCAGATGGGAGAGAATTCTGGTGCTGGTTAGGTGGGTCACTTTCTCTGTTCTGATCTCTACCTTGAATGTGGAAACACTAGTAAAAGCTCATCAGGTTCCAGTTCTAGATATTGCATCATGGCTTGTGAACTTGTTGCTCCTCATTTGTGCTTACAGATTATTCAGAAATCTAATTTCCCAAAACACCCTGAACGAGTTCTTATCTCAACCTTTGCTGAGGGAAGATCAAAAAAGCAAAACAAAATTGCCCAAGATTGGTTTCCTCAATCGAGTGGCATTTTCTTGGATGAACCCTTTATTATGTATTGGATACTCTGAAAACATTGGTCCAGGACGATATCCCCAGTCTAGAATCAGAAGAAGAAGCACTATTCGCATATGAGGTATTTGCTCATCAGTGTGATCTTCAAAGGAAGCAGAGCTCAAGTAATAATAACTTGGTTCTCCGAGCCTTAGCAAAGTCTTACATGAAAGAAATGGTATTTGTTGGATTCCTGGCGTTCCTTGGGAACGGTTGCAGTTGTAGCTGCCCCAATCTTACTATATGCATTTGTGCGTTATTCTGCCCATGAAGAGCATAATCTTTACGAGGGTCTCTTATTAGTAGCTATCTTGATTATTGTCAAAATCGTCGAATCATTGTCGCAGAGACATTGGTATTTTGGTGCAAGGAGGTTTGGTATGAGGATGAGATCAGCTTTGATGGTTGCGGTGTATCGGAAGCTGCTCAAGCTTTCTAGCTCAAGTAGGAGAAAGCATTCAACAGGGGAGATTGTGAACTACATAGCAGTTGATGCATATCGCCTTGGGGAATTCCCATGGTGGTTTCACACAACATTGACTGCTCCATTGCAACTAGCTTTTGCCATTAGTGTACTCTTTGGGACTGTAGGCTTGGCCACTCTTCCTGGTCTAATTCCTCTTATCATCTGAGCGCTTTTCAATATTCCATTAGCTAAGAATTGGAAAAATTGCCAGTCCCGATTCATGGAAGCCCAAGACCAAAGGCTCCGGGCCACTTCGGAGGTCTTAAATAGCTGTAAAATCATCAAGCTACAGTCATGGGAAGAAAAATTCAAGAATCTGATTGACACCCTCCGAGACACAGAATTTAAATGGTTGAAAGAGTTCCAGATCAAGAAGTGCTATGGGGTAGTATTGTTTTGGATGTCTCCCATGTTTGTTTCGTCAATGGTCTTAGCAGGCTGTGCTGTTTTTAGAAGTGCCCCATTGAATGCCAGCACCATTTTCACAGTTCTTGCGACGTTGCGGGTTATGTCAGAACCCGTTAGAATACTGCCTGAGGCTCTCTCAATGATGATTCAGGTGAAGGTCTCATTGGACCGTCTAAACGTCCTCTTGCTTGATTATGAGATCAGAGAAGAGGATGTGGAGAGAATCCCATACCAAAATTTAAATCACAGTGTCAGAATACAAGGGGGAGTTTTCAGATGGAATCCAGATGCGATTCATCCCACATTGAAAGGTATTGACTTTGAAATAAGCACAGGACAGAAAATTGCCATTTGTGGACCGGTTGGGGCTGGAAAATCATCACTTTTATACGCATTACTCGGAGAAATACCCAAAATCTCAGGATCTGTAAGTCACAACTAGAACCCTTATTCTTGAAAGCTTAGACTTGTTTGGACCTCTGCAGAAATAAAAATTGCAGCTACTATTGAATTTAATAGTAAATAAGCTCTATTGGACCTGGTATTAATCATCTCATTGACGTGAAAAAATGACCTGTCTAAATGCGAGGAACAGATAAAATGTGCTTACTTAGCCAGCCATACCACCCTTTTCTAATGACAAACTCTTGAATTCACAGGTTTTCAAAAAGGCAATTAATCTGTGACTACATCTGAGGACACTAAAATTGATTTGTTTGTTTCATACAGGTTGAAATTTTTGGATCCATTGCCTATGTTTCCCAGACAGCTTGGATTCAAAGTGGGACGATTCGCGATAATATACTCTATGGAAAGCCAATGAACGAGAACAGATACGAGAAGGCCATAAAAGTGTGTGCTCTTGATAAGGACATCAATAATTTTGACCACGGTGACCTTACAGAGATTGGCAAGAGAGGACTTAACTTGAGTGGTGGACAGAAGCAAAGGCTTCAACTAGCAAGAGCAGTCTACAATGATGCGGATATTTATCTCCTTGATGACCCTTTTAGTGCAGTTGATGCACATACAGCAGCAATCCTTTTCAATGTAAGAAAACCTCTTCTAGAATAGTTTGGTATTGAGTACTCATGCTAGAGCATTCCCGGCTATGATGATTTGTATATTTATAATTATTTATAATATGTTCACCCATGCATTTTAGTAGGATTCTAAATTGGAAACTTCATTAGGGGTGGTACTATTCCTCTACTATTTCTAATTTAATGCAAACTGAAAACATGGATACATCTTAACATATACATACAAGCATACACAAAGGAAGTATATATGCTTGCGTGCATAAACAAACACTCGTTCTATTAGTTACCGAATTTAAACCAGGGTAATTGCAGGATTGTGTCATGGCTGCTCTGGAAAAGAAAACTGTAATTCTAGTAACTCACCAAGTGGAGTTTCTTGTAGAATCTGACAGCATTCTGGTAATTAGACTAATCACTTGATTGCTTGTTCCTCAAATTGCAAATGGTTTCAACATTTTAGCAGAATAAATGGTTATTCTTTCCGCAGCGAGTTTGACAGAAGGGGATCAGAATCACCCACACAGGTGTAATATCTTTCATGGATCTTTTCCTCCTAAATCCATATTAGGGCCAATCACAAATGCAGATTTGGCAAGATAATGTAAGGGGAAAAAAAAACAGAATTACATCTTACTTCTGATATCGGTGCTCGCTAATAAGATAGCGAAACGGGTAACCAACCTTTTGTACCAAATTTTTTTGAAAATCTTGCAATTTTAGAATACATGAAAGGAGAAATATATCAATTATCTTTCTTTTTTCTTTACATGTATGTTCATTACTCCTTTACATAGATTAAGTTGAGCTACATCCCAGGTTATGGAAGGCGGAAGCATTACTCAATCAGGAAGTTATGTCGAGCTTTTGAAGGCTGGGACAGCATTTGAGCAGCTTGTCAATGCTCACCATGATTCAATGACAATGTTTGATAGCGTCAACATGGAACAAACGGGTGAAGCAGAAAAGGCAGGCGGGAATCAAATGGCCTCAACTGGTTCAGAGCTCAGTAGAGAAAACAGTGAGGAGGATATTTCAGTCAAGGGTGCGTCGAAATTCCAGCTAACCAAAGACGAAGAGAAAGAGACAGGAAATGTTGGATGGAAGCCATTTATTGATTATATCTGCGTATCGAAGGGAACCATTCTCTTTGCTTCTTTTGTATTGGTACACACACTTTTTATCATTCTACAATTTGCATCAGCCTATTGGCTGGCAATAGCTGTTCAACTCCTTCACATCGAAAGCGCCATTTTAGTAGGCATTTATGCAGGAATTTCAACCTTCAGTTGTATCTTAGCGTACGTAAGGGCCTTGGCTTTGGCCCATGTAGGACTCAAGGCTTCAAAAGAATTCTATTCACGATTGATGAATTCAGTGTTCAAAGCTCCAATGTTGTTTTTTGAATCAACCCCAGTTGGGAGAATCTTAACAAGGGTAAGAATTCCCATAGTTCTTTTTAAGAAATATAGGTGAACTTGGATATACCTGAAACTTCCATATGTGGGAACAATTTGGTCAAACAAATGATTATCCATCTGATCATGCATAGAAATCAGATATGACCCACTGGAAGCCATTATGCCGTTCTTTACATGCCAAATCAGTATTTCATATTGATATGAAAAATGGCTCAGGTGTGGTAAAGATTCATGCAAACTAATATTAGAATCAAGAACCAGCATTCTGACAAAATTATCAGCACACAACTTGCACTCTGATACGTTGAAACATATCGTAAACTGTATACTTATTGTCACTAGAATTACTTTTAGGCCAAAGAATTGTATCAACATCTTCTTTTGTTCAAATGCTTATCAACATATGTATCAATATATGTGAATAAGACCCTGGCTATTCATGTCGCATGGCTCTTGCTCGCAGGTATCTTCAGATCTTAGCGTCGTGGATTTCGACATACCTTTCACAATCGCTTATGTCCTAGTTGGGGCAATTGAGGTAGTAACAACCATAATTATTATGGCCACAGTGACATGGCAAGTTCTAATTGTGGCAATTCCTGTTACTCTTGCTGCAATGTATCTTCAGGTAAAATCTACTTTTTTTTCTTTTTATTTAATTAACAACATCATCTTTTATTTGTGGAAAAGAACAAGCAATCGGATAACTCATCTCATCCAATTCTACACTCATTTTTTTTCTGGAAGGGGTACTATCTAGCCTCTGCAAGGGAAATAATTAGAATTAATGGGACAACCAAGGCACCTGTTATGAACTACGCAGCGGAGACATCACTCGGTGTGGTCACTATAAGAGCTTTCACTATGATGGAGAGGTTTGTCCACAACACCCTTAAGCTCATTGACACCGATGCGACTCTTTTCTTCCATACAAATGCTGCCATGGAATGGGTACTTATGAGGGTGGAAGCACTGCAAAATCTTACCATATTCACTGCAACGCTTCTCCTTGTTTTGCTTCCTCCGCGTACTATACCTCCAGGTAATTGCTAATGTGGATGGTTTTCTCTGCACTTGTATGCAGTTCTGAATTGAAATGCAATAATTAGTTCGGTAAAATAGAGAAGGTCAGATCATGTTTAGCTTTCCTTAGTTGTAACCCATGAAGACATGGCCTTCAAATTCAGTCATGTCCATTTCAAATCAAACTTTTGGTATTTTGACTTGATTTTGGCACATAGTCCCATGAGAAGTGAAGTAGGCAACGTTGCCTACAATATGATTTCTTTAATGAACTACAAGTTGCAATTTAATTCAATGTGGTGTCAAACAGTGTCAATGCGGGATATTGCTTTACTTCATCCTTTCTAGTTCACTAGGACTAAACATTCAATTGATTTGAATGGTGTTTTCAGGATTTGTGGGATTGTCGCTTTCTTACGTTCTAACGCTAACATCTGCCCAAGTGTCTCTAACTCGATGGCACTGTAGTTTAGCAAACTTCATCGTGTCAGTGGAAGGGATAAAACAATATATGCATATTCTACCAGAGCCTCCAGCTATCATTGATGACAAGAGGCCACCCCCTTCATGGCCCTCTGAAGGGAGAATTGATTTACATGATCTGAAAGTAAGGAAGCCTCAGTTCCCTTTTGTGCCATTCACTTAATGGAAAGTCTCAGGGTTCTGATGTCATTCTGTTTTCAACTTGTTGTTTTCAGATAAAATATCGTCCAAATGCTCCCCTCGTCCTCAAAGGAATCACATGCACTTTTCAAGCTGGGAATAGAGTGGGGGTCGTTGGAAGAACTGGCAGTGGGAAAACAACACTCATAAGCGCTCTATTCCGTCTGTAGAACTTGTTGGTGGGAGAATTCTTATCGATGGTCTTGATATTTGTTCTATGGGTCTAAAGGATCTTAGAATGAAACTCAGCATAATTCCCCAAGAGCCTGCACTCTTTCGGGGCAGCGTCCGCAGCAACTTAGACCCACTGGGCCTTTACAGTGACCATGAGATATGGAAGGTGTGAACTTATCCTTGACTTGGAAAATCTATGTTGTTCACATTGAATCTAATTTCGACTCTTACACTATGATTCCTAGATACAGCAAGGACACACCATGGTTTCAGTTGCCTACTTTTTTGAGGATTCAGTTGTTATTGGTCTTATTTTGTTGAATGGTTAAAGATTAGATAACAAAAGAATTGAGAATTGAAAAAACTAAGCTATAACATCAGTTTTAGCAACCAGGTACAGTTAGCTTCTCCTGAATGACTAAGTAACAAGTAATATCACTCTATTCACTGCAGGCACTAGAAAAATGTCAGTTGCCAGACACAATCCGTAATATTCCCAACCTTCTCGATTCATCTGGTATGCAATTCTATCATTAACAAGATAATTTCTCTATGGATTTACAAATATGACAAGTTCTTCTTTTTTTTTGGTCATTTGTTCCAATCGACAGTGAGCGATGACGGTGAAAATTGGAGTGCCCGTCAGTGCCAGCTTTTCTGCCTGGGGCGCGTTTTGCTTAAGAGAAACAGAATTCTAGTCTTAGATGAAGCAACTGCATCCATAGACTCTGCAACTGATGCTGTCCTTCAAAGAGTAATCAGACAGGAATTTGCAAACTGCACTGTGATAACTGTAGCTCCTAGAGTTCCAACAGTTACAGACAGTGATATGGTCATGGTTCTTTCCGATGGTATGCCATTTTCTTGGACATCATTTCCTTACGAAATTAATCTGATTCGATTACAACTCTGTGATTTAGAATAACTTTTGTTTAAAAAAAAATGGTCAAAGAAATAGTTTGCTTCTGCTTAGTCATTTTGTGTTACTAACTGTCAATTCTGGTGGTTTTGCAGGGAAGTTAATTGAATATGATAGGCCATCAAAGCTTATGGAAACCAACTCCTCCTTTTCTAAGCTTGTGGCTGAGTACTGGTCCAACTGTAAAAGGAACCCCAAGCAAAATCAAAGCAACACTCTTTGAAGTGGGAGATTAGAAAATAAATGGGTGCACATTCATTCATTCTGGTCATGATATGATTTTTCTGATTGGTAAAATTGATTGCTAACGCAACACAAACCCTTATACCAAAAAAAAAAAAAACCCGACACAAACCCAAACCCTCAAGTTGCAATGGCAAGAACCTTCCATTGTGCCATGGGGACTTATCCAACGGAGTCCAATTCCCACTGCCCTGCAATTTATATTAAATTTGATCTTTGGGGAAATGATCCTGCACTGCCTTGCAGAAATGAGTTAGCCTGTGTTGGACTCACCTCCACTTAATAAGGTGCCCACGTCGCAAAGACCCCAATGGAATAAATTGGCCTAAATTGCAGACCTGTCAGTGTTCAATGTACTTTCTAATTGATCAGGAAAATCTCTCACAGTGAATATCACTTTGCAGTGAAATTAGGATCAGTGTCTATACGTTGGGAGGCATGTGATACATGCAAGTTGGACCACACAAAGGTGGGCCCTACACAGGTTTAATCAGGTTTTAGCAGCCATCAGCACCATGTTGATGGAACCACAGATCATTCAACAAGAGAAATGACACTGCTGCTGTCAACACCGTACAAACAATCTAACCATCTGAGTTAACCTCAAACCCACCTTCGCTTGATCAAAACCACTCAAGCAACCTATGATCATCTTACAAAAAAAATTGGACTTATGCCATTGATATAGTCCCTTTTCATCTTGCATCACCAAGTTGAGGTAATGATCTTGCACAATGCTCATTTGCATTTTGACAACATCCAAGCTTCCACATGAAAAATGGCAAGTATCAGGCAATTTTAAGATAAAACCAGAAACATTATCCTGCGACAATGAACGAGTAAATTTCCCAAAGGCATTGCTTGCAATTCCAATTAATTTATATACCAAGAGACAGAAGTATTCATGCAAGAAGGTGGTGATCACAATCCTTTCTCCTGTAACTGAGGGGTATATTATCGACATTTACATATTAACCTACTAATTTTAATCCACTATATCGCATTTGGAATCGCCCCTTTTTACTTGGGGTAGTCCAAAATTGTTTTAAGATCTTTTCCCTCAAACTGCCTAAATCAACAATGAAACTAAAAAAGAAAAACATATTGCGCAATTATATTAATAGATGCATTGTGAATGATGATGAGGAGGAGGCTAACCAGGCGCAGACCTTTAATCAGAAGAATCATGAGGAACAGGCAACAAGTTTAGGACTGGTCTATGCAACCACAGAACATAGACCTAGCAGCATCAGCTCATTCAGGCTCTCTGATCACCAGTGATTCCATGGCTCCTCCGATCACTTGCTGCTCCATCGGCCCGACCCTTTTTATTAATCTCAGAGTACATTTCTTCGATCATTGGTTTCCAGAGACGAACACGTGCATTTATAAACCAATTGGATACCTACTCCATTAATTCAAAGTAGAGAAAAAAAAATGAGAATTCAGATTTATCCTCCTAGGAGGTGCAGAACCTGACCCGACTAAGAACCCAACCTCTTGTATGGGGCAGATGTGGATTAAGAAAACTTGACCTGCAAACTTTAGTCATCAGGTCGCATTTGGGCCATCTGATGAACGGGTCAAATGCAATTAAGTCTAAACTTGCAGATGTCTCCTCCTATAATCCAATCCGTTGGCCACTAGAAGCAGCAAACCTTAAGTAACCCGCAAACCCAACCCAGAGCTTGGTGTTCAATGCATGTCAGGAAATCTGACCTGTGCTTAGAAGGGTGGAGTTAGATATAAACCATTTAATACATGGGTCAATAAGAATTGGGTCTCACTTCACAAACCCTCTCAACCCAACCCCAGCCGTTTGCCAGGACATACCCTCCTAAATCCTGTCATGATTACTATATCTTTTAAACCAGTAATGTGTATCTGGAATTTTACATACCTGGTTTCTAGTCAAACCACTCCGGATTGCAAGTGCATGCTTCTCTGCATCTTTGGGGTACCTAAAATTGATAGAGAAAAATAATAATAATAATAAGGATTATGATAAGTGTTCTTCCGAAATAGCATATATGAACCTCAAAAAAAAGGGGGTTCCACCAATATTAATGATCTAGACCAATGATCCAACAAGCCCTAAAGTAAATGGACCATGCACCAGAAGCTTCTCAATGAGATAATCCTAACATTTCAACCACTTCCCTGTACCTCGCAAGTATTCATTATGAGAAGATACCACAACGGTCCACACTGAGTAAGGAAAAAAGACGCATGCATTAGTTTTTACATATGGCTTATACCTGGTGATGCACATCAGATTGGTCTGGATCACTGAACAACAGCACCCCATTAAATTCAAGGCCCAAGTTGAAGATCAAATATGAATTTTGGAAATGTTATTGGGGAAAAAAACACTTAATCATGAACCCATAGGCCTGTCTTATAGGAAACTCACGGATGAAGAAAATTCTGAAACATCCATGCACGTAAAACCGAGACTGATTTTTCCGGCAAGCCTCTTTGTGGCCTCCATGACTGTGGATCATTCCTCAGCTGCTGCAAAGCCCATTGCTTTTGGATGAATGATGATTCAAATGATTGCTCTTTTTCTCGGCCGAAATCACTGCCGAGGCACTCCCCAGCCAAAAGAATCTCGTTTGTGATTCTCTCTCTCAAACGTTTATAGAGGCCAGAGACTCTCTGCAGGGCAAAACGAGCATGCAACTGAGGGTCTGACTCCGTTGCAACATGGAATGCAGATGTGACCACCCGTATCTGATTTAAGCATTCTTCATATCTGCGGTCGATCTGAGGTCAAGAAGAACTTAGATAATTAAAAAAGCTCAAGATGCACTGCAAAGAAAATCTACAACACATTGGTTGTACTGAAAAGGGGGGGAACATCATTGCAGATTCATTGAACAAGTACAATGTTTCCAGACAGAAAGTGAACTAGAATGTGTTATTCATAGGAATCTGTTGTTATAGCAACTTAGCAAGTGCGAACTACACTAATGAGCCTACAGTATCCCGGGCCCGTAGTCAAAACACCCCATAAAATTAGGCAAATGTTGTCATGTCAAGCCTTCGACTGTGTAGCATTGGGACTCAACATGGGTGCAGTCACCCAAAATGAAAACCAGGGCAATCTCATGACTCCAAGAATTCCAACAGGGCATTCCTTTAGTAGCTGTTTTGTCTAGAACTCACCAAAAGCTCTTGGTTGCAAGTGATGCAGAATTACAGTGATTATATGGCCACAAACAATGTAGAGAAAAAAATTCCAGTCGTTACATATGAAAATAGAATCTAACTCAAAACTGGGTAAGGTAAAAAACAGGAGATAGAACAGAAACAACAAAAACAGTAACAATCAGCTACTATTGATAGCCACGCTGATTGAAGTGCAATGCATGTAGTGTCATTTCAATGCAAATTATTACTATTACTGTACAGACACAATTATGTGCACAGGCAATATATACATCCAATACACAGGAGTAAGATGGAATGACTAAATAAAACCATGACCATTGAAATTGAAGTTCGGTTTTCACCAGAATGATTTACACTCTAAACATGTAATCTACAATGAGGGGATAATGAAGAAAACCCACCACTTGCAGCATGGCCAACAGTTCAGCTTTCTTTGTTTCAAGCTCCTTCCTTCGCAACATCAACTTCATTCGACCTTCAGACTTGGCATCTCCAGATGATAATGTGAATTCACCAGTACCCATCATCAAAACCCCTCTTCCGCCAGAGTAACTCGAAGAAAATGATGGCTTTCCATCGCTCTGGATTCCATCTGCTGAATTGCTTAAATTGACTTGATTTTCTAAGGCATAGTTTGCAACTTCAGCAAGTATTTGTTGGGCAACATGAAGATATTTTGATCCCAGCAGTACATGTGAGAACTGAAACTGTCTATATGAACCACAATCCAGAGAAGGTTCTTTACTGTCTGTAGAGGTTTGTTCTGATCCTTGTCCAATGTCGTGAAAAGAATGGGGAAGGACACGTGAACAAATTTGCAACTCACTGGTATCTGCATATCTATTGTCTTTCCCTGTAATTTGAGTTACACCAGAGCAGCTTATTTCCGAGCACTGATCAGGGATGGTTGGCATGTCAATCAGAGGAGGAGTGCATGTGGCAAGACTCAGTGACAACTCATTACTGCGTATGTAATAACCATAGGGAGGATTTGTTGCATCAGGTTTGTTTGAAATCCATGTAGGTTGCGAGTTCCCAGAGACATGATATGATGGACATACCACATTTAAAGGATTCTTCCCAAAAAAGGTTTGATGATCCATGATGTCATTATAGTTCACAACTGAATCTTTTCTGGGTGCTAGAAGATCTATATCACCCCGTGATCCATCATCAGGACAATTAACAGAGGTTGAAAGTGATAAATTTGAAGTAGTCTGACAGCCATCGTGTGAGACAAGAGTTCTCATATCTGCAAATGGCAATGCTGGTGCAGCAGAAATGGGTAAGCCAATAAAATTCTCATGCAAACTGGTACTAGCAGCCAAAAGGTTGGCAATTGAAGTGGCAGGTAAAGAAGCTCCCATGAAGTTCTCTCGGAAGTGAGCATCCGAGACTGAACTGTTGACTGAGGAGTTTCTAATGGAATGCCTACCAAATGCAATATTTGCAGAAACTGATGCCTCGCCATCACCCATACCTCCATGGTTTGCAATATGAAGATTGTGTATGGGTTCTGCCTGTAGATTTGAAAACAAAGAATACCCAGCAACTATTGGTCTTTGGCTGTTGAGATCTGGTGGAACAAATGAACCTGGAAATAGCTGCGATGCTGTTGCATCAATTACCATAGGAGTTTGGTCAGCAATGGGTAGTAGAGATGCATTGAACATATCGCTCTCCATTACACCCAATGACAACAGAACTTCAGTCTATTCAGGAACTAAACAAATGGAAGCAGCCCAACGCTTAGTAGCAAAAGATCTTCACATGTATTATTCTCACTTCATAAACACATGCAGATCCTAGAAAGGCAAGCACCCCCTTTCAACTGTCATCATCAACAATACATTTCCTTCTGATCAATGTAACCTCATGCTTTATTGATCCATTGTCAGGTAATCTTGGCCTTTAAAATTAAATGCGACCACCAGTTAGCAATATTGAAACAATAGACCTATGGGGGCCAGCTCTTAAAAAGCTAGAAAAAAAAAATTATTAATATCAAATAAACAAAGTGCATGTAACAAAGCACAAACCAAAAACCGGTATTTTTATTGAGAAAGGTGAAGTGTGGATCAGGTCATCATGTGTGTGTTAAATGAATGGCTGAAATCATTCATATGCAACTTGACCAGCGATTATATGGAAATAGATAAAAATGAATGTCAAGCATTAATTTTGGTTAGGGTTTTGTGATGCTGATTTTGAGCTAAGGACCCTCCAAGGGACACCTCACATGATGAACATTCCAAGTGATACTCACATGTCCCATGGGCATAATTATGGACTGGAGACCGTTTTAAGTACATCTATATTTCTATATTTTATATTTATCAATATTCTTATGCCCCTGTAACATTTATAATTACATATCATGCATGCAGTTAAATAAATTTGTTTTCTAACTTAGAACCAATTTTTGTTTATGTTTCACATTTTCTCAAGTTTATAACATTATGTAATACAATATGGTTTACTACACAAACACAAGCAAGTAGGCATACAAGTATACAACAACCAAGTAGGAGTATTGGGCACAACCAGACACGTATGTTTCATTGGGATAGAGAGTGACTCTTATCATAACCATAGTTTTCCAACCAGGTGGGTGGTCAAATGCACCAGTAATTAGGTTAAGTTGACCAAGGAACCCAGAAAGTTGACTAGGCACATCAATAAATTAACTTTTGAATATTATATGTCAACATATATTTCTCAAAAAAATACTATTCAAGTTTAATCTAAATAGTAATGTTTTAGTGTAAGTAAAATACTTCTAGCATTCTACTAACTGAAGTGTCATATGAAGTTTTCGACTGTTCATTTGCTTTTCAACCAAAGCTCATCCACATCAAAGTCAACCCAACTCAGACAAGTACATGACCAGTCTGAGTTGCTCAGCAAGCTTCCTACTCAACCCACAAGGATGGAAAACCATGATTGCAGCAACAAATGTCCCACACGTAAGGTGAGTCCTGTTAAGCAGATTTGTTTTCCGCTTCCTAACAACTTACACTTTTGGGATATATTAGCAAGTCCGACTTAACATGGTATCAGAGCCAATGCTAGGTTGCAAGTTCCAACCCCAGGGAGGCAAGTACCGCGTGGGTAAGCAAATGTGGGTTGTAAATCGAATGGCATCCCCTTTGAGGGAGGAGTGTTAAGTAGATTTGTCTTTCACTTCCCAACGGCTTAAGCTTTTGCGATGTATTGGCTAGTTATACCTGACAAGTCCAATTAGAAATTTTGAGTTTTAGTCATCTACCTATCAGTAGCCCCAAACTCTAGTTTTCCAGGTTTCACCTAACACGGCCAAACAAGAGCATAAATTACATCCCAGTTACAAGGGAACATCACTAGGACCAACTAACTACATCATACAAGTGGCTTGATCCCTCCCTATGCAGTAGTATATGAAGTGACCTTTCAAGGTCTAGAAACAACATTCACTACATAGCAAACATAAATTAGGGAACAAGCCAGACCATTATGCACAGAACTTGACACATGTTAACTAAGTATGATCAACCTTTTTTCTGGCCAATAATCACAGAAACAGTTTTAGAGGGGTTAACCTCTATGAAAGGAATTAAAAAATATATTTTTTAAGAAAAGATGAGGCCAACATAAATCCAGTGAGACAACAAAACAGCTAAAAGTGTTACTAGAGAGACACAGAGACACGCCTGGAGAGATATATAAATATATATAGAGAGAGAGAGAAAGAGAGGTCTTAGTCAGCCAGTGATCCCACATTTATATAAAAAACCAATGAGGCTAACAACAGGAAAAAAAAAATAAAAAAAATGATGTACGTCTAGCAAAGCACCCGGTTCAGTTGCAAAACAATTCTAGCACTATTTCCATGCGTCAAAATAGCATCCTAACATTTAGCAAAGCACCTAGTTGCACGGCAATTCCAGGACCATTTCCAAGAGTGAGAATAGTATGTTAACACGCACCTCACTTGAGTAAGTAAAAAAAACTAGTGTGTGACTTCGTGTGCATGACCAACAACAACCATGTCAGAGAGAGATACGTGATATGGTGGCGGATTCTATTGGCTAGACCCCACACCATATGTAAAGAGGTTTGTGTAGATTAGGCAATAAGCATCCAAAAGGAGGCCCCCTCGGCTTTCACAAGCTGTTTAATCAATGGCAGTGATTGTAGCCGTTCACTGAGTTTTGTTTTAACCATCCATTTAATCACTTTTAGATTGGAGGGTTAACAATAACCAGTCATGCTGTTTCTTTGTGGATGTATAGCCAACAAGCCCCCTCATAGCCGGTGGGGCTAGTGGACACAAACATGTCGTCGTTACAAATGGGATCATCACACTAGCATGACTTGATGAATAAATCTTAAAATGGTTAGAAAAGTTAGTTGATCAAGATCACACTTGTTTTCGGTACTTACACATAGAAAACGATGCACATTTCAAGATATGTGTAATGTCTAGCCTGGTTTTTTGGTCATGCATATACCATGCCCACAATGGCATTCACATTACCAGCCATAAAAGCATAGCGAAGGCGACAATCAAGAAATAAGAACAGGTAAGCAGAATATCCTGTTATGCATTTTAAAAAATCCTTAAAATGCCAACTATGTAAAAAGCAGGTAGGTAGAAAATCCACATGAATGATGTTGGACACATGAAATCAGTACCAACCAATGATCCAAAAAGTGAGATAGATAAATGCCATGTTTGGAGGAGATAAAATACTTATGCAGGATGGCTCCATTCTATAGCAGTTAGGTAAAGCCATTTGATGAGTTGGTTTCATTTACAGGCAGAAAAGTCGGGATGACCGCATTCTGTCTTGCACTAGACAGAAGGTCAACAGCAGAGATCTTGATCCTATATCATAACTCTTATTCATTCCATACAGCTGAAACAGAGGTAGACAGATCATAACTTTTTTGAGGCTTTGGAAGGTAAGTAAATTTTGTTAACCAATAAACCAAAAACTGAAGCTCGAAACAATAGAGGCATGCAATCAGGCTCAAAGAGAAAACCACCTCAAACCAAATCAATAGAAAACCCCATTGCTAAGATTGAAGCAGAGTCAAGCTAGCAAAAAGCATCACAACAGGGGGGGTCAGAACAAAATGGAATAGGGAAACTAAAATATAATTGTATGTACAAGAAGTCATTAAGAATGAATATGATCTAGTTCGTAACCTCAAACCAAATCAATAGAAAACCCCATTGCTAAGATTGAAGCAGAGTCAAGCTAGCAAAAAGCATCACAACAGGGGGTCAGAACAAAATGGAATAGGGAAACTAAAATATAATTGTATGTACAAAAAGTCATTAAGAATGAATATGATCTGGTTCATAACCTCTTAGGAAGTAGAAGGCATTCTGTTGGGATCCACACAGACAGAGATTGCGGTCAATTCAATAATGATAATGATGAATGCATTGATTCCTCAAGCCAACCAATGAATCAGTTAAATAATTATGTGTGAATATAAAGTATTAACTAGGAGAAGAGAATGCACAATGAACTAGAAGGGAGTCAACAGAAGGAAAAACACTACCTTTAGGATCAAATTGTTACCACAAAACTCACTTCAAGACAAGCAATGGAATAACTTCACTTCCTAAAATCCATTACTGCAGGCAATCACATATTCCATAACACTACAAAATTCCACTATTTCACAGCTTCAATCCATGAATTCAACATAAAGCTTAAAGCCAACTAGGAGAGGAAAACAGAGAGAGGAGAAAGCATTTACAAAAACCAACCTTCACTTCCATGTGCTAAAGAGCAACCCACCCTCAGCCACCAAAGAGTTGAGTTTCTCCTCGGAACCTGAATCAAAACCATGCCGATGAAGATGAATATTCATAAAGATTCAAGGGTTTGCTTGCTTTCCTCCCAAACTACAAAATCAACAATCTTCCACAGCCTAAAGATGAAAAAAAGGTGGGCTTTCTTGCTCCCTCCAATGATTTTTCACAAGTGGGTTTTCTCACAACCCAAAAACCAACCACTACAAGTCTACAACTCCACTGAGAATAATTACACCCTTTCCCCCCAAACATAAAATCCAAAACCATGAAAAGAAAAGCAGTTTTCCTTTTCTGATCTTTAATTGCAAAACAGGAATTTTTCCGTGGAACACAAAACAACAAAAGATGGGACCCAGAACCCATCAGCAAGTCAGCAACCAATATGCATTTTCCCTTTTTCCTTCACAAACTATACTTTGCCAAAACATTAAAGATAAAAAGGTGGGTTTTACTCTTTCATTTCTAATAAAAGTTGGGTTTTTTTCCACATAACTCAAAAGCCAATAGAATGAGATGCAAAACCCATTAAAAATAATGGGATTCCTCTTTTGTCCCACAACCCACAAAATCAAAAGCAAACATATTGATGTGGTTCTCCAGATTTTCTCCTTCAGAAGCCAAAAAAAAAAAATACCACCAGTTTAGCAAAACCAGAGATCGGAAGAAAGAGTCCAAAAAACCTTTTGCAGAGAGAGAGAGATGGCCCAGTAATAAAGGCATGCAACTGGAAAATAAAGAGAAAGAGATAACACTGAGAGAGATAGGTGGGAAAAACAAGGGATAGAAGAACATTACTCTTTGGGTAGTGCCACTCATTTCTGCTGCAGGCTTTTGAGGGCCCATCCCTCTCTCCTCCCTGATTTTCTTTGTCCTCCTATTCTCCATCTGCTTCTCTGCAATCATCACAGCCAAAAATATCAGAGTCCTCTGTTCAAATTCCTGTTCATGTGGCAGCTATTTTTCCAGCCCTGTTTCACAAACAGGCCTACTTTTTATAGCTCTCTTTTTACAAAAGAAAACATGCAACCATTCTTTAGAAAAGAAATATAAATGCAAAGATAGGAGAAAAAAAAAAATTTTGACAGAAAGAGAGATTGAAACCTGAAAAAGTTAAGAGATTTTATCTCAACTTCCACTCTTTCTTTGCTACAGAGAATCTAAAAGAAAGTCTAATGCAAGTCACTGTTGGTCTTACACTTTGATGTGGGCAGTGGGTGCCTTTTTCTTTTGGGGGGGGGACAGATGATGTCAGCAGTGCAGAAGTGGTGGGAAAATCCGGTGGGGAAGATCTCATTAGACGGCTTTGTAATGGTGCAATTACAAGCCAAGGCTTTTTGGGGTTCTGGTGGAAATAGATTCATAGCCACTGTGGCCTTCTGCATGTGACAAGGGATTTTATCAGGATCCAAACCGTTGAATTCACTGTTGGTGTGCCTATAGTCATCCAAGATATAATTGTCATCATCACCATTGAAGTCTGACCAACATGATAGGGTCCTCAAATTAGCTGTTGGAAAGATTGAGAGATAATGAGAGGTTGAGACCATGCAATAATTGTGAGGAGGCTTCCCTTCCTGCATGCTCTTTGTTGGAGTTTTCCAGGGAGGGATTCAATTTCTAAAATGCTACATTGTGCTTAAGCAATTATGAAATAAGGTGGAGACAACATTTGGAGCATGTTACTTAGGTGAGAGGAAACATGAGAATTCATGTTTGGGTATTTTGAGAATTCCAAAAATTGTCGTCTAGTTAGATTTACAAATGCTCAAGAACCTTGGAGAATTTTGAAAGCTGGTAGTTAAAAGATTTTAGCATTGCAAAAGCAAATTAGCCATGTCCAAAAGGCTAGACTTTCTTAAACTTACAAACAAAAGAAAACATTCCAAATGTTAGGGGCAAACAACATATTGCCAAAAATCCCCATTAGCCATAATTCTACTCAAAATTTCTTGCAAACAAACATGTCTGGAGAATTCCTAAACCACACCCCCATGCCCCAATAAAAGTTTTGGAAATTCTTGCAAACAACACATGCCTTTAGATGGATTGGATTAAAGTCATTATGATCCCAAAAGGTTTTATTTATTTTTTTTTTTAAAAAGGATCCCAAAAAGTTAACACTCACACATAATTTATTTTTTAACATATGGAATATGACAAAAAAAAAATGTGCGGTCAAGAGGTATAAATTGGGTCTTTTTGGACTAAAATAATTTTTTAAGCTAACTTCTTGGCCAAGCCTAGCCAATGACAAGTTCTTTGCACATTATTTATTTGATTGTGGGCATGCATTTAAAGCTACAAGGAAGGAACTTGAAAACTTTTTTTAAGAGGTTTTATAAAAAGTCCTTGGTATTTCTATAGAACCTCAGAAATGCCCCTATATTTTGTGTTTTTATTAAGACCTATTTTGACTATCGGCCAGACCGTAAATAAAGTCCCTCCCTCCCTCCCTCCCTCCCTCTTTTCTAGATTATGACCAATTTATCCTCCCAGTAAAAATTCAAACGAGCTAGTCCTTGAGTAAGAAATAAAAAGGATAATTTTGCCCATATATTCAAATAAGCAAACAGACCAATAGAAAAGAGAGGATGAGCAACTTGGATTGTGGCCAGTCCACCTCAACCAGTTATTTCCAGCAATAGACGTGATACTTTTCAACTATGGGGTCCACTTTGCTTGGAGGGATTTAGATTGTACATGGGCCCATTGAAAAGGCTAGAGAAAATTGCATGCATGTGCCAAGATTGGACACTAGTGGATGATCAAGCTTGGTCATATGATGGGGCTCACCATCATCCCACCAAATTAGTCAGGTCAATCCAATCTTAGGCCAGCAACAACCCATGCTAAAGAAAAATATCTACATGGGGCATCAAACATTGATTGGGGTATTATAGTCAATGAAGTGTCCTGATTCTAACATGTTGTTTTTAATTAACCATTAAAAAAGAGTAGTCAATCATCTTCGAAAGATGTTTCATCAGTACGGACTCATTCCTCTCAAAATATTTTTCAGTGGGCCTAATGGCTGAAAATATTAGATTTAGTTTGTCAATAAGAGGCTAGGCATCGGCTGACTACAGCCCAATATGCCCATCCCTTATTTGCAGTTCATTTGTTCATTTTTATGGGTTGGACCCATATGGGTAACATTGTCTTTTTACTTTTAACTCAAGGATAACTCATTTGAGTTTTTCTCAAGTGTAAATAGGTCAAAACAACAAAATGAGAGTGGGAAATTGGGAATGAATGCCATTTATTGTTGTATGGTTTGAATGTTAGTCAAGAAAAATTTTAGTGAAAACATATAATATACAAGTCTTTTTTAGGTTTTATAAAATAATATGAGAGCCTTCTTGTAAATTTCTTTTTTCCCTAAACGAACGTACTCACGCCCCCCCCCCCCCCCCCCCCCCCCCCCCATACCCTCAAGTCAAGCCCCTCACCATCAACACAATAGTCAGTGATTGATCCCTAATTGTTTTTGTAGAGGAAAGGTGCATCACCAACTCAGCCACTAGTAAGTTGGCTAACAAAACATCCATCATGCATGGTATTTATTTTAATCTATTTGCAAGAAAAAGAAATTTTGGGGACCTGCCCTCAGGTGATGGAAGACCTCGGGTGAGGTTAGACAGCTCTCAGGTGAGGGAATGTGGCATGTCCAGGGTTCAAACCTTATGTAGTCATTTGAGAACTGATTCAAGATACCATTCTCAAATTTGAAGTGTTGCAGGGTTCGAACCTTAGGCAATCAGGTGAGAGCTGACGCCTCTTGCTACTAAAGTAAGTGGTCGTTCTCAATTTAAAGTGTCGGTTTCACATTTTCAAAAATTCATTTTCAAGCAATGTATCGGCCAATACAAAAAATATTATACGTGATCGAGATATCCATTATTGACTTCTATTTTAGTTTGTTTTGATCCTTTCTTTTCTAAAATAAATAATTCTTAAAAAATGCTTAATAGTAACATTCGTGAGTTTTTGTTTTCATTGTTTTTAGTTTGTTTTAGATGTAAACTAAGGGCTCGTTTGTTTGAATGGAATCAAAATTTGGTTCATGCAAAGAAAAAAAGGGCCCTAAAAACAAAATGTCCTATAACAGTTGTAAGAAATCATAATCGATAACAAAATGTCCTATAAAAGTTGTAAGAAATCATAATCCATATCGATTATGACCATAACCTTTTAGGTATTGGGTGAGATAACTTAATTGTGGCCAAAATTTAAAACCACGATTGACTATTGTCATTAGCATTTCCTCTTTGTAAATATAGAAAGTCTGAAACATTAAGCTTGGAGCAACTTAACCTGCGGAGTCCACTTGGAAGCACGATGGATGCCAAAGGTTTGCATGGTCTCTTATAAAGATGTAACTGTAGTTTAAAATGAAAATCATCCAATCAAAAGAGGTACTATTTTAAGGATCTCTACAGATGTATAGATCATTCCTAAGCTTAAAATGGCAGACTGTCCTAAAAATTTCCAAAATTTATTATGATGGATGACAGTAATGTGAACAGGCTACTTTCATCATTCATGAATGTCCACTTTTTTTTTTTTTTTACTATCGGAGGGTTCCTTGGGGCTCATGAATGTCCACTTAAACGCATCACGTATCTATATTGTAGAATATTGGGATTGCTATATTATGTGAATGTTTTTTTTTTTTTTCTCTTAAGAGAAAATACCTTAGGACCTATATTTGGATGAATATATATAGAGCAGATCTCTCCTAAGCTGAAGTTTATCCTAAGTTGAAATAGAAAATCAAAGTCGATTGTATCTGTTTTTTACATGATGGACCTGAAAAATCCAAATATGATTGGATTTATTTTGATTTTGGAGACGATCATCATGCAAAAAACAACGATAGTCGACTTTTATTTGTGGGACTGGCACCGTTTCAGCTTATGATAAATTAAGCTTCAGCTTAGGAGAGCTGATATATATAAGAGAATAATATACTAGATAATATAATCTTTCATTTTTTTTAAAGTGAAAAAACTTGTGTGTTAGGCAACTCAATAAAATGAAAATAAAAAGAAAATACTTTTTCCTTAAAAAAGTTTAAAAAAAAGAAAAAAGAAAAATCCTTGTTCTTTAAAAAAGTTCAATATATTTTCATATAATTCTCCTCTGTATAAAGTTTTTTTTATGATATAAAAATCTTTCAAAATAGGACTTTACAAAAATGCATAACCTCTTGCCCTTCCTAAAGAAGGATGCACTTCTTTAGATGATGATGACGATGACAACAGTGGTGGTGGTGACGATGACAACAGTGGTGGTGGTGACGATGATGATGATCATTGTGGTGGTCATCGTGATGTGATGATGATGCTAGGTGGTGGTGGTTGTGGTAATGATGATAAGTGGCAGTAATGATGGTGGTGATGGTGATAACGATAAATAAGATAATGGGTGGTGGTGATAGTGATGTTGGGTGTGGTGATCACGATGGTGACAATGGTAATGACGGCGAGATGGTAATGACAATGATCGCTGTAAGGTGATTATGATAATGATGACAATGATAACAATGACAATGACAATGACAATGACAATGACAGTGGCGGCGGCCAGATTTTCCTTAACGATGGAACAAGGTGGAAAAGAAAATTTGAGCAGTCTGAATTTTGAAGGTGGACCTCGTTGATAAATTTGAAGTGAAAAAATGATTAATTTCATAACGAATCCTACTCTAATTAATCTTGAAAGCTTTTTTTTTCTTAATATATTTTAAAACCTAGTATATTCTTCAAAAACTGCCAAACAATAAAATCTTATAACATTTTAGGATCACATCACTATTCCATTTTTTGCTATTTTATTTTAATAATATTTAAAACTCTGAATATTTTATTCCATAAACATTCAAATGGACCCTTTAACTTTATATAGGCTCTACTCCCCTTTTGTACCACGGCTATAAAATAATATTGCATTTGTAGTAGCTCAGCCGGCTAGAAGCATGATATAAATGTGTCATTTGTGGGTTGGGTCCTAAATTAAAGATGAAAAAGATAAAATGCATTTTTTGTAATTTTATATCTAAATAAACTAATGGATGAGAACGGCTCTTTATGTTTTTTCCTGATTTATAAGGAGTCACGGTTGTCGCTTAGCTTCCATGAATCGAGTTCTGGATATATGATTTTTTTTTCCCCGAGTGTGCAGTCTTCCATTCCACCAGTGTGGTCTTTCAATCATTTCATTGGTGTGCAAGGGAGTCCCTTGGCTGGCTGGGGTCAATAAAAAAAAAAAATATTTTTTTATGAACAGTTTGAAGTATTATTATACTGGCAGTTGTGTAAGGTGTCTGACCCAGTCTATCCCACATAGAAAACAGTGTTGATTTTAAAGCATAGATAACATCAATATACTTTTCCTCTTCCACTAAAATTAAAATATCTTTCCTCAAATAAATGGAGTCTATCTTCCTGCTTCCATACCTGACAATGATAAGTGTTGCCTCCCAAGAGATGGGCCAGAGTGGGGAGTAATGCCACATAAATGTGAAGAGAAAATCAATCCAATGATTAGGTTTGTATAATTTATATAAGCTTAAGAGAATAATCATGTACCCTCCAAATTTTAATAAGAATCACTATTCTCAACAAAATGATCAGTTTGCATATCCACGTTAAAAAATCTGCGTTTAACCAAACCGTATTAATAAATCCTTGAATGATCAATTTTCTCCAAACAACTTTTTTTTTTTAATAACGAAGGTTTCAATCCTTTAGACTAATTCCTTCGGGCTCAGAGAGAAGCCAAGTAAAATCCCTATGGCCCTTCAAGAGGTGACACTAGTTGACTCAACATTCGGTTCTTGAAGAGGGGGGAATCGATGATCGATACCAGGACCTCTACCTCCGGAAAAGAGAGGAATTGTGGTCCTGGCCACTCGGCCAACCCCTTGGGGTTCCAAAACGACCTTTAGACCTTGTATGAGAGAATTATACAAGAGAAAACTATTTTAGAATCACAAAAGAAAATAAGATATTGCTAAATACCAAATAGTAACAGGAATTGAGATTTTTTTTTTTTGTCAAAAAAATGATATCTGAGAATTTAGGATTTATTATTCGTGAAAAATGTCCATGGCTTGAAATATTGCAACCAGGTTGCAATATCACAACTGGTTTTCCTTCTACAAAAACCTCATGGATCTCGAGATCAATTTGATTTTTTGAAAGGGTGTTGCATGTTAGTATCAAAGCATCCTTATTATATTTTCTAGGCGCATTTTAAGTTTATAGAAGAGGTGCGATGATCTTTTTTTTTTAAGTTAATAAATTAGATTTTGTATTAAATAAGTAAATGAAAATTTATAATAACAAATATGAAAATTTTATAATAACAAATGAATATTACCAGAGAAAAGGGTTCCTTTTTAACCTTTTTTTATCATCAAACATTGGCCAACCTTATCTGAGCCAATGGGTTTTCTTTCTTTTTTTTTGTTTTTTTTTGTTTTCAACTTTGTTGAGAACTCTAATTCACACACTCTTACTTGCACACTTATGTCTCTAACCAACTCATCTATAGTTGAAGGACTTTATGTCCGTGATTTACATTAGTTCTCCATGTATTTTCTTTTTTTTTTATAAGTTCATAAGTTAGCTCCATGGTGCTGGAGCAATTTTTACAGTAAACTTCTTCCATCCATGGCCCCCAATGCACAGTAGCCAGAGGGAACAAAAGGGTATTGTCACATATTAGTGGTAGATCAAACATAACTGGATCAAATAAATCTCACCCATTCAGCCATTGAAATTTAAAACACCAATATCTAATCACCTTTAGCATTGCACTTTTGTGGGATACCAAATTAGTTAGAACTAGTTCTAATTAATCATAGGTATATATATCCCTGTACCATAAAAGGGATCGACAAGGTGGAAGGGTGTTTTTTCAAGTATTCGACTTTATTTATAAATGTACTGTTGCAGCCAAGTGCTAACACGTGGACATTGCAATCCATGATTGGACCATTCATAGGTGGGGGCCCCTTGATGGAACATTTAGTGATGGCATCCAAAATATGAAAATTATAGCTATATCTTCTTTTGACTTTCTATCCATGTCTGTCTTCCATTTGTAAGCCATTTCAGGGGAGGCATCTTTCAATTTAGCCTTGCCTGTTTGGCCAGTTTTGAGAGTTTAGCCGCGGGCTAAATTTGAACCTACAAAGAGTCTGAACTAGGGATGATTGAGTTTAAAGACGGTGTGTAATATTCAATTTTTACCATTCACAAAGTAACTCTGATTTAAATATATAAAAATTCTACACGAAGATATGTAGATCCTACCCGAAGAAAATGACGGGTATCTGTCCTCTCAAGTAAAAAGATATATTAGCAACCAACTATATGTAAATGCCCTACATGGGTCCCATCCCTGGTCAATCGAACTCTCTCATTTATGAAATATAATGGCCACATTTGATCTTGAAATGAGTGATATATATTACCTTCAGCTGCGGAGTGAATAAACTTTAGGAACCTTAAATATATTGAAACTATATCATCTTTCATTCAACTATGATGATCTTGTTTTCTACCTAAAAACAATGATGATATTGTAGTTAAACCGTATTCATGGTATATTAACCTTTTGGACACAACCATGAATTGTGACTTCTGATTGTCCTAAGTGAGCCCCACAAGAAGAATGTACCTGTTTATGGTGAATTGATTTTGGTCCAAGTATTTTATTTCATAAAAACCATATAGTTGAAAGTATGTACTCTTTCATGGGTGTAAAAGAACTACTCTTATATGATGAAATAATTGTGGAGATAAAGTTAGGTGTGCCACTTTACTTCAGTGATAATTGTTTTTGTCATTTCAAGGCCAGACAACTTACTATATAAAGTAAAAGTGATGTAAAGCATCAAATCAAGAGAAAATAAAATATAAAGAGATTATGGTGGTATTTTATCTTTAGTGGAATGATAGAGTATCTTTCTGACTTTTTGTATAAAAATTGAGTGTATTTTGGTCATTTAGTAGAAAAAGAAGGTTGTTTAATTATTTATTTTTATAAACAGATGGAGGAAACTTTGAAGATGTGTACTTTTGATGGGAATCCTTGTCTGAAAAGTGGATGCTTTACATTACTTTTACTGACCTAGAAAATTGACAAACGGTCCCTCAAGTTTTCAAACCCAACATTAATCGGCCATCACTCATGTGATTTTTGAACAACTTATCCTTTGTTTGTATGATGAGTACAAAGGCAATTAGGTGAAAGGATATGGGAGATGTGGATGAGACTCGTAGTTCCTACAATTGATTTAATAGGGTTGTGGTTGGGTATTCATTTTTCAAAAAAAGAGAGATTATTCGATGGCCATTTGTAAAATTTCACCTTTGTTTCTTCAAATTTTGCATCTTCAATTGGACTATATTTCTATATGAATTCAATCAAGGAATATATGCAATTAAATTTTGAATAATCTAACTGTAGTCACTGTTGAATTTTATTAAAATAAAATTAGTAGCCATTAGATTTTGAGGACTTAAAGTTAACGATTACGATCATTTTATCGGGTTGATATTATCAACACCCTAATCCACATGGTAGCCTATCATCTCGCGTTTCCCTTGATTGTCATTCATTTAGGTCGCTAAACACAACAAGTGGACATGTGCTATTAAGCATGACTCAAAAGACAAATGCTTACTTCACATTATTTGGTGTTCTTTAAGTGAGACTCATCTTCATTGATTCACAGCATTAAAGACTGTTGATTTTACAATGACATATTGATTAATTATTTTTAAAAGCTACATTTATTTGAAACATCTAACATTCCAATTTACAACTTTAAAAGAATAAAAAGTAATAATGACGCACAATTAAGATATTATGCTTATACTAAAAAACTCAATCTACAAGGTAATTATGCACCTAACATTAAATAACACAAACTTTGTCGCTGATTTTATTATATAACAAGTAATAATTTACTCTAGAAAGTGTTTAAGATGGAACATATTTAAATACGCGGTTGAAAATAATTTCTTATATTCACATAAAATGGGGCAAATAATCTCTAAAAAGTACTAGTTCTAAGATTTTCCATTTTCTTGATTTGATTTTTCATGCATACTTTTTTTTAGAATTCTCTTATCTTTAATTTATACCGATATGAAACCAATAATGCATATTGTGTATAAATAGTGCCCATATATATATATATATCCATTTTTCACTTGGATTGTATCAATACTTGAACCCTTGGTTTCCGACTTAAAATCACTGCTAGACGTAAAAACAGCGGACCTCCAACTTAAATCCCACTCACAATCCGGAAAGCATATATTCATCCATCACCACCACCCTCATTGGCATCATACTTGTCATCTTGTCCAAGTAATTTTTTTTTTCATAAAAACCATATAATTGAAAGTATGTACTCTTTCATGGGTCTAAAAGAAGTACTCTTATATTATGAAATAATTGTGGAGATAAAGTTAGGTGTGCCACTTTACTTCAGCGATAATTGTTTTTGTCCTTCAGGGCCAGACAATTTACTATTAAAGTAAAAGTGATGTAAAACATCAAATCAAGAGAAAATAAAATATAAAGAGATTATGGTGGTATTTTGTCGTTAGTGGAATGGTAGAATATTTTTCTAACTTTTTGTGTAAGAAGTGAGTTTTTTGTGTAAAAAGTGAGTGTTTTTTCGTCATTTAATAGAGAAAAAAAGTTGATTTTTTAACCTTTTTTTTTCTTTTTGGAAAAAGATGCTTTACATTATTTTTACTAACCTAGAAAATTGACAAACGACCCCTCAAGTTTTCAAACCCAACATTAATCGGCCATCACTCATGTGATTCCTGAGCAACTCATCCTTTGTTTGCATGATGAGTATAAAGGCAATTAGGTGAGCTGTAAATGAGACCCGGGTATTTTAGAATTGATTTAATAAGGCGGCGGTTGGGTATTCATTTTCCAAAAGAGATAGATTATTTGATAGCCATTTGTAAAACTTCACCTTTGTTTCGTCAAATTTTGCTTCTTCAATTGGACTATATTTCTATATGAATTCAATTCCGTATAAAACAAACGGCCCAACGGCTTTCTATTTGCCGAGGAATAATTCGAAAGAATATAAAGGTGTCACACTCTATGCAACTGGAATTCAATATTTATATATATAGCATGATGTATTAATTGTGATTTCTATATATATATATATTTCCATTTTTCACTTGAATTGTATCAATACTTGAACCCTTGGTTTCCGACTTGAAATCACCACTTGACATAAATACAACAAACCTCCAACTTAAATCCCACTCAAAATCTAGGAAGCCTATATTCATCCATCACTACCACCATCATCATCGGCATCATACTTGTCATCTTGTCTCAATTATCTAGGAACCATGGATAGGCATCTTGTGTGATATTGAATAAAATAAAGAGGAATCACAAAATCACTTAAAATTGTGCAGTTTTGTCAATTTTTCTTACATGGAGAATGTTTGAAAAAAAATAGTCTTTCAGGAGGGGGAGGAAAAAGCCATCTTTAGAGATAAGCTACGGCCCAATAAAAAAGATTAGGCTTTCTCATATATGATGAGTGACATCGTTACATTGGATCCTTTTCTCATATATGATGAGTGACATCGTTACATTGGATCCTTTAAATTTAAATAGGCCCCAATTTATTGATGGCCCCCACCTCTTTAACGTCTATATCGCAACATCCACAGGAGAGTATTTTTCAAAGTTGACGGCTGGATATTCATTTTCTTCTCCCCTTCATTTTCCGGAGAAAGGTAGACTATTTGATGGTCATTTTTAGCTCGATTTTCTCATTTGTTTCTTCAATTTTAACCAATATTTTTAAAAATAATTTGATTGAATTTCTAAAAATTCAAAACCATGCAAACAAACAAACTCACCCACATATATATAAACCGAACAAGGATTTACCAAGGAAATTGGCCATTCAGAATTTACACACCAGCAAGCTTTGGATGATGTTCAACCTGATCTCTCTCTCTCTCTCTGTGTGGGTCTTGTCGCCTAGCAAAGTTACCTTGTCCACATTGATGATGCAGAGTAGAGTGGTAGTACATATGGTACCAGATGACTCGTCCTTTGTTCCTTTTCTCATGCAAGGCAACAAAATGGAAAAGGAGAAAACATTTTCCATGAGATTGGTCAAGAAACATAGTAGGTGGTAATAAATGGTAGAAAAAAACTATAGAGGAGTATGACAAGCCAAACCACAAGATGTAACATGTCACATGGATACCATATAAAAGGACTACCCAGATATTCGACCAGGGGGAATCCTACGGCCATTTGCAGAAACTGCTTCTCTCTCTCTCTCAAAACAGTTGCCTCACATGTATACCACTGTCTCACATAAAAGACATGTGAAGCCTCCAATGCAACTGACGTTTGTAGAAAGTTCAGAACTTTTGTTTCAAGATTTTCGCATTTCAAGGGGCGACCTCTTTAAAGAGCTTGTTCACATTTATGCCCCCTGTTGGCTCCTTTTTTCTTTTTCTTTTTTTTGTTGTGGCCCATCCATGATCAGTTCATGCACTCCCCCATAACCCAGTACTTCCTCTGTGAATTAGCTAGCTATAGTCCATTTGCCACTTATCCCATCACTTTATCACTGTTTACATTAAGGCCCCATTTCTTAACCGGTATTCAATTTATTTGTATTCTAATACCAACTCACTGGATGTAGTTTTTTTTTTTTTAAAGAAAGAGAGATTTCGTTAAAAAAAGAAAAACAACAAGCAGCTACAACACACAAAAATTCCAAGAAACCAACTCACTGGCCTAGTTTTATGTCAAGGAATGTGATTATTTGGATCTTATTGGCATTTGGTCCGCTTATAGTTGAGGCCAAGATCTATGCCTTCTCCGAACTTTAATTTGTAATTGTCATACAATCAAGTAGGCTCCATACTCCATTATCCGTAGTAGTGTTCTTTTGTAAAAATAAAAAAAAATAAAAAAGGAGATAAGTCCCGAGCCAGTGCAGCCAAAGTATTGTCAATGTTTGGGGTGAAAATTTTCTATAAAACTTTTCTCAGAAAAATTTACAATTTTAGTTTATGTTTGGCCACCAAATTCTCACCGGCTATCCTTGAGAAATTGAAACGTCTCCATTTGACAATGGTAAATCCTCACGGATTTGGATTGGTGGAAATCCTCACTTTTTATGACTTTCAAGCTTGACTTCCTCTCTTAGCCCAAAAGAAATTGAAGAATAAAATAGCTTTGGAACCCACACTTAGCCTACACCATGAATCCTGCATATGTAATGCATTTACCGTAGAAAAGGAACAAAAAATATGTTCTGAATTTTTGCCGACTTCATTTCCCATCATTTGGTGTGGAAGGTTTTTATTGCAAGGAAACTGAACTTTTTGCCTTGATTTTCTACTAATCCTTGGA
Organism: Cinnamomum chago; assembly: GCA_038049695.1. Taxonomy (NCBI): domain Eukaryota; kingdom Viridiplantae; phylum Streptophyta; class Magnoliopsida; order Laurales; family Lauraceae; genus Cinnamomum; species Cinnamomum chago. Next base: position 14,304,808 of record CP142451.1, read on the forward strand.
AAAGCCTTTCTAATGGATGATATAAGAATGGAAGAGATTCACATGAAAAACAGTTTTTCATGGTTGAGGGGAAATGGGTTTAGACTTGGCCATAAATTGTGATGAGTGAGCCACCCATGGGACTCCACTTGGCCATAATGTAAACCATTGGGTGGGAGGGAGACTAAACTGAAGGGCCAGCTACGAATTGGAGTCTAGAGATGACCAAATGTCCCTATCACTATAGGCATATATACATCCACACTGGCCCCATTGATTTGGGACCTTTTTTTCTTTATGAGCAGAGATGCTACCTTGGTAGCTTTATTTCTTTTGGTAAAACACCTTGGCAGTTAATATCTATGAAAGCAAACACAAATGTTTGTGTCTGGTTCCCTTTCATGACAAGAGGACTGTACCAAGCAGTGGGCTGGTGAGTTGCCAGACTTTTGTCATTTACATGCAACCATTTAAGAGACAGAATTAATTTCAACAAATAAAAATTAAAGGGACTCAATGATACCCTAACAATAAATACAATAACTTTTATATATACTCACGGTTTGCATTCGGAGGTTGTGGATTCGAAACTGCACCACGCGTGCCTTATCTGGCTTTCTCTCCTCGGCCTATAGAAATTATTTTTGCCCAAAGAACTAAAAATCCTGCGTTATAAAAAAAAAATTGTCATTTTCTTGACACAAATTTTCTCCTAAGCTGGTTTAGAAGGCCTGATAAGTTTGGTTCGACAGTTGAACCTATTTGTTGGAATGGTCAAATAGAGCCAGCGGTCAGAGGTTCTGGTTAAAAGAAACTGCAGCATGCAGCAATTCTGGTTTAAACCAGTTGCACTGGCTGGTACTGGTTGGTCTGGTTTCTAAAGCCTTGGTAATTGTTACCAAGATCGATGTGATTGATGGGCTGTCCATGCATCGAATTGGACTAGCCCAAATTTGTCCATTTTGGGCCCTTTAAATTCACCATGCGGATCCCATTCATTCACAAAATATTGTGCCATTTGGTAATGGGTCAGGCCGGTGAGTATCAAGCCTCAGGCTACAGGCCCGAAAACACGGCCCATCGATCCAACGCATGCCACCCTTGGGTGGTTCCACTGGAGTCTCCCCATGTGCGAGTTGTCTGCCCCTCGCATATTCGAGTTTCTACTACCTCACATTTGTAAGTCTCTCAAGGACCCGGCCCCCTTAGCTGGAATACCCCAAAAAAATAAAAAAATCTTATTGTTCTTGCTGGTAGGTTTGTTGTCATATTGGGTTTGAGTTTGACTATGAGGGCCCAAGCCCGACTACTTCCCCACATGGGCCAGTGATTTAAGCATAAACCTAACCTAACATTTCACCATTGTAAACATTTGCTCTGACTCTCCCTGACCAGGTCGACTTGTCAACAGATTTGCCTCATTTTATATTTTTCTCACAGGACATTTAACAGGGCTTAAGCTAGTTCAAGCCTGACCCATTTAGTTATTGAAACAGACACTGAGGCCTGGATCCATCCCATGGTCCTGGAGCCAGACTCAGACCTAACCCACTTGCAAAATCTATATCCACCTTTGTGCTAAATTTGTTGGCCCATGCCGGGCTGGATGAGCCCTTAAGCATACATAGGCACAGCCCGAACCGTTTTACTGATGGGCCGAAAAACAATCCTGGGTTCAGCCCATTAGCCTGAAATCACATTCACAATCACACCCCATGCTAGTAACAGGTTAAAACAGGTTGGGTTGCGGGGAAATGGTCTCCTCATCCAAACCGTGCACAAGAGAGATGAAAGATGTGGGCCCTACCCACATACATTTGCCGTTATGGCCCATGAGCAATCTTACCCAAAAAGAAATGAGTTGATATTAGCACATAATATCATACCCTAAATCAAAATGGCCCAACCCACAATTCATAATTAGGGGTGTTCATGGGCAAGGCTGGGCTGGCGTAATGCATATCCAGGTCCGGCCCAACTTTAAAAACACTGGCACAGGCCCGGCCCAATCCCGACATGGGTCATAAAAGTTAGGCTCGAGCCTACCCATTTAATTAGTCAGGCCTGGCAGAACCGAATCTTTCATCACTCTTGTGGGCATTCGAGCACCAACTAAATTAAATTACATGCATTTCTTACGCAAGCCGGGCTGGGTAGGCTACGGGCTTCTATCACTTAATGCGAGCCTGGCCCATGAGCACCCGTATTCATAGTCATGCAAAAAGATAATATTTTATACTGTAATAAATAATTTAAGATGCTGCATCATAGGCATATGGGGATGTAGCTCAAACGGTAGAGCGCTCGCTTTGCATGCGAGAGGTACGGGGTTCGATACCCCGCATCTCCATTTTAATTTTTTCCCTCTTGACTCAAATATCCGAGTCGAGTCAACTCAGTCAAGGAGAGTCCAATGAATTTTTGAGCTATCTATCATTGACCATCCTTATATTGAAAAATCAAGATATCCCACTAAATAAAATAAAACAAGTTGGGGCCACTCACTAATAAGTAATAAGTGAGCTTTACATGTTTTGACAATTAGATTTTGAAAAATCAACATAAATTTCATTGTGGGATGGCCTTCACCATCATTAAGTGGGCCAAATAGTATCTTCACCAGGTGAGTCTACATTAGTTTCCAACACTAAGGTGGAACACCAATTTGATTTCATCTGCCACGACATTTGTATTATTTTATCCCACTTTTATTCTTGAGGTATTATCAAATAATCCCTGGCATGTGTGTAATACCAATATTTTTTTTTTTTTTTTTATAACGCTGGATTCCTAGCTCTTTGGGCCAGAATAATACCTATGGCTCAAAAGAGAAAGCTAGGTAAAATTCTCATCTGTCCAGTATGTAATACCAACGAGCCAACATCACTCAGCCATGAGAGTATTGGCCACTAAAGGCCTGTTTTGTTTGCATTATAAGCATGAATATTTATGTCATAAGTGGTTCAAAATGGAGATGAGAGGTGAATATCCAAAAATGATAATTAATCAAATAACCTTCCCTTTAATGAAAATTGAATCAAAATAAGGTGAGAAATGAATACCCAGCCATCACCATTTCAAATCATAAAAATGTCAATATCTCGTCTAATTTGTTACCTTCTTATCCATGGCCCCATCATCTCGTATTCTTCATCTCAAAGCTCCGTTTGACCATAAATTTCTATATATTCTATGCAAAAAATGAGGCCTTTAGAGTCATTTATATTCATTGGCCCATTTGAATCTTTCTAAATGGTAAAGGGCGACTAAGAGTACCCTTAAAAGATAAGAGTGTTCCAAGTATATGATAAGAGTGAGGGACCTTTAAAAGTTAGGCCAAGATGACAAGTGAGGAATCAACAAGAGAGAATCCCCACCTGGAGATTCTTCTTTTTTAAAGGAGAAAACATGTAGGAGCATCCATTTTTTTAAGATTGTTTTTATAAAAACAATTTAAATGGTTAAATATAATCTTTTATATATATATATATATATTAAAATATTAAATTTTATTAAAGGCAAGGGTTTTTCTCCGTCCCTTGAGAGAACCATTTCTCATCCTTTCTTCTCTAAAACAAAACCAAATGGGAAAAGAGGTTTGCAAAAAATTTCTCCTCCCCACCTTTTTCCTCACCTAAAAGGGCCTAATGTATGAGCAGACTCTATATTTTCTTGTGGAGCCCACTGAGATGCATGTCTACCAATGCAAGGAGGGCAAATGGAAAGTTCTCGTTATAAGCAAAGGGAACACAAGAATCAGCCCCTCCAGATTAAACCGCCTTAAGTTTGAATAGCATCTTAGCCACATAATTTTTTTATATTCAATCCGATGGTGAGTATCATTCAACGAGTGTAAAACTGGGTCTAGTGCCAAATCCTGATATGACAAGAGTATCAAAGGGGCTGCACAGTTCAAAGGTGGCCCGTGGCCCCAAGTGAGCCCCATAAAGCTGGATTGCACATGAAGCTAGCTCATAGGAGAACATTTTCCCTTAAACAGGCAAGTAATAGTAGTAGTCATTTTCTTCTTTCCCATAGAGACTGGTAGCTAACTTAGGGAACATAATCAACTGTTGTGTTGTATTACATATGACTTTCTTTGTTTAATGTATCATTTGTTTGGCTGTAATGGAATATTCATTCCCCCAGAAATAAAATAGCTCATCTGCTCATGCTCTGTTACAATATCTGGGATTCTATTCCTGCAGCCGCCCACTTCCTTTGAGTTAAAAGTTAGGAATTCTTGGGAGAAGGCACAAAGATGGTTGTATTATTGGACAACTAATATAAAATAATTGGTTCTCTAATCTTAGTAAAGTGATTACTGACTCAACTAAACTTCTATTTTATGTGTCACTAGAAGGTGGACTGGTTTTATTTACAGAGATCATGAATCTTAGTTGCAATACAAATTCACCACGTGCATGCCAATCCGAACCATCCAAAAAGGGGGCCCAGTATAGATGGTAAAAGAGTTTGACATCATGCTTATCTTACTATCTTATCCGGGGTTTACCTAGGTAGTCTGATACCTTTCTAGGCCTCCAAGGGGGAGGGACGTAGTAAGGTTGGATTTTAAAAAGTACAACCTATCCGAGGATTTGACTAAACAATAAATTGAAATGGAGAAATAGAAGTTTATGTAGCCGACTCCAGCATAGTTGGGACAAAGCTTTGATAATGATGACAACGAAGATCTAGCTTTGATGATGATGACAACGAAGATCTAAATAGCCTGATAGTAACTCACAGTTTTTGGTTCGCTTCATTTCAATGATCCCACTTCACTCAGGGTCACTCAGGGTCAGGTGAGATGGTACATATTTGTGGATACCTCAAATAACAAGTGTGGCAATGTTTTAAAGCAAAATGCAATATGAATATTGGATTATGATAATTTTAAGTTGATCAAGATTTCAACCCATTTGAATCTTGAACCAACATTGTATAAATCATTTGATATTGCGATCCAAAGAGAACCGACCCAGATCTTGGTTTGCAGGGTGGTATGGCAGTCCTGAACTTATCATTCCTTTTTTATTTATTTGGGGTTCTCTCATCATTCAAATGGTGGCCTATTTATGGATGGTTAAGGGCAAAAAAAGGTCAGAAGTGGTGATGTCACATGGCTAGAATCATTTAGAAATGACAAGTAACACTATCCTCTGTTCACAATTCAGAAACACACCAATCCATAAATTCAGTGAAGGCAATCACACTAATTCAGTAACGGTAAAACACATTACACTGTCACTTTTAGTGAACAGAAACTAACATCATAGAGTAGTTATATGGTTGATACCCAATGACTTGAGGTCATGGCTCATTTGCCAGAATTCAAATTTCACAAACTGTCATGGTTAATGAGGAACAGGGAGGGCCTTTGGAAGAGCCTCATGTGAAGGAATTGGAATAGTTTGAAATTTGCAATCAGCTGAAAGCAATTGTGCCGAGATGTTGCTGTCTTCAATAGAGATTTTGTCTATGAGCTGAAGGAGAACTCTCTCAAGCTCGCTGGCTTCGCTCCATTCATGAACCTCTGCCTTCAGAAGAGATGAATTTCTGCAAATGAGATCCCAAAGAGGGAAGTTCTTCCTTGGCATCACATGGTCTCCTTCTTCTAGCCTCAAAGAGGGGCAGAAATCACCTTTTCCATCTCCACTATAGATGAATCGTTTCTTTCTATCAATGCAAACAGAGGCTCGAATTCGCTCCACAATTAAACCCTTTATTCAGAAAAAAAAAAATTTGAAAGTCAAAATTGCGATTTAAGAATGATATCAATTCTTAGAATATGCATGGATTTGAATTGGCACCGAAAGTACATGTAGCTGAGATGCACATGTTAATATGTTATGATGCACATGAGAACTTACAAAAATGATAGAATTAGGAACGAGTGCATAATAAGAGAGAATGATTTTGGCACGAGCAGAGATAAAAACAACATTGTGCTATGTATTGAAGGTTACAAAAAATTCAAAGTACTAGGAGACAAACACATTGTCCAATTGCATTAAATAAGGCTTTAAATATGGTTTAGTCAAAAGTAGAATGGACAAATCTAACCCAGATTCATGGAACAGACTTCAATAATAATGACGGTGATGAGTGCTTAGAATCAACATTCCATAACTTTTTGATGTTCCAATAAACAGAGATGGTCCCATGAACAGAGGCAGAATAAAAACCACATCAATGTAATCATCCATCATTTAAAGTTAAAAAAGGATATCAACATTTGCAAACCAAACTTGCAACAAAAACACACTTATCACGAAGATCACTGGAGATTGGATTTATGGTTAACCATATACATTGTATAGTGGCGCATAATTTATGCACAAATGTATCTTTGCCTACAATGAATGTAACCAAAGAATGTCTTCACACCAACCCCATGAAACATGACCAAACATCAATTAGTTGTTTTCTAAAAAGTAAGTGTGTTAAGCATATTAAACAAAACCATCAAGGTGGAAAGCATATTTGCTTGTTTGTTTAAATGACCACTAACAAAGCAATTACACAATCTAGCCATATCAGTGATTACCTTGCACATGTTTGTAGGGCAGAGACTGCACCCATGAGGAGAAGAGGTGGAATCATGATATGGGAAAATCCTAAGCCTCCCATTTTCATCAACAGAGCAAGGATTTGTGTTGATCTCAGAGAAACAATCAAACAGACCATGATGTTTGAGGACTGTCTCAATAAACAAGAGATTAGCATCACTCGCTATCCTCAGTTCACACCTGAAAAATCATGACCCAAATCACTAGGATTAAAAGGGCACATTAAAATCACAACAAAGCCTAAATCAAAAGGACTCCTGAGAAAAAAAAAAATTTACCCAAGGGCATAAGCTGATTTGATGGCCGCGATGATTTGTGGATGCAAGGGAATCCTTTTCAAGCAATCTCCAATCTCTTCAACTGTTTTTCCTAATGAATGAAGTTCACCCATCATTCTATCCTGTGGCAAATACCAAACCAGAGAAGACATTTGAGTATTGGAGGTACAAAAATAATAATCAAGATTGAATTTCAGTGATTAAATTTCTTTCAGAAAAGAAGAATTCTTCACAATGGGTCTACAAAGAATCATCCATTATGCAATTTTAGCACCATAACTTAAAAACTCTAAAAAACTTCCCTACAGAGAAGAAGAAGAATTGGGTTCTTCCAAAAACTCAAAAAAACTTCCATATAAAGAAGAAGAACAAATGGGTTATTCCAAAAACTCAAAAACTTCCATTTAGAGAATAAGAAAAAATATGGGTCATTATTGCAATCCATAACAAGAAGAAGAAATGGGTCATTCCAAAAAAAAAAAAAAAAAACAAAAATCTTGCATGTATAGAAGACGAAGAAGAAGAAGGAATCTTCCAAGAAGTCAGGAAACTTGCATTAAAGAACAAAAAAGGCAAAACCATGATCTATATACCATTAGAGAGTTCCATGGCAAGGTGGATCGAAGCTCCTCGAAGATGAGGGTGGCTCCCATCTCATTAATCACCCAGTCGTCGCTATCGCAGTCGATGATCGTTCTGTCGAAATCGAAAACCACCACTATTCCTCCTCCTGCCATTGAAAGCGGTTTTCCGATTTCGAAGCAGAAAGAATCGCAACTTCACAGTCTCTACGAAGCCGAAGTAACTCTCCGACAATGGAGCCAATGAGGTTTCCGCACCGAAGCACTAATATGCATTTATAGGAACTTGAGCTCCCATCTTGGGTGGGCCACAAGCACTACTAACCGTTGGATATGAAATCCGACTGTGCTCTCCACGTGTCTCGATCTCAGTGGAACGACGCCAATATGGAATATTCTGCAGCATTTATGCAGTCGAGGGAGATTACATGAGATCCGAGCCATTGATTCCGTAAGTCATGCAGAGAAATGGACGGTAGTCCACGTTTCCTCAAATGGAGGAGTCTTGCAAACAAATCCAGCAAAAATTAATTTCTTTATACGTGGAAAATTCATATCTGGGGATTGTAAATTTTAAAGATTTGAAGTTTCCAAATAAAGCCTAGGATTTTTGGGCCTGATCTCCACCATAAGATATGACGGTTGGACACACCGTTAGATTATGACCACGGTTTACTATCGGAGATTGAGGGTTTGAAATTGCGCTACCACACTGGGTTAAATATAATTGACCCGACTCCCCTTTAGCCCATACGGAGTAATCTAGTTCAAAGGGGCGGGACACCCTTTGTTATTGAAAAGAAAAAAAGCTACATGCATCGACATGATATCAATGTGAAATCCTCAATTATACAAATCCTTAATGAGTACTTTTTATTTAATAGGTAATGAGGAATCGTGGCATACATGGATTCTCACCTATTAGCAAATGCGGACTAAATATTTGAGAAAACTCTTTTTTTTTTTAACCTTTTCTTTGAGTTAACAATTCATTTTGTGAAGGCTAACTTACATGCAGCCATACTGCTTTAGTATATATAATTTTTTTTTATAATTCTTTTGTTTTTCTTTCATCTGGTACTTACATTTGTACAATTATTTCCTGTTGCCATGTAATTAAGACGTCACTTGGATGAACCTCAAAAGGTAGCACAATTGATGGGGAGAAATGCTCCCAATTAAAATTTTCAGTGTGATCAGTTTTCTCAGCATGCTCTCATGGAACAACTCTTCAGGGATCATTTTTGGCGGAGAGGAAACATGGCTTGGAGTCCGGATTCTCTGTTTGATAGAAATAGAAAAATACGGTTTTATCTAATCCACAATCAACAACTGTGTGACAAAAATGATCTCTTTATGAATTTTCTTCTTTATGGAATCATGACTTTAACCCTCAGTAGTCATTAGAAACAAGAATTTTACTCAATGGTGGAAAGGTAAAGTTCCCAACAATTTTCTTTTCTTAATTTCTTCGCTTTCCTTTTGCTTTCCAGTTCTTTGCAATGATGCAACAGGTTTTCTTCCCCCCCCCCCTCTCTCTCTCTCTCTCTCTCTCTCTCTCTCTCTCTCTAAGTTTTTCATTTTCATGGAAGAGCCCTTACCATCAACGAGGTTATTGCGGCTCTAAATGCAGAACTTCGATTGTAGTATTAATTGATAAAACCAGATCGATCCACATGGAGCTTTAGAAATAAGGCTTTACAACTTTATCACATGCCCTAAATAAAATCTAATTTTAGTCTAAAATCTAGAAAAGTACATTCATCATTCTTACTTTAAATTAAAATTAAATACATTTCCAAAAATAAAAATTTCTTAAATCTAAAAACCTAATCTAAAATGAATCACAAGTTGCTACATAAGAACACACAAATTAGAACATCAAATTAGAAACAATCTAAAAATAAAACTTACCAAAAAAAATTAAGAAGCTAAATTAGAAAAAGAAAAAAAGAACCTAAGTTAGAAACCAAATCAATCAACGGTAACATATCAAATCACTCAAAGAGAAAACAACATACTTTTTAAAATTAGCATGAAAACCTTACTAAATTAGTTTCCTAAATTAGAAACTAGGTTAGACAATTAGGGTTAATATATTTCCTGAGTTAGTAAACCGAGTTAATCAACTCCCTAAAGTTAAGGACTTTCCAAATAAATAAAGATTTTCAAATCAAAACAAATTTAGAAAGCATTAAGTCAATCTTACGTTATGTTAGGATTTTCAAATCTTAAGAAACTTCCTTAGCTAAAATCTTCAATTAACAATAATTAGAAAGATCTTTTATTTCTGGAAATTATCTAAATAATCTAAAATATAAAATTAGAAACTAATCCTAAAGTTAGAAAGTTAGAAATGCAATGTATGCCATGAGATGTTAGAAAATTCTAAATCTAGAAAACTAGTATGCAGGGCTGTTTTTATGCATGATTTTTCTTAATTTAATGCAACCTAAAACTGAGTTTAATGGCTGGGTTTTGAACTACAATGATGTATGAATCAAATAAAAAAGAAGAAGTGGAAAATGATTTAAAACGAATGAGATATGAGTGTATGAACATGAATAAAAAAGAAAAAAAAACTATGTGGAAATTCTGCACACAGGAGGGTCCGACCAGCCATGTTTGAGCTACTAGTTCACCATCTTTCCAAAATTATATTTGCTTGAGATTCTGTGATTTGAAAGTACACTGATCAAACTCTAATTTCCCTAAGTTTCATTGAAAAATAATGTGTTTTAATCAGGTTTCTAATCGCAAACTTTTCACACAATTTGTCTCGAAATTCCTGCAACAATGTGCTGAATTGTGCACTTTATATTGGGATACGAATTTTCAAAAATTATTTGGCCGAGATTATTGGTTCAAATCTCTGATTTTTCTTGCTTATTCAATTTCAAACTCCAATTCCAGCAACTTAAACATATCTAAACTCCACAAATATAAATATGCAAACAATGCTAATTAGTTCCAACCATAAATTATGCATAAAAATTCACATAAACATATAAGAAGCATAAGAAGAAAAGAAAACAACAAATGCTTAAATTTAAATGTGTGGATTGCATAAAATTAAATGTGTGGCATTGACAAGAAATTAAATGAGTGAATTTTTTTAATAAATGTAAATGTGTGGGAATTGCAATAAAAATAAATGTGTGATAAGTGTGCTCTTTTAATTTTTCTCAAATCGGGTTCATAATTACTTATTTCATGCCCTTAGGATCTTGGGTTTGTCAATCCCAAAACAACAACAAGGAAAACACAATTCACGCATTAATCACATAAGAAAAAAATCACACTTTTACTAATATGCAATGTTTTTACATAAAAGATGGAGAAATAAAATTCTCAAAAAAAAAAAAAAAAAAAAAAAACAAAACAACTACATACTAGGATGAAAGGAACCTCTCTAGTTGAAGCATCAAATTGGGACAAGTCTTCTTGAAGAGAGATGAGCTATGGTAGAGAAAGGAGATGGGTAGAATGGTGGAGGAATTACACTAGTGAGGGGGTTTTTTCCTTCATAAAAGGGAGTGGACGTCCAAGGCTTCCTTAAATAGGGTATGGGCTGCCGTATTCTTTCTCCTTAGTCGAAACATGAGGTGGTAAACTCTAAGTTAGAATCAAGAGAAAATTGAATGCCCAATATGTGTAGATTCTTTCCACTTTTGTCACTTTGGAAATCTTCTTTCGTGATTTGGCCCTTCATGGATTTTCTTTGATTATCTTGAATTATCTTCACAAAATGAACTTGGGATTTTGTGCAAAGAAAGTGGACCCCCCTCTTGGACACCCCACATGTGTGACCTACACATGTGCATGTGTGGAACCCTTTTTCTCATTTCCTACAAGTAAAAAAAAAAAAGAATTTCATGGGAAGGGACAAATTTTCCCTTAATTCACAATTGCATGATTGCGGGCCCATCCCTCATGAAATGATGGATAAATGCACCTGATGATTAATTAATTTCATGAGAAAAACACATTTAAAAAAAATAAAAATGCCAGGTTTCATGATTTGATCCAAAAATGATGGTTTTTGAGAAAATTATGAATGAATGCACTACAATGGATCAAAAATGCATAAAATCATGATATGACACTAAATAAAGTTCTTTAATATCAATAAGCCCTTAAAATGGTCCAAAATGTGTATGAAAATATGTACTTTTTAGAACTCATCAAGAGGTAAAGAAAATAGAGGTGAAATGCTTTGGACAACTTCCTCTCTCAGTCAAGAAACACCAGATGGCTGAGTCAAAAGGAGCATTTTATCTCACACAAGCACCCTCGGATCGATCCCTAGGCGCATAGGTAGTTTCACAAGTTCTGCAACACCATCCCAACTTGGTTAAAAAAGAGGATTCACTCCTAGTCTCTAACACACAAACTTTTTGTGTGTGTGTGTGTGTGAGAGAGAGAGAGAGAGAGAGAGAGAGAGTGAAAAAAAGCAACAAACAAACTTTTTGTGAGAGAGAGAGAGAGAGAAGTCATCAAATCTAATATGGGGATGGTCAAATAGAAATGATATTATATTAATAGCATAACTTCAATGTTAAATATTATAGGAAAAATTCCAAATAAGGCCTTAAGTCTTTGCCTTATTTAAAAAAAAAGACACATGTTTCAAAGCTTTTCAAACTAATCCTAAGCTTTTTCGTAATTTTACAATTATGGACATCCGGCCATTTAAAGGTATTTTTGGCGACTTTGTCCCCTTAATATTTTTAAAATACCCAAATTACCCTTCATTTAAAGCTGTGACATAGTTTTGATAGCCACTACATGCAGCCGGTCGCTGTGGGAACACCAGTTGCCCTTGATCACTATGAGAATGCTGGTGAAGGAAATGAAGAGAATATAGAGAAAGTGAAGGAAAATTTTATTTCAATGAAGGGTAATTTGGGTATTTAAAAAAAAATTAGGAAAAAGTTTTCAGAAAATAGCTTTAAACGGATGATGTCCTTAATTGAAGGCTTCCTGAAAAACTTAGGGACTAATTTGAAAAGTTTTGAAACTTATGTCCTTTTTTGAAATAAGGCAGAAACTTAAGACCTTTTTTAAAAATTCCCCAATATTATATCTAATTCAATTTTCATAATAATTAAAAGATGAGCACGTAAAATGAATAGCAAGGGATAAAGTTTCTAGCTATTCATTTTAGGAAGAATTTTGTCTTGAAGGAGTTCCCACATCATTAATTTAGAAGGCCGGTCTCACTTTTTGTGCACAATCGAAATTGAAAATCCCGCACCATCACACAAGGCTCATTGGCAGTGGTGGAACTAAGGGGGCATGAAATTTTCGAAAAATTCCATTGGCATTTGAAGAATTTTGTACAATTTTTCCATTTGGGCCCCAGATTTCATGCATTTTTTTACATATGGGTGAACATTTTGCTTTATTTTTCTGTCAAGTCATTGACAAATGCATGACTACAGTGGTTGTGTAATTTCGGGATTGCATCTTGATAATTTTGCAGCCGAAGGGTTGTTTTTCGGTGAGAATAGTCTGATTATTTATGGTATACAATTAAAATCATTAATCTAATCACATTCTAAATCTAACTCCGAGGGGTAGCGCAGTTGGCTAGGACCGCAACTCAAGAACTGGAGGTTACGGTCTTGAACTCGCGCTCTCTCCTAAAGGCCACTTGCCCAGGCAAAAGCCTGACTTACCTAGTGCATAGGAGAGGTTTCTCGAAGAGCCAACACCCTCGTTAGCAATAAACACACAAAAAAAAATAAAAAAAAATATCATGAATCTAATCTTATCTAATTTTAATTATATCATAACATAACTCATTAATCTAATCTAATCCAACTTCCTTATTCTCTTTATCCATGAGATGAGTTAAGATAGGGTCATAGCTTTTCTGCGATGGAAGTCGAACATTTCTCGTGGCTAAAGATCATATGATCGGAAGGTATGGGCTCTGGCAGTAACGTTCACGTGAAAGTTTCATTGACAGTAATCACAGTATGCACTGACTGAGATACAACAGCTTTAGTTCTCATGATTTTGCCTAAATCTGATATATGATTGAAGCTTGTCTGTCTCAGATAGATTCTAATTCAAAGTCTAGTGTTTGTTTGTTTGCATAAAATACATGGAACTGAATATATACGAATTCATCTTGAAATATGCTCCCCATAGGGGTGTTCATGGGCTCGGCCAGGCGGTCCAGCCAGGGGTGGACTTGTACATGTGCTTTTGGGAGCAGTCGCCCGTCGGGTGTGGGTCATCTTTCAAAATCCATAAGACAATTTTGGGCCTCCTTCCAAAATCCACATGAAAATTCTAAATCTGCCCCCAAAACCCACATGAAAATTTAAGGTTTGCCCAAAAAACCAACTAACTATCTCCCTCAAATGAAAATCCAGGATATACCACTGTATCCAGCCCAAGCCCAATGCAGGCCTTAAGTGCTTGGCTTGAGCAAGCCATTTAGTCAATCGGTTGGCTTCCTAATAACTTATTTGGGCAGATAAGTTGGTAAACTACTTGTATTACTCATTTTATAGGGATGTAAATGGGTCATTTCTAGGCCGGAACTATACCGGACACAGAACTGAAACCGCTTCTAAATGACGATTTCGATAATTGATGCTTCCAATTTGGAACCTATTTTATTGGACCTAAATCCAATTTCAACAAAAAGGACCAGGTCGAGTTCCAGAGCCGGATCCGACAAGAGTGTTAGGATCTAGTTCCAAAACCTAACTTTATTTATTGCTTAAAATAAGGATATCGTTCAACTTACAACAATCCATCAAGTCTACTACCCCTAAGACTACACATAAGAATTACCAAGATTTATAACATTAAAGACTCATATGTCAAGTTATGAGTCCACGGTCAGAGTTGGCATGGATCTAGTATCAGATTTGTTTATCAATTAGAACCTAAATTAGGTTCTAGCCTGGATCCATTTAAGAATCATAACCTAAAAATATGTTCCAGACCTAGTTTTTCTGGTCGGAACCTCCAAATAATTAGATAATCGAATACCCATTTACATGCCTATCATTTAGGCCTGGTCAGGTCTAGCTCCAAGCTTTCATCACTTAATCCAAGCCTTGCCCATATATTATACAGACCAAAAATTTAGATCCAAGCCTAACCTTTGAGCACCACCATCCCCAAGGTTTATCAAAGAGGTAAGGGGTAAATGATATAAGATGGAGAGATGCATATGGGACCTTGACTCTCTTAGGTACTAGGAATTGTGTGATGGTTGGGTATTCATCACTTATCTTCTTTTTTTACTTGCTAAATGAGGGTTCCCAACCCTTTGGGCTGGACTAATCCATCCGGGCCTAGAGAGAAGTCGGATAAAACCCCGATGGACCTCAGGTGGTAACACTAGTGGACTCAACCTTCGGTTCCTAAAAGAAAAGAACCAGGATCGATACCAGGACCTCTAACTTCGGAAGAGAGAGGAATCGTGGTATTGGCACTAGTGGACTCAACCTTCGATTTCTGAAAAAAAAAAAGAACCAGGATCGATACCAGGACCTCTAAATTCGAAAGAGAGATGAACCGTAGTCTTCACTACCCCATAAACCCCTTAGAGTTATTCATTACTTATTTTAGGAATTTATTATGGGGGATTCGACGACTGGTCTCTGAACATTTCACTTTATTGCCTTAGGTTCAAAATCTTTTCTTATAGTATAATAGGTCAATTTTCCAAATTTGAAAACCTAAAATGTCTAATTATCCCTTTCTTCAAATCATATCCCATGATTAGTGGGGATAAGCCATTAATAATGGTCAACTACCATTAAATTAGTCACGATTAATAAAATTCCACTAATGAGATTTTCAAATCAATTTCAAAAAAGCACAAATAAGTTTCAAAAAATAGGAAAAAAATTTCAAATAAATTTAAAAAATTCAAATAAAATTTAAAAAACACAAATAAATTTCAAAAGAAAACAAATAAATTTCAAAAAACACAATAAATTTAAAAAGAAGCATTAAATTTCACAAGAAAGCAAATAAATTTAAAAAGACACAAATAAATTTCAAAAAATATAAATAAATTTCAAAAGATGAAAATAAATTTCAAAAGATCCAAATAAATCTCAAAAAAATACAAATAAATTTCAAAAGATGAAAATAAATTTCAAAAGATCCAAATAAATTTCAAAAAAATACAAATAAATTTCAAAAGACTCAAATAAATTTCAAAAGAAGTAAATAAAATTAAAAAATACAAATAAATTAAAAAAAACACAAATACATTTGCTAAAACTAAGATTACCCCAGTTTCCAAATTAGCAAACAATGTGGCAAAAAACTCAAGTATTTTTGTCAAAAACTCAGTTAAATTTATTTCAAAAGAATACAAATAAATTTCAAAAGACACAAATAAAATTCAAAAATACAAATAAATCTGCCAAAAACTCATATAGATTTGTTTATAACTCAGATAGATTTGTTCCAAGACTCAGATAAATAGCCTAAAACTCGGATAGATTTGGCCAGAACTCAGATAAATTTGTCCAAAACTCAGATAAATTTGTTCCAGAAGTCAGATAAATAGCCAGAAATTCAGACAGATTTGTCCAGAACTTAGATAACTTTGTTCCAGAAGTCAAATAAATAGTCAAAACTCAGTTAGATTTGTCCAAAACTCAGATAAATTTATCCAGAACTAAGTTAAATTTGACTGGAACAGGGATGGACTTCTGGAACGGGTCAGGTCATACATGACCTAGAACTAACCCGGAACTGCTGCAGATCTTAGGCCCACTTTCTTTTTCTTCTTCGTTCTGGAATCAAAAACACAAAAGCAAACTTTCATTTGCCTTCTTCCTCGATTCCTGCGATGGCATAGCAAGACGTCTAGTGGCGATCCCTCTTCTCCGACAACACGTAGGAACGACAGTGGCGCAGAAGATCGTCTTCTTCTTTGTTTCGTGTTCTGCAAGTCGTCGTCTTCTTCTTCTTCTTTGCAGGGGTTTTCTTCTTCTTCTTTTTCATCTTCTTTACAGGGGTATTCTTCTTCGTTGCAGGGGTCTTTTTCTTCTTCTTCTTCTTCTTCGTTGCAGGGGTCTTCTTCTTCAGAGATCGATCTCAACTGTTAAGATCCAATCCGTCAATATCCATGTCCGGTTTGAAGTAATGAGGGGGAGAATGGAATATTTGAAATTTTAAATTTCAAAATTAGATGCATAAAAAGTTGGAAGAGGGCAAATTAGTCATGTAAATTGTATTCATGGACCTCTGACTGCAAACAGTCTAGCTGCTTGGACCAGATCCCTTAAAAAGAATTTGCCTGAACTGGAGGCTGGATAAATTCAATTCTAGGGACCTTTCGCTAATTATCTCATTCATTATTAAGATAGCAAGTTATTTTATGGTCATTTTTGGCAAATTATCTTTGGTTCTATAATTTTAACCACTAATTAGAGGCATAAAAAAAACACACAAACAAACAAAGAGGCCCTAGGCAACAAAATTAGTACGCCAGTAGCTTGTAACCCGACAAAACCAAATATACCCAAAAATAGGTTTTTCTATTTGACCTTCTGCAATAACTTCTAAAAAGTGCTGACAGATACATGTAAACGTGTGTTAAGTACTATACAAAGTATATGCTTACAAGTGTTGGTAGAGTGTAAGACTGTAAGTACTCTAAAAACAATATATGAAAGTGGACATGCATGTGCCCTGTGATATCAGATACTAAAGCAATACTTGGTATGTTATTATTATTATTATTATTTTATGTGTAAATTCATGTCTGACCAGTATTCGTGGGGGTATGCATCACATACCAATAGCATACCAGGATTAGAGATTTATCCTTTTTGTGAAGAAGAGGGTGGTACCAATCCTTGAACCCTTGAACTCTTGTATATACTCCTAATCAAACAACCAATAAGATACAAAGAAGATTTGGTCAGGATCAGAGGTTTATCAAATTTTGCTAGCCATTATGAGTATGAGCCATTCATTGATACAATCTATATATCCTTCTAATGGCTAATATGTCAAAGGATTTGTCTCTCTTTTTTCACTAGGTTGGCCTCCTGGGTAGGAGTAATGTTATCAACCTCAAAACCTATGAATCGATCGCTGGACTTGTGTGTGATGCAGAGGTGGCAACACTCTAAACCATGAGTGTGTTGGCTGATTGGCTCTGTCCTTGGAACCTACTTTATGCAATATATCTGCTTTGATGGATATGTCTAACTGATTTAGAAGTGATTTTTAATGAAATATCACTATGATTCTTGACAGGAGGCAATAAAAGAGTGAATCAAATCAGTAAAAGAAATATGCTTACAACATTTTTGTGCACTGTGCAGGAGCATTTTGTTTTCATAGTAATTTTTCTTTTTACAATTTTCAATTTCTATTATTTGTTGCAGCCAAATATTTTTCATAGTGAGTTGTATCTTGACTCTTGTAAGAGATTGTAGAAAATGATTTTCTACATTTTGGTTATGATTGTGCTTTTCACAGAAAACGTGCAAAATGTCTTCACTTTATAAAATAAAATCTATGAGAAATTTTAACATTTAATGACAAAAAATTATTCTCCTTATAGAAATTATTTTCATTCTTCGCAAAAAATGCTCTACACAAATATATTTTTACCTGCATGTGGCATGGATTTTTCTCTGTTGGGCATCTATACTTTAGAGGCTGTTCGTTTTGTTGGGCTGTGCCTTGTATTCTAGGTTTATCAGATCGTATAGGTTAGCCAAAATTAACCTAGGGTTTGAAAGTGTTTTGGTCATTTGTACTAAGGATTTCTTAGGACTTCAAAGAAAAGATGCATTATATATAGAGAAAAATATTCATGTGCTTTTATTCCTCCCTATATGTGTGTGTGTTTGTGCAATTGTACCCATAGCCCTAAGAAATAAAAACATGTTTCCATCGAAATAAGCATACTATCAAACCACGGAAAATATTTTTCTATATTTCTTAGTGTGACTATTTGGTTAGATCTACTAGTGCATAGTGTTTTGTGTCAATTGTTGATTTTTGTTGCGCTCCGACATATTTGCTAGCATATATAGGAATTCATAGTTAAGCGAGCTCTGCTGAAAGATTATTAAAGAAGTGGGATGAGAAACGTATGAGGTGGGGCAAAAGGGACCTTAAAAGGGATTTGAGTTCTAGGGTGATGGATGAGCATTCATATATCATCTTTTCTCAATTCAATTCCCATTAAAAAGGGGGTTATTTGACAGGCATTTTTTTAAATATTCACGTATGATTCTACATTTTTTAACCACTTATAAAAATTTTAGGGGGATTCGGCGAGAGGTTCCTGAACATTTCACTTTATTGCCTTAAGTCCACAATCTTTTTTTATAGTGTGAAATGTCTTTTTTTCCAAATTTGAAAACCTAAAGTGTCTAATTTACCCTTTCTTTAAATCATATCTCATGATTAGTGGGATAAGCCATTAATAATGGTCAAATACCATTAAATTAGTCACGATTAATAAATTTCCACTAATGAGATTTTCAAATAAAGTTCAAAAAACAGGAAACAAATTTCAAATAAATTTCTAAAAATACAAATAAATTTTAAAAAAGCAAATAAATTTCAAAAGATCCAAATAAATTTCAAAAGATGTAAATAAAATTAAAAAAATTAAACTCTAAAAAAATAAAAACTAATTTCAAAAAATAGAAATAAATTTGAAATAAAGCAAATAAATTTCAAAAATGCTATAATATCAAAAGAACATAGAGAAATTTAAAAAGACGCAAATAAATTTCAAAAAATCTAAAGATTTTCAAAAGATGAAAATCAATTTAAAAAGACGTAAATAATTTTCAAAAGATGAAAATCAATTTTAAAAGATCCAAATAAATTTCAAAAAAGTGTAAATAAATATAGAAAAACGCAAATACATTTGCCACATACTTGGATAAATTTGTCCAAACTCAGATAAATTTGTCCCATAACTTAGATAAATTAGCCAAAACTTAAATAGATTTGTCCATAACGTAAAGAAATTTATTTCAGAACTCAGATAAATTTGTAAAAAACTCAGATAAATTTGTTTAGAATTTAGCTAAATTTGTCCAGAACTCAAATAAATTTCTAAAATGAAAATAAATTTGTTAGAAACTCAGATAAATTTTTCAAAAACTAAGTTAAATTTGTCGGGAACTCATATATATTTGCCAAAAACACAGATAAATTTCTAAAAAACTCAAATAGATTTGCTTTTGGGCTTTGAAACCAGGTCAAACTTGACCCGACCTCACCCGGACTGGAACCGACCCTCTGGGTCATCTTCTTCCTCCTCTCGTTCTCCTGTTCCAGAACAAGAACCGCAAACGTTCCTGCAACGACGATGGCGCAAAGGCATTTCAACACGGGGCTCCGGCGACGTGAAGAGACAGACGACTCGCTCTCTGGTACAGAGGTTGAACTTGGATTCTGAGCAGATCCAGACTCTGCCTCTGCGAGATTCGGACTCTACGAGCCCTTTCGAGACATGTTTTTGGATCTTGATATCTCCTTGTCTTATTTGTTCCATTCCAGGGGCCATGCCTTCTGCTTTGGAGGCCCTCGAGCTTCTGTCGTCGCATCGGAAGTGTTTTGTGGTGATTTAGAACATGGAGTGGATAATCATGGGCATTCTTCAATTATACCTTTTACAATCATTCAACCAAAGAGGTTCTACCAGAGGCCATCAGTTCCAACGAAGTTCTTTTTTGGTATCAGTGTCTTTCTTCACAAGCTGGAACCAAGAGTAGTGATGATGAAGATGACCTAGAAGACGGGTTTTGTGAGCTAGAAACTCCCCTGGGGAATGAAACTGCTGCCGGAAACAGTGTGGGTGAAGAGGCTGCTGAGGACTTGATCTCAGAACTAGAGCTCTGCCGCTGCGAGATCCGGACTCCGCCCTCTGCGAGCTCCAACAATGTGGCCTCCTCGCCATCTGGGCCTTCCGATTCTTCCTCATTTCTGATGCCTTCTCCATCTTGGCCTTGACTCGCTCTTTCTCTGCCAAAATCCGTTCTTCCTGGGACCCGTCACAGACAAGTTTCCGTTTCAATTCTTGTCATCGTTGGTAGTATGCTTGTCGGGGCTGGAATCGGTTTCGTCGGTGGTAGTATGCTTGTCAGGGCTGGAATCGGTTTCGGGGGCATCTGGGTCTCTATTTCGGCTTCGTCCTCCGTTTTGCGATTTTTCGGGCATCTGGGCCGGCGAGTTGACGGAAGAGGATCTCGAGGAGATCCTTCATGTAGCCGGAGCAGCTCCGTCACCCTCTCCGGCGAGGTGTTCGGTACCACGTGGAAGAAAAAGTCCAGACAGGGTTTCCAGACGAGAGGAAGGTCGAAGACCCTTGTAATGAGGGGGAGAATGGAAGATTTGAAATTTTAAAATTCAAAATTAGATGCCTAAACAGTTGAAAGAGGGCAAATTAGTCATGTAAATTATATCCAGGGACTTCTGGCTGCAAACAGTCTAATTGGTTGGACCAGAGCCCTTAAAAAGAATTTGCTTGGACTGGAGGCTGTATAGATTCAATTCTATGGACCTTTCGCTAATTATCTCAAAATTTTAAGCCCTAGAACTCTTAGGAATTATAAGCACTTGAAGGATTTTCTATCATTCGTCATAAAGTTTGATGCACTAAAATGTGTAAAATGTTATAATTCTTCATTGGGGGTTTTACCGAAAAGGTCTCATAAGACTCGTTGTCGAGCAAAATGGCTTTGGAATATATGAAATGACCGTACTAGTCCTAGTGGCCCATTTCAATTCTTTCTTTTTTTTTGTTTCGCCGAGTGGCGATATCCCCACTCACCTGCATATACGAGCGGGGATATCCCTGCTCATTTTTTCTTCTTCTTCACAATTAAGAGGCACTATCCCCACCCACTCGTTCATTCTTCTTCTTCTTCTTCCTCCTCATCCTCCTTCCTCTAACTCCTTTCACCTCTACTAACTAATCAATTACCCCTTATATATATATTCAACTTTGATGGCATATGTGAGAGCCTGCTTCCACTGTAGTTTTATAGTGAAAGTGAAGTCTTCTTCACAATAAAGCATACCAAGGCAGTGACTGACATTGTCTGCAAACAAAAACTCTAATGGCCTAGGGTGGGTGGACTGCTTCTCATGCACTGAAGGGATACAGATATGTCAGCACTTAGTAGGAGATCTCAAGATAAGCACCCTAACAAGTGTGTCCGGTGACCTTCATTTTTTCATTGCTTTGTTGCATCTTTTACTAGTGTTCTGGCCATTGATTCTTGGGTATCCAAAGATCTTGATTGGAGGAAAAAGAAACCTGAACAATTAATTACATTGTGGCATACTGGGAAGGATTTTTGCTTGGATCTCTAAGGCTTCTGAATGGAGCTAAAAGAAACTAGAAGTTACAGAGTGACAATTAGGAAGGATTTCTGGTTCTCCATTGTTTGGGACGAATTTTTGGGTTTGCATTGTTCTCGCCTTTGAAATAAATGATCAAGGATGGGCAGTGCTTGACTTCCTATAAAAGTTGGATATAAGGGGTATTTGATTAGTTGGTGGAGTTGGAAGGAGTTGGAGGAAGGGGGAGGATGAAGAGGAAGAAGAATAATAAGCAAGTGAGTGGGGATATCGCCGCTTTGCGAAACAACAAAAAAAATGAATCGAAAAGGGCCACTAGGACTAGTACGGTCATTTTATATCTTCGAAAGCGATTTTGCTCTACAGCGAGTCTTTTGGGACTTTTTCGGTAAAATCCACTTCTTTTTTCTTTCTCTAGAGAGAGAGAGAGAGAGAAACGTAAAAGATAAAAAAAAAATCATAAATGGGTCAAACCTTCCACCCAAACCACCAATGTCAAAGTAGACACACAGGAAAACTAATAAACCATGCTGACTAATACAATACGAAAACAACCAAAACGCTAGAAAAAAATTGTATAACTGGTCACTACCTCTGCTGAATATTAAGATTCTATTTCATTTCTTGCATTGCAGGTCATTTTTTAAAAATCACCCTTTTTTTTTATTTTAACAGCTTATAAAAATTTGAAGCCCTAGAACTATGAGGAATTCAGTTACATCGAAAATAGGCCCAACATAAAAAAGGGATTTTCTATCATCACAAAGTTCACTTTATTGAATGTTTGTTAGAGCACTAAATGTTTAAAATGTCGCATTTATATTCCATATTTCATTTCTAGCATTGCAAGTTCAACAAAACAAAACACCAATCAATAGAACCCAACTCATTTCTTTAAATGAAACTGCAGTCTGTTTTGAAATGGATCAACCACAAATCACAAGAATTTCAAGCAATCTTTTCAATTCTCATCTCTTCCTCCAAAGAGAAAATCATGTCTTTACAGACTGTTTCATGTCATATTCGTAACAGTTGGAGCTGTTTCATGTCATATCACAACTATTGCTCAATCAGAGCACATGTGAGTTGATGCTTGCCATTTAACTGTAGGTTCATTCAAAAGTCACATAAAGAGATGCAACCATCACATTTGGTGAGATTCCTAACTTTTGTCCATGAAAATCAATTCGTCATCATCCATATAGCCACTAAGAAGATCGTAATTTCAAAGCTCGTGATAGTTCACAGGAAAGTGTCTTCACTGACCTTTGTTTCTCTTGATAAAAATTGCATCAGCATAATGCATGAACCAAGACAAACTCTCTTTTTATATTTGCATTTGTTATTTTTGTGGGTATAAATACAGGTCTAATGAGATGGTGCAATATGTGAGTAAAACTTTTAGGGCCCACTTGGATGTGTCAATCATGAAGTATAGAAGGATTGAAAGATTTTTTTGGAAGCTAACTATATGGTTAAAATCAGCCCTATCCAATCTTTATCTCAGTCATTGCAATGTGGATTGTTAAGGTCTAGTGAATGGTGCAGCATGTGAGAAGAGTTTATAGAGATCACCTGCATGTGTGCCTACCATTAATGAGGGGTGGGTGGAGGCGGGGTTTGAAAATTTTTCATTAGAATTTTGGATTAGTTATGTACAAAAAATCAACCCTATCCAATGTCATGTGATACGTAAAATAAGATAAATGAAATGATCTCAACAATTGCAAATGTGGATTGTTAAGATGAAGGGGTTAGGATGAGGTTAATTTTTTGCACATACCTATTTTTCATTAAGATCTTTCAATTTTCTCTACCCTTAATGATTAGCACACATCCAAATAAGCTATATAAACTTTGCTCACATACAGCAAGGTCTCACTAGTACATATGTATATCAGTATATCCCAATGATCGAATGTACTGAGGGTTTTTTTTTTTTTCCTTTTTTCCTGGTAAAAATGTACTAAGGTTGTTCTAAGAAGATAAGAGTACATCTCACACTGTAGTAATATTCTCACTTTCATGTTACAAAACATTTTTTGACAGTTAGCTCCATAATCAAGTTCACAACTTCAAAAGTTCTCACAGAGTTTTTATTAGGCAGGCATCATTCTTTTGAAACGAAGAAGATGGTGTACAAATCCACCACCACAACTAAACAAGTAGTAACTAACATTTGTCAAAAGTTGCAATTTCTTAAATTCTCACAACAACCTTTCACCCACCACTAGCTTTGTGCCACATTGCACCCACCACCAGAGTGTGGCCACATGCAAGTGGCTCTTCATTGACACACATGAATGCCACTTTGCGGCTAAAAGAGAGGATATGAACGACATGTGCATATATTCCCACCATATAAAAATTGTTTGTGGCACACCTCAGTAAGCGCGGCTAAAAGAGAGGATATGAACGACATGTGCATGTATTCCCACCATATAAAAATTGTTCGTGGCACACCTCAGTGGCTTACGCACCACATGATATGACCCACCACTTCAAATTCTCTGTACCCAACTTTCTACTCAATTTTAAGAGAAATGATGGATGGTTTCAGGGGAGACATCACAAGGAAAAGAATTGGAGTTATATGCATTACTTATAATATTATAATGTAGTGATGGTTAAGGATAGAGGGAACAGCAGAAGGGTTGGGGTTGCATGTATTACTTGCAATATTTTATGGTAATGGGACTTTCCTTTGGATAATTGGATTGATTATTGTGGCTCTAATGAGTCAAAACTCACTTCCACAAGACAGGTGCAATCACCTGATTTGTTGTTGAGTCGGTTTAGGTTTTACAATTTGGCCGAAATGAGTCATGTCACCTAATACGTGTCTGGATTGCCTGATTGTCTGCCACATGCTTTTTGTGAGTGGAATATGTGGAATTCTACTTTGGGGTCTGTTTATTGATAATCCAAACCATTCAAACTGATGTAATCTCAAGTCTTACTTTAATGGGGGTTTGTCCCGCTATACCAATCATATCATCAGTCATGTGCTCAGTCCTACCGTGGGTTCAACTCTCATTGAATTGAAATTTATTGGAATGGATGACATTCATTTTAAATGGTTTTGAATTGATTAACCCCTCATCCCACTCATCTGGAAGCATTTGGTAGATGCAGGGGATCTGAACTCACCCGATTTTATATTAGGTACATTAGCACAATATGCCCATGACTCGCATGTTGAGACCTAATTTTTCTAACGTCTTAGGTTAGGAAGTATTAGCCATACAAAATACAAGAGGGCTTTACCGAAAAGAAGCCATGTAACACAATTCTTAATCATCAAATCTAAGACGTCCAAATTGTTAAACAAGATAAAATTAGTTAACAACTAAGAATCATTGCTTTATACATCATGAGTAGAAATCTTACATAGCCAACAACTGGGGGAAAAAAATTTGTTATTTAGATCAGCAGCGTTCATTGATGATGAACAGGAAGATTGAGTGGTGGCCCAACCTTTCAAATTCTTGGACATGTGGGACCTGGGCATGCTTCTAGGAGGCCTTAGGACTAAATGGGCCCAGGTCCTTGTATAGTTACTTGTCACTTGTCAGGGACTGATTTGTTGAAACAGTAAAAAAACAGGGGGTTTTCTGCAATAGCAAGCAAATTACAGGTTATCTACAGTTTGTAACCTGACTGGCAGCCCAACCTGGCCCAGCTCAGAATTATCCAGGACCTTTCAGATTAGTGAATCTACCAAAAAAGTCCACTGATGGGAGGTTATTGGTCAAACCGACCCACCAAGGGCTCTGCCAAGCCTGCTTAATATTTTTGGTAGGCCCCACTGGTCCAGCTCGTGGCCCACGTGGGCCCCACAGCCATTACAGTTTATATGTCAATTTTGGTCCTGTGCATAATTAGATTTGAATATTTATTATTTCTTATCTTATTTAATTATGATTTAGGACTCTTACAAGTTGGGTCTTAGTAGAACTTTTAATATATTAGATAGATGACTGGTGCTAACTTGTTGTGTTATGTGTTTGATGATATTTTGAGATGTGTTTAAGGAATGGGTCACATACTATCCCTTCTTCTTTTTCCTCTTTTACATTTACAAACCTTCTTGTACAATGCTGTCTTGACAGCAATTCTTTACCATCTCTATTCAGAAAATTTAAAAACACATGGTTTTAAGCTTGCCAAAAAAGCCCCAAGAAAGGAGAAAGGGTTCATGGGTCACAATATTGTGAGTAAACAATAAGACCATGACCATCCGGCGACATTTATATATCTTTTGTCGTTAACTCGTAGAAATCAAGTTGTCTAAGAGAAGAAAGGCCTCTTACCCCAGTGGTGAGAGGCGTTAGTTCGTACGTAACTATCTAGGTTTGATCCCGAGCAGTCACCCTCTCTTAGCCAAGGGCTATACTACCTCATTCAAGGTCTCTTCTCTCAACCGAGGGCACCCTACTTCACCCAAGGTCTACTCTCCTCACCAGAGGGCTAGGAAATCCAGCCCCACTAAGCTGAGATACCAAAAAATAAAAGAGAAGAGTCAAAGAGGTACCATTCCATAAAATCCTTAATTTTATCTAAAGTTGAGACTTGACTTGCGGGCCAAGCTTGTGTGAGGACCCATGTCCATAAAATCCAAAAAATTTAACAAAACTTGTGCCTTAACTTACGGGCCAAGCCTTAACATCCAGCTTTGTCCTCTTATCTGCAGGGGAATTTTCTCCTCTGCCACCAAAAACTAACTTCATCAAGTCCCACATTTTATTCCACCAAAAGTCTTCATTCAATGGCCCACATGGAGGTGTAACGTAGAAGACAAATTTGACTTTCTTCTGTAGCACTTGACATGATCCCTTTTGGTATTTCAATGGCCTGGAAAATGACATCATATTCACATCACATCCATCCAACTAATCCAATGCGTTTAATACTCAATTCAACATTAAATTCTTGCAATAGATTCTTGATTAAATCTCATCTGCATAAATAGGTCATCAAAACAATGTTTCACCTCAAATCAAATCTTCATATATAGATGGAAAGCTTGATTGTGTGATCTATCCCACATTCCTCATTCTCTGGGTAAGCCATCAGAACTTATCATCCAGTTATACATTGAAGATTTTTGAGGCTTTGATGAATCACCATCACAGAATCATGATCATTAATTTAATAAAGAAGATTCTTAGATATGACACAAAGGATGTCTTAAGAGATGATTCTAAGATTTTCTACTAACCTCCTCTCTTTTTTTTTTCTGTACCAACAGGTCGTCATCTGCTATAATTGCCTGCCAAATGCCAAGACATCACACATGGATGAATTATTAATAGCAGGTCAAGTAACAGGTCAGTTTTCAGAAATAGTGAGAGATGTTGACCGAACAACAAGAACATGTCTCAATCTGGTAATGCCATTTTTAAAATGAAAAGGCTAGGAATTGAATTCCTGGTGCAGCAAGTGGCCTTTGTCAACAAGTTATGGAAGAATTAAAATTCAAAAGAAACGGATGCTTGTGGGTCTGCAGCTCTTCATCCATAAACAAGGTGCCCAACTCTACCTTGAAAGCAAACTCAAAAGACCATGTGCTTGAAGATTCATACATACTTTCATCATTGCAAGCAAAGTAATCACTTCCCACCTTATTACCCTTTCTTCCTCCAATGGAAGCCAATGCATCATTTTTCACATATGAGCAGCACAATAACAATAAATAAATAATAAACACATTAAAAAGGAAGGAAGAAAATGAAGAAGAAAAAGAAAGTCCTTGGTCATCATCTTCGTCATCATCGTCAACATCACCATAAATTATGAGGATTTACAAACAGATCAGACCCTTTTTATGACTACAAATGAATGGAATAGAATCTCCCTCTCCACCCTCCCCCTTTGTCCTACTTTATCTACACATGAATTTCCTGCCTCACCCAAAACAAATCATGAAAGAAGAAGAAAAATTACAAGCCAATATTACATACCAACATTACACTTCTGCCACTTACCCTCCTTGTCAAACCTGAAGCGGGACACGAGTCTTTATTGGCTTCAGCTTCAAGCCCATGCTTTCTGGTGTCAGAAGCTCCGGGGAGATACACGACGGGCTAAGTGGGCTCCGTGGACTACCGCTGAGACAGCAAGGCCGATAAAGCCCATACCCCATAAGGAAGTACTCCATGGGTATCAGCATCGCATGGGGCTGCTCTTCCGTCACCATTGATCCACATGCTTGAACCTGCAATCCACCAAATCCAACATCAAAGACATTCATTCAAATGTCTGACCATCTTTACCTGTTAAATGAAATGGATGGGCAGAATGTTTTATTATACCTCAACCAATGCACTGTATCTTCTATCCAGCTCAGTGGTCATGTGAATTGCTTCCGAATGGAAGGGAGAGTCCTCGCCAACGAAAATTAGAGTCCGGCATTGTAATTTCTTCAATCCATCAGTAATGTCATGTCTCCTGCACACTTGCCTAGCGCCATCAGTTTGCTCAGATGGCACACATTCACAATAAGAAAGGTAATAGTTCAGCTCAAAAAAAGCCAGCTTAAAGAACAAGGTCATACCCATTGATTGCTTGAAGAAATCTTGAAACATTTGTGCCCTGCCTCTCATCCAGCAACTGTAGTCAAAGGTAGCATCAAAATCAACAATGACTCATTTTCTCTGCAATATATCTCAATTACCAAGACAAGAAGACGTGTGGAGGTTACTGGAAAAAATCAAATCACTAACACTTCTGCAAGCTTGTACGATTTCCGACTCAGGAATCACGTCACTGCCCCGTACTTCCTGTCAATAAATGGTCAAAATACTTAAGCGAGTTCAACCAATTTCAGAGAAGTTGCACTACACCGGAGGTGAAGAACAAATACCTTGCTGAAGTACCGCTGAAGCAAGCAGTCCTTCATCAAACCACACATTCCATAGAAGTACAACAAATTTGACATAAACTGCAACACAGCCTTATTTACTAAAACGGACTCAATATATTTAGTCTTACAAACTGACTATTGGCATGGTTCGGAAACAAACCTTATTATACAACCATTCAGTCCAAGAGGGTGCTTTGCATAGAGGGGAAACAAGTATCAAGCCAATAACACGCTCCCTATATTTCGTCTGTGAACATGTGGAAGAAGAATCAAAACATAACCTTAGATGCGTTGCAGTTTTAAAACGATAAGCATGTTGCATTCTGACATATAAACATACAGCAAAAAGAGTAAGGATATAAGCCCCAGCAGTGACCCCCATGCACATAACTGCATCAAGCCTGGAAAATGAAGGAAAATAGCCATAAGAAACTAAAAGTTGGGATGAAATCAAAATGGCATGAAATGTTTGCAAAAAACGTCCAATTACACAAGTGGTTGTTAAAAAGTAAATAGATGTGCAAACAAACACCAAAATGGATGATCTGGAATGTGGCCAGCCAGACAGAACCATGGGGTGCCACCTTTCCACATCAGGCAAAACCATTTGGCTGTCTTACATATGGCTTAGCTTAATAAATAAAGTTAAATAAAATTAGTGGATATTTACCCAAAGTAATCAACAATATCAGCAACCTGGTCTGCTAGGTCATCAACTGAAGGCACTGGAATATCAGAAGAAATTGCAGCAGCTCCCAACTGCAAGGACACTTGAAAACAGCCAGATTACTTGAATAAAAATTTTGACGACAAAAATGTAAATTAGGAGAGAAAGAAGTTATCAAGCTTACATGATTACCGACCTGATGCCCTGGAGGACAGATATGATATATACAGAAATTATGAAGCAGCAGAGAAGAAGCTTCTGGGCAAAAGAACAATCCTTGGAAACATGACATATCTGTTCAAATATACAGATGTTAATAAACCAGGAAATATTTTGCAGTATTCAAGGGTTGAAGGGGAAGATCTTTATAGTTATTAAAAGGAAATTTTTATGGCAAAAAGAGCTTAAATCAGCAAAAAAAAAAAAAAAAAAAGTTGCTCCAGGTACCTCAATTATAAAAGTGAATGCAGCCTTAAAAGTAACATGAGAAAATTACAGTCAGTCAGTAACAGAGTACTCTCTAAAATGATGTCAATTAAGAATCTCAGAAGCTCAGTTCCATGAAAGCCTAATTCTAACAAAGAGAATTGAGCTTACGATTTAATGCTAGATCAGGATAAGTAACAAGCGCCGGTTTGTCCTGGTCACCAAGCACAGCGACGGAAACAGAACCACAGCTAGTGTGTATAAGATGTTCCTGCAGGCATATAAAAGGGAGGAATTTTGTCAAAGACATACATGTTTTAATATAAAATGGAAAATTTTCCAGAATGTTAATGAAATGGGTCATGCAACAATAATGAGCAATAAAACTAATTAAAGGTGATGTCTAACTGCACAAAGTGCACAAACTATGGGACAAAAATAACTGAATAAGAATGAAAATTGTAAAAGGGTACAAAAAATAGACATAAGAACTGCATCATCAGATTTGTTATTTGGCAGAATACTAGGAGAAAAGAACAAAGTATGCTCATTACAGTGTCCCAACTAAACATTTACATAAACCAGGTGAGTTTTAGAATAAATGAATAGCCAAATTGGAAAGGTAGTTTCATCCGTCCATTATGGAAAAAAAAAAAGATTGAGAAATGGCAAAAAATTAAGACTATTTGTAACTTTAAAAGAAAATAATTTATCTAGCCATAATTTTTTTAATTGGTAATCTGCCTAAGAAATTCAAACAAAGAGAAACTGTATAGCCCTCCCAAAAGACAAATAGCTAAGTGGTGTCCACAGAAACAGTCATGTTGCTCAAGCAAACAGAAATAGACTATGATTCCACAGAAAGATACAATTAAAAAAGGAACAAGGAAACATAACAACTGGGAAGCATTATTCAAGTATTCAAGAGCTTAAATAAAAGTAGATTCCAATCAGTCAGGGAAGTATATTCCATACTATGCATGGTAAAAAGTAAATGTGATGACAATGCAGAAGCTAAAGCCTGCAACAAAGAAATCTGGGAAAAGAGGGAAAAGAAGAAAGAAAATAAAAACACTACACAATCAATAAACTTTAAACTAGGTTCAAGCATCTTATAGTTCAAAACAAATAGATCAAAAAAAAAAAAAAAAAAAAAGCATTAGTCAACCTGAAAACAATCCTTAACAGTAAGGAACACAATACAAATAAAATCTTTCCTTGAATTCTGAAAAAGTGTTATACACCAAGAAGGATATAGTTCTCACTGTTTTCATCCGTGTTGAAAGCCAAAAATAATATCAAACAACACCTATCTCTAATTAAGAACATGGTAATACTGGGTCTTCTGGATGTGGAGAAATTAAGTGGACGAAAGTGTCAGACGTACAAATTTAAATTTTATCTCTCCATTTTCTCCTTCTCCGTGCAAAAAGTGAATGAAATATAATACAATGGAATTCAAGAACCTGTAAATTGGACAGGTTATAGGGAGGGGAAAAAAAACTTTCCCAATCCAAATGAATACTTGAAAATCATTCATGAGGTAATGAAAAGAACTCCAACTCGATGACCATAAAACCATCTCAAAAGACTCAGATCCAAGCCAAAAACCATATCCAAACCTTAACATTACAACACAAAGTCCAAAATATCAGATTCAAGCTTCTTTTTTTAAACAAAAAGATGAAATCTTTACTGAAAAGATAGTTCTGATTCCAATAATTCTTCCAAAACCCAAAGCTACAAAGGGGGAAAAACAACCTCTCTTATCGTTCAAATCCAAAATGCAAAGTCAAAACCCATTTGAGAATCGAAGTACATCGGACCTTCAAACACCCCCCAACACAAAAAATGAAAGAAAGATTGCAACTTTAGCATAAAAACAGAAACAACAAATGCAAGGAAGAAAACATATAGAAAAAACAGACACACCCAAAGCTACAATTCAAAAATCTCGCAGATTCGACAATCAAAAACAACAGATTCAACTCCAATTTCATAAAAAAATGGAAACCCAAAACCAATAGCATGATAGAAACTGAATTAGAGAGAGAAAAAAGAAAACAATGAAAAGTGAGACCTTTCCAGAGAGAGAGATGGTCTCAATGTCGATGGAAACGGAACCGCTCGAATCTCCCATAGCCGCCGCTTTGAGAGAACGAACGCTGGCTCGCTCTCTGCTTCTAGTTTCTACTCTAACTTCCGTTGAATTCCTTGGGACAAATTAGTAGGAGAAGACGAAGACGAAGAAGATTTTGAAGATTTTGAAGAGAAATTCTCGTATCTTGTTTGGCTTAAAAACGAAGCGATTCTCTCGGTTGGGAAAAGCCCCCGCCAAGTTAACTTAACCCGGGTTAAACCTAACTCCACTCCACCGACGCTTTTCTAACCACGGTTATCTCTCCCTCTCTCTCTCTCATCACTATAATAATTACTCCAATTGCTCTTTCTTCTCACATCACAATAGTTATTGGAAAAGTTTTGCTTGAAAATAATCAAGTTTTTAAATAGCATGAAAGTTTTAAAAATAAATAAAAAATACTGTTAGAACAATTTTCAAAGGTTTTCATCACTTTTTCCCATTCTTATTCCTATATATTTTTTATTTTATTTTAATGATATATTTTTCTTTCTCTATCCCCTTTTTTTTTTCTCACAAGTATTTTCGGCCTAATTGAGAACTGACTATTCCTCCACGCACCTGCACGAGAGAATGCAAGGTTTTTTTTTTTATATTATTATTAGAGGGTTCTTAACCCTTTGGGCTAGAGAATTCCGGTAAACTCCCCTATAACCCTAGTGTGGTAGTGCAATTTCGAACCTACAACATTCGGTGCAAACCGTGATCCTAGGCCAACTGAATTACCCTTGTAGTAAGAGAGCGCGAGTTTAAAACCGCAACATTCAGTTCTTAAGCTAGAGTCCTAGCCAACGACCCTATCTCTAAGGATTAATTGTAATAATATTTTTTTTAAATAGTAGAAGGTTCATTTTCAATAATATTAACAACTGAAGAATGCTGCAATATTGTGTTATAATTATGTCATAAGTATATTTTGGACATTATTCTTCAATATTGTGTTATAATTATGTCATAAGTATATTTTGGACATTAAGTCACATCATTGTATGTTCATTTGTACATACAATCTTCTCATGAGAACTTCTCCTGCCTACCACCGAATGGACTGGTTGGAATGAAGGGGTTATACGCATAAGATTAAACCCAT
Organism: Cinnamomum chago; assembly: GCA_038049695.1. Lineage (NCBI taxonomy): Eukaryota > Viridiplantae > Streptophyta > Magnoliopsida > Laurales > Lauraceae > Cinnamomum > Cinnamomum chago. The sequence continues at coordinate 14,337,746 of CP142451.1, forward strand.
TTTTGTCACATTTCCATCTTTTACCACTCTGAAAAGATTGCCTTCCACCCTAAATCAATTAAATATTTCATGATCTGTGTGTGGGGTCCAGCTGGGAACATGCACAGTAGGAATGATCCATGGTCCAAATCCAAACCTTCTATTTGGGCCCAAGTCTGAATATCTTTTCAACTCTGGATATGGAAAGGGATTCGGTATTCCTGGACATCAATTGATTTCCAGTTGACTTTCCATTTAGGATTATTTAAATCAATTGGGCAAGAAATGCTAAAGATTGCCTTCCATATGGGCATAATCTAGCCTATAAATGTTGCTTTTCATAAGAAATGATAGATTTGCTTTCCAATGATGGACCCTAGTTTTGTGGATATGTTTGACCCAAAAATATCAGCCTATTCATTTATATCACCAATGCACTGTTACATCTTATCAATGTGGGCCGATGCAAGTCTGTGCAGCCCATTATAGACTATTATTTCACCTTTTTATGCTCACAAGAAAACCACATGAAAGGCCTAATCCAATTGGATTAATGAAAACTCAATTGATTCATTGTAGTTTAGGGGGTTTCTTGTGTGTGTATGATTTGGATGAATCATAAAGTGGCCTCACTATGTTGTCCCTCACCATAATATAGTGAGGGATAGATGCACATGAATATTTCCCCATATATATATATATATATATATCAATTTTTCACCTAGCCTTCCTAGAGTATAGTGGAAAAGTACAGAAGAAAAAAAAAAGCAAAAAATTACGTATATTTTTATTTTGATTTAGAAAAGGCTCAGGATAGAGCTGTCTTTTTTTTTTTTTTAAATGATAACTTAGATTGATCAGAGTGCTGAACTTCTTGATTTGACGGATATTAAGGGCCTACTATTTGTTTCATGTTATTGAAGACAGGAATTTTAAGATCTCTATTTCTAAAAATGGTTAAAAATCAAGAAATATATGTGAGTTTCCAAAAACAAACTGACCATCAAATCTCCTCTCTAATGGAAACTGAATCAAATGAAAGAAGGCATAGGAATTTTAAGATCTCTATTTCTAAAAATGGTTAAAAATGAAGAAATATATGAGTTTCCAAAAAAAAAAAACTGACCATCAAATCTCCTCTCTAATAGGAACTGAATCAAATGAGAGGTGGGACACAAATACCCAGCCTGCACCCCAGAAATTCAAATCCTAGGAAGCAAGGGTTGCTTTACATGGCTAAATTATATCCTTCACCCCTCAATTCCTTACAAAGACGGAGCTCATTTAGCCAAGAATCCCTACGCATTCCATGCAAACAATCAGGCCCTAAAGAATAAGATATCTCAAATTGGTAGAACGATATGACAGAAAACATGCATGAAGCAGCAGCAACAAATGATAAATTTGTGACATAGGCAATTCTAAGTTTTAACAGTAGATATCCAAGATGAAGCACACTAGTAGTCATACCATAGAGAGGAAATAATACATAAAATAGAAATTTGGTGAAAGCCACTCTCTTCAAATTTATCAAAAATTAGCAAGTCAAAAATAGAATATATGGAGCAAAAGTGTTGCATCTTTAAGGGGCAGAGATACGCAGATCAAAACTAAAAATGACTAATACAGTTGTGATAGGTTCAGGCAAGTGCTAGACCAAACTAATGAGAAAGTTTATAATTCATGACACAGTCTGGCCATTTAGCTAATGGGAATGTTAATGCTATGGCCATTAGCTAATTAGTACACCAAAGTGTGAGTAAAAAAAAGTGAAAAATCACAATTTAATTTGACATCCATGGATACTGCACCAATCATTGTAAAATGGAATGTTAAAAGTAATACGCAGTCTAACAGATGGCATGAAGTCAGGCTTGTTGCAACGGAAGAAATCCTAGATGGTTACATCCAAGATGAAACAAAGGATAGTCAGCATCTGTCCTATAGAAGAGTCAGATTCTGGGGATGATCAGCTACAAATTAGACACCAAAAAACTAATCTTTAAAAGTAGGAAGGTAAAATATCCTACACCATCAAATCAGTATTACAGTCGATAAAGCTAACTAGTAGATTCATAAATTACTCTTTCAAGGGATTAGCAAAATGGGACAAGGCCCTAATTCTACAGTTTGGCATCTCAGGTGAACGTTTACCCAGGATACCCAAAGTGTGACATTATGCTAGAAACAGCCGCATTTTTCTTCATATTATGAATTGGCTTACAAGTTACAACCTCTTGACAAAAGACTCCTAGTCTAGCTTGGACCAAATCCAGTGGACTAAAATGTAGTGTTTGTGACTATGGAAATCCATGCTTTTGACATCAACAATCCCTTCCCATCCAGTTATATACCTCATTGCTCCATTTCTTCCACATCGTCATCAGATGATGGATTTTCTACCTCGCAACCACTACTCATGTCATCAGCACTAGAAAGAACAGGACTCTCTTTTGCAGTACTATCATACTTGTATCTCTGGAGTTTGAATTGCTCCTCTCCTTCTCCCCTTCTCTCTTTGCGTTTTCTTCTTGCGCTCTTTGATGTGAATTTCATAGTTTGGGCAGCAGATATGAAGGCAGCATCCATGTATTGTATTGGTTGATCATCCTCCATTATCTTCTCGGTCTGTTGCCCCACTTTATCAATAACAAAGAAATCATCATTTGCTATCCTCCTGCTGCTTGGCTTAAATACTGAGCGCTCATAGTTCTCACTTGAGTCATCGAATACCAATTTATTACGGAACTTTGATATGCCATTTCCAAACACACTAAGCCCTTTGTCTTCAAGATTTAGAAGCCATTCTGGAACATCACAAAGACAAAAGATTTCTTAGAAAACCCAACCAGGCAAAATGAACCACAAGATATAACAATATGCCAATAACAAAACAAAAGTTGAAGTTACATTTTCCTTGAATCCAAGGATATTGCAATTGTGTTGCCCCAGCTTTGGGTATGTAAAAGTAAGACCCCATGCTTTGGGGATCCAAATCATTGATATCACCGGTGCCACAATAGATGGATAATGTACCATAAATGTCTCAATGGTTTGGATCATTGATATCCAAACCCTTTAATTGATGACTTGCTAGATAGTTTACACGGAAACACAGCAACAGACTTCATTTGCCAAAAAAGACAATATATTGGATCATTAATATTTTCAATCTGAGCTCAGTGCTGAATTGATGTTGTTAGGACTGAATTGTACAGACTGGAATCCTATATTGTAATGGGGCACATATTCCTTGAACTCTTATATACTTGCTTCCTTTAGGGCTTGTTTGCTTTGTGTGATGAATACATAGGAATTGTAAGATTTCTATTTCCAAAAGTGGTTAAAATTCAAAAAACAAAAGTAAATTTCCAAAAATGACCATCAAATTATATCCCCTTTAATGGAAAATCAATCAATGGGAGATGGGAAACAAATACTCAGCCATCAAAGCCCATCACCCTAGTAATTCAAATCCTAAGAAAGTAAGGGTTGCATCTATATCTCTACCTTGGAACCGGATCCCCTGTTTGGTCCAAACTGGGGCCTCCACGTGGGGGCAGAAGGGGGGCGGGGAAAAGAAAAAGTCAGTCTCTCTTTCCTCCACCCCCCTTCCGCCCCCCCCATGTGGAGACCCCTGTTTGGACCAAACAGGGGATCCTTATCCCTCTACCTTATCCTTCAGGCCCCACCTTTTATAATCCTTGTTGGATCCCATTTAACCATAAATTCCTATGTTTTCAATTCCCATGCAAACAAACAAACCCTTATTTATTTTTTGTTAATCAATAAAAAGAAAAGGAAAGGAAAAAAAAATCAATATTTTCAGTGTGGTTAATTTTTGGTCTATCTACGACCTTGGTCACAGAATCATGAACTAACGAGAAAACTCAATGCCCTGAGGATATGCATATTTATGATCTGAAGATGATTCCTCATAAGGACATTGAAACTTACTGAGAAGGGCTTGAGGTGTAGAAACAAGTGGTACACTGGACTTCTCCATGCCTGCCTGACTAGCGACCCATTTAATTAGTTCAGAGGGCAGTTGTGATCCAGAGAAAGCATTTGTATATGAAATAGCTTTAGTATGATCCCCCCTTGTCCTGGACCAACACAGTGATATTTCAGCACCAGATAGAGAGATACAACCATCTGCTTCCAACAATTACTGAATATTTCAGTTACCTGGCACCTCGAATGGCTTCATGGGCAGCAATCAACCTTGTAATGGCAAGACTTTTCATGTGACCATCATACTGTTCAACTGCCATTTTGGGACTGAGGAAAGAATAATCCACCAATGTCACAGCATCATAGAGCACTTCACGTAAAAATGCTTCATCTTCAGAACTCTGGAATCAGGACAATTTTTAGGAACATACTGGTGAAAGATTAGTAAAACTAGAAAACCCAACATTTTAAAAGGGGATTTCTGTCTCCTGTCTCTCCTCCCAAAAAAAAAGGAACAAGAAGGAAAAAAAAAAAAAAAAACCATGACTGGGATGCATCCAAGTGATAATTCCCATTTTACAAACAGCTATAAGTTGATTACAGCATTCTAGTCAGTACTAACCAATAGGGAGGTAACTGGCAAAGCTGGCTCCAGCAGCAGCCTGAGAAGCATCCCTGGTTAACACCAACAAGAAAATAACAGAAGTTTATGAGCATTTTCAACAGGGAAAAAAGGAGAAACCATATGAAGCTTGTTAGTGCTTAAAAAGCACATAACTAATTATATAAATAAATAAATAAACAAAAACTTGGTGCATCTTATGTGGTTTTACTTAATTGATCATAGAATCTTTCTTGAATGTGCATAGGAAATGGAAAATACATGCATCTTTCAGATGATAAATATGAGAAGAATGGGATTAAAACAAATGGACAAAACTGTAAGTCATACATTAAAAAATAGGGATTTTTACGAAAAAATCAAGTTATAATTAAACGATTTTATGAAGAAAAATCATAAAATGACGAGATAATTGTTCATACATGTTTTTTGACGAAATTACCCTAGTTGATGATATCATCAATCCGATATCGTCAACTTAGTTGATGATATGGTCAACCCCCTACAACTTTTCTTCTTCTTTTTAAACTTCTACTTCGATGGTTTCCATACCTAATTGTCTAAGTTCGGAGGGGATGATACTGAAATTTGTCAAAAGATATATATCCATTTCAAATCAATGAAGAAAAATCGAAAGGAGGTGATGAATGCATAAAAGAAGGGTTTGACAAGTCTTTCACAAATCACATAATGAAGTGTATTCAATCCATTCACTATCAAATCCATTCTTAAAGCTGGTTCAAAGATTCCGGATTAAGGGAACAAAAGACGCTCTTGAGATCTAAAATTCCACACAGCTAATACAATACCTAGGTGAAAACCTCACATTCAGTATGCAAATATTGCCCAACATGGCTCCCTACATGTTGCTCACAAATATCAAAACCTACGAAATCTCCCAAAACAAATGGCTTCAAACTCTTAATGTTCACAAAAGCATATCCAAATTCATCCCCTCCAACCTCACTTCGAGAGAAAATCCTCATTTAGGCATTTCACCGAACACCTTGCACTCCAAATTCAAACTAACAAAACTCATGCGAAGGAGGCAACAAATGTGTAGAAACTAAGCATGTGACCCACACAGCTAAGGAAGATTGCCAAGACTACTTAAAGATCACTAGGACACAAAATGCAATGATTCTCACAATTTTTCCATCATTAGGTAGAAGAAGATAGAGCATAATACTGTTTTTTGCCATGAAAGTTGATGATATTGTCAACTGAGTTGATGTTATCGTCTACAGGGTGATTTCGTCCAAAAAAATGTACGAACAATTATCTCGACATTTTATAGTTTTTCTTCATAAAATCGTTTAATTAAGGTTTCGCTTGATTCTTTCGTAAAAATCCCTAATATATATATATATGTATATTATGAGATTAATATTCAGAATACTCTTACTAAAGCAATCATGGTAATGATGCAATAATATCCTTTTCATCAATAAAGAATATGTGCACAATTTGCATCATCATCATCACATTCAATTATCCAACCAAAAAAAAAAAAAACTCATTACTCATTCATCAAATTATCAAATACCAAAAACAATTACATAAAACATACATCTAATCACATGTTTTCCTAATCACGATCATCTGGACTGGACTATCATATGTTCTATTTTGATTTTAAATATGGGGAATATGCTATTTCCACTTGTGGGCAGAAAGATCCTAATGGCGAATGGAACAGATCACACCGACAAAATCAAGCTTTCGACAATCCTCCCCACAATGGCTTGCAAGGTTAAAAATATATATCATCATCAATATGAACTGTCCATGCTCCCTAGTGTAGAAAGTAGAGATTTGCACGTTAATGTGATTTAATCATCATAGATGTGGACTATCGAAACCATAGAGATTTGAGAATTCACGCATAGAAATGAAAACATGTGATTTTGGTAGAATGATTGATTGTACCATTTACTTTAATAATGCTTATTGATTGTACCAGTTACTTTATTAATGCTTATAGCAAACTACACCAACTTGCCTCCAAAAACCAGTCCTCTTCAAATACCTGCCCATCTTCTACCCTTAACACCAATCTTTAATCCATATAACATCATTGATATAAGGACAAAGTTATATTTTTGTTCAGTAGAACATCTCGTCGATGTTAGGAAAAATTATAATAAAGGATCATTTGGATCACAAAATGAGAAAGAGTAAATGAAAGTGCAATGGTTGATAGTTGATACCATGGAAAACGAAGGAGTGTCGTCCGTCCTACAGAATTTTGAAAAATGGAAACAGTAAGAACCCAATCCTGAAAACCCATATGATATTGATTTGCCACTGTAGGATTTATCGCGAGTGGATCCCATCCTTTTGGACAATTTTCACTCAATAATTATTAGATTAACTGTGTATTTATTTGTGATGTAAAATTGTTAAATTTGAATGATGACCATGTATCATCATCATGCCCATGCATCATTATTTAACTACGTCTAGTGGTAGGGCCCATAGAATAATATATGCATGCATTCTAGGTGGGGCCTAGTGTATTAAAACTAGAATTGTAAGAGGAATCCTAGTGCAGTTAAATTTAAATAATGGGCCAAAGTTATATTAATAGCCAATATAGAATTTGTGGGTTGAGATGTATTTATACATTACGTGGACCTGCGAGGGGGCCCACATGATGTTGCTCAACCCAAAATGGTTGCTCGTTTATTGTGAATGATCGCGTTGAATTCAATGGCCCACTCAAAGATATGTAAGTTCTTCCGTGCATGCATTATTTTATACAACATGTAACGCATGCTGTGATGTACATCTTCACATATGGGTCTTGTTTACACATGTAGCTATCACACCACACTTTCTATAGAATTTAAATCTGCTGCAGAATTGAAATATGAGCATGCATGTGAGGCATGTGGGAAGTTGGTAAACAATCATGGCATTGGAAGTACAATATCACATATAAAATAAATAAATAAATTGGAAGTCTCATATTGTCACTAGAATCCATGCATCATTAGACTTCCTGTAGAAGAGACCAAACCCCTTTTTAAGTTAAGACCCCACAACCCTATGCTTTGCTCATCTTTTTAAATCTCTCTCTCCACTCTCTAAATTAAGTAAAAGACCTACTAAGTGAGGAGTCCTGATTCAAGTAGGGCTGTGAAACACTAATGGCTATATAAGCAATATGAGGTTGCCACCCAACCAAAACGTCTCAAGGTTGCACATGAGAGAGAGAGAGAGAGAGGATCGACTATTGGTTGGGACTTGGCATCTCTCTTCAACTGCATCTTCTCCATTAGAGTCATCATTGACTATTGGTTGGGACTTGGCATCTCTCTTCGACTGCATCTTCTCCATTAGAGTCATCATCTACAGCACGATTTAGAGATCTTGATCATCTTTTGAGGCAAGTACCCCTACTATATTACCATAGTATTAGAGTTTTCCATTCCTTGGTTTCCAACATGCTAGACTATGGGTTTATATGTATGTGTTTTTAAGAGTTCAATCCTAGCATCTTAGCATATTTAGGGACTTCGACTTACCTTTTGAATGTATTAGATTATGTATAATTCTATCCATCAACCTTCGTTGGTGATTTTGAGCCCTATGATCATGTTTATGCTAACTTTGATGTCCCACATGTATTCTTGTCTTCCTAACTTGTTCAATACTTTTATATGATGCACACACTCTGATTCGATGTGGTTGTGGTGTGATGCCGTGATGGTTGTGTGCATTATGAGATTGTTGTTTATGTTTACGTGTAATTTCGAAACTATGCAGTTTGGCAGAAACTTGTAAGCCCTTTTTCATCAGTCAAACGATCTAGGAGTTGCGATCCAGCTATACTATTACGTTCGTCTTGTCGAGTACTACAAAATCAACGGATAGATCGCCTGATTTCGAGTTCAGATGACTGACTCATGAGTCATGACTCATACAAGTTAAAAGGGGCAAATCTGTCCAACTGCAGGGGATCCGCATTTCACTTTACTTCACTGTGCAGTAAAAGCAGGTTACTAGGTGAATTTGACTGAGATCCTTTGCACTAAAATATTAGACATCTGAACCTTTCTACTGAATCTGGAACCATCTTGATCGCAATCACATTGGACTTTTAGTGTATTTTCTAAGTCAACCCATGTGCATAGGAAAACCGCAGTATTTCTTGCATGTGTCTATATGGCCTTATCTTGATTTCCACTTGTGATCTGATGTATCTAAAACCTTGCTAGAACCTAGGGCCTATATTATTAATGTGTTTATGATATTCTAAACCGTGTGGATGATAGGATGAGATCCCAGTAATAATGCTCATGTAACAAGTAATGCTTTGTGCTATGTAAACCATGTCCTATATTGTACATTGTTATGTGCTACTTTCATTGACCTCTAAGGTATTATCTGAAGTATGGGCAATTCATTGTGGGGGAACTCACACATGGTTTTTGGCCCCTATGGGAATGACATTGGGATTGAGAATCCATTTGTCTGATATTACTAGTCTACAGCTAGCTCACTGAGTTCGTGATGTAACTTAAGTTACTGATATGGGCTTGCCATAGGTAATGTTGGCTTCGTGCCAGTTTCATGTGATAAATATATATATATATAGAGAGAGAGAGAGAGAGAGAAATTCTCAAAAACTCCCCACTTTATAAAGCCCCTTTTCCCGCCCCTCTTATTTTTGGTCATGGGGGCCATGTTGAGTCAATCTAATATTTTCACACACACTATCCCCGCATGAATAGTCACAAGTCCAAGTTTGACACTCATCCAACTTTTCATCACCGTTGGATTGAAATCATGATAAAATGATGCCTCTCAACAATTAAATCTTAGGGACATGGATCAAAAGGTTATGATGATCTTATGGACTCAAGATTTTGCATATAGGTAGACCTCATATGGATCTTTCCATCCAATGGACTTCCATGATCATCATGTCAGTGGGCCCAACTAGGAGGAGCGTTTTCTCTTAAAAAATGCTCGGGCGTTGTGTAGCGCTCTCCTATATATAATTGTACTTGATCTAGGCTCGCTAGAGAGTACACAACTTTGTGCTTTTCATGTTACTGAGGATATGCCTTATCTTAGGATGTGTTTAAAAAGCTTCTATATTTATGCCGTGTTTAGTGTTAACCAAAGTTACCATAGTCTGAATTATTTGCCTTAATCTTGCCTTAGTACGATGAATCAACCAACTGCATTAATTTTGCAAGCCATACTCATGCATAGTATTTCATTTTGCTTTCAATTGGTTGATAACCTTGTTTGCTATGGTTTTATGGTTCAGTTACGTGTGGAGCTTCGCACTCACCTGCTTGTTGTTCTCGTTGTTTTATTTCCAGATTCCGAGGTGGAACATCAAACTGAGGAGCAGTAGCTTTTGTGGGAATGAGCAAAAACCCGAGTGTCGACTTTAGTTTAGGACTTTTGTTTAGACGGGAATTATTTATTTCATTGCTTAGTTATTTATTCATTTTGTTGGACATGTTTAGGTCCATAGTTTTGTAGTAGATTTTAGTTTTGATTATTGACTTAGATTTCCTACTTAATAATATTGATAGACTTAATGACTTTGATTATCATGATGTGAATGATAATGTGATTCCACTGTGTGATTTGATCATGGATGTGTTAAGTGGGACCGTCGCGAATCGAAATCCGAGGGTCACCTGACAGAAACACATGCTTTTTGCCCCTGACAAATTCTTGACAAGAAATGAAAATTGATAAACCAAAAGCACAAAATTTCTGAAAATGACAATTTCTATATTGACATATAATTCCGGTCTGCCAAAAAGCTCCCAAAGTCCAAACGTTTAATCCTCAGAAAGAGATTAGTTAGCCAAGGAAGTGTTTCTTATGAAGAAATGAATAATTCACCCGATATTATAACATTCTTTAGGTCATGACTTCCAGAAAGAGTCATATCATTGGATTGATTGTCTCCATTTAATAGAAAAGATCTAGATGCCTCTCAAAACTCTAATCTCCTCCGAGAGCAATCCAGATAAGTTAATAGGAACACCTCGCCTAGGCTGAGAAGATAGGAATGAATCCAGTGGATCCACAGACATGGATTCTGACAGGAATGCAGGAAGCCCTGGCTCCCCTATATGAATAATAAGGATATTATTCAACATTAGATTTCTCTACTAGCCTAAGCTCTATCTTGAGAGTGAAATCTATCTAGAATAATTGGTTAAGTACCAATCTAATTTTATATCATAGTTGTCAGTTCCGGTCCGGTCCCCGTTCCTGTTTGACCCTCCACTAGAACATTTCAGCCTGTCAACCAATTCCAATATTCTGTTCCGTGAAAACGTGATTGAAATATGATAAAAAAAAAAAATGTATATATATATATACATATATATAAAAGCGTACTTAAAATTGAAAAAATAGTCGAAAGCTAAAATAATACTAAAAATGCATACTTACATCACTTAAATTAAACTATACTTCACAATTAACCATTTTCTAGTTTTCTCTACATATGAATGGAAGTACGAAACATATGCCGAAATGGGGCAGAATTGAACCGGAATTGGGACCGGAATGGACCAGAACAACAGGAACAGACCAAAATTAGGCCTGAAAACTTTTCAGGGGGCATTCCATTCCACCCCAGGCCAATTCTGAAACGTTCCTACCAATTCCAGCCAAAATGGAAAGGAATTGACAACTATCTTTTATATACAACTAAGTAGTATTGTAGAAGCCCTTGCTACAGATTTTAGAAGAGAGTAATGTACTAATGTGTGACTACAAAAGAAAAGGGCAAGAATCAGAGTACGCAACTGTAGTTTAGCTGGTTAGGGACATCAAATGCCCCCTCAGGAAGCAAAGTGTGTGTGTGTGTGTGTGCTTGAGACCTGCCTAGCGAAGAAAAGGCTAGAATAGGGTTACTCCACTCAATTTAGTTAAATAAGTTACCAAATCTATGTAGTTTTTTATGAAGATGCAAAAAATGATGTACTTGAGCTTATTTATAGGTTCTAAGAGACTTACACTTTTATCAAGGAAGAAAAAGAACCAAGAGGAGGCATCACTTCATAAATTACAAGTAGCAACATTCCCATCAAGCATTCACATAATCACATTTCTTCATGACTTAGACCCTATGGTCATTTGGACCTTATCATTTATGTTTTGGGCACCTCTACATATCATAAAATGTTAGGAAGCTTGGAGATACATCAAAAGACTCAATATTGTGACTCAATACAACCCTCATGGACCCCATGTGTCATTCGCTGGTGCAGATATGAGAGATGGAATAAATTGAAGGACCCAGTAAGGGCTGATCTATGATGGGTTTATATACTGCAAATTTTATCAGCCAAGGAAAGAGGGGGGAAAAAGGCCTTCCATATGCTACTCAAGTGGAAGGAGGAACCACATAATGGCAAGCCCATATTGGGTCCTCGCCACTGTCACAAAATTTGGTTCGTTTCGGCCAAACTTTCCAAATAATTCAGTTCGTTCTACCGAAACAAATTCATCGTTCGATTCGGTCCAAATTTCATAATTTTGGCCTTTTCATCCAATTATTCGTCCCAACATGTAGGTTGCCTTTAAAATAGGAAAAAATAAAAATTGAGGGGGCTACACATAATTTTTAACTTAAAAGTAAAAGTCAAAGTCAAAGTCAAAAAACCTTTTTAGCCTTTTAGTTTAGAGAAATTCGTAGGCTCCACTGTGGAGCGCATCTATTAAAAATCTATATAACTATATGGGCCCTAATCAAATTTTATTCAAATAAAATACATTTTGATATGAATACGCTAGACAAGTTTCACTCTAATATAAAATAGCCCATCAAATATAATTTGACATATTGCATTGATTTAGTAGAATAAATTAAATGTATCATATACTATTTTTACATTTCAATATATATAATATTTTTTTATGAAATATTTCACCGAAATTTCCAAATAGGCAAAAATATTTCATTTGAAGGCCAAACCGAAATGGCGTCCAAACCGAAATGCACAACTATAGTTCTCACATTTCATTTCCCTTCCCATATAAACATGTCCCTGTTTGCAATCAGCATATCCAATTGCTGCTATCCATGACTTCTTATGTTGTTTTGCTTCCAAATAATTACTAGGATCCAACAATGTTTCAGAAAAACAATGGTCACGGTTGGCGTCTCCATAACACACCACTGTCAGAGAGACCATAAAACAGCAGTATATAGTATGTAATCACATCAAAATCTTTCAACAGCTTGCATGTTTAACGAAACCAAAATACAATTCATGGAGCAGCAGAAGATGAATAGGTAGACACCTCATTGGCAAAACCGAAACATTGCTATGACTACAAGCAAAGGAAGGAATCCAGAGGCAATACATATATACAATTGTATGTGCATTTAAAAGACAGGGTTCCAAAAGCACGGCAACTTTCTGCTGAACCGCGAGCAATGTTAGCATTAGACTAAGCTAATGCCAGGAAAAGTCAGATCTCAAGCAATCAAATTCGCTAGAGGAAGACCAATAAGAGAAATTAACTTGACCCACAAAGCATCGAACAAAGTTAGTAAATAACACAAGAAAATCTAAATCCATACCAAAGAAGACACAGTTCCGAAACCCTGTTATTGAACCCACTGCCCAAATCTTCAGCTCTTTCTGCAACTCAGACTTCAAAACCCCTGCACCTGCACGAATCTTCAAACACGACCTCAGCAAGAAAGCCTCAACAATAACAACCCCAGCCAAATACCCAATTCCACATCCTTCCTCCCAAAACCCATTCCGAATTTCATCGCTAACAAGCGGAAAAAACACTCTCAAACCTTCTCCAACTTCCCATTTCTCCTCCACTCGATTGACCACCCAGACGTGAATCAAATCACCAAAAGAAGGAAGCAACCCAGCTGAAAACCCGCCCCCATTTCCACCACTCTTGTCACCAACATTACTACTACATATTCCTACATACCCAAGAATCCCTTCCACCAAACACTCAATCTCCCTCCTCAGCTTCTTTCCCAACTTGGCCGATTTATCGGCGGAGGAGAAGAATTCAATTACAGAACTATGAAGCTTGAAGAGAACTGGCGCTAGGAGGGCAATGCTCTTCAAGCCATCCAACGAAGCAGAGCAAGAAACGAGATGCTGAAAGAGACCCTTAGCTATCAAAACCCTATTCAAAACGTCATCTTTGGAGGAATCGCTTCCATGGAAGCTCACAGCAGAGTAGAACCAGATGATTTCGAGAGGTGGGTCTGCTCTAGAGTGCAGTAATCGGAAGAAAATCGATCTGAAACCCGAGAAATCTCCAATGCCCTTGGAGAATTCCTGCAGGAAGCGGTCTATGGATTCTTTCAAGAGGGTTTCGTGGTTTTCAACGAATTGGTGCGGGAGATTTGGGGGATTTGGTTGGAGAGGGGATTCGAGAAGAACTCCGTCCATGTCGAGAGCTGTAAATCGATCGAAGCCGATGTATGTGCAAGATCAGAGAGAGAGAGAGAGAAACCCTAGAAGCACAAACCCTAGAAGCAAAAACCCTAGTGTTTTGATCGTTGTGGGAAATGGGTTTTTGGGAAAAGTTAGGGTTTTGCAAACGGGGGGTTTTGAATTTGGAGCTGAGAGGGGAGCCTCTATCTTGCGCAGTGGGTTCTTCTATCGTGCGCAGGTGGGTGTGACTGGGATAACGTTCTCTATCTTGCGCGCCGCGTGTTTCCGGGCGCAACGGATCCGCTATTCGGATTTAGTAAACGGATCCGCTGCCGCCCGAGACGAGACGAGACATTCGCGCGAGTGAGTACGCACGTCTGGGTCGTTCATCTTGTGGGGCCAGCAAGTGATGTACTGCTGTAAAGATCTGATCCGTCAATTCATTTAGTGGGACTGCACATGTGAATTTTGTAGGGTATTTAACCATCAATTTACCGGCCTACTTGTAACTAAAGAATATGTTATTTGATGGTTATTGAAATTCACATTTGCTCTTCATTTGTAATCACTTCATCTATTTCATTCAAACTTTCATGTATCCCCGAATCGTATCCAAACAGGAGTAGGTCCCATTATAAAACTCGGCCTTTAATAATAATAAAAAGTGATAATGAATGACACATAAGATTCTACTAATTTTAATTTTTTTATAACAAGGCCTATCTTACAATAAGGCAAACTCCTTTTTGTGAAATGAAGTACACCAAATTAGGATGATTTTCTCCTACGCTTCGGTATAATGATATTATCTCTCATTTTCTTTCACATTAAGATGAATTTCTATCATTTATTTTCTTTACGTTGTTTGTAGCATTCCCCAAGTTGTTGGGTTTTTTTTGTTGCTCGCTTTGTTTTGTTATTGCAATTTGCGTTCACAACAGTTGAAAACAGGTTCCACTCACATTTGTGTCCGTTTCTTTAATTTATTTATTAATATATCAAACCTTACCTTGCAAAAGAAGAGGTTAGTGATATTATGATATATGTACTTGATATAATATTCTCGATGATAATATCACGATGTTTTAAAAATATTGTCAAAAAATGGTAAAAGATCATAAAAGAAATTGTAAAAGTAGTATTCCCAAAACCATAATTTCTTGCGATATTTGTGGAGTTTAAGCATTCCACAACATCACTCGTTTAGCAGAACAGTATAAGAGAACTTTGCAAGTTTAAAATGTGACAAAATGTATGCATGGTCATCTTAATTATGATGGCATTGATATGTTTCACATGAAAACACATGTAAGAATAGGTTATTAACCATCAAATCTTGCTCATTGAGACTGACATTTCTATCATCTACCGTTGAATCATCCTTGACCACTTAATCTATGGCCCTCGGATTTAATGTTTTCAAAACCATCTATTACTGTTTACATGCGTTTATCTTTTTTTTGGGTCATCTTATCCATTTCCAATCAAATTACCTACGTTGCGAATATTATTATACCTTGATCGAATTACCACATCTAAATCTGACGTTCACTCAACCATTGATGTAAAAGTAAAGAAAAGAAAAGAACTAAAGCCCCACAAATTAAGAAATTTGGATTATCTAATAAAGATTTGAAGTTTTTTTGCACCTGTTATTGACATCTTTCCATGCTCCTCACGATTGAAATAACTCTTATGTCATCCAATGTGTGACTGGATGACTATGAGCACCCTGATTTGGGGCCCACTTGGGATTGGGACTTGGGGGGGATCGAAAGATCTCCCTGGGCCCTCTTTTTTATAAAAATTAGCCCTAACCGATCATCCCATCATCTTCATCTAGGTCCCATAAATTTAACAATGTGTAGTCCATTTGGATTGGTGTGCAGGTCAATCCAACAATCCAATCCATTCGTATGGATACAAACCCATGGGACGTGTAAAATTCATGGGGTTATGTATGTGATCCAGTCAGATGGACCATTAGGTGGGCCCCACTATGGATGCTCACTTTGCACGCAATGTGCACGTGATTATATATATATATATATATATATATATATATTGGGTCAACTCTCCTAAGTTGCAGCTTAACTTATCATAAGCTGCAATCCCACAAATCAAAGTCGATTATGATATTTTTTACATGATGATGGTATCCAAAATCAAGATAGATTCAATCAAAACTGGATTTTTCAGTTCCATCTTGCAAAAAACATATATAATTAACTTTAATTTGTGGGACCAGCCATCTTTCAGTTTGGTATAAGTTAAGTTGCAGCTTGGGAGAGCCATGCTATATATATATATATATATATATATATATATGCGCGCGCATGATTAGGTGCAGACAGGGACTGAAGGGTTTCGGAGATCTAGGTAGGGCCCTTCTCTCTACAAGTAAATGAACCACATCCTATCAATTTAAATCTATCATCTAGGGCCCACACAATTCAGTCCATTCAAATGGATACACAATCAATCAAATGGTCCAGTCCATTCAAATGTGTGTAAATCCAAGGGGCATGTGTTTGGTCTAGTTGGATAGACCATCGAGTGGGCCCCGTTATGGATGCACACTTTGCACGAGATTTGCATAGGATAACCTCTATATATATACCATGAGATATAAGGTGGGGGCCCTCACATTTAAGTTGTTGGCATTGGATATGGATGGAGGGCCCCGACCTTATCTCTCATGGTAAGGTGAAGGCATCTCTCATAGGAGCATCTCCATATATATATATATATATATATATATTGTTGCAACATGTTATGTTTTCTCCCCCATTCATATTAGGTTGATGGGTCGCACACCTAGCACACATGTTTTGGCCTTATGCGTGCATAACTAAAAATAGGTGACCTAACAGCCACTGCCCGACTAGACATACCAATAGTCACCAGATTAATATGGGCTACTGGGGAGTGGGCAATGATCTTCTTAAGATCGATCTGTCTTGAAGTGATCGAGGGAGTATATATTATAGCAATCACGCTTGGGGTATAAATAAAAGGAGTGGAATGAAGCGTCGCTTCGGAGGACTAGAGTGTTACTGCTAGAGGGCACTTGGACAGAGTCAAGTGTTGGAAGGCTCACTCTGCTAGGTTGGCTGGCTAGCTTGCTACTTCGACTAGAGCACATAAATAAGGCCAATTAAGCAACGTTAATGGACTGTATAACCCCTATTATAGATGGCTTTCCAAGGCTTCTTTTTGGATCTAATAGTCCATAGAAATTCACTCATAACAGATCGATCTTAAGAAGATCATTGCCCACTCCCTAGTAGCCCATATTAATCTGGTGACTATTGGTATGTCTAGTCGGGAGACGGCGGTTAGGTCACCTATTTTTAGTTATGCACACACAAGGCCAAAACATGTGTGCCGGGCGTGTGACCCATCAACCTACTAGTAATGGGGGAGAAAACACAGCATGTCGCAACAATATGTATATATATATGCTCCTATGAGAGATGCTCTCACCTTATTATGAGAGATAAGGTCGGGGGCCCTCACATCTATATTCAATGCTAAGAACTTAAATATGTATATATATAAATTATATATATAGCAAGGCTCTCCTAAGCTCAAGCTTAGGTTAAAATCTTATAAGCTCATACTTGTGGGGCCTACTTTTAATCTATCCAAATGGACCAAACTCATAACTAGGGTTGTAAACGGGTCAGTTCAGGTCCAGGTCCAGGGTGGACCCGGACCCGGAACCGTTTAGTAAGAGGGGGAACCGGACCCGGACCCAGATCGGAACTAGGAAACTGGTTCCGGAACCGGTTTCGATAATTTTAATGGGAACCGGAACCATTTGTGAGGCGGGTTTGGTTCCGGTTCCGGGTATGGTTCCGAGTCTAGACTAATACATGTGTTTTTCTTTTTAAAAATTTTATTATTTTTCCATATTTCAATTGGATCACCTGCAAACACTAATGTGACTTTTGTCTATCAATAACATGTACTTTTAACCAAAAAACTCAGAAAGTAGAAAAGTAAAAAGGATTCTATTTTCATATACAAAAGTTACCTTATGTTAGTGTATATTGGGTTGGGTCTCAGGTCCACGGGTCTGAGCCACTGTGGATCCGAAACCGGACCCGTTTAGGTATTGGTTCCAAAAGAAGGATCCGGAACCGGAACCATTTGCTTATCGGGACCAAAATAAGGACCCAGACTCGGAACCTAACAGGTCGGAACCTTCGAGTAATCAGAGAATCGGGGACTCATTTACAACTCTACTCATAACCCCTCTAAATTGCACATGTCCACAAACTTTCGGCCAAATCCAGCTTTTCTGGACCGTTGAATCAATTATGTATCAATCCAAATGTATTGTTGACCAATAAACTTTTGCCATGGACATATGAAGATGATAGAAATCACGGTTGGGGCTGATTTTTTGCTGAGAGTAAGATCCCAGAGAGTCCTTAAAATTTCCCCTTCCCCATCCCCATGTTGGTCCTCAAGTGGGCCCCACCACACACTTGAGCTTACCTTATCCTAAGCCTGAACTTACGAGAGCCTTAGCTCACACACACACACACATACTTGATACTTGGGGTGGTCCCACATGGATCTTTCCATCGCCTCTTGTGTCGTCCCTTCATGGCCCCATAAAAAGTTCTCTGTAAATCCGTGAGAACGGTTATCAGTAGAACAAAGCCACATATATGACTCCCACTGACCACAAGACAAAGAGGATGGAAAGAGATATATTGGATGGACCCACCATAAACCCATGCCTCTAATGCTTTCATTCATAGCCCACAAATTTAACGATTTTATATTAAATAAAAAATTTCAGAATCCAACGTACTCCAGTATTTTGGAATGGTGAAGATTCGATGAATTCAATGCAATTCGGGAATTTTATGTGTGTGGATGGTTCGAATTGATTATAAAGTTATCCCCGTTATGTATCTCTCCCGACAATATATTGTGAGGAACAGTTGTACATAAACACTGACATTGCTCCGGCCAATTTGGCAACTCTACTAATAGAGTCAAGTGAAGTAAAGTTGATTTTGAAGAAAGAATAAAATATAAGCGGGTTATGAAAGTATTTTATTTTTAGTTGTTTGTTATAGAATATTTTTTACGTTTTGTATGAGAAAGTAAAGTTATTTTGTAGTTTAGTGGATAAAGGTGGTTACTTTTTTACTTTTAAAAAAAAATGAAGGGAGTTTTGAATTAAATTTTTTTTTATGTAAATCTTTTCTAAGAAAAAATGGAGTATTTACTTGACTTTTACTATGCTAGTAAAGTGTCAAACTAGAATTTCAAGAATTCTTATATAGAGAATTAAATTCATAAACAAAGTGGAATTCCTAAATCCTCTTAAGGGTATGAGCATTTTAGAATTCCAGCAAAATACAAATGAGGCAAAATTTATGAATTTTAAGGATGAATTGAGACTTATCAATGCACAGGAATTTATAATTTTTTTAACCAGGAAACAAGAATTTGAAAATGCCAAAAAGATATAAAGCCACATCATGCGTCAAACACCCCCAACCACTACCACTAGAATTCTGAACCACCACAACAGTGATAGACGGGACTTTCACCCCAAGCTATGATGTACCTGCACACCATGAGTCCCACGACTCTTACATGATCAGTCCCCACAAAGCCAGCGTGAGACTAGTAGGGTTACTTGTTGGAAGTCTCCTGTTCTTGTTAGAGAGAGAGAGAGAGAGAGAGAGAGAGAGAGAGACCAATGGCGAGAATTGAAGCCATCCTTCTGCTCTCTTTGCTTGTGCTTCTCTCATCCCTACCCATCTCTCAATCCTCAAAAAAACCAGTAGCAGTTGCTAGAAAAGAAGACATTCCCTTCATAAAATGCCAGGTCTGTCAAAAGCTAGCCCACCAGCTCCACCACCAAGTCAATGCAAAACAGTCCCAGATCTCCCCAAAAAAGGTTCTTTCCTCATAAAAATCCAATCTTTTTCCACCCCATTTCATTTTTTTGTCATATGGCAATCTGGGTCTTCCTTCTCTTGATCTCTTCGAAACAAAGTATTTTTGCTCTGTTTTGCACTCATTTGATTAGGAAGTTGGGTAAGAGTTTTTTTTTTTTTTTTTTTTTTTTCTCTTTTATTAGATTTCAGAGCTTCAGATCATTGAAATAGCTGAGGGTGTTTGCAATTTGAAGAAGCAAGAAGCGGGTTGGATTTTCCAAATTGACATCGTCGAAAAGGGTGATGCATTGGAAGTAAGAAATATCTATATATCCTTTTCTTTTTCCCAATTAGTATAATTGTTTTGTATTTTCAGAACCCATACAGAAATGTGTATCTTTCTGTGTTGAAAGAAAGCTTCCTTTTCTCTCTTGGATACAATTGTATGGGATAATTCAGTTACCTGAGACAGTTGAAAATTGGGACCATTGGTTTCGGGTTTTTGATTATTTTAGATGTAGGAAACACATGTGCCTTCAATTAGTGTTTACGTATCTTGATACATGTCTGCTTTAGAATGTTTTGTTTGAAGTAAAAGATGAAATGACTACTGGTTTGTAAACCTTCAACATTCAAATGACTTGGACTTTCATGGCGTCTTACTACCAAACAAACTCAACAAAGAGTTTCAAAACTTCTGAAATAGCTTCGGGGACGATAACGTTGGCTTGTGGGCAATCTTACCACTATAATTTGGGGCACTTGCCCAATTGTTTCAAAAAGATAATGTGTTTGTGATTCTATTTGTAAAATCCATAAAATGCTTTGTTCTTGCTGTATCCATGCGGTAACTACGCCTCGAACAACATAACCATTAAGTCATGAACTGATCGGACTATTAAAAATTTTAACCTTTCATGTAAATAATTTTGTTGTGATTCAATTCTAGGTTGGGACTGATGCGGCTTGAACCCACGGCTTCAACCTTGGGAGGGCAGTCCTCTGACTGATTGAACTATAATCCATGGGAAATGAGGTGTACAACATACACGCATATTCTTAAAATTTCACTTGAACCCTTCCTTTCTATTCTATTTAATTGAAAATAGACGTCTCTCTTGTAGCAGAAAGACGAGTGATATACTGTTATCTACTTGGATGTGGACTTGAATTTTAAACCATATTTGATTTGCAGGGAACAGGGGTGCAACTCAGGCTGGGCTGGGTATTGATCTAGCCCAAGCCAACCTTGATTGCATGTGGGTAAGCCCAAGCCTAGGTGGGAATGACATTCCCCATTCCCCATTCTACTTTCATACTCAACACCATTATAACCTTTTTGGGACCACCTTTTCCTGGTCCAAATCTCTCAAACTACATGGTCCTAAGCGTCACTCTTAAGTAGAGTGATATAGATTGTTGGATTCATTACGTGCTCATCAATTCATTCTGATTGTGTATATCATTTGGATTAAATTAATGCTTGGCATTTTTTTGGTGAATTAATACTGGGCAATTGCTGATGCATTTGGGGACATGAAACCAATGGTTTGGATTTCCAAAGAATGGGCTCTACACGGATCGAATTATTGCGGCAATTTGAGGCACTGGATGCAGTCCTTATCTAAAAGAGAGAGAGTACCAAATCTATTTACTGTTGTATCCAACCAGTCCCGCATGAGATGAATGATGTATTTGCAAGAAAACCTTCTGCATGCTGCCATCTAGAACAACTGTGGATTTCTTCCAGTTGCTCGATGTTGGAGACAGAAGTCAAGGCGAGATATGAGGTCAAAAGAACCCTAAAAAGTCACAAACATTTGATGAGACTTGCCGCATTTTCTATCATATGTGATTTGGAGAGAAAAGTGGACTTAAGAATATAGGTTGTCAGGCTATCGTGGAGCCAGAGGGAGAGAGTAGAGAATCCAGGGAGATGACAAATAAAGTAAACATTTTGGGAATTAGTTTTACGAGCTTTTTGGATTTTGGGGGGAAGTTTTTGGGAATGATGCCTTAAAGAGGCATTTTGAGAAAGAGGCTTTTGGCAGGGAAGTTTTGGGAAATAGAGCTTTGGGAGGGAACATTTTGCGAAGGAAGCCTTTGGGAGGAAGAGTTAAATAATGTTTTATCTTGCATTTATGGCATCTAAATAAAATTTATTTACCTTACAGAAGCCAGGGCATCAGTAGCCTAACCTTGAAACGCTGCAAATAGGATGCATATGCCCATGAAAACTAGTAGCCTAACCTTGAACACTGACTTAATGTTTACAATATTATTACAATAGCATTTTTTATTGTACTTTGAACTGGATAAGGTGAAATGGTGTCTTAGTAGTATCAATGAAGCACCTGTTCCGCTTCCAATGTTAGTATATTCTCTTGTCAAAGCTGGTTTCTGTGGTAAACACATCTGATGACAACCAATAATCTGTCAAACATCATCGATCGAAAGAAGAGGAAACAAATCACAAAGCCCTGAAACAGGATTGACCAATATTAGAAATATCAACTATTTTACTGGGAAAACTCTTATATGTCGATCTGGTCAACATACATCAATATAAACTGAGATGTCATCCGATATTTTGGCTGGTTTTACTGGTTTATACCAGTGCACTAGTTGTAGAGCTGTCTTTCAGTTGCATATTGGAAAGCATTAATCTATTCCCAAGTATATCAGGAACTGGTCTATTGTGAACGTACCTTTCTGGAGGAGAACCAAAATTGGTATATCGTCCATTGTAAAAAATCATGTGCTGAAGTCACCATTCTTACCTAGCTCTGTTTCATTGTGCAGCTCCAATACATTGTCAAAATATAACCACCATTATCACTATCATTGAAGTATAATCCCATCTATCTGGGGTTGGCTTCGTGAATTCCGCTTATCTAATCATTCCCTATTAAAGATTATTGTCACTTAGTCTCACATGCACTCTGACCATTGCATTCCAAGACTTAAGTTGTCTCCTTCTTCTCTAGTTTCTCATACTAGTAACACTTGAGCATTGTTGAAATATTCAATAAGTGAAAATCATTTTGTTGTTGAAGTTTCTTAAAATGTAACTTGTCTCCCCCTTCTCTAGTTTCTCATACTAGTAACACTTGAGCATTGATGAAATATTCAATAAGTGAAAATCATTTTTTTTTAAATGGCAATAAGTGAAAATCATTTTGTTGTTGAAGTTTCTTAAAATGGGTTCTCATGCTAGTTTCTTCCTTTCTCCAGCTTGTTGAACAAGACACTGAAGGTCAATGCAATTCAGAATGTAAGACCATTGAGAGGGCCTGTCAAGAGGTAATAATTTCCTACCGATTTGTCTTCGTCTAGCTGCTGAATGAAGCAATTTAGTCTCACCAGAGGTGTAAACAGGCCGAGCCAAGTGGAGTTTAGCCTAGCGTTATATTGGGTTTAACATTAAAAACGCCAGCTCAAGCTTGCTTGACTCACTGAACCAAGCTAAAGCCATTCTTGAGTGCCGTTTTGATTAGAAAACAACCCGAGCTAAACCAGGCTTGAGCTGGCTTGATGATGCATGTCAAGCTTGGGCTTGAGAAATCTCAAGCTCATATATTTTGTCGATATACTTGTGACATTCTGTGCATATACGGTAATTTTCTCCTAAGAACCACCTTTATGAGCAAAATAAAACATCTAAATCAAGTCTAAATCTTGTGGCATCCCAAGCCACGGTCATGGGAAATGGTGACACCAATTCACTCAATGCACAGATGCCTAAAAGACATCTTCTGGGGCCCACTCTGCTCGCTGTTGAAGAGTATCCTCCCCAACCTCCATGATCTTCGGGGCAATAACGTCGAGGTCCTCACCTGTAACGCCAAGTGTAGCACCATTAGGTTAAAGCTAAGCAAGGTAAACAAGTATAAAATATAACATACGTATCAAATGAGTAGGAATGACAAGATAGATTATGTAAAGTAAAAGAAAGTAATCTAGGCATGAGTAATGCATGAATAAGCATGATACATAGGAATCAAGAATAATAAGTACATAAAACATGACATATCTAGGTGGCACAACCACATAAGCTATATTCTCCCATATAAGCATGTAAATATGAAATCACTGATGCAGCGATTGAGCAATAGATCAATCTCCCGAAGGATTGATCGAATCCAAAGATGGATTCCAGGCACTAGGGCACAAACGAAACCATAAACAACCACAACTCACGTGAGCAACCTCAGAGAAATCTGTTATTAATTGTAAAGCATACCTATTACAATAGAGGACTTCTCTATTTATAATGTATTAAGACTACTAAAACAGTGAACTATAATGAAAATAGAAGCTACTAATTCTCATCAAAATAAGCAACAATTCCTAATTAATCCTAAGATAAATTTAGAAGTATTTCTACAGTAACATTCTCAGCCAATTTGGGCATGTGGGTTGCACCCAAAGGGCTGGGTTGGATGGCTGGGCCCATCATGTGGGCCCATGGCCTCTTTTGGACTTCCGTACTGCATTAATCACATGAAAGCATGAGCAAGACATAACATAACAAGAGGTACCACTCGAAGGCATAGGGCCCGGAAACTCCATCGTGGATCCAAGGTACTGGTCAACCCCCCATAAATCCCATCTGCAGAGGTCCATGAAAATTACTAAATCCACACCCAGCTGGGTCCGACTGTGCTAGGGTCGAAGCCAAGTGATGTTGACTCATGGGATAGAGTATAAAGTGCATATCATGGTGTAACATAAGCATATGCATAAGCATGTACATGAGATAAACATGAACAAGTACATAACCATAATCATAAGTACGACATAGTTTATGAACATGTACTAATACATAGTGCATAAGGGAACGTGTGACGTAATGCAACAAGGTACGTGAGCTAAGCAAATAGACACGAGATAGCATTTACATATCATGTGAGAGCACTAGAAATATAGCCAAATGCATGCATAAAGATTATATGATGAGTCAAGGATGATTAGCAAGCCAATCCTAAAGTTTCGGGAATCCTCGTGGGCTTCATTTTCCAACAATGTGTATTCCTAAGGCTTCCAATGTCATTGGGCTACAAGAAAACCCTTGGTGTTACATAAATTTGGATGCCAAACGATTGAGACGATAGATCAATCTCCCGAAGGATTGATCGAATGCAAGAGGGATTCCAGCCACTAGGGCACAAACAAGACCATAAAACAATCCATAAAACTCACGAGGAACTTTGAAATCTTATTATCAATTGAAGAAGCATTCTAAATACAATAAGGCCTAACATCCTTATATAGAGGAGTTGGCTTAATCCCTAAGCAACAATACTTCCTAATATCTGAATAATGCCTAAAATAGGAAACATACTAATATTAATCGTAAATAAATCAAAATCCTAAATAATACTCCTAAGTAAAGGTATGTCCCTTGGGCCAATGGACTGGGCCCAATGGGTTGCCCGACCTATTGTCTGGCTTGCATCAAAATGTTTTAAGATAACACCTTTGGTTTAGGGTAAAAGAAGTCCAACAAATGAGTTTCCATGAGAGTGTATGTGCGTTCAAACGTCACCCTCTAACACTAGAATTCCATTGGGCATAAATTGTGGTTCAAGGGTTCCAAAGCTAAGGTCCAAATCTAAGTCCAAACCACCTAAGAAAACTTGGGTGTTTCGGTTACCTCAGGGCTACCTCACGGTTAGCCGTAAGCTAACCGTGAGCTGACTGTGGAATGACAAAGAAAAATAAACTTCTTGTAACTGCGGAATTTGGTGGTTAACCGTCAGGTCACTGCCGGCACGGGAACTGAGCCTGAAATGGCTCTGTTTAGGTGTTTTTCAAGCTCCACTTCAAACAAGCCTTCCATAAGGCATAATCCTGCACAAAACGTGCCTCCAATGCTCACTCCAAACCATCATACTACATGCCACCCAGTTAGGTAAAATATATCACTTTGATTGAAGTGAAATTTGTGCTGTTAAGGTAACACAAAGGAGGACCATGTGATATTGATGGTTAGGATTTCAGAAAGGTGGCCCCACAACATAGGTTAAGAAAAGGAAAATGTATGTCCTAGATCCTATCATAGTGTACCATGCCAGATCTGCCTTGCTAGTTTGTAGAAGCATCCCTGCAAAATAGAAAAACTCAAGCCAATTTCTTTATATATATGTATATATATATGGGAGGTGCTCCTATGAGAGATATCTCTCACCTTATATGAGAGATAGGGTGGGGGCCCTCACATTTAAGTTGTTGGCATTTGATATGGATATGAGGGCCCCCACCTTATCTCTCATAGTAAGGTGAGAGATGCTCTCATAGGAGCATCTCTCTATATATATATATATATATTTCTTTTTCATTTTGTGGGATTCTTTCTGCAAAACTACAACCCAATTCTGAAGTCACCTTGTGGGGCTCGTACACAGGTTTATTGAATTACACATGGTAAAATTATCCACCAAATTGAATAAGCTTGATGCATTTTTCTCTTGATATTATTCTCATCTTTTCATCTCTACATATACTCATTCATATGAGAACTGAGGTTTTGGAGCCAATCTAAATGTTAAGTTCCTTTTTATGAAATACATATGCCTGAATCTTTGCAGGTCATGGGGTATTATGACACTGATGTTGCCGAATATCTGTATACAACTAAGCCTCAGGTTGATTCATTGGTGAATTTTCTGTGTAATGACCTCAGTAGAGCATGCTCTGTCAAGCCCCCTCCAGTTCCCAAGGTAACTACCGTCTGATACTAATAATTTGAAGGAAGCTACTGGCTTATCTTTCTTATCATATTTAGCTGTTTGGAGGAACATTCCCTCGTCGGCTGGGTAAGGACAGTGCCCACTTCTTGTTGATATCGTCTAGTTATCTGGTGAATCCCAGCATGCCCATCTCATCTCTCCCTATCTAATAATCCTGGTTGTCCAATTGTTGGTACCCATAACCCAACCGACGGATAACATCAGTGGGAAGTTTGAATTTGTCTGTAGGGGGAGGATTTATGGGGTACCTTCATCTACAAAAGCCCCTTTGTATCATCAGTTTTGTTCACCTAAGGTTCTGTCCACACGTTCAGTTTGTAGGTTTTAGCATAGTGGTACAATTAAACATCATAATTTCCTTGATAATGAAAATCAGTTTTGCAAATCAAATGCTAAAAAGCGAACCTTGCCATCCAGGATAGGATTCCGGGGGAACCTTTCCTTCCCAAGTCATCTAAAGATGCTGAAATGGAAAAGATTTTGAGATCAATGGAGGTATCTTTTCTTTAAAATCTCAACACTGCCTTGGCATTTCAAAGATTTTTTTTTTTACTAACAATATGCCAATGAATTCTCAGGGTATGCCTGGAGCACCCAACATGAAAATGTATTCAAAAGATGATCTGTTGAATATGCAAAATGTCGGAGAAGAAGATGCAGATGAAGAAGATGATGAAGATGATGACCACTTCCCTTCAAAACTGGTAAACACATTTGTTTTGTGCAATATCTAGCAGTGGTGTTCTTGTGAATGACCAAAGATTTATAAATGAAAACATATTTTCTTCCTTGGATTTGCAGGGGAAAGTTTTGAGAGAAAAAGAATCTCAAAATGCAGACTGGAAGCAGAGGATTGTGGAAGGAATTAGAGGCACAGGAGAAGAGATAAAGAGACATGTAAACAAGGCATCACATCAGATACAGAAATGGTGGAGGGGAAGGAAAACAGGGTCAAAGCCTAGCAAGGCTGAGCTTTAGCTTCTAGGACTCTTACTCTCATTTTGAAAAGTATAGTTTCTTCATTTCTTCTTTACATTTTTCTGTTTTTTGGATTACTGTTGTATTTGTTGAGACTTGAGAATGAATTCGGCTCGAAATCAGTCTAAGATGTATAAGTTTTATTCGGTAGCATTCAACAAGATTATCAAAATAATAATAAAAAAAAAGAAATGTCATCACTCATGCTGAATAATATGATTCTGATACACGAACATTTCATTCAATATAGCCCATGGATCCCAGTGAAACTCATGTAACTAACATTTTAATTACTCGAATAGAGAAAATACAGGGGAAAAACGACTTTGAATTTGTACATATATTGTAATTTCTTAAATGTTGATCCAATCGATGGGCGTGATGGTGAAAATGAACCTTGCATTATTTTGGAAATTTTATGTGGTTACTTTCTTCCAAAACGCGTAAATCTTGCATTGATCACCCCTTTTACTTTAGTTCTAAAAAAAAAAGAGAAGCCCCCTTTGCTTATTTGTAAAGATGCAAAAGCACTAATTTGTAAATGAGCTCTAAAATTAAAAAAAATAAAAAATATATATATATATATAATTAGAGGTTTACCAAATGCTCTAATATGTACAAAGAAAGAGCTTATTTTGAGAGTTGCCAAATGCCCTCTAAAATTAGATGTCATTCGATCTGTGAAAGACCTCTCACTTCCAGGACTTAGACCTCTCATTGAGGTAGACAAACAGATTGGTAACAAAACATTGAGATTGGATGTAACTGATAAGCTATCAGGATTGAAATCTCATTCTTCTTCAGTTCATTTACTGAGAGATTAATGGGTTGTAATCAGGCACCATCGTAGGCCCTGGTAAGCTACCTTCTAGGGTTCACCCACATCACACGTCCTTCCAATGCTCCTACTAACCACCGAGCAACTTGTGGAGATCCTATTATAATTCGAATTTGATGAAATTGATCCTTGCTTTTACCACTACAGTGACTGCCATTTGACCATCTTTTCCTCATAATCACACCCATGTGTGTTGTGGTGGACTCTATTTTCAGTAAAACTCATTAATTCTTGCACACAAATGTATTCAATCAGCAGCTGTCTGCCCCTTTTTTTTCTTTCTAACATTCCATTTATTTAGGAGCCTTCATGCTTCTTGATACTAAATAAAAAAATGCCCCATGTTAATGAAACTGCAGGATACATTTTTATTCACGAGGATCAGGAGCACTGTAGACCGTAGTTGCTCAAATTATTATAGTCATTGGCCATCCTGACATCCTGAGAAAAAAAAATCAAAATCCCAGAACTCCTTAGAATGTTTGATCAAAACAACCTACAGAAGCATTTCTTACACCTTTCTCTTATACAGGCTTTAGCAGCTAATTACTCTCACATTTTATGTAACCAACCTCTACTCGATGTAAGCCGCTCACATCACATTGGAACTGGTGAGTTTCATTTTACCTGGAGAGAAATACACTGTAGCATTGAATTACATTTACATATTTCTTGCATGTAAAGCTCAACCCTAGATACCATTTCCCCTTGAGTGAGATTTGGACGAGTAATACCAAGGGAGACTTCTCACATGAACAAGTTGGATCAAGCAAGGGGGACCCATGCAAGTAACTAGAACACAGACGAAAAGCAGCAGGCCCAGAGTTGGTCAAAGCACCACCTCAACCATCATGAAACAGAGCAGTGGATTGGCGCCACTCTTCATATGGCACTGCTTGAATAATACAAAAATGACCCCACAAGGTACTGCAATTACATACATTTAATATAGTCAATCATCCCCCCAAGCTCCTGACCGATCACAACTTAACCAGAAGAGTTTCTTTCCAATTATGCCTATGGCAAATTCATTTTCAACTCAACTGAAACATTCAGGTCAAAACGTAGGAAAAGACCAGACCCATCTGATTGCAACATTGTCCATTAAATATAATAATTTGCAAGCATCAAAGAATTCACAACGGAGGTTTATTCAGGAAAAATCCATTCATTCCCCCCCTCTCAAATTTACAGTGTGTTAATTGTTAGATAAACATAATCACCATTTAAAAAAAAAAAGATGGTGAAATGAACACTTATGTTCAAACTTCACCTCACCCCAGGTCATGTGGCTATCAATGTAACTGTAGAAAGAAGAAAATAGGGTTAGTGCAGATGGAAAAAAATATCATGATAGACTTTCAAAAGCTGTTGAAAAGGTCCGAAATACAAGCCCCACGGCCCACGAAACAGCAAGATTGGTGTACAAAATAGCACATTTGCATTTAGACCCAATGCCATTGAATAGCCTTCATTTTGATTGTAGGAGAGCCACAATCACATTTCCGGAGCTAAACATTGAGAAAAGTGAACCTTTTCTATAAAGAATTAGATTTTAAGTTGCCTGACCAGGAAAAGAAGACATTTCCACTTCCCAATTGAATCTTTGAACAGCCCCTTCTGGACACCAATGAGTATGTTATACAACATAAGGATGCTGGAGGTGCTAAGGCATGCAGTCATCATCTTGCTGCGTGAGTTGAAGCAAGGCCCTTCAGCAGCAGCAGTCCAAAAAACTTGCCATGCAATCCTTCCTACACATCTTCAAGCATAATACATATACAGGCTATTTGCAGCAGCACAGGCAATAGAATTTTCAGTTGGATGCCATGCTAGGTGAAGCAGCTTTGTAGTGAAATCATAAGCATTTCCATTTGTGTCGACACCTGGGTTTTCGGATCCTGTAATAGATTCAATGCCCAATGCATACGTTATGAAGAACTTTGTTAGGATAAAAAAAGGCACCAGCTCTGTTAGTAGAAAAGAAAACAAGCTAACAAAATGCCTGTAACAGCACACAACTGCCACAGCATGCTAATATAAAAATACCAACCTCGCCTTACAACACGTGATAGAGTGGTCAAAGATCTTGACGGTCTTGAAGGTGTCTGCACTTGTCTCCTAAATGATATTCACACAGTGGAATTAAGGCATGTACATGAACAATGATTATTAATCTCGCATGCTTTGAAATGAGAGTATAGATTTCTTGTGTCTGATCAATCAACCATTTGCTTTGGTCTTTTGTTTTCACAGAGATCAATCAACGACATAATACCAAATTTCAAACATCTGGCTTTGGCAAATTACCATTGGTACTATCAAAGTAATCATTATTATCATCGTTATCATTTAACAACAAATCAAGTAGTACCTCATAGGGTTTTTGCTGGCTTCCAAAGTCATAGCTTCATTGCTGCCCGGAACACAACCAAACACACGGAACAGATTGCTGGGATTAAGAAGAAAAGAGGGTCTTAGCAACAAAGCATAGTTGTTAAGGTTGGACAATCATAATTAGGACTTTAACACAATAATTAGCTGACAGAAGAATGTGCAGACCTGTAGGAACCAGTTGTAACCCGTAGTCCATCTCCACTGAGACAGCATTCAAATTTATCAAAAATAGAATCATTTTCATATAAATCAACAAGCTGCACAAAGTGATAATATTGAAATCAGCATTTGAACTTGGTGACCTCGCATTGATACCACAAGTAAAGTCCTCTCTGCTCAGAACAACTTCCATTAAAAAATAAAAATTAAAAAGAAAACACTCACCCTAGGCCTTAAATATTCATGAACCTGGAAAGTTGCGACAGGACCAGAATCCATATTAATGTCCCACAGCTGATAAAGTGTATGTGAGGCATGTCAGTGAAAGAACAAGGACCATCTTTAGATTAAGCTTTCAGGTTCTCAGTGATGCGTCTAACTAAATATCCATCCAAATAGACAAACAAAAACACCAGTACAATGAAGCATTGTCATAAAACTGTCAAAGGCCACAGTGAAAAGTGCTTCTTCAAGTCATGAATGGAATCTGGACCATGGAAAAGTAACAAGTGCATTCAAACAATACACAGTTTTTAGAAGAATAGTATAAGAGGAAATATCTAAAAGTAATTTACAAAAGATAATATCCCTAAAGGAGTTCTCTCCCTAATATCCTCTTCTAAAAAAAGTATCTAGTCTGCATCTGGAACTACATCAAGGAACAGCGGAAAATTCTTTCCGCAATTCTTGATACATGCAAATGAAATTTCCTGTAACTCAGGAAAGCATTCTCTCCTGTAGAACAGCAAGGAACCAAACACAACCATCCACGAGATGATGTATTTATTTTTAACAAATACTGTGGGCCAACATTCTTAGGTCAGTTTCCATGTCGTGACACACTGCAAATCTCAACCACCAATCAAAACGTTCAACATGACAAATGTTAATCAATCCTTCATGAAATGCCAGTTCGCCCACCTCAATCTTTTGAGTTTTGACTCATTATGCCAAAAAAATGTCACTTCATTTCCTTACTTCCATGTCTAATGACACATCCACTGCCAAAAGACCTCTTCTATTATTGGAATCTTAGTTGAGTACCATAGTCTAAGGTAGGTAAAGCTGTAGGAAGATAGTTGCATATTGAGCCTGCCAATATTACTAAAAAAAATTACGGGGTTTTTTTTTTTAGGGGCAGGCTTGACCAGTTGAAGTTGACATAGAAAATCAACCAAAACCTTCCCATCCTGCCTATTTCTTTAACAGATAACGCAGGACAGACCCATTATCTGTGGGTCGACCAGCCCTTTGGGCCCAGTCCATAGGCCCACTTTAGGACTATTTATGATTTTATTTAATTTTCTTTCATGTATTGGGTTATTTTACAATTCAGTTAAGTTTTTTTTGTTTTAATCTTAGCCTTTAGCTATTTTAATGGCTGAGTTGAGATCTAGGGCTAGTTTTTCATTAAAGAATTTTGGGTGTTTCTGCATTCTTTCCTATGAAAGGAATGGCGTGGCCATTGGGCGTCGATTCCCATTCCGCATCATCAGTCTTCAGGTTTCTAGGGAAGCGAACTCCAACTGCAAGATGTATTTGAAAAAACTAGGGTTCCAGCTAACCTTTAGACTACCAGAGTCAGGGTTGCTTCCAAACTTTCTAGTTGATTTCTTGAAGGTTCACCCCCGCTCCGTTGGTGCCCGCAAACGCACACTGAGCAAATCTGGGGTGGGTTTCGAACACAAGATGTGGGAAGCAAATCCACGCCTAATACCACTCCACCAACTCCCAGGTTGCCCCTGC
Organism: Cinnamomum chago; assembly: GCA_038049695.1. Lineage (NCBI taxonomy): Eukaryota > Viridiplantae > Streptophyta > Magnoliopsida > Laurales > Lauraceae > Cinnamomum > Cinnamomum chago. The sequence continues at coordinate 14,370,493 of CP142451.1, forward strand.
AATATTTTCTCAAAGTTGCAGCAAGAATGCCCATATAGTAATTCTTTCCTTTCTTTTCCAAAGTTTTTTTTCCTTCAATGAACGGACAAAGGTTCCTTCAATGAACGGACAAAGGTGAAGATTAGATGGTTCTGTTTTAACTTGATAGGTAACATAAAGAGAACCTCCAAGTTTTCTTTATAAACAATGACCATCTTCCAACTGTGCTAAGACAAGACATCTGCCCTACTAATTGAAAGTTGTGCCAAGACATCAACACTATCTAGAGAAGAATAAAATAAAGAAAGCATGCCAACTTCTGTACAACATGTAGAGAAAATGGGCCCAAGGCCCAGCTAGTGGAGATCTGCTGAGTCATTCAGCATGTGTCATATCCTCACATGGACACTAGCTGGGCCTTGGGCCCATTTTCTCTACACAACAATCTTACACACTATTCATGGATACAAAAACTAAAATGAGAAAAAGATGCCTTCCTCTCTTTTTTTCCCCCAATATCAAGATTCAATACCACCATGAAACTTTGCAAGAACAATATATCCAAATAAATAAATCATTGAAGCAGCAAAAGGAGAACACATGAAAGCCACGTATTTTTTTCCCTCAAGCCCCCACTATTTACATCCCATGTCCAGAAATAACATTTTGAGAAAGGACCATTGAAGTAACTGCAAATAGTAAATGCATAAAACACCACAAGCTTCACCAGTATCACAAACTCAAAATATTTAAATTTATTGTAAAATTAAAATAAATGAAATGTTAACCTTTAAAGTCATGTAGTCGCGACTAAGGATATGCCTTCCATCCTTCGCAAACTTAATATCTGATATTGAAGCAATAATCTCCGTAAAAAAAGACCTTGAACCAGGAGCCTCCTGTTCCTCAAACCTAGATGTGGCAAGATATCGTTAATTAATGCATCAACTGACACTCCCAAATGAGCATTCAAGTCAATCTATTTTTCCTAAATGGTAATCAAAATTTAATGTTTTACAATCCATACAACTACAAGCACATAACCATGTGGTTTAGTTAGATTAATCTAGTGGAACAGCTACAACAACTAGAATGAAGGAGTACCAAACAATCACTTACAATTTCGAATGAGTATCACATAATGCTGATTGTCGCAAGTCGATAAGCCGAATTGAGCCCTTTGAGCTACTATATGCTAACATATTACAGTGAGTGGGGTGGAACTCAGCAGATGTTATCACCTCTGCAAGTACAAGATCAACTATTAAAAATTCATCAAATGGGAGTATCAAAAGAACCATTAAAACAACATCTAATCAATCTAAGCATAAAACAATGATTAGGGATAGACTATGGTCTATTTCACCCTTTAGCCTTACAAATGTCAAAGAGTACAAGAAGAGAGAAACTAACTCGTGAAGCATGCAGGCAAAGTACACATGATAAACTTTATTTCGAGAACACTCGTGGAATGAGGACAGAACACACACACAAATGGCTATGAGCACAAAGCATAGCATCTTAGATTTAGATCCATGAAATCAAAGAGGAAAACAAGCAATCGACCAAGTCAGCTCCCAGAAGACGACCAAGAAAAAAGAGCCAAATATCACACTAAGTGACTCATAGCTCATTACACGGGCAATTAAAAAGGAAAAGAAGGTCCATGATCGAAGCAAAGAGCTGTACAAAATTAGCGCTGTCTGCAATGAGGAGGGTATCAGCCTTCAAGCATCAACCCCAAGTTCAGTACACCCATTTTTATCTGGTACAGTAGGAAACGAGAGAGAGAGAGAGAGAGAGAGTTGGCACTCAACTCAGTCGTCACAGATCCTACCATTACCCACAGTTGGATTGATTCATAAAAGCCATTACACATATATCCATTAGACTTTGAAGTCGTAAAATCAAACTCTAGGATCATTTCTTAGGATGGTTCCACTGGAAAAAAAATTGCTCTTTTCTTTCTTTTTTCGCCTTTTTGTTTACAAGGACTCAAACTTGAGCATTCTCACCCACCTGACGGGTGATTGTCCTAATTAGCTGAGCTACAGTCCAGGACGAAAAACTGCTCATATACATATCTATTTGATTAGATAGAAATGGCCCAGTCTATGAGGGATACTCGTACAGTTTTTTTAGAAGTGTATGGGGATTAAGCCACGAGCATCCCAAAAATGCCCCAAGGCTCACCGCATGAGGCATATTGAGGATCTAAGATGATGCTTCGATTGCACTTCATAGCAAGAGTATACACCTATGATGCCCAGATACAGATATGGGTACAAATACATATATGAGGATCGTGAATATGACCCTACACTTTTAAAAATCTAGGACTCAGATACGGATACGGGTGTCCTAATTTTTTTCTTTTGATCATTTTTGAATTAATGAAATTATCGTATGTTGAGAAGTAAACAAATTAAATGAACTATATAAAATAATGGAGGAAGATCAACCAAAACAACCAAGAGAAATACTGCAAGGAACTAGAAAGGAACTAACATGCAGGCGCTTCTATTTCTATGGGACTCACCTAGAATGCATGCAGATTAAAATGTGTACAGGTTGCCCTATAGTAAATAAAGCCTGAAAAAGGTTTTGGCCACTTTTCCATGGATTATTTTACTATAGAATATTCCTCAACACAGTTGATAACAAGCAGTAGGATTCTATTACTTTTTTTATTCACCCGAAAAGGAGAAAAAATGTGCCTGCCCAGCAAAAATATATCCAGGGCGGAAAAACTAAGTTAATAAACAACAGATCTAAAGAACTGCAACCTATCTAATAGGATTCGGCTTAGGATATATTGGAAAGGAGAAACCGAATTCACGTAGCCGACCCCAACATAGTTGGGACAAGGCTTTGATAATAATGATGATGAAGTGCTCAGGCAGATGACACTGAAACCTTATAATGGATAAGGCTACAATCCAGAAGAAATCTGTGTTATTTTGGACATTGAATTAATACCAGTTAGCTCCTCCATGTTCGCAGGCTTCACATCAACAATATTGAAGCTCTGGTTACTTATTTCCAAGTTCCAAAGATTTATTCGCAGATCGTCTGCTGATATAAAAGTCTCGCCATCGCTGAAAAAAAAACCGCAATGTAAGCAAAATGATCAAAATACAGAAACATTAAAATAAAGCACATCCTAGCAAAGCAAAGCAAAATGCCATATGATATGCACCTCAGACAGGCGAACCCACTATCCAGATATAAATAGGCAAAAGGCATACATAGTACATACACATAAAGAAAACAAAAATTCTTAGCCTACAGTCTTACCTAGTACCTCCAAAACCATAGTAGTTTTCTGTTAAAAATTAATATCAATGATACATCTTAAGATTAAACTGGCTTACAATTTTTTATTTTTATTTTTTTTGGCCAGGTTGTCTATACATGTTCATTAAAACAAATGAAATGGTATGGTTGTCCTATAAAAAGTGAAGCATTAAAAAGGTGACATATTTTTATCAAGAATAACAGCAAAATATCTGGCTTTCGATAAACGTGATCAAGCACGCTGAGAAACTACATATGCAATTTTATGTAAAAGTAATGGAGGAAAAGAAGGAATAAGTGATTATAGTGGGTCGGGGTCATAGTGTTTCAGGCCCAAACCCAATTTAAACATACCAGTGCCTGGACCAGGACCCAAACAGATTAGAATATGACTATGAGACCCACTGGCGCACCCATACCTGAACTTACCTTGTATGGATTTCTGTTTATATGGAATATCTGTTCCTAAGTTGGCAGTAGGTCAAGGATATGCTTCTCATACGATGTATGCCTCATTTAAAATAGCAGGTAGCAAGCAATATATCAGCCACTAGGAACCACATGGCAGCCATCTAATGACTGCAGTGGTTGACCACGTTTATCGGCCAATTTTTCAATCATATCGACTGATTCATTATACCTAACAGCCATTAATTCAACTAATAGCAAGCAAAACTGCAATACCCATTTTAAGCCTATTCGGCAGCAATTTTGGCTATTGAGTTGGAGAAAGTCTTTGGACCACTGTAGAAGGCTTGGATAAGAAGAAAAACAACAACTGCAGCTGTAACAAGGAGATTAAAGCCGTTGCAATCAAATTTTCTGGAAAACTGAAAAGAAATATATTTTCTATTTATCCTATATTTCTTTGACTATATTCATATGATAATGATAGAAGTAGGTTGTGATATCTAAACCAAGAAGCATTGGCCCAATAGATCTGTCTTACATAATTTGAGCAATTTTTTTGGGGTTTACTCTCAATTCTCTTTAATTTACTTTTGAAAAATACTCAAAACATATGCATGCAAATGATGTTTTGAGCTTCAACCTTCCCTAAGAAGCTGCTATTCCATCGGAAACCTAATTCATTTAGTAAATTAGCTTGACCACCCGTGCTTAAAGCAGGGCATGTATATGCATTAAAAGAGAGAGGTAGTATTAGCATTATTGGGGAAGAGTTAGACAATAATGTGGCCCATTCATCATCATCATCAAAGCCTTGTCCCAACTATGTTGGGATCGGCTACACGAATTATGTTTCTACATTCTAATCTTATCTTGAGCCAAATCCTCAAATAAGCTACACTTCTTTAGATCTATTTTTACTACCTCCATCTACCTCCTCTTTGGCCTATCCATTCCCCTTGGTGAGCCATCAGTCTTCATAGCCAACCGTTTCTTTACTGGCGCTATTGTTGGCTTGCATTGGACATGCTCGAACCATCTCAAACGAGTTTCTCTAATTTTATCCCATATTGATGCTACTCATAAATGCTCTCAAAAGCACTCATTTCTAATTTTATCCTTCCTAGTTTTACCACACATCCACCTCAACATTCACATCTTTGCTACATCCATTTTGTGTATATGTTGCTTCTTAATTAGCTAAAATTTAGCTCCATAGATCATAGCCGCTCTAATCGTTGTCCCGTAAAATTCTCCCTTCAATCTTGTTGGCATTTGTCGATCACAAAGCACTCTAGAAGCAAGTCTCTAGTCTCCACTTAAACCATCTCACTTTTATCCTGTGTTCGATAGCTTCATCAATCTCCCCATCCTTACTAATTATCAAGCCAAGGTAATGGAAAGAACATGTTTGCAGGTATCTCAATGTGGCCCATTGAGAGGAAGAATACAAAAAAAAATACAAAAAAAAAAAAAAAACCTAGGTAACCCTAAAAACAATATATAATAACCAAACAATGCAGAAAAATGTAATAGGTATACATTCAATTAGGACCGTCCACATAAAAAAAAAAGGGTATCAATCAATGCACTATAGGATCCTGAACTTCCACTAATTTCCAGTTGGAAACTCACATTGCTAGCCCACCTAGTTAAAAGAACTGGCATGATAATAACAACTTGAAGCAGAAAGGAGCTTCGATAAAGTAATAGCACACTAGTTCCAGCAAACTAAGATGGAGAGTCATCTAGCTTGTAAGCTGGAGTGTGCGAGCGCACTAAAGATTTCTTTGCAACAGGAGCACACTGTAGTTTTCTACACTACTTGCTTTCTTTATTTGAAGAGCTGGATCAGATCTAGAATCATCATGCAAATGCCATCAACCTATATAGAAAAAAAACTTTTTCACACCGGCAGCGGTGTTGGCCTGTAATGGGCATGTCCAAACCGTCTCAAACAGGTCTCTCCTTATTTATCATCCATTGATGCTAATCCTAAATGCTCCAGAATGCACTTGCACTCATTACTAACTCTATCTTTCCTAGCTTTAACACATATCTATCTTACACTCTCATCTCTGATATACGTTTTAGGCATGTGTTCTTTCCTAATTGGCCAACATTCTTCTTCCATAGGTTCTAACTGGTCTAATCACTATGTTGCAAATTTTTCCTTCCAATCTTTGTTGGTATCTCCTATCACAAAGCCTTCAGAGGTAAGTCTCCACTTTAATCATCCAGTTTTATCCTATGTTCCACAATTCACATCCATCCATCCTCAATTTACCCAGAGCAAACACCTTTTCATAAAAATGCAGGTTGTAAATATTTACTTTGTGCAATTTCATTAAGTTTTTTGGGTTTGTTAGGTGGGTATAGCTTCACAGAGGATATTGCTAAGACATGGGGATGTGGGTCTCTCCAAAGAAGAGGCCAAATCTTCATAAGGATGGTTAATTCCTTGGGCAGTATCATGTCCATAACGAAAAAGGCAATAGGAAGATTTTTTTTATGGGTGTACTTGTGCAATGAGAGGATTTTGCGCTTTTCCATTTTCAATTTCCGCAAGACAGATATCCTGCATTCCTACCTTCTCTTAGGAAATGAAATCCTCTCTGTCAAAGAAAATCAATACATTTTTTTTTCCTTACTCGCATAGAAAAGTGTCATCCCAAATGACAGAAGAGTGGATTGCATGGAAAATCAAACAATTTTCCTCCCTATTGCAGAATCCTCTTATTGCACAAATGTACATTTGGGGTAAGGAGATGCAAAAGGAGAAGGTGGTGGAATTGATCAAGGCAATAATAGCACATTCAGCATTGATCAAAAAAGAATTCCATAATTTCACCATATCAGACATTAGGGGGAATTAGGAAGGACCCATGATGGGATGTGGAAGGAAGAAAGGAAGTCCAATCCAATGGGGCAACCAAACTTAGGATGGGACAAAAATAATGGAGATGGAGCACCCAAAGGAAAACCAAATGAAAAGGAATTTGCAAAATTGGAGGTGCTCTACAAAATGTAAACGAGAAACCCTAAACTTCACCCTTCTTAGGTTTGACACGCATAGAAAAGTCTAATAAGACAAAAGTGATGACAATAAGGAAGGCGATAAAGAATTTAGGGCTCATTTCTAGGGGTAACTCAGTCGGGTTTTTTTTTTTTTGGTAGAAAGGAGTAACTCAGTCATTGAAAGTGAATCAAAGAATGAAAACAAGTGAATCCTAAAAAAGGAGGCAGTGCCATGGAGATGGACTTCCATTCTACAGGAGATCTGATCTTTAGAGGAAGGAATTATGTGTTAATTCAAGCATATCACAAGGAATTATGGAGATTGACTTCCAACCCCTCACTTCAAACCTTTAGTCTGTGAGTGATGTTGATGATTTGGGATCTGTTTTGGCTCGTGATTGCTTTGGGCAACTATCACAAGTTCATTTGCTGCTTCCTATGCACTTGCAACCAGTTAGCACAACTCCAACAGAAACTTCTATTAGGCTAAAAAAATGACATTGATTAAAAAAAGTACATCACCTTTTTCATCATGCACATCTAGCTAAGATGCTATGTAGGTGCATTAATAATCAGCTATGCCTATTCCCTAGCCCGTGCAGCACTCAATTGCGCCCCATGTGTTAGCAGGTCAGCCTTCTCCAATAGTGGCCCAACCCTTGGATCAAGACTTAAACCAAAGGCTTGCAGACACACACTCTCTCCCAAGAAGAGAGAACACTAAGAATACTTCTATTGATTCCTTAACTTGCTTGTTACAAATGAATGGAGCTTACCCTTTTATAGTTCTACCCTGTACAACCAATCGCTTAGATTTATCCACGTGTCACTCTAGAACTCCTACCATATTCCTAGACTTATCCAACCTATTTCAGAATACTCCATACATCTCTACATATTTCTATAATTTACAAGAATAGCCCAGATATTTCGACGCCATTCAGGATTACAAGAGTCTTCAAGATAATTATGGGCCCTTCAAAACCTCCGTCAATCAACTTGATCCTTGCGTCCATCCAATCACAAGTACTTCACACCACTTGGACAGATGATGAACAAGTGACTCTAGAAAGCCTAGACCCCACCATTGTGTCTCAATGCCTCGCCTGTGTGCCCACGGGCCATGAGTGTGTGACATATGGCACTACATTAAAACTCTACAATGAACTATAAAGCAAATCAAATGCAATATCAACCTAAATTTTAACAGAGAAAAGAGAGAGCTCAACATGAAGAATATGTTCACATAATAAAATCAAATGCAAAAAAGCAAAATAGAAAACATAGATTTAATACGTCTAAAAGTACCTGTTATTTGAAATAGAATTGATGTGGTAATCGTGTGCATGAGCGTATATCCTACGACATCTAGCAGCAAGGCTTGTCTCATGGCTGGTTACCTGAACATATAAAGCCAGCATGTCGCAGATATAAGTACTAGTGATCAAGTATAATTGTAAAAAGCACTGACCAGATAAAAAGGTAGTATAAACACAAAAATCTACCATGTTATGGAAATCATAACTCATAAATAGTAAAAAAGACCACCATACAACTCTAAAATATGTTTGGCACAGGGTAATGGCACACTGCATTCACCTTCATTCTCAGAAAAATGGAACCTAACTTTATTGGTTACTCTTTTCAAGAATATGGCATGCTTTTTTGTAAAGTTCTCTGAAGAATCAAATTATGTATTTTTGCTGTATCCCGAAATTTATTGCCACACTAGACAGCATCAGCTGATGTTCTGGGTTGGTGCTTCACCGATCAATGCTAAGCAGCACCAACTTAATCGATGAACAATTAGTGGCATTAAGGATCTGCAGAATAGCATCTTTGCAGTCAGAGAACAGCAGCTTATAAATGTTGTGTATCGCAACACCAAACCACAGCTAAGCTCATGTCTGTCAGCCTGCATCAATTGTAATACTTCATCCATTCTTCATAGAACCAACTGGTGATAACAGATGCACCATAATAATTCACTTTCTGGCAGGGATAGCAACGTGATAATGGATGGACACCGACTCCATATCCGTTTCAAAAAAGCACTATCCTTAATAATAATAACAACAACAACCAGTAAACTAGGCTAAGTACAACTACCACAGGCAGTCGTAGTGATGGAATTCCTCCTGGGGGAAATACGAAGTCACTGCTTGGATAATTATAGGGCCTGTCTGAGCATCTTCCATTTGGAAGACGCACTTCCTGACCAGTTGATGCACTTGAGCCTGCAATGCCACCATTTCCTGCTACTTGTGAGTGGTCCATATTCATGTCACTGATCTTTTTCACCTTCTTTTCTTGAACCTGTCCACACTCGAGCATAAAAAACACAGGTAACAAAAGGCTTATACAACGTTCATGAATGAAATGTGCATGTTGGAAGAGAAACAGTTAGTGAGAAGTTCTCTTACCAATAAAGCTAGCAAGTGAATATACACTGGAATGCAGGAATGATAGAGTCATTTTTCGGGAGCCCATTCCAGTGAGTGACAACACATGAAGGTAGGGTACCACATAAATAGGGAGTAGGCCAAGTTTCACCTCCTTCATATATCCTAAAGTTTTTGGTTTGAATCATTGAAAAATTGACCAGTATAAAATATGATTTTTGCATGGCTCAACTGATGGCGCTAGGATAACTGAATGTGTGCCTGTGAAACTTAAATTGCCCATTGTGACCATGGCACCAAGACACTTGGTCTGTCCATATCTACATGGTCCCCTATGAATCCCACTCATCCCATGACCTGGCACACATCCAGGTGGGCTCATGGATATCATCATTCCATCGCCCACCAGCTCAAAATTTTAGGGTGATGACCCTTTGAAAACTATACTGCACAGCAGCCCCTCTGGGAAGCATGCCAATCAAGGGAAGACGAGATGAGAAGCTTTTACGATGGGTAAAGGATGCCCATGGATTTCATCATTCCATCACCCACCAGGTCACAGTTCTAGGGGGACGATCCCTTGTGAACTATACTGCATGGCGGCCCATTTGAAAAGCATGCCAATCAAGGGAAGAGGGGATGAGAAGGTCATAGGATGGATAAAGGATGGCCAACTTGATTAGAACAGGGAAGCAACCCATTTAATGGCCAGAGATATCAAACATATTTTTTTCCTTAAAAAAAGGTGGTACAATCCAATTGTGATGCAAGAGCGGATGGTCCAAATTTGGTGGATCCTAGGAATGACCAGGCCCTCAATTATTTGGGTCCTTTGATCGGGGCCCAATCAAGCATAAGGGCTCAAATCTAACATGGAATGGGCTTAAATATAAAAATTCTGAATGTGGGCCCAAAACAAGCCCAAGTGATTCCTAATCGAGCCTATAACGGACATATAGGTCGGCACATGAGCGCACTTCTCTACTTTGCTCTACATGATCAAAAGGTGGGACCCCTAGCCCACATAAAAAGGGACACCCAATGACCCCTTGTGCAAGCAATCCAAAATTGGAAACATTCAAATTTTGAGTCCGAGAGAAGGAAGGCTTTCCAAGGTCAAGAACCAAATCAAGTAAAGAGTTTCAAAGAGGCAAGAAAGGGAAATTCTCCAAAGGGCAACGTCCAAACTGGATCCAAATTTGTTAGATACTTTCTAAATTCAATATTTCCTTCTTTTAAGCAATTTTATTGAGTTTTGTAAGGGACTTATTTAGCAAGTATTCTTAATGAGATAATATAGCTGGATGGCAGGATTAAATCTAGGAGATGAGGGCTGTTTTGAAGGAAGGACAGGCTATCTAAACACATGTAAGGGGATGTCCAATCTTCTTTTTTTTTCTTTTTCTTTTTTCTTTTTTTGGTTTTTTAGAAACCAATTGAGTTATATTCATTTAAACTTATCAGATAGTCCAATATTTCTAATCTGGACTACATCAAACAGCAAGGGCCATATGATGTAAGTTGAATGTGTGAAAGACATGCGCTGGTGGAAGGTGGAGGTTGTGTTAGTGTATGAGGGGAGGAGACTGAAGGGACCATAGGTGGATCCACGATGCTCGATTATGCAAGTCAGTCATAAGAGATATATGTGCAAATTTTCAAAAGTGAACAGGTTGCAAATAGGAACTGCAGAGCCACTTAGATTGATCCAACCGGCATAAACCGCCAATCATACTCCACAATTTGTGTGTACACATACATATAGGCATTTTGATCAAAGAATGAAAAATGAGAATTCCTAAAATAAAATAAAATAATTCATAGCTTTTGACAATGCTAGCATGGAACCAAAAAGTAGTGGAATTGTAATTAACCCAATGTCAGGACACCCGCTTTCTAAGCCTTTTCATTTACATAATCATAACTTATGTTACTAAGAGTCCTTCTAATCCAAACATCTTGTTTCTGATAAGAAAGTAAAAATGATTCGGTATTGTCGATGAAAATATGGGGATTTTTTTTTTTCAAGAAATCAAACAATTAAGATATGCAAATAATAATGACTACGTGATGAACACAAAAAAGAATCATATTTTAAGTGGGTATAATACATAGGTTGAATATTAGTGAATATTAGAGCAAATGAAATTCCTACTAAATAGCAGGATCTATTATATATAAATAAATATATATATATGGAAAACCCTCTCATGAGAGACTGATGCAGTGAGATCCAAGACCAGGACCCGCAGGCCCTGATGGACCCACTTGATGGGGTCCACATGATCTCTAATTTGGGATCCCTATCATTAGTTTAGATAGTCACTAGATTAGTAGTGTTACTGTATCTACTTATTTCTAATAGTAGGTTGCTTAATTGTTTAGGAAGATTTCTTTCTAATTTATCTGTTGATTAGGATTAGCTACTTCCTTTAATGCTTATTTAGGAACAATGCTATTCTATATATAGAGAAGCCCCTTATTGACATGTTCATGCTATATTTTTAATCAAAGTTGAGAAGTGTTCTGGTGAGTTCCCCTTTGGGGTATTTCCCCTAAGTGATCTTAGGGTTTTGAGTCTTAGGGCTCGATCTCACCGTCGGAGTTGTAGATCTTCATCATGGCCTCCGGGCTGCACCATTAGAGACATCTCTCATGAGTCATGAGAAACAACTTTTTACCACCACATGGGACCTTACTTGATCAAGGCAACCCCTTCACACTCATTAACCCCTATGAATTGGCACTCACCATTTGACACTAATCCGAATTATTGTTTTTTTAATTGTTCACTAATCCGAATTATACTCACTATTGGATTGAATTGCACAGAACATTTAACTTAAGAAATTGTTAAAACTTTAAGGTCCCTAAATCAATAGTTGTGATGATCTTATTGAGATGATTTTAGAGCAAAGTGATATCCACAATGAGACCTTTTACATCATCATCCTATTCTTGGTGTGCTTCCAAGTGGTCCCACAATGAACTTGAATGCTCTCTCACGCAAGTTGTAAGAGATGTCCTCATGAGAGAATGGCCTAGTAATACACAAACATACAGAGGAAGGGAGATATATATATATATATAGAGAGAGAGAGCACTTTGAAGCTACGTCTACAGTCACTATATAGAACATACAGAGTAAGAGTGACACATACAAGATAAATTGAACGCTTTTTAAGCATAATTAAACATGGAAATTATATTTCTACTGAAAAAATCAAGCCCATATAAATTGCCACATTTTAGTAAGCGGCAAACGACTTCAGCAAAACAAGCAAAACTTCCACATAAGAAAATAAATCACAAGGTACAGACTATCTGTGGTCTTGTACAAATGAACAACTGAAATTAGGGTCGCAAAAAATTATTCATCTCAAAAAGAAAATGAAAAAATTTCAACTTTTCAATTCAAATAAAATAAATAAATAAATAAAATTAGATCTTACCTTCCAAAACTTAATTGTTTTATCATTCGTGGAGAGAAGAAACAACGCACCATTGGCTATCTGGCACCACCTAATTTTGTTGATTTTCTCCTCTATCTCCAAGCTTTTGAGATAGTCAAACTGAAGTTACAAAATTGAGTAAGACACTTGGTGCACACCGCTGAAAGGTTTACACTCCAGCATCCAAATTCACCAGAATGAAAAAGGATAACTAAAGGCATACTGAAAATGGCAAGAGCAGAAAAAGAGTAATACCTCGGGCTCATGGCTTTGGAATTCTGTCTTGTAGCGAAATTCAGGATGTCTTCCAGCTGAATAATCCATTATCTCCATATCCCTCCGAGAGCCATGCTATGCAATGTTAGACAATGTGGAAATATTGTAAGGACCACTGAAAAAGTATCTAAAAGCACGTCGCCACAGGTAATTAGTAGAAAAAGAAGCTCATAGTCACTGAACGTACATCCTTCACATCTGTCCTCTCAAATAGAACCACACGGCCTCCTCGATCTCCAGTAGCAAGGTGGTCCCCAGTTCTATCAAACTCAATGGCTGATATGATGTCAACTGCAAAAGGTAGCAGGCCAGTCAATGTGTAAACAGCCATATTAGCGAACCACAAAAAAAAATTAAGATTTTAAAAAATAAAAAATTAAAAAAAAAAAGAAGATAAATTTATCGCTACCCTGCTTGTCATAATCTATAGAGTGCAGAGAGAATTCCATATATCGGGCAGCACTCGCAAGAACAACATTTAAGATGTAACCCATAAATTAGAAGTAATGACATCATAATCAACAAATATCTTCTGAAAGACCAAGAATGGATATGACTGTAATATTGAAAACACCTGGGAAAACAAGGATACAAGCAGCATGCACTTGAATAGCTCATCATCTAATAGCAAATCCATGAAAGCTCTGTCCAGGGGTGACAACGGATTGGGTCAGGTTCAGACTGGCATGTGCCCTGCCCCACATTTGACCCAACCAATGACGGTTTTATGGGACTGGCCCAAAGCCCACCAGACAGCACATAGAAGAATTCCATTCAACAAGGAAATGACCGGGATTCAAACAAAGGGCTTCCAGAGGACCCATCCTTAAAGCCATCATCTCACCCTTATCGGCAAAAGATCTCACTGCTCTACCAACACCAGTCCAGAACTTAGAGAAAGAAACACCCAAAAACTCCATTAGGACAGCAACCAATTAGTAAAATTTGCTTGGCCCCTTTATATCTACACCTTCTGTTGTACCTAAATGGTTTTGACAGTTCTCTTCTGCCTCTCAAGCCAAAGAGTCACAAACCACACAACAGGAACTTCATAACATAGATCCATGTTTTGAAGTGATAAAAAACTCCACTTTTGAAAAGCTCCCTAATAGAGAATGGCATTGCCCATTAAACTCCAAAAGGAATAAAGGAACAGTCCCAAGTTTGCTTAATCAAAGGGGAGTGGATAAAAAGCGAGGGACATTTCCTGCACAGTGCACACCATAATCCTTCTAGAATAAGACAAACCCATCGGTTCTGATGATTAACTAACTAATTCGGTGTTATCTTCCCCAACATAGTTGAGGCAATCCTTTGATGATGACCACGACAATGACGATGAATTTGATGTTATCTTATTTGCCTACGGAAACTATACAATCAAACGTCGAGTTTTTTTATAGATATCATTCACTTCATTAAAAATAATAATAATAATAATAATAATAATTGCATTCAAAACCAACAATCACCCAGCTCGACTAACCTAGCTCCTATCACTTCACTAAACTCAAGAACCTCATGAGTATCGAATCATATCATGATGGATAAAATATATCACCCCAATACCATATCAATCATGTGCCACTGACAAATCTTTTCCTCTGTCATTGCGCCTCTGAAAGCTGTTATATTCGGGTACTGTATCTTCAAACGTGTAACCCCACTGTCCAAATTATGTAAAGCAAACAAAATGTCCACTTCCCAACTTTCCTCTTTCCATATTCCCTCGAGAATCAGATCCAACTTTCTCCGCTTCCAATCCCCACCTCAATGCCAAAACCAACACTATGTAGCCAGACACTCCAAAAACATCACCAGTTCCAATCCCTGGCTGTTTAACATCACTTCATCATGATGACCGAATGCCTCTTTTGCTAAATACCCCAGTTGAATGCCAAGGGGCAAAACAATTTTCCATCAGGGTCACAACCCAAAAATCCAAACTGCAACAGAAGCATCCCATGAAATCTTATTCATCAAAAAAACCAACAACATCAATGACCCACTCAAATTTTCGCAGTCTTACAAAAAAAATCAACTTTTTTCCAATCAAAATCTCATCTTTCTCAACATAACCATTAAACAACACACAAAACCATCAAAATCTACCACCACCATACAATGATCCACACAGATCAAAATACAATAAACCCAAACCCTAAATTCCAAAAATCTAGACTGAATTCAGAAGGAAAAAAAAAAAAACCAACCTTCTTGAACTTCTTCTCCAGCTGTCCTTTCTCCAAAAACCTGCGAGAATTTCCACTCTAGCGATGGCGGAGGTCCAGCAGATGATCCTTCCGCTTCGCTTCCTCCAACATTCATTTTCCAACCCCAGAACCCCAGAATCAGCAAGAAACCGCCTTTGACATGAACTATCCGCGAAATCGAAACATCAAAAAGAGTCGAATCCGAACAGAATGCAGATTCTAGGGTTAAAATGAGATGAGAGAAATATATAGAGAGAGAGATTTTGAAAGATGACTTTTTTTTATAGAGAGCGAAACATAGAAGAAGAGAAAAAAAAATGTCTTTTCTGATTTCTGGAACCGAAGACTCTCTCTCTCTCTTCAGAAAGAATATTAAAAAGTCTGTCTGTGTAAAAATACCTATAAGAATGTAAAGTAAATTTCGTATTGACGAAAGTACCCCTTTCTATTTTAAGTGATCAAATAATGTGCAAGAGGTTTGATCTTGGCCTTCTAAATTGTGGGCCCCACTATTTGTGGGTGGTCTTTTGAATCAGCATCTATGTGGATTGGATTATGACACCCATCCCACCATTTTTCATCAAGTCACCCTATCCAACGTACATATAGAATTAATCTTTCGACATTGATATTTATGTATGTTCAATCCAACGGTGAGAGACACTATCAATTTGTACTGCACTACTATATTAAGGCTAGAGGGAAATGGGCAGAAATGATTAGTTGTTTTCAAAGATTTGAGAACCCTCCAATGAAAGAAAAAAAAATGGTGTGTTGAGCTAGTTCTAAACAAAGCAGTCTTTAGACGTTGAAAGGCATGTGATATGAGTTGATTATTAATCACGCAATTTAAAACAGGTGTTGACTGCAATTACCATGCAAGATGGGAGTGAAAAACAAGATTGTTGGGTTTATTAATTGATATACTTTTTGAGCTCCATGATGAGAAATAATAAGAAAATGTTTGGACGACCTGGATTTATCATATGGCATGTCATGTGCAGGGGAGATGCCTTGATGCAATGGAAAGCCTTTTTATAACTTGGTTTTATTTGTTTTTTGGGGGTTCTTTTTAGAGGTCGTTCTCTATGTGATGCAGTAGATGATTGTGTGGGCCGGTTCGTGGACGATCGAGGCACTCACTTCGGATGCACGCACCTCGGCACTAGTCATGAACGCTTGCCGAGACCAGATCTCCCTGCGCTACTTCTGCCGAAGTGACGCCATCTCTGTTGCTGCCGAAGTAGAGACTGTCGCCCGAAATGGGCCAGTCCTGTCACGGGCATCATACGGGCGCGTGGAAAGATGAGGGGGCTGCGATGGGACGGACACCATCCGGACCGTCCGTTCTCAACACGCTTCTGACAATCATGTCCAATGGCTGCGGCCGTATCAGGGCAGGGTCCAAGGTAGGATCCGATGGGACCCTAGCCGCCAATAAACCAAGATAGGATCAGGCCCAACATGTCCGGCATTTAATGCTATGTGGGCTGATTGGACCCTCATTAATGACCATGTGGGCTGATGAGACGGACCCTCATTAATGACCATGTGGGCTGATGAGACCCGAATCACATCATGAGACCCGTTGGCACATGCACCAAAGCAATTTCTCATATATAGCATGGGACGATCCATAACGGAGGTATGACTGTCTTTTACATGCAATCTAGACTTCCTCCCTTCTTCTCCGATCACTGCTAACTTGAGCGTCGGAGAGCCCTGCGCTGCCCCAGCCAGGGTCCCTTGACCGTTCTCTTCTCCCATTTCAGGTTCCACAGACTCGCAGCTCCTTCTCTGGTACTCCGAGTAAGTCCTTAAAGGCATCCTGATCTTGTGAGTATATTTTTCTGCACTTACAATTGGCGCCGTTTGTGGGAAACGATTTCTGCAATCTTCCCTATCACCATGACGAGGAGAACTGCGAAAGGCGGAGAAACATCCAAGGCAAGGCGTACCGGACCGTCCTCTGACCTCCTCCCTGCTAAGAAGAGGTCCGGGAAGGAGCCAGTTGCAGAGGACGACGTCGAGCGTGGCCTCGTCCGAATCAATGTTCAGGAGCGCGATCCTCGCTTGGAGTCTGCTCTCCGGAAGAAACACTCTCAGCAGCAACCTGCAGGAGGCCTCCTGACGGGACAAGATCAGCGGAGCAAATCTCCAGTGGGCGACGGACCACGTTATTCTGGTCAGGTAGAGGACGCTGAAGATATAGAAGACTTTGAGGATGAGGAATATGATCCCAGTAATGACCTCGACTCCACTCTCCAAGAGATTAGAGCACAGAACGAGGCCATCAAGGAGAGGGATGCTCTGATCCTCCAGCTCCAGCAGCAGCTGGATAGAGCTACGGGTTCAGCAGGGCATTGACAACACTCTCATCAGCAGCAGTCACGGCAGCAACAACGGTCGCGGCAGCAGCAGCGCTCACAGCGACAGCACGAGAGGAGGGTATCTCGTGGCAGGCGCCCCGACTCCCCCGAGAGGGACTTGAGGGACCATCTGAATCAGAAAAGGCTTGACCGAACCCGAGACGAAGGCTCGAGCACTAGCCATAGCTACTCGAGGAGGGCGTCAGAAACCATTCCGGAGAGCATGCATCATGATCAGGAGTGGTTAGATGCGCGCATAAGGGAAACGGTCCAGCGTAATCTGGAGGTAGCTGGTCTCGGCCGAGGCCAAAAAGATTTTTGTTGCGACTCCATTGATCTCGGCGCGTCTCCTTTCACTCTCGATATCAGAAAGTATCCCCTGCCAAAGAAGTTCACTGTCCCGAGGTTCGTCACTTATGACGGGACCTCGGACCCAGCTACGCATCTCAGGCACTTCTCCTAGAGGATGTCTGTCTGGGGAGATGAGGGCCATCTGAACTGTCGAGTCTTCTCCTCCAGTTTGGGTGACCTCCCCCTGAAGTGGTTCTGTGCGCTCCCGGAGGGGTCCATTTCGAGTTGGCATCAGCTCCAGCAGTCCTTTATGAGGAAGTTCCAGGCCTACAGAGCCCTGCCGAAGACAGACGCGGATATCATGGCCCTGAAGATGAAGCAGGGAGAAAACGTCACCCAGTTCGCAAAGCGATTCTGGACGGCCTACAGCCAGATTGAAGACTCCAAGGACGAAGTGGCCGTCTTCGCATTTCGGAATGCCCTGCTGCCAGACAGTGATCTTCGCAAAGATTTAGCGAGAAACCCAGTATCCTCCATAACAGCGCTCATGTCCACCGTCAACCGCTACATCGCCCAGGAGGACGACCAGGTCCGAGCTCGGGAAAACCATGGGGCCGCACAGAAGAACCGAAGTGAAAGGCCTTCTAAGGAAGAAAGGGGACCGTCCCGAAGAGACGAGCCCCGAAGAGATGATTCTCAGAGACGCCGGGCATCAGCTAGCTCACCAGGGGCTCAGGCGTTTACCTCAGCGAGAGGCAAAAGGCCCAGGCTGTCCGAAGATGCGTATCGGGCGGTTAACACGATCTTCAGGATGCCAATCCACAAGATCATGTACAAGATTAAGTCTCGGCCATACTTCAGCTGGCCAGAGCCCCTAAGAAGCGATCCTTCTTTTCGGGATCAGACCAGGTTCTGCGCGTACCACAAGGAAAGCGGCCACAAAACTGAGGAATGCAAGATATTGCGCTCACATTTGGAGAAGCTTGTCCAGGAGGGACACCTACAGGAGTTCGTCAAGGCGGAAACCGGGGCCGAGACCCGAGGCCCACGCCGAGACGAGAGGGGCCGAGATAGTGACGGGTCAGAGAAGATCATCAATGTCATCCATCTCGCTCCACCGCCCAAGGGGAGTAACCGAGCTCGTGCCGAGGCCAGGCAGGCCTCCCACAGTAAGCAAGTCATGGCCGCCGAACTCGGCTCAGCTCCGAAGAGGGCTCGGAGGGAGCGCCCCGAAATCAGATTTACGGATGCAGACCTGGAAGGGGTGCAGCTTCCCCACAACGACCCGCTGATCGTCACCCTGAAGTTTGATTGTTCTAAGCAAGGCGTGAAGAAGGTCCTCGTCGACCCCGGTAGTTCATCCGAGGTCCTCTATTTCGATAGCTTCCGGAGGATGGGACTGACGGAGAAGGACCTGCAGGAGGCCCGAATTCCCCTCATTGGCTTCAGCGCCAAGCCGGTGTACCCCAAGGGAAAGGTGACGTTCAAGGTCGAGGCCGGCAGCGCGTCTGTTGAGACAACCTTCATGGTGATTGACGCACCCTCGCCTTACAATGCTATAGTGGGCAGATCTTGGCTTCATAGCCTGGAGGCGGTCCCTTCCACTCTCCACCAGAGGTTGAAATTTCCGTGGGGAGGGAAGAATGGCCGAGTCGAGATCGTCACTGTCAAAGGAGATCAGCGAGCCGTCAAGCAATGCCTGACAGCTGTGGTATCCGGAGAACGAGAGCCCAAGGAGGTTAACATGGCCGAGATGGAAAAGAGGCTGGAGGAGAAGCTAGACGAGGTCGGCCAGGATCCGGCGAGCAAGAGCGTGGAGGACCTGACCGAAATCAGAATCGATTCACAAGATCCGGAACGGTTCTTCTTGCTCGGCAGTCAGCTCGGAGAGCCAGAGAAGACCGAACTGGTCCAGTTCCTGGTGCGGAACAGAGAAGCCTTCGCCTGGACGCCTCAAGAGATGCCTGGCATCGACCCTGAGGTAATATGTCATAAATTGAATGTAGACCCTAATCATAAACCTGTGATACAGAAGGCTCGCAGGACTGGGGTGCCGCAAACCGAAGCCGTGGTCGAAGAAGTGGATAAACTGCTCGAGGCCGGCGCCATCAGAGAGGTCCAGTACCCGACCTGGCTAGCCAATACCGTGGTCGTTAAGAAAAAGACTGGCAAATGGAGGGTGTGCGTCGACTTTACCGACCTGAACAAAGCCTGTCCCAAGGACAGTTTTCCCCTCCCAAAGATCGACCAGATGATCGACGCCACAGCCGGACACGATAGAATGAGCTTCCTCGATGCATATCGAGGCTATCACCAGATCCCGTTGTATGGGCCGGATGAAGAGAAGACAGCGTTTATCACACCTCGAGGGACCTATTGTTATAAGGTGATGCCGTTTGGGTTGAAGAATGCAGGAGCCACCTACCAGCGACTTGTCACCAAGATGTTCCGCGATCAGCTCGGTAAGACTGTTGAAGTCTACATCGACGACATGGTGGTCAAGTCCAAGCAAGCCTATACCCATTTTGTAGACCTAGCTGGAGTCTTCGCCACCTTGCAGAGGTTCAAGCTCAAGCTCAACGCCTCCAAGTGCGCCTTTGGTGTCGGATCCGGCAAATTTTTGGGAAGCTTGGTCACACGCAGAGGGATAGAGGCAGATCCAGATCAAATCTCGGCTATCCTCAAGGTGCAAAGCCCCACCTCGGCTAAGGAGGTCCAAAAGCTAACTGGAATGGCAGTCGCACTGAATCGGTTCATCAGCAGATCCTCAGATAAGTGCCGGCCTTTCTTTCAGCTTCTTAAGAAGAATTTTAAATTTCAATGGACTCCAGATTGCGACCAAGCGTTGCAGGAGCTTAAGGCCTATCTTTCTTCACCCCCTCTACTGTCGACTCCGGTCCACGGAGAGTTTTTGTATCTATACCTGGCGGTCTCGGATCATGCAGTTAGCTCGGTCCTCCTCCGAGAAGAGGACAGGGTCCAAAAACCCATCTATTATACAAGCAAGACCTTGATTGATGCCGAGACCAGGTACTTGCCTCTCGAGAAGCTCGCGCTGGCACTCGTTAGCGCCTCGCGGAAGCTCTCTCATTACTTTCAGACACATACCATAGTGGTTGTTACGGAACATCCACTCAAATCTGTTTTCAGAAAAGCTGACTTTTCAGGCAGAATTTCAAGATGGGCTGTCGAACTGGGGCAGTATGAAATTCAGTTTCAGCCCAGGACAGCGATCAAGGCTCAGGTTCTGGCAGATTTCCTTGCCGAGTTTGACTCGAGTTCGGCACCAAACCAGCTCGGCACCGAACTGGGGGGCAGGGAGCATGAGACGCCATCGGGCTCTGAACAATCACAATGCCAAGCCCTCGCCCCAGTTTGGAAAGTCTTCGTTGATGGATCTTCCACCTCGAGAAGAGCCGGAGCTGGAGTTGTGCTCCAATCGCCAGAAGGACTGGTCATCGAGCAGGCTCTGACCCTGGATTTCAAGGCGTCGAACAACGAAGCTGAGTATGAAGCCCTTTTAGCCGGACTGAACAGCGCCAAAATCCTCGGAGCTCAACAGTTGGTGGTCTTCAGTGATTCACAGTTGGTGGCAAACCAGCTGACTGGGGACTATCAAGCTCGCGACGATCGGATGACTGCGTATTTGGCCCTGGCAAAGAAGCTGCTCTCTCAGTTCCGCACGGCCGAAATTAAACAGATAGGCAGAGAAGGAAACTCCCATGCAGATGCTCTTGAAAATTTGGCCAGCGCTGTCGAGGCAGGAAGAAAGAGAACCATCGAAGTCGGATCCTTGACTGCACCCAGCATCGAACTCCAACCACCTCGGGAAGTGTCGTGTATTGACCTCGGCCCGAGTTGGATGGACCCCTTCGTCGCCTACCTCAAGGACGACAAGCTGCCCGAAGACAGCAGCGAAGCGCACCGGATCAGACTGAAATCAGCGCGGTTTTGGCTGTCTCCCGAGGTCAAGCTCTATAGGAAGTCGTACACAGGCCCGTACCTCCAGTGTGTGCACCCAAGCAAAGTTGAAGATCTTCTCTTTGAAATACATGAAGGGATCTGCGGAAGCCATATTGGAGGAAGGTCGCTGGCTTACCGGGCTATCAGCAAGGGCTACTGGTGGCCCTATATGCAGAAGGATGCGCAGGTGTACGTGAAGAAGTGCGAGAAGTGTCAGAAATATTCTCACTCTCTCCATCAGCCAGCACAGGACCTCAGTCCGCTTTCAAGCCCGTGGCCATTCGCCCAGTGGGGGCTCGACATAGTGGGACCGCTCCACCGGACTCCCGGAAATAAAAGATGGTTGATAGTAGCCACCGATTACTTCACCAAATGAATCGAAGCGGAGCCGCTGTCCTCCATCACGGAGCTGGACTCCAAAAATTTCGTCTGGAAAAACATCGTTACAAGGTTCGGCATCCCCAGAATACTGATCTCGGACAACGGGACTCAGTTCGACTCCAACCTTTTCAGAAGCTTCTGCCAGGAGCACGGCATCCGCAATCGCTACTCCACCCCGGCCTACCCGCAGAGTAATGGTCAGGCGGAAATCTCCAATAAAGTGGTGCTAGACGGGCTGAAGAAACGGCTGGACAGAGCCAAAGGAAGATGGGTAGATGAGCTCCCGAGTGTCCTATGGGCCTACCGAACTACCCCTAGGAGGTCCACTTCGGTGACACCGTTCTCCCTAGCCTACGGAATGGAGGCCGTCATTCCCCTAGAAATTGGCCTCCCGACCCTAAGGTCCGAACTCTTCGACCAAGGCCGAAATGAGATCTATCTGGCTGTGGAACTGGACCTGGCCGATGAGCGAAGAGAAGCAGCGGCAGTTCGGCTTACAGCCTATCAGCGGCAACTGGCCAGGGGCTACAACCAGAGGGTCAGGGAGAGGAAATTCTCAGTGGGAGAGCTGATCCTTAAGAAGACACTCCCGGGGGACAAGGACCCGAATGAAGGCAAGCTGGGGCCGAATTGGCACGGACCGTTCAAAGTGACTTCTATTGCTGGGCAATCAGCTTATCGACTTGAAGATATGGCAGGAAAACAGCTACCGAGACCGTGGAACGTGTCTCACCTCAAGAAGTTTTATTTCTGAAATTTGTACATATGTACTTCGAAGAAATCAATGAAAAGAAATCATTCAAAAGAACGGGCAATCCTGTGTCAGCACTTCGGCCACGACCAACGATGAGATCATCTCGGGTCGGCTACGTGCCACCCAGGCGTGAAGCCTTCGGGCCAACGATGAGATCGTCTCGGGTCGGCTACGTGCCACCCAGGCGTGAAGCCTTCGGGCCAACGATGAGATCGTCTCGGGTCGGCTACGTGCCACCCAGGCGTGAAGCCTTCGGGCCAACGATGAGATCGTCTCGGGTCGGCTACGTGCCACCCAGGCGTGAAGCCTTCGGGCCAACGATGAGATCGTCTCGGGTCGGCTACGTGCCACCCAGGCGTAAAGCCTACGGGCCAGCGACGAGATAGCCTTGGGTCGGCTATGGGCTACCCGGGCGTGAACACGGTCAACTCCCATAGTCGCCTCAGACCTGTCTAATCCGTAGGCGCAAGGCCCTTACGGACACTGCCGAGACCGCCCTTATTCTATTCACCGACCCGGGGGTTTCACCTCGGCCGAGTTTCACCCCTTTTTATTTTTACCAAAGCGGATAACATCCTTATGGCTGACAAAGGCCCCTCAAGTTTACACGTCACTCCTGACCAAATCCTAAACCTGCTGGTCCGACTCTATCGAACTCGCATGCTCACAAGTAGAAACTACAGGAAAGTGCCATCAAGTCAGTCGGATTACATGCAGGATTACAAGAGAGCAATGAGGCAAAAATGTGCTATTCCATTAAGTAAACCTTTCTTTTTACATTGAGTTTTTGCAAAAAGGCAACCCTTACAGAAAGTGCAAAGTCCTACAAAAACAACTATGCTAGAGGGTTCGGGGCAGAGACATTGGTTGCGGCCTCGGGCTGAACCGACGGCTCAATGACGATGTTGGCCCTGGGGATAGTAGGGCCAGGGAATGGGGGAGGCTCTACGAAAGATGGGTGCCCTTCATTGATCTCAGCCTTCCTCAAGGCGGCGCGCCACCCTTTCTCCCATGCTTTGTCTCTGACCCGCAGAACCCGAGTCTCGTAGTGCGTGGTGGCCTGCTTCACCGCGTCGGCAAAGGCAACGTCAGCCTCGGCCTGGGCTGTTTGAGCCTTGGCCTCGGCTTCAGCCACTTTCTTCGACTCAGCGGCGATGTCGCCTCTTAGTTTCTCCACAGTTGCCTCGAGCTCGGCATTTTTGTTCTTCTCGGCCTCAGTCTCCGCCCTGGCGCCCCCCACCTCCGCAATAAGCTCAACTCCTTGGGCTTCGAGTTGACCTGCCCTCTGGGTGGCAGCACCCAACGCTTCCTCCAACTCCAGTCTCTTCGCGTCCAGCATGGCGACCACTGGACTCTGCTTGGTGTATCTGTCGATAAGCACCATCGATTTCTGCAAGGCCTGCAGCATAGAAACGATAGGACAAGTCAGCCGAGGTGGTATATGGATATAAAATGATGAAAGGAACTCGGGGAGAAGCTCACCTGGATGTTCGTCCGCAGCAGTGACGCAAGGAGCTTTGGATCACTGTACCCCGAGTATAGCGCCATATCTTTTGGCAGAGCGCATCCCTTGGCCAGCGCCTCCAGGACGCGAGAGTTGGTCGCGTGGACGCAATGCTCAACTGTCAACCGCTCGCCCGAGGTCGTGGTAAAGCTCGGCTCCCAGGGAGCCGGAGATGGCGCGACTCCCGAGCTCGAGTCATCCTCCCTTGGCATCTTTCCCAGAACGCCCCCTCCTGGGGCATCCCCAGAGGCGGGGGAGCGGTCCTGATCAAGATCCCCGCCGGCACCCTCCTCGGTCCGGTCCATGGTGTCGGGGGCCACCTCATGGACCCCGACACCACTCGGGGACAGCAGTGCTTGGGGCACTTGGAGCACTGGAGCAGCTGACGCTGTAGTAGGCGCCTCGGGGAATTCGTCCCCAAAAGCCAGCGCCTCGAGGTCAACATAGGTGATGTTGCGAGCCATCTCTTCTGTCCTCGGCGACGAACGTCGTGGGCGCCTCGCAAGAGGAGTATCTTCCGGATCCGACTCGGAAGAGGAGACCGGGCTTCTGGCGGTAGCCTCGGCCTCGGTCAGTGAGAGTCCGGCTTCGGCCTCGGTTCGAGAGGGCCCAGCTTCGGTCGGGATTTCCCTTCTCTCCGGGCACCTACTTTGTAGCTCGGTTTCGGCTACGGCAGCCTCTGCTTCGTCTCCCGACCTCCTGACGATATAGCCCCTGTATCTGGGCTTGTACTTGAGCAACACCCACGCGGCTCGGTTGTCGAAGTCAGTACACTTGGCAACCCGGTTGTGCCAAGAGTCGTTCCTCACCCAACGGTGAAGTCCGGCTTTTCTCTGCCGAGCACCTGCAAAGCCGATGACATATTAGTTCGGGGATGTGAAAGCGAAAACGATAGCATGAAGATCAGGGGAATGGAGAAGTCCGTACTTGGGGCAACCCCGGGGTAGCGGGGAATGCTGTAAACTCTTGCTTCCTCCTCGGGGCCGAACTCCCAGTTCCCCGAGACGGAAATAAGTTCATTCCCTGCGTACTTGTTCGAATCCTCCAGTGCATTGACGAAGGCCCTCCGCTTCGGCTTGACGCGGAGGTAATAGGTGTCCTCCTTTGTCTTGCAGAGGTCGTACACATCCTCTATGTCTCGGATGTCTAAATCTATATGGAGGTGCCGGTTTAACGCCACAGTGCCCATGATGACCTTGAAGGCGTTCGGCATCAGTTGGCAAGGGGTGAGGTTCCAGGAGGAGAGGCAGGCCCGAAGCAACGGGTGCAGCGGGAACCTGACGCCCCCCTCCACCACCGCAATGAGTGGGAAGGGCATCCAGCCCCCGACACTGCATCGCCGGACATGGTCGGCTGGATTACCCTTCCGGACGAGGACATCGTCCGGAATCTCGTAGGTGGTCCTAAAAGCCTCTATGGACGTGGGAGAGTCAACCCAGTGACTGAAGACCCCCATGGTCGCCAAGAAAGGGAAAAGCAGAAAGAGACCGAATGAAGATGTGAGAAAGAAGACGCGAAACTTACTAGCTCAGGAACCTAAAACAAAGGTGGACAAAGGCACTCCGCTGAAAGACGAAAGCTCCACTCTAGACCCTTGGCTCTGGTTCTTGGCTCTCAGTTCTCAGAGCGGTTCTCAGAGAGGTTCGTTCAAAAGCAGAGAGTAGAAAAGAGGAAGAAGAGAAGAGGACCTGTATTTATAGAGGGGCGCCAAATCATGGCGCCGTTCCCAAATTCGAAAAAGTCACCTCAACGGTCGCTTGCGTACTGGCAAGTACCGAAGCGTCAAATCCGGCAGTGACGCGTGGCGCGAACGATCCGCCTCCCATCATTATTAGGATTTAGCAGTTAATGCTCATCATTATCCTCTGCACGCGAAGAGAAGCTGAGCGGGTTCCACGTGTCGGACGTGACGTCAGAGTCCTCCTCCCCCCGATAATCTCAAGTCGCTTCCGAAAACGAGTTTCCACTCCCAATGATCCTGAGATCCTGACGAGTTGAAAACTCGGGGGCAATTGTGTGGGCCGGTTCGTGGACGATCGAGGCACTCACTTCGGATGCACGCACCTCGGCACTAGTCATGAACGCTTGCCGAGACCAGATCTCCCTGCGCTACTTCTGCCGAAGTGACGCCATCTCTGTTGCTGCCGAAGTAGAGACTGTCGCCCGAAATGGGCCAGTCCTGTCACGGGCATCATACGGGCGCGTGGAAAGATGAGGGGGCTGCGATGGGACGGACACCATCCGGACCGTCCGTTCTCAACACGCTTCTGACAATCATGTCCAATGGCTGCGGCCGTATCAGGGCAGGGTCCAAGGTAGGATCCGATGGGACCCTAGCCGCCAATAAACCAAGATAGGATCAGGCCCAACATGTCCGGCATTTAATGCTATGTGGGCTGATTGGACCCTCATTAATGACCATGTGGGCTGATGAGACGGACCCTCATTAATGACCATGTGGGCTGATGAGACCCGAATCACATCATGAGACCCGCTGGCACATGCACCAAAGCAATTTCTCATATATAGCATGGGACGATCCATAACGGAGGTATGACTGTCTTTTACATGCAATCTAGACTTCCTCCCTTCTTCTCCGATTACTGCTAACTTGAGCGTCGGAGAGCCCTGCGCTGCCCCAGCCAGGGTCCCTTGACCGTTCTCTTCTCCCATTTCAGGTTCCACAGACTCGCAGCTCCTTCTCTGGTACTCCGAGTAAGTCCTTGAAGGCATCCTGATCTTGTGAGTATATTTTTCTGCACTTATAATGATAAATGTTTTTGTTTTTTGTTTCAACTTTAATCCATGTAGACGTTTTTGGGTTTATCTTGATTTACTTTATTTGAAGGTGTTGTTGGGTGGCACTTTTTTTAAACCTAGGCTTAAACCTTCCTACATTTACTTCTTAGAGGACCCTTTGTGATGTCCTTTGCAGGAGGGAAAAAAAAGGCTCCTTGATCAATGTACCTAGAACTTATATAGTATAATTTATATAAACAGATGATGATCTAGACCATCCATTAACTAAGCTTCATTGTGTAAGTTTTATGGTATGGAACAAATTTAGTGTGCAATGTTAACTATCTTGTTTCAATGTGGCTAGTTACATTAAGTGTGGGCAATGGTCATGTATGATCACATTTATTTAAACGGCTTTTGTGATGTTTAAATGAGATGTGAATATAACGTGTAGATAAGGTTATGTTTCGCTAAATCTGTAAAATGGGTTATGCCGTGGCATGCCCAAGTTGGCAGGAGCTCAACACCAGCACGGCCCATTGGCACGAGCTGGGTCATGCCCTCCATGAGTTGAGCCGGGCTGCTCCGGTCCGTGCTAGCCCACATGCTCTTTTTTATCTTTTTAAATAACAAAACTTCTATTCAATGTTGACCATGTGGATTAGAAATAGTGTATTTTCAATGCTCCACCTTATGGTAAGTAATAGTTCAATTGGACTGGAGGAAAGAGTAGCTTCCCAATGTCAGTACCCATTTAAGTAATTGTGGTGACATTGATTACCATCTTGCGAAGGATAATTCAGATCCATATGAATTAATGCTCATGCCCGTATGAATTAATATCATCTTGGAACCAACCATCATCCAAGTGAAGTGATAGGAGTGCTGGTTGACTGGGCCATTGGGCTAGGCCTAGATGCGGCGGCCTCTGTCGCGCTATGCTCGGGCCAGGCATGTGGGCCGTACAAGGAGCCTCAAGCCCCCCTAACAGAGCACGGGCCATGTCTAGGATGGGCTGGGTTTGGGCGGCCCATCACATATTACACATCTATTTTAGGTCCTATTTCTTTAATGGAATTTCTACCAGAATTTACCATGTTCATGAATTCCTAGACATGGTGTGAAATGCCGTCCCTTGGAATATGTGAATTCCATATTTTTTCACATGAATTTTTGGATTCCGGACATAATGAAATATCTCTTTTAACCATTAAAAATCCAGGAATTACACTCCTTTTGTATTTTGGGGGAATTCCTGGATGCTCAAGCCCAAGGAGCATTTAAAAATTCCACTATGTATTGAAATTCGGGAATTCCTGGAATTTCAGCAAATAAACTGACCCTTTTAACCTCTCATTTGCATTCTTTAAACGACGGTAAAGTATTACATGTCTCTCTATACCTCCGTATTTGTGCGTGATGGGACATCGAAATAGATGTTGGGTTTGAGCCCTATCAACCACATTTTTATTTTTTGACTTTTAGCCCACAAATTCATGATCTGAGTCATTAGGGATGTGAAACCCTAAGATAATTAATTTCATATCTTAGGTTTCCTCATGTTATTAAAAAAGTAAATATATATATATATAACCTATAGATATAAAAAAATTCACTTGTGTGGGTCGTGAATTGATGACTCGAACCACTAAATATTCTCATATTAATTATGGGCATTGAGATATTTATTTTAAATCTTCATAGCCCTAAAGAATTCTTTAGAATAAAAGGTCTAAATTTAAAAAATAAAACATCTAAGACTTTTTGGTGTGCTAATTTAGCCATTTGAAGTGGTGATCTTGGCACACATGGTAATGCGCTCCACACATATAACAATTGCATATATGACATCTACATATGTTCCTATCTCATACATAAAAAGCAAGCGATCCCTTGGAATATGCATGACGGACGTTCAGACTTAATTGATACAATATCAATTACGCTTGTCAAGCCATGCAAAGCTACAATACTCCGATGCACATGAGTGGGGCCTACCTTTAAAAAATTCAATCCATTCATTTATACTAACACCCACTGTGAAATATACATTTAAAATATTATTCAAATAAACAATATATACACTGTTGGATTAACTAAATCCTAAACACATGATTTAACTCTATCTACTTTCTCTGTCTTTCATGACGGAAAGAGAAGCCAGGCACGTGTTTAAAATCAACATGTCAATCTAACTGTATGCCCATGAAATACATTTTGAAGTTACATATGCAAATAACAGGATGACCGTAAAAGAAGATGTAAGAGTTGGATTTTTAAAGGTGGGCCCCGCCCATATGCATGTGTATGATGCAACTCCGCTGCATCGTAGCTTTGGCCTATCGAGCTTCAATGCAATTTGATGATCCAGCTCATTCGTCAATGGCATGCAAAATGAATGGTTAGTCTGAATTGTGTTGGTTATTTATTATAGGGCCCTTCATAATATGGATTTTGCCCATTAAATGGATAAATTTGAGAGTTGCTGGGACAGAATTCAGCGAGTGTTTGTAACTAATCAAGTCCAAAATGATTATGGCTAGCACAATATATGGCATCCTAACCCCTAACTAAATACAAGATGAGTGATATATAGGTAAGGATGCAAGCTGCACCAGCCTCCCAGGCCAGCACGGCGGGTAGGCCGGTCAACATGCCATGGCTCGGGTCGAGTTGGGCCAGGGTCACAGCCCACCAGTGACCCCAAATGGCCAAATATGGTCGTTTTTATTGTTTTACCCATGCCATTGTTAAAAAAAAAGAAAAAGAAAAACCCATCTTTTGGCCATGAGAGCTGCTAATGCCACATCCCAAGCTTCTATGTGCACATCCCTTCTCTCTAAGTAAGTAAAAAGTTTTCCAAAAGTCATATATACACACACCAATGTACCCAAAATAGCCCCCTCCCTCCACACTCGTTTCCTCAGTTCACTCTCCTTCTTCTCACCTCTCCATCTCCTTGTCGCCTCCCTACACGCTGCCCTCTCTCCATCTCCATCTCCCTCTTTCTCTCTCCCTCTCTCCCTCCACCCGCCGCCCTCCCTCTCTCTCTCTCTCTCTCTCTCTTCCTGTCCCTCTCCCCCTTCGGCGGTGCTGTTAGAGGGGACGATGGTGGCTAGGTTTGGGAGTGAAGGTGGGTGAGTGTAGAAAGAAGCTGGGGAGGAAGTGACTTTTGATAGATGTCATTTTAGGTAATTATATATAAGGATATATTGGTTATAAAAAATGAGATGAGCACATAGAAGCTTGGCTTGTGGCATTAGCAGTTGTCTTTGGCCACTTTAAGCTATTTTAACATTTAGAACATTATAAATACACTCTACCCCCTCCCCCTTGTTTCTTAATACACATATTCATTCGCTCTAAGCAAGGGATGTAAATGGACCCTCAATTATCCGATTACCCGAAGGTTTCGACCTGTTAAAAACAAGGTCTGGGTCCTTATTTAGGCCGCGATAAATATATGGGTTCGGATCTGATCGTACTTTCATTCGGACCTGAGACCCGACGTATTACCTCAATTTTAAAAAATCTCTCATAAAAAACTATGTTTTTTTTTTTTTTAATATCATTCCATACCTATATCCGAATCCGGATCCAGACTCGTCGCATACATGGTTCCGATTCTGAAGCTAAGAAGCTGGTTCCGGGTCTGAATCCGATTCCACATTCTCCTTAATGGTTAGTGGATCGGGACCAACCCATTTACAACCCTACTCTAAGTTCCTTCTCTTTCTCTCTCACAAGGTCTGAACTTGATATGTAAGGCTCTAAGAAGTTCAATTAATTTGCAGGGACAAATATCAAATCATCAAGGAGCGCTCTCTCTCTTCTGGGTATTGTTTAATTTAAATTTTAGATTCTATTTAACATATGCATATTAATATTACATATAAGTCACGTCTTCTTCCCTTTTTTATATAAGAATAGCACAAGAAAAATATTATATGCTTATATAATATTTATTTCATCTTGTTTGAAATTTTAATTTCTGATAAATGACTGAACAACCATAATACTTTCCTTTGGCAGTGATGTTTCAACCTCCAGCTCGGAGGAGCATGATGTTCAGGGAGAAAGCCTGTAATTTGTTGCTCATGCCTCAACTCAAAAAAACCAACAAAATAAAATAACTTGTAGTGTTTGACCAAGTTGATATTAAAGATGGCACTGGAAAAACTCTGAGAAATGTACAATGCATACAGTGTAAAGAGCTGTACAGTTGAAAGTTCACATGTCTGCTACATCATAATTCATTTCAAGTGATTCAAAAAAAATTTAACTTTACGTGGTGAGTGCACCAACAAGAAACTTTAGCCAAATACATACTAAATAGAGAACCTGCACAGAAAACCAGCCTTGTTTTTTTATTATTATCATTTTTTGTGTGATCGCAATCGACAGTCATTTTATGCATTGAGGGTCGACGAAGACCTTCTCTATAACAAGTGAGGGTTGTTGTCGACCCCGAGTATACATAAACTCTTCATCTTTTTCTCATTGGGTTTTTTCCACCGTAAGGTTTTTAATGAGACAATGTTGAGTGGTGGTCATCAATGGAGATGTAAGTGCAAGAATAATATACTCACAAGATCAGGATGCCTCTTAGGACTTACTCAATGCATGGAGGAGATAGCTGTGACGGTATGAACCTGAAAGAGGAGAAAGACAAAGGTCAGAGGACCCTGGCTATGGGCAGCGCAGGGCTCTCCGATGCTTAAGTCAGCAATGGATCGGAGGAGAAGAAGAAGAAAGACTGAGTGTCTATGTGAGAGTGCTTACCCCCTCTTCCTATGGCTCGTGCCATATATATGGAACAGTTTTGGGTGAGTGCCAGTGGGCTTGGTGATGTGACCTGGGTCACATCAGCCCACAAAGTCATTAATGAAGGTCCATCATAGCCCTCTTTGCATTTAATGTGGGTCCGATCAGCCCACACTGCATTTAATGCTAGTCACATTGGGCCTGATTTTTCCCTGATCTGGTGGTGGCTGAAGTCCCATCAGACCCCTTCCTTGGGCCTTGCCACGACAGGGCCGTGGCTGTTAGCTGCAAGCGCAATACTGCATTGCCGAGCTTGCATTGCCGAGACTGAACGGGATGTGCGGCCGAACTGAATACTATAGTGCCGAAACCAGCAAGTAGTGCCGAGACCGATATGGATCGGGTTGTCGCCGAGATCAAGGGACATGGTCCCCATACAGTAGCATACCCGAGCATACCTCTGCCGAAACCAAGAGAGACCGGTTCGCAAAATGGACCCCACACAATAGCCCCTCAGCTCTTGAACCCTAGGGCTCCCTTGGGCTCTAGGGTTAAGAGCTGGACCGATCTCCCGAGACTGATAGTGCTTGTTCAAATACGCCCCCTCAGTTAAGGATCTTGGGATCCTGACTCGTTTGGTGTTAGACGCTGCCACTGCCTCGTCTGCCAGGGATAATAAAGGGGGCAATAAATGTGGGGCTATGATTAGCATGGGAAGGCGGACCATCATCGCCACAGCGCCACGCGTTATTGCCTGGTAGGTTCTCTTGTCTTTTCGAGGGGGCGTGCGACGCAAGCCGAGGCGACATTTCACGCGTGTCCCGCTTCGAATTCTGGAATGGCGCCCATTCCTACCCTTTATATTCACCTGCGTCTCCCTCCTTTGTCATCTCTGCAATCTAACCCTGTCGAAGCTCTGCTAGAACTTTTGCTCGCCAGAACCTTCATCGCCAGAACCACCTCCATCGCCTCCTAGCTTCGTCCAGGACTTCATTGCGGGCCGGTGAGGGATCAACGGCCTGATTTGTGACTTCGCCCGAGTCTGTGAGTCTCCCTGCCTCGATTCTCTTCTCTTTTCATTCTGTATTTCTGTCCTGACCCCACCTAGGGTCTCCTCCGTTTCTCAGACCTTCCACGGTTTAGACCTCTAGAGATTGTTAGGGTTCCTTAGATTCGAAGATGGGGATTTTCACCCATTGGATAGATTCCCAGGCAGGCCTGGCAAACCTTAGGAGATCTTACATGATCCCGAACGATGTTCGGATCATGGCCGCTGACCCTTCCATTTACGCTTTCCACAACGGCTGGATGCCGTTCCCTCTGATAGCCGTCATCGAGGGTGGGGTCAGATTCCCCTTGCACCCTCTCCTTAGGTCTTGTTTGGAGACCTGGAACCTCAGCCCCTGTCAGTTAATGCCCAATGGGTATAAGATCATCATGGGCGTCGCCGAGCTGAATAGGATTCTAGACATCAGCCTCGGCGTCCATGATATAGAGGATATATATGACCTCTGCAAGTCTAGGGAGGCGGGCACCTATTATCTTCGCGTCAAGGCGAGGTGCCAACCCCTCGTCACGGCGCTGGAGGACTCCAATAAATACGCCGGAGATGACCGCCTGCTCGTCTCGGGAAATTGGGAGTTCGGCGAGACCGAGACCGAAGCAGCTAGGAGGGTCCGAGTCCCTCGACGCTTCGGGACTCCACCGAGTAAAGACCTAACCCCCTGGGTTTCCGATTTCTTTCTTATGTTTGATTTCTGCTGCCGGATTCTAACTCGGCTGTTTTTCGCAGGCCTTTCTCAACGCAAGCGCGAAGCCCAGCTGAACGGTTGGAGGAGGCACGCACCTTGGCTGAACAAGGTGTACTGCTACCGCGGCCACTACACAAGAGCTGCCTACTCCCTTCTGAAGTACGAGCCGAGATACGTGTCTTATACACGGAAATCCGGCAACCCGGAGAACTTCGCCCCCGATCTAGCCGAAACCAGCGGGACCGTTTCGGTCGTGGGAGCTTCCGCTTCATTGGCCGTGGTCGCGGGCATCCCGATAAGGGAAATTGAAGACTATACATCCGGAGCCGAGGCTGACTCCCCGATAAGGGAAGTTGACAACTATTCTTCCGGGGCCGAAGACATGGAGAGGATGAGGCCCACATATCAACCGCGGAACCTGGCGGATGCGGTATTCGGCGGGCGGAAGGCAGCCCCTAGAGCCGAACAGACTCCTTCCAGGGCGATGGTCCCCGCTGCCGCCGAGGCCCGCCCTCCCACAGACTCGGAGGGGGAGAGGCCCAGGAAGAGGGCGAAGGGGAAGGAGACGGCTCAGGAGGAGCGGCCGCGGCAGCGCCCACCCCAAGCAGCGAGGGGGAGGGCGATGGACGTGGTGCCCACCCCGGCGGTTCCCTTGGTGGAGCGGCGTTCCGAGCCCCAGGCGGCGACGTCCTCGGATGCCGAGCCGGCCGCATTCAGGCCAGACATGGAACTGCGAAGGGGGAGGCCCCTGAACGTTGAAGACAGACTGGTGGGGAGCCCAGCTGTCATTTCGGCGCTCAGCCGAGCCTGTGCACTCCCCAAAGACATGGAGAGGCACAGATCGGAAGACTCCCCACAGCTGCTGATGAGGACCATGCAGCACTCCCTCGCGGTGAGTACCGAACTTCTTAGTCATTGATGTTTCTTACTTCTGATTTCGTACTAAGTCGTTTATTCCCTTACAGGCTGTCCAAAGGCTCCAGGTAGTCGCGGAAAGAATGATGGAAGAGGACGGTCAGCGGACTCGCCTGGCAGAGGAAAAGAAGAAGGCCGACACCGAACTGCGGGCGACAAAGGAGGAGCTGAAGGCAGAGGCGGCCAAGAACGCAGAGCTCAACGCGCAATCCGATCTGATGTCAAACGAGCTCTGCAAAGTGAAGTCTGAGAGCTTCGAATGGCAGGGGAAGTATCAGGCTGAGGAGAAAAGGTCGGCAGGGCTCAAGGCCGAGCTCGAACTGGAGAGGAAGGAGAAGGAGGAGCTCCTCGAGTCACGGCAGGCCGCGACCGACGCCGCCTTCCTGGACGGGACTGAGGATGCTGCGCGCATTTACACTGATCAAATTACAGCGCTCATCCCGAAATTGTTCCGACTCGGTTGCGAGGCCGTGCTTAAGAAGATGGGGGTTCCTGAGGATAACCCAATATATCAGAACCTCCCCGAGTTCGAGGATGCGCTCCCAGTTGAAGCCCCAGCCGAGATCCCTGCCACTCTGGCCGAAGCCCCTGCTGAGCCGACGCCCGCCCCCTCTGAAGCCGCTCCTACAGCCGAGGCCGCTGTGGTCGTTATTGAAGACACGGAAGCAGGGCCGTCGTCTTGATTTTGTTCCTTCTTTTTGCCTTGTTATAAAAAATGTAATCTTTGTTTCGAATTGTTTTGATCAGAAATTGTGATGAATGGAAAATGTAAGCTTCAATGTGCATATCACGTTATCAATGAATTTCAGACCTCTTTCCCCGTGCTATGTTTGGCTTTGATTTGCTTTCTTTTGTTTGCACTTTCCGTGAGTGTTGCGAATTTGGGTGTGAGTTCGGACTGGAGTAGACCGACCAGATTAGGGTTCCCCGCGAGCGCTCTGCCCCTTCGGCGAAAACAAAGAATCGCATCAGGCCTAAGGCAGTGATAAGACTGGGTGCCATTATCGTCTGGTGCCGTTTCGGCTGGTCTACGTGGCTGAGTGCCAACCATAACCTTAACTAGTTCGGCTGCTCGTCTAGGTGGCTGAGTGCCATCCTTAGACATGGGCCGTTTCGGCAGCTCGTCTAGGTGGCTGAGTGCCATCCTTAGACATGGGGCCGTTTCGGCAGCTCGTCTAGGTGGCTGAGTGCCATCCTTAGACATGGGGCCGTTTCGGCAGCTCATCTAGGTGGCTGAGTGCCAGCCTTAGACATGGGCCGTTTCGGCAGCTCATCTAGGTGGCTGAGTGCCATCCTTAGACATGGGCCGTTTCGGCAGCTCGTCTAGGTGACTGAGTGCCATCCTTAGACATGGGCCGTTTCGGCAGCTCGTCTAGGTGGCTGAGTGCCATCCTTAGACATGGGCCGTTTCGGCAGCTCCTCTAGGTGGCTGAGTGCCAGCCTTAGACATGGGCCGTTTCGGCGGCTCATCTAGGTGGCTGAGTGCCAACCTTAGACGGTCTTCCATACTCGCACCATTGTCGCTGTCACATTGCCATTGATCATCAACTTGCCCCAAAACAAACGTAGTTCTATTAAATCCAGAAGCAATGTACAAACATACAAACTAAAAATAGAATTTCTTGAGGTGTGACGCGTTCCATGGTCTCGGAAGAGGCCGTCCTTCCATGTCTTCGAGCCGATAAGCCGACCGTCCAGCAATGGAAGTGACTTTAAACGGACCATGCCAATTCGGCGCTAGCTTCCCTTGATTCGGATCTTTGTCCCCTGGGAGAGCCTTCTTGAGGACCAGTTCTCCTACAGAGAACTTCCTCTCTCTGACGTTCTGGTTGTAGCCCCTGGCTAGCTGCTGCTGGTAGACGGCTTGCCTCACTGCAGCTGCTTCCCTTCGCTCGTCCGCTAAATCTAGCTCCCTGGCCACATTGGTTTCGTTCTGTCCCCGGTCAAAGAGTTCGGACCTCAAAGTGGGGAGGCCGATCTCCAGAGGGATGACTGCTTCCATGCCATAGGCGAGCGAGAAGGGGGTAGCCGAAGTGGAACGCCTCGGAGTAGTTCTGTAAGCCCACAGGACGCTCGGCAGTTCTTCCACCCATCTTCCCTTTGCTTGGTCCAGCCGTTTCTTGAGCCCATCGAGGATCACCTTGTTGGAGATCTCGGCCTGGCCGTTACTCTGTGGGTAGGCTGGAGTGGAATAATGGTTTCGGATGCCGAGCTCCTGGCAGAAGATCTTGAAAAGTTTAGAGTCGAACTGAGTTCCGTTGTCCGAAACCAGCGCTCTGGGAATGCTAAACCTTGTGACGACATTCTTCTACACAAAATTCTTGGAGTCTCGCTCTGTGATGGATGAAAGTGGCTCTGCTTCAATCCATTTGGTGAAGTAATCTGTCGCCACAATAAGCCATCTCTTGTTCCCTGGGGTTGGGTGGAGCGGGCCCACTATGTCGAGCCCCCACTGGGCGAATGGCCACGGGCTAGAGAGCGGGCTGAGATCCTGCGCGGGCTGATGGAGAGAGTGTGAGAACTTCTTGCACTTCTCGCACTTCTTCGCATATACCTGCGCATCTTTCTGCATATACGGCCACCAGTAACCCTGGCTGATGGCTCGGTAGGCTAGGGACCTTCCTCCGATATGGCTCCCGCAGATTCCTTCGTGTATCTCGAAAAGGAGGTCCTCGACCTTACTTGGATGGACGCACTGGAGGTACGGTCCCGAGAACGATTTCCTGTAGAGCTTGACCTCGGGAGATAGCCAGAACCGAGCTGCCTTGAGTCTGACCCGGTGGGCCTCGCCACTATCCTCGGGAAGCCTGTCGTCCCTAAGGTAGGTGATAATGGGGTCCATCCAGCTCGGGCCGAGACCGATGCATAACACTTCCCGAGGTGAACAGAGCTCAATGCTGGGCGCAGCTAGCGATCCGACTTCGATGCTCCTCTTTCTTCCTGCCTCAACAGCGCTAGCCAAGTTTGCAAGAGCATCTGCGTGAGAGTTTACTTCTCTGCCAATCTGCTTGACTTCGGCCGTGTGGAACTGAGAGAGCTGCTTCTTGGCCAGGGCCAAATACGCGGCCATCCGGTCGTCGCGAGCCTGATAGTCCCCAGTCAGCTGGTTTGTCACCAACTGTGAATCACTGAAGACCATCAGCTGTTGAGCTCCGAGGATATGGGCGCTATTCAGTCCGGCTAAAAGGGCTTCGTACTCGGCCTCATTGTTTGACGCCTTGAAGTCCAGTGTCAGAGCCTGCTCAATGACCAGTCCTTCTGGCGATTGGAGAACAACTCCTGCTCCGGCTCTTCTCGAGGTGGAAGATCCGTCGACGAAGACCTTCCAAACTGGGGTATCGGCATGGCATTGTTATTGTTCCGAACCCGCGGGCGCCTCATGCTCCTCACCCCCCAGTTCGGTGCCGAGCTTGGTTGGTGCCGAACTTGAATCAAACTCGGCGAGGAAATCTGCCAGAACCTGGGCTTTTATTGCTGTCCGTGGCTGATACTGAATCTCATACTGCCCTAGTTCGACAGCCCATCGGGAGATTCCTCCTGAAAAGTCAGCCTTCTTGAAAACAGATTTGAGTGGGTGCTCCGTAACAACCACAATAGAATGGGTTTGAAAGTAATGGGAGAGCTTTCGCGAGGCGCTAACGAGCGCCAAGGCAAGCTTCTCAAGAGGCAGATACCTGGTCTCGGCATCGATAAGGGTCTTGCTCGTATAATACACTGGTTTTTGAACCTTGTCCTCTTCTCGGATGAGGACTGAGCTGACCGCATGATCCGAGACCGCCAAATATAAATACAGGGTCTCCCCATGGGTCGGGGTTGACAACAACGGTGGTGAAGAAAGGTAAGCCTTGAGCTGCTGCAAGGCATGGTCACATTCTAGAGTCCATTGAAATTTAGAATTTTTTCTAAGAAGCTGAAAGAAAGGTCGGCACTTATCTGAAGATTTGCTGATGAAGCGATTCAGTGCCGCGGCCATCCCTGTAAGCTTCTGAACCTCCTTGGCCGAAGTGGGACTCTGCACTCTGAGGATAGCCGAGATCTGATCTGGGTCTGCCTCAATGCCTCTGCGTGTAACCAAGCTGCCAAAAACTTGCCGGAGCCAACACCGAAGGCGCACTTCGAGGCGTTAAGCTTCAGCCGGAACTCCTTTAGAGTGGCGAAGACCTCGGCCAAGTCTGACAGATGATCCCGCGCCTGCTTGGATTTGACCACCATGTCATCGATGTAGACCTCTACGGTTTTGCCGAGCTAATCGTGGAACATCTTGGTAACGAGCCTCTGGTAGGTGGCTCGTGCATTCTTCAGTCCGAACGGCATCACCTTATAGCAGTAGGTTCCCCTGGGCGTGATAAAAGCTGTTTTCTCTTCGTCTGGCCCAAACAGTGGGATCTGGTGATAGCCGCGGTAGGCATCGAGGAAGCTCATTCTGTCGTGCCCGGCCGTGGCGTCGATCAACTGGTCAATCTTTGGTAGGGGAAAGCTGTCCTTGGGACAGGCTTTGTTGAGGTCGGTAAAGTCGACGCACACCCTCCACTTGCCAGTCTTCTTCCTGACGACCACCGGATTGGCTAACCAGTTCGGGTATTGAACCTCCCTGATAGCGCCGGCCTCAAGCAGCTAATCCACTTCCTCGACGACGGCTTCGGTCTGTGGGACCCCTGTCCTGCGGGCTTTCTGCATCACAGGTTTGTGGTTAGGGTCAACATTCAGTCTATGACACATTACCTCGGGGTCGACACCAGGCATCTCCTGAGGTGTCCAGGCGAAGGCATCTCTGTTCTGCACCAGGAACTGGGCCAGTTCGGACCTCTCCGGCGCTCCGAGCTGGCTGCCGAGCAGGAAGAACCGATCCGGGTCCTTTGGGTCGATCCTGACTTCGGCCAGTTCCTCCACGTTTTTCCTGCCTGGATCTTGGCCGAGCTCATCCAGCCCCTGCTCCAGGTTCTTCTCCATCTCGGCCACATTGACCTCCTTGGGCTCTTGCTCCCCGGGTACCACAGCGGTCAGGCACTGCTTGGCTGCCTGCTGATCTCCTCTGACCGTGATGATTTCAACTCGGCCGCTCTTTCCCTCCCACGGAAATTTCAGCTTCTGATGGAGGGTGGAAGGGACTGCTTCCAGGCTGTGGAGCCAAGACCTGCCCACTATAGCATTGTAGGGAGAGGGTGCGTCGATCACCATGAAGGTTGCCATGACAGACGCGCCACCGACCTCGACCTTGAATGTCACTTTCCCCTTAGGATAAACAGGTTTGGCGCTGAAGCCGATAAGGGGAACTCGAGCCTCCTGCAGATCTTTCTCCGTCAGTCCCATCCTTCGAAAGCTGTCGAAATAGAGGACCTCGGAAGAACTGCCGGGGTCAACAAGGACTTTCTTCACAGTGCAATTCTTCACGCCCTGCTTAGAGCAGTCAAACTTCAGAGTGACGATCAGGGGGTCGTTGTGGGGGAGCTGCACCCCTTCCAGATCTGCATCAGTGAACCTGATCTCGGGACGCTCCCTCCGAGCCCTTTTCGGTGCTGAGCCGAGTTCGGCGGCCATGACCTGCTTGCCGTGAGCGGCTTTCCTGGCTTCGGCACGAGCTTGGTTGCTCCCCTTGGGCGGGGGTGCCAAATGGATAACGTCAATTATCTTCTCTGTCCCGTCGCTGTCGTGACCCCCCTCGTCTCGGTGCGGGGCTCGGGTGTCGGCCCTGGTTTCTCTCCTGACAAAATCTTGCAGGTGTCCATCCTGGACAAGCTTCTCCAAATGCGACCGCAGTATCCTGCAATCTTCAGTCTTGTGGCCGCCCTCCTTGTGATAGGAACAGAACTTCGTCTGATCTCGGATAGAAGGGTCGCCTTGCATGGGCTCTGGCCATCTGAAATACGGCCTGCTCTTGATCTTATACATGATACGGTGGATCGGCATCTTAAAGACCGTGTTGACCCCCCGATACGCGTCCTCGGATAGCCTGGGCCTTTTGCTCCTTGCCGAGGCGAACGTCTGAGTCCTTGCCGAGCTTGTAGGCACCCAACTCCTGTCTGAGTCACCTCTTCGTCGCTTGTCTCGCCGAGGCTCATCTCTCCGAGACGGCCCCCGTCCTTCTTGGATGGCCTCTCACCTCGGTCCTTGTGCGCTGTTCCATGGTTTTCCCGAGCACGGACCTGGTCATCCTCTTGGGCGATGTACCGATTGGCGATGGCCATGAGCGCTGCTATGGAAGACACCGGGTTCCTGGCCAGATCCTTGCGGAGATCACTGTCTGGCAGCAAGGCATTCTGAAATGCGAAGACGGCAACTTCGTCCTTGGAGTTCTCGATCTGACTGTAGACCGCCCAGAACCGCTTGGCGAACTGGGTGACGTTCTCTCCTTGCTTAATCTTTATGGCCATGATGTCTGCATCTGTCTTCGGAAGGACTCTGTAGGCCTGGAACTTATTCATAAAGGACTGCTGGAGTTGCTGCCAACTCGAGACGGATCCCTCTGGGAGCGCACAGAACCACTTCAGGGGGAGGTCGCCTAAACTGGAGGAAAAGACTCGGCAGTTCAGATGGCCCTCGTCTCCCCAGACAGACATCCTCTGGGAGAAGTGTCTGAGATGCGTAGCTGGATCCGAGACCCCATCATAGGTGACGAATCTTGGTACGGTGAACTTCTTCGGTAAGGGGTACCTCCTGATGTCTTGGGAGAAAGGAGACGCGCCGAGATCAACGGGGTCGCAGCAAGCATTCTTTTGGTCTCGGCCGAAGCCGGCTACTTCCAGGTTGCGCTGGACCGTTTCCCTTATGTGCGCGTCCAGCCATTCCTGATTATGATACATACCCTCCGGAATGGTCTCGGACGCCTTCCTCGAGTAGCTACGGCTAGTGCTTGAGCCTTCATCTCGGGTTCGGTCGTCCCTTTTCCTGTTCAAGTGGTCCCTCGGGTCCTCCTTTGAGGAAGAGATGCGCGTGACACGAGTAACTCTCCTCTCGTGTTGTGGCGATCGCTGCTGTTGGGACTGCTCCCGACGAGTCCGCTGCTGCTGGGACTGCTGCCGAAGCCCCGCTGATCCCGTAGCCCTTTCCAGCTGCTGCTGGAGCCGGAGGATCAGAGCGTCTCTCTCCTTGATGGTCTCATTCTGTGCTTTAATCGCCAGAAGGGTGGAGTCCAAGTCGTCATCAGGGTTGTAGTCTTCATCCTCAGTATCCTCAACGTCCTCCACCCGGCCCTCAACGTCCTCCGCTTGGCCAGGGGGACGTGATCCATCGACCACTGGAGACTTATGCCGCTGATCCTGACTTGTCAGGAGGCCTGCCGGTTGCTGGGTGTCTCCCCTCCCGGGAGCGGACTCCGAGCGGAGGTCACGCTCCTGAACGTTGATCCGGATGAGAGCACGTTCAGCGTCGTCCTTTGTGACTGGTTGCTTGCCAGCCCTCTTCTTGGCAGGGAGAAGGGTAGAGGACGGTCCAGTACGCCCAGTCTTGGATGTCTCTCCGCCTTTCGCAGCTCTCCTCGTCATGGTGTTTAGGAATAGGAAAGACTATAGAAATCTTTCCCCACAGACGGCGCCAATTGTAAGTGCAAGAATAATATACTCACAAGATCAGGATGCCTCTTAGGACTTACTCAATGCATGGAGGAGATAGCTGCGACGGTATGAACCTGAAAGAGGAGAAAGACAAAGGTCAGAGGACCCTGGCTATGGGCAGCGCAGGGCTCTCCGATGCTTAAGTCAGCAATGGATCGGAGGAGAAGAAGAAGAAAGACTAAGTGTCTATGTGAGAGTGCTTACCCCCTCTTCCTATGGCTCGTGCCATATATATGGAACAGTTTTGGGTGAGTGCCAGTGGGCTTGGTGATGTGACCTGGGTCACATCAGCCCACAAAGTCATTAATGAAGGTCCATCATAGCCCTCTTTGCATTTAATGTGGGTCCGATCAGCCCACACTGCATTTAATGCTAGTCACATTGGGCCTGATCTTGCCCTGA
Source organism: Cinnamomum chago (assembly GCA_038049695.1). Lineage (NCBI taxonomy): Eukaryota > Viridiplantae > Streptophyta > Magnoliopsida > Laurales > Lauraceae > Cinnamomum > Cinnamomum chago. The sequence goes on from CP142451.1 coordinate 14,412,921, forward strand.
TCTGGTGGTGGCTGAAGTCCCATCGACCCCTTCCTTGGGCCTTGCCACGACAGGGCCGTGGCTGTTAGCTGCAAGCGCAATACTGCATTGCCGAGCTTGCATTGCCGAGACTGAACGGGATGTGCGGCCGAACTGAATACTATAGTGCCGAAACCAGCAAGTAGTGCCGAGACCGATATGGATCGGGTTGTAGCCGAGATCAAGGGACATGGTCCCCATACAGTAGCATACCCGAGCATACCTCTGCCGAAACCAAGAGAGACCGGTTCGCAAAATGGACCCCACACAGGAGAGTATTATAATATATGTATCATGGGCGGATGTGCACTGAGATTAATTAGGGTTATAATTCTATTGTAATTAGGGTTTTTCAATGAGGTTATTACTTTCCCTATAAATAGGCCTTCTCACTTGTATTTGTACACACTTGAGATAATAGAATAATCTCTCTCTTTCTCCTTATTACTCTCTGTCCCTTTTGGTGATTTATTTTAAAACACTTCAAAATACTTCCTTTTTTTTTCTTACCCAAAAGTGTTACGGAAAATAAAAAATGGCTCAAATGGAAAAATACAGCCTTTTTCTCCATGCATTGAAAAATCCTCCGTGTCACACAAACATGCCGCGGACCAATTTTCTCTAGGGTAAAAAAGTGCTGCACTAAACAAATGTGGAGCCAGATGTAAGAAAATCTAGGCAATTTTCCTCCCTATCGTTAATCATTTAATCTTATAGCAGCGTATACTCCGTTCCACTCATCAGTAGGTGAGGCGTGAGGTTGTCGGTATGCTTCTCTTATGCATGAACGTGTTGTTTCCTTTTTCCTGAAAAGCACAATGTCATGACATTACATAAATATACTCTGCTATATGGGAATCAAATCAACTGGGATTTTATCATCAATTTATCTTGAATTAGTAGAAAACTCATGTGTTGGAAATTGAAATCCCCAAGAATTGAGCAAATGAAAATCCTCATATTTTTTAGGGTGTTCGTGTTTGATGCCCCCACCTTTCCTCCATAATTTTTTTTTTGTTCAAACTCCTCTAGATTTGAAAATCCCCATTTGTGTGGATTCTCACATAGATACCAATTATTCCCAGCTTTATGCAGTAGATCAATGTGAGATTCTTAGTTATTCAAATTTTCAGTAAGTGATACCTTTTTCAATGGCAGTGAAGAATCTTAAAATCTGTGTATGCCTCGTCTTTTAGGGCATGTCTGGTAGATGAATCCTCTAAACAGAGGATTTCCTCGTTCTCCAGGATCCAACATATCTTCCAAGAGGTTTTGTGATGAGAGTTTCAGGTTTGATAAGGAGGGAGGATTCCTACCATATATAGAATGTGTGGTCTAAAGGTTATAGGTTTTTTTGCAACTTTTTCAAAACTTACGAAAAAAATTGGGTTGAGCTTTCATCCAGTAGCCATGCTTGGCTCTCTAGAGAATTTGAACGGTTCGGATCTTGAAAATAGGGCCCACATAAGGAAAAAGTTAATATTTTAAGATATGGAATTATTTGTAAATATCTCAGAATATACGAATGATCAACGACTAAAATTTGACTTACTAGTCGTTTTGAACTTTCTAATCATAATTAGCGATTTAGATCTTGATTGCGGTACCCAAAAGGTAAGTTTCTAAAGAAAAAAAAACGATAATTTGTATATCATGCTTAAAGCACTGGAGCATCGTCTTCTTCCGCGTTCTCTGGCTTGCAAATATCTTAAGAGGCATCAAGGGCTGATGCATTTTTTAGCATTCTCTTGCGATCCATAATAAATCATACTTCCAAATCTCACCCTATAACACTTTTAAGCATTCTAAAGATATTGAATGGTGCGGATTTTTCAAAAGGGCCCACAGAAGTTCAAATGATGAGATTCAACGGTCTAAACTTTGTTCCAAATATCTCAAAATGTAGGAGGAACCAACAACTGATTTTAGAATAATTAGCCGTTTGGGACATTCTAAACATTTTGGTTGACGGTTCATATTTTGATTGCGAGACTCATAAAGTATGCTTCAAAGCAAAACCTCAAGTTATCGTCAAATACACTGTAGCCGTGCATTTCTTCCATTCCGTTCATTTATTAAGTCGGATGTGGAGGTATCACTATAAAAATAATCAAAAGTGCCGATGTGAGGATTTTTTACTGGCATTTTTCAGGGTGCGCCAAACGTGAGTTTTTTACGGAAGCTAGGAAAAATGAGAGAAATCCTGTTGCGTGATCTCTGCCAAACATGACTTTAATGAATATATGCCCGTATTTGCACAGCAAGAGAATTTCATACTTTGTGAAATTTTGTTTCCAAGAAAGAAAAGGGATCCTACGTTCAACAAAATAATGGATTGCATGAAGATCCATAACAAATATTATCTTTATCTTAGCTTCCTCTAACTGCACAAATGCACTCGTTGATGTTGGGGCAACCAAATCCCTATGGATTCATTTCCAATTTTCCCTATTTACTCAAAATTCAGTTCAAAAGGAATGGGTCCAAGTCCAACCGATGAAACCTACAAGTAACACCACATTGGCACCAATTCCACATTAGAGCCCAATTATGTTTTCCTTACGTGCTCAACTAGATGGTGGAATCCACTCATTTTAAATTAAAAATATGATGAAACATCATCTTAGGAGATGAAATCTATCTTAAACGGTCCGGATTATCACCATCTAAATCTGCGAATGGAGTCTAAGATTTTGGATCGGGGCTATTCTTCGTAAGTCAGACTCCTGAAACAAAATGACCGCCGGCCACGTGGCTTTCGCTAACTCCGCTCGACCCGTTGCCCACCACACTCCACATGTCCCACTTCAAATCCTCACATTGATCCCAACCGTCCGATCGTCCTCCCAAGTGGGCCCCACATACCTACATGTTTGCAAGAGCGTTGCGTTTATTCCCTCCTCCTCAAAACCAAACATCTCTCTCTTTATCTCCATTTCGATTTCGATCGATGGCTCTGGTTACGAGAACAGCTCGCGCGGCCCTAAATCCGGCCCAGAGGGCCGCGGCGGCGGCGATCCACACGACCCTGCCGTCGCCGGCCCCGTCGCCTGCTCCGTCTCCGGCACCGTACTACCGCCCTGCCCCGCCCTCGGCGTCCCCGGGGCTGTCGAAGGCGGCGGAGTACGTGATCTCGAAGGTGGACGATCTGATGAACTGGGCGCGGCGCGGCTCTATCTGGCCGATGACTTTCGGCTTGGCTTGCTGCGCTGTCGAGATGATGCATACCGGCGCCGCCCGCTACGATCTCGATCGCTTCGGCGTTATCTTCCGCCCCAGCCCTCGGCAATCCGATTGCATGATCGTTGCGGGGACCCTCACCAACAAGATGGCTCCCGCTCTGCGCAAGTAACGGTCTTTCATCTATTTTCTCTATTGATTTTCGTTATTTTAGATTGATTCCTTCGTTTGTGATATTGGGTTTGTTTTAATTTGTGTTTTCATGGTGTTTGATGGAGGATTTTTGTTTGTTTTTTGTATGGGAGTGGGGGAGATTGTGATGTGTTGGTTGAATTGATTTAGGGTTTGCTTGAATTTTTTTTGGATGATTAATCTCTACATTTTGGGACCCTTGGAATTGGCGGATGTAGATCTAATTAGCTGTTACCTGTTTACCTGTTATTGGTTATGACAAGAGCAACGCATGGTTTCATCCAAAATGGTACCTAGGTTTACTTCTCCGTGTCTCCCTCTTAAAGGTCCAATTTTTAGGTTAAAGCTAGATTGCACGAATCGATAGGGTCGTAGCGTTTATGGTCGCGTGTTATATAAGGGGGATATTAGATTGCACCACCATCATCTTGTTTCCTCTTCCATTTTTTTTTTCCTTTACACGAATTTCTCTCTCATTTTTTTTTTTTTTTTTTTTTTTTTTTACAGTTTTCTTTTATAGTTTTGATGATTTGTTTGAGAATTGGGTTTTGAATTAACTGGAATGGGTTGAGATGGGACACTCTTAGCTGGATGAATCGTTCCCTAAGAGGCTAGGGACTGCACCATATTATAGGGTTATAGATTTATAGTAGTTGAGGTCATCATATGGGGAAATATCAGGGACCGATTTGCCCAGTGAAGATTTTAATTCCTAGAAACTTGCAATAGAGTTTTTTTATATTATTATTTATAATTATTATCTTTTTATTAGAGATGTGAGGAGTTAAGGGGGTCTAATGTGGTGTTGTAGATGGGACCATTACTTTTGTATTAGATTGATTTAGGGTAGGATCAATATGTGATGAATTAAGAGAAACTCATTGGGGATGGTTTGGAAATGTCCAATGCAGGCTAGCAACAACACCATTGAGGAAAAGTTTTTTGATGTAGGTTGTTTGCCTACTAGTAAAAGGGGTGAATGGAAGTAGTGAGATTAGATATAAAGACGTTCAACTTATCCGATGATTTGGCTTAGGATATATTGAATGGAGAAACATAATTTATGTAGCCCATTGTGAGGAACTGGAATGAAGTAGCTCTCTTTATGCCTCAACAATAGAAGCTGCTTGTCTCTCTCTCTTTCAGTTCTTAATTGTTGTTCTTGTCTCCTTTGTAGTTTGGAGTTCTCCTTTGGTGTTGTGCCCTGTTTTGGGTTTCTTGTTGGCTGCTAGCTTGATCTTGTACTGCTTGCTTCTTTCTTGTCATATAAGTTACCATTCAAAAAGAATTCATGTAGCCCACCTAGCATGGTTGGGGTTTGGACAAGGCTTTGACACGAAGAAGAATCTGATACAATAGTCTTTGGAACTCTATGTAACCAAACAATTTTTTTAAAGAATAGTGATGCTATCTTCATGGTGTTCTGAGTCTTGTTGCAAGGTATAAAGTGCACCATTTTGGAGAATTGGTTAACCGTTAACCAATGAAAATCGAGTAAGCTTTACTTAATGTTTTTGGTAGGCTAAGAACAAAATCCATAAACTCAAATCTTGCCACCACTCATGTGGAATGACTAATGGAGTATAAAGACCAGTGTTGTTTTTTCTGACTTTTGGCGGTTTGGCATAACCTGTATTTCTAGAGCAATTTAGCAATTTCAAGCTTCATGCCTGACCAATAGAATCAGTCCTCAACCATAAAAAGGTCTTGTCCCTACCAAAGCGTCCGCCTAATCCTCTGGCATGTATCTCCCATAATTTATGTCTGGGAAGGATGTCTTTGGTAGGCATAATCTTGTATCATAGAATATGTACTTGTTGTGCATAACAAACTTTGGGTGCATCTATCCTTTCTACATGGTTGCATAACTTGGGCCAAAATAGCTGTCGTCCGTATAATCTCATTTCACTTGGTCAAAGGAATGACTTTTGTGGACAATATAGCCATTAATTATAAGTGCTGGCTTAAGCATTTGTGACTATATTCTTAACTCTCTTGCTTTGTGCTTCAGAACAAAAGAGTACTCTTGAAGGGAAGCACTCTATTTTGCATACCTAGCCTGTAAGACAAACTCTTTGCCAATCGCTTAAACTCCGTAGCAGAAATGGAATAGGGGCGACGTGCATTGCCAAGCTTGTTGCTAAAGAATGCATCCGGATGCCCTTCTTAGCCAAGGACAAAAGACTTAGACAAAAGACAAAGATATCTTAAAATCAATTTGATTTCATGCTAGGGAGGTCAATTATGAAAATTATCTTCTCACTTAGACAATTAATGGAAAAATATTGAGAGGAGGAAAAATCTTCATATGATTGTCATCGATCCAGAGAAAGCCTATGGCATGGTATCTAGAGATTTGATTTGATGAGTTTTAGATAGAAGGGTGCCTCAAGAGGTTATATTGACATCATTGAAGCCATGCATGAGGGGCGGTAATGAGTGTGAGAATTACATGTGGAGAGACGGGCGACTTTCCATTGACCATAGGTTATATTGACATCATTCCTTTTCTTTGCTTTTCTGCGCTGGTGTGGTGTGCTGGTGGGGGTGGTCATTCACCACTTCCAGTTTCTTTCTCGGAATGTATCATGAATTCCGACCGAACAAAAAGGAAATTGACAACTGTAATTCCCTGGAAGAAGTTGATAACACTTGAAACTTCTAATGTATCAAAGAAATTCTAAATAAGCTTTATGTAATGATAATACGGTGTTTATGATAAATTGTATATTTAGTTGGAACTAAGGAAGAATGATGTCTATATTTTATAAGCTTGTTAAAATTAGAGAAAGGAAAACTAGAGATTTTGATCATATGAGATGGATTAAAGATAGAAACTGAAAGGGTCCTAATTGCTAAGAAGGCTAAAGTTAGATAGAGAATGTATTTTAAATGCATATGCAGTATGAACTAAAGATGAGAAGTTTTTCCTCTTTTGCTATATGAATGAACTATGTGACCTCTTGATACCCGGTGAGGCCCAACTCGGTCCCAAGTTGCAGTCACAGCTGACTTCATAAGTTTCTGGGCTTCATCTAGGCTCAGGGTTAACCATATAGAATGCAGGCTAGATTGGGTCGGGGTTAGGTTAACACCCAATGCAGCCAGTCTAAGTTACACACATACTTGCATTTATGGTGGGGAGCTACTACAGCATGGTCATATCCCATGTCGAACATTTTTAAGGGCATGTTTATGTGTGGCAATTTTCCAAGGAATGTCCGTTTCATCTTCAATGTTATATGAAAACTTAAGATAGTCCTTATTTGTAGTTTATGCTTCCATTTTTTGGCATGGTGAAATATTTTTCATGCTGAAGTGTGTCAGAAATTGGTTCCTATTGGGCCTGAACCTCCTGTCCCACAAGAATCATAGTAAATCCCTTTACCTCAAAAACTTTTAACAAGGAACAATGATGGAACATCATTCTATCTTGGAAATCATTTTCACTGTTTTCTTTTCTGTGAAAAATACTTGGAGTGAAACATGCCTTACGGTTATTTTTGTTTGGGGGACCATAAATGGAAGACAAGCATGAAGACAAGGATTAGCTGACTCCATATAAAAGTAATCCAAGCATCAAGACAAAGATTAGCTGACTCCAGATGATGATAAGGAAGAGGTGGAGATAAACAAGAGCCAACTCCAAGCATGCACGCACTTGCACGCACAATTTTTATTTATTATTATTAATATTATTTTTATATGTAGGCTTTTTGTGTGTGTGTTTTCCTTCTTTTTTTTTATTTTTCTCTTTTGTTTAAGAATTTAGGTGATGCTTTGCCGTTTCCATGGTCCTATTTGCACCACTTGACTGTGCACCACCGACACGGGCCAACTTGCCTACTATATATGTTCTTCTTGACCAATAGTCAGTCTGATTGTGAGTTGGGTCATGCATAGACCTTGACTGGACTATTGCTATTTATTTATTTGTTTATTTCCCTCTTTTTTTTAAAGATTACATCCTTCCATAGATTTTTGGTGACCTGCTGCGTGTACCAGCCTAAATGACGTGGTTGGTGTTGATGATGTAGGATGCTACAGTACATCAGATTATTATTAAAACTTGTTGTTTCTTTGGGATGTTGTCTGGAAATGTCACAGGAAAAAATCAATCAGTATATTTAATTAATTATAGAAAATATATTATATGTTAATTTTTTATTTGTTTATGCATTTATGCCTTTATATATTGATAATAGCATGATTTTCTTCTGTATATTTGATTCTACCAATACTTTGAAAGTACTGCAAGATCATTGGAAAAATATTGTTCCATGAATAAAGCATAATATTTTCAACAAAAGAGCGATTTTTGTGGTGTCTGATGAGCAGCTTCAATGTTGGTGATGTAGTATGGCCGTATGGGTGCCCATGAATTGGTGTTTTAGACTAGCAATAAGAGTATGCTTAGCAAAACTCAAATGTGCACATGAGACTAGTAGGCCTAGCAAACTTGTTATTTTCACATTCAAGCGTGTGACTGTGAGTGTAGGAGGGGGCTTAGCAACTCGTTGTTTTAGTCTGTGTGTGTCTATTTAAGGTGTGAGTGGACAGGTATTCCTGACCGTACTGACAGCTGCTGCTCCCAAGAATCCTGAATACTTGCGATAATTCATAAAACTAGCTATGCGAAATGTCACTTTTGGTCTGTAGAATTCTCAGAATTCAACCAACTGAGTGGTAGCTCAGTTTCCAAGGACTCTACGCCTCAATAAACGGAGAGGTCTTGGTTCGACACCTACCTCCATTGGCCACCTCCCATAGTTTTACGCTGTGCATGTGGATAGGAGGGTTTGCATGTGCCCCTAGGGATTAGTTCTCGGCTATTTAGAATTGAGTGTTCCTCGGGCTCTGGGCCAAAGGCTCCTGGGCCGAGCAGAAGATACCCTGAGTTATAAAAAAAAAAAAAAAGAATTATCAAAATTCCAATTTCCAAATTGTTATATCAGAATTCTAATTTATGAAATATTACATTGTACTTGAGCATTTGTGAAACCAGATGGGGGAACATCATTTGGAGAATTCATAAAACCAAACAAACATGCCCTTAGAAAACTTAGTGTCAGAGTAGAATTGCCAAATTGCATTGGTTTAATGGAGGCTTGTGTCTGTGTACAAGTATGTGGAGTTTGGCAAAACTAGATGGGGTGGATTGGTGGTTTTGTTTGCGACTGTTTGGGTGTTGGGCTGTGGGTGGGTTTGGCATTATCTCATCACCCTCGTTTAGTGTAGTTGGCCTTATTGATTTCTCAGATGGTGGGCCGATCAATCTGGATTAATTAAAGTCACTTATTTGAAGTGAATACTTTTTTCTAACCAACTGATTGTTCTTTATATATTACTTATAAATAGTGACCGAACAGGTGTTCAGTGTTCTGTGTACTCCCAGCTTTGATTTGCCTTTGAATACAGCATGCATCGCCTTGTTTTCTGTACATCAAAACAAGATCATATGGTATTTATGTTGACTTCTTGTTTTCGACTTCTTTGACAGGGTTTATGACCAAATGCCTGAGCCTCGCTGGGTCATTTCCATGGGCAGCTGCGCGAATGGTGGTGGTTACTATCATTACTCATATTCTGTAGTTCGTGGCTGCGACAGGATTGTTCCTGTTGATATTTATGTGCCAGGTTGCCCGCCGACAGCTGAGGCATTGCTTTATGGAATACTTCAGCTGCAGAAGAAGATCAACCGGAGACGGGATTTCCTTCATTGGTGGACTCAGTGAAGAAGTACTTCTGCCCCTAGGGGTAGCGGGTGGTGGCCAAATTATTCCTCTGTGGTTCTAGTTCTCCTGTTAACGAATAAAATGCTGTGATGATGTTGTATCTAAGACTTAAGATGCTAAAGAACTTTGGGTTGATTGTACTGGTTTTTGTGAACTTCAGACGGTGGTTATCTTCGTTCCAAAGACACAAGCCCTTTTATCTCTTTGTTTGCGCTTCACGTGCTTGCATTTTACTACTTGTGGTTTTAGGCATGCGTAGATATCATCAAATGGTTGTCTCTGTTTCTTTGACATGCTGGGTGATCAGTTTATGTTTCCTCATTTGATATATGTCACAAGCCTTGAAGGAATATTGATAAAATTATATTGCCAATTCACATGTTGATCTTCACTCTGCATACATCATTGGCCAAGGAAATGTATGGAACAGTCATTATGGTCACTCACGTGGAAATGGTATGGACATGTAAAATAAAAAAGAATTTGAATGTGATAGCCTAGCTAATTCCTACTCTATCGGCATAATTTTATGCATAGCTGACTTCAGTCAAATTTCGCTGGTGATTATGAGAAGGGAGCCATTTAAAATATGGATCCTTCAATGTAAAATGATACACACCTTTCTTCCATGTACATGGGAATATTAAGGGAGATCGTTTAACACTTTTTTCATTTTTTTTTTCCTGGGCTAGGTTGCCCCCACAAACGAGGAGTGATACTACCCATATGGAGATTTGGCGACCAATGTTGTTTTTTTTTCTTTTTTTTTAATTGGCTCACTGGTCAAGAGTTTCTTTTTTTTTTAGTTGGCTCACTGGTCAAGAGCGATGCTACTCATCTTATGCATGTCTGTGTGCAACGCATAGTTATTTGTCTTTTATAGTCAAAAGAACAAAAAATTAGAGTTCTTATGTTTACGACATCTTAACGCCCTTAATCAGATGTGATATAATTTAAAGGTTTAGAAGATGAGAAGGCACAGTGAGCTATCCCCCATTTAGATGGGAGACGGGTATCTAAATTCAATATTTGGGAAAATTTTGTTCTCTCATCTTGATCTCCGCATTTACATTCTTACTGTGTAAATGAGCTATCGATAATGTAACAGGGAATGATAGTGACTTTTATACCTCCTTGAGAAAAAATCCTCTTATGACACAGTGCATTGACGACTTCAAAACGAATACTCGTCCATGATAGAGACAATATCTGGATGAGAAATTAGTGCCGTTTGGAAATGCCAGCAATTTTTTTTTCTTCCAAAAGCATCATCAAATATTTATATACCATCCCCAAATGCACAAAAGCATCTTATCCATCATACATTTTTTTCTTCCTAGATTTGAGACATGACACTCATGAGTTTGAGACATGACACTCATGAGTTTGAGATATGACTCACAAGTTCGAGACATAACACTTACGAGCTCGAAATTTTGTGTCTATATATATATATGTCTGACATACAATCTTGAGAAACAACTTGCGATGTCGAAAAATAATAATATGATTAAGTTGCGATGTCAAAAAATAATTTAATTAATTATTCACTTTAGCTTAGTTGTATAAAAAAATGATACGTGAATTACCAAAATATCCTGTGGAGGAAGGCTCACCTAAATAATATAGTAATTTTAGATCACATAAATAGTATGGTGATATCATCTTAAATGATAGTGGGGCCCACATGACACCGATTGGGGCCCACATGACACCCATTGGATTCGTTTAATATATCCATCTATGAGACCCATTGGTGAAATTTGTAAAGAGTGAGTTCCATAGAAAGATGGATGGGTTGGATGTAATGGATCCCACGTATAAGGAAACAAACAAATGATTGGTTGTGTAAATGGTCACCTATGGTGGATCCCATTTAAGTATAAGTATGTTGTGCATTATATTTATTTATCAGCATATTCCAATGATTTTAGTTGAGATTGCGAATAATAAGCAACTTGAGAAAAAGAGAGTTGACATTTTTTTTTCATCCAACAAATATAGCTTTTAAGACTAACTTCATTCTTAACCATCAAATTTTCAGGCCACTAATTGAAAGGTTAGGATCCAGTATCTGTGCGTGGTCCCATCCATGCTGGGCCCCATCAATACAATAAAGAGCCGAGCAAAAAATGACCTTCACGGGCCGTGCATTTTGATAGTTACTGTACAATCTCACCGCCAACGGTACAGCTCAACTATAAGTGGCAAGTGTGAACGCTATCTCCCTCCAAATCCCAGATTAGGGTTTCCTCTCCAGATCGCGATTTCTAGGGTTTTTGAGAAACTCTTCGATTTCGATTTCTATTTCTCTCACGCTTTCTCGATTGATTTCTAGGGTTTTAGCGAAACCCATCCATGGCCGAAGATCCGCAGCTCGCAGCTCGATCCACCGACGGGAAGCGGAAGTACGAGGACCAGACGCTGACCCCCGCTCCCGCCGGCCGCCGCACCACCGGTTTCTCCTCCCCGATCAAGTCCGCGTCTCCGGACTCCAACGCTGCCGCAGGCGCTGCTCCTCCTTCCTACAGCAACGTCCCTCCGCCCATGGACGAGATCCAGGCTGCCAAGCAGCGCGCGCAGGAGATCGCCGCCCGGCTTTTCAGCAGCGCTGAGGCAAAGCGACCTCGACTGGAGAATGGTGGCTCTGGAACCGACGACTCGAACGGTTAGAGTTTTTTTTTACTAGATCATGAGTGATTATTATTTTCATTTCCCCCTTTTTGGATTGATTTCGGCTTTTTCGTGCTTGCTTTTACGTGTGGGTGTGGTGGGGTTGGTTTCGCCATTGGATTTGATTATTTTTCATGTTTGTGATTTGTGGTTTAGCTTTGTTTCTGTGTACTAGGGTTTTGATGGGGTTTCACTTGGTATATCTTTATTTTTCATCTTTTAGTTGGGTTGGTCGTTTTTACTGAGCGTGGCTTTAGCAGAGGGAGGTGATTAGGTTGCGTTTGTTGATGGGTGTTTTCATTTCAGCCATTTTGGGGTTTCACTTGGTAGATCTTTTATTTTATTTATATTAGGCTGGTCGTTTGAATGGTAACCGAATGTAGGGTTTTAGCATGAAAAAGTAAAGGTAGAATCTGATTTGATCAATACCTCATTTGGGAGGTTTAGGTTGAGTTTAGATAGACCCATGTAATCACAAGGAGCTGGCTACTTTGTGTTAATGCGTGCTTGCTGAACTTTGTGTTTCAATTCATCAATATCTTTCTTTCTAATACTTTTGATGTGGGTTGCAGTTTTACAGCTTTGTTAGTGTTTTATCAGTTTTGGTGTTAGCTTTGGTGCTTTTACTAAGTTGTCTTTTACCATTGGTGGGTAGCAGACGTTCAGCAATTCGGGATAATTCCACCTTCATCGATGCCTGTTGCATACGGCTTCCCGGGTTCAAGCAAGAAGATTGATATTCCTAATGGAAGGGTAAGTACTGAATTTTATTGGGAAGCCTTTGTTCCAAAAGTTGTATGTGTTATTATCACCTCGGTAATGTTAACCCATGTATTATGGTGGTGCTGGTGCAGGTTGGTGTTATCATTGGGAAGGCTGGGGAGACGATTAAATATCTTCAGCTTCAGTCAGGAGCCAAGATTCAAGTAACCAGAGACATGGATGCTGATCCTAATTCTCTAACTAGGACGGTAGAACTAGTTGGCAGTTCAGAGCAAATCAGCAAGGCTGAGCAGTTAATTAATGACGTTCTTACAGAGGTAGTATTTATCTCATGAATTTTTATATTTATAAACTAGCTCTCTTTTCTTCTTTGTATTATTATTTTCCAAGCATGCATTGATTTTATTCTATATGATCTTTCTGGAAATACTCTTATGTTTTCTAATATGATCTAAACAATGCAGGCTGAAGCAGGTACTGGAGCTTCTAGAAGATTTACTATGGGACAGCCTGGAGTCGAACAGTTTATAATGAAAGTTCCTAACAACAAGGCAGGCAAAAATAACTTGCTTGTTTTTATTTTTCTTAGCTGTTCATGGTCCTTTTTTTTTAAATATTAAATCTGGATTGTTATGATGGTTCCTTTTTTTTTTTTCTTTTCCAGGTTGGCCTGATCATTGGCAAAGGTGGTGAAATGATTAAAAGCATGCAAGCAAAGTCAGGAGCTCGTATTCAGGTTAGATTTTTTTTTTCTTTTCCTGAAATATTTGCACATCTGTGCATGCAATATTGACAAGCTGGTTATTTATCATGCTTGCCTGTTTTTCTGAGATTCCCGTCTTCATCGTTATATCTCTGCATAGTTGTTGTTTGTTGTTGGTGCACCAACTTGTTTCTGTTGTTGTATGATTCATATGCAGTGAACATGCCCCACACTTCCATTTCATAACGACCATGGCAGGTCCCTAGGCATGGGTTCAGTGCAGCTGTATTACTGCCACAGTTCATGGAAATGTTCACCCAGTTTTTTCATTCTCATCGTCATCATTATTATAATATAAGTATAGATCTTTTCATGGTTTTTAGCTATTGATATGGTGGGACAGATTTTACACAATGAATGAAGTAATGGATACACCAGGATGCTGACATGTTGCCTTTTTAGAAGTATCTAGGCCAATTGAATATTTTTTCGTCTCCAACATTCACTCATTTACACTTCCAACAATCGTGATTGCCTTGGACATGGTGTGATGACATGGAAGGAACAATAAATCAAAGGGGACCGGGATGGAAAATGCCTGTACTTGACACATTTTAGTGGTCCAGAGTCCAGTGACTTTTCTTGGTGGAAAGTAAGGTGGCCTAAAGGACTCTGAACCGCTTTTGTGCTTCTTAAAAAAAATTAAAGGTTTAGGAAGAAAAGTGGAAAAGCATTTCCTCACACTTTTTTCTGTATTAATTTGTAATACCTGCCATTTAAAAATTTTCATTTTGTTCTTCAGTAGTCATGCATTATAAATGTTTTAGCAGTTCTGCAGTTGTCTTTTCTGTCATTCACTAATACATTGTGATTGTTATCTAGCTGTTTATTATTTATTTGAACAGAAATCATTATTATTTATTATGCATCATCATTATTGAATCCTTATCCCATCTTTGGGGTTGATTTTGTGAGTATAATTGTCTCATTTATTTGAAAAGTAATTTATTATAACTATTCTTGTGCTGTTTGTGTGTCTGGGTTATAATACTGCAATGTAATGGCTTCTTGGATCGTGAGGCTCATTGTTGGATTGTTTATCTTTGGCTGCAGTTAATGTTTATTATTTCTAAAGGTTCTACTGCCCTATATATGGGTGTGCAAGTCGTCGTCGTATTTGTTACTAATGGAAGTCCTAGTTGTCCGTGTTTTTCCATAGTACAAATACAGTGGTTTGATTTTTAAAAGTACATTTTGCTTATAGTGACTTTTGACGCTGGGAATTTTTCTGTTTTCCTTTGTCCAGTTGACACCTTTGCATCTGCCAGCGGGTGATACATCAACAGAAAGAACTGTTCAGATTGATGGAACCAAAGAACAAATCGAATCAGCAAAACAGTTGGTTAATGAAGTAATCAGTGGCGAGGTATGCACACTGGTTTCTGCCTTTCTATGTCAACAGTTTACTGGTTAGTAGTAGGTACATACTTATGTAAATGTCTGCATGATAATCGTTACCAGCAAGTGAGACTCCATGAGGACATTTTGCTACATTCTTCTTTTTTAGTTTGATTTTTTTATCTAAAAAATGTTTCTGGTTCTATCGTGATGCCCATAATGCTAATGCAGTTAAAAGGACAAACTGTGCCTACTTAGGAGATCTTGTGCTTTGATATTTGCTGATGTTATGTGGGAAAGGTGGTTATTATCTTTCCTAGTCATTGTGTGTCTTGTTCTTCATTGAAGCAGAATGCTGCATCCTATTATTTACTACCATACAGCAGTGTATGCTTGCTGGTGAGAAAACCATTCTTACTGGAAGGGAACCGCAAACAGTAAGAGGGTTCTCTTCTTCTTTCCATGTTCTCATCAGATATCATCTGTTTGATCAATACTCCAGCAAGAGAGTTCTCTTCTTCTTTCCATGTTCTCATCAGACATCTATTTGATCAATACTCCAGTAATTTAGTTCTATCACCTGTCTTTTCCCCCCTCATTGGTGCTGTCATATTCATATTCTATATTTTGTTCATTTGTTTTTGTCGAGGTTGCAGATTGTTGTGGCTTTCGGCTGTATTTTGGTCTTAACTAATTTGTTACTTTGTAACTTGATGGAATTTTATTTGAGAAAAGGAAGTGAATTAGCAAAAGAATTACATAATTTAAATAGAACTCTCTAGTTCAAAAAAGACCTATATGCTATAGAATATGTGCCTTTATTCCACTTCATATGAGAATTGTTTGATGGTTAATCAACCTCTCTAACTTGCTTAATATTGTGACTCACCTTACTAATAATAGAAAAAGACGATTCACCTCATTTTAGTCGGCTTTATTTGTACCAGCTAACCTTTTTGGACTACACATTGGTGGGACTTGTTGACCTTTCTTTTAGCTGAGTTGGCCCAGTGGCCAGTGATTCCCACTTGTCGATCTTCTTGGACTGGGCTAATCTTCATTGGAAACTGTCACACAATTGTACCAATAAAGCGAATTGCACCTTGCCACCTATGTCCAGACTCTAGGATGAATAGCTACATTATGGTTCTTGTAAGTGGTGCAATCCCATGTTAACGTGGTTAGCTCTAAAATTGAGCAAGGCTTATTGAGGACCATTCAAAAAAAAAAAAAAGGAAGAAAAGGTAAGGCTTCAGGTTAAAAGTGAAAGAGGTACTGAATTGATTAGTATTTATTAATGGCTGAGTTGGATATTCCTTGCCATTGTTCACTTCTACTAATTCTTCTAGCAGTTTTTCTTTGCCCTTGGCTTATCGAGGATCATTTATTCTTATTTGTTGTTGCTGTTGTCGTCCTGGTTCTTTAGTTGACTCAGCCATCCATAGGACCCTTCCCTGTGGTGGTGGCTGCTATCATTCTCTTTCAAATGACTCTTTTATTTTTATCTTTTTATTTTGCATCCTGAGCATTTTATTTTTCAATCAGCTGCGCCTGAGATATCCATTGTATAGGCATAACAAACATTTTACACATGCACTTATTCGCTCTTCATGATCAGTCATTGCCAGCAACCTTCTCTTGCAGTTTTTTGTTTTTTTTTTTTGTTTTTGTTTTTGTTTTTTTTTTTTTGTTTTTTTGTGGACTTTTGATAGCTTTTGCTATTTTCATAATTCTGAAGATTCATCAGGCACGCTTGATACTTCTTGAGCAATTATGATTTTTTTGTTGGGTTCTCTTTTCTACTATTTATGTGATGCTTATCTGCCCTTAATTTGTTTATATAACCTTTTCTATTCAAAGTTTCCAAAATGGAGATTTGTTATTTTTTTTACCAATAGATTATGTTTTTAATATTTCATTGAATTTCTTGTATGTAGCAAGTGGTTTTGGAAATAATGAACAGAATCATGCATATACTTTCTGTTTGCAATGGTGGCCAGTGGTTGCAAGCAAAACTCTTGTAGTACTTTCAAGTTTTTACACCAACATTGGCCTTTTCCATATTGAGGATTTCCTCTGGGAGGCACTATGCTATTTGATACTGTGATCACCACATTGGAAGCCTCATCTGATGTACTTGTGATTCTTATTTGCCCATTTTTCTAACTCTTCATGCATTTATTTCATTTCTCTTGTTGACTTTTATCCTTTTGATTTAATGGAACTGTGACTTTCTACCCTCCATAAAAGCTAGATTTTTGTGTGTTTCTAGGTAGAGAGCATTGAGTTGCATTGATGGATATGAACTTCAACGTTGTTCCAAATTTATTGGGCATACTTAAAAATGGTGAATTTTTTGAAGGGGTAGGCTTAGAGGACATAGATGGAAGTAGTAAGGATAGATATGAAGAAGTGTAATCTATCAAAGGATTTGGCTTAGGATACATTGGAATGGAGAAATGGAATTCATGTTTGGGACAAGGCTTTGGTGACGGCGATGACTTAAAATAGCTCAGTTTGTAGTATCCAAATGAAGCCGTACGGTGTTTTGCGATCCTTTCCTACGAACCGGTTCTTATGGTGTTTCTCGATCTCCAACAATGGGCCATTGGATAACACGAATTAATTCAATTGCCGTCCTCTTTTTTGTCTGTTAAGACACTCATCTGTCTTATGGGAATGAAACAGAGGATCCTGCAACTGCATTTTTCAGTTCAGAAAAGAAATTGTATACGAAGATAGGGCATGTTGGTTAGGATAAAGCAATTCAGTATCATTTCCTCATATCCTAATACCAAATGTAAACATCACATAGAGAGATAGGATTTGGGGTTGTTTTTTTGGCTTCCATCAAATCTAAACATCATGTAGGGCAGAAGATCCCAAGAACTCAAGATCTTAGATTTTTCTTGCTTTTATAGTGGGTTTTGTACATACTTTAAAAATGGTATTTGAGATCTGTTTGCCCACCTTTTCTTTTCGGGAAACAGAGAAATGTGAGATGGGCCGTTGGATCAAAACAGATCCAATTGCCATAACGGAAGGTTCGTACTCTCTTACGAGACAGATCACAGTAGAGGCTGTCCCTATATGTATGTATGTTCTAGATAATTTTGCCGTTTTAGTTGTTTAGCTTGTTCTTAGGTCTTCCATATATACATGTGTGTCTTCCATATATACATATGTGTGTGAGAGAGAGAGAGAGAGAGAGAGAGAGAGAGAGAGAGAGAGAGAGAGAGAGAGAGAGAGAGAGAGAGAGAGAGAGAGAGAGAGAGAGAGAGATACTCTCACCTTATTATGAGAGATAAGGTGGGGGCCCTCATATCCAATGCCAACAACTTAAATGTGAGGGCCCCCACCTTATCTCTCACTCATAATAAGGTGAGAGATGCTCTCATAGGAGCATCTCCATATATATATATAGTTTGGACTTCGGACTTTGGTTTCATAAAAGGTAATGTTGTTTTATTCCTTTTAGATCCTATAAGTTTGAAATTTCTTTTCTGATTGTGTACTTTCTTATCAGCATCATTTGAACCCTGTGGTTTGGTGATATTTTTTGTAACCATATTCAAGTTTTAATACCTATACAGTGCCTTATTTACTTGTGTAAAAGATCTAACTACCCTCTCTTATATTTTGGTCATAGTTCTTGATTTCGTCTACATGCTTGACTATTTTCATGGGCGCTGATGGCCTTTTAGTATACATATCTTCAAGTGGACCTGTTTTTAGCTTTGTTTCTTTATTTTTTTTTCGAGTAGGTATATTTTTGTTTTGTTCTTTCCTGTGAGACTTTGTCGAGTTCAAGTTTGGGTGGACACCTATGCTTCTTGTATTATTTTGCACTGAAAATAGGTTATGTGAACCGTGTTCATGTTTCTGTATTACTATCCTTAGAATGCAGGTTCATCCAATGCTTGGCATTCTTGGCTTTCTCGGACACAGGTATTTTCCACTAAGGTGTATATGGATCACTGTCACTCGATATTTGGTCCTTTTAAGATAATCCTTTTGTGGGTTCTCCTGAAATTGTCACTGGAGAAGATTCAGTTCAGTATTTATTCCATTAGAGATATTTTCGGACATATCATGCCAATTTACAGTCCCGTTCCAAGTTTTTCTAAGTGGATTTTGATGAACAAGATATAGCTGCTGGTTATCATCTGTTTGGATCTCTTATAAATGAAATTGTGATATAATCTTGAGATTATGAATATGCAGGATGCCTGAGGTACTAGAATGCACGGTTAATTTTACGTGGGCTGTTCTGTTGATTCTCACTGATGTCTGGTTGGGAGAATGAGTTTGAGAATCCGTCAGTTTATTTCTTTTAAGTGACATACTATGGATTGGACATTCTAGAACTTCTTTAAAGAGTAAGCAGTGGTGTTTATTGCAGATTTAAGTTGTAATTCTGGACCATTTGCTGGATCTTCTCTCTTGAATATTAGCTTGTGGAAACAGATCATATCCGTTGTTTTTATTGGACTTAATAATTCTCAAGTTTCCTCTTTCCTCAATACACCTTTCAAGTTCTTTAGTCATCCTGAATCAAATTTGTAGTTAGCTCAATGTCTAATTGATTACTGTTGGGATAGTAACCTGAGGTAATGCAAAATTTTTATGTTCATTGCATTATCATATTACTCAAATTATTCTTGCGATATTGTAGGGTTAGCTATTTTTGGTGACACCAACATGGTGCTGGTTTATAGGAATTTCCTTTGTTGGTGTTCCTTTGGCATGACACGGGTATGATGACCTCAAATTCTTGAATTTTGTTTACTTGTAAGTTGCAAGAGTTTTAATAATGAGAGACTTTTTATGTTTCCGCTAAGTTGTTTCTAGCACTACAGCAAAACCCTTCCGGATCTATGACTTTGGTGTTCTTTGTTAGGAAACTATACTTCTATCTTCCGTGTTTATGCACATTTATGTCAGACGATATTTTGCCTTCTGGGAGCTTATTCCTCTAGGTGGCCCTAGATGGGAATCTCAATGACTGTTGGGCTGGTTTGGTAGTGTACGTTAATTACTGTTTCTTCCTTCTTGGTTTTTCATAGTATAACTATAACTACAAGATTTTGGCTGTGAATGATTGAATTTCTTCTGTTGTGGTATGATGCATTCCGTGAATAATACATGGCTTGATTTTAAATGGTTCTGTTGTGTTTGGTACTTTGATTTTTGTGTTTTTGAGATTTACTCTTTTCTTAGTATTGGCCTTGTCTCTTCATATTTTTGTGAGAATTTTGAGTCGGTTTGTTTATGCATTTCTGTATTAATGTGTTCTGGTCTTTAGATGGTCATGATACCTATGGTTTGTGTTTGTTAGAACAGAAAAGGTACCAGGATCTGAAGCAATTGTTCTGTCCATCCATTGGGCTCACCATAGTTGCATGATACTTTTCTTTACTTTTTGATTGAGACTTGTACAGTTATCCAGCTCTTCAGGTTAATGTTTGCTTAAGGTTTATGGTTTGTTATTATATTTCATATTATGGCAACCACTAATCTCTATCTTCTTGATACCTGGAGCTATTTTATCTTCTGAGATCTGTATTTCTTGCAATTATACTGTATACCATTACAGTTTATTGGTTGATGGTCTCTGTCATGCCTAATTTCCTTTTCTTTTGCATTGGTTCTGGGACAAAATCCATGCTATCCAGTGTATAATCTTTCTATCACCCATCTAAAGATAACTTTGCTGATCAAAGTAAGGGTTTTAATATATTCTCGACCTTGCACTATATTTCTAGGCTGGAAATATGTTGCCAGATGATCTTGTAATGCTTTTGATGATGCATCAATTGTTTGCCATATATGATATGTGGCCCTTTCAATCAGGCACCCAGAAACTTTGTTGCCTTCTCATGGCTACGAATTTCATATTATTCTGCTTTTATGAATAGTATCTGTCTAGCTTTTTGTGGCTCCTTTAGTACCCCTTCATATGTGCCTGGAGCTAGTCCACCTTAAATCTGTGTTTCTAGCAACTGTACTGTACCATAATAGTTTATTGGTTGTCTTCTTCCAAATTTCCTTGTCTTTTCCATTGGTTCTGGGTCGAAATGGACTTTAACCAGTGGATGATCTTTCTGTTACCCATTTAAGGATAACTTCACTGATTGAAGTAAGGATTTTAATATATTCTTGACATTGCACTATATTTCTAGGCTAGAAATATGTTGCCAGATGCCTTTGTAATGCTTTTGATGATGCATCAATTGTATGCCATATATGATATGTGGCCCTTTCAATCAGGCTCTCTGAAACTTGTTGCCTTTTCACGGCAACAAATTTCATATTGTTCTGCTTTTATGCATGTATCTGTCTAGCTTTTTGTGGCTCCTTTTGTACCCATTCACGTCAAGTAGGGGGAGGATGGGATCTGCTGACGTAGCTTGATCAGTTCACCGCCAGTTCGGTAAGCACGTGTCTTCTTCCGTTAAGCTAAGTGTGAATTGTGAACTCTTGCTCAGACACTGCCATTCATAATCTATATATTCTTACTGGTATATTTGACTTGCACCGATATTTGAAAGTTCAACATCGGGTTATTACTGGGACTATACTTTCTCTCGTCCTGCTTTGTTGTTCTATGTAAGGGTTTCCTGCATTCATATCAAGTAACATCTCTATGCAGAATCGCCTAAGAAATCCTTCAATGGCTGGAGGATATCGTCAGCAAGGGTACCGTCCTCCACGGCCTCCAACAAATTGGGGCCCCCCAGGGCAACCACCAACGCAGCAGCCTGGTTATGGATACATGCAGCCTGGAGCATATCCTGGCCAACCACCTCAGTACGGCATGTCTCAGCCTCCTTATGCAGGTTATCCAACTCAAACTACATCTACTGGGTGGGACCAAACACCTGCCCCACCAAATCAACAAGCTGCTCCAGGGAGTGGGTACTATAGCCAACAACCCCAGCAGCAGCAGCAACCTGCTTCTGGGGGTTCTTCTATCCCAGCAGATAATACCAGTTACAATTACAGTCAGCCAGCTTCTAATTACAATCCTCAGGGGTCTTATGGTGAGTCTAATTACTCACAGCCATCCGTTGGGCAACAGCAAGGCTATAATCAGGATGGCTATGGTGCAGGTTATCAAGCACCAGCTCAACCAGGCTATAGTCAACTACAATCAAATCCACAGGCAGGATATGACCAGCAACAAGGTTACAGTTCAGCACCCTCATACGGCACCATGGTGAACCCAGGTCAAGATGGGTCCACTCCTTCCTATGGAACACAGCAGGGCCTTATTCAAGTGCCTCCTGCTCAGCAAGTACCACCAGCTGCCCAGCCTTCGGCCGCATCACAAGGGTATACTGGTCAGCAGCCTGCTAATCCAACAGGCTATCCCTCTCAAGGATCTACCCAGCCTGGTTATGGAATGCCCCCAACTTCTCAGCCAGGCTATGGAAGCCAACCACCAGCTCAGCAGCCTGGCTATGGGCAGACTTTGCCAGTTGCACAGCCTGGCTATGGGCAGCCGCAGGGACAGAAGCCACCTACTCAGGCCGTCTATGGGCAAAGCCAACAACCCCCAACTAGTCAAGGAGGCTATGCTCAGCCAGCACAGGTGCAACCTGGATATTCTCATTCTCAGCCTCCACCGGCACAATCTGCCTACGTTCAACAGGATTCTAGTCATCACAGGACTCCAGCAGGTTACAGTTCAGGAGTCGTGCAGCCTGTCTATGGGCAGCCACAGGCATATGGTGCACCTCCACCAGTGGCCCAGCCAGGTTATGGGCAGCAGCCATATGGCACTGATTCTTATGGGGGTGGATACTCACAAGCTCCTGTGTATTCTACTGACAGTGCTGTGGCTCCTGGAGCTCAGCCAGTTGTTTCAAGTGGAGTTGCTAAAGCCTCCCCTCCAAGTTGATCATCAGGTAAGTTTCAATATCTCGTCTCATGGATGATATGATACTGAATGGCTTAATGTAGGCTGGAGTTTTAGGTTCAGGAGTATTTTTTTTTTTTTTTGCTTTCTGTTGGTTTAGTTTGATTTTGGATGATATAAGACAATGTATGGTACTTGTTTTGGATGTGGACATCTTTCCCTTATTTCCAATGAGAGTGGGAGGTGAGCGATAAGTTTGGTACGCAATGCAGAGTCATTCACTTCATAGATACCATGCTCTATTTTTTTAAATAGTTTTATGGAGCCTATAATTGGCCCATGATAATCCCAGGTTCCTAAACCTATGGATATGCAAACTTGTGTGGGCCTGAAACTCTGGTTAAGAAGTCCTTGATTGATTTGAGTTCAAATTGGAAATTAATCTGCTGATCAAACACTATGTGCCCTGCCCATTTGTTTGCATGGAATTGAGCACAGGAATTTTTGATCAAATGGGGCTTTGACAAAAGATTAATAAAAGAGGTGGGGGTGAAAAGTGCCAAGTGGAGATGTAGATGGAACCTCTACTTTCCTTGGATCTGAATTTTAATAGGGTGATGCCTTGGGTCATATCTCATCTGCCCTTAATTCATTTTCCATTAAAGGTTAAAGTAGAAGATGGTCATCTTTGCTGTAGTTTCTTCAATTCTAACCACTTATAGAAGTACTATTCATGATTTTTTTTTTTTGAAATTAGAAAAAAAAAAACTAATTTGGCGTAATTTTTGAGTAATTGGTCAAATGGCTTCATGTATTCTCTGACGTTCTTAAATTGTTGGTCTTTTTTAAACTTATTTTGATTTATGGATGAGAGAGAGAGAGAGAGAGAGAGAGAGAGAGAGAGAGAGAGAGAGAGAGAGAGAGGCACTATACATTATTACCAACCCGGCCTGCCTATGAAGAAGTTACTCTGCCAGACGCTTTAATTTCCATGTAGAGAGGGGGAGAGGCACTATACATTATTACCAACCCGGCCTACCTATGAAGAAGTTACTCTGCCAGACGACGGAGACCCAGTTACTGTTGACCGTTGGATTAAAGCCCAGACAATTGATGCTTTCTAAAATCAAATCATTAAACTAGGTGGATCAGGAATTTAAATTGGACTTGTTATTTTGTAACCCCTGGGACTCATTCGAGATATTTTCTTCTCCCAACCTGGTGGTTTGCATGGCCTACGTGCGCCTCTCTCACAAGGGAGTTCATTGTAGAGTAGAATTATATATAACAAAGAAGGCTTATGATTGTGTTAAGACATTCTAATCTCTATCGAAGTGGGACAGTCACCATATGTTAAAAATATAAATAAAAATAAAATAGTTCATTCACGAAGTTAGAATTTTGACAGCAGTTCTCCAGTCCAGGCTCCAGCAGCCTTGTGCAACTCAACTTTTTTCTTCACTTGCTTATTTTATTCCCAAAAAGTGCCTTGCTCCATGAGATTTATGGGGCCTTTAATGGTACCAATATTTCGAGAAATTGGCATGTTTAAAAATATCACATTCTGAAAATGTCAAGAATATCAGAAATTATTGTTTTGAAATTATGATGATGCTTAGATGAACACTGTTAAGTTGTATCAAATCTTCTCTTCAGAGGTGTATCAAATATGTATCACGGACAGCGGGAGTAATTGTTTGGTGAACCGTCATTTTTTCACTAGCTATCAGTGGGTCAGACTCGGTTAATTGAGTATGCATTATATATGGGTGGGTGGGAGTATGCATTATATATGGGTGGGTGGGAGTAGGCTGTGTTAATCACTGTGGGTAACATCTCACCTTTACTAATCTAGATCCAAACTTCAACCTGAACCATGCGATGTAACAGAGTCAGGTTGGGACAGGACGAGGATGACTGTTTGCAGGTTAATAGACTCAATCCAAACACAACCCATTCATTAATTAGTTTAGAAGTCAAGCCTAAACGCAACCTGTACAGAGGTCAAGTGGTCAGAAATTCCTGCTCCTGTGATTGGGGGGTGGGGCGCACTCACAAAACTAAAGAACACAAATTGAGCAGAGAGGAGAGATAAATGTCAATCCATTTGGAAAAGTCAATGTAATGTTGCCATCATGCCACATTTAGATGAATCGATCAATCAAGGCAAATTATTTCAGCTAAAACATTTTTCTGTAGAAAAAAAAGCAAAAAACAAAATTGCATCTAGAAAGAAAAATTCAGCGAATCACGTAACAATTTCAGTTGAAATGCTAGCCATCAGCTGCTTTTTCTTAGACATAGTAGCCTGTGAATGTGAACCCTCTTCCAACAATCTCACCAGCACAGAACCAAGCGTAGCATTCCAGTCCGAACAGGGCTGCAATTCCAGCATCTTCAACCTTCAGTTCATGTTTGTTCTTCCACAGCTGCTTGACACAACCCAATTCCTTCTGGAATGACTCATACCGCCCAGGAATACTGTTAAAAAAACAAGTTGACACAAGTTACAGGAAAAATGTCTAATGCAACAACTGGACATTTCAAAAAGATATAATTTGAAGTAGACTGCTCAATAAGTCATCAATATATTTTTTGAGAGGTGTGGAGATGCAGATGGCTGTATGCTACAACCGTTTGTACATGACTGCTACTCTGTGCATGTTATTTTTGCAAACCCCAAAAATTTTCAGTTTTTAACCAGCCCAAACCCCCTTCCAAACAAGATGTGCGGTTTCAGTTGGAATTTTTTTTTTTTTCTTTGTTGGGCGGTAATGACATTACTATATTCATCAAGAAAAATAAATAGCAAAAGCGGGAGATGCGACTGCCAGAAGATGTAGAAATGCAAGCCCTATGTCCAAGCAATTACATATTTTATAGAATGATGAAAGCACACGTCTTGTTGTGATACCTTTAACACACGCACCAGAAAAAAAAAACAAAAAAAAAAAAGGGGAAATGGAAATAAAAGGAATACAAAAATAGCAACCTCAACCACGAGAAATAATCAAAGAGCAGGAAGGGAAAAAAGGGAATTAGAATAGCTGTGAGGCAAAACCAAGAAATATGAAATACTCAGTTTTTTTAATGTTATGAAATACTCACAGTTACAAAACAATTCAAAAGGACGGTTTATGTGACTGGGAAATATTTCCCACACTTGCATTTCAATTAACATTGAACAAGAGGAATGTTCTTGCAAAATGACAAAGGTACCTTAAACTTGAAATTACACATTTTAATATAATCCACATCCTCTCAGTACCATAACCATTCAAAGCAATCAAGTAGTAGTGTGAAATGACCACATGGTACTCTAGGAAGTAAGCGCTGAATAGCTTCCGAATAATGATAATGCATTTATTCTCATCAAGTCTAAGATAACCACATTTTCCAGACGATTACATCCAAAAAGGAAGCACACAAATAAAATAGTAGAAACCTAGAAGAACACTAATAGTCATATTATATCATTTAAGATGGCTACCTTTACATGTCAAATATGTAAATCCCATGCATATCAAAGAAATATTGATAACAATAATGAATTAGCAAAGTATGTGAAATGTTCAATTAACAAAAAACAATTAATTGCATATATGATGCTGATCACAAAAAGAAAAAAGAAAAAAGAAAAAACTTGAACACATTCATCAATTAGTAATGCACATCTGTGCTCATGTATATTGTAAGGCCTCCTATTCAACTGGGTAATCTCAAAAACTTGTATGCTCCTTATTTCATCTATAAGGAAGGGTAAAAGTGAAAATTTATAAACTAATTGCAACACGCTGTCGTTTAGCTGAAGCAGACTTAGATCCATCCAAAAAAGTGAAAAAACCCAGACTAGATCAGAATGGCCTGGAAAGGTGGAATTACTAGGATGACGTTATGTTCTGTTATACACACCAGAGTGGAAATTTCTGTCAGGAACAAATAGAATATACAACTATGACAGTTAAGAGACAGTCTATTTTCTTTTCTGTGATACACAAAAAGATGATCTCTTTAGGGGTTTTGCACAGCAACTGAAATCACGTTTCTATGATTCCATCTGTTATTTCAGTTTGTTTAGGCATTCGAATTTTTTTTTTTTGTTATTTTCAAAAATAAAGAAAAAAAAATTACTGGAATACTTTTCCCTCTATTTCATGTGCTTTCTGATCTTGAAATAACAGTGATATGAGTGTCGGTGAAAGGTTTCTCATCCATTCGAACTTCCTTTTTTCCTTGTGCTTCTGTCCTTGAAATTATAATGTTATATAACCCGTTACAAACTTGATATCTTAATTCTTATGCTCTGCAATGTTTTCTCAGCATTCCTTTTATGTTAAAGTTTTAATTTCAAAATTGGAAAGGCATAAATTAGATCAATAAAAGACCACTGTATCAATCCTATCAAATAGTCTACGCTAGAATGTTAATCTTTTGTAAATTTTGGATCTCTAATTATGGTTTATTTATATTAAAGACTGATAACTCATTCCTTTAACTGGTGTATTTGATAATTTAATTAATTTCTAATGTTAAGTTGTGTTTCTCTTTATTGAAGACTGATAATCCATTTAGATTTTTTTTTTTACTTTTACATATTTTCAACATTTTATCTATTATAAATGCATATATTTATAATAAAACGTATAGAAATTAATTTTCTGGCGCCACCTGATTGATTCGCCAGGGTTTCCTTGTCAGCTGAACATGATAGCTGGCCAGATCCAGTCGACCGACTCCGACTAGATTGAGAACTATGGCTTTAAGGATAATTATTTCTGAATCATATATCCATTTATCATTCTCCTAATCAAATCAAAAGTATTCATCAAAGAAGAAGGTACAGGTCAACACATCTAAAATTATTTAGTTTACAAATTTAAAAAATTGTAAACATCAAACTGTGTGCAGTTCTTAACGTAAAATGAGGAACTAAATAAACCAGCTATCATGCATTAAACACAACTTCCAGCACAAAAGCATTAGAGTTTCCCAATACAAGCATTAAGAAAAATACAAACAGGAAATGCAATTTTCTCAATTTTATAAGCATTCACAGTCGATGTAAGAAAAAAGCAATTACAAAATGGACCACCAACCTGGCAAGACGAGTGTAGAACAGTTGTTTAGCCAAAAGGTTGCATTTCTCCACAGTAGGAGGTTCTTGGATGTACTGTTTGTTCTGGTCTATCAACTGTCTGTAATAAGCAGTGCCATGCTTTGCCACAAATTGGGAGGCCTGACCAGCCTTGCACTTCAATTGATTCAACTTTGAAGCCATCGGCTTAACTCAACTGCACTATAGGACCCAAGCATTTAAAACTGTCAGAATACGGGCATATTTGACTTTGCCAAGGAAACCGATTTAAGAATTTTTCTTTTTTAAGGCATTAAAAAGTTTTTCAAGTCCAATTACAAAAACCATATAAATTCTTGAGAAGGAAGGAACACCAAGATCTTAACAAGGTTCAACCACCACATCCATCAAAACATAGACATTTCATACATAGAAACAACATAAAATAGAAGCAGTACACAACATTTTCAATTACATGGATGGGGGTCCCTGGATCCCTGCACCATGTTCTGCCAAGCAAAACCAAAATATCAATAACATCGGGCCTCAACTTAATTACACCTTTTCCATTCAAACGACAAAGCATATAAGACAACAGCACTAATTAGCTGTTTTAATGACAATGGCTCTCTATTAAAAACAGGAACATTTAAAATCATCAAAACATCAACTAAAATGCGTCTTTACACTTTACAAACAAACCAAATTCAAATGACACATTCATATCAATCTCGTTCTTCATTTCCTTCTACATTTGCGGAAGTCCCAAAACCATATAAATACCAAAACAACATAAAACAACAGGATTCCTCAACTACATCAGTGCCATGGCTACTTCAGATGATCATGTCATAATGTCATACACTTTTTTTTTTGAATGATTACTTTCATTAAAAGGAGCAAACACTACAAGAGAAAAGTACTGACAGCAAAAGAATATAACATAGGACAAACTAAGGCCTTGTCATAGGAAAGGCTACATCTTTCCAATGAAACACAATTTGTTAGGTGATCATGTCATAATGTTATAAACTCACTAAGTGAGTTCACAAAACCTCAAATCTATCGATTTTTAAGTACCGAAAAAAGTGTCAACCATACAAAACTATGTTTGTGAAAGAAATAGTTGATAAGATTTCCGGTGACGCAATGAAACCCGAAGGGAATGTTTGTGAGCAACAATTCTCTGCTGCCTACATTATTATTATTATTATTTTTTTTGTGGATAATGAGAAATTGAAGACTATTTTCTACAGTTTCAAATTTTATCATTTGGTGCAGCAGACCATTTTCCACATTGAAAAACTGCAGAAAATGGCATTCTACCTCTTGGGTCTAAAATCTGAATCTGCTTTCCTCAAAAACTGAGGGGAATCCCTTTCGCCCCAGAAGATGAAAACTGCAGAAAATGCTAATGTAGAACAACAGAAAGTCATTCTCCATCATAACCCATTTTTCTCATCTTCCATGGAAAATGATCCGCTGAAGCGCATAAGCTTTCCCCCTAGTATAATTTCTGCAATGACTTCATTTCCTGCCCAAAAATTGAAACTGGAGACTTCATTTTCTACATTTCCAGTTTCTATTGTTCTATGGGGGCAGAACATTTTCGGCCGCCAAACATGTTTCCACAACAATCTCCGAAAAATGTTAACATGGAGCAACAGAAAATCATTCCCTTTTGGAAACCATTTTCATCCAAACACGAGAATCGACTTTCATTTCAAGTCTCGCATTCGAAATCCAAATTTGATAAGAGAAAGACGATGCAAAAGAGAGATTCATCTGTGCAGACAGAAACCGTAAAATCCAAACATTTGATCGCAGGAAACAGCACAAAAGATGGGAACCTAAGAACCCTAGTTTCAGGAATTACCTTTTTGGAGTTTATGGTTGCAGCTGCTTGACACTTGCATATGAAGAAAAAAAGGGTTTTATAGGAGAAGGAGAAGAATCATGGCCTTTTATCTTCTCTTTTTGGGCCTACATCCAGATGGCCCAATGGCTAGGGAGTTGGGCTTTTAAAGTAGGCCCATTTATGAAATGGGCTGGACTTGGGCCTAGGTCATTAAGCCTATAGGGTATTTAGTGGGCCCTTTTTTGCCATATTATATAGGGGTGCACATGGGCGGTTTAGATTGGTTTAGAGGGAAAACCATCAACCAAACCAAACCGAACCGAACCGCCCATGTGCTAAAATTGAACTGAACTGAATTATTTTATTTTATTAGTTTTTTCACAAAAGAAAACTGCAGTTGAAACTTGGTCCATCAAATGGAATGATGAGAAGCTGTAATGAACACTAAAATATATTTCATAATTCATTTCAACCAAGGAAGCATACATCAAACGATGGATGAACTCTTTCCATCCATCATCTAGTCGTGTGATTGAATGGCCTAAACCAGGTTCGGCCAACTTTTCAAGCGGATGACCTGAAGCAGTTCAAATTTTCTGGTAAAATACACCAACAAAATGGTCAGGCACGCACCTATTTCTCTACATAGAACCTAGACTAGACTATGTTACTTCATCCAGACCAATGAATTCAACACAAAAGGAACTAGGTTTTTTTTGTGCCAACAACATGGGTTCGAGTGGAATGTAGCCCCAATTTTGAACTAATTGAGATGGGCCTCTTCATAGTTCACTTTCTTTTAGGTCAGATCAAACCCCTCAGCAGCGCTACTAAACACCCAATAACGCACGCTTCTTATAGAACTTTTATTAAACATGTAACATGCAAGTAGAATATACATGCGCTTCTCCTAAGCCTAAAATACTCAAAACTCAATACTCAAGTTAATACATATGGTCGGTTCGGTTTAGGCGGTTAAACGTGGGTTCAAACCGATAATCAACCAACGTAAAGCAGTTTCAATGATTTTCAAACAATTGATCGAACCGATCTATATAAAACCAATATGAACCGCCGGTTTGGTCAGTTTCTGTTTAGTTTTGCGGTGATATTGGATTTTTTGTGCAGCCCTAATAATATATATACTAGAGTCATTTTGAAAAGTGGCTGAGCTATTAGCGAGGCCCAATGGCTAGGGGCTAGGGCTTTTACATAAGGTTTGTTAAGTAAATGGGCTACATTGGGTCTAGGTTAGAAGTAGTGGTGTAAGAGAAAACCGAAAAACCGTCTAACCGAATCGAATTGAACCAATCCAAACTGAATCGTGGTTAATAACCGTGTTTCACGGTTCAATTACGGTTATTGAAATCGGAAAACCGTGCTTCACGATTTGGTTACGGTTTTTGTCTCAACTCACGGTTATTAACCAAACCAAACCATTAAATGCGGTTCGGTTAATCGTGTTCCCAAAATACACGGTTAACCAAATCGTTTCGCTAATAAGAAAAAAACATAAGGGTCTTAATGAATTTTTTTTTTTTACAGTAATATATTTTGCCATTCTCCAACTAGTTTTTTTTTTTTTTTTTTTTTTTCACAATAAGTTTGATTGGTAAATGGCAAAATTTTCACAAATTTTTTTAAAGTGACAATTAACGGTAATCGAACCATTAACCACGGTTCAGTTTTTAACGGTTTTTTATAGTTCGGTTACGGACCTATGGTTACGGTTTTCAAAAGCCAAAAACTGTAAAACACGGTTCGGTTAATGGCTTTCCCAAAATGAGCAGTTAACCGAACCGATATACCCCTAGTTAGAAGGCTTGTCGGCTATTTAGTAGACCCTTTTTTCATGATTAGATGGATTAGAGTCATTTTTGGGAGATGCCTAGCTACACCCGTGCGTGATGACTTGTGTGAAGAAAATGATAATAATTTGACCATAAAAGGTACAATTTGAAGGTGACAAATTTGCATGAGCAATCAGAAGACCTAAAAAAACTCAAAACATGTGTCAAAATGGAGTCCGGATCCCTGGATTCATATAAACATGGGGATACTGTTTTATTCAATCCACATTCGTCAACGGTATAAAATCTCTTTCTTGATTTTTTTTTCTATTTCCAAAAGGGTGTATTAGTTGGCATAAGATTTATGACAATTGACGAATGTGGATTAGATAAAACAATACGAAACAAGAGATCCGGACACATCAAAATTTGGATGAATGCTTAATGTAGGTAATAACGAGGGGAGGAGTTAGTGAGTGTGAGATCCTGATCATAAGGTGGCTAAGTGGGTCCCATAGATGTTCCATGATTAGGGGCAGGTTGGCATTATTCAAAATCATGCCAAAGTTTGATTACATTTACATACAGACATAAATGACAAATTAAAATAGTAATACCAGCCAATCAAATGCCCTACTTACCTAAAAATGATATTAATTGGGAGGAGGAGTCATCATCACTAAAGCCTTCCTCGAACTATACTGGGAGAGTTATGCGAATTCTATTTTATTTCGGCCTATCTTGAACCAAATAATTTTCTGATGGATTTGCATTTCTTTATATTTGTTCTTACTAATTTTGTTCGTGTTGTATTTTGATAGAAAGGCTGGGCTTGGCCCGAGCCCGAGCCCGAGCCCGAGCTCAATACAATAGAAAAAATTGAACAGGAGGCTAGGGCTTTTCTTTTTGCACAACAATGGGTGAGCTCAGGCGTGGACTCATATCCGGCTCGGTGCCACCTCTGGACCTTGAGAGGGGTAGGTCTCAGGAAATGAGAAACATTGGAGGGAGCTTTTGTGAAATGAACAGTGTGGGTGAACCATGTATTGGTTCAATACAATGAATCAATTTGTGGAAAAATTTTCATCCGTCTAGATTGGAATGGTAGTTCCACCTATGTTGATCACTAAAGGTGACATGTAAAGGCTCAGTTAGAACTTCCATTGTTTAATTGGGCAACTTCCAATGCTTTTTAGGTGTAAGAGCATGCTTGGTAACAGGTGAGGAATCAACAGATGAGAGGATTCCTTACTATGCTTGGAACAAGGATTCTCGACCGAGGATTTATTTAGTTGAAGATTTCACCTCAATATTGGGGCATATCGATGCATATATCTGAGAAAATTTGATTTAAGTGTAAATATGCAGAAGTGAGGATTTCCAAATCTTATAGGAGGAGTTCAGATTTGAAAATCCAAACAAATGAGGATTTCCATAAGTTCAAATCCTCAGGGTTTTACAATTGCTAAACATGGATTTTCCATGAGTGGGTGGAAAGGAGAAATCTTCTTCTTTGAGGATTTGGTTGTCAAACGTGACTTCAGAAATTAAGTAGCACTGAGGTTTTTCCAAAGAGTACAATGTGAAAAAGCTCATTTCCTGCATTTCATTTTTTAGTAGAGAAATAGAAACCAGGGAATGAAATTGGACAAAGGGTTAACTTGCTCTGGCATTGGGCTCAACTTGGGTTTCATTCTTACTACTATGGGCCCTTAATGGGCCATGTCTTGGCCAATATCTAACACAAAGGGTGTATACAGTTTGTAAATGTGGGCTGGACATCTCGGGCCTGCAAAGGTGGATCCAGGCTTAAAAGTTAGGCCCAAAAAACTAACAAATGGCCCTGCTGGACAATGTTTGGCCTGTCCTGTCCTGGCCAATGAGCGTTCAATATCTCCATCTGATTCAAATGTTTGGGAGGTGATTATTATAGATCTGTCAAATGTTAAATGAAAAAAAAAAAATTCTCTTAATCGCCCTCCATTTGTTAGATATCCATAACTTCATGAAACTGATTTTTTTTATTTTTTATTGATAACGGTAAATTAAATTAAGGATAAAGCAACAATACAAGAAAATCTCCAACAAAAAGAAGAAAAAAAAAAGAAGAGTTGGTATAAAAGTCTTATACCAACACCAAAAACAATAAAACTAAGCAATAGAGGCACAAGCTGAACAACTCTATACACCCCTTGTTTGGCTAAAGAGTTTGGCCTACCATTTGTTGGCCGATAAATATGAGAGAAATAAACTTTAATTGAAGAAGATAAAGCCTTAATATCATTGAGCTAATATTGAAATCTCCAAGGACCGCTTTCCACCTGAGACACCCACCTAATAGCATTCGAAGAATCACTTTCCACAATTAAACTTTCCTTGAAAGTAGAAGAAATAATCCTTAAGACTTCCAAAATAGCAAGCACTTCTGCTTTATTAGATTGTTTTATACCAACATTCTTGGAGAATATAAACAACACTTCACCCTTATCATTCCTAAGAAATTCACCAATACCCGCTGGCTCGGGATTGCCTTTAGCTGCACCATCAACATTAAATTCTAACCTACCCAATGGAGGAGGACACCAATAGACCACTTTCCTATTCCTAGACGGACCACATGACATGCAAGCTTCCTAATTCTGAAGTATACAATTTAAATTCATTCCAATAAATTCCTTTCTTAAAAGAGCCCATTTTGCTACTTTAACCTCCACAAGCAAAACATTATCTTTCAGCATAGAAGGAGCTCTCCTGAAAATTCTGTCATTTCTTTCCTTCCAAAGAGACCACAAAATTGTAAAGGGAATGATCCTCCACAAAATTAAGCCACAACCATCATGAAACTGTTTTTAAACCAAGGCATAACACATCCAAACTTCAACCAAGAAAGCACTTCTCCATTTTGGATTTTGTGGGGCCGCTCCTCGATTTCGGACGACCTTAGTCTCGGTATAGTCTGAGCTCGGCGGCAACACCATCTCGGGAGAGCGCGGAGCCCGTCCCGATAGGCCACGTCACAGGTTTCCACCTCGGTCTCGGCCTTAGGCCTGATCTCGGTCCCCATGTCACTCAGCCATAAATGCAGCCATAAATGCGCTGCCGTGACGGGGACGGCGAACTGACAAACAGAGTGGGCGCCGGACCCAGATAAGGGGCACGCCTTATCTCAAGGTCACGTCCATGGGCATGGGATGATGGTCCGATGAGACATTCCCTTTTTACCTACCCCCACTTAGGAGAGAAGAGTACATACTGATGGGACTTTCGTCTCTCACTGGGTCCATCCCAATGATGACGCTCGCGTCTATATATATTGCATGAAGGAGAACCACACGAGGTACGCAACCAATCCCCCTCTCATACTCCTCCTTCTCTACTCTTCTCAGTTATCATACTAACTTGAGCATCGAGTGCCTTCGGCTGCCTATAGCCAGGGGCTCTGACTCCTGTCTTCATCTTTCAGGTCACCGGAGGCCCGATCCTTTTCCCTCATCTTCTCCAGATCATCAAACCAAGAGCGTAACCCTCTCTTAACTAAGTCCGTAATTTTTAGACAAAGATCCTAACGAGGGCAAGCTCGCACCAAACTAGATTGGTCCTTTCAAGGTGGTCTCGGTCTGCGGGAGGTCGGCCTACAGACTTGAGAGCATGGATGACAAAGAATTGCCACGACCTTGGAATGACGCGCACCTCAAGAAGTATTACTTCTAGATGTACCCAAGTGATAAATCAATAAAGAAGGATCTTATAAAAGAAGTGTGCCTTATATCTTTCGAATTATGAGCAAGGCTCCGGCCCTCGCGCCAGCCTCCTTGAGCTCGGTCATAGGACCAGCCTCCAAGGCTCCGGCCCTCGCGCCAGCCTCCTTGAGCTCGGTCATAGGACCAGCCCCCAAGGCTCCGGCCCTCGCGCCAGCCTCCTTGAGCTCGGTCATAGGACCAGCCCCCAAGGCTCCGACCCTCGCGCCAGCCTCCTTGATCTCGGTCATAGGACCAGCCCCCAAGGCTCCGGCCCTCGCACCAGCCTCCTTGAGCTCGGTCATAGGACCAGCCCCCAAGGCTTCGGCCCTCGCGCCAGCCTCCTTGAGCTCGGTCATAGGACCAGCCTCCAAGGCTCCGGCCCTCGCGCCAGCCTCCTTGAGCTCAGTCATAGGACCAACCCCCAAGGCTCCGGCCCTCGCGCCAGCCTCCTTGAGCTCTGTCATAGGACCAGCCTCCAAGGCTTTGGCCCTCACGCCAGCCTCCTTGAGCTCGGTCATAGGACCATCTCCCAAGGCTCCAGCCCTCACGCCCGCCTCCCTGGAATCGGCCACAGGACTAGGACTTTGTTCCTCGCAGCAGCATCGTTAAGTTTAGATGACAGGCCATCCCCCTTGGGACAAAAACGATCGGCTATCTAAAAAATGCGCTCTAAAGCCTCAGAGCTCGGCCTACCTATGGGTCCAAACTAACTACAAGTTCTTTTAAAGCATTTGCCTCAGATATGCGTTGTTAAAGCCCATTCATAAGGCCAAACATTCATCAATCTCGCCCGATTTGAAGGATCGGTCAATAGGTAGAGAGCCTTGTCATCACCCAGTCTTGTTCACCGACCTGGATTACTTGGAAAGTTCGAAAACAAAAGGGGCTCGTTTTCACCCAGTATCCCGAAACTAGAAGGTTACAGTCCAATTTCTTTACCGGCCTCAGCCATTTGCAAGTTTCGGTCATATTTAAAACATCCACACACCATTGCAAGAAGAAAGAAATGAAAAGACAGCTAGAGAGTTGAAAGAAATTTGTTTTTCATTGATTAGAAAAATGATTACAAGGCTCTGTACACTCGGAAAAAAAAAGAAAAAATACATCAAGAAAAGGAAAGAGGACAGATTCCTATTTGCTCTGCTTCTCGGGCACCACATCTTTATTCTTCGGCTCTGGAAGGGCGGATGAAGCAGGGGCACCAGGAGCCTCGGACGGAGGAGCCATGGGGGAAGCCTGGGCCTTATCAACCTCAGCGGAAGTCGGGGGCGGAGGAGCAGGGCCTGGGACTTCGGGAGAGCTGGGAATGACAGACTGGAATTGAGGAAGATTCGTAAATATAGGGTCATCCTCAGAGACCCCATACTCGCGAAGTGCTTTCCTGCATCCTAGCTCGTACAAAATTGGGCTCAGGGTCTTGATTTGATGCACGTACTCCTCCGATGCCCAGTCCACCCCTTCCTGGTAAGATTTGGCAACTTGGGCTCGCAGGGCGGACTCGACATCGGCCTGCTCCTTCCTGGAGGCCTCGAGCTCAGCCTCTTTCCCAGCCAACTCGGTTTCCTTCTTGGCGAGCTCGGCCTCCAGTTGGCTCACCCTCCTCGCCTTATCATCGGCCGCGCCTCTCAAGTGTTTATTCTCGCCCCGCAACTTTATTATCTCGGCCTTTGCCGCTTGTTGTTCCGTTGCGTGCGCGGCGATCTTCTCCTCCGCCTTTTTTATTTTTGCCGCGCTGGCTTCCAGGGCATCCCCCATTTTCTTCTTTTCTTTCTCCATCTCGACGACCTTAGTGGCTGTATCCTCCTGCCTCTCAAGTATTATTTGGAGCCTCTGTACATTCTGCAAGACAAAAAGAGCAAGGGGGTCAAATCGGACAACCAAGACATAGAAGTTCAAAGGCAGGAGAAGCGGGAATCACCTCGAGCGATGCCTTCATCGTTGAGTAAAGCAGACTCATCATCCCGGCCTTTTTATGCCTCTCCATGTCCACGGGGAGGGCACATCCCCGGGCGATGGCTGAGACCGACCCCCAGCAGGCCCTTAGCCGGTCCTCCAAGGCCATGGGCTCGTTGGGGTTGAGGTTGAAATTGGGCCTCCAGGGCATCGGCTTGTGAGGCCGGGCCTGCGGGTCAACTTCCTGGATCCTTTCTTCCTCGACCCCCACACGGGGCCTCTTCTCGGGAGGGGGCCCCTCACCCTCCTTTTCGGCCTCCACGGCCCGAGGCCGAGTTTGGCGGCGAAGGTGGCGGAGCCTCCTCCTCGGCCTCCGCTGCTCGTGGCCGAGTCTCCTTAGGCGGCCGAGGGTCCTTGGGCAAAGGTGGCGGAGCCTCCTCCTCGGCCTCCGCTGCTCGTGGCCGAGTCTCCTTAGGCGGCCGAGGGTCCTTGGGCAACCGCACATCCTTGGGGGGCTCTTCCGACCTCCCCCTCTTCTCCTACGAAGGGCCCCTCGCACTTTTGCCCTTCGAGGAGGAGGAGATCCCTGCTGCGCTTGAGGGACCGGAAGGGGCGCTGGCTGAAGAGCCTTGACCAACGCCTGGCCCACTGGAGGCACGCTTGGGGGCAGGAGAAACTCGGCCTCCAAGGATGATCGCCCCCAAATTTTTCAAAGGAGGGCGCGGTCCGTCCATCTCCTCTTCTTCTTGATCTCGGGCGGGGGGACTGTCAGCAACAAGGATCGGGCCTTGGGGCTCCGAGGTTTGGCCGTTGGTCTCGGCGAGCGCGAGCGCGATCTCCCCTATCGGCTCATGGGGGATCTCAGCAGTCTTCCTGGTGTAAGACTGGTACCGCGGCTTGTACCCGAGTAGCGAGAAGGCGGCCCGATCGTGATGACCGTGGTGGCGATAAATCTTCTCTAACCACGCGTCGTTTCTCTTCCAGTGATCGAAGCCGGCCTCTCTCCTCCTTCGCTGAACACCTATGCAGAAAACAGAAGGTGTCAGCTCGGCATAACGACGGACAAAAACAACACAAATAAGCCCAGAAAGACAGGTGTTTACTAGGAGGGGTCCCAGGTTTCCGTGGGACCTGGATTCTCCGCCCCTCTTCGGTCTCGGTCCCCCCGAACTCCCAGTTCCCCGAGACCAATATCCGGTCATCCCCGGCATATTTGCTCGAGTCTTCCAGGGCGTTCACCAAGGGCCAACGCTTGGCCTTCACCCGGAGATAATAGGAGTCCTCGCCCCCCGCGGCCTTGCAGATGTCATAAACATCCTCTATGTCATGTACACCAAGGCTGATGTCGAGGATCCAATTAAGCTCTGCCACGCCCATTATGATCTTAAACCCGTTTGGCATCAACTGATAAGGACAGATCCGCCACAAGCTAAGACAGGACTAGAGAAGCGGGTGGATAGAGAACCTAACCCCACCCTCGCATACCAACAACAGAGGGAAGGGCATCCAATCTCTAAATCTTGTGACACCATCGTAAAGGCCTCGGTGGTCGTCGGGCTTTACCAGGACGTCAGCCGGGATCTTGTATGCTCCCCTAAAATCCTCCAGGGCTGCAGGACCCTCTAACCAGTGGCTATAGATCCCCATGTTCTTAAGGCTAAAGGGGCTGAGAGCAAATGAAAAAGGAGTGAAAACTGGAAAAACCCTAAGGGACCAAAAACCCTCTGAAAACAAAGAGAAAAAGAGGCACAAGGAAGTAACAAAGACAGAAAGTGGAACTCACAGAGAGGAAGTGGAGGATTGCAGAGAACGAAAAAACAAAAGAGCAAGGAAGAAAAGTCTCCGAGTTCGGTTAGTTTCTGTCTTTGACTGACTTGCAGCGAAACGCCTTCTTCAACGAGATCTCCTTCAGATGAAAAGCTAAGGTAAGAGAAGAAAGGGAAAGGGGCGTCCCCATTTTATAGAAGGACACCCCTCTTGATTGTAACGCACGCGAAGCAGCGCTTCGAACTCGCCATGCGTCGCTTCGATCCCGGTGAACAGCCAAACGAAGGATTACACGTGGCAGCGACGGTCCGTCTCTCACCATGCCTCTGGTACGACATTTATCATCTCGGGCGTACTGAACGACGCCCGCGTGCCCACCTTGTGAAGCAATTATGATACCATATTTATTGCCTAGGGCAAGCAAAAGGGTGTCATGATGAGGATCGCACGACAGCAAGATACGATTATACGGGGCCAGCCCATCCTTTCGAATCTTAGCTCCCGACCTCAGGAACAACCAAAGAGGTCGAGAGCTAGGAGGCAATTGTGTGGGGGCAATTTATAATCGCGGGCCTATGTGAGGCCGCTCCTCGATTTCGGACGACCTTAGTCTCGGTATAGTCTGAGCTCGGCGGCAACACCATCTCGAGAGAGCGCGGAGCCCGTCCCGGTAGGCCACGTCACAGGTATCCACCTCGGTTTCGGCCTTAGGCTTGATCTCGGCCCCATGTCACTCAGCCATAAATGCAGCCATAAATGCGCTGCCGTGACGGGGACGGCGAACTGACAAACAGAGTGGGCGCCGGACCTAGATAAGGGGCACGCTTTATCTCAAGGTCACGTCCATAGGCATGGGATGATGGTCCGATGGGACATTCCCTTTTTACCTACCCCCACTCAGGAGAGAAGAGTACATACTGATGGGACTTTCGTCTCTCACTGGGTCCATCCCAATGATGACGCTCGCGTCTATATATATTGCATGAAGGAGAACCACACGAGGTACGCAACCAATCCCCCTCTCATACTCCTCCTTCTCTACTCTTCTCAGTTATCATACTAACTTGAGCATCGAGTGCCTTCGGCTGCCTATAGCCAGGGGCTCTGACTCCTGTCTTCATCTTTCAGGTCACCGGAGGCTCAATTCTTTTCCCTCATCTTCTCCAGATCATCAAACCAAGAGCGTAACCCTCTCTTTACTAAGTCCGTAATTTTTAGGCACTTACAGATTTCATGGCAAGGATTGTCAAGGAGTATGAAGGCACTAAGCATGCAGCCAATGCATTGCCTTCATAGAAATTGAGAACCATGTCATCTGCCATCTAGAATCAGCAATTAACTCAGTGACTGTGAGTGGAAAACCTCCATGTACAAACCAACTACTTCTAAAAGTGTGCTTGTCTGAGGAGAGGATTCCGCACGTAGCTATTTTGTTAACAACCACAACTAACAAGTAAGAAATCTGAATCTCAAAAACTCCTCATTGCCTTTGGAATAGAGATTCCTTACTGAGGATTAGGAGTTGAGGATTTCACATTGATATCGATGCATATCAGTGCATATAGCGGAGAAAACAAGTGAGGATTTATATATGTCCTCAAAATGAGGATTTCTACAAGTCCAAATCCTCGAAGAATATATAATTGTCAAACATAAGTTTTCCACAACTTTATGAAAACCGAAAGTTCTTTTCCCAAGGATTTTGTTGCCAAACGTGACCTAATAGATTTCTATTTCCGCGATAAAAGAGCAAACTGTATCATTATGTTTTCATGGTAAAAAAATTTCTTACACCAAACTGTTATATTATTTGAAATGCTTAATGGACATAATCTATCAGAAATCCCAATCAGTTACCATTCTAATTAGAAATAACTATAACCAAACAGGTTTAGACTAAGCTATAGCGAGCAAAGCAGTGTCATGACTCATGAGGTCGTAGATTCCCTACAAGTAGTTGAGCATCGCTACAGCGCCTGCGAAATGTCAAACAGCATGCGGCAGCTTCTGATTGGTCCTGCAATTGTGGCCCCCCCACTGGATTAATTTTTCACCAGTCAAAAGCGTGTGGAACGTGGGTTTGACTTTGACCACAAAGAGACAAAGAGTGTTTCTGAATGAGATCAGTATAAAAATAAATAAAGATTAGAGAAGTTGTAGTGATTTTTGTCAACTATAGACATTTGATGCTTAGACGCATTTACAACTACTCTTCTGTCTCCAAGTGAGGGGGTAAAGTATAGTTTTCTCTTATTGCACCCCTCAAGTTGTTGCAT
Organism: Cinnamomum chago; assembly: GCA_038049695.1. Taxonomy (NCBI): domain Eukaryota; kingdom Viridiplantae; phylum Streptophyta; class Magnoliopsida; order Laurales; family Lauraceae; genus Cinnamomum; species Cinnamomum chago. The sequence continues at coordinate 14,453,802 of CP142451.1, forward strand.
TTTTGCCCAACTGCCCTTGTAACCAACTTACTGAGTCAAGATGGGCTGTCTAGAAGAAATTGGCCGAATTTTCGGCCGTGGAGCCGATCATACTTAAAAGTAAGACTCAAAATTTGATTTGATAAAATATTTAAATTTTAATAGTTGAAGTCTAATGTTTACGATGCCTAGAAATAATTAGAAAATCATACGGAAATCAAGTTAAGCCCCCGGCATTCTAAGTGCTCCGCTTGATTTATATAATTAAGAATTCTAATTCCTAACGTGCATGAAAAGCCACTTTTGAACTACTGAACTCTTCAAATTCTAACATTCTAAATGCGAGAGCAGGTTGAACATTTAGAATTTCACTTTGGAGAATAACACGGGAAGAATTTAGAATCCCCCTAAACAAGAATTTTGAGAATTATTCTTGCAACCAAACAGGCGTAAGGGTGTAAGCAGTAATGGTGTATGTATTGTGTAAGCACTAAGCAGTAATGGTGTATGCAGGGTTATGTTACATGCATCCTTTATAATATAAATTAAATACTTTGTTGCTTACTTAGTATCACCAATACCAGACGGCATGCCAACACACAATTATAATATATATATATATATATATATATTTTGTCGGTAAGTAGGTAACACAATATATTACAGAAGAGAGCAGTTTCTACCTTGGCAGCTCTGCATTTGGATACGTACGTAGTAAGCATCAGGAAGAGGTGATGAGAAGTCTTTGTAAGTAATTAGCAAAGAATGAGACCAACAGGTCATTTTATCCTTTGATATTAGTGGCTTAATGTTGAAAACTTCCTAGCCATTTTTATTTAGGGCCTGTACTTCATTTGCTTAATAAAATCATAGCCAAACGAGCTCCACCAAAGAAGGTGAGGGGTGAAGCATATGAAGTAGAGAAACACATGAAAACGACCTTGATTCCTTGTATTTAAATTACTGGTGGGGTACTCATTCCAATCTCCCTTAATAAATTTCCATTGGAGAGCAAGTTATTTGATGGTTGTTTTCGGATACTCGATCAACTTTGATTCTTATTTTTAACCACTTATATAAATAAGAAGTCTTAGATTAATATATCTAAGAACTCACACATGAAACAGGCATTTTTTGTTTGTATATTCACCTTGATTTTTTTATTGATCAACTAAAAATTAGTTTAGTCGATTGATTGTCAAATGGAGGTGAGTGCCAACTCATGAAGGGATGTTAGGTGTGAACGGATAGGACTGTTCAAACGTTGGCCCAGCTGGAGAGATGATCTCATGTCTAACTAATATGGTGAGTTCTACCAAAAACTAAAAGCTTTCATGGTGAGGTCTGGTTTGTTTCACTTCTGAGCTTTTGATTTGCACAAAGCTTGCATCATGACAATTGTAAAGTCAGCTAAGGCCCTCACAGATGTTTTGACTTTGCCTAAATTAAGAAGCTTCAAACAATGTTTATTACAGTCTTTACTCTTTAGCGTATGGATTTGACAAACTGGAACTAAAACTAGACGGCTTAATCGGTAGGGTGCACTAAAGATTCCAGTCTTCTATTTGTGGACTGCATGAGTTGACTTATTCAAGGCTGTCCCTTCTACAACTATGCCAACCAATAGAATTAGTGTACATAGCGTGATGTGTTGGGCATCTCATATGCGAGTTTGGATCCTTTTACTGTCTCACCTGGAGAATTCCTCACTTGAAGAGTAGTGGAATCAAAGAGTGTCACTGTCGTATTAAGCACACTCACTTCCGTAGCTCCACTCATGGATTGATCTCGAGTGGGCAGGTTTTTTCCACTCTTCCTTACCACCGGGCCAAACTAGCTAAAAAAAAAAAAAAGAAAGCAGAGTAGTGGAATCCGTAATGGGCCCACCTATTGAAAATTCAAGCCATTGAACATGAATGCCTTCACAGAGTATGAGATTTCTCAAATTTGACTTTAATCGGAGTTGACCCCACTATTAAACTGACCATATATATGATGAAGAACATCATGAGCACAATCCTATGCATTATTGATCGTACTTGTTAATTACATTATTCATCATATAGTCAATTATAATGTGGGATCAACTTCTACTAGAGTAAAATTAAGAAAATTCCATACACATACACGGTAAGGGTGTTTGTTTTGGATAGCTAAAATTTTCAATAGATGAGCCCCATTATAGAATTCTATTGAGATACTAGAGGGTCCCAACTCCTCCGAAAATTTTAAAATCCCATTTTGTGGTTGATAAAAAGTATAAGGTCAAACCCTAATTAGTACACAGATTATGGCCATATGTGTTTTCTCTGAGCACTGTCAATGGGACACAACAGTAATTGTGTGATGGCTCTTTTAGTTGGGCATTGGAACAGACATTATCCACTTTTTCCACTCTCTGGTCATGCCATAGTTGGGGACACACAGTTTCTGATTTTTTCTGGAATTCTTAATGGGGGTGGTCCATCTTTTAAGCAAATGTCAAAGACATAGAAAACCAACACCAGCCCACTAATCATACAGAGGGAGTCTCCATGAAGCAAGCTCTGAACACAAAAGAATATGCATATTCCTCTCATGTTGGTCCAAAAAACAATCTAGAAAATATCACTGTTTACAAGGAATCTACCCCAAAAAACTTAGAAGAAATATCAATGCAGTGGGGGCTTTCTTAAAAAGATCTCTCTCTTCTCCATGAAATCTTGTATTCTACTCAGAGCAACTTCCAGTGTCTGCTGACTTATGTTGGCAAAGCACACCCTAAACCAACCAAACTCAGAGCAATGACATGAGGAGCCTGGAGAGATATTCAGCTTCACTTCATGCAAGATCGAATTCCACAGTTTCAACTCTCCTTCTCTTGTGGGCTTTTCCAGCAAAGGGCTCATATTCATCCAGCCAAAAAGCCCAGCATTTCCTTTCAAACACTCAATCCCAGCTTTCCTCAGCCCTTCAATAAAATACCCATGTCTCCTCCTTAGTCTCTCTCTATTTGTCTCTATATATTTCTTTGTGAATTCAGTATCTGATAGCATTGAAGCCAGCAGGTTCTGAGTTTGAGATGAGACTAAGCTGAAGCTAGACATCCTTCTGGCAGTGGTCACAACCCTGTTGTTGTATGAGTATATGGTCCCAACTCTAAAGCCTGGTAAGCCTAGATCTTTTGATAGACTGTAAACAATGTGAACTCTCTCCGAATCTCTGTAATTCCGGGCCTCTAGGATCTCTGCGACGCTTATGAATTCGGTGGAAGAGAAGACAGAGCCTGAGTATATCTCGTCGGATATAAGGTGGATGTTTTTAAGTGATACAAAGTCTAGAATCTTTTCAAGGACTGATCGTTCGATGGTTGCGCCCAATGGGTTCGAAGGATTTGTGATGAGCAGCCCTCCGATTTTGATGTTCATGGCTTCAGCTTCATTGCATGCATTTTCTAATGCTTCCACTGTGATGCGGAAATTGTTCTTGCTGTCACAATGGACTGGAATGATCTTTACACCAGTTCTCCACCTTAGATCTCTGTCAAATCTGCAGAAGATGAACATAAAATCACATTAATCAGCAAGCATAAACATAGAACACTCTTCATGAAAAAGTAAAGAAATTCTGTTGAATTGCATGTTCGAATAGGCCACTGAAAAGGCTCGTAAGAAATTCAATCTTTTTTAACTGAACTTGTGCTTTTTGGTTGGAATACATGGAGACATGTTTGAGTACTTTTGAGAAATTGAAGAACAAGTGCTCGCTGGATTACTGACAATTACGAGCACTTGTACTTAAATGGGCGCCCATGTAATGAAATGGGATGGGTCCTTTTGTGAACTGAAAAAAGCAAAAATGCATTGTATGAAAATGTTGGGTTTATATCTAGTATTAACTGGATTGGTCCATTGGGTTAGCAGTAGACCAGACTTAGTATTAGGGGTATTTTGGTAACTATATCTTAGCTTTCTTAGGGGCTAAAAAAGAAAAGAGGAGATTATATATATATATATATGATGTAATTTGTAATCTTAGATTTTGAAGAGAGTCGGGATGTGGTGAATCAATTATTCTTTTGCAGTGCATGTAGGCGCAATGCAGAACCACATAAATCCTAGTCTCTCTTGTGTGGCTTGTTTGATCACTTATAGGTATTTGTGCTTCTGCGCATGCATGTACCCAACAAAAGAGAAGTACAAGTGATAGGAGTTGAATGCAGTGCTTACCCAGGATAATATGGAGTTGGAACAAGCAAAGCATCTCCAGGGTCTGCTAATATGAATGTTAATAGCTCATTTGCTGCAGTGGCGCCTGCAGTGAGGACGATCCTATCAGGGTCAAACTTGACTTTATTTCCTCTAATTTGCTCCATGAAACTTGCCATTGCCTGCTCACACATAGATGTTGCTTAATAGGGTTAGAATTGTATTCATCTTCGGTCATAGTCTAATGCAAATACAGTAAGATTGGGCTGTTTTTACAGTCAATTTGGAAAAGGCTTAGAGCAATTAACCTGTCTGAAAGACTTGAGTCCATGATAGTCTTGAAACAAGGCATTATCTCTAAAGCTAGAGATTCCACTCCCCCAACCAGAAGCTTCTGGATGCTGTTCTAAGTACTTCTCCAGTAAATCAAATGAAACCTGTCCAAAACCAAAAGCACGAGATTCAATCCAGTGCCTAAAACCATAGCTATTGATCTCTCTCTTCAAAATTTTTTTATTTTTTGAAACTGGATGATGAAACTATTGTTGGGTTTCTCAACTCTGTTGAAACTTACTTGATTTTCAGCCAATCCCATCTGTATGACTCCTGATGGGTTCTTCACAGAATCATAAGGATCTTCATCGTAAGCCTTCCATCCAGCAAAGTAAGGAGAGTTCTCTCCATGTGTGTCAGAAACTGCAATTGAAGACAGCCCAACACTAGGTTTCTCAGTATCTATTGCCATTTTCAGCTCTCTCACAACAAAAGGCCTACAGCAAGAAGTATCTGCCTTTGAAGTATGAAAGGTAGGAGAGAACTTGCTTAAAGAAATCTCTTCAAGGAACCCATATATATAGGAGCCCATTCTCAAAGGTGTCATATTTTACTATCATGAAAGTCACTGTTCAAAAAAAAAAAAAAAAAAAAAAAAGAAGAGAGAGAGAGAGAGAGAGAGAGAGAGAAGAAAAGGAAGATCATGGAAAGCTTCCTCTTAGAAAGAGGCCAATGATTGGTCATCTTGTGTAAGCAAAAGGGATCGAGGGCTCTGCTTGCAAAAGGGGTTTCTAACTCTGGAGACAGCTGTTATCTTTTGTCATTGATGGCTTTCTTTATCCCAGTCTCCATGAAATCTAATATCAAATATGGTGGTTGATGAGACGGGTGTTTATCCTTGATTTGTTTGATTTTCTGTTCTCTTCATGACTCATGTTTCTGTTGGTAGCCTTTCTTAATGCATTTTGACTTCCAGTGTCATATTGGCTCTATCTTGGCAGTTGCTTTCTTTAATGTAGTGCTGGACTCCATTGTGACCGTGTAAATTCTAGGTTAGGCTTCAGTTTTGGCCTACTTTTGCCTCATTTGGGTCCAAATCCATAAGCCCATGTGCATGTCAACAGCCACACAAATTTGATCATCCCAATTGAGGGGTCTCATTGTGGATATGGACCATGCCTAGATATCAAAATAGCATCTGAAAATCAAAGGGATATATATATATATATATATTTTGGTATGTTGGTAAAAGGAAATCTATATATTAAGAACCATAACAAAACAACAAACCAAAAGCCAGACACGAGTAATTAGCAGAGTGAGAAGACACAGTACAGTTAACTTCATAAGAAAAGACCTGGTATCATCTTATACTACTAAAAAATATTGTGGTTTTGATTGGCCAACATATGTAAAGAGAATAGAAGCTATGAAGATCTATAGGGTCCTTAAGTGTAGTATTCCCCAGGACTAACTTCCCAACTTTCAGTGTTTTATCAAAATCTGGAGAACTCTCTGCTTTCTCAGGCCATTATATTTCATGGGTCATCATAAATGTAAATTTTAGATAAATTAAGGAAAAGAAATATATGAGATAGTGTAGTGTTATCATATGATGGGTATTTTTATTTTTGTCCCATTTTGGGGAAAAAAAACTTTGAATATGATTAAAGCCCCCCATTCGGCAGTTTGTTGGGAGGTGGTTTCACCAAACTGTTCTAGACAATAAACAATAGAACAGGATAACAGAAACTAACATGCAAGAGGAAAATGGAAAACTTGCTCATTAGCATTAGCTAAATGAGTGGCTGAAAATCATGGGGTATCCATGTGCCAAGAGGAGAGGCATGGGCCTTTCCCTCCAGAGGTTGTATCATAAAAAAGGGGAAAAGTTGTGACGAATTCCGGGCCTATAACAACTTAAAAACTATGGCCTCACCTGACAAAAAGATATATATTCTTTAGAATAATGAGATGTGGTCATAGTCAATGAATGACTTCTATCAATTACTTTAGGACTTGATTGAAATGATGCTAGAAATACCTCCTAAGGTAACCCAAAACACTAATTATGATGCATGAAGATGTTTGAATAAGACCCACATGATGCTCGAGGGATTGTATAATAACAAAAAAAGCCCAGAGAGAGAGAGAGAGAGAGAGAGAGAGAGAGAGAGAGAGAGAGAGAGAGAGAGAGAGAGAGAAGGGGTTGGGGGTTGGGGGTTGAGGGGGGGCCTCCTGCCTGAGATTGTTCAATACTGAAAAAAAAAAAGTGCCCACGAAAGAGCAAGAGCAGAGGGGGGGGGGACGGGGACAATACTGGCTAGCCCTTTCCCTTCTACTAAGAATTCAAAGTCCATTAAAATTTTCAACATTCTGACATTGATAATGTCTTTTACTGGGCCCATAGTGGGTTTTGAAGTTCTAACAGAAGAACCATTAAAGAGACGAGGGTTAAAGGATGAAAGACAGAGACATAAGTGAGACCCTCACTTCTTTAGGACTCTTATGTGCTAGTAGATATGAATATGATTCCAAGCTTTGCGGAGTTTTATTTTTTTGGGAGAGGAATTATGCATTTCTATCTCTCCCATTGGAGATCGAAATCCTCTTTATCGAAAAAATTAGTTCATTTCTTTTTACTCTTCCATAAGAAAAATATGTCGTACCAAACAACGAAAAAGTGGACAACACAGAAGGTTAGAATAATTTTCCTCTTTATTGCAGAACTCTCTCATCACGCAAATGCACCCATAAAAATTGAATCATTAAGGTGATGGTTATTAAAAGAATGACTAATATACGACGGTTTGTCGATATTCTAATCCCTTTGAGTAAGAGGCATTGCTTATAATTTTCTAGAAATTCAATAACAATCATGCCCTTACACAAGCATTAGAAGAATCACATCGAGATTTTAATAGGTTTCAAGATTTTTTCAAAAAGTATTTTCCAAATTATTGTATTCAGCTGTGTAAAATTAACTATCTATATTCATCCTTAGCTATTGCACAAGATATTGTACATACCACTAACACTCATATTCATAGAATGTTTTTTTTTTTTAATCTATTGACTCATAGAATGTAATTTCCAAGAGTCCTTCATTGCAAAGTTTTGAAATATATATATTTCTTTTGGGTGTGAAATGTTGTGAAAAATCACAAGTTTTCTTTTTCAGTGTGGGCTGTGAAGCTTGATTTTCAATAATGGGGTGAGTCAGGTAGCTCTTCAACCCTTGTTTTTATTCTTAGGCAGTGGCTTATCCATATTTGTCAACCTTAAAACAAACTCATATTTCAAACTTGAAGAATTTTGGAAGTCATTCCAAAAACAGGTACCTTTCAGATAAATATAAAATATATAACTTGGAAAGTATGACTACCCACATGGTTTTTTTTACTCCATTTTGGACACTATTGCATCAACCAGTGCCACAACCCTTTTGTTTGGCCTTTTTACTCAAAAGAAGTAATTTACAAAATAGAAAATTTTGTGAATCTTTTTTTTTAAATTTCTTTTTACTATCTTTTAGAAGTAAATAAAGTAACAAAATTTGATCCTTAGGTATTGAAGTTTAAAGTATCACTATTCGCTAGCAGCCTAGCTTAGCGAAAAAAAAGTAACAAAATAGGATCCAAAAGTGTTGAGAAGAGAGTTCATATACGATCTTCATATACTTTTGGTATTGGATTAACCCATTAAAAATCATTATCATAATGACCCAAACCTTTATGTATCAGGTGATATTATCTGGCTTGTAACCATCATTTTAGAATTCGAATGGACCATCCTAATCAGTGATTATTCGGCGCTAACTCATTGGGTTTGAATTCTTAAACATCTCTTTAGTGATTATTCGGCTCTGGGTTTGAATTCTTAAACATCTCTTTAGTGATAATTCGGCGCAAACTCATTGGGTTTGAATTCTTAAACATCTCTTTGATGATTGCTAATCGATAGGATCATCAGCATTAGAATCACTCAAGTTTGTGCTCAATCAACAATTGGGCCTACTAGTTCAAAAGATATAAAAAAACAAAAGTGCCCCTATCAATGCATGGAATAATATTAGAACTAGCAATGTAAGTTGGCATTTATTTGAGGCGCGTGAGCCATGTCCAAGGGAAAAGAAGGGCATGTGAGTTGGCCTCGAAAATGAAAGATATGAATGAAACCTTTTGACATTTGGAGTACTGGCTCCAACTGTAGACCAGAGACCACTTTCGCACATGAATGTGGTGTCTGGACAGCTCATCTGAGGTAGCGTCATGAGTTGCAGAGATGATGCACGATGGACCCTACCTTCTTTGGGGACCCATTGATCGTCGTCATCTTCATCTTAGTTTTATTCCATCAATTGAAGATACTAACGTTTTTATTATTCGACCGTAAAAGTTATTCAATCTTATAACCTAATTTTCTTCTGTATCCATGTTTTGTTTACTAGCTAAATAAAGAGGAGATATTTTTCCTCGAGTGGAATCATGTTCATGCAACTCTATAAGGTCCACTTTGGGCCACCTTTGTTCCTTTGGTACTCTTATCCGATGATTTGGCACCATGCCTAATTTTATGCTTATCGAAACTTTACTCCTATTGGATTGAATCTAAAAATAAAAAGACCAACCATTCAACTTTAAGACTATTAAATGAAGGGATATGATAATTTAACGGGGCTGATTTTTTGCATGTCCCTTTCCATAAGAAAAAACTTTCTGTTCTGCTACCTTCAATGGGAATGCATCTAAGTGGGCCGCATGATCTAAACCACATAAGCACTATATGTAGTTTGCTCATAGGTGAAGATTTTCCATTTTGTAAGATGCAACTAGTTTATTACATATTGGATTAGTTTGAAAAAGCACTCTTTCTCTCTCTCAATTGATTACTACTAAAACATATTGGATTAGTTTGAAAAAGAAAGGAAATGTTGGGAAAAGTACCCTACTGATGAACCCCTTTGCCTTTAGTTGGGGCAATACAAGTCATGGAGACTGTTGGAATCGATCATAGTCCACCAGAGTTGATGGGTGATGCTCTAGGAATCTTTCTGTAAATATATAACACGAAATCAAGAGGTTGAATTGGTCCTGAGCCACAGGAAATGTATTGCCGACGCCCCAAAAACTGCAGGATTACAATTTACAAGTTGGTCAGCTAGAGCTGATTGAGAAAGCATTATCCTAATGGATGAAGGAAAAACAAAGAGAAAACACAAAAGTCACTGGATTCTTATATATTTCTTAGGATAGTTGTAAGTGCCTAAAAATTACGGACTTAGCTAATGGAGGGTTAAGCTCCTGATTTGGGGATTTGGGGAAGATGAAGGGAAAGGATCAAGCCTCGGATGACCTGAAAGGAAAAAAGCAACGGTCAGAGACCCTGACTGTGGGTAGCCGAAGGCCCTCCGACGTTCAAGTTAGTGTAGGAACTGAGAGAATGGAGAAAGAGAGTTCTGGGAGAGGAGGGTGATGCGTACCTGCATGGTTCCTTCTCATGCCATATATATATATACGTGAAAGCCATCATTCGGACTGTCTCCCTGAGGGGACGGGAGTCCCATCTGAATGTACTCTCATCTCCCGAGTGGGGGTAGGTAAAAAGGGGATGTCCCATCGGACCAGCACTCCTTGCCTATGGACATGACTTTAGATAAGGCATGCTCCTTGCGTGGATCCGGCGCCCACTTTGTTGTCAGTCTGCCGATCACTTCTTGGCAGTGCATTAATGGCGGCATTTATGATTGAGTGGTATGAGGCCGAGCTCGGCCGAGGTCAAAGCCGAGTTCGGGACTCGTGATGTAATCACTGGGACCCGTCCAGGGCTGCCCGAGATGGCGCTACAGCCGACCTTGGATGATACCGAGATCACGGATAGACCGAGACCGGATGGTGGCCCCACCTAAATCCACGATTACGGAATGTCCCCACACAATAGTTATCCAGCATCACCAACCCACAGTTGGGCCCCATCTTGTCAACCCCTTGCATCATTGAAACATGAGTCCTCATGGGCCCACATACATGGAGCTGGACTCATCAGGAAACTGTAGATTTCTGATGCCAAGAATTGACACCCCTAGGTTTGTATGTACAAATTGCTTGAGTCCATTACCTTGTTCAAGTGATCCTGTGTGTTTAGTGACCTGAACCATGGATGGATACTGAGAGGACCCACCCTGGATGGACCAGCAGACGTCTTAAACTAGAAGACCTCAACAATACAATCTTTCTCCATTTATTAATAAATGCAGATCATTGTTCCATCTTCTTGTAATTTAGGAGAAATTTTGTTTTGGACCCATTACCAATCTATCAACAATATCAACCATCAAAGAGAGAGAGAGGATGACAAGATCTTCACATGGCATGAATGATAGAGCTTTTTGGAAAAGAAATGATTGATTCCAAATCCAAACTAGAGCAACAGAATTGCACATGGTCTTGGATTGAGGGACCTAAAAGTTAATACTGGTTCAAGACCCATGCACTGATTTTTATAATGGTATGAATCATGGAAGAATATTGATGTCCAACCAAGGCACGCCGCGTAAAAGATCTTGATTATGATCATGGGGAATCATATCAAGAAGAGATCAGTGTAAGATATTGGGTAGTTTAGAATTTAGATACTAGTACCCACTCTGGTGCCATTAGATTTGGGGGCAGCCATGGATTGCTCTAAATATGAATTATTGCTGTATAAGATCTCTCTCTCTCTCTCGCTCTAAATATGAATTATTGTTGTATAAGATCTCTCTCTCTCTCTCACACACAGATTTTGCCCATGCTGTGATGGTCATATCATGAATATAAGTTAAAAAAGTGGCACATTTGGTTAACCCTTTATTTGGTTATCTACTAGAGTTGGTGAGGGACCTCCTTATCACACAAACAACAAAAGATCAATTCTTAGATTGCAGCGCTAGCGCCGCCGATGGTGAGGGACTTGGGCGAGTGTGTCTGTGAATAGGTGAGTGAGTACTTACCTTTGAAAAAAAGAGTGGGTAGAGGAAATCTTTTCTCCAGGGGTTCTCTATATAGTAGTAACAACATGAACAAGAATAACAACAATAATAATAAAGAAAAAGAAAGTCTTAGTATGTCAATTTTTAGGAGGTCATGGCCACGCCCTCCTCTTGCTAGGCCTTGTGAGACAGATTAATATTGGTGGCAAATAGGCCCCATAAGGTGTCACTACACCAAAAATCGGAAATTGGAACGGAAAAGCGTTCATAATCCTTCCGTTCCTAATCCATTAAAGTGTTCCAATTTCCGTTCCAATTTGGTACCAACCGTTCCTAATCCAAATTGGAACGGAAATTGGAACACTTTAACGGATTAGGAACGGAAGGATTAGGAACGCTTTTCCGTTCCAATTTCCGATTTTTGGTGTAGTGTGTCTTTATTTTTATGCATTTTATTTACATAAGGTGACAAACCAATGGTGAATGTGAAGCCCATATATGCCAGGCCCAAGGATGAATGGAATGTGCAAAGTAGCTATTGATGTCATGGGATCTGGGGTAAATAAATTTAGAAAAAAAATGTTGACTTAAGGAACACTAATACATAAAATCCCCTTGATATTTCCAGGGTAAAAATGGTTTAGGTCTCACCTTTCCCATTCACTATGTACATAAATGTATAAAAAAAAAAAACATTCATTCATGATTCAAGCCTAATAAGGTCAAATCCTTACATATGGAGCCCACTTTTCATCATCTCAATTCATTAGGTGTGCTGGTGGGTGATTACGTCACGATGGGTCTAATGTCACTTAATCTAATGGTTGGGCTCACTGCAATTAATTTAAAATTCTGTTAGGCAAAGATTGAGGAGAGGTTAGAACTTTTGACCCATTTTTTTTTTTAATTTATAACAAAGACCCCCCACTAACTTAAAGTTTTGTTAGTCAATTTCTTGTGAAGTTGGATTTCTGTCAGTAGCAATGGAATAATTGAGTGCTCCTGTGGGGGATTCAAAGTAGGGATGACATTTTTAACCCGCCCCGCCCCAACCCGGAGTGCCCGCCCCGCCCCGTACGGGTTTTCCCCGCCCCGACTCTTAGATGGGGCGGGGACGGGGAAAAAAACCATACCCCGAATTCGGGGCGGGGCAGGGATGGGTATGGCTCTTGCCCCGCCCCGCCCCGCTGCCCCGCCCCGTAACCCGCCCCGAAATACCGCCCCATGCCCCGCCCCGAAATACCGCCCCATGCCCCGCCCCATAACCCGCCCCGAAATTAATAATCCTCTAAAATATAAATATATATTAGATTTCTTTTATAATAAATAAACATATTTATATGTAAATGTATATATTGATTTTATGTTGTTATTAAGGGTTAAGTAGATTGATTGAAGACTTTTTTTAAAGTTAAACATGTAATTGAATGAGACATTATAAAAGCATATAATATGATCTCATTCCCTCTAATTCAAATTTAATGAAGTTAAAGTTGTTAAAAAAATCTATCTAAGCTTATTTTACTTTAATCATATATAATGTTAAATTGTGACAAGATAAATCATATTAAATAAAACAAATATAAATATATAATAGAATGATGGATCATACTTTAATAGCAAAGTAAATTATAGTAACTTATAATAGCAAAGTAAATTATAGTTAGTAACTTAATATGATTCTAATCATACTAACAACACTATAAATTATACTAATTTTAATTATATGTAATCAACCTCTTTATTAGTAAGTGGAGTTCATTGGTCTTAAAGTGGGGTTCCTGCCAAATCAATGAGATTTAATGATATTTGACCATCAACTATTAATAATTTTGACTCGACTTGATTCTCGTTAAGATCTTCCAATCTTTTTCTTACCTGTGGTTGGTATGCATATGGTTGGGGCCCACACCATGGAAAGTTGGGTAAGCTTGTTGAGGGAAAATTGGAACATATATTATGTAGTCAGTTCAATACCAGAAATGGAGTGAAACCATGTATTGATGGAGTTCATGATATTTTAGAGAGATATTGTTTTTTTATAAAGAATGTCTCAAAGCATATATGATATTTTCAAGTGTATGTTAGTGGCCTTCAAGGGCTTAGAGAAAATCTTATAAGAATAAAATCTCACTTTAAATAGGTAAAATTTCAGGAAAAGGAAAATTTATATTATTAATTTTAGATAATTTTAAAAAATTTAAACAATCTAACAGTGCCCCACACTTATAAAATATTTATGCGGGGAGATCTTTTTATTCTATTTTGGGAGATTTTTTTTTAATTTTATTAAAGGCATAAAGACAACATAGATGAATCATTCATGTACTTTTTACCATGTAAAATAAATTAATTTACCTTTTTTTTATAGTCAATTCAAAATTTATTAATTATATTTATTATTGTACTACATCGGGGCGGGGCGCCCCGCGGGGCCCCGCGGGGTATTTCGGGGCGGGGACGGGGTATGTTACCATACCCCGAATAGCGGAGCGGGGCGGGGCGGGGCGGGGCGGGGACAGGGAATTTCGGGGCGGGGATGGGGCAGCCCAATTCCGGCCCCGCCCCGCCCCGTTGCCATCCCTAATTCAAAGAGATAGTATCATAGAATATATTTCTATGCAGGATGAAATATACAAAAACATGTATGAGAAGTAGAGAAGGTATCTTTATAATTTTCATGGCCCGTGTGGGGATCATTGATTAATACCACCTTTCATGAGTTCCAACGTAGAGATCATGTGGAAGATAATAGCACCAAGCGTGCATGGGTTGTCATGGAGCTGTGACACTAAAAATAATAGTATGTATACATAGTGAGAGAGAGAGAGAGAGAGAGAGAGAGAGAGAGAGAGAGAGGATTGGTTCCAGTAAAAGTGAACAAAGAAGGGAATGGAGTCAAAGGAGTGTGAATTGAAAGTAGGTGTGCAAATTTGGCAGGTGGATTCGGCTCATCAACTGAAGTCAAAGCCCAAATTTTATTTTGATAAGCTCAAACCCAACCATGATTTAAATAAAACTAGAACAAATTAACAAAACCCTATTCAAACATGGCACCAAGGTTAATTAGTACCCTTAATCAACTGGAACTTTGGATTTACCAAAAAATTATTGGAACTTAGGTTGGGTTGGATCAGGTGCCCAAAACTGAGGGGAAAAAAAAAGAAGCAAAAAGCATTGGAGATGCGGGGTATCGAACCCCGTACCTCTCGCATGCAAAGCGAGCGCTCTACCGTTTGAGCTACATCCCCATATGCTTGAGTTTTGATCCTTTACTTATTTAAATCTTCAGAAAGGACCATTTGCAACATCATCTCAAATAAATTGTTTTTAGGTAGGGATGCTGATGGTATAGGTGGATCATGATCCCAACCCAACCTGCTTAAATCTCTACTAGCATGGGCTGTGATTTTAGCTAATGGGCTACTGGGCCTAGTTTTCAGGCCCAATAGTCAAACAATCTAGGCTGGGCCAACATATTGAGCATAAATGCATATGTAGATTTTGCAAGAGAGCTAGATCTGAGATTGTTACACTCCGACCCAATTTACGGGAGTACGCGTGTTACACCTCGGGGATTACCTTAATACAGGGTGATTCGGGGCCGGAATGTGACAGAGACTGAGTTTTGGATGGGCTGGATATATGCATCAGTATTAGGTTTAATAACTAAATAGGTCAAGCCTGGACAAGCTTCAGCCCGGTGTACCCAGCTCAATTCATGGATACTGGTTAGGTTTGGGTTGTCCATAATTGAAACAAACGTAGTTGCAACAGTCGAACAAACCACAACAATAAGAAAGTTCTAAGAAGGAATTCATAATGATTTTCATTTAAAGTAGAAAGTTTGACAGGCTTCTCAACTCTAGATTTCGAGTGTGAATAAATAAAATTCATTGGAGTGTGACTAGCTTTTATCGGTCGATTGTTAATTGGATGCAACTCTCCATCTTTATTAGGACTTGCAAATTGCACATTCTATAAGATATAAAGATGATGGTTGGAAAAAAAAATAAAAAATCTCCAATCCTCCCTGTCAATATACAAGTACAGCCCTGTGATGCCGTATAAAAATACTGCAAAACTAAATCATCCACACCACAGGTGACAACAAACTGCAACCTCTCCCATTTTCAAGGAATAGACTCTCCCACAAAATATTAGTATATGAGATGGTGATTGAGATGTCAACCAAAAGAGATTTTCCTCCTTTAGAGCATCTCTAATGGGAAAACACATCTTACTATAAATTACAAGCATCAAAGAATCAAAGTCAACTCACATTAATGGCATTGACAAAGCAAAACATGGAAGCAAACAGTACATCTCCAATGGAATATTGCAAATTTTATTGTTATGACTAGCATATTGGATGATGATATTTTGTGCAATCGGATTATTTTAGCATGGAAATGAATTGCATTCTATTTCCATATGAAAATGGGTATTTAAAACATCTTAAAATCAACATTTAACTAAGTGAAAGTCCGTCTTTAATTTGTTCGACGAGGAAAATGTTCACTCTAATTTCATTATTTACATGAGAACGGCTCCTTACCACAACAGTTCTCACCTGGTTGTTTAATGTTTGAACCCTGAGTATGTTGCCTCTTTCTACGTGTGTTAGGCTAGCTCCCTTCCCACTTGTGTAGGCTTTCTTCTCACTTATGCGGGTTTCTTTTCCAAGTGAGTGGGGTGTCTTCCTCTAAAAGTGTGTGAGCTTTTTCTTGGGTTCCAACCCCTTTGGCTGGGGTTTAAGAGAAAAAAAGTCATTAGTTATATATGCTTGTAAACAGCCCAAAATATTCTGCTGTAATCAGCAAAATGCAGGACTTTTTTTCTCCATTCTAGTGAGCAAGTCATCATCAATTTATGATTCAGTTAAAGAAAGAAAATTGAGCATCTGTTGAGGGTGTTTCACACAAAATTCAATGAGATAGCTATAAGAGGATATTTCCAACTAATCTATGCTGATGGAGAGATTTCAAAATATTAAAATGTCAACAGGAGTTCTTTTTTTTTTTTTTTAAGTAAAAATGTCAACGGGAGTTTTCCAAAGCTGTATACTTTCTATAGAATTGATGTAGGTTGAGTTCCTCAACCAGAGATAGAGGATTTGTGATAGTTCCAACAATGGTTTGACTTTTCATGGCCAATGGATTTTTCTGAGGTAGCTTGAGATTCAAGGTTTTATTTAAACAACTATGATAATTACATTCACCAAGTAAGATGAAATTGGGTTGATATGCGATTTGACATGGTTGTTTGCACCATTATATATAATCAAGACCAGTGGAGTGAGAGGAGCAATATTTGTTTTGATTCGTAGTGTCATTGAAGGAAATGGTTCAATGTCAACTCAAATATTCAAATGCATGTAAAGTTCAAATTTTCTTTGAGTACCTAGGCAATGTGGGCTCTTTAGAATTTAGAAAATCTACAAGAACCTGCCTCCATCAGTACACATCACGAGATTTATAGCACCAGGAGAATCACTAGTGCAGTGCTTTCTTACATGAAAAGAGAGCAATGTAGTAATCTTCCTTGATTTTCCTGTGAGGGGGATAGAAACGGCTTTTCTGCACCCAAACAAAAACTAACTTTCCTGGAGTGCAGAATCCCAGCATTAAAAAAACAAGCCCTCTAATGTTTTGGAAAACTTTCGGTGGAAGAGGTTCACTTCATATGAACATTTAGGAAACTTCTGCGGAAGATTCATTATTCTTAACCATGCTGCTCAAACTCATTTGAAACCATGGTCATTTAAGGCCTATTTATTTGCATAATTAAAATATATAGAAATTCATGATCAAATGAGCTCGAATTCGGGATAATTAAAGAGATAAGGGTGAACGACATGAAACAACCCTTTGTTCAAGACCATTTCATATCTCCACCTTGTAAAATGTAAACAAACAGGGCCTAAATTATCAAGGTTTTTAAGAATTTAGCAAACTTAGAGCTGAGTCAGTCAAGAATTTAGCAGGGTTTGGCATTCCATCCATAGTTATTAATTTCATTTCGTTTAAGCTGAAATGGCCAAAAATTTTCGTTTTGGTTAAGTAGCCAAAACGAAATTTCGGGCAAAACTTTTCGGTTTGAATTTCGGTCAATTTCGGCCGAAATGTGACTTTTCAGCTGAAATTATTTTTTTTTTTACATTTTTTACACATATATTTCGTATTTCTTATATTTTCACAAAATATAATTCCAATTTTTTTTATTATAATGGATTAAATCTATATTTATTACTTTTTCTATTTTTTTACTTATATATGTATATATATTATGTTATATTTTCCCCGAAATGTAATTCCGAAAATTTTCGCCGAAATCTCGAATCGGCCGAAACTTTTCATTTTGCAAGCCAGAGCGAAATAAGGTTTGAAACGATATTAACAACCATGATTCCATCCCATCATTATCCAAAAAAGAATTATAAAAATTGCACATAAGTAGGTTGGCCAAGGGAGCAAATGGGCTTAGAGCACTTCCCTAAAAGAACGGCTCCTTACCTGAGTGGTAATGACTATTTCTTCTTACTTGGCTGCTTGGGTTTGAACCTCGGTTATGTCATCTATTCCCGCTTATGCGGGCTTCCTTTCCAATTGAGTGGGTTGCTTTCTTATATGTATGAGAGCTCTCTATTGGGCCCTGGGCTGGAGTAAAAATAAAATAAGGAATAGTAACATCGTAATGTGGTATGAGAGAAGAAAATGCGACATTGATGAGGACAATCATGTTTAGATTGAACGCATAATAAAAATGATATTAATAATAGACAACTTTTAAAATTGACTAATAATTAATCCTATGTAAGTCCATCAACTCTTGTCAAAGACAAAATATGACTGTGGTTGTAGATATACCTTGGTTTATAATAATAATAATAATATACAGAGCAAGGCTCTCCTAAGCTCCAATTTAGGATAAAATCTTGTAAGCTCCTACTCGTGGGGCTCACCTTTAGTCCATCCAAATGGACTAACCATATGACCCCTCCTAAATTGCACTTGTCAACCAACTTTTGGTCAGATTCGAATTTACTAGACCGTTTGATTGACTATGTATCGATCCAAATGAACTATTGATCATTAAACTTTTAGGCCCATATAGAGATAATAGAAATCATAATTGGGGCTAATTTCTTGCAGAGAGGAGTATCACAGGGAGTCCTTAAAATTCCCCCTATAAAATCCCCATGAGGGTCCCCAAGTGGGCCCCACCACATACATATATATATATATATATATTTTGCAATAAATGTTTTGGATGCATGGAAAATGTGATATCCTAGATCAGTGAGATGGGTGGTTAAATTCAATGGCGGACCCAGAATTCTCGGTTGAGGGGAGCAGATAGTGGCCATAATATTATTGTCTTTATTACTTAATCGTTTGAGGGGGGCAAGGGCTTATTTTTGATGGGCCATGGGCCATCTAGGCCATAACCCCTTTTGGGCTTTTTCCAGATCCAATGGGGGAGACTGCCCCGAAAACCCAACACACAACACATGGGTCCGCCCATAGGTGGTTTGCATGAGTTGCTCAACTGCCCTGCAAATATAGTGTTATTCTAAAGAATAGAATAAGAACATATCTTTTTTTATATAATGAATTCCTCCTTGCAAAGTCCTATTTGATAAATGAAAAATCAGTGATCTCGAAATGTTATTCACTTTTGACAATTATCATACCTTTGATTGATCCAACCCATTCTTGTTATGAGACCCAAAAGAATTGGCAAATTCCTAATAAATTCATATCAAGGTGTCATTTTGTGTGATTCACACATGAAAACTGAAAACATATTGTTATATCAACCCTTTTTTTAATATTTAATCCAATAGTTTATATTATTTTAGATGGGGTTGAAATTTAAAATAGGCACTTTACAGAAAGGCCATACATTTTCATACAATCTAAAAAGGAACTTCTATTTTATGTTTTTGTTAAAAAAAACCCCTTGTAAAACTAAAAAAAGCAACTACTTCCATAGAAATTCTCCAATTTTTTGTTTTTGACTGATTTACCCTTAAAAACACTCAAATGACTCCTACAAAGATTTTGCCTAAACACCCATTTCCATAATACTTCTTTTGGTTTCAAACAACGTTTAACCTATGAAAATCAAATCCATTACAATCACACACACTAAGATGGTCGATAGAAACTGGCCTCATGTCCGCTATTTTAGCCTTTTTTAATCATTTCATCAAAGAAAGTTTATGAAATGTAAAGCCACTAAGCTTTGATGACCTACAACTAAAAACAATTGGATCATTTCATCAACTTAATATTACATGGTTTCCTAATCCACATTCAAGCCTTTTCATTGCATGACTTTCTTAGTCACCATGCATCTTAGTCGGCCCACCTAAATTGAGTTTAACTTAGTGTGATTCGATAATCTTAAACAAAGGATGTTTTTGTGATTTCCTCATAAAAACTATCACTTAAAACTTCATTCATTGGGAGACTAGTGGGACTTGTGAAAATTACAAAATACAGGGACATTTTGAGGTTGTTTAGAAAAACAAGCCCCTTTTGTTATAACGATAACGACCCCCTTTCATGGCAGGGTTGGACCGAGCCTGGAACCTCTTTGAAGTTTAACATAAGCTTGTATTCAGCCCAAACCAAAGATGGGTCTAGAGTGCTTGGTCCAAGTCCAGCTCACTTGGCAAATATCAGCCCCAAGTCGTCAGTCAGGTCAGCTGGGCCGGACTTTCTATCCATTGTTCAGGCTTCTTATCACTTATTCAACTGAAGTAATCACTAATTTACAAGAAATACTTGTTCGGGCCGGGCCGAACCCAGCTTTCCAACACTTAACCTAAGCTCTAAGCTCCGCCCAAATATTAAACGGGCCTAAATTCTAGATTCATCCTTAACCCAAATACTTAACGTTCAAACCCGATCAAAAGCAGGTTGGACCAAGGTCGGACTAGGCTGGCCCAACCCATGACTATTCCTTCCTCGAAGAGGTGAGATCCACGTGAGCAGGTGCTCATCCAAAACTATCTTGAACGAGGTCAAAGGACAATCCGAAGGGGCAATTTAGTTGGTCTAAGACCACGACTTGCGTTCGGAAATTGTAAGTTCGAAACTGCACTACCACACCTAGACTATATGAGAGTTTATCCGGCTTCCTTATGTGACAATAAGAATTAGTCTACCGGAGAGGATTGGAACTCTCTTGTAGCAAAATAAAACCAAGCCAAAGGACATATATGAGTTATAATTACATACATGGGTATTGATGACATTACAAAAGTACAAAATAAGATCAACATCCGACCTACCTTCCTTCTATTAGGCCCACCCATCAGAAGTGGAGCCCATGGTTGTTACAACCTATAACTCCCAGTCTGCCGGGTCAATAAAAGTTGACAAAATATCCATTCTACTATAGAAGCTGATAAAAATAAGAACCGTCCGATCAAAAATGGGCATTTGTGTGGGCCCCATTGGGTGACGGTAGGCCGTCTTCTCTGAACGCGCAGAGGACGTGGAGACTTGAGAACTTTCCTTTGGCAGAAATCCAACAACTCGCTTTTGACTCAGCTCATTTTTCTCCTCTCTCTCTTTTGCCTTTTCTGATTGTATTATAATAACTTCTTCACCATTTATTCTCTCCCAAACCATAGGAATCTCTTCTCTTCTCTTCTCTGAAACTGAGGTATTATTTTCTCCTGCTTTTGAATTTTGATTTAATCTCTCCATCATCATCATCTCTTATATGTGAAAGTTTGATCTGAGTCATGTTTTTATTGAATACATGTTTTTTTTCTGTGATGGGCTTTGATTTTGGATTTTGATCTCCTATGTTGTTTATGGAAATACCCCAGATTACAAGAAGTTTATATGTTTTCTGTTGGGTGGATGGATTACTTTTTGTGGTTAGAAGGAATTGATGAACACATCAGATGTGATGCTTTATTATTATCATCAGCATCTTCTCCTTTTGCCCTTTGAGAAACCCAAATCAATGTAATTTCTGATTCCTTAACCACCCATACTGCAGAAACAGATAAAATATTCATATGGTTTTAGGTTTCCTGCAATTTGGGGTATACCCAGTCACATTCTGAAAAGTTTCCTCATTTTCATTTTAGTCGTAGTTGTTGTTGAAGCCTTGGGTTTCTGAATTAAATGTTTCCACTTACAGTGGATCCACTATCAATCGTGTTTTTTTTTTTTTTTTTTTTTTTTTCTGATTGATTCTTTCCATTTATCATCTGTCTCTTGTATTCCCAATTGTTTCTGTTGGGTTGACTTGAATTGTGGGATCCTTTTGCGGCTGCAGGTGAAGTTTTTATTCCCAACACGATGGATGCTGTGGGCTTAGGAGTTACCCATTTAAAGACATCTGGCTCTTTCATTGGCAAAGCTAATCATAATTCATCAGAGTAAGCTTTGTTTCTGAATCTGTAAATTTAGCTTATAAGATACCGACCAGAAAACCTGGCTCTTTCATTGGCAATGCTAATCATAATTCATCAGAGTAAGCTTTGTTTCTGAATCTGTAAATTTACCTTATAAGTTACCGACCCAGAAAAATAAAATAAAAGAGAATGAAACCCTTAATAAGGGCCTGAGCTTGCGTATCTTTTGTTTGTGTTTTGTCTTTGGGAGAGTTATAATTATCATGATAGGTTGAAAAGTTTTTCTAGAGTCAAATTTTTCTTAAATGATTGTTGGATCTGTATACGCTCATTTCTTTATTAAACAGGGAAGGATGGACTTTGCACTTTTTTTTTTTATATCGGTAATGAGAACGATTATATTAAAGGGAACAAGAAAACTTACAGTGATGATGTACAAAACTAAATAGAAAGTGGTATAAGAGCATTTCACCCCACTGACAACAAACATAACATGGGCCACCCACAGAGAATCTCCATCCCCCCCTTGTTTAGAAAGACCATTCGCTGTAGAATTTACCGACCTAAGAACATGACAAAATCACATCTAATTGAAAATACAACTCCTTGATTTCATTCGATGCCTCCAAGGCCTATAGTCAAAATGAGAAGCTCACTTCACCACAGTACTTGAATTGATTTCCACCATCAACTCAGCCTAAAAAGCGTGATGAGAACAGCCACAGAGTTTCCAAAATCGCCAGCACCTCTGCCTCATTATGACTCCTTAACTACCACATTTAGGAAGAATAAATATACGCAAAATCTCTCCCTGTGAGTTTCAAAGCACAACCCCAATACCTAAAAGTCCTTATCTTTTCCACTCATCACACAAATATCCAAGATGCTATTTAACGTCAACCCCCTCCTCCATTGATTGTCTGATGTGGATATCTTTTTCTACCGCTTACTGCCAAAAGGCTTCCACCCTCGGGGGAGCCAACTGCAACCAAACAAGATCACTAGGAGTGATTGGTTGAGGAGGTGCCACGAGAGCTAGATGGAACGCCTGAGCCAAGAACTACCAGAAGGCGAAGGTTTCCAAATCCGAGTATCCTTACCGTCCCTGCAAATAAAAATGTTAGAAAGAAGACTTAACGACTCTCCTTGTATTGGGTTTCCTCAAACTGATGAAGGGGTCTCCTAAAAGACACTATCCAATGCACAGTATTAACCCTCGCCTTGTAGCACTCACTAACGGAAGACTCTTTAGAGGAAACCATCCTAAACGCCCAAGGGAATGAAACACTCAAAGGCCCCACACCCACCCAATCATCCAACCAAACAGACCGCACCCCCAACCATAGTTTAAAATAACAGCCATTGCCGTTTCATAAGGCCCCACACCCACCCAATCATCCAACCAAAACAGACCCCACCCCCAATCATAGTTTAAAATAACGGCTATTACCATTTCATAACGATCGTTATGAAATGATAACGGTCTATACCGTTACGATATTTACAATATAACGGTCACGGTGTCATAAAATGGTGAAAATAACGGTCCATAACAGTCAATATAATGGTCATAAAGGTCTATAACGGCCGATATTTTGAAAATACCGGTCAAAATATCGGTCCACGATGATTTTTTTTAAACATTCTTTCCTCTTCCTTTTCATTTCTTTCTTTCCCAACCATTTGTGGAGCTTCTTAAGACCGTGTTAGAGCTTCCTAAGCTTATTTTTTCACCAAAACTCAAGTGATTTGCAAGATTTTGTGGATTCTCATATAATGGTTTCTTCCCTTCGCAACCACAATATCTTTATGTTCATACTCCGATGTTTTAATTAATTAATTAATCTTGATGTAGTAGTAAATGTTACTTGAAAGTAGAAATTCAGGCACAGTTTACTTGGTTATTGAATAATTGAGTATTGTGCATCTATACTACTAGTAGTAGTTTCTTGACTTTAAGTGTTTAACGCTAATGATTAGTTCAAAATTATGGTTGCAATGTATAATGTAAAACTTATGATATTTGGACTTTATATTAATATATACATGTAAGCCTATTTAATTCATAGTAGTCTTTATAAGTATCAAATAAGACAACAATACATGATGTAATGACTTAGGGGGGACCGATATTTTGCTTTAAATTGTTTACTAATGGAGAAAGATATTGTTTTCTAGCATTTTAGAATATTCTGGATTTTTTGGATATTTTTGGGGTAAAATAAAAATTAGCACCGTGATGACTACGAACCGTGACGCGATGACCGCGACCGCGATTTTGAACCATGCCCCCAACCCCATAATGGACTTACACATTAGAAAATTGCTACTCTGTTAGTCATGATTCAATGATCCCTGTGGCAACAGGAAGTCTTGTCCATCTTGAGAATGGTGTATTTGTTCTTTCCTTTTGCATCTTAAGATATCTATATCCGGTTGTTCTGAGGAAATCCGGCCTGACAGTCGGGCCTCTAAATCAATTAAAAAAAAGGATGAGCCCTAACTATTCTTCGTGATTGAAAGGGCTCACAAACAGTACTTAATTTTTTTCATTAACAAAACTGCTACCAACCCCCTTCAAAACTGAGATGCTGATGCCTCTGTATTGCAGGTTTTGCACTAGAACAACTACCAATGGTCATGGTGCATCTATCACCTGCTACTCTACTAAGAAATCACAAGATCATTCTACATCGCTGGCTCCACATTCTGTCTCATTACATGGCTTGGCTGATCGAAATGGAATTTTGAGGAAATCTCATCTTTTGGAACCTGTGATAAATAGAAACCCTGCTGGACAAACATTTTTTTCTGTGGGAACATGCACAGTAGGACAAAGTCTTGTGGAAGTTCCTTCACATGCCACACATGAGAAAGTCGGGGTACTGCTGCTGAACCTTGGTGGACCCGATACACTTCAAGATGTCCAACCATTTTTATTCAATTTGTTTGCAGATCCAGTGAGTTTCTCAATCTTTCTCATGATGTTTCTCAAATTAATTAGTTGTTCAATCCCTCTCATGATGTAATCTCAAATTAACAAATAGTGGATTTTATTATGTTTATCATTTAATTAATTATTACCAGCGTATAGTTGCATTTGTTAAATACATAATTGCAAGTGTGTATAGTAGCGCCATCAGAATTTAGAATACATCTCACTAGTAAATCTTCTTGTTTCCCAATATGTTTTTTCTATATACAGTTTCTTTTATAGAAATATTAAAAAAATGATGACGGACTAAAGCATCTTGCAGATGTCCATTTCTTAATGTATCTATTGTTATCTGTTGCTTTACTATTAAATTTTTTTTTATCTGTTGATTTTATCCTTCTCATTTCTTTCTACAAATTGGTTCGACTTCCATTGGTTGTAAAGTAAATGGTGCTGCTATTGCACGTGGAACTGACAATTGCCATTTTTATTTTTACTTATGCCACTTTTTATAGTAATAAGGTCTCTGGCATGTGGATTTTAGTTGTTTTACATTTGATGGTATTGTGTATGTCATTTAGTTGAATTACTTACTCTAAATATTTTAAAACAGGATATTATACGCCTTCCAAGGTTGTTCCGGTTTCTTCAACGACCATTGGCTCAACTGATTTCACTTCTCAGAGCTCCAAAAAGTAAAGAAGGGTATGCTTCCATTGGAGGTGGCTCACCATTGCGGCGTATTACAGATGAGCAGGTAAGTCACTTTTCTTTTCATCATTTGGCCTGAAACAGAGTTGGTTTATCGGCAGGAAAGTGGATGATTGGGTGATGACTGGAGTTGTTATTAAATATCTATTGGAATTTGATGACATGGAAGGACTGTTTGTTTCTCATTTTATTGTTTATCTGTGTGTGGATGCAATGAATTAGTGGAATAAATTTGTCTGGGGATGTTGTCTTTCAGGCACATGCATTGCAAATGGCCTTGCAAGAAAAGAAAATGCATGCAAATGTATATGTTGGAATGCGATATTGGCACCCTTTTACTGAGGAAGCCATTCATCAGGTTTGTCACTCCCATATTTCATGCTAGGAGTTTTTTTATAGCACCTGCAATAGGGTGATCTTGTAAATTAACAGCAGTAGGTCCTATATTGTGGAATGTTTCTTTTCTTTAAATAACTTTGTATCTCTCTATCTAGGGCAAGTATGCCCATCATCTCATGTGGACTCCTATTATACACTTTAAAGCCTATTCGGCATAGTAATTTCTACATTTGAAAATAGCATACTCTGAATTTCCTGATCAAAATGAGAGCTGAAGGCTTATAGTTTTCCATACATTCATTGCCAATTCCTCTTAACATTTGCTTATCTACATAAGATTTTCCTTTGTGCAACCTGACTGAGGATTTGGCCCATAATAGATTGGAATGGAGAAATATAATTCATGTAGGCAACCCCAACATAGTTGGGACAAGGCTTGGATGTTGATGATGATGACATAAGATTTCCCTTCAAAATGGTCAAGATTGAGAAAGAGAAGCACTTTTCCCCCCTCTGTGCTAACTTTTTTATTTAAGTGCTAATATGTTACAAAATAGACGGAGCCTCAAACATAAGAACATCCTATTTCCTACCACAATAGTGGGGAGACCAAAAATCACTGGGGCATGCTATAGATGCTTGAAGGGGATTAGGAATACATATCGAAACACTAGCAACTACCTCATAACACCCTATTTCTTTAGAATGTTTGCTTCTTCATTTGCTCTCCTTCTTCCATCTGCAAAAGTACCTCCAAGGGAGGTCATAACCTCTGCCTAACTTGCAACTCAGGCTGAATCACCTTCATAACTAGTAGATATATATTTATCTAGACTCACGCAGAAGTGAATACATCAAGTTGGAAGTTGACTTCTATTTGAACAGCAGTTAAGTATACTGAAAAGTCAGTTGGAAAGAGAATCTGGGTTTTGAATCTTGCATAGCAATTTGGTACTCATAATATCAACTAGCATTTTGCATGACCCAGTATTATCAGTGACATTTTGTACAATCTTGTAGTGATTAAAAAATAAGATTTTTATACAATGTTATGGATTAAAAATTGTTCGGGGATATGGCTTTCAAGAAACTTCTCGTCTAACTGTGAAAAAAGTGTTGTAGACAATGCTTGATTTGGCTTTTGATGCATTTCTTTATAGGGATTTTAGAGTACCTGATCCAGTCATTATTTTATTATTGATGTACTCACAACAGATTAAGGAGGACAGAATTACAAAGCTTGTCGTGCTACCCCTTTATCCTCAATATTCCATCTCTACAAGTGGCTCAAGCATCCGTCTTCTCCAAAGCATCTTCAGGTTGAGAACCTTTTACTTTCTTTATTTTCCATGTCAACTCATCATCACCAAATATTTTTTTGTTTTGAGGTTTTGCTAAAAAATTGTATTTTAGTTCCTCACGATACTTTCTGCTGAATCTTCTCAGGGAAGATTCATATCTATCTAGACTGCCAGTTTCTATCATAAAGTCATGGTATCAGCGTGAAGGCTATATTAAGTCAATGGCTGACTTGATTGAAAGAGAGCTACAGATTTTCTCCAAGCCTGAAGAGGTAGGTCTTCATTGTGCATATGGTTATTGTGTGGCAGCTATGTTGTTAATTTTGGAGGTAAATTAAAAAAGAACTTCTAGTTCTCTCCAGAGTGATCTTTTGAAATTTTGCTTTGCTGACTTCCAAAAGATTTTTCAACATTAAATTACTACGATTTTGGCTTACTACAGAATTTCTTGTGACTGATAACCAATAATGCTAATGAAAACCTGCATAATGCTAAAACTGAATCCACTATCATTTAATTTTAGTTACATTTGGTATGAATGTGATTTATTCATGGATTTGTTATGAATTTTTTTATTAGCATTATTATCATTATTATTTTGCTATCAAAAGCAAACAAAATTATTACCTTCTATTATCTTTTAGAAACACAGGACTGTGGTAAAGGCATGTCCTCCCAAGAGGGAGGTTTGTGGTCATCAGCTGATGTGGTGAACTACCCAAAAAAAAAAAAAAAAAAAAAAAAAAAAAGATGAAAAGAAAAATCCTTCTATTTCAATTATGTCAATGACAATTTTTTCCAATGAAATTTGTTGCACATTTGGCATTTTATGAAAAAGAACATTTCTAACCATAAAAAAAGCATGCGGTGTTGACCTGATTTGGGATTTCCTTGTTGTGTGGGAAATTATGAGTATATTAAATATAAGTAATGTTACAGCTTGACGAGATATCTTCTTCTACATTTGTGCTTTTGTGTGTGGCTTTCTCACCTTTTTGGTAAAATGGCAGGTCATGATATTTTTCAGTGCACATGGGGTGCCAATTAGTTATGTTGAGGATGCAGGGGATCCTTACAGAGACCAGATGGAGGATTGTATAACTCTAATCATAGAAGAACTGAAATCTAGAGGCATTTCCAACGACTACACTCTGGCGTACCAGGTACTTGGTTTTAATATCATTCTCTAATTTCAGCATTGCATTTTCAGCTCAGTTAGTTTTCTAGGTTGTCAAGGACTTTCTTCACTCTAAAAAAGAAGCGTTCTCACTTATTGCCATCCGAACTGTGAAAATTTCAACTTTGCAAAACTAGTACATAGCCATTTGGATAGGACCCCGCTCTTGTGGTTCAGCTTCATGACTTTCCTCAATTGAATTTCCTTTTGCCAGAGCCGGGTTGGGCCTGTACAGTGGCTGAAGCCATATACCGATAAAGTGCTTGTTGAGCTTGGTCAAAAAGGTGTGAAGAGTCTACTTGCTGTTCCAATTAGGTATGTCTTCCAGGAGACTGGTCATGTTAATTGTCATCGTCATACTATTTTTAGTTGAATTTAGCGAAGTCTTTCTGATACTAATTGTATTGCATCATCTTGGTGCCATCTAGCTGCTAAAATTAGCTGGTGCAACTCCTCATTCATGATTGTTGTTTGCTTAAAGCCAAAATCTCTATACAGATTATTTCTTTAGATGTTGTAAAACCTATCAAAAGGCCTTCTAAAATATCAGAAACTGCAAGGACACTAGGATCCCTGTTTTGAATTTTGAATACCAAGTTTCTTCAATATTAAGGAGAAACAGTAGAGACATTTTCAACCAAGAAGGAAACAGTCTAATAATCTGCTAATAGATCTGACTGTTCTGTTCTCATCTAATGTTCTGAGATTTGAATTTTTTATGACTTGTTGAAACTGTGTTCTCTGGGCTTCGAAAGTTAATGATAATGAGGAAAGTTCTCTGAAGTTGCCCAACGGCCCATAGAATGAAGTGGGCCTAGTCCTGGCATTGTTGATTGATAAACACAAATCAATGCAAGATAATTTGGATATTTGTCTCTCGTCTTTGTTTGTTCTGTCTGGACCAATGTTATGAAACGCAGACCAGACTGTCTGGTCGAAATTCGGGTTTCAACTGGAATCAGTACCTTCACCATTCTGGTTAGATCAAAACTGGCACATGCTCAAAAACTGGTATTTACAGGCAAATGTGGAAAGAACCAGTCAAAATCACTAAAAATTGGTGGTTGAACTCCTTGGACCCACCATTAAAATAATTTCCTTTATTTTTTTTTAATGAGTTGAAACGGCATAGTTGAACTTGGTTAAACCAGATGGCGAAATGGTTTGGACCGAACTGCCCTCTCCATCGTTTCACCCTCTGGTTTTTCTAACACTGTTTCTAACCCAGAGTTTGGCTTTATTCAAGTGATAATGTATTCTTTATGTTGAATGAACAAGTGTGAGTTGATTGTACAGGCATCCATCCGGTCATTAACCAAATTGATAAGTGTGGGACCTGGGTCCTGCACTTACTTTTCAGGTGGTGACCCCCCACATTTGATTGACATTGCACCTAAGATTGGATGGATTTTCCTAGTTGTAACTTTGACCTGCAACCGAGTGGGGCATGATCAACTAATAGTAGCTAGTTCCTCTTTTAAGTAAAAAAAAAGCAGTTAATTCATCTTTATTTCTCATTTCTGTAGGGCAAAAGAACCTTGTATGAGGTGCCTTTTGGACTGACTTTGAAGATTATAATTTGATTAAATTGAGTCTTATCTTTTCTTCTTGATTTCCAGCTTTGTAAGCGAGCACATTGAAACACTGGAGGAGATTGATATGGAGTACAAGGAGTTGGCCCTTGAATCTGGCATTGAGAACTGGGGTAGGGTCCCAGCTTTAGGATGCACCTCATCCTTCATAACGGATCTAGCTGACGCTGTCATTGAAGCTCTCCCTTCTGCAATATCTATGTCAACTGAGAAGGATACATCCCTAGACGATACGGATCCAGTGAGATATGCAATCAACCTGTTTTTTGGCTCAATTCTGGCTTTTCTTTTGTTATTATCACCAAAGCTGATCTCAGCGGCAAGGAATTACCGTAACTGAAGATATACTGAGATGCCTAGTTAACTTGCTTTCATATACGTATTCCCTGAGAAATAACGGTCAAGAAACAAAGAGGTGAAAATGATAAAATCACATTGGAGAAACTTCATTATATGGTTTGTTAGATCTGATTAAAATGATTGATTCTTGTATCTATTTTTGTAACTGGGATGTTGTTTGTCCTTCGATTTTTTTTTTGATAATTAGACCTTCATATGTACTTGGCAAATATAGTGAATGTTGATCAAAGATTAATTGCAAATGTGTTCGTGTTATCAGAAGCTGTTCAAAACATGCTAGTCTTTAGACAAAATTGTGCTGCCAATATAACTTGTTTTGCTATAAATACGGATGTTGCTGAGGAAGAGCATGGAAAAGAAAAAGAAGAAAAAGAAAAAAAGGGGGAAAAAAAAAGAGCGAAACGGAGAATGGACAATGATGGACTTCGGTTTGTAACCACGGCATAAACATGGTGTCTATTTCTCTAATCTATGCATTTCACTCTTTAAATAGAGCTCAAATTCCACCTGAATATACTTCAGTTTAGTCCAGTATGGAATGAACAAGTATTTTTGTTGATCAAGTCAAATGCACAATTAATATAAGTTCAGCAGTGGAGTTCATCCCTGATGGCCTGTTTGTTTGCATGGAATTGAATTTTTAAGAAGGAATTCTGAAAAAAGTATTCCTATCAAAGTGGATATACTTTAAAAATTGCCATCAAATAATCTTCTCTTTGGTGAGAATGTTTACCGAGCGACCCACCGGGTCTCATGGGCATTTCCACCCTATATCAATTATCCCTTACTTCTTTAATTTTCCTTGGTTGAAACTTGGAACTACTACTCTTAATGTAGAATGGGGATCACCTGTAAACAATTGCAGTGCCAATATGACTTGTTTTGCCACAAACATGGATGCTGCTGAGGAAAATCCTGAAAAGAAAATGGGAGAACGAACCGGAAATGGATGAGGTTGAACTAAGCACTCTATTCACATGCTCTTGTCTCTAATCCAGTTGAGCTACAGCCGAGAGCACATAGTGTCTATTTCTATGAGCTATGTATTCATCTGTTTAATAAATAGTGCCGAATCCACCAAAACATACTTTGATTTGGTCCAGTATGGAATAAACAAGTAATCTGATGATGAAGTCAAATACCCAATTAATACAAGGTGTGCACTAGTGCTCATTCCCAGCAATTCAGGGCCCGCTTGTTTTTGAGGATTTAAATTTCTTACAAACGTATTCCAATAAAATTGGTTAAAATTGAAGAAATAAAAGTAAACAACATTCGCAAACACACCTATGGTCGAGTGGTGTAGGCACCCTGATATCACATACATCCCAGGGTCTTTAGTTTGGTTGCTTGGCTCCTAACCAGTAGGTTAACCTAAAAAAATAAAAATAAAAAAACATTCACAAATTGTCATCAAATAATCTCTTTTTTTGTGGAAAGTGATTACCAACCTAACCTATCCCATAGTAAATGAAATCCCCAGAAAGTGCTGTCATATTTATCAACCCTTAAAACTCTGAGTCCTTAAAATCAAGGGTTAAAGATGCACTCATAAAGCCATTAAACACTGAATCTCTAGATTCAAGGGTTCTGATTAGAACGATACTGGGCCACCCTTCTCTTCCATCTGCCTTCAGGTGGGCCCCATACAATCGACCCTTCTCCCGCAGCTGGCGCACATTAGCAAATGCCTGCGGAATACACTTAAAGTACGCACGGTCGCCGTAGCCGAAGAGGAAGACCAGCATCACCAGAACAGGGAAGGAGAGAGAGAGAGAGAGAATGGCGTGCGCTATCAGATGGTCACGTGCCTTGGCAGCAGCTGTCACGTGCCTCCTCTTCCTCGTAGCAGATTCTCAATCCCAGGTCAGACATCTTCAACAAACCCTAATTTTTTTTAGAACTCGATCTCCAAAAACCCTAATTTCTTCCATGGCAGGTGAGATGCAGCAGATCATGCGTTGCCGAGAACTGCAACTGTAAGCCCCTTCGTATCTGATTCCGCTCCTTCACGACCTTAATCTCAATCATCAATTGAAAAGTTTAGATCTTTGTTCTCTTTTACTATAGTTTCTTCGCTCTTGAATTTGGGTTTTTTTTTTTCTCCTTCTCATTTCAGCGATTGGGATTCGATATGGGAAGTTTTGTGGCGTGGGATGGACTGGTTGCCCTGGCGAGAAGCCTTGTGATGATCTCGATGAGTGCTGCAAGACCCACGACGAATGCGTCGAGAAGAAAGGTAATTGAATTCATGTATGGGATTAAACTGTGTGCATGCTGAGTGATAATTGAATTCCTAGGAATTCTATGACTTTGTATTTGTATAAGTGGTTGAATAGGAAGATTCAAAAGGTGAATATCCAGCATCTTATAACCTCCCTTTTAATAGAAAATGAACTGAGAGGAGATGAGAAATGAATACGCATCCATTACACTATTCATATGATTCTATAACTGTACCTTATATCCTTTGCCCCTTTGCCCCTTTGCCTTATGTATTTCATCTGTAACCTCCTTTTTAATGAGCTCATTTGACTATGAATTACTATGTATTCAATTCCTTTGTATAAAAAAAATAAAAATAAAAACATGAACTGTACTCGGAATGTTTAAATTCCTGGAAACTTTAGGCAGGATGTTTAAATTCCAGAAATGCGGCGAAACCTGTAAAATTTGAAAATATGCTGAAATGTTGCAATATGTATTTTACTCTTGAATGGACTTGCATCTCAGAATTAAAAAAGTCAGAAAGATTGAAGCTTTTTGGCTGCATTATTTTTCATAAAATGCGTTTTTGTGTTTGCCTACCTCTATTCTATTGCAATGTACTACATTTTCGGAAAATAGAAAAAGTATATGTGTTTGGATGCTTCTACCTACCATTTTCATGGCTAAGATATACCTTTTTTTCATCAGTCTTTCTTTTGTTGAAAATGTACCCTATTTCCTTGTCATGGAAGCTACATTTCCATGGGAATCATAATGGCCAGGCACAGCACTTGCCTGGTTCTTAGTTTGATGTGTCTACTCCTTTGCTCCAACAAAGGAAAAGAGGTCAAAATGGGTGAAATATACTTTTATTTCACCTTTGTGCTTTTCTGAGTGAAATTGTACCTTATTTTCTAGTAATTCAACTGCTATTAACTGGGAATGAGGGTCGCCAAATGGACCCTGACTCGGAAGCAACAACTAGGCTGTTTCATGAATGGAGCACTGCTAAAATCTTCAACAGTTGGATTTTCTAATCGATGATTACCAAATTCATTGGACATTCTACGTGCTTTGAACTAATCAACTTGAATTTATTGGAGATTATGTTTGTAGAAAATCTTGTCTTTGTGGCAAATCTATAGAATCCAGATTTTGAATATTTATTGAATCTAGCTTGGACGCTTAGCAGATCAATACTAAATTTAAATAAATCGAGGTTGTGAACTGAGTCCGTTAACTGAATGAACTGGTGATTAACAAAACCAATGTGAATTTGCATACGAACTTACTGATTATTAACAATGACTTCAAGTTTATTAGAAAGCATTTCATCTATATTGGATTTTGTGGATGATTGCTTTTTAACGTTTTCTGACCATTTAAATTGAAGAATCAGATGGTTTTGACTCGTGAACTTCCAATCAAGGCTTTTGGGCTATGGTGCATCTTGGTGGTTGCCCTCTAATTGGATGATCTGTATTGAAAAATATAATAATAATTAAATTAGTACAAGAAGAATGTGACACCAAGTCCTGTACCAATTGTCACTTCATTTTGAAGAATCCATGCGAAATAGGTTGGTGGGATTGTAAGACATTATCATTTACTAACTGGTACTTGATGATATCTTGAACCTATATTGCCCCTTTCCTATTATTAAATGTGCTTGACTCGTGTCGGTGTCTTTCACAAAAAAAATTTGTGGCAACTCATATGCCGTACAGGCGGTTGGTTGTGGATGGTGTGAAAGAAAAATCCATGCTGATATACTATTAAAAAAAATGCCCATGCTTATAGCGCGATCTAAATCTCTCTCTTTTTATTTAAATTGAGCATTCTAACCATCTCATTTCGTCGATTGCATTTGAACTGCTGGCTATTTTCTTAACTATCTATGATTTTTGAGACATGCTGCATCAGAACAGAAACCACAACTTCCTTGTTTTGGATTGATGTGGATAAACACAAAGGGTTGAATTTGGAATTTGATAAACTCCCATGTGGTTTTGCTCATAAATGCTGATTTGGTTTTGCTCATCCATGGGGATGGGTATTATGTTTTGGGGAGGATTTTGGAAATCTCAGGTCCCTGCATTTTTTGAAATTTCAGAAATCCAACTAGCTAGTGGTCCTTCAGAGTGGATATGTTTTTTTGTCTGATTTGGCCCTGTTTCTGCTGAAAAGAAAAAACAGTTTTATTGACTGGTTTATCATAATTTCTTTACTTGAAACATCATAATACTACAACAACAAAATGAAGAATGAGATATGAACTTGTTGATTACAATTCTCTTGTTATCTCTTTACTGATTAAGTGCTGATTAGTTCATATGTGGAATGTTTCAGGGATGACAAATGTGAAATGCCATGAGAAGTTCAAACGCTGCATCCAGAAAGTAAAAAAATCTGGGAAGATGGGATTCTCTATGAATTGCCCTTATGAAACTGCTATGCCTACTATGATTCAAGGGATGGATATGGCAATCTTATTTAGCCAGTTGGGAAATCAAAAGATTGAATTGTAACTCCTCCTAAAGAGTGTATGCTTATTATTCTTTCCAATGTATAACATTGGCACGAAACTCTTAGCTCAATTCTTAATTTTATTATTTTTTACAATGAAAGAAATATTTACAGATGAATGATTCAGTTTTGCCTCTGAATTTTGGTGCAAGTGAGCTTAACTCAACCACTGAGTCTGCTTTTAATCATTATATCACTGTTTCTTTCTTCTTTTTTTTTTGGGTTTTGTCTTTGCTTACAAGGATTCAAATTGACCTCCTCATGAGGGTGGTGTTTTATGTTTTGTTCCTAATCAGGTGAACTATGGCATGAGAGTTATCACTGTTTATTTAACAATGATGGGAAATGTGTCGGTAGAGAAGGTGCCTACATGCACTTGGATTGGTTCACATGGTCGGTCTGTGAGGTACTGTTGACTGCCCTTTTAGTTTGACAACTAATGTGACCAAGACACGCCGCCCATAGCACAGTTTGAATTGCAAGGTTTTAGGCTCAAGTAATCATCCCATGCCCGGCACCACCAACAGCAACAGCAATAGAACTGGGCATTATGTTAGGAACAGCTAGGGTTGGCATAATTTCACAACGGCAAGCTTGTATAGGAAGTTGAAAATGACTTGACCCAAATGGTGCATGGGAATGATGGCTATAATTTCATTAGGGGTCACTTACCTTTTCCCCGTTGGATATAAAAATGAATTCGGATCTACACTTAAATCAAAGGAAGATGGAAAATGAATATGTTAAGAAATCCAAGTCCCAACTACATTTCCACTTTTCTTAACCGAAAGGAAAAAAAAAAAAAAACCCTACATCTCCACCTTGTGTCCTTATATATTCCACTTTCATATTCAATTCCTATATACTTTAGGCAAGCAAACATGCCCTCTAAATATTTTGTAGGCCTCCTATTCTTGGACTGGAGCTATGAGATTGTCAGTGTAAAGTCGAACATGCCCTCTTTCACCAGGCTAAAAGCCAACTTGTGTAGATCTTAATCCCAATGGGTAGCTCAGTTGGCCTAAGACCGCGGTTTGCACCCAAAGGTTGTAGTTTCGAAACTGCACTACCATACAGGGGCTACATGAGAGTTTACTAGGCTTTCCTCTGGGCCCGAATGGATTAGTCCAACCCAAAAAGTTGAGAATCTTCCAAAAAAAAAAAAAAAAAAAGAAAAAAACTTGTGCAGATCACTTAATCAGATGACCACTAGCTATGTGGAAAACGACCCATTTCAGTTAATCCATTATTTTTAAGGGTATTTATACAGCAATTCATATTAGGCCATTTGATCCTAAAAACCCCACCCCACCTCTTAATTGGCGTTGGTGGGGTTGGTTATAGCATGAGTTATACTGTTTTCTATTTAGAAAAAAATACTGAACATTAACATTTTATGATGACATTTTTTTTGAATAGGTCAAACAGGTAAGGGTGGTCAGACAGTCAAAATCTGAACTAATGCTGTATGGTATGGCCTATCAATGATATTTCGTCTTGATCTCATCTGATCATATAGCAAAATGAGCACCTGATTAACATCCACTTCTACATACTGTACCAACCTTAATTCTCAAATGTTGTTTTTTGATGGGTCCCATATCCTCAAATGGTACCCCAAGAAATTTGGTGAGACTTGGTATCTCCTGTTTGATGAAATGGACAACACATTCAATGGGGGCAAGTCCTTCATGTTCTCAAATGTTATTTTTTGATGGGTCCCACATCCTCAAATTCATGTTCTCAAATGTTGTTTTTTGATGGGTCCCATATCTTCAAATGGCACACCCAAGAAAATTGGTGAGACATGGTGTCTCCTGTTTGATGGAATGGACAACACATTCAATGCGACAAGTCCTTCACGTTCTTTACCTTAGCCAATACGTCTTCACGAGTCATGGTGGACTGGAAAACACCCTAT
Organism: Cinnamomum chago; assembly: GCA_038049695.1. Classification (NCBI taxonomy): domain Eukaryota; kingdom Viridiplantae; phylum Streptophyta; class Magnoliopsida; order Laurales; family Lauraceae; genus Cinnamomum; species Cinnamomum chago. The sequence goes on from CP142451.1 coordinate 14,490,668, forward strand.
TGGACGTCCCACATTGAAAACTAGTGAAAATGGCAAGATGGTAGCGAGTATAACAGGGCATTTGAGGTGATAGATAAAGCATACCTTTCTCGGCCTTTTGGCTAAGATCAAGTGTAGTATCTGTTCTTATCAGTTTAATATCTGATACGTGGCCCAATGGGTCACATGATATTAAATTAATTTTTTTTGGGGGAGGGCCCACCACAGTAGCTTGCTACTGGGGTCCTCATGTGTCGCCTATGTGTTGCACTATTGCATGGGCCTGGCACGCCCCTACCAAATCAAAAATCAAATCTTATTATGATTGCAATTTAAGATTGGGATTGTCATCAAGCTTTTAGCCATCATCAATGAGTGACTGAGATGATTCATGATTCTAAATGGAGTTATTTTTTAATGGATCAAATTGGTGAGCCAGGGTCACTCACAAACTCTGATACATCCATGTGGGGGTGAACTTTGGTCTGCTTCTAAAATCATAATAAAAGTTCTGGTTTGCTTAAAAAATTTATGAAAATATTTCGCGTCCGCTCCCAAAATCCACATGAATATCTTAGCTTTATTCCCAAAACTCAATTGCTGGTTTGGTTTGGGTCCGCACCCCTTGAATGAAAATTCTGGGCCCGTCACTGAATATTCGGTTTGTTGTTTATTTTACAAGTCCCCGTCAATATCATGGGTTTAAGCTCAAATCTGAATCAAGTTACCGTTTATTTTTCAAGGGACTGTCAATATCATGGGGCCATGTTCAATCCCAATCTAATAGGAATTTGAATGTTGAATCAATTAAAGAGGATTGATATTGGTGATCCTTTGACAAATGAAGCTGTTTACCATAATTATAGGTAAACTTTTGATACAAGGAACAAGGGAAGACTGACCCTAATTTCCTATAGAAAGGGTAGAATGTGGAATTCTTTCTCATAATCTCATGTGAAAGCAGAAATATGCAGCGGGGCACAACATGCAGTGGTTGCACAAGAATTCCTTTTAGAGTTGATATGTGTGGATCCAAGGCCTACATAAGAATAGCTTTACTGGTGTCAGGAGCAGCATGGATAGTTGTAATGCATTGACTTGTTGGAATGGGGACTTAATTAGAATCGAATCAGTGCAGAAATTGAGTGGTCGAGACAAGTTCTCTAGAAATAAGGATGTGAACAAGAAACAAAGTAGAACCTCACATCCCTCCCAAACCAATCAATACTGGCAAGAATATGTACTGTATATGATTTCATCTCCATATTCCAATTTCCATTTTCTCTAGCTACAAGTGCTGTTGATGGAATTTCAACATCTCTGAATCCAAGTGGGGTGAATCCCATATGTAAGAAAAGCATAAAATCTTCTCTAGCTACAAGTGTTGGTGATGGAATTTCAACATCTCTGAATCCAAGTAGGGTGAAATGGTGAATCCCATATGTAAGAAAAGCATAAAATCTTCTCTAAAAAATATGAGGGCTTTCAAAAATCTCAACCCACCTTGGGGCTTTCTTGAGACATTATTAGAAAAAGAATATATTAGTATCTAAATAATTAAAATAAACAGATACAAGAATAAAAGTATGGGGATGAATGGCCAGGATCATCCGACCCAATGGAATTCTGCCTTGAAATCATGGTGGGGCCCATTAAATGAACAGCTCAACTCTTACCGGTGTAATGTGATTTCAGTGGGGATGATGAAAGTGTGGGGAGAAAGGACAGTGATGGGAAGAAAAAGAGTTAAGGGCCAGTGTCCCTGTCTCCATTGGCAACAGAAAGATTTCTCAGCGAATCTTTTGACTTCCCACTTTCCCCATCTATGTTGAAAATATTTTCCTCACATCAAAATCAACTGAAGATAAAAAGTTCTACGTTGAAAGCAAGGTTGGTAAGCTCGTGATCCGGACTCGATTTATCTAATGAAAAAAAAATGACTCGGATAGTGTTAATATGGAGACTTGTTGAAATTTTAAAAATGAATCAAATACTTATAAAATATAAATAAACATGATAATCAATTCAAATCGATAAATTTATATGTGCATGAAAAATATTATAATAAGAAGAGTAAAAGAAAAAGAAAAACATTGCAATTGCGTAATTTATTAGTCAGAATATTGACTGTAAAAAAATCCAATATGAGTTTCAAATTACATTCTCATCATCATCTTTAAATTGCTGACTCCAAACTGAATATATAATTGTTTAAAAACAAATATTATTTTTTTAATAATCAAATCTATGTTTTTTTAAATGGTTTAGAATGCAAAGAATTTCTTCAAATGACGTGATTGAGTCAAGTCTCCCTAAATTTGACTTGGTCCTTCTGTTAAAACTTTAGTGGCTTTGTGGGGATCACAGTCACACCAACCCCACTTGCTTCCTGCCCCTTCCCATATGAATTGTCCTTTCTATGTGTTGCTTAGCAGCCATTTCGAATATGAAAATTTTGCGTTTTCTTCTTCTCTTTGTAATTGTTTCTCAAGACCCAATTGTTTCTGTGCTGATGCTCTTCGTATTAGATCATGTGATCATGTGTGCCCCATAATTTTTTTTTTCATCTAAGTGGTTTATATCACAAGCCCCTAGTAAATAAGATGGTTCCGAAATTTCATTCCGATCAGAGTAATATCAATCGTTAAATTAATATATGTAAAATGCACGATAAACTACTCACTAAGTTCTTAGTTTTACACAGATCGATCTAATGGTATGTATCATCAAATTAGGATGAAATGAAATCTGGCATTGAAGTAAGGCCCAATGGTATGAATGGTTTGGATTTAGTAAATGCAGGGCATGTTTAAGTAAAATTAACTTTCAATCACGAAAACTCCCATTCATCCCCAATGCACTGCCTAGGGCCCCTTTTGACTGAAATTTCTAGCTAAAATTTATGATGTTGGAAATTCAAAGATAATAATATGATGGCTGTCCCGTTGGATTTCTGGATATTATGTTCTTTTATTGGAATACTGAATTTCAAGCACCTGAAAAGTCAAAAGTAGCCTTTTGAATTTTCGGAATTGCAACTTTGTTGGTATTTTTGGATGCACAAATGGAAAGGAGGATTCAAGAATTTCACCCACAGGACAACTTTTGAAGAATTTATAAATTCTTGGAGGTCTAGTAGAGAAACAAGCACTTGATGCTTAGATACTATCTATGATCACTTCAATCCTTTAACACATACGAATCGAACTTGAATTAGCTTTGATCTTATATTTACATTGACAAGAATAGTAGCTACTATTGAATTTGATAAAAATAAATTTGTTGGGGATATGTACATGATATTTAAACTTCTAAATTAATGACTAATCATTTGATTGGCATAATATTTTACATGATTCAAGAATTATGTTCCTACGAGAGTTGGACTGAAAACTTTTAATTGATAAAAACATATGAAAACTTTGAATTCCAGCTAATCCAAGTTTAGCAATAATTATTTGGTAAAATTCCCCAATTTCCACTGCAAAAAAAAAGTGAGATTCAACATGATCTTACCACTTAAATAAGAAATTTCAAATGATGGGACAACAGCTAACATTGTTTAGTTCCCAACATGAATTTCTCATTACAAAAAGCTTGGAAAGCAATTACGAGCATGTTTGCATGGAGGTACTTTTGACTATAATTGCGGGTGTATTGGGATTTCTAATACTAATATGAGATTATTTGAACATTTACATTTGGTAGTTAGATTTCTGAATATCAACCTCTTATATTCTTATAATTTCAGATTTTTTGAATTCTGGACTCAAATATTTGAAATTTCAATTTCAATACAACATACAATAATTTTAAATTGTTTGCGAGCATAGAATGATGAGACAACCCAATATTAGGGGTGTCCCATCTCACACGTCCGCCCAGGGATTGATCCTTGGACAGGTAGGTTGCCTCACAAGTCTTGTGCTACTCACTCATCCAAGAAAAAAAAAGAATTTTGACCATACGACTATTGTTATACCTAAAATTGGTCCCAGAATGGTCAAAGTTTAAATATATTTTACAAAGTTGATTGTATAATTTTGGATGGCCTTTGATTTTATTATTTAATTTCGGTTGCCTTACCAGTCTTATCCTACTTACGAGTCTAAATACCGTAAGTATCCCCCCACGATGATTTTGAGTGGATCAATCACGGTCCGTCACGTTACTGCGGGCAGACGTGGCGGACCGTGATTGATCCACTCAAAATCATCGTGGGGGTAATCATAAGATGATCCCAATTCTTCCCCTACCCTTCTCCGGCTTCCTTCATGGCACACGTGGACGGCCATTACCCAGCCGCTATACTAAATGGACGGACGAGCTCGCCTGGATTGCTTAAGTTGCAAGCAAGTTCTTTCCAGCTCGGCTCAACTCATTGGCTCCGCTTGGCTCGTTTATTCTTTCTTAATTTGTCCGGCTTCATTGCTCTCTATCTTTTATAAGTTTTCAGCTGCCCTTTCCTAATTATATATAAAACACTAGGGCTAATCTAAGAATCTTTGAAATAATCTCATTTTTTAAAATTTAAGGATCCTTTAATGAAACATTTGTTGAGTAAGATGCCGCTAATCTAAATTGATCATGGCCAAATTTCAGTAATCACTTTGAAAACAGTGGGCTAGCTACTTAGCTTAGCACACCATCAAATTATACATATCTGATGCAATTCATACATGCTAATATAAACCAATGTGGTGGCTGTGTATTGATTTTTTGAGTAATTAATAGAGGGACCAGTGATTATTTATTTATTTACGTTGAAAGGTAAGTACTCGCCCACCACGAATATGTCACAACTCCCCTCGTCATCGGTGTTAAGACAAGGCTTGATACTTAGTTGTTTCTGTGAAAAAGAGGTGCCTCATCAACTATGCTACCAATTGATTATGCACATTGGGAGCTTCACCATAGGAGTTTTTTTTATTGACCAAACAAAGAGATATAAATTTGTAGGTGTTTTTTGGTTGACAATATAATGAGAACATTTCTGAAAAGATATTCACTGTTTTTTTTTTCTCCATCACAACATTTTTAATATTCTGGATCTTTTTCCAGTACTTTACTTGAAGTTTTTTTTTTTTTTTTTTGTAAAGTCTTTTATATGAAGTTACTTGTCAAGTTTTACTTCTTCACCTGTTCCAGTTTAGGGCTGTTTGAAGGGGATAAAAATGGATAAGAAATGCCTTTTGTATTGAGTTTTTGTGATAAAAATTATCCTATGTAAGGAGAGAAAATAAGTTTTTTTTTTAATTATTTAGAGGATCTGTTTGTTGGATGAAGAGAAAAGGACAAAAAAAGAATTTTATAAGGGATAGAAATAAGGAGAATTGGACCAGGCAAACAAGTAAAAAAAAAAAAGGGGAAACCATATGTAAAATATACTTGAGAATTTAACAAAAAATGAAAAGAAAGATGGGGCCATGTATAAACCCCTTCCCTCATAGTTCTACTCCCGTACTCTCCTATGTTTTTGTATTTAAACGGAGAGGGAGATGTATAACAGAAAATCAATTTCAAACATTTGTTAAGTTAAGAATTATTATTAAACAATTGAATATGGATTTTGATTATAAAAAAGTCAATTTAACTAGATAAAATAGAGTTTTATCTAAACTACTTCTACATTTTTTTAACGATAATATGAACTTCCAATATCCAGTGGCGGAACCAGGAATCTTGTTTAGGTGGGGCTAAATTTTTCTAGATTTTGCTAGATTTTTTTCTAGCAGAGTAAAAGAGAAGTTATATTGCGTTTAATAAAGGAAGGAAAAATAAGTAGTTAAAACTCAATTTCTATAATTTTATATGTGAAAGGCCTTTTGATTTGATGAATGAGATTGAATAGCTAATACTGTTTAATGGGGCTACGTGTAGAGCATCCAAAACACCCACTTCATTCTTATATGTTTTATGCGTGCTTTGAGCAACATTGAGCTTTTCATTGTACTAAGACATATATTGAGAAAAAAAGAGTGAAACATTATAGTGCAGCCCAATTTCTGAAATCTGAGCCCTGCAAAATAAAGGCCTTCAAATGTATACGATATCAATAATCAAAATTAATCCGACCGTTCAACTGACTTTTTCAAAAAAAAAACGTGATTAATATAATTCTATATATATTTATTTCTATTTTAATCAAACGATTAATCCAACAGTGGAACTGACTCAGATGGATATCTCCACAGTAATGGGGTTGTGATGTTGGAATGTGGTATCGGTTTAAAGGGTTCTTAAGTATTCCTATTTTATTTTTACTCCAAAGCACTTGTCATTTCAACAAGGAGACACTTTCCATGTGTCATGGCACTTCATCTCTCAAGACTCCCTTGAAGACTTTCTTAGTTTTTAAAAGTTTAATGCTTGTATGACCTTACTATTCTAATTTTAATATATTATTTATTTCAACATGTGTCTTAGCTAGATTGGAACCACACTCTCCAAATAAGTGTGCAACATACATAGACCAAGTATAAGTGGGCCCACATGTGGAACTGCTGCTTTTAGTTTGTGGACATTGGTAGAAAATATTTTTAGGGGGGGGGGGGGGGGGGGGGGGGGGGTGGGGTCCTTTGGGCATGGCAAGGGGGGTGGGGTGCAGTCCTTTGGGCATGGCAAGGCCCATTATAATTTTTTGGGGGTTTTTTGGTTGCCCCAGGTCCTCATCACCTGGGTCCGTCCATGGCAATAACTAAGAGATTACAAGAAAAGCAAAGAAAACTACAAACAAGAGCCTTATACCCAACACCCAAAAGCAACAATTACATAGGAAAAACAATTAAAGTAGCAACAAGTGAGAGTTGGTAGAGTGGCATAAGGTGTGGGTTTGCTCCCCACCTTATGTTTGAAACCGTCCTAGATTTGCTGAATGTGCGTTTGTTTGTGTGGGTTTATCGGACACCAACGAGGAGATAAGTCTTGTTAGGTCAGAGACCTTTATGGATACCCTTTGTCATATTAAAAAAAAAAAACCCTCTCCACCCCTTACTTAGCTAGGGAATCCAACTTGCTATTGGCTAACCTCCCTACATTTTTGAACTCGCCATGGCTTTGGGAAGACAGAGCTATAATCTCCAAATGAAGAACATGAAATATCCATGGACCCACATTTGAGGAGATCCAATAGATAGCATTAGAGGAGTCACTCTGAACAATTGCATTAGACGAGTCACTTTTACATTTTACAAAAACAAGTCCTACCAAAGTAAATAGATTTCTCTAGGAAAAATTAAAAGAAAAACTCTCCTCCATAGTTCATTTCAAGAGCTGGCCCATTCACAGACAGATTTCTTGGAGCATTTGCCTGTAAATATCCACTTGTTTTGGTTAAGGACTAGTCATACCTTTTCACTTGTCTTACTCAAGTAAATAGAATTTTTCTAGGAAAAAGATAAAAGAAAAATTCTCCTCCATAGTTCATTTCAAGAGCTGGTCCATTTACAGACACAGATTTATTGGAGCATTTGCCTGTGAATGTCTACTTGTTTTTTTGTCAGGGACTAGTAATGCCTTTTCACTAGTCTTATTTTATAGTTTCTTCTTTGCTTTTACTTTAGTTTCTTCTGGTTCTGCTCATGTTAAAATTCTGAAAAAGTATGCTTCAGTTCCTGTTCATTTGGAAATGAGATTCAATTAACAGCTTTTAGTTAAATGATTTTAACTAAAGCAGGTTTTGCACTGTGGAACTGTTCCCTAATAGCTACGCCAATGAAGTAATATAAAATGATATCCAAGAAAGAGACTTCCATAATAGCAACTGCTGCTCTTTTTCTTTCTCCCTTGGATCAACAGCAGCATCAGCATTCAGATTTCAGACACAAGTCTCCAAATAGCTCAGAAACCTCCAATTTTTCCCAATTCCAGTCCTTTTCATCTCATACATAAAAAGCCCATTTCAACTCTCCAAAAGATTCTCCCTTTTGCATCTGCTATTCATCCAGAACTCATCTCCTTTTCTTCATCTGCTCTCTGGGAGACAAACAAAAGACTCAGGAACCTCCATTTTTGTTTCCCAATTCTAGTCCTTTTCATCCCATACATAAGACTCCCATTTCAACTCTCAAAGGCTTCTCACTCTTGCGTTTGCTATTGATCCAAAACTTGTCTCTTTTTTCCAATCAGGCCTTTTCATCCCACACATTTAAACCCCATTTCAACTCTCCAAAAGCCTCTCCTTTTGGTATTTAATCCAAAAGGAGTAATCTCTCTTCTTGATCTGATATATGGGGGACAACCAAAGGGAGAACAAGAGCCCAAAATCCAACCTTTTCTGATTTCTCCACCCATTTCATTCAAAAAGAAGATAGAGAAAAAGAAAAACCAAGTTGCAATTACCTTTTGTCCTTTGCATTCCAACCAATACCTCCATCACCATCATCTCCTGCCCATGAAAACAAACCACCCCAAATCTTAGAAAAAGCCCAAAAGATAGAAAAAACAGAAACCCAGTTCCTATCTCTTCCCAAAAATGCAAGATCCAACAGCATTCCAATCCATCAAACCCCAATTCCCAGAGCAAGAGCACCTAAAATGCCCTCGCTGCGACTCCACAAACACCAAATTCTGCTACTACAACAACTACAATCTCTCCCAACCTCGCCATTTCTGCAAGAACTGCAGGCGATACTGGACCAAAGGAGGTTCCCTTCGCAACATCCCTGTGGGCGGAGGCAGCCGCAAGAACTCGAAACGCTCCAACCCAAAACGTCCCTCTTCATCTTCTTCCCCTCTCCAGCCTCTGCCCACCCCAGAACCACCGGCTCTGATCTACACTCAATCCCCCACCATCGATCAGGACCGTCAGATGCTCGACATCACAGGGAGCTTCAGTTCTCTCCTGGCTTCAAATGGGCGCTTCACCAATCTGCTTGAAAGCATGAATTCCAGCTACTCCAATCCCCAAAGGTTGCAATTCGGTGAATTCCAAGAGAACCCCAGTTCTAACCCCAATCCAAATTCTGTGGGAAACCCACCATTGGAGTTACAGAGCAGCAGCTCCAACAACCCAGAAAATTTCTTGAGCTTTCAGGGCGATTCAAGCTGTTGGGGCAGCGGTGGGTGGCCTGATCTCGTCATTTACACACCAGGTTCGAGATTTCAATGAAAGAAAAGAAAGCAGGAAAAAAAAAATGCAATCTTTCCCTTGTTCTTCTTTATTATTAGTGTTATATGAAGCTGATTCTGCAAAACCTGAGATAGTTTAGGAGATATGGTGATGATGGAGAGATGAATATGAATAATTCTTGGCTGCTCTTAGCTTTTGATTTTGTGATGGTTTGGAGATGACGATGATATATAGATGACACTATGACAGTACCAAGCGTAGTGTTCTCTCATCTTACTAGGGTTTGTATTTGATTGGTGTTTGTATGTGTGTGGGAGAGAGAGAGAGAGAGAGAGAGAGAGAGAGAATGTGAATGTTTTAATGATATTATATAATTATATTTGGATGGATTCATATGAGGAGAGAATGCTTGGGATTGTTTGGCAGAAGAGGGATTTGGAATTTGGAATGAGTAGTTCACATCAAAGATTATTAAATCTCTTTGTATATTAGTAAGATATTGTGCATATGGATTAGTGGAATGATCTTGCATTCCCAACTTCTCATTTTCATGTATTTTAATATATAGATTATAGATACATGTACCGTCTTGTATAGACTTGCAAGATTCTTTCATTCAAACTCTCATCTATTTCTATTCTTGTGTAATTAAGAAATAGGATATGAAGTGGGATGTGATTTACTTTTCATTTGGGGGTATGTTTGTTTGTATTAGATCATATAGCAATTAAATACATTGGAATTCACATGCAAATGAAATGATCTCCACTTAAGGATTATTAAAGAGGCGAGGTATGAATGATATGATGTTAGGGTGAAGGACATTAAGTAGTTGGAATTATGACCTTCCTAGGGTGGCTGGTATTATTTTGCTTCTTTCCTTGATTGAGTTTCCATTAAAGAAGAGGTTATTTGAGAGTCAGTATTGTACATTCATCTTTAATCTTCATTTTTAACACCCCCTCGTAGGCGCACACATATAGGTACTTAGTTAAATATTTCAGTTAGGACACTGAAATTTTTATTATTATTCCAAGTAGAGCTTAATTATATAGACTTCTTAGGATATGAGAAATCCACAAGGGCCCTCAATTGAAGATTGGAACCGTTGGATTTCAACATGTCCCCAGGATTTGTAATTGGCATAAGTATCATCCTTAAGGGGATGATAAATCGTCATCAGATGGCAGTGTGATTAACTTTTGTTTGGTTCTATCATGCTCCATGGAATGATTCAATCCAAATGTGTATATTAGTGGATAGGCTGTAAAATCTACACCAACAAGTGGGCCAATGAATGTGGGTTTGACCGAGTGTACCATGCCCAATAATCCACTGATACAATTCTAGAAAACCATTTCTATGTTGCAACCTGCATGCTATCCCAACTATCACTTGTATTAGCCAACAGTGGGACAAAGGATAGTGTAGTTAGTGTGAGATGAAAGTTAAATCACACTCTTATGACATTGTCTTATTAGCTGTCCACTAATCCACATGTGGGTTATTTAATTGAAGGCAATCAAATCATTTAAGATGTAGGTGTCTCTGAATATTTTGGCTTAAGTGACCATAATCTCATGCTGCTAAAGTCAGAAATGTAATTATTAAGCACTAAAGGGTCTTTGTAATGGGGGCACATACATGATCTAGTGGGCCCCACTTAGGTCTCCAGTTTCATGAGCAACCAAACATAGGGGTGGTTAGCCTTAAAGCAACTATGTAGGGTCATTACTACACCAATTCAAAATACGACTAAAATTGAGCCAATGGGGGAGGTAGTGGTTATTAGACTGCAAGCAATCAATGGGGGCATGCTCTTGCTAACTTGCGCCTTTGGGTGCCATGCACAGAGACCTCCTTGGTTGGGGACTTGTAAGGCTCATCTGCTGGAGGTGTGGGGCCCACTCTCACCAAACCATATCTCCTTGGTTTCATACCATTGAAATGATCCCATCTGTCATGTGTATCACTAACGGCACAAGTATGATGTAAACAGTAAACCCCACAATCTTCAAACACATTCAAAACGTCGTTTGTATCTCAGTCTAAACACAGTTCCACAGAAAATGGGGTGCACAAACACACTGAATGTGACCACCTGAAATTTTCATGATTATATAATAACCAATCTCTTAGTTTTTACAGATAAAACCTCTATTAATTTGATTAACTACCTTGATCCGGAGTCAAATGCTAACTGTTGATTAGATCTTGGTACTGTGTTCTTAAAAAGAATGAGAACTTGAAGTTATCTTTGAATGTTGATCTTTGTTAAATAATCTTGGGTTCATTTGATCCTTTGTGTTAATGCCCTCCATATCTGAATGGGGTTTGAACTGCTTGTTAAGATGGTGAATCGATAGTCTCAATTTAAGATCCTTTTGAAAATCCAAACTGGTCAAAATGGACGCCTTCATTAGATATGGGATGTCTCCAAAGTTTACTCCAATATGTGTTGGATCCATTATATCATGATTGACTACATGATGAACTCCATAATGTGGCAGCCATTCAAAATGAATGCCCTCATCATACATGGGATGTCTCCAAATGTTGGCCCGATATGAGTTGGATCCACTGTATGGATGGCCATATGATGAGCTCCACAGTGGGGGTCCATTCATTGAGAGCCGGAGCCCGAATTGTTCGAAATGAATGTCCTCATCAAACATAAGATGTTTCAAACTTTACTACAATATGAGTTAAACCCACCGATGAATCACATTATTCATCATATGATTGATCTAAAGTCGGTTCAACTCATTGGAGTAAAATGTGGAGACATCCCATATATGGTAAGTGAATTGCTCGCTTTCAACGACGCGGGTTTTTAAAAGGTACTGGGCTCATTGGAGAATCCCACTTCATCAACATTGGGATTCAAAAGAGTGTCAAGAAGATCCAGACTATGTTTGATTTGCAGAGATGGTCATCTGTGAAACCATCAAGGCAGGCCTTTATATGCTATTGTATGAGCATTATATAAACAGTAGTTGTATATTATAGAATCATGTACTCCCAGCAGAAGGCTTTATAAAATTGTGATGATGACCCAACCATCATTGCATGGACGGTCATCATCGAGGCAGAGAAAATGGTGGTACCCCATCTCTATGATGGGTGGGCCATGACCATGACCATGAGCCATCATTGGCTGACCTTGGCCTTGCTTGTGCGTGGAGATTGCTTTCAGGGCATGTTACGCGCCGTTGTTGTTGCATTTCCAAGCAATGAAGAGCATGTGTAATAATGACATGGGAACATGCATGAGCACGTTGGGTTTTGTAACCTTACATTTTGGATTCTTTTTATGATCAAGTTTTGCAGATGGGTTTCAAATGAAGCAGGCAGAGGCATAGGTCCCCAGAGAAATTTGAATTCGGATCAGGGATTCGTGCATATAAGATCGATCCAGAATAGAACAATTGGACCCGGATCCGGATCCCCCTATATAGCTTCTAAAACGTAGATCTCGTGAAAAATATAGGAGGGGTGAATTTGGGAAACAGATCCCCTGTTTGGACAAGTCAGGGGCTGACATGCGCGGGGGTGGAGGAAAGAACCTCCTTCCATCCCCGCATGTGGCGACCTCTAATTCGTCCAAACAGGGGTCCCCTATTTGGATGAAACAGCTCGTGAATTTGGCATGCCTATTGAGGAAAGAAAGCTCATTATATCAACATGAAGTGATGTCAGTTTGAACTGACATATGCCTTTCTCAGTCAAATTGATTCCATACATGCTTTGGTCAAAATCATGGACTTTAGATGCTCAGGTAATTGACTACCCATTTGCAATCATAGCACATGGACCCCAATCTGGATCCAAATTTTCATCTATTTCATAAAGACACAGCGAGTCCGGATCCACCATGGCATTGACTCCCCAGATGTGACACGTGTCCATCCTTACCTTGCTGTGGTACAATTTTCATAAAGACACTTCACAAGGAAATATTGATAGGCTCAATCTCAACCTGAGCCATTTAGTAATTGGGTGAAAAAACGCCAATACAAACAACCCTAGAAGTCAAAAGGCGCCGATGCTTAATTAGCTAGCCACGTTCAAATTGGGTTGGCAGATTATATTGCAATGAACCGGGTTGGTCAGATTTTGATCATGTTTGGATGTATGGTTAGCAAATGAAGAGCCAATTCGATTCTTTACTTGGGTCATAAATACCAACCCAAAGTTAAAAGGATCCAACTTGAGCCATAAATTATCGGGTTAGGCGACCGGATTGGCAGGCCTGGAATTAATGCTCCCCCATGTGTGATGTATACAAAGCTCAATGATGTCTTAAGCTTGTGCTTATTTAGTATGAATGGGAATATTAGTAGGGAGAAGATGGGTCCATGAGCAGAGCTTCCTTTTCCATTTGAATAATGTATTGGGTTCGTTGGAGGACAAAAGGATGGAATAATCTGTGTCCTGGGCCGACCGGGTCTGTTTGCTTTATCCCACTAAGTGTTTTAAATGAGAAATTAGGGCTGTTGACTTGATGAAATTAGGTCATGGTTGCCAACCATAGCAATTTAAAATATCCCATAAACTCCCATGGAGACTCAAATCTCTCAGTAAATAAGTCAATACCAAATTACCACCATGGTTTTAAATATAGGGTTAGGACCCATATCAGTTGTTAGCCGATACATATGGGCTGTATCAATGATACATTAAAGTCTAAGAATTCCAAACAGATGTTTGGAAAATCAACAAAATAGAGGATCCTGAAATTTGTATCTTGTAGAGATTACCTGCCTTCATTTCGTGTTGTATCAGGCTCTACTCTACTGAATAATCCTCTTAATACCTTTTTTTTCTTCACTTTTTTAATTCACATTCAACATTAAATTTTGCTTATTTACAGTTATGTGTGTTACTCAAAATCTTCATTTTGTGTTGTATCAGGCTCTACACTAGAAAGTAATCCTCTTATCAGGTTGTTTTCACTTTTTTTAATGCATATTAAAGTATAGATTTTGCTTAGTGGGCTACTTTTGTAGATTGAGTGTTTTCAATATGATTGTATCATATTGATTTATTTTTATTATTCTAAGGTTGTAAATTAGAATATTAGAATTTTATATGAATTGTGTGTTTTACAAAATCATTCATCAACTATGTCAATAGTTTGTTTATTTGATGAATAAGTAAAGTTAGATCTCACATGTACAACTCCAGACACTATGGTCAATGCATTTATCACTTTTCTGTGGCAAACTAGTATTCATGACAATCAAGGTAAAGAGAGGAAGGCTTTGGTAGGCATATTCATAAGGATTGATTTCAATATCAGTCCAATGAGAGATCACAACCTTTGATTTTAGCTCCTTAAAGTTTTATGTAGTATACAAATTTGTTGTGGTAAAATCCAACTGTTGCGTATACCCATATCAATGTCAAAGTAGGAATAGTGCTGATTCCAAAAAATTCACTTGTAAAAGTGAATTGAGTGAAGGTAACTTTAAGAGAAAAAAAAGGAAGATTCATTTAAAAAATATCATACTTAAAAAAACACTTCTTTTTATTCCACTACATGACAAAGAAACCCTCAATTCTTTTTATTAAAAAAGTAAAAAAAAAAGGTACCTAATAATGCCTCAACATAACAACAAAAAGTTAAGAAGGTAGATTTTACTTTTTAATATAAACCTTCACTTCAACTCACTTTACAAGTGAATTACCCTCGCAGCTGATTGAAAAATAACATGGAGTCCCAGTGGCATACAAATTAAAGTGATCTCTATAATGCAAACACGTTGTACAGTACCTTATATCTTATTTTCAGCAAATGCCTAATAGTTCTATAATCTATTTGTGAAATGGATCTTTGTTTTGAGCCAGAAGGTAAGAAAAATCTCAACAAGTAACCTATGGTTTTCTAACATAACCAATAATCATTTAGGCTCTTGTGACCATGCGTGGACCCACATGCTAAGTGTCACAATTATGATCATTCGGATAAGGACATTTCACACACACAACAACAATTACCACTTGATTGAAAACCCACAACATTGATCCCTTTAAAGCCTTCAAACTTTCGAGGAACAAAGCCCATGGGTAGGACATTGTAATTGGTCTGCTTTTTTACACAACCCTAGTTGTGAATGCAACCTTTCAATCCTCCCACCACCCCACGATTGCCATGCCAATTTGATGGAAGTCCATCTAAGGATGACATATGTGGAGGAACTTAGTTTCTAATCACTCTGTATTTTAGTGATAGTGGCCTTTAGTTACTCATAAAGGAGTCTATCCATGGAGTTCAAGAGAGCATAATACCAAACTCAAACCAAATCAGCACCCACTGTAGTACCTGAGACTCAAGAGATCTGACTACAGCACCAAAAAGATGACGCAAAGTTAAGGAAAAAAGTTCATTTCATCCCTAATTATCCTTAGCAAGCCACACTACTTTTTTAAACTATGACACAGTATAGGTTGGTTACAGTTTGTGACAATTTCCAACCAGTGGTCATCATTCCACCAGAAAATGACTACCAAATTTGAGACATGATTGCAATTGTGGTTGCTCATCTGAGCAGGAAAAGGAATGCATAGTATTGCTGCAAATTTGTGATCCCTTCATGCACATTTGGTTGAGACAAGGATCCAGAATGTCAAACATGTTGGCAAAAATCTGAGATCGTAACCTTGCTTTAATTTATAATACCCAAGCAACCAACAAGTTTAACCTGCATTCTATACCAAAAATAGTTTAACCGGCATTTTTTAAAGCCATGACTAATTGCAAAGAAGCCATCTTGCTTCATTGGTTGATATAATTGGGACTGCTTTAGTCATCTTCTTCATTGTCTTGATTGTTTGCCTGGTTGATCTTTTGAGAGCGACACATCTCAGCAACCTGAAAAAGGATTTAAAACGACATTAGAGTTTGTTACTGGAGAACAATGATAAAAATTGAGCGGGTTGAATAAATGACCGGTGAATGGCAGATTTTGCTTTACCTGCTCAGATGTTGTGGCTTCATCTGGAGCCTTGTCATCTCTGACCCGAAGAAAGCGTGGAAATCGAAGAGAAATACCCTTTTCAAAGATTTAGACAAAACTATCACATAGACATTTTCAGAATAAATGATAATAACCAGAAAGAAATACTAACGGGAATGCTTTAGTGCCAAACACTTTGCACCAGATTGTGATGCTAAATTCTTTGCAGTAGATGTTATAATGCACATTGGTTATGGGATAGAAGGGGTCCACTTAAGATATCATGCTGACCAGATGATTTTTACTATTGATCGAGCACATGAAATGGACATCAGAACCAAATATATTCAAACCATTCATTTTGAAGATTCTTGATCAATAGTGTAACAATTGATATCCTTGCCTCACCAGCCAACTCCTCAATGGTGGGCCCCATTGTTCGGTTGAGATTTTACATCGTAACATGCACATGCTTCACTATAAAAATGAATGATTGTCTGCATCAATCAATAGAGATTATCCAGGAAAACCATGCCACAATTATGAAATATGCATAATAGCAGCCTGGCCTGACTAGGCCCCACCTATGATCAATCTGACCCCTCGAAAATCACTAATCATAAGCTCGTACTGACCCCACTTTGACCATCACCAACTTCTACTTGTCAATGGATTGATCATGCAAAACCTCATCTGAGGGCTAAATATTTGTCCAGCTTTGAGGCTTAACATTAAACCACAGTTGAGGATGATAAGATGGCCAGATGATCAGCATGCATAAGTGGGCCGCACAGGCTAGAACACTATTTGTACCAACAATGGCTTGACTAACTTGGATAAAAGCTCCAGAATCTTAATAACAAAAACCACTCAACCTTAATTGGGTCCACCGCACCACTTGCAGCACAATAAACAGGACTGATAGTTAAACCTGCTGGTTTCACCTCCCAAACCTGTGATGGAAAACCACTAATGTGAGCACATGGGGCACATGAATGGATGCATCTTAAACATGTTTGTATCTCATATTGTCAACAGTTCAAATAATCTCATTGTTCAGATACATAATACAAAGTTTTTGCTTGTGTATGACACTTAGAAGATGGAAGAATCAAGGTTGGAAAACACACAGGAATTAGACTAGACTTGGTCCATAGGAATTTCAATTTGGAGTAGTTCATGCAGTGATAGTCAAACATTTACAACTAGTCAGATACTTTTATATAAAAGTACATGAAAGAACACAATAACTCCGTGAAAAAAATAGTTATGGAGAGATTCCATGCTAGTAGAGTTTCTTCCTTCTAAAAAGTACATTTCACCTGTTCATTTGTTGCGCTCTAAAAAACCATAGCTTGCCCAATGCCAACTCAGCGAGTCGGTTGGGCATTTCACTGAGTTGACTCAGCATCACAAGTTGGCAACTCAAGTTAGAGCACAACTTACCAATGCCTAGTACTTATTCAGTGACTCATCTGTCTCACCATGTGTGCTTCAGCTGACTCAATGACCACGTTAGATTGTTAAAAAGAAGTTAGGTCAAGGACTTAACCCCACAACCTAGTTTGTGAAGGTGTAAGCATCTACTACTGCGACTATTTGCGGCATGCCATATCCACACTCTTAATTATACATAACAAATTGTAGAAGGAAGAGAAATTTTATCTATCTTTGACCTAGTGTTTTTTACAATATCCTAAATTAGCATAAATAAATAATTATTTAATTAAAATATAACCACCTGAAAATTCTAACCCTTCGACTAAAAAGCTTGTATTTGAGTGTGAAATCATCAAATAGATCAATGGTTCACATTTAATTTGAACAAGGTTGACAAGCTGAAAAGCTTGAATATTCCCAACTTTTGTAAATTCAAGAGTACCGCCCCTCCATGATGGTGACCATTATGTCACTAAACTATCCAGAAAAAGAGTTGAATGTACTAAAACCTGATGCAAACCGATTTAATGAATCTGCTTCGAATCCATAACACGCAAAATAACACAACCCAATAGACTGCAGTCGGCATTGTAACAATAGAAGAAGAAACAACCTGCAGCTGCATACTTTACGTGTCTACAATAAGGTTAGGGCATGCAGGCAGGCAGCTATTGAATAGGATAATGGACTTTTTTTTTTGTAGGTAAATAGGATAATGGACTGAATCACACAATTCGTTGAAAATCCTGTAATTGCCCAGGTCTTGTTGACAGGCAGTGTCGAGAAACTGATCGCATCTGCGGCATTGTGATCATGTAATAATAATGTCTAGTTTGGTTTCCATCAAGAAAGTGCAGCAGAATTATAGGCTTCACAAACAAGAATGTCCCTGAATTTGAAAGAATTCAGACTCCGTAGGACTGAATTCAGCATAATTGAAGAATTATGAAGTACACGTGCAGAGGCTGCCACAGCAATCTCTGAACAAATACCAGAATTGAATTCCTGGGCTTCAAGTCAGCAACTCATTGCTGAATTTTCTTCGAGTGCCAGTTTTGACTATATAGCAAAGGAAAACAGTAGAACTGAAAAGGAAAAAATGAACATTTTATTACTGAATGAATTCCCTTTTACATCAGTCGACCAGTATATACAATATAAACTCCTCGCTGTTAATTTCTTTGAAGTAACTCATGACCTCTACACCTAATGCAACTAATCTTCAGATTCTGAGATCTAAACACTTCTAATCATAAAAGGAAACTAAATATAGACTTACTGAATTCTGTTATAATTGAACAAAGGGTTTGGCTGGGCCTTCTGCCAATGAGTTGGGCTGCGATCACATATGCCTGGTCAAGGTCTGACATGCAGTTTGGCCCTGCGTGTGAGTGGGCTTGTGATGAAAGGACACACCCATGGTCCCCATGGGTCGACCCGCCTTTGGGCCCAGCCCACCTATCTTTATCCTATTTCTAGTTATTGTATTAGTTGTATTTTTTTAAAAGTTCATCTTTTAGTTGGATGTTTTAGTCTTGACTGTCAAGTGTGTTTAGATGGCCATGATTAGTTCTAGGTTTCTCTTTTCTTATATATATATATATATATTTATATAAATATATATATAGGGAGGTGCTCTTTTGAGAGACACTCTCACCTTACCATGAGAGATAAAGGTGAGGGCCCTCACATTTAAGTTCTTGACATTGGATATGGAAGTGAGGACCCCCACCTTATCTCTCATGGTAAAGTGATAGTGTCTCTCACAAGAGCACCTCCCATATATATATATATATATATATATATATATATATATATATGATTGTAAAGCCTTTTGGCTTCTCAGTTGATGATTAATGAAAAGTTTCGAGTGCTTCTGGGAACTCACTTGTGATGGGGAGTTTGGCGTGAGGCCAATTTTCAGGTAACTGGCCAAGTCTGCTTGACCAATTTGGATGGAGAATGATGATACTAGAAATTAAGATTTTTCCAATGAAAGTGAAATTTGAGCTCAAACACCATTTCACTATATAGATCTGCTGCTAAGTGCTAATTATATACAACAAAATCAACACACAGAAAGTAAGTTCATGGTGATTATCATGTAAAGATAACATAGACAGCATCATTACCTCACTTGGTTCAAACCAGACATCAGGATTCTCTGCACCTCCATATTGATAATATGGCTGATATTCCAATAAAATATGGATTCAGCTATCAAGATTAACAGAGAAGAAAAAAACATTGTTTACGGCAATTAGATATGCTTAAATTCAGTGGATGCCAAAATTAGAAGCGCGCTATGTTTGGTTGTGTGTGTGTTGTGGGGTGGGGGGTAGACCTTAGGTTTGGTGATCACTTGATCACGAAGGCGAGCAGAAAGTTCCTCATGCATATTTTCAGTGGTGCCTTCCAAGGAGCATGAATTTCTGTGCTTAAATATGCCTGTGAAATGATTTACTTTACATCAGAAGACTCCATCAGCCAGTTAATAGCTTAAGAAAAAAAAAAAATCCAGCACGTACCCATTTTACATATGCTTTGGTATTCTTCATTCTGTTCATCATAGCAAGCAAGAAGAAAAGCACCATAAACTCCTATCAAAAGATAAATTGGCTCCATCAGAACGACTTGGCCAGGAAGGAAGTAATGGGCAAGATTTATAGTACTTGACTCAGCATATGGTCATAAAAGCAAATAAGCACAAGGCTCCACATCTCCATAAATCAAGACCTAGATACAGTTACGTATCCAATGCAGTTAGATACATAGAATCTCACAGTATCACAATACCAAAGCTAAAGAAAAACAAATGATTCAGTAGAAATATCAACGCAGGCGACAGGCCTCTAAGGTATGGGCCCAACCTGCTGGAAAATTCTTCTTGTTTTCAATATTTCATACCAGATGGGCTTATAGCCAGGCTTTTAAGCATATAGAGAACCTGGGCCAGCCTGTTTCGCTATCTGGCTAGAAAATCAGGCTTGGATCCATCCCACGGGCCTAAAGAACTGGCCTCAGTCATGACCAGCTAACTAAATGTAAAGGAACTATCACTTCTTACAAATTGCAGAAAGTAATATCCTCTCCTGCATTGATCCATACATATGTCATGACTTCAAGAATAACAGAAAAAAAGGCAAATAGAAGTTGCTTATGGAGATTATTTTTGAAGTATGTTAAAGTATGCATAAATTAGTAGAATAAGAAGTGGTGTGGGAGTACAGCTATACAATAGTGTGGGGGCATATTCCAATATTCAGAAATCATAGGCAAGAAATAAGTTTGAACCAGTAGCTAGTCGTATCTCAACTCACCCATGGAAATAAAAGGAAAACTAAAAAGTCTTTATTTAATGCATTTAATCGTCACCTGTACGTTTCCCACAACCATGAAATGCAGCAATTGGTACCAAATCTAGCGAGTCTCCAGTGCTGCAGAGTGTAACCAATGTTAACATAAGTATTAAGACTTAAAAAACATAAGTAACCAAATCAGCAATCAGGTTGAATCGTCATCCCAAACCTGTCCATGTAATCTTTCTTCAATTTCAACCAATTAAGTGACCGCTTTGAAGGTTCGTACGTAGCATCCCTAATTAATGTCTTGATAATCAATCCTTCACAACTGCGAAACAAAAATTACTTATTGGAAGAGAAAAATGATTCCCATTCGTCAAGTACATCAATTAAATTTAAAGAAGACAGCTAACAAATGAATAGCAGGCTTTTACTCTTATACAACATGGGAGGGAGATATTGTGTACCATTGAGAATGTAACTCTAAAATATCACTACAAAAATGAATCATCATCGTCATCAAACCCTCGTCCAAACTATGATGGGGTCAGCTACATGAATTCTGTTTTTGCATTCTGATCTATCCTGAGCCAAATCCCTTGGATTGGTTGCACTTCTTTGGAGCTATCTTTACTACTTCAACCCAATGCCCTCTTAGGCCTATTACATCCTTACTAAAAAAAAAGAATGAATACACTTAAATACCAGCATTCATTATATGCAAGGATAAAAATAGTGATTGTAGTGGGCATAGCAGAAAGTGGCCAAAACGCTACGTAGCAGTTGCAGTGATGGCATAGTGGTGTGAATTTTAAAAAAAAATTTGAATCTTGTGTAACAACCAATCTAGTGCTTTTTTTTTTTTTTAGTGATTTGGAACCTTATAAGGGTAGAGACAATTCTAGGAAAGGCTATTGAGGAGAAGAAGTACGAAAAATAGTGTTTTAGATTAAAATTGCATGGCTCTACTAGGTTTTAGACTGTAGCGTCACTATTTTCAAAATAGCGTGGCAGCCTCAACCGCTACGGCTGATATTGCAACCTCTACGTCACTATTTTGAACCATGATTATATGCATCAAGACAGAATGACTGTGGAGGGCTTCAAGGGAGTAAACTTTTGCTTCATGATTCACATTAAGTTAACAAAGATAAATCAAATAAACAGTTCAAGGAAACAGTATTGTTATTTAATGCCATTGGTGTGTCAACAAGACAAAATCTGTTAATCTCAAACATATTAATCAACTCTTGAGTGTAATTATTTAGGGAAAAGAATCTTCCTCTGTTGCAGCATTTTACTTCAAATCCAAGTAAATAGGCTATTTGATGTAATCATATGAAAGGATGGTTTATGCATAATCTGAATTTTGATGATACCATCAGCAACACTTCTCCAGAGAAGCATACCGCTAACATCAATCAGTAGGCCGATCACTCCCTTAGATGTGTGTTGGATGAAAAATGAATCATGAGGATGGCTATGAGAAAACCTAACACAAATAATGGCAGATCAAAGTTTCTCAAACCAAGATGGTGGGGCTTGTACTTCACAATAAAAGCAGTAGTGCAAACATCACACAAGAATGAGATCTTGAACATATGAACCATCATGAAGACACATATATACTGTTCTCTTAAGAACATTTGAACCTATGTCTAAGATAATTATTCACCTTATTATTGTTTGTTCAATTCACATCCTAATTATCACATGTTGCATGCACAAAAATGTACCTGTCATGTTCTTTTACCCTCCCATGCACATAACAAATTGACTTTACAAATAGCAAAATGAGATTTTTTGCATTGTGGCAGTATCTAGAAGGGGTTCATCCGTTATAACCCTCTTAATAAAAAATCTTACGTCTATCGCAATGTTATCTTTGTTGAACACATTCCTCTTTTTTTTGTACTTACATTCCTTCACCATCCTTTTCTTTTTCATATTCGCCGAAGATCAGTGACTTCCGATCATCATATCAAGAAGAGACTTCATGCATCTCTGCAAAATCTCTATGCGGTGACTAATTCTAGTCTTAACTAGCAAAAGAAGAAAAGGTTTCTAAACCTTTTTCAGCAACTTTCCCCTGTCGACAGTATTCGGCAAGTCAAATGGCTTGGCTAGTTTCACGCCCACCAATCGAGATCTGATCATAGTGAGAATTCGTAGTCTTAATCGTCCAATACTTTAGGATTTATCAGCATTTTTCCACTTTTTCAATACCACCATATAGGTACTTTACCCTCTTTTTGATAGACAATTTCTTGAAGATTGGTTTCATAATTACTGTTGAATTTTCCGATCAATGGTCCGATCCATCTCAGTTCTAAATATAAGGTGCATAAATACTTAATTTCGTATCCTGGAAGATAGATTCTCTGTTTAAAGAGTTTTTATTGGAAATTCCACATTCTAAGGACAATCCAGTAGGTCGCCCAAAACCTAATTATCTAAAAAAAAAGAATTGGAGATATTTTTCTTGTCATTGATTCTCTGCATGCTTTGGGATTTTATTCCTTGATATAATGGAGAAAGGTAATACGATTCCTATCAAATTTAATGGAAGAAACTATGTGGGCTGATCCTTTCATCTCAAGCATTTTGTGGAAGGCCAAGGACTTGTCGGTTACCTGGATGGGACTTCTCCAAGGCCCATTGAAGAGAAGTCCATGACTGCTTGGAGTCAACATAATTGCAAGGCAGCCACGTGGATCTTGAACTCAATTGAGTCATCAATTGCTCTTCCATTGAAATCTTTCTCCAAAACCTCTAATATGTGGAACCACTCACGCAAGATATATCATCAGAAAAATAAAGCCAGGAAATTCTATTTAGATATAGACCTATCCAAGTATTGTCATGGGATGACAGTCCATGAGTATTTCAATGGTGTTTCCTTACATGGTGGTTGAATGAAAAGGACTCTGATCCTGATCACCGTACTTCAGAATCCCTCACTCATGTGATTAAAATACAAGAATTTCATATTAGCTAGTTCTAATGAATTTAAGGTTTAAATTTGAGTTTTTCAGAGCGGCGCTGATAAAACATAGATGTATCTAAAGATTTGGATACTGTGTTCAAGAGGTACTACGAGAAGAGATTCAGTTTCAATCTCAGCACACTCTTGGTGAGGAACCTGAAGGCCTTCATGACTTTCCAATTGTCTCCTCAACCTGAAGACATGGCCTTTATCATCAGAATGTTCAATGTTATGAATGCAAAGGCTATCGACATGTAGCCGGCAACTGTAAAAATAAGAATTATTGCAAGTACTGCAAGAGGACAGGGCATATCATTTATGAGTGTGCAAGGCAACCTCCTAGCAAGAACGATCATTCACAACAATGGAATGTCCAAAACCAAACTGCTCGTCATGCTCAAACCCATTCTATTGATCATGCATCTTCTTCCTCATCCTCAGGTGCCATGAGTCTCTCTTAATTTATCACCTATTAATGTTTACTCCTGCATGCTCTTGAAAGCGCTCATGTCTGATTCTCTCTTTCCTAGTTTTACCACAGATCCATCCCAACATTCTCATCTTTGCTACACTCATTTTGTGCAGTTTTTCCTTCTTGGTTTAGTTACCACAATAAATATAAACAATGTCAAGCAGATCAAACAATGTTTATTAAAAGAGTAAATAGAAATGCGATGCAGTCCGATTTGACTCAATCAGACTTGTGAAGGGCCGAATCAGTGAAGCAACCAATAACCAGAAAAAAATTCCAGCAACAATGTATGTGCAAAAGCCAAGAAGTAAATAAACTCAGAATTAACTATGCAAGGAACAACACAAAAAAACCCAAAAACCTGACCTGTAAAGCCATATCAATCACCATGCACCCCAAGATACAATGGAGTGGAAAAACATTGCAAAACAGTGCTTTATGAATAGTTTTCTAAAACTGTACAGCAAGGATGAAAATAGCGGTGGCGGCGAGCGTAGTGGCCCGCCGCCAAACCGCTAAAGCGGGCGCTACGTAGCGGCATAGCGGTGCGATTTGAAAAAATCGTCCAAAAATTTGAAATTTTTTCAGAAAATCCAGAAAATTGTAAAATGAAAGAAAATGTATTTCTTTTGCAAAAGTAAGTAAGAAAAGGGGGAGTAGCGGTGCACTCAATATATGAGGTCCTGTATCGCTGTATAAATAGAAAATAATAGTAATGATTAGTTTTTTCACATGAATTCATATTTCTTAGTAATGCTAACTTAGAAAGTAATGAAAAGCTCATAAATATTTTTCTATTAAAAATTAAATTTGAGTAGAGCCTATTTCCTATTAAGATGAAAATGGCTCATTTTCTATTAAGGTGTACTTTAGTCAAGGCCTTATTTTAGTATTTTCTATTAGATTGAAAATTGGCTAAAACCTATTTTCAATTAATGTGAAACTTAGCTAGAGCCCATTTCTAGTTAGTGTCAAAGTTTGCTATGGCCCTATTTTCAATTAGAGTGAAATTTTATTGGGTTGTATTTCTAATTAAAGAGAAACTTGGCTAAGGCTCTAATTTCAATTAAGTTGTATTTGGTTAAGACATGCCCTTTTTATTTAATACTTGGGCATCAATGTGGAGCCATCAATAGTTAAGAAGACAACAACTTTTTGAGGGGCCATTTATATTTTATTTAAATCTTTTATAAGGTGGGCCACTGTGGGCCCATAAATTACCTCAACTAAATCAGATGGAAGGGCCCATACGCAGCCCACTTACCAATGCCGAGTGCCCTATTTTGTGTGAAATGAAGGATTGAGAGACATTGGGAGAAGGGGGAAAAGAAAAGAAAAGAAAAGAAAAGAAAAGAAGGGAAAGGAAAGGAAGAAGCAGAAGAATAAGGAAGAGGAGGAGCTCCTGCTGCCGTTGTTGCTGCCACCTCTGCCACCTGCTGCTGGTGTTGCTGCTGCCGCCGCCGCCGCCGCGTGCTGCCTCCACCACCGCCTCCTGCTGCCGCCTCCTACTAGTATGTAGTCTAAACTGCTCTCTTTCTCTTCCTCCCTTTTTTTTTATTTTTCCCCCTCTCTTCCTGATTTTCCTCTTCTTCTTCTTTTTTTTCCTTTCTTTTCCTTTCTTCTTCCTTTACTATTCACTGCAGCGGCGCCACAGTAATGTGGCGGCCTGTATCGGCCGCTACACATCCGTAGCCGCCGATACGGGCCGCTACGGGTGCGATACCCGATTTTTCCCAGATAGTGGCCGCCACGGCTGATATATCGTAGCGTAGCGGCCGATATTTTCATCCTTGTTTTACAGTAGCATGCTACAGTAACGACCATTGTAGTGCTTAAATAGCACTCAAAACCAAGGTTTAAAAAATCGGACTCAGGACCTGACTCGGATGAGTCCGAGTCGACTCACCGAGTCACATGGCCGAGTCACATGATTCAAGTCTAAGTCTCATACGGCCCAACTCGGTATGTGCCAAGTCCAAGTCCGGTGTTTTAAACCAGTCAAAACACCCCCAAAACCCTAAGAATCCTACCCGATTTGACTCCTAATAAGATTAGAAGTTTTCTAATACAGTTTCTAAAGAAAAACAACTCAGATCTGTAAATAAAATTAGAGGGAATTTTCTGATTTTCCTAAATCTGGACGTTCTTGACAACTTTTGCAAGATAGGCTGTGGGCCCCACACGGCCCACCTTTTGACCACAAGACCTGCATGATCTGAAAGTGGCCTCATGGGCGACCCTTGTGGTACAATTGTTGTTTAAGTTGGGTCAGTTTTGACCCAACAAACATGTGGCCCAAAACTGCAGCACGTGACTGCAAGTTCCTGTTATGAGCTTTTTGGAAAATTTGCAAAACAGCCCCTGATTTCACTGTTTTATTTAAACAGTCCATGTAAACTGATTTTCTCCATCATTTGGGACTGTTTGGAGCCCAATTCTTCACCAATTCTTATTGGGACGCTTGCACCACTTTTGCCATATAGGATTCAGCTAGTGCAATAATATCATCGTCAGGTTCTACATCAAAATGTAACTATTTTTGCAGTATATGCCGATGATATTGTTGTGACTGGTAATGATGGAGAAGAAATAAGTCATCTAAAGGAGTATATAGGGAAAGGAGTTTGAGATAAAAGACCTAGGGGACTTAAAATACTTCTTGGGAATTGAAGTAGCTAGATCAAAGAGAGGAATAGTTACCTTAGATTTGTTAAAGGAGAAAAGGAAACTTGGTGCAGAACGAGTAGAGGCAAGTGTAGAACAGAGTCATGGATTTGATTGTGATAGTGGTGATATGTTGAATGATCCAATTGTGGTGATTTGTTGAATGATCCCCAAAAGCTGGTCGGGAAATGTATTTGCCTAACTACTATATGGCCAGAGATCTCTTATGTAGTTAGTGTGGCGAGCGAGTTCATGCATGCACTAAGAACAGGTTACTTGAATGCAATCTACTGTATTGTAAAATATTAGAGAGTTCACCAGGGGAAGGAATTCTCTATACATGTAAATATAGAAGCATATATAGATGCAAATTGGCAAGAGCAAATCAAATAAAAGGTTGATTCCAAAATATCACACATTGATTATAAGAATTCTAGTATCTTGGAACAGTAAAAGGCAGCAGGTAGCTTCTGGGTCAACTTTCAAAGTAGAGCATCAAGCCATGGTGCAAGGTAATTACTGGTTGTTTCGGTAAAGTTCCATTCAAAGGAGATGGATTTCTTTAATGAGTAATCCAATGGTCCTACAATCTGCAATACTACAACTCTTCAGATGGCATCCAGTTTACCATGAGGGAATCAAACACATTGAAGTTGACCGTTGCTTTGCACGTGAGTAAGTAGTTGTGGTACAACTTGAACCCGCTACTTCATGAGATTAATTCGTAAATTTTCTGACAGAGGGCATCACAAAGAACCAATTATTACTTAAGGAGTGTTAGAAATTGTAATACCCGGGCCCAGTATAAGAGCTAGATTATTTTATGATATTTAATATTTAATTTTTCTTGAATTTTCTTAGCATTATTGGGACCCATAGTTTGATGAAGGAATTTGAGTTGGACTTGTGTTGGTTATACCATAGACTCCTAGTAACGTTAGGAATAGGATTGGCATGTGAGAAGGAAATAATAAAATTAGAAAGAGGACTTGGGGAAGGATTCTAACTTAGCTTCTATATATTCCGATCAACCCAAAGCCTAGTTTAGTATTAGCCTTGAAGAAATTAGGAGGAAGAACCAGTTATAGTCAGCCATATCAGGTGAGTAGAGATTCTAATCTAATTGTATGGCTCTGGATTTCTAACTCTGCTCTTCTGTATTTTCTTTTATTTTATGATGGGTAGGATTTCCTCATATATATATATATATATATAAGTTATGATGTTGTGCGTATATGAGTCATGTTGTAAAAATTGATGTGGTTCAATGGCTCTGCACTGTTTGATGATTTCAGCATGACATGATGCATTAAAACATTGATAAGTAAAACTGCATCTGGCGAATTACATGTCCCAGAGTCTTGTATGTGATACTGTCAACAAACCCAGGCCTTGATTGATGTTAAAGAATAATAAGATCTCTTAGATATACATGATAATTGGATTCTTATAACTAATATTGTCCCTAGATAGTAGTTCATGCAGAAAGAATTGGATTCCATGAAGATTCAAAGTAGATTCTGAAATTCTGCACTTTCTTCCCTACACAAACAGTTTTTGTCGACCGGGGTTGTGGGACCCCATGGCCCACCTGATGATGAATCTGGTCCATGGATCCGAGAGCGGACCCATGGGCGACCATAGTAGTTATGAACCTATGAGAGATGGTCCTCCTGTGGGCCACCATCCACATGATTTTAACAGCCAGAGGAGTGATTTTGGTGGAAACAGGGCAGGTGGTCGACACCTGTTGTGGGACCCATCTGGCCACTGTATGAAAGATCGGATCCAGTCATCTGTTAGGAGAACCAAGGGCGACCTTAGTGGTGGAGGACCCATGTGGAGTGGGCCCCACATGGCCCATCATCCAGATGACTCAAGGTTAGGAAGCGTGAGACCCTTTTTCTGCAACTGTCGATGTATGGACGACATCTAATAACTTGCCTTTCTTGTTTAGAACTAAGACCAATATGTTTTTATAATTACATACAAGTCTTTTCTTTTATCTCCCTGAGTCTACAAGTGTTTTGGAATTACAACTAAATCCCTGATGATCATAATAATTAGGATTGGACCTCTTTTTGACTACCTACTAAAGTTTTAGAATTCTGGAAAATTCGAGTAAGGGCCTGATATTTATTATTTGTCATAACTGGGCCTGTTTTGATTAATTTGAGACCATTCCTTGGATTTCGACTTTATGAAATTACAATTAAGGGCTGATCAATTATGATTATTATATTTATTGTTGCAGTTGTTTTCTTCATTTCATTACTTGAGTAAATATGTTTTGAAACATATTGTGGATTATGTTACCGTTGTGTGCCATTGTTATTTGGGGATCTCATATGGTAGATTGTTTGGTTTATATATATATATATATATATATATATATATATATATTTATCTTGTGGTTGAGTTGGTACTTGAATAATTCCCTCAAAACTGTAAAGGGTGAGTTATGTAATTGACCTCTCTCATCTTATACACCAATTTTGATTCGGACCGAGGCAGATTGAATCCACATGATTTCAGAAAGGGTTGATTATGGAATTTGCCCATTAGGACATACTAAATATCATATTTTTGATGAGATATATGTATTTACTATTTGATTGGAAAATTGAGATACGGTGACTTTGTTTGTTCGGAGGCACTTTTTGGACACCCCTAGACCACGAACATGTATGACCGATTTTGGAAGGATTGTTGATGTTGGACTGAGTGTCCGGGCCGTTATAGCGGCTGGTCCTTAGTGGACATGTCTGATGAGACAGGGTCATGGTGATTGGTATACACGTATACGATGGACCTTTGTGGTCAGATTTATTCTGGACCTTAGAGGGTCGATGGTTATGGACCTTTGTGGTCGGATTTATTTTGGACCTGGTGGGCAGTTTTATGTTGGACCTTGGTGGTCGGTTTTATTTGGGCTAGTGTTATTAGGTGGCTAGGAGGTTGTCGTTTGTTTGACCCGATTTCAACGTTGGTTTGAATGAGACTTTGGATGTTATTTAAATTTGTTGTGTAATCTTATCTAAGTATATGTTTAAATGCACAAATAGATTAGAATATCTATTCACTCAGTTGTACTGATATTTTGTGGATTTGCCCCAATCCAGGTAACCAGAACTTAGCGACTCGGGAAAACTGTGATGACTGGGAGATAGACTTTGGGATGCGTACTTGAGCGTCGAAGCGACATAGATGAAGAATATTTAGATTTAATAGATTGTTCAGATTATTTCATTTTATAAACATTGCAATTATTTTTATTGGACAATGTTATATTTGTTTATAAGATTTGAATTTTTAATACAAGTTGGTTTAAACTGATAAATGCCTAAATCTTTATGTGATCTTTGATTTAACCTATGTGTGTGATGCTTATGAGTCTCGGCACGGAATTCGAAGGGCCCCGGATTCCGGGTCGTGACAGAAATCATTGAGAGGCTATTTTGTAATTTTCTATTAAATACAATAAATATAGAGTTTTCCTGTAAATATGGAAAACATATATATAAATTCGGATATGATAGAAAGTTGGTGGACATGTGCATTTCAGGGGGGTCGTGTGTTTGGTCCATTTGGATGGACCAAGGGTTATATACACACACACACACACACATATATATATATATATATATATATAACGAAAGTTCAAGAAATGAGATGCTGGTCACAGAACATGATGCAGGCATGCAGTGCAAACTGCTGAAAGAGAGTTGGGTAATGGACCATATCTAGCCCAAGGCACATAGGCTAGGCCATGGCCCATCGACCCAAAGTTCTGGCCCATGGCTGTCATAACAAGCCAAGTTCATTTGTGTGTGCAAATCAAACAGGATCAATAAAGAAATAGATCAATGTGTTCTTTAATATCTTTCTATGATTATTAACTAGCTTCTTTTATTTGGTTTCTTATTTTATTAGAGTCTAGATTCAATTAATGTTTTGTTTTAAGGAAAGGAAATCCATGTACAGTATAAAGACACTATCTTCTTTGGGATTCAGAGGCCTATTTAAAGACCAATATTGTATTAAGAAAGTGATGCAGATCGATATGAAGATCAAGTAATTGAGTAGGCATTAGCATTCATGGAGGCATATGATATGATCGCGCATGAAGTCCTAACCCATGTGTGAAGGGTTCCATTAATTCTAGGAGTTAAACAGTCCCAAAATTGTTGAGTTTTACCGTTATCTGGGGCTGGCATAATGAATTAGAATAGTGACCCGTCGGAAATATATAAGCAGAAACAATTAGAAATGGGGCTGTTGTGCGGGATATTTGGGCCGAGCTTACTAGGCCTATTTTGAACCCAAACCCACCTGGGTCCATAATCCCTAGGGTCGCCTAGGGGTCTAGTTTCAGTTGGTATGGTCCACCACCAGACCAGATGGCCCATGTGGGCCCCGTGGTCAGATTTGTCCCGAAAGGTTGGGACAGCCCCGTCTATGGGAAACTCCTGATTTCTTGGATTATTCTCTCAATTATTTGCTAATACTTGCCAATTAGGGTCTTTTAATAAGGTTATGATTGTAAATAGGTTTCACTAGAATTCATGCAGATTTCGTGCAAAGGCAGCCACAGTCAACAGTCAGGAGTTTCTTTAATTTCATTTTTTTTCTTTGTTTAATTTATTAATTTTAAGTGTTATTAGCCTTCTTTTGTAAGTATGAATGTAATATGACTTTTAGAGATCTTCAATTTGGTTCTATGATGGTTTTTCAAGCTCATATAAGGCATAAGGGAGTTGACAGTGTAGGGAAGAAGATATAGCAAAATGATCGATGGTTTCAGTTGGACCAAATAGTGAATAAAAACCCCTTTGTTGTGTTATTCCTCTACTGTGGTTCTTCTCCATTGATTTTCGTTATATAGCTGATGGTGCTTCATTGAGTTCTACTCTACTTGTGAGGATCACCCTAACCTCTTGGTATATTCAAACCAAAAGGGCACTGCAGTCTGCAGTCACTGTATCTTGCCATTAGAGTGGTAATCGACAGATTGAAAACTGTCTCTGGGTTCTGTTAGTACCAGCAGGGACTGCATCAGATGGTATCAAAGCCACCGCTTTTGCCATTTGTTGACACCAGCGCCTTCCGCAGATGTTCGGATGAACTTGAAACACAGAGGGAGAGGCAGAGGCTGTGCCGCCACTGGGGGATTTTGACACGCATTGACACCATATTTGGGATGATGGAGGAGCAACTACGTGTGATCACCCAACAACTCGCAGATCTCAGGGCAAGGAGGGCTCGGATGGGAGTGATGTCAATCCTTTCCATTAGCAAGTTGAGTCTATAGTCAAAAGTGGCAGTAGCACCAATTTGGTAGCTCAATGCCTAAAAGGACCTCTGACTACATGAGTTAATAGCACAACCCTACCGTCATGGGTAGCAGATGACCCTGAGGTAATCATCCGTGAGCAATGCTTGGCTGAATTTATTGTTGATGAACATCACCCTTATTATATTTGGTGTTATGTGATGCCTATCATGAGCGTCTATCAGGTCCTTCTGGGGAGACCATGGCAGTCCGATCAAGGGGTGATATACAATGGATGGGAGAACTCTAACAACATCCAGGGGAACAATCTGACTGTAACTTATATTGCCATATGTGAGGGACCGCCATAATCGGACAAAATCAAGAGTTTATTGATGGGTTGGGGCTATTGACAGTACAGATGTGTTGGAACTCGAAAGTGAGGAAGTCATGGATTCGACAAATTCCAATATATCAAAATTGGAATACATCATTCCTTTCAATGAGGGGATCAAGGACAAGTGGAGGAGCAGGTCCAATAGTAGATTCCAAGTGATCATAGCAGAGCATCACGCAAAGGCTACCAAGTTGCGGCGGCCCATAATCCAGATCCAGAAGCAAGAAGATCCAATATTAGCGTGTGTTGTATAATATAATAAACTCAAACTTGACTGGGCAATGTTCTCCTATGAGCTGGACTGCATACTACAAGTAGACTGCATACTGCTTATATGCAGTCCAACTCATGGGGTCAACCTGGATACCTTCTTATTGTTGGGATGGTGTATATGGAAAGGCCTCCTGATGGATAAGGGTCAACAAAAAAATACCAGTCAAAACACCCTAGCCCTTAATTTAATAGCATTAATATTTAGTGGTCTTTTAACCATAAATTTCTTTGAGATTCAACCCAACCATGAATAAAGGTCTTATGAGAGTGAAATTGGGCCTAGTTCCCAACCATGGAGGGATGAGACTGAGAATGTGAAAGGGGCGTGCATTGATCAAAGGTGGGCCCAAGTGGACCCCACAGAGTTGGACTGCATTTGTTGTAGCTCATAGGAGAATATTTCTCAAAATTGACTTGCTTTATAAAACATGTCACTTAAGCCTGTCCAATTAAAATATCAAATGCGTAAGATAATACCTATTGTTGACAGCCGTCTCAAGAAATTCATGTAGTTCCCCAAGGTCATTCGATGTTATCCCTTTTGCAAATTGAAAAGTCCCTGGTAACTCCTCAAAAGAGTTATAAAGATGCTGCAAAAGGCCACAAATGCACACAATCATTTTTTCCCCCATTTCTCTATATATGCACAGAAGATTAAGCCAAATGAGAGAATCATACTACAAATATTAGAATGGAATTGTCAAATGAACGACCAATATATACTGAAATAATCAACAACGCCAATGATCAATAAAAAATTAGGGAACATCAAATAATGGAAACAGCTTCTCTTAAACTCTATTTCTAGAAACCAATATACACCCAATAAAACAACAGACATAATTCCCTGAATCAACGTACTATAAGAATGAAAAGATAATGACTACACAACAGAAGAATAGAATAATAGAAAAGATAAATTTCCAATGCCTCCCTCATCCTCCTAAGACACCCACCCACACATACCCCTCACAATTTCACAATTCAGTCCACTTATCAAGAGCTTGGCTAATTGGAAGTTATGGAGACCATGACAATATAAACAATGAGATTTCTACAAATTGACATTACCACAAATTTTGGTACAATGGTAGAGATAAAAAGAATTCTGACAAACCAGAAATCCTGGAAATTACTGGGAAACAGAGAAATAGGAGACACGAGGAAATTGATATGAGAAAGAGAAAGGGATTGCTGGTCGTACAACATTGGGTTGGGTCAAAAAATAATATTTCCAGTATTTGAAAAACCTATAATTTCCGTTATTTACAGACAAGTTGCTAAAATATTAAAAAAATTGCATAAAAACCCTGAAGCTTATGTCTAACATTATGAACTGATTTCTAACAAGTATAGTTGAGTTTTCTTGAATATTTAACAAGGTAGGCATGAAATTGAGATAAAATCAAGAGTGTTTGTTGGATGAGTGCTTCATCCTAAATTAGTCGTCGCTCTAGCGAATTGTAAAGGGTATTAATCACGTTAAAGGGGCTGATTTCATCATAGAAGCAACTGTTAGGATGCCCATCAATCACTAGGTAACATGTCAAACATGTTGGACCCATGCCCACAAGAAATTCAAGATATTATAGAATTAGCAAAGCTGACTATTAAAGAAGCCACAAGGACAAAGATCAGATGTGACAGTGGACTAATGAATATATATGAAAGCTTGAAGAATACGTGAGACAAGTACACATAAAAAAATACTAATACTAGTCAGAAAAAAGGAATATGGACACATGCAAGGGGACAGATGTATATGAATTATGAACCAAAAAACCTTTCTAAGTAATTTTGCAAACATTAAATATTCTGAAAGAAGCTTGGGTATCAGATATACCAAAAATTTTCTAATACTAGTTTATTCAACAAAAAAAGAGAGTATCATAGATTCTTACCTCTCGCCGAACTTTGAGTTGCTCCTGAAGTAGTGTTTGACCATTGATATATAAAATATCAAATGCAAAGATGCAGACCTGAACCTTTATGTCACTTAGAATCACACCTTTGCGAGCACGTGTGCTGAGCATCTACAGCAAACAATGTAACTGTATCTTCAGCAACATAACAACGTAAAGAAAAACAAGTATGAAAAGAAAAATGCACAGCTTGAGTAGTTCCAAGTTCGAACTAAGTGATTTTCTAAGAAAATAATGAGAAATGAAAGGAACAACAATGAAAAGCCAACTTCCAGTACTTAGTTACTTTGAAGAAACATCCAAGAACAACTAGAAGAAACATGCATATATATGGTGATTTCCACCTGCACATTGCACACATCCATCTTCCCTCTACAACCCCATGTGGAGTCTATCTAGATGGAGGGGGTGGATCGGCAGTGAAGCTATTCAGGTGAATGGCTTGGGCAACAAATCTGCCCCATTTGATGATGACAAACAGTTTTATGTATAATCTAGGGTTTAGATGTGCAGAACGACTGAAATAAGGAAGACGAGAGAAGGAACAAAGAGCTTTGATGGACATGTCTAAGATAACTAACCAAGTGGCTGTCAATAGCTTCTTAAGAATCAACTAAATATAGAGATGAGTTCAATTGCTAGAATCAGGTGCCCATGTAAGTACAATGTCAAGGTGCAATGCACATCTTTCCCAGACATTTCCTTTCCATGATCGAGCCATAATTTACCCACTGTTCACAGTTATTTCTAACCTAAATGAAGATGGTAAGTCTAAAAACAAATTGACTTGCGTTTGATTGTGTTTAACTTTCTTCCATTTCCAGATGACTTTTGGACAGATGGTTTTTTTTCTTTTTTCCTTGACTATATAAAGTGAAAGCCATGGCTGATAGATCTATTTGGAATGAGGAGCAACTCTGGGTATGCTGCTTAGAAACAAAAACGAACACAATCAAATTGTCACTACTGTGAGCAGCAAGGACAGAAGATGCTAACCCTCTCAATGAAGGGAGATTCATACAGTTGAAATACATTATCGGGTAAGAGGTCTAGATTTGGGGTGTTCAGAGTCCATGTTCAGTGGTATTAGACCTATTAGACAGAAGAATATTCTTATGCTTGCAAAGGTAGAGAGGCCAATAATTAGCAAACTCACCAGCTGAAGAGAACGAGAGGGAATGCAGATCATGTCCAAAGTGATGTAATGAGCTATCCTGAGCCATGATGCTAAGAATATACCTTGTATATGGCAGGGACACAGATTTTACAAATAAAAAGTTTAGTATCAGATATGATAGATTTTACAAATAAAAAGTTTTAGTATCAGATATGATAGATTTTACAAATAAAAAGTTAAGTATCATATATGATAAGACAAGACACTTTGCCTATTTTGAAGTACATGACATGAGCATAATAGATCCTAAGACAAATCCTTGGGGATAGGTTCACTTCTTCAGATCTATCCGTACTACTTCCACCCATGTCCTCCTTGGTCTATCTCTTTTCCTTGCTGGGTCATTAACCTTCATAGAAAAACTTTCCTCAATGGTGTTGTTGCTGGCTTGCGCTATACATGTCTAAACCATCTCAAACGGGTCTCTCTTAATTTATCACCTACTGATGCTATGGTGAAATGCTGCCAAAAGCGCTCATTTCTTATTTTATTTTACCACATCCAGCTCAACATTCTCTTTTCTGCTACAGTGCTACACCCATTTTATGCATGTGCTAACATTTTGTTCCATAGGTCATAACCAATCTGATCGTTCTCTTGAAATTTGTTTCCATCAATCTTGTTGATATGCATCGAGCCGTCAATCATAAAGCACTCCATTAGTAAGTCTCCGCTTCGACCATCCCGCTCTTATCCCATGCTCGACATCTTCCTCAATCTCACCATCCTTACTAATCATCGAGCCAAGGTATCAAAATGAATCTCTTTGTGGTATCTCTTAAAATGAAATTCCCAGATGTGTTTCAACTCTATGCACATCCCTACTTAAGTTAAAATTCATATATTTGGTCTTTGTATGACTTAGTTTAAAACCCTTGGATTCTAAAACCCTCCCACCATCTCTTAAGTTTCACATTCACACCATCTCTTCATTCATCTACCAACACCATATCATTTGCAAAACAACATGCATCAAAGCAACTCCTCTTGAATATGAGCAATTAACTTGTCCATAATCAGTTCGCAAAGAAAAGGACTTAAAGTTGACTGTTGATACAAACCTAGGTCATTGGAAACTCACCTGTCTCTCCATAGGAAGTTCTCACACTCATTGTGACTCCCTCATACGCTTTCTCTAGATCAAGCAAGACCATATGAAGATTATTTTTATCCTCTCAATATTTTTCATTTAATTGCCATCTCACATGGATGTCACAAGAAGAAGAAAGAAATTTTGGATGAAATTGTCCTCCCTTAGGGATTGACTGAGTATTCATTATGTAGGGGCTGGAAGCCTACATAGGATACAAATACAATCATGCCCATAATTAGCAAAGAGAAATATTACAACAAATTAGATCCACAACCCTAGTTAATCTACCAATAATGGGAAAGATCTAATATACAAATAAATCTCCATATAAAGTAATGTACACGTGGCTGCTTGACCAAGTTTCACATGTGAGTATATTTCACTAGTGGGCTTGGACCTGGAAAATTGGGCCTCTATTGACAAGTAATTTGAATTTGTGTATCTCCTTTGTTCTTGTAGGTAGGTACTACAACACTATTCCATTCATCCAACTTTTTCTTTGTCCTTAATATCTTATTGCAGTCTAGTTAACCAAACCCATACAATTTCTCATAAGCATTTCTAGCCTCTATCGGAATGTCTTCTACCCACGTAACCTTTAGGGCCCGTTTGGCACTTTACTAATACAATCAAAGTCAAGTAAAGTCTCCATTTTCCAGACAAGATGTCACATCAAATGCACTTTATTCAAAACTCCCCCCATCTTTTTCATACAAAAAGTCAAAAAGCAACTACCTTTATCCACTAAAATACAAAAAAAAAAAAAAAAAAAAAAAAAAAAAAAACACTCCACTTTTTCATACAAAAAGTCAAAAAGATTCCGTAACAAACAACTAAAAACAAAATACCATCATAACCCACTTATATTTTATTCTTTCTTCAAAATCAACTTTACTTGACTTGACTATATTAGTAGAGTTACCAAACTGGCCCATGTCTTCTTGCCAGTCTTTCTTCACTTCTGCTGCCCTATTCTATGATAAAAGGTTTGTCCAACTAATGAAGCATCCTCTCTCAATTCTAAGCCTCTTATAAAATCCTCATCTAAAAATGTTAAAATATTCTATCCACCTGTCATTAATATCATTGTCCTTCACTAAAACCTTCTGGCCATTGCTCTTTATACATCTAACATGATCTAATTCCCTACTTTCCCTATCCCTCATTTTTACAAGCCGGAAAGTAAATATCCTCCCCCAACCTTGTTCCCAAATTATATAGGTCATCATATGCTTTAAACTTTACATCACTTATTGCTTTCCTAATTCTTTCTTTGCCTTCATATATTACATAATTTACATATTCCTAGTCACTAGCAATCTCTTTTCTGAACCTCTACACTACACCAAATTTCTTTATCAAAATGTCTTTTCTCTATTGACTTTCCAACCACCTCTTTTGCAACCGTTTTAATTATTAAAGGTCACAATGACTTAATCAAAAGTACTAGGAGATTGTGGGTTAATTTGTACTACGAAAAAAATATAGAAATGAATTTGATGCAGGATAGTGCAAGGCTAAGCTAAATGGTCATATGGTATCAGAGACTGAGCATCCTAATGGTTTAGATTTCAAATTTCAGCAAATTCAGAAGACTACACACCATTGAAGCCCGAACTTTCATTCGACTCAGCATCATCTTCATCGAGAGTCCAAGCCCCTGTTCAAACGAGAGAGAAGGTGGTCTTTTTTGTCTTCCTACAACTCCAAGTCAACGAGAACTAATTTGTCAAGACTTATAGCTCGTCAAGAACAGTAAGTCGACAAAAAAGAGGTGCTCGACTTTGACATTCTTTTAAGGGATTTGTTCCTTTAAAGCTTACTTGAAAACCAGAAACCCCAAACCCTCTTATCGAAGTTGCCAGAGCCTCTTATCCTGCTCTCATCAAAGCCAAAGAACCTCTTGGCTCTTTCTGAAGTCGTTGAAGCCTCCCTTGTAGAAGACTAAAAGCCACAAGAGCCTTGTCTTTTATATAAAGTCCTTTTTTAAGTCAAAGAACTAGGATGGGTCAAAGAACTTAGTAAGAATCATATTTTTTAAATTAAAAATAGAGTTTTCAAGGCTCGACTCCTGTTGTGTCAAGTTGTAACAAATTGTCTTCTTTGTAACATAGAACCCTTCATTAGTCATATACCTGTGATAGTGATCAATATTTGTAGCTCCATAAGGTCTAAGATAGAATCCATCCAAGGGGAGAGAAAACTAGATAATTCATAATATTTTAGTACTTCATCAACGATTGAATATGATTGAAAGCACTTTTTTCATCATCCAATATTGACGTGGAGGTTGAGATAGGATGATTATCTACTCCATACAACAATTTTGATGCACCAATGTTGTTTAAGGTCTCCCTTAGTTCTACCTAGGTATTTGATTCAAAAGCTCCTAATCACATGCAAGTATAAGGTCAGAATTTGTAGCATACAAACATTATGCTCACGGAAGTATCCTTGTAGATGGGAATCAATTTCAGGTCAGGAGTGAAGGATCAGTTAATATTTCATCAAATTTGTCATTACCGCCCGCGTTACACTTACCACAACTAGCATATAATTTGGTTTCAATCAGCTCATTAACCAGATCTCATAATTGCAGCATTACGTTTTACCCACGATATTGCAGATTTCAAAACTTGAGGATAGGGCAGAAAATTAGAGGAGCCAACGAGAGTAATGGTCTCTATTATATTGATCTAGAGTTGCAACCTAAGTCAGCTTTTCAGTCATCAATCAGTGTGGAAGAGGCATGGTTCAAAATCATAGTCGTGGTCGCCATCACAGTTGACCCTGAAAACTGTTATGACGCAACATTGTGTCATGGTTTGCAGTTATCATGATCCAACATAGCGACTTTCTTACCCCAAAGAAATCCGAAAAAATATCCAAAAAATCTAAAATATTATAAAATATCAGAAAACAATATTTTTTTTCCATTAGTAAACACTTTAAAACAAAATATCAGTCTCCCTAAATCATAACAACCTGTATCACTATCTACTATTAGTCCCCCTAAATCTGTTCTGAATTAAATAAATATACAAGTATATCCTAAAATAGGTTGAAATATCACAAATTTTACAATACGCACTGCAACCATGATTTTTGAGTGCCATCCTTAAGATGTTTGAGATGGAATGGGTCATGCCAAGATCTGTTGACGATTTTTTCCTTCATTGGTGGTGGGGGTGTAAGTATGGTCGTGGAAAGATTTTATGGAAATTAGTTTTGTATGCTACCTTTTAGAAGATTTGGTTGGAGAGGAATAATAGAGTGTTCAGAAATGTTAATAAACCAGTTGAGAAAGTTATTGAGTCTATTCTTTCGACAGTATCAGTATGGGTGTGTAGGAGTTTGTAGGGATTCCCTTAGAAGATCTTAATAGATCTTGGGGAGTTTTTTTAAAGGGGGGTTGGCAGCCAAAAGTTTCTCATAGAGTTCATTGGTTGTGTCCTCCTTCTGGATTTCTTAAATTGAATTTTGATGGCAGCTATATACTTCTAATGCAAACATCTAAAACTACTATTCTATGTTTTTTGGTCAAACTCTCTCAAAGAATAACCTTACAATCCTTACAAACTAATCAGCTATGTTTCCTAAGTAGGAAAGTCCATCTGGCTATTTTTAATTCTACTGTTATGGGTAACTAAATGCTTCACTCCCCTTAAAGAGTAGGTGTTTGCTATTAGAAGGTCAAATGCCAGTGCAAATCCCAAGATGGTGTCTCATAACTCATTCCTTATACCAAACAAAATCCTTGTCCTCCACGCACTCTCTCATATCCTCTGCTATCCCTTCCTATTGTAGAAGATAAAGGGCCCTGTAAAACAAGGCTTAGGCCCAGCCCATCAAGGCCATATACAGCCTGTATATAGTTCCACGTGTGGGATCTAGTTTATGCTAATTTGTCTCATATTACTTCCATGTATAGACTAGGAGATATTGTTTACTATTCTGATTGTATTATTAGCATGTTTAGAGCCCTTGATTAGGGTATAATGAGATTATAAATTAACAGATGATCCTCCCATTGAGGTATCAGTTTCTCTCCAACTTTCGTCTCCTTCTTCCTTCTCTCATTGCATATTATTTCATGGTATCAGAGCATAGGTTGTGATCAATCCATCTTCTGTCAAACTCTTCTTATTGGCTGCTGTCATTACTGATAATAGTGTCTGACGTGCCTTTGATCAAACTGTGGCCCACCACTGATCAACTTCCTATCACCAAGCACCCTCCACAGTTGTGTTCGCCAGGTCTTCAGGGTTATTGTAAGGATTTTTCTGGAATTTTTCATCACCATCTGAGGTAGGTTTTATCATCTTCTTCCTCAGTCGTTTTTGACACATTATTGTCAGAAAGTTTTCATCTCCACCGTCCAGATTTGTGGATCCTTATCCGATACTCATCAGATTTGGACTAGAGGAAGTACATTTGAACTCCTTCAAGAGTTTCAAACTTGATCTGAGATTAGATGACCCTGTGGGGCCCACGCACAGATCCTGCACCAAAAATCATGGTCGCCTGGCTCTGTCTGGGATAAATTTCTGCACTATTTTTGTTTTCTGTTGCTGGATTCCTCATCAGATCAAGACAGTGCAATCTTCCTGCTGTATTAGCAGATTTATAGCAGATCAATATCAGCTCTACCTTCTGTTTTGTTGATCTGAGGGCTGGTCTCTTTTTGCACTACTGTTTTGCACTCTTTTGTGTACCGTTGGATGCCTCTGTTACTTCTCTGATCTCTTCTACTATTGCTGCTGTATGCTGTTGATGCTGCTTATGACTGATTAAATACTGTTCAGTGCTGGTTACTGCTCTGATTCTGCTGTATTAAGCCTTTTTATAGCAAATCAGAACACCTTTTTGGTTGGTTTGGGTGGTGCTCTCTTTCTTTTTCTGCTGTTTTGCTTTGTTATCTACTACATTCTTACAAATGGAAAAGTACGATGTCATCCCAATTAAGTTCAACGGACAGAATTATATGTCCTGGTCCTTCCACTTGAGGAACTTTGTTGAAGGACAAGGTCTTTTTGGTTATCTTGATGGATCAATAACCAAACCTCAGATTACAAGCACTTCCAACTCAAAAGGCCTAGCCACCTGGTCCAAAGAAAATGCGAAAGTCATCACTTGGATCCTTAACTCTATTGATCCCTCTCTTGCTGTGGCCCTTCAAGCCTACACCACCGCAGCTAATATGTGGGCTCATCTGAAGAAAGTCTACCATCAAACAAATAAAGCCCGGAAATTTCATCTGGATAGTGAAATTGCCAGATACAGTCAAGGGGATAAAACTGTGCAGGAATATTTTAATGGTTTCCTCACCTTGTGGACTGAAAGGGATTCCATGCTGATCCAAACGGTCTCTTCTGGATTTCTATCTGAGGCTCTCCAGTTACAAGAAGAAACTCATATCAGCCAGTTTCTTATGAATCTCCGACCTGAATTTGAATCTGTTCGGTCTGCACTTATGAATAGGGAGAATACTGCTAATCTTGATACTTGCCTCCAAGAAGTCCTTCGCGAAGAACTTCGTCTCACTTCACAGCGCACTATTCTGGAAGCACCTGAAGCACCCAAAGCCTTCCTTGCGCCTCTTCCTGCTGACTCGGCTCTTCTGGCAACTCCAAAGCAGACTCAATGTTATGAATGCAAAGGCTTCGGACATATTGCCAAAAATTGTCGCAAGAAATTGGTTTGCAGATATTGCAAACGGACAGGTCATGTGATTGATGAATGTCGAAGCCTGCAGAGACGGAATGAGACACAGCCTAAGAAGCCTCCCTCCCATATGCCAAGACAGAATGTTCCATCCGCTTTTCAGGCTCAAGCGCCCTTATCAGATACAGGTAGCACTTCCTCCGAAGCTATATCCATGACTCCTGCTCAGATTCAAGAGCTGATCCAGAGCACAGTCACTTCTGCATATGCGTCTATGGGCTTCTCTGGTAGTCGGTATCAACCTCATTCTCATATAGCATTTCCTGCCTTTCATTCTTCTGCATCTCTTTCTTCTTCTATCCCCACTTCTACCTGGTTTTTAGACTCAGGAGCCTCAAATCATATGATATCTGTAGAACATAGCTTTACAGATTCCCACCCTTATCTTGGAAAAGAAAAAATTACCACTGCTAATGGTGATCAACTACTCATTTCTGGAGTTGGTACCATTACTTTATCTAGTGTCACTGGCCAGCCCATCACCCTTTCCAATGTCTACTTTGTTCCAAAATTATCGGCCAATCTACTTTCTGTAGGACAACTTATTGATGAGGGCTATCTTGTTTACTTTTCTTCTTCTGGTTGTGTCATACAGGGGCGACAAACTGGGAAGGTGATCGCGACGGGGAGTAAACATGGGCGCCTGTTTTTGCTGGACATTGGACATCATTCCTTCTTTGCTTCTTCTTCTAATAATTTCAAAAATTTGTGGACGGTTTGGCATAAACGTCTTGGTCATGTGAACAATGCCAATTTAATTTCTTTGTTTAAACTTGGTTGCTTG
Source organism: Cinnamomum chago (assembly GCA_038049695.1). Lineage (NCBI taxonomy): Eukaryota > Viridiplantae > Streptophyta > Magnoliopsida > Laurales > Lauraceae > Cinnamomum > Cinnamomum chago. The sequence goes on from CP142451.1 coordinate 14,534,182, forward strand.
GACTCTTCAATTGATAATAAAATAATGTCTTCTTTATCTCAATCAAAATGTGAAACTTGTTGTTTAAGTAAGAGTCATATTTTGCCATTTTCTGTTCATAACTCTCGTTCATTAGAATCATTTGATATCATTCACACTGATGTTTGGGGCATTGCTCCTACCTTGAGTAGGTCAGGATTCAAGTACTATGTGACATTTATTGATGATCATTCCCGTTATACTTGGATTTATTTCATGCGTTTAAAATCTGAAGTGTTTTCTATTTTTCAAAGATTCTATAACATGGTACACACTCAGTTTAAGAAAGATATCAAGATCCTTAGATCCGATTCTGGCGGAGAATACTTGTCTCATGAATTCTCTGCTTTCCTTTCTGATAAAGGAATTCTTCATCAAAAATCTTGTCCGCACACTCCCCAGCAGAATGGAATTGCGGAGAGAAAGAACAGACATATTCTTGAAACTGTTCGCACCCTTTTACTTGCATCTTTAGTTCCTCCAGAATTTTGGTGTGATGCTGCACAGACTGCGGTATATCTGATTAATCGTCTTCCCAGTGTTGTTCTCGGCAAAACTACTCCTTATGGAGTTCTCTTTGAACATCCACCTTTATACTCTCACTTACGTGTGTTTGGTTGCTTGTGCTTTGTTCATCTTCCACCGACTGAACGCACTAAGCTATCCCCACAGGCTGCCAAATGCATCTTTCTTGGCTATAGTTCTGAACACAAAGGGTTCTTGTGTTATGATCGGTTTGAAAAACGCATGCGGATCTCTCGTAATGTGATATTCCTGGAACATATTCCTTTCTTTTCATTACGTTTAGATCATCATCCCATTGCTGTGTCCTATTTGCCACAATTCCCGGAGTCTGATACTCCATCACCTACTCTCAAGGTCTATGTCCGGCGTAACAAGGTTCCTCCTGTGGTGCCTCCCTCTCCTGATCATCTCCCAGTGCCGCCTACTGCTCCTACAGGTAACCATGCTTCTTCTGATAATCGCCTCTCTCTGCGACGATCTAATCGTCTTTCCATTGCCCCTAACCGTTATGGCTTTCCTGCTCTCTTTTCATCCTTAGATGGTACTTCTATACCCACCTCATATTCACAGGCCTCGAAGATTGCGTATTGGCAGGATGCTATGAATGAGGAATTGCTCGCTCTCGAAGCTAATCATACATGGGACTTGGTACCGACTCCTGAAGGCGCCTCTGTGATTGGCAGCAAATGGATATACTCCATCAAAGTTCACTCCGATGGGAGTCTTGATCGCTACAAGGCTCGATTGGTTGCACAAGGCTATAAACAGGAGTATGGAATCGACTATGAGGAGACATTTGAACCAGTGGCTAAAATGACCACCGTTCGTACTCTCCTCTGTGTTGCTGCAGCACGTAACTGGCCTCTGTGGCAAATGGATGTCAAAAATGCATTTCTTCATGGCGAATTGCAAGAGACTGTTTACTTAAAGCCTCCTCCCGGATATGCATGTCCTCCTCAGCATGTTTGCAAGTTGCGGATATCTTTGTATGGACTTAAGCAAGCTCCCAGAGCGTGGTTTGATAAATTCCGGACTGCAATTCTTCAAGCTGGATTTCGTCAAAGTCATTCGGATAGCTCCCTGTTTCTTCGATGGACAACGAAGGGCTACACGTTCCTTTTAGTCTATGTTGATGATATGATTATCAGTGGCAATGATAGTGCTGGTGTTACAGATCTCAAACATCATCTCACTCGACACTTCAGAATGAAGGATCTTGGACCTCTCACCTACTTTCTGGGGCTGGAATTCTTGCGTAGCAAATCTGGCATTCGGGTTCATCAGCGGAAATATGCTACAGATTTGATCACTTCGGCAAGACTTGATGATGCTCACACTTGTGATACACCTATGGAGTTAAACAGCAAGATCAGTGCGGATGATGGCCTTCCCCTGGATGATCCCTCTGTTTTTCGGCGGATAGTTGGTAGTTTGCTCACTTAACTATGACTCGCCCGGATATCTCTCATGCCGTTCATACGATTAGCCAGTTTGTGAGCAATCCTCACAAACCTCACCTTGCTGCTGCCTTGCGCATACTTCGCTATGTCAAAGGCACCCTTAATCATGGTCTCTTCTACCCTTCGGGCACTTCCTTACACTTATCCGCTTATGCAGATGCTGACTGGGCTGGTTGCCCCGATTCTCGGCGATCTACCACTGGCTGGTGTATGTTTCTTGGAGACTCACTGATCTCATGGAAGTGCAAGAAGCAAACCACCGTCTCGAAATCTTCTGCTGAGGCAGAATATCGGGCCATGTCCTCCGCGAGTGCTGAAATCATCTGGCTACGCCGTCTTCTTTGTGAATTCGGTGTCACTATTGGTAGTCCTACACCTCTTCATGGGGACAACACCAGTGCTACCCGAATTGCAAACAATCCGGTCTTTCATGAAAGAACGAAGCATATTGAGATTGATTGCCACTTCATCCGTCAGCATGTTGTTACTGAAAAGATAACTCTGCCTCATGTCTCTACTCTTAACCAGTTGGCGGATGTCTTCACAAAAGCTCTTCCCAAAACGCGTCATCATGATCTCACTAGCAAATTGATGTTTTCTGCCTTACCACATCAATTTGAGGGGGAGTGTAGAAGATAATGGGCCCTGTAAAACAAGGCTTAGGCCCAGCCCATCAAGGCCATATACAGCCTGTATATAGTTCCACGTGTGGGATCTAGTTTATGCTAATTTGTCTCATATTACTTCCATGTATAGACTAGGAGATATTGTTTACTATTCTGATTGTATTATTAGCATGTTTAGAGCCCTTGATTAGGGTATAATGAGATTATAAATTAACAGATGATCCTCCCATTGAGGTATCAGTTTCTCTCCAACTTTCGTCTCCTTCTTCCTTCTCTCATTGCATATTATTTCACCTATATGCCCATGTAAGTCTCCTAATTGGAATTTCTCGAATTAAACCATCCATCTTCCCCCAAAATTCTTTCAACACTTCCATATGATCCTGCTTGGGATGAATAGGCACTAATGATATGTAACATATCTTCCTCTAACACTAGTTTAATTGCTTTAAGTAACAACCCCCACCCGCAACCGAGTGCCATTGCAGTGTCACCACAGCGGGTGATACCCTATAAGTGGCAAATTGCTATAAGTGATCATACCAAACAACTAAAACTATCTTCAAACGTTTTAAGGAGCATGACTATATCTATGTGACTGGGATGAAGGAGAAGCATGCTGAGCATAGATGAATTAAAAAAATCAAAACCCAGTAGACATAAAGCAGTTCTATATTGATTACAAACAAAAAGACTAAAATATCTTCAAATGTTTAAAGAGTGCAACTATATCTTTGTGATTGGGACGAAGTAAAAGCATCTCGAGCATTGGTGAACTAAAATATAAGTACCCAATATGAAAGGACATAAAGCAGTTCTATATTGATAAAAAGAAGATGGAAGATTAGGTCCCTATCCCACAAAACATCTCTCGCATAAACAAATCCCTATTCCCTAATGCAGTCAGTTTAAAAACAGGCCAATGACAAGTGAACCAGGCGTCACATTGATTTAGCTGTACAATCAGTGAGGAATGCCTGATCAACTTATCTTTTTAAAAGATAACAACAGAAACCTAACAATGTTTCAATATGGATGATCATCAAAATCGAACAATTCCTTAGGATGAAAATATTGCCAAAAAATAACTTTCATAAATCAGAAGAGATGAGGTGTTGAGCTATGATGCCAGGATACTTCAAAATAGGCAAAGTATTGTGTCGTGCCATATCAGATAATTCACCTGTTACATGTAAAATTTGTTTTTCTGCCATACCCATGCCGTATCTAGGCATCATCCGTGTTAAGTTGATTTATTAAAAAATAATAATAGTAATAATAGAAGTTAGTATGCCAACTTTCCAATTAATATACCCTGCACAGCTGAAAATACATAACCTGGAATGACAGAATTTTTTGGTTCTCGTGATCATAAGCAACAACTTCGCAATCCAGCACAAAGGATCTAACAAAGGGCTTCTTACATCTGTGTCATGAATGCTAAAGATATCAGTGTACTGCCACAATAATTTCCAGTGCAGCCATTAACAATCTTACTCCATCATGCCGGTGTCCAACATATTCATGTTTAAATATACCAAAATAAAGATAATATGAGATGTTTAAATATACGACAATAAATACTATTGAGGGGTTTCTTATCCATGTTACACCAGTAACATAGAAACATATTCTCATTGTTGGGTCACAGTAGCTTAAATGGTTGAACTAGGGATAGGAGGAGGAGAAAGTAGAGTAGAGGGAGAAGGAAGAGAGAATGAACAAAATGGGGAAGAGAAGTGAGAGCAGTTTTCATTAGTCATTACCATACTCCCACTCACTTTTTACCGATATATTATAAGTCCTTATACAAAACTATTTATGTTTAAGTGTAAGGACCCAACCCTGAAGCTTTATGTTTGTCCTGAGTGATGAAAATGAGGAAGAGAAGTGACAGCAGTGTTCAATACCATATTCCCACTCACAGACATGGTGTGAGGGGAGGTTGAGAGGGGGCAATTCAACTTCTTCGGTTCGTGAGATTAAATGGGACAAGGTTTCAAGATTTTTAAGATTTTTTTTATCTATTGCATGTTTGCCCCTCTTCATCTACTTTTCTCCTTTCATAAAAGGAGAGAATTTAAGAGGTTTTGAGGTCAATTTTGTCTTTTGCTTGCTTCCAGAAGGTAACTCCAAGTTGTAAGGAGAGTTTTAAGGAGCAAATCATTCATTTCCCCCCTTTTTTACTCCAAAATGGAAGTCTCCATAAGAAACATTTCTCCTTCACAGCATTTTGAGATAGTTGGATTTGGGCCTCTTGGCTATCCATCCTTAGATTCAAATAGGAGTTGCTCCCACCATATTTAAGCATACATTTCAAATATGATGTGCTAACAATAGGTCATTTATTTTAAGTAGCCTGGATATTACAGATTGATTCTTCACCTTTTTATGGAATGAGTTAATAGCTAATAGTGATGTAAGAAGCCATGTACCAACCCAAAAGCTTAAGTTGATAGGCGGAAGGCCCAAACAAGTATATGAAGACATGTCCAACTCAGGACTTAGATGATGTGGGACTTGTCAACACTCCCCCTCACGTACAAGCCCAACAGTTTTCATGGGCGGGCCTGCCACGTGGGCTACACGAAAATGACAAGAGCCATGTGGGCCACACAAGAATGACGGGATCGGAACCCACTCTGATACCATGTAAGAAGCCATGTACCAACCCAAAAGTTTAAGCTGATAAGTGGAAGGCCCAAACAGGTATATGAAGACATGTCCAACTTAGGACTTAGACGATGTGGGATGTGGGACTTCCCGGGATGTGGGACTTCCCAACAAGTGACACGCATCACGGCCATCAAACAATCACAAGTAACAAATCAATGGATTTTTAACTATGCATTTAAGCTAGACGGTCCTTGTAACATGGTTATTTCATTATTTCTGGAAATTACCAAAAAAAAAAACCCTCAAGTTTCTAATATTTACATAAAAGCCCCTGGCTCACTACAAATCATAAATAAGTCCTACAAATTATAATTAAGTCCTATTCTCTTACTCATAACAACCCCCTCAAGCTGATGCATAGATATTTATTATGCCCAGTTTGGACAGAACAAAATGCAACTTAGCTTTGTTTACTGCCTTAGTGAGAAAGTCTACTAGATGCTCTTTGATAGGAACCCGTGCCAATACCACATACTCAAATTTTTCACGTATAAATGGCAGTCCACTTCTACTGTTTTCTTTTTTCATGGTATACAGAATTATTAGCTAGTTTAATCGCCGATGTACATCAGAGTAAAGAAACATTGGACGACCTTGCCTGAATCATAATTCATCAGCAATATCCTTAGCCACAGTATCTCACAACGCCCAAGAGATACAGCTCTGTACTTGGCTTTTGCATAAGACTTGGCAGCAACAGCTAGTTTTTTGCTTTTCCATGAAACCAAAATTCCTCCAACCATTGTACAATATCCTTTTGTAGACTTTTTATCTGATAAAGATCCAACCCAGTCAAAATCTGTGAAGGCTATTGCCTTCGCAAGTCCATGAGGCTTGTAGAGAATTCCTTGACCGGGTGATATTTTCAAATATCTTTGAATCTTAATGCGCTGTTATTAAATGATCAATTCTAGGAGTATGCATAAACTGACTTACCATATTAACAGCATAGGAAATATCAAGTCGTTGTGATTATGAGGTAAATTAGTTTTCCCACTAATCTCTGAGATATCCTTCTATCTTCAAGCACTTTCCCACTTTCTAAGTGTGGACCATGATTCTAATCTATTGGAGTTTCTACTGGCTTTGCTTCAAGTTTCCCTATTTTCTTAAGAAGATCAAGGATATGTTTTCATTGTGAAATGACAATTCCACTCTTGGACCTTGCCGCTTCAATTCCTAGGAAATATTTCAATAATCTGGGGTCCTTGATCTGAGACTATTCTGAGGAAACTCGAGTCTGAAAATTTCACCACCATCTCCTGTGACAACTGTCATTACCGTGATTTGACAACTATGTGCACCACAAGTATAACAACCTTCATGTTTGTCATTTTTACAAAAACAATATGGATTTGCATGGCACCTTCTAAATTCCAATTTGATTACAGCTCCATTGGATCTTTCAAACCAGACTAGAGGTGACTATTTTAGTCCATATAAAGACTTTTCAGGAAAGAAATTTTTATTTTACAGCTCTCTGACAACAAATCCTTCCATATAAACCTCTTCCTTCAAGTCCCCATGAATAAACACATTTTTGACATCTAGTTGGTATAAAGGCCAATCGAAGTTCGCTGATAGGAATAATATTACCCAGATGGAAGTCAATTTCTCTACTGGAGAAAATGTTTCAAAATATTCAACTCCACAAGATTGAGTAAACCTAGCAACAAGTCTCGCCTTATAATTATTGATTGTGCCATCTGAGTCATATTTAATGGTATAAACCCATCAGCACCTGATAGTGCATTCCCCTTATAGGAAGAGTAATAAGCTCCCTCTGTCTGATTTTTCCATATAACATTGATCTCATGTATCATTGTCTCTTTCCACTTTGGATGGATGTGATAGGGCCTCAGACACATGTTTAAGTATACATTCAGTGGCTAGGTTAAAGACAAATACATGAAAAAACCGGTGATGCGCTCCAATAGGAAACAAGGTTTTGTATGGGATGGTGACACGGGATCTTGTTCCTTTTCTCGAGACAATTGGAAGAGCAAGTACCTGGTTGAGGAATAACCTCTGATTGAGAAAACTGGTCTCCCTGTTTTCTTCTCATAGAGTATACTCGCAACTACTCCTTGAACTTGTCTATTTCTCTTTGTTTTTTAGCACCCTGCAACTTTGAATCTCTCATTTACTGATCCTGGATATACCGAAGGGGTGACTAAATCAAGAAGAGGTAGATTGTTCTCTTCATTTTATCCATAAATTACTTCCTCACTTGTAGATTAGTAGAAAGAAACATCTTCAAAAAAACTCACATTCATTGTAATAAAGATTTAGCCCTTCCTTCCTGAAGCATAGCATTTGTAGCTCTTCTAATCTATGATGCACGGATACCTCAAAATGGGCAACCTATCGTGTCGCATCGTATCCGATACTTCACTTTTTATGTATAAATTCCGTGTCCCTGCTGTGTCTATAACATGTCCTTGCCGTATCCATGCTGTATTTGTGCATCATAGCTTCTAATTAGTAGGATATCCCACAAATACACATTTAACTGCTGTTAAATCCAATTTATCCCGCTGGTGTTTGGGGACATATATTACGCAAGTACATCCAAACACCTTTATTGTAGCTTGAGACACTGGCACACTAGGACATAATACCTCTATTGGACTCTTTCCTTCCAGCATCCTTGACGGCATCTTATTTATCAAATATGCTACAGTTAAAACACCATCTAGCCATAAATACTTCGGAACATTCATCTCAAACAAAAGAGCTTGAATAACCTCAAGAAGTGCATGTTCTTACGCTCAGCTATCCCATTCAGTTCTAGAGTATAAGCACATGAGGTTTGTGATTCAATTCCATTTTCAGCCAAGTACAACAAAAATCTTATGAGATATATTCTCCCCCATTGTCAGATCAAATGCTTTGATCTTTTTAACAAACTTAATTTCCACCATTTGTTGAAATATTTTAAAAATATTGTAAAACTTCATCCCTTGATTTCATTAAATATACCCATGCTACCCAAGTTGCATCATTAACACAAGTAACAAAATAATGATGCCAATAAATAGAAACCATAGGAGCAAACCACACATCAAAGCAAACTAAATCAAATGGACAAGTACTTCTTTTATTAAGATTCACTGAAAACACAATTCTTTTAATCTTGGCCAATTGACATTCATCACATCTTAAAACACTGATCATTTTTATTTTGAATGTTCAGAAAAGAAAAATTCCCAAGACACTATAGTAGTGCATGGCCGAGACGACGATGCCACAACAACACTTCATTCTTATGATCTCATCAACTATTCTAGTCAGTAAAACTTTAGGCTTTGTCCTTTCAGATCAAAGGTATAAAGACCATTATTCTTACTATCACCACCAATCTTCTGTCTCATCGTCAAATCCTAAAAAACACTATTAAGGATAAAAGGTGACACAACAATTGAGGTTTTTTTGTTAGAGAACTATCAGGCATAAGATTAAATGAGAAACAAGGAACATGGAGGACTGATGATAGAAAAAGGTCAGATGAGGTGACACTTGGACAATTCCTTTCCCAATTATTGGGGCATATGAACCATCGTTAATTCTCACCCTTCCTTTAATGGTAGCACTATAGGGGAAAAAAAAGAATGCATACCTGTCACAAGATTTGTAGCCCCTAAATCAATAACCCATGTAGATGAAGATGCAGAATACTAGATCAAAACCATAAGGTCGACACTGCACACACATTGTAGTGCCCAATTATTTTACCATAGGCGTTATGGGGATTATAAGCCTAGTCATTATTTTGACATCATTTGCGGTGAGTTATTTTAGGAAAAAGGTTTTGGCATAAAAAAATTTGCAGTTGAAAAGTTCCTTTGCCAGGTGGATTAAAGTGTTGATAGTTGTTGTTTTGGATGGTTGAGTTCTAATATAATTGGCAAGGCTCAAGAACTCGTCCTTTATCATGTTCATCTCTACTTATGATGTGTAACGATCTTGGAAACCAAGTTAGTGGCGATGGTCCAAGGGAAGGTGCAACACTGGTAGCTTATATGGAGATTGATGGTACCACTATCGTATGCATTGCCGCCTCATCAAACTTGAATATGTCGATCCATTTATACCAATGGCTTATGTGTACTGCATGCCCCAAGGCTTATTTTGTCTCCCATGAATAATCTACGTTATTCGTGAATAAAAGCCTTGGAGCATTCAAGCCGGAGAAGGTAGTGATGATGCCATATGACTCAGCCACACTCGCTACGACCTCATTTGGACCAACATCAGCAAGCCAAGAGCCTGGTTCCTAGATCTCTACACCACATAAATAATGATGAAGTGATTAGAGTCCTATGAATCTAAAATTGTAAATTAATTTAGAACTCCATGCTCTAATTTATCCAATCGAGTTTTTTTCTATCAATAGCACTTTTGGAAAGAGTTCACCCTGGGTAATATCAGAAAGCTTAAGCTTTGTAATCCCCAAGAAGCAAGTGAAAAAATGCTTTTCACCTCTTCACGCTTGTAATAAAGGTGAAGAGAGAAACCGACAATGATAACACAGAGGATGAATTGCAATTGGAATTTTGGGACTGCATGTTGTGATTGTAAAACACAATATGAGTACTGGAAGTTCCATTGTTGTTACTGAAAGAGTAGCCCAATATTGTGTTTATAAAAGTTTGCAATCAGTTTTGTGGAAGCAAAATGTAATCTCATCTATAATAAGTGGCAATGAAGGGAGGAGTGGCATTGGAGAGAAAGCAGAACTACATTGTTGTTTCTCTCTTCACCTCCAGTGCCACCATCAAGAGACGATGAAAATTATTTTACCATAAGCATTATGGCGATTATAAGCCTATTCATTATGTTGATATCATTTGCGATGAGCTATTCCAAGAAAATGTGTTATTATAAAAACCCTTTTTTGGTTGAAAAAGCCCTTTGTTGGATGAATTAAAGCATCAATGGTCACCGCTTTGGACAATTGAGTTCTAAGTGTTATTAAAAAAAAAAAAAAAACCTTTCTGGTTGAAAAAGCCCTCTGTTGGGTGAATTAAAGCATCAATGGCCGCCGCTTTGAATGATTGAGTTCTAATATAATCGGCAAATTCGACTCAAGAACTCGTCCTTCATCACATTCATCTCTATTCTTGAGGTGTAACAATCTTGGAAACCAAGTTAGTGACAATGGTCTAAGGAAAGGTGCAATGGTAGTAGTTGTTGTGGACCTTGATGGTACTACTGTCGTATGCATTGCCGCCTTCTCAAACTTGAATGTGTTGATCCATATACACAAATGGTTTATGCGTACTGTGTGCCCCAAGGCTTATTTTGTCTCCCATGAATAATGTATGTTATTCGTGAATAAAAGCCTTGGAACATTTAAGCCGGAGAAGGCAGTGAGGATGCCATATGACTATACAATCAAGCTCTAGACAACCACCTTGACTACAACTTCAGTTGGACCAACATCAGCAAGCCAAGAGCCTGGTTTAGTAGACCCGTGCCACACAAATCTAATGGTGAAGTGAGTAGAGTCCTATGGGTCTAAATTTGTAAATTATTTTAGAACTCCACGCTCTAATTTTATCCGATTGGGCTTTTTTTCTATCAATAGCACTTCGGGAAGAGCTAACCCATGCAATATCAGAAAGGTTAGGCTTTGTAATCCCCAAGAAGCATGTGATAAATTCTTTTCACCTCTTCACACTTACAATAAAGGTGGAGAGAGAAACCGACAATGACAACACAGAGGATGAATTGCAATTAGAGCGTTGGAACTAAATGTTGTGAATTGTGATTATAAAACACAAAATGAGTAATGGAAGTACCATTGTTGTTACTGAAAGAGTAATCCAATATTGCGTCTATCAATTTGGGTCAGGTCAATGTGTCATGCTCATAAAAACAAACAAGCTATGTCCAATTGTCCATACATACTACTCTTCTAACTTTGGTGTATGAGATTGAGATCTGTCTTCAAATGTGCACCAATGTAATAATTAGTTATAAATAAGAAACGTCCGAAGGAACAATAGATCAATGAGATCACTATCATCGTTCCCACCCTGGAACAAACTATTGGCCGTTACACATGAACTGAAAATATCGCCCTATAGTATAAAATCTAGCAGAGCCAGGCAATTTTAACTTAAAACATTATTTTCCCTGTTTCTTCTCCCCAATGGCATTTCCTAACATTGTCTTTATCCTTTTATGGTTCCAAATCATTAAAAAGAAACACAAGATTGGTTGCTAGTTGCTACACAATATTTGGTTATATTTTTTTACCACTTAAAAAATTCAAAACACTATGGCACTACTTATCGCCCCAACTGCTATGTATCGCCCGCTACGTAGTGTTTTGGCCACCGCCAGTCCGCCACAACCGCTATTTTCATCCTTCATTCCCACGTTAAATCCAAAAAAAAAGATACTCTTTAGTTCTATTATTCCCATGGATAATGTGATCATGCAACAGAAAATAAACTATAATTGTAGAAAATGGAAAAGGTCCTCTTTTAAGTTGCCCTACCTTGAAACTGAACTAACAACATCTGGGAACTTTCCAGTATAACGTTCTGCATTTCGACTGTATATCTCAACCAACCCATCATCCATGTAATGTACCTGTAGCAAATTGGAGGCATGTATAGTATACAACAGTATAATTTATGAACTACAGAAACAGAAAATTGGGATCAAACTAATAACTAGCATTACCTGAGCACGCACACCATCATACTTGTATTCACAAGTGAATTCTGTATCCCGGAATTTATCAAGAATCTCAGTCACACCGATAGCCGGCTTAGCTAACATAGGTCTAACAGGCATGCCCAATGTAAAGGTACATTTCTCTGGGAGTTTCCAAATACCATCATGAAGAAGGGTAGAAACAATTTTATCATAAATAGGAAGTACTGAATACACTTGTTTGATGATCTTTGCAGCCTGAAATAGTTATAACATATGCCACGAATTATCTATAAGCACATACAATCTGATAAGAAGAATATAATTAAACACACTCCAACTAAATATGATAACCATGCACAAAAACAAAAACAAAAAAAAAAAAAAAAAAAAAAGGGTTTACACTCAAATTTCCCACAGAAAACTGCCTGCACATTTGCAAATACACATACAAGGAAAGCCACCAAACCTGAATACAATTATTGTTAAACATGCATGTTCTTATAGAAAGAATTAATCCATTACTGAAGGCACGCAAGATACGGACCTGCTATGATTCTGCAATACAATTGCCAACAACACAGGCTTTGTAACAGCCTTCACCTCAGCTTCCAAGAAAGGGTTCTATGGAAAGCCCTTAGGAATCTCTTTATATACTTACACTCAACACAACACATACAATTGTAGAATTCATATAGGTATCAGATAACATTTAAAAATGGATTAATATGGAAACAAACCATAAGATTCTTATCCAGAGGAAATACTAGTTTTAGTAGAAATTGAGAGTCTATTTTTTTTATTTCTTTCTGTTTCTTTTTTACTCTAATGTCTTTTAAAGACCTAATAGCCCTCTTCCACATCTATACATTCGTTTCACTTGGGAGAGAGAGTGGGGAGAGAAATGATGAGTTTTGGCTATGTGAAGTCATGAACCTATATGAGGAGAATTGAGCATCTCTCTCGTCATTCATCAGATCAAAGCACATCTTTTTTCCTACATGTTTCAATATAAAAATAGAAGCAATAGGGTTATCTCCACTAAGACAGGCCTCCTTGAGAGGGAAAGTAATTTTTGGAGTACCTAGTAATGGTATATATTCTGTATAGGTTACACAATTATGTGCCAAAGCATACTCGTATAGAACCGATAGACTATCCATGCTAATATAAGCAATCCTGAAACTGTGAAACATTAATTATTATCTTAAAAGTATATGCATTTAAGTCAATAATTCTCCTTATACATGATCATACACCAAAATAAGACCTGTAGAGACATCTTGCATAAGGTTTGACCTCCTCAAGAAAATAATTGTTTTTATAAATGGTAACATGACTTGGACCCACAACCTGAAGGTTGCAATAGTGAAGACTTACATTGTCATCTTAAACATATTCGCATAACCGTCAATCAAGTTCTTTGTATGGAACAGTCAGCGTACTTTTCTGGTCCCGAGAAACTCTTTATTCTTTAACACATGAGAAAAGACTCTGCCCAAACCACATCTAGTCCAAACTAGGACAGTCCGAGCCGAGAAACAGCCTGGGCCAGCGACTCCCAGGCCCAGTCCAAAACCAAAAAGACTGGGTCCTATGTCCAAATAAAATGTGCACTCTTGGGGCCTGTTTCAGGACCAATCGATGCCAAAATTTTGGGATCTTTTCAAGTAATTTTGCAGTGTGATTTTGGGTTATATTTGAGATTTTTTCTACCTTTTTCGCCATTTTTGTATGCGGTTATGGTTCTGGCCCAGGCCCATGCTAAGGCCCGTATTTGGTTTTGGCCCCTTTTTGGCCTGTTTAAAACCCAAATTGAGGACAAAATTTGGCAGTTTATAGGTATTTTTTATGCTTTTTTTTTGCCAAATTTGGGATCTTTTGGGCTGTTTTGATTTGACGTCATTTTTGTGGGCTTGTTTGGTTCTTGAAGATTAATTTTACTTTTCAAATTTCATTAACATATAGCTATTATTCATTGAGATAAAAGCTTTGTCTTACATCTCTACAAGTGGTTTTCATCCTAGGAGGCTGATCAACCAATAGCATGGTGGATTCTTAGGAATATAGGGGGCCAGATAGGGTTTTTCCTTTTTTATTTTATTTTTTGAGTGTATGGTTCCTTGTATTGGGAATAATACTCTTATACATTCGCTTTTCTGTCTATTAAGTTTTGTGTCCTTTGTATAATGTATGGAATTCTTTTTCTTGTTTTTCCGTTAATATAATTTACCTGTCACCAAAAGAATATGTGTATAGCCATTATTGCCTATTTATATATCCCATATTGCTTATAATTCATATAAACTAAAATCATATCATAGATTCTAATTCATTTAAACTAAAATTCTATCATATTGAAGGCTTTCTTATGTGAGTTGAGTCATTTTGGGTTGTGATAATGTAATGCTAGTCAATTAGTTAAATGACTGTTTGGCACACAATCACAGCTAATGTAATCTAATTTAAATCTTAGGAAAGTTAATTATTCGTGTTCATCACTGTTGTGGAAAAAACTTTTCCAGTTTTCTCATTTCCGGATCATTTGTCATGTGCTTGGCCTTTTGATTGCATGATATTGTCATCAGGCCTATTACATGTAGTTAATATTTCTATCTGTAATCACTATTTGGCAAGGTCTAGGCAGGACAAGGAGGCTGATATGGACAATAATAGTTTAGGGATCCATCTTACCAATCAGTGTTGGATTTCATGAAAATTAATAATACTTGCCTTCACTAGCCTTATCGATTAGGAAGACCTAGCATTTTACAAGCTGTCAGAAGGGATTGTAGTAGGTTCCAAACGATCAACTTAGTTGGTGTTTTCACACATTTTTTCACCATTCTTTAATGATCTAAACTAAGAATGAGTAACATTAAAAATAACCCTTCAGGTACATGCATAAGAAACAGGGTTCATTTTATTACACGTATTTGTACTCCTTATCTTTAGAGATTTAATTGTTTAGAGATGAGAGTGAAGACGAGGATAAAATTCAGGATTTTCTTAATGTTTTCTTCTTAGCTTTATCTAAAGGCATGTAATGGAACGTCCATGTAGACTGGTTTTATGATAATTTTCTCTTAAATAAAATTGCTTCAGTGTGCAATTTTCTCTCTTCTCCTATTGGTTGAGAATCCCCCATTTGACTGAAGATCTACTGTGGGTTTTCGTGATCAATGCTAAGCGAATGTCTACATTATCCTTGTTTGAGAGGATTTTTGTGTTGATTGAAGATCTGGGTACTTTGGGATCGCAATCTATCAGATTTGGCTTCCCTGACTACGTCAAGAATAGGTTAGAATGATGAGGGGTAAGAGTGCCCATAAGGTCAACAATGGCAGTAATAAGAAAGGCCCGGTCAAGAAGAAACAAGCTCCTAATAAATTCCCGTTAAAAGGGAAAATTGTAAGCACTGTGAAAATTCTCAAGAAAAAGAAAAATGATCTGAAGAGCATAATGTGTTTCTATTAAGAAGAATGGCCATTTCTGATGCGAAATGGGAAAAAGATTGGGGTGCAAGTAGAGGAAGATGGAAGAATTAGGGAAAGGTCAAACCTCACACCTGAAGTGGATAGGCCTCACGACTATGGCCTCAGCCAGATCCTTTTGCTAGAGAGTTGAAGAGAACAAAAGCACTAGGAATTTTTTCATTCATCAAGTCTAAAAACCAAAGAGGAATTACAATGCTTTAAATAGGCAAAAACATAACCCTAAAGCTAATCTCAACCATCTAAAGATTCCTACTGTTGAGATTAAAACATTTTAACTAAATTACGAGATATAAACCATTAAAAACAACTCCAAATGAAATAAAATAAAACATGAATTGGCTAAGCTAGGCCCCAAGGGGTGGTCAACCCATAGATCATGGGTCTGTCCTGCACCAGCTTCTACCTATCTAGGAGAGAACTCGGGCTCAAGTTCTGTAGATGTCCTCCTTGACCAAAAGTCAAGCTACAACTTTCCATTGCATTTCTTGATCTGCATACTCTTCAAATGGGGTTCAAAGCTTGACATAGTCTTTTCCGCCTCTCAGAAGTAAATTGGAGGTGTTGCTTCTTATGATTTCTGAATTCAGCTTTGGCATGTGATCTTACTGATGAATACATCAGTTGTTGACTTTGAATCAGCATATCACAAACTTCTAAAAATGAGCCTCGAAGATGAAATCAATATGGGGAACCTTAATGACTTGATCTTCTTTTGAAACCTCCGGAACAATATATTTTTCTTCCAATGATATATTTTGTTTTTTCTGGAAGTGGCACTACAATCAAATCCATCAGATGTTCAATTGGCTTGCTAACCATTTCCAATTCTGCAATGCTCGTGTCTTCATCTTTTGTTGCTTGCAGTTCCTAATCTGCATTGTCAATAGAAAGAGACTCGGTTTCTTTGACTTCAAATTCATCTGAAGTAGGTTCCTTTTTAGGAGTTATGGTTGTTACTTCATTAGAATTTGTTGTGAAATGATTTGTTCCTTGTTTTGCCTTTCAATGTCAGTCTTGAGTGAAATCCTTTGTCTTGGGTTCCACAACATGGACTCTTGTTGTCTGTGGAGACTTTCTTTCTTGCGACTTAGACTTTCGCATACAAGAATGTTCGAGCCTGAACTCAACATGGATGGCTTCTCAATATGCTTCACAAAAGTCTTTGCAGGAATTCATATTCTCCAATATGTCCGGCCTTAAACCTCTGATAAATCTATTCAAATCATGTGGCTCACTCTTCTTTGGTTTACATAAACACTGCAGCTTCGAGTACTGGCTCATATATTCATCAATGGTAAAGTCTCCATTACTGAATCGAGGCAGGTTTTTCCATCCCTAGATGAACACTGCCATGGTTTGCACCATATAGTGGTCCCATCATACTCAAGCATCTTGTGCACTATGATCCATTATTTGGTGAACCCACTAATGTTTTTCTCCATTGACATATTCTCTTCCAGAATATAACAATGGTGGGCCCTACCATGACTCAAAATCAGGTGAGCCCTATCATAGTTTTAATCACTAAGTGGCCCCATTGTATTTGCATCAAAACAAGGCCACCATGATTCCAACATTAGGTTCACGATGATTTGCACCATTCAGTAGCCCAACGTGATACCATCATTCAACATACCCTACTTGAAGAGAGAGCCCTTCATATGAAATTTTCTTATAAAGGCATTTCTATCCGAAAGAGAAAGCAAAGAAGCATTTTTTCCAATGAAAATGATCTCACAAGTGGCCACATCTTTTCATGTCAAAAGATATGGGTCGACATCTACCAGATCAGTTCAGAATATGGACCACCCAAATAAGTCCCAAGAAAGGATCTTTATCCTTGATAGAAGACGGGGATCGTTTGAATAGGTGTAAATAGGGTAAATTATCCCAATCAAAGGGATTTGTAATCGTCAAGCTTTCTGAATGTGGACAATCAAGTATTATAAAGAAGCTGGGAAGCTCCTCATGGAGGACCACAAAACTGAATACAAATTCTAAACAGTATGAAACTTGGCTTTCATTTTGCGTCATTATTGTTAAGTAGATTGGTCTTTTTCTTCCTAATAGCTTAAGCTTTTGCGAGAAAAGAAATATTAAAGAGATCATTCAAAAAGATGTAGTAGCTTCAACTTTGACTATCTGTCCTTCAAATGAAGTAACATTTTATCTCTGGAACCAAGAAAAATAGCGAAAAATGTAGTAATAAGATTGAACTGTGGAGTATTGCTCATGAGACGATATAAAGATTATTAACTAACCTCTTCAAGAGGAGGTGTATTAGAATGCTTTTCTGAATATACAGAAGCTTGTCCTAGTGCTACTAACACTGTCTCCTTTGACGAGCCAATTCGCATCTTGGACTGCAATTCTGGTAGTGTCAGGAGAAAAATATGCTATAAATCGAAAGATTTTTAAGGTGCAACTCATAACCTGCAGTAGACGAATTAGATATAGAGGTTCACAATCAATTGCCGCAACAAGAAGTCCTTTGATGTGGTTTCTTTTCTTCTCTTGACTATCCTTTCCAGTTTCCTACAAAGAGTCACATAAAGAATAAAGAAAAATAAACAAGAAAGTTACAAGTAAAACAAAAAAAAAAACACTTATACAATAAACAAAACCTTATATCATCAAATGCAGACAGAAAATAAGGTAGAAAGTGAAGAAAAAATATAGCCATGTTAGGGAACTTGGCAAAGGTATGCAGACAATACCTAGGTTAGCTACATAAACAAATTTTATATTTGCCAATGCAATGACTATTGTGTAAGGACCCAACCCCAGAAAATGATATTTTAGAACATTTAATTAGATTTTATTGTTTTATTGTAATTTAATAATAAATCCACTGATTGGAAAATCCAGCCAATACATGTAAAGGCCCAAGTGTAATTATCAACAAATTGATTGATACCTAGGATCAGCCAAGCTTAAAATTAAATAAAATTAATTTAATAATGGGTAGTGGGAGGGGAAAAGGGATAGGCTGCAATAGTCAATCACTATCCTAACTGTGGTTATACACTGCCATCCGAGACAAATTGGTAGACCTAGTAGGTAAAGGGCACTGAGCCAAAAAGGAAGGAAATCAGAGCCAGAATATTTAGTTCTAGTAAGAAGCTAACTATTCATCATTGATAAGAAATCCACAGACAGAAGTTATATTTATATATAGCTAGAATTGGCATAGCCAATAGGAGTCCCATATTAACTAAGACACATGAGGTAGCTTTCTACAGAAATCAAGGTTTACAGGGGATTTAATGTAATGGACTCAGAAATCAAGGTTTACAGGGGATTTAATGTAATGGACACAGAAATCCAGTAGTAGAACTGGCCCCGAATTAGAAATGTACAGTGGCCGACTGTGGTACGCACCCAGTGGTAGCTTACCATGTGTACAGATCTGATGATTGACTTCTGTTTAACTTGGAGTCTACTCTCTATATACTGATAACGGATGCCAACAGATTTGTTAACCACTAGGAAGAACCAGTCAAACATGTGACTCTGTGTGACAGTCGACTATTGCATGTTTAGAACCCATTAGATCCTGACTAAACTTTACCATATATATATATATAATCCAGTCTTACCAATCACTGGTGGAGAAACTAGGAAACCCTGATTGGCAAGATTAGCAGGTGTAATGGGGAAGAAACCTGGAAATCTACACATTTCCAGAAATCTGGATCATGCATAAAATCTTAACAAGTTTGACAATTAAACAATAAGCAATGATTCAAGATGGCACTTGGGAGGACTAATATTTTACTTTATATTGCATCCTAATAGACAAAAACATATTCTAGCATTTTCCAATATTCTGGGTTTTTTGTAGGTTTTCTAGAGCTTTTTGAAGTAAAAAATTCCATCCAGCAACAGGCCACGATGACCATGAATCACAAAGAATCAGTTTTCAAGATCAACTTCAACACCCACCACAACCACATTTTTGAACCATGGGCATTGACAGAGTCATAATTGACTACAAAAATTCTATATGAGACGGATAAATACATAAAAAATAACTTGCAGTTCTAGATGATATACTACTTATGTAATCTGTATGCCCTCTTTTTTTTCTGACTGGAATTTCCCCTTGATATTGCTAAAAACCAAGACATAAGTGGTAGGCAGCTCCAAAGATCAAGTGTGGAAGCCAAATAAAGACACATCACACATCCTAATGTAACCACAATATATGATCTAGACATACTGCCGAACGAGTTTATCAATAGCTCTTCTACTTCATAAAAACAAAAGTGTGATGATTCTCAAGCACAAAAAAAATATTTCTCTCATGGGCAACTTTCACAGTCCTCATAATACTAAAGTAAGCATAAATTGTGATATGTAAAAGAATTTTTTGATAGGTTTCCTCATCAAGACAGAAATGGGTATTTTTTTGATAGGTTTCACGTGTCATGTGAAATTAAAGCACACACCTTTGCAATGATACGAAACGTATCCAAAACCCTAACAATTGTCAGTGGAGAAGGCTTGAACAACAACCTTTGCGATGAACGGCTCGCTTTTGCAACAAGTCCCAAGTCGCCCAATCCCTACAGTAAAATTATCAAAACTAGATTCTCAAAATGCAAACTAGAAAAGTTCACCGAGTGATATGAAAACATGGTTAACTGTCATTTTCCAAAATTCATAGTAGCCATGATAGATTTAACAAGTTGGAGTAAAACTAAGATTACCTTGTTCTGGTTCTTGATGTGCTCTTCATTCCTCCCATAAGCTTCTGCAAGCACCTTTATAAGCGCTGCCTCCCCAATCCCAAGCTCCACCTCTTCGTGCGAAGGGGCGATTGCGGGCACTGACAGATAAACAGCAGCAATCAAATCCTCAGGCGTGGTGGCCATAATCGTCCGGAATACATTGCACTGGATATCGGTCTTGGCAATGCGGCCACGCTCGTGGGCGATGAGGTCGAGAGCGCGGGCAAGGAAGAGGAAGGGAACGGGCTCGCCGTCCTTCCAGAAAGCCGCGGAGTGCGGTTTGAATTCAATAGGCTTCTTTCGCAGTGATGAGATCTTGTCATTGATGCTGAGGGATGATGGCGGTGTTGTTTCTTTATCATTGGGTTTGGAAACATTGGAATTGGATGGTTGATTCATCATCAAATGGTTGGAGTTGGGTGTTTTGTTGGTGGTGGTGGCTCCTCCGTCGTCGGCGTCGTCTGGAGTTTTCCGCTTCTTGTTCTTGGAAGCAGCGGCACGTGAAGCGGCCATGAGGACTTCGGAGACCGTGCGGCCGGACGACATGGAGATTTGGAAGGAGGGAGAGGAGGGTTTTTTTTTTTTTTTTGAGCAGTGTCAACGAGATGGGACGAGGAAACAGAGAATTCTCTATCCGACTATAAGAGGATTCACTGCTCAGGAAGAAAATTCGGTGCAAATCCACGTTTGGCAAACACCATGTATTTGTGGATTTATTTTAGCATTGTATGAACAATTTTGATGTATGCATCCACGGTTTGGATTTTATCGATCATCAATAAATCATGGAACTTTACTGATGTTTTTTTATGCCATGTTTTGCATCCCGGTAATCTTATTGTGGGCCCTATTATTTTGAGGTAAGATTGCTTCTGGTGTAAATGTAAATTATATATATATATATATATATTAAAGCAATAGTGGAGGTGGGCTGTGGGGGGTGCCACCTCAGCACCCAATTATTCTCCTTTCAAATAAATATGGAGAAAAAACATAGAGTGCTTTAAGGTGCCATGTCATCACATGCCATAATTTTTTCTCCAAAAAAATCTCTTTATCCATATACTCTATCTTATAAAGCCTCTCAATCAATATCCCCTAAAATTAAAGTTAATCTTTAAAAAATAACACAAAAGACATTTTTATCTTTAAAAAATAACACAAAAGACATTTTTAAGGGGGCCCACTATGTAGATCTTATGATTAAAAAATAACAATCTCTTTCACTTATGTGTTACCCCACAAAAGTTTTAGAGAATTTAATAAATCTAACACATGCACCATCTCAGTGGGACCACCTCATAGAACTTATCAACTTGACTCAGATGTTAAATGGACTTGATCCTTTGTTGAACTGAGGCCTTCAAAGAGTTGTCATATATTTTCAATACTTTTTTATCGTATGGTTTGAGCTGGGATGATTATATGTGCACCTGGACTCAAACCTTAGTATGACCCCGACCTTTAAGGGGCAATCTCAACCCACCATATTTTTTGAGTAGGTAGCCTCGAACTTAGTATCTAGGACCTAATATATACCTGAACTCATGCTGTTCAATCCTTATTGATAGTAGAAATGGGCCAGTCCGGAAACTAACCCATTGAAATTCCTACAATAGGCCATTAATTTAATAGAATTCTAAATTATAAAACTTATTGCATATGCTTGCAACAAGGTTAGTTTTGATACTTCAACATTTATGTAAAATCTAGAGCCTCAACATTGATAAAATCAATTAAATTTCCCTCTCTATCGTTATCTTGCATCAGATATAGATTCTATGTGAGGGACCTTTTTTCCTTGGATCATTTATTTTATATATTAAATAAATATATGAAATTGATGTAGAATAAAAGGATTATACACGTCTCTCTCTCTCTCTCTCTCTCTCTCTCTCTCTCTCAAGTGTTTGGTTGGATGTGGATTTGATTTGCATTTTCAAACAGGTGTGTTTTAATGGTAAGTATGCTCAAAACGAGTGGGTAGTGTTTTGGGCCATTGGTGTGGGACTCATCTTAGCCACACGATATACCCGACAGACTGAGCTTCAGCCGGGTATTGATAGGAAAATGGATGAATTTGTTTTTTCTTTTCTCATTTTTTTCCTTCTTTGAATGATATCATTTTTTCTTTTTGCTTCCATCCAAAGTTTTCTCTTTTTTAGTAGGGACTTTCAACCCATGTATTTTTTCAATTTACAAAGATTTTATAGGTGCGATATCACAAGATTCTCATTATTATTTTTCACGATAATTTCTTCCTTTTACCATAAAATCTCAAGACCTTTTTCCACTTTATTTTCTTCTAAAAAAATTTTAAAATAATAATAGTGGATTCTTCTTTTATAGTTTTAATTATTATAATAATTTACTATATCTTTGTTTCGGCCCGGGCTCAGCACGGGCGTTTGTCGCTAGTATATATTAAAGCAATAGGGGAGGTGGGCTTCATAGGGTGCCACGTCAGCATTGGAGGAGTTCTCCTTTTAAATAAATATACATAAAAAACTTAGAGTGATTTAAGGAGCCATGTCATCACATTCCACTATTTTTTCTCCAAAAATATCTATCCATATCTTCTATCTCCTAAAGTCTCTCAATCAATATCTCCTAAAAATTAAAGTTAATCTTTCAAAAATAACAGAAAAGACCCTTCTAAAGGGGCCCACTATGTAGATCTTATGATCCAAAATTAACAATCTCTTTCACTTACGTGTTACCCCGCAAAAGTTTTAGATAATTTAATAAATCTAACCCATGCACTATCTTAGTGGGACCCCCTCATAGAACTTATCAACCCGATTCAAATGTTACATAGATCTAAAGGGGCCCACTATGTAGATCTCATGATCCAAAAATAACAATCTCTTTCACTTACGTGTTATCCCGCAAAAGTTTTAGAGAATTTAATAAATCTAACCCATGCACTATCTTAGTGGGACCCCCTAATAGAACTTATCAACCCAATTCAAATTTTACACAGACTTGAGCCTTTGTTGAACTGAGACCTTCAAAGAGTTGTCATATCTTTTCAATAATGGACTTTTAAATTATAAAACTTATTGCACATGCTTGCAATGAGGTTAGTTTTGATGCTTCAACATTCATATAAAACCCAAAACCTCAACATTGATGAAAGCAATTAAATTGCCCTCTCTATCGTTATCTTGCACCAAGTATAAATCCCATGTGAGGGACTTTTTTTCCTTGGATCTTTTTTTTTATATATTAAATAAATATAGGACATTGATATGGATGTGACCCAATTCAAAGGGATGCCTTCCAACTCTATAAATTAAGATTATTTTCAAAATTTTAATATAGTATTCAAAATGAGCAAAAATGCATATGAATTCTTTATTTTTAAGATGAAACATGTATACTGACGTGGATTAAAGTAAAAAAAGGTATGATTTTCATATTTTTTTAGTTAATTTGAATTTTTTAATTATTTTGTTAGATTTATATGAAAGAGATATTAGTTTTAATATATTATTTAAGTCGCACGGGACTTAACTTGTGCATCGCAAAGGGGCTTCATACTAGTATAGTATGAAAGTGAGAATTCACATCACCCAAAACAAACAAAAAGGCTTTCCAAGCACACTTTTGCACTGTAAACTCATCCTTATCCCAGGCATTTCAATGAGATCTCATTGTTTATAAATTCTGTTCAGGGCTTATAGAAGTTTTATTATTGGAGATTCTAGATAGCAATGTCCATTGCTCTCTCTGGCATTTGAAGTTTTATGTTTGATGATGAAATATTAACTAACATATTGGAGATACTCACTCAAAGGAGGTTTAAGTAAAAATAGAAATTATAGAGGTGTTTTTTAGGCTTCACAAAAGAAAGGAAGCCGGTTTTTTTTTTTTTTTTTTCCGTAAAACCCTCTTGGATAAAACCATCTAATTTGAAAATAGACTGACTTTCTGTGCAAGTGTAGGGTCAGGATGGGTCAGCTAGGTCCTATTCTTAACTTGGATTAAGAGTTTTTTTAATACATGGACTCTGTATTTTCACATAATTTCAAAATGGTTATTACATTTTGTGTTTTTGTTGAACTAGTTAAAAATTAACGAGACTACGATTTCCTTTTAAACCAATACATCCTTGAAAAAGCTCAAATGACTTATTCTTTGAATTTTAAGGACAAAAAACTAGAGGCCAAGATTATTTGAATGGATTATATTTTATATTTTCTAATTCACATTCAAATGAGGCCCTCCAATTTTTTATGTTTGACTAGTTTTTCTTTGAGAAAATCTAAAAGACTTATTCCCTGAGTTTAAATGATAATTTTTCCCCTTAAATTCTGAGTACAAAAAATCAAAGGCTAAAATCATTTGAATAGCTTAATATTACATATTCATAATCTAAATCCAAATCTTTGGATTGGGCCACTAAAATCAACTTGAGTTATTAAAGTTTGATAATTAAGCTAAAATAAAAGCTATTTATGTCATTTATCCAGGAAAAATAGCAATGATATGTTACACACAGTCAGCTATTCAGCCCTTCACAACATTAAACATCAATATATTTGAGAGACATCGATGATGATGGGAGATTATGATGGGAGGATAAAGTTATTTGTATTTCATCGAGGGGAGGGTTTCAGTTTGAAACAGAGTAAATAGATCATCCATTTTCTATTTGTAAATTTATTTTAATTATTTCTATTTCAAGTTAATGTTTGATTTCCAATAGATCTTGTTAAGAAACTATGGGGTTATTGGAACCAAAGTCAATTGTCTTTGGGTGAGGGAAGGTGACTGCCTAGGTTCGAACAGTCCAAGTTAGCTTTAATAATTTGTTTCCTTAAATTTGCACTAATAAGTACATTTCAAATAGACCCATCTTCACATGATTTGCATCCTATAAAGACAACACTGATTTGCATATATAATATTATAAAATTAAAAACATCAGCTGGTCTCAGGGCCAGGCTTGGCAATTTGGGTTTTATTCTGGCACAGGTTTGGGCTCAGTTTACCTGCATGTGGGGTGCACTTGCACTTACCCAATGGCCGGCTCTACCTACCTGAGTTGTTGAGGATGATTACACAGCAAAACGAACATGGTAAAAAAATCAGCAAACTGCAAACTTGGTCCCAAACAACAAGCAATAGTGTAGCGCCTGTCGGGGGGAAAAGTGGCGCAGTGGAACAAACAATCTGCAATCTACAATCAAGCACACACAAATCCACACAATATTAAGCAATCAATCCACAAAGATAAAGATATACGTGATTCGGCAAAACCACCTACATCCACTGAGAAAGCTCAAAGATCTAAAAATCTTTCATTTATTTATTCTATTTTATTTATACTAGAGATTCAAACTCAAGCATTCTCACATGATTACGCATGTCCCAAACAAGCTGATCCATGGTCGGAGTCTCGGAGATGACAAATCTCCTGCTTATATATTAGGCGTTATTGACCACAATATTCCCATAATAGGCAATTTGGGAGGTTACACAAATGATGATATTTACAAAGCTATGCATTTTGGGCGCACAAGCAGAAAACAGATAAAAGTGGTGGTATATGCTATTTTGACTAAAGAATAGCATTGTAGTTAGAATTGACTAAAGAAGAATATAACAAAATATTGTGCTCTGTTATAAAATAAACTTTGTAGACATCAAAGAGAATCCATAATAAACATTAGTTGACTAATTATAAATTTTTCTCTGTCATGCCTTGTTTGAAGTTTGAAAAATATTCCGCTCCAAGTCGATCTAACCTAATCACAATTTTGCGGGGAAACTCATATAAGCTTGAAAGACAGACCTCTATGGGAATTTGGGTTTCAGGTGGTGACAAATATGAAAATGAAAACATACAAACCTAGTGCTCTGTTTTCATTTTAACTTTTTTCTTGAGTGGTACCAATGTTTATTTACATAGGAACCTTTACAGGATAAGAGAGCTAGCCTCCTTGGCATGATTTTAAACTCGGTTCTCAAATAAAATAAATAACTTTTTGGATGCAATTTGTGGAAATTATTCCCTAACAAATTCACATCACCATTTTCTTTCTTCTAAGGCCAGGCGCCATATGCTCAAATACACAACAAATTAACAGCACTTGATTGATCCCGCTGCAGATAAAAAGAAAAGAGAAAATAAGAAAACTTAAAACAAATGTAGAGAGGTTAACCACCTTTCAACAAAGATGAAAAATATTATGAAGTAGAACCTACAAAGCCAACCCTAGATAGATGGATTAGGCATCAGTGATGATGGCCCGTAGATCTTCACATTTGCCTCTTTGTACTCGTGTTTTTTCTTATTCCTTTGACCAGGGAACTATTTTCCTTTCCTTAGAAAAATGTCATATATCTGCTAAATATTGCTGTCAGTAAGGATTTCCAACTTCTGTCCCAGTTGAGAATATTGTTTATTTGAAAATTTACCAAATACTATATTGAACTATTTAGCATTAGGCATTGCTTTAATATTAAAAGGCAGCAAATTGAAATGCAGCATATTGGTTTTGGAATAAGTATCAAATGTAAAACAGGTCAATCACAATGCTTTTGAGAAGTCTTGTGAATAACTTTGACAATTATCCTTTATTCGTTAGGAATTAGGATTCATCACCTCAATTCAGTTGTCATCATTCCATTGAAATCAGCCACTCAGAAACAGAATGACAAACAATCCCACAAAATGGAAGCTTATAATATTGATTCCTTGACAATTCCAATAGTGCTAAAGATGACAGATCGCTATAATGAAGATAACCCGAGAGGGGCCATAAAACCTATCCTGAAACCATTTATTGTGACCCAAAAGGATGCTTTCGTGATAATTTGCATGAATCATCTTTACTATTTTCTTTACTGATTGGATTATGTTACACAAAGCAGGCTTCTCCTGTAAAAATGCTCATTAATTTTTTGATAATCAGTGAGGGGTACAGCTAATATACTATTGCACAGAAAAGAATGCTAGCAGCTTAGCAATGCAGTTAAAGTTAAAATCAATATTCTGAAAGTCAGATCAGACTGGAACATTGAAAGATGACTGAAATTGCACATCATAAGTAGTGAGTTGTCAAATTGTTGGTATAATTTCACATGTGGACATGCACATGCAAATAGTTTTCTATGGAAATGCCAGTTATTTCTAGTTTTGGTCATTCACCAGCAAAGTTTTGTACCGTCCGAGTACCGAAAGGAGAAAGAATGGTTGTTACTACTTCCAATGAAAATCAAAGAGCATAGGTATAATTTTCATTTTAAAAGAACAAAAACCAGTATATATAACAAGATGAAATGTTTTTTTTATTTGAAATAATCATAAATCTTTGAAAAAAGAAGAAGCAAAATTTGAACTTTTTGTGACCAAAATTTGAATATGGAAAGATAAGTGGATGTTGGATGTCTAGCAAAGTGAGGGCCTGGAATGAATACGGAAAGACCCATCTCATTCTGGGGAAGTGGGACCATTTGTCCCATCCTATGATGCCTGAATATAGATACATATACGGGCACGGACAGGGGAAGCAGGGACGCTGTTCTATACTTTGAAATCAAAGAAACAAAAATGGATTCAGGTATTCTATCCATAACATGACATTTTATATTCAACATTTTGACCTCTATTACAAAAAGCTCACACCATGCATGTAACTTGGTTGTTCTTTACACAAAGTATTACTTCTCATCTTCAGAATATTTCCAAACTTAATGAAGGTACTGCTAATAACATTTCTTTCAAATAATTTTATGTTGAGAAGTATGAAGAATAAATGAAACATTATGAAATAATGGACCTGAAACAGCATGAAATGCTAAAATCATCTATATTACAAGTATGCCCATTTTATTATTGTATCCTGTGGAGACATACACTAAGCATATACAAGTATCTGGGTATTCAAGGTCCCATTGAAAGCCCAAGAAGTTAACACTGAAGATTGTGAAGCAAAAGAGGAAATACCTTATATCATTTGTAGTCATGAACAATAGTGGACGAGAATTTCACATTAAGTCATGGGCTTGTCCAAAAGGCCTTAAAGCAAGATGTTAAATGAAAGGTACTTGGAAATTCTGCCACGCATCCTTAGTTCAGAGATCCTATATCCAATCCTAAAGCCTCAATATTCACTTTTATTCTGAAAATAAGTCAAAATGCAGGTGGGTCCTTTCATTACAAATGGACTCTTCTTACTTCAGTTGCTGGTGGATCCAGGTGTACGAGTCAGTTATGATAGATGGAAGGCTTATACAGCAACCGTGCTGATCAAGTTGAAAGATGCAAAAGGGTTGTGACAGTTTGTCACTGATTTAACCATAAATTATCTGATAACTCTTGAACCCCCTCCTATTGGTTAGTCACTACTGCCCAACCACCAACTCCACCTCAATCATATGGCAACCATACTGATCAACTTGAAAGATGCACGAGGGTTGTGCCCGTTTGTCCCTGGATTTAAGCATCATTTATTCGGTAACTCTTGAACCACCTATTGGCTAGTCATTATAGTACAACTAACAACTCCACCTCACTCATATCCTATGTAATGTCCTCAAACTCCTTTTGGCAGTCTTCTTTTTTTTTTTCCAGTATTTTTCCGATTCTGCTTCCACTAATTTCTCCACTCCTAGAAGCTGCATGACGGTGAAAAATTATCTCACCTTTAGAAGCTGAACAATAAGTTGACTACTACTTTTTGAGATATTGTTGATAACTTTCGTCCTCATTCAGACACTGAATAAATTGGGCAAGTCCGAAGAAAGAAACAAGGGGCCACTTAACAACGACGTGTGGACTCCACGTGACGAACACTCAAGGAATTTGTTTCTTTCTTCTATAGGAAAGTTCACTATCTTTGCAACAAGGAATCCACGCGGCAGATCCAACACGCGATCATCTGGATCGTCTCTACTCATCAAATGAATCTAACATCCATACTCGGGCAAGATCAACAAATTCTAGTTATAGCACGGAATGAATGGACAAGTTCGATGCGAGCTGGACTTTCAAAATTAAGACCAAGATTTCCAGGATTATCTACTGTTCAAATCAAAAAATTATCAAATTAGTCGAGTTCATCCCTCGACCACAATTTTCTTCAAAAGAGCCCATCGTTGCAGAATTAAGTAGACAGCAACGCACGGTGTGGGAAATACATGTTCACGACCCAACCAAAACCACAAGTAGCGCCCAAGCGCGCTTTATAGAACCAGCATCGGGCATTTGTTTATAAGTACCGCCAGAAAGAGTCCATTGCGCCACTGAAGAAACGCCCAATATTACATTAAGAGGAGCTAGATTCACTACACATATTTCTTCGCTACTCAGGGACCTAGATTCAATGCACTTCTTTCTTCCTCATTCAGACACTGTATCAATTGGGCACGTCCGATGAAGGAAACAAGGGGCCAATTATCAACAACGTGTGGACTCCACGTGAAGAATACGCAAGGAATTTGTTTCTTTCTCGTTTAGGAAAGTTCAGTAACTATTTAACGAGGAATTCTTAAAACATATATCTTTCTACAGTACTTAGAGATGACGATCCAACGCGGGAGATCCAACGCACGATCATCTGGATCGTCACAGCCCATCAAATGATTCAAACATCCAAGCGAGGGCAAGATCAACAAATTCCGGCGAAAGCATGGAATGAATGGACAGGTTTGATGCAATCGATGCAAGCTGGACTTCCAAATCAAGGCTAAGATTACCAGGATTATCTGCTGTTCAAATCAAAAAATTATCGGATCAATCGCGTTCATCCCTCGACCACAATTTTCTTCAAAAGAGCCCGTCGCCGTAGAATTAAGTAGACAACAACGCGCGGAGTGGGAACAACATGTTCACTACCCAACCAAAACCACAAGTAATGCCCAAACTCGGTTCATAGAACCATCATCCGACATTTGACTATAAGTACCGCCAGGGCGAGTCCACTGCGCCAGTGAAGAAATGCCCAACATTGCTGTAAAAGGAGCTAGATTCACTGTACTGATTTCTTTGATACTCAGGGACCTAAATAAAATGGGCACATCCTAAGAAAGAAACAAGGGGCCAAATATCAACTACTTGCGGACTCCAAGTGGAGAATCATCAATGATGTAGTTTCTTTCATCTTTCGGAAAGTTCCGAATCGATGTAATAAGGGAAAATTTGATCTCATTCCTTGGTACTTAGCGACCACTATCTAACGCGACAGACTTAATGCGCGGTCATCTGGATCGTCTCTACGCGTGAAATGAACTGAACATCCACGTTAGGACATCATCAGCAGATTCCGGTTAAAACATGGAAAGAATGGCCGAATTAACCACAGAAGATTTAAGTGTAGAGCAGTAGGCGCAGTCGAACTTACCTACGGACGACCCAAGTCGCGCGCATAATTTACGCACAAGACCCGTTCACAAAACCAGGTGTGAGCATTTACCTACAAGTAACGCCACTGGGGCCACTGCCCCAATGAAGAAAAACACTATATCGCATTGAGAGGAACAAGATTCATAGCACTTCTTTCTACTTGATTCAGACATTGTATCAATGGCATACGTCCGAAGAAAGAAACAAGGGGCCAATTATCAACAATGTGTGGACTACACATGAAGAATACGCATGGAATTTGTTTCTTTCTTCTTTAGGAAAGTACAATATATATTTAACGAGGAATCAATCAAACATATTTCTTTCCTTGGTACTTAGCGATGACGATCCAACGCGACAGATCCAACGCGACAGATCCAACGCGCGATCATCTGGATCGCCTCCACAATCAAATGATTCAAACATCCAAGCTAGGACAAGATCAACAAATTCCGGGGAAAGCATGGTATCAATGGACAAGTTCGATGCAAGCTGGACTTCCAAATTAAGGCCAAGATATCCAAGATTATCTAATGTTCAAATCAAAAAATTAACGGATCAGTCGCGTTCATCCCTTGACCACAATTTTCTTCAAAAGAGCCCATCGCCGCAGAATTAAGCAGATAGCAACGCGTGGTGTGGGAACTAAATGTCAAGGCCGCTATGCTATTTTGAAAATAGCGGCCCTACGGTCTAAAACCTAATAGAGCCAAGTAATTTTAGTTTTAAACACTGTTTTTCATATTTCTTCTCCTCAATGGTCTTTCCTAAAGTTATCTCTACCCTTATATGGTTTCAAATCACTAAAGAAATACAATATTGTTTGCTATACAAGATTCAATAAAATTTGACCATTTAAAAAATTCACACCGTTGCACCGCTACGTATCGCCCGTACGTAGCGTTTTGGCCACTGACCCCTACGCCTGCCGCAACCGCTATTTTGATGATTGTACGCAAGGAATTTGTTTCTTTCTTCTTTAAGAAAGTTCAGTATCTATTTAACGAGGAATTCATAAAAACTATTTCTTTACTCAGCACATAGCGATGACGATCAAACGCGGCATATCCAACGTGCGATCATCTGGATCGTCTCTACGCATCAAATGATTCAAACATCCAAGCGAGGGCAAGATCAAAAAATTCCAGTGAAAGCATGGAATGAATGGACAAGTTCGATGCAAGCTACACTTCCAAATTAAGGCCAAGATATCCAAGATTATCTGCTGTTCAAATCAAAAAATTATTGGATCATTCGCGTTCATCACTCGACCACAATTTTCTTCAAAAGAGCCCATAGCTGCAGAATTAAGTAGACAGCAACGCGCGATGTGGGAACTACATGTTCACTAACCAACCAAAACCACAAGTAGTGCCCAAATGCGGTTCATAGAACCAGCTTCCGGCATTTGTCTATAAGTACCTCCAAGGCGAGTCCCTTGCGCCACTGAAGAAATGCCCAATATTGCTTTAAGAGGAGCTAGATTCAGTGCACTGTTTTCTTCACTACTCAGAGACCTAAATAAAATGGGCACATCCGAAGAAAGAAATAAGGGGACAAATATCAACTTGTGGACTCCAAGCGGAGAATCATCAATGATGTTGTTTCTTTCTTCTCTTGGAAAGTTCTGAATCGATGTAATAGGGGGAAAACGGATCTCATTCCTCGGTACTTAGCGACCACTATCTAACTCGACAGATCTAATGCACGATCATCTAGATCGTCTCTACGCGTCGAATGATTTAAACATCGATGTTAGGACAACATCAGCAGATTTCGGTTAAAACATGGAATGAATGGCCTAGTGAACCACAGAAGATACAAGTGCAGAACAATACGCGCGGTGGAACCTACTTACGCACGACCCAAGTCGCGCGCATAATTTACGCACAAGCCCCGTTCACAAAACCAGGTGCGTGCATTTTCCTATAAGTAACGCCACTGGGGCCATTGCCCCAATGAGGAAATGCACTATATCACTTTGAGAGGGACAAGATTCAAAGCACTTCTTTCTTCCTAATTCAGACACTGTATCAATGAGGCACGTCCAAAGAAATAAACAAGGGGCCAATTATCAACAACATGTGGACTCCACGTGAAGAATACACATGGAATATGTTTCTTTCTTCTTTAGGAAAGTTTAGTATATATTTAACGAGGAATCCATAAAACATATTTCTTTCCTCAATACATAGCGATGTCGGTCCAACGCAGCAGATCCAACAGGCAATCATCTGGATCGTCTCTACGCAACAAATTATGCAAACATCCAAGCTAGGGCAAGATCACAATTTTCTTCAAAAGAGCCCATCGCCGCAGCACTAAGTAGACAGCAACGCGAGGTGTGGGAACTACATGCTCACGACCCAACCAAAACCACAAGTTGCGCCCAAACGCGGTTCATAGAACCAGCTTCCGGGATTTGTCTATAAGTATCGTCAGGGCGAGTCCACTGCGCCACTGAAGAAATGCCCAATATTGCTTTAAGAGGAAGCTAGATTCAATGCACTGATTTCTGATTTCTTCGCTACTCAGGGGCCTAAATAAAATGAGCACGTCCGAAGAAAGAAACAAGGGGCCAAATATCAGCAACATGTGGACTCCAAGCGGAGAATCATCAATGATGTTGTTTCTTTCTTCTTTTGGAAAGTTCCGAATCGATGTAAAAGGGGAAAAACTGATCTCATTCCTCGGTACTTAGCGACCACTATCTAACGCGAAAGATCTAACGTGCGGTCATCTGGAACGTCACTACGCGTCAAAAGATTTAAACATCAATCTACGGACAACATTAGCAGATTCCAGTTAAAAAATGGAATGAATGGTTGAGTTAATCATAAAAGATTTAAGTGCATAGCAATACGCCCGAGGGAACCAACTTACTCACGACCCAAGTCACGCGCATAATTTGCGCACACGCCCCGTTCACAAAACCACGTGCATGTGTTTTACTACAAGTACAGCCGCTGGGGGTCCACTGCCCCAACGAAGAAACACACAATATCGCTTTGAGAGGAACTAGATTCATTGCACTTCTTTCGTCCACATTCAGACATTGAATAAATTGGGCATGTCCAAAGAAAGAAACAAGGGGCCAATTATCAGCAACGTGTGCACTCCACGTGAAGAATACGCAAGGAATTTGTTTCTTTCTTCTTTAGGAAAGTTCAGTAACTATTTAACGAGGAAATCATAAAACAAATTTCTTTCCTCCGCACTTAGCGATGGTGATCCAACGCGTCAGATCCAACCATGGTTTAAAATCTCGGCCAAGACCGGGCCGATATCTCACTGAGATATCGGTCTCGGCCCATTTTCACCAAAATCTCGGCCACCTCGGCCGATATCTCGGCCATATCGGTATTTTCAATATATCGGCCGAGATGTATAAAAAGCTTACAAACCCTAATTTTTTTTATTCTTCTCCCATCTTCATCTTCTTCTCCTCTCTTCTCAAGGCCCCTACTAGCCATAGCAGCAGCCACCTTCTCTCTTCCATATTTTCAAATCTCACTTCTGTTTTTTGAAGAAAATATTATCTAAGGTAAGAGGAAATAAACTTAAAGCGTATTATGTGTTTTTTTTTTTATAGATGAAGCATAGAGGTTTGTCACTTACTCACTTGTGTAATTGTGTTGTTTTCTTCATTTAGAAGTTAGATCTATATACTTTCATGCTAGATCTACTCATACACATGATTTTGAACTTTTTTTTTATTTCTTTTTATTTTCGGATTTTTTAATATTTGAATTATAATATATCATTTTTTGGGGATTTCATCATAAATATGTTGTTTTAATGATTCATGATCATTGTATGGTGTGTAAATGATAGATCTACATACTTTTATGTTAGATCTATATATTTAGGATTTTGAAAATGATTTTATTAATTTTTGTTTTCCAAAAAATAATTTTTGTTACTTGTTAGGATATTTGTGATACCAAAGGCTCATTAATAGGCTTGTTAGACTTATCAATAATGTTTGCATTATATGAAATACTGGAAAAAAGACAGTGAACTGCGAGTCTGCGACACAGACAGGACTCATAACTTAAGGTGACCGAGATTTTGATTTATTGTTGTTACTAATGGAAACAAATATAGTTTTCCAGCATTTTCTAATATTCTGGATTTTTTGGATATTTTTGCGAATTTTTTTGGATAAAAAAAAATTCACATCGCGATGACCACGACGGACCGATATCCGCGACTGATACCGATATCATATCGGTTTTTCGGCCCGGCCGATACCGCGACCGAGACCGAGATTTTAAACCATGGATCCAACACGCGATCATCTATATTGTCTCTACGCATCAAATGATTCATACATCCAAGCTAGGGCAAGATCAACAAATTCTGGTGAAAGCATGGAATGAATGGACAAGTTAGATGCAAGCTGGACTTCAAATTTAAGGCCAAGATATCCAGGATTAACTGCTATTCAAATAAAAAAATTATCGGATGAATCATGTTCATCCCTCGACCACAGTTTTCTTCAAAAGAGCCCATCTCCGTAGAATTAAGTAGACAGCAACGCGCAGTGTGGGAACTACATGTTCACGACCCAACCAAAACCACAAGTAGCGCCCAAACGCAGTTCATAGTACAAACATCCGGCATTTGTCTATAAGTACCGCCAGTGCGAGTCCACTGTGCCACTGAAGAACTGCCCAATATTGCTTTAAGAGGAGATAGATTCAGTGCACTGATTTCTTCGCTACTCAGGCGCCTAAATAAAATGGGCACGTCCGAAGAAAGAAACAATGAGCCAAATATCAACAACATGTGGACTCCAAGCCGAGAATCATCAATGATGTTTTTTTCTTCGTTTGGAAAGTTTAGTATCGATGTAATAAGGAAAAAACCGATCTCTTTCCTTGGTACTTAGCGACCACTATCTAACGCGACAGACCTAACGCGCGGTCATCTGGATCGTCTCTACACATCAAATGATTTAAACATGTTAGGACAACATCAGCAAATTACAGTTAAAACATGGAATGAATGGCAGAGTTAATCACAGAAGATTTAAGTGCACAGCAATACGCACCATGGAACCTACTTACTCACGACCCAAGTCGCGCGCATAATTTGTACACAAGCCCTGTTCACAAAACCAGGTGCGAGCGTTTTACTACAAGTACCGCCGCTGGGGTCCACTGCCCCAATTAAGAAACACATAATATCGCTTTGAGAGGAACTAGATTCATTGCACTTCTTTCTTCCTCATTCAGACACTGAATAAATTGGGCACGTCCGAAGAAAGAAACAAGGGGCCAATTATCAACAACGTGTGCACTCCACGTGAAGAATACGCTAGGAATTAGTTTCTTTCTTCTTTTGGAATGAGGAATTCATAAAACATATTTCTTTCCACGGCACTTAGCGATGGCGATCCAATGCGGCAGATCCAACACGCGATCGTCAAGATCATCTATACGCATCAAATGATTCAAACATCCAAGCTAGGGCAAGATCAACAAATTCCGGTGAAAGCATGGAATGAATGGACAAGTTCGAAGCAAGCTGGACTTCAAAATAAAGGCCAAGATATCCAGGATTATCTGCTCTTCAAATAAAAAACTAATCGGACGAATCGCGTTCATCCCTCGACCACAATTTTCTTCAAAAGAACCCATCGTCGAAGAATTAAGTAGACAGCAACGCGTGATGTAGGAACTAAATGTTCAAGACCCAACCAAAACCACAAGTAGCACCCAAACGCGATTCATAGTACCAACATCCGGCATTTGTCTATAAGTACAGCCGCGGCAAGTCCACTGCGCCATTGAAGAACTGCTCAATATTTGCTTTAAGAGGAGCTAGATTCAGTGCACTGATTTCTTCGCTACTCACGCACCTACATAAAATGGGCACGTCCGAAAAAAGAAACAAGGGGCCAAATATCAACAACATGTGGACTCCAAGCCGAGAATCATCAATGATGTTGTTTCTTTCTTCTTTTGGAAAGTTCAGTATCAATGTAATAATAAGGAAAAAACGGATCTCTTTCCTCGGTACTTAGAGACCACTATCTAACGTGACAGATCTAATGCGCGGTCATCTTGATCGTCTCTACGCGTCAAATGATTTAAACATCCATGTTAGCACAACATTAGCAAATTCCGGTTAAAACATGGAATGAATGGCCGAGTTAATCACAGAAGATCTAAGTGCAAAGCAATACGCGCGGTGGAACCTACTTACTCACGACCCAAGTCGCGCGCATAATTTGCGCACAAGCCCCGTTCACAAAACCAGGTGTGTGCGTTTTACTACAAGTACCGTCGCTGGGGTCCACTGCCCTAATGAAGAAACACACAATATCGTTTTGAGAGGAACTAGATTCAGTGCACTTCTTTCTTCCACATTCAGATACTGAATAAATTGGGCACGTCCGAAGAAAGAAACAAGGGGCCATTATCAACGTGTGCACCCCACGTGAAGAATACGCAAGGAATTTGCTTCTTTCTTCTTTAAGAAAGTTCAGTATCTATTTAACGAGGAATTCATAAAACATATTTATTTCCTCAGCACTTAGCGATGACGATCCAACGCGATAGATTCAACGCGCGATCATCTGGATCGTTTCTACGCATTAAATGATTCAAACATCCAAGGTAGGGCAAGATCAACAAATTCCGGTGAAAGCATGGAATGAATGGACAAGTTCGATGCAAGCTGGACTTCCAAATTAAGGCCAAGATATGCAGGATTATCTACTGTTCAAATAAAAAAAAAATATCGGATCAGTCGAGTTCATCCTTCGACCACAATTTTCTTCAAAAGAGCCCATCGCCGCAGAATTAAGCAGACAACAACGCGTGGTGTGGGAACTAAATGTTCACGATCCAACCAAAACCACAAGTAGCGCCCAAATGTGGTTCATAGAACCAGCATCCGACATTTGTCTATGAGTACCGCCAGGGCGAGTCCACTGCGCCACTGAAGAAATGCCCAATAATGCTTTAAAAGGAGCAAGATTCAGTGCACTGATTTCTTCACTACTCAAGGACCTAAATAAAATGGGCAGATCTGAAGAAAGAGACAAGGGGCCAAATATCAACAACATCTGGACTCCAAGCGGAGAATCATCAATGATGTTGTTTTTTTCTTCTTTTGGAAAGTTCAATATCGATGTAATAAGGAAAAAAACTGATCACTTTCCTCAGTACTTACTACTTAGCGACCACTATCTAACGCGACAGATCTAACGTGTGGTCATCTGGATTGTCTCTACGCATCAAATGATTTAAACATCCAAGTTAGGACAACATCAACAGATTCCGGTTAAAACATGGAATGAAGATTTAAGTGCACAGCAATAAGCGCGATGGAACCTACTTACTCACAACCCAAGTCGCGCATAATTGGCGCCCAAGCCCAATTCACAAAACCAGGTACATGCATTTTCCTACAAGTACCTCGGCTGGGGGTCCACTGCCAATATTGCTTTGAGAGGAACTAGATTCAGTGCACTTCTCTCTTCCTCATTCAGACTATAGTTGATGATTACGAGGATCATGTTAATGAGCCAAAATAAGATCATGATTGTGTAATAACAATCACTATCAATAGGTGATCAGGGATTTGATCGAAGATTGAATTTTGGAATTAAGGTGAATCTGACTATAAAATGATAATTAAACAATCATATTCTCCTATTTGTGGTCATCCAATTGCCATTGTGTACCAACTCCAATATCAAGATGTGGATGAAACGCTAAAATTTGATACCTATGAACATAGTGACAACCTTTGACACATCCAAATAAAGGCATCTTTGATACAACTGATTTCAATGTTGATCAAGATTTTGAAGAAGAAACTTCAAATTTTAATTAAGTACGCACACGTGGAATTAGAGGGTTCAACTATGCATGAGCGACACCAAATGAAAATTATGGTGAAGATTTATCATATTCTTGAAGTAATATGATAATCATATTCTTGAAGTAATAGGAATGTCAGGATCCCACAAGGTAAGATTTATGACTTCGGAGATCCATTTGTTCAAGGTTAGTAGAGGCAATGTCAGTTACAACAGATTCAAGATTTGACTGCATGACATTAGATTGTGCAGTTGACTGTGCAAAACAAAGAATAAAGAAAAAGAGGTTTATATAAAACTGAATTGAATTTTAGTACGAGAGGACTACCTAGTTGGTAAGATGCCCATATTTACTTGATCAAAGTCATTATTAAATTCTTCAGCCCTTGCTTTCCCAAATTATGCATTCACCAAATTTCACTTCTTTTGAAGTGATAATACAATGTTAGATTGATGTATATCTACTGGTTGGGGATGACAACAAACATCCTATGAATTTTTTTCTATATATTTTTCTTTTTAATATTAAAAACATGTTATGCACTTCTATAGCTAAAATTTGAAAAATACTCTATGATGATGCCAAAAAGTATTTTTCGGGCACCACGGTCAAGTAATGAGTAATTAATGTGAAAATTAAAAGAGAGAGAAAGTTTATAGTGGTTCGGTCAAGGTGACCTACGTCCACTCTGGAAAGGCAGAAGTTGCCGGTGATTTCACTTCTCAATGTGTAGCGATTACAGACTAAGAGAATACAATAAGTGTGCAAAAATGGATAAGAGTTGCTTGCCCCCCAATGCTGGTGGGGCTCTGTGATTTATAGTCTTCCCCTAACAGATGGGGACGACTCTTCAGCAACGGACGCTCCATTCTGGCGGAGTCTTCGAATCGCCCTCAACAGACGAGGCAGGTAGGATCTCCTCCGCAGGACTGGGTAAAAGCAGGTTAAGGGAACGACGCGCTGACTTCGTCACTTTGTGGATCTGGACCCGGCCTTTAATGACTGGACTTGGACCACTTTGGGCTTGGTGGGCCTTTATAAGATTGGGCTTTCCACATGGATTGGGCCATTTGGGCTTGGCCCATCATTTGCCCCCTAATGCCCCTTGTCTAAGAAAACTTGGAGAAGGGGCATTAGCTTGGATTTTTTAGCACTGGGTAGTGGAGACTATTTCCCTCTGCTAGATGACTATTTCCCTTTTTTGAATGATGGGCCGTTGTTGGGCGTGTAGCTGGAGCCTCGGGCGCCTGTGGGGGCGACGCGGGAGATGAGACCCAGGCGGGAAGAGTGGCAATCCAGGCTAAGCGCGCAATCCAGCTGGGCGAGCTGGTTGTTTGCGCGAAGAGAGCCCAGGGGCTGCCCATGGTCTGCGCAGAGGAGGACATTCACCACGTGTTGCGGGCGACGGAGGTGTTGGACGTGGCTGGCGCCCCCGCGGCTGCTGCAGGCGACGAACAAGGCAGCGGGCGCCCCTGCTGCTGCTGGCAACGAACAAGGCGGGCGCCCCTGCTGCTGTTGCTCGTGGTGGAGTGGGCCGCGTGCTGCTGGCGACGAACAAGGCAGGGGCACCCAGGCTGCTGGGCGATGGATGGGGCGCCAAAGTTTAACTGTGTTATCTTGAAATATCTCCTGGGAAATGTGACAGGAGAGAAAGAGCTTGTTGTTCCTATTTTATGTTTGATTTTTAATTTGGGATTGTGAGGTTGGTCAAAGTCTACCAAAGTCGGTCATTTCAGTTGATTTGTCAACTTAGGGGCACCAGGTGATTAATTGACACTACTTCAACCATCACATTCACATCCCCTACAAAACATCAATTATTTAAATGTTGACCTTGGTCTTGGCTATGAGTATTTTAGTAGACTATTAGCAGTTGTACAAATTCTGTAGGGTGTTTTCAGTGTTTGAAATCATGCTGGGCCTACTTAGTGGATTACATGTTCCACGTGTGCCGTGTGAATGATGGAGAAAAGAAAACTCCAGACAGTCCAGGCCCTGCAGGCCACTTCACTTCATTGTCAGTGTCATGTTTGGAGAGGTCATGTGGGTCCCAATTATAAAGATGATAATAAGAGCTGGGTTTTGAATGAAACATGCTGCGGCGGTGGATGGGCGAGGCGCCAGCTTGGGTGCCCCAGGCGCTGTACACGATGGCGCACGGGGAGTTGTCTGGGCGCCCCAGGCGCTGTGCACGGTGGACTGGGCAGGGGCGCTAGTCAGGGCGTCCCTGCTGCTGGTGCGGACATCGCAGAGGGGAAACACGGGCGGGGCACCCCTGCTGCGCGCGACGGACTGGGCTGGGGCGCCACCTGCTGTGTGCCGATGTGGGCGAGCACGCGAGTGAGCAGGCTACTTTAGTCCATCAGGCACCAAGGGATGTTGATCCAAGCAAGCAAAGAGGTATATTACAGGCCCCGTTTGGAGCACCTTGGGCGAGCCTGGGCTGCCTTGGGAGCTTTGGGCGCTACGGAGGAGGCTGGCCTTGGCGTGCAGCCATCAAGAGGCGCCACTTTGAGCGAGCTAAGTGGCCAGGTGCCCCTCCAGGCGCTGGTTTGGCTTATTTGGGCCGCCAGACAGTTGGGTACGCTAATTTAATGTAGTCCCTCAGGTTGTAGATGACCTGAGTTTCAAGATCCTGCCTTTTGAGACCGTGCTTTTGGCTCCCCTGAGAGAGCCACTAAGCTGGAGATTGGCTGCCTGTTTGAGAACAGTGCAGAGGTAGGCCAAGCTTTTTTGGCGACCCGCGAGAGAGCTACTAAGCTGGGGATAGACTGCCTATTTAAGAACAGTGCAGATGTAGGCCAAGCTTTTTTGGCGACCTGCGAGAGAGCCGCTAAGCTGGAGATAGACTGCCTGTTTAAGAACAGTGCAGAGGCAGGTCAAGCTTTTGGCGATCCACGAGATGATTCACCTCACCTGGACCTGTTGATTTCCTCAGCATTCATATATTTTTTAGCTCTTGCCAATAGTTCTGGCATGCTCTTTGGTGATCGCTTTGTTACTGAAAAGAGGAAATTGGATGAACGAAGGCCTCCCAGAAAGGCGGTCATGGTGACTTTGTCATTGGGCTCCTCGACTTGGAGGACCTCCTCGTTAAAACGAGTGAGGTAACTCCTCAGACTCTCATCTCGGTCCTGTTTTATGCTGAGCAGGTGTGTGGCAGGCTTCTGGTGGCGGTGCCTACCGATAAAGTGTGAGACAAAAGATTTACTCAACTCTCCAAAGGTGGCTATGGATGCTTGGGGGCATGGTTTCAAATCTCGGCCGAGATGAACCGGTCTCGGCCGAGACCGGGCCGATATCTCACTGAGATATCGGTCTCGGCCCATTTTCACCAAAATCTCGGCCATCTCGGTATTTTCAATATCTCGGCCGATATATCGACCGAGATGTATAAAAAGCATACAAACCCTAATTTTTTTTATTCTTCTCCCATCTTCATCTTCTTCTCCTCTCTTCTCAAGGCCCCTACTAGCCATAGCAGTAGCCACCTTCTCTCTTCCATATTTTCAAATCTCACTTCTATTTTTTGAAGAAAATATTATCTAAGGTAAGAGGAAATCAACTTAAAGCATATTATGTGTTTTTTATTTTTTATAGATGAAGCATAGAGGTTTGTCACTTACTCACTTGTGTAATTGTGTTGTTTTCTTCATTTAGAAGTTAGATCTATATACTTTCATGCTAGATCTACTCATAAACACATTATTTTGAACTTTTTTTTCAATTTTTTTTATTTTCGGATTTTTTAATATTTGAATTATAATATATCATTTTTTGGGGATTTCATCATAAATATGTTGTTTTAATGATTCATGATCATTGTATGGTGTGTAAATGATAGATCTACATACTTTTATGTTAGATCTATATATTTAGGATTTTGAAAATGATTTTATTAATTTTTTTTTTCCAAAAAATAATTTTTGTTACTTGTTAGGATATTTGTGATACCAAAGGCTCATTAATAGGCTTGTTAGGCTTATCAATAATGTTTGCATTATATGAAATACTGGAAAAAAGACAGTGAACTGCGAGTCTGCGACACAGACATGACTCATAACTTAAGGTGACCGAGATTTTGATTTATTGTTGTTATTAATGGAAACAAATATACTTTTCCAGCATTTTCTAATATTCTGGATTTTTTGGATATTTTTGCGAATTTTTTTTTATTAAAAAAAAATTCACATCGCGATGACCGCGACGGACCGATATCCGTGACCGATACCGATATCATATCGGTTTTTCGGCCCGGCCGATACCGCGACCAAGACCGAGATTTTAAACCATGCTTGGGGGAGATTGGCAAACCACTGCTGAGCCGAATCCTTCAATGTAGTTGGGAACGCCCTGCACATTATCTCTTCAGGGATATTATGCAGCTGCATTTTGGTTTTGTACGTCTCCAGATGGTCCAGTGGATCCTTCGTTCCATCAAAGGTCTCCACGGATGGCATCTTGAACTTCCGAGGGAGTGGGTAGTTCACCACGTCGGGCGTGAACAGTGTATCCGTTCGCCCGACCAAATAATCTACCGTCTCCGGTGCCTGCGCCTTTATGGCATTGAAGACAGCTCCCAGTTGATCATGCATTTCTTTGATCTTTTCCTCCCAACGATTACCGAGTTCCCTAGACGGACCAGGGAAATAACTCCCATCTTCTATGCTGTGATTTTCACTTCCCCACTCCTGGAAATGAGGATCTTCATCGTTAGAAGCAGGGGGAGAAGGTGGAGTCCACCGCGATTCGCCCCTCCTAAAGGTCCTCCAGATGGGGCTCCACCCGGGGGTGGCGGCGCCTCGTGATGGGCGCGGCCTTGAGGGTCGACCGGGAGCACTCCGTGCTGGGCGGCATGTGGAACTCCAGCAGAGGCACCCTGGGCGCCCAGGTGAGGATGAGGACGGGTGGCTCCTCGGCCCCGGGCGCCATGGGGATGGGCGCCCAGGTGAGGTGCTCCTCTGCGTGGAGCAGTCGGATGCTCGCGCGGCGCTTCCTGGAGTACCGTACCAAATTGTGCCCCTCCTTGCCCTGCGAACATGAGTTGCAGTATCTGCTGGTTTTGGGTCACCGGCTACTGCATGGTCTCCAGCATTTGTTGGGGAGAGGGAGTAGGGGCATTCGGTGCAGGATTAGTCGGTGTAGGATTACCCTCGCCCTCCCACGAGGGATTACCATCTTGTCGCCTAGTTGATCTTGTGGTGATCACCATAGTTTCGAAAAAAGGAAATTTTCTTCGTTTCCCACAGACGGCGCCAAACTGATGATGCCAAAATGTATTTTT
This sequence comes from Cinnamomum chago, assembly GCA_038049695.1. NCBI lineage: Eukaryota > Viridiplantae > Streptophyta > Magnoliopsida > Laurales > Lauraceae > Cinnamomum > Cinnamomum chago. The sequence continues at coordinate 14,577,862 of CP142451.1, forward strand.
CGGGCACCACCGGTCAAGTAATGAGTAATTAATGTGAAAATTAAAAGAGAGAGAGAGAGAGAAAGTTTATAGTGGTTCGGTCAAGGTGACCTACGTCCACTCCGGAAAGGCAGAAGTTGTCGGTGATTTCACTTCTCAATGTGTAGCGATTACAGACTAAGAGAATACAATAAGTGTGCAAAAATGGATAAGAGTTGCTTGGCCCCCAATGCTGGTGGGGCTCTGTGATTTATAGTCTTTCCCTAACAGATGGGGACGACTCTTCAGCAACGGACGCTCCATTCTGGCGGAGTCTTCGAACCGCCCTCAACAGACGAGGCAGGTAGGATCTCCTTCGCAGGACCGGGTAAAAGCAGGTTAAGGGAACGACGCGCTGACTTCGTCACTTTGTGGATCTGGACCCGGCCTTTAATGACTGGACTTGGACCACTTTGGGCTTGGTGGGCCTTTATAAGATTGGGCTTTCCACATGGATTGGGCCATTTGGGCTTGGCCCATCACTCTACATCTTGGAAATTCCTTATTTTCCTTATTTATAACTAGACACCGTAAAGTTATCATTCATATGAAAATTATGAGGAGAACACTGCAGGAAGTAGTCTCTGGGCATATAATCTTTAGCTAGGAGTCAATTTCTTCACTAAATACTTGGCACAAGTGACATGTAATTTGTAGCGATAACCATAACATCATTGAAGAAGAACAAAATTACAAAGTTATCTACTATAAAAAAAGCTCAAATATCAGAAGAACTAAAAATAGCTTAGCTGCATGTGAAGATGAATTGCGTGTCTAGTGGAACTTTAAATAATAAAAAAAGTACAAGTTTTCTTACTTCCTAAATAAGCATCTAGGCCAAGGAGTTCTGCATAGGCCCATAGGTCAATATGCAAATCCATATGTAGCAAATAAGCAATAAAATGCATGTGTAAAATAAGACACATTCAAAAGGCACCCACAAGTTCTGTCACTCCACGTTGACCATTTAAATCATAATGGAAGAGGTGATGATGGAACGTACCAAAGATATTGTTCCCAAGTTTAGTGTAGATGGGGGAGGAAAAAAGTCGTCCGCAAAATGTATAAACCACCAGGTGATATAGAAAGTAATTGTTACATGACACAGGATAAAGCTGCAAATTGCAAAAGAGTAGTAACAAAAAAGAGCATGATCAGTGTCAGAAAACAATCACTCAATTATATTATTTGGAACAAGTGGAAATTAAGTTCTGCTGAAAGCAACGATATTAAGCATTTGGCATAAAAAGACAGTCCTATAACGCGGCCCTCGTGTATAAATGAATGTGCAATTTGCAATGATTATGGAAATGGAAGTACACCGTATCTCATATCAACACCTACTCATCAGATATTTAGGGCAGTCAGAATGTATATTACCAATTAAACATTGATTTAAATCTTGTTCCTTTCTTAATTACATATGTTGGTTAATGCTTAACCTTTTTTTTGGGCTAGGCATAAAGGAATGATTATGACTTGATTTAACTTCTTAAATGACCACTAATGGAGCCCACCATACGCTGTAGCCTACCCACTCTTGCAAGGCTCCACCTTGCATGTAGAAACCATATCATGCCAACATTCAAAACCACAGCTTCTTCAATTCCGTTTCTATTTTGTATTCAAGGTCCCAAAGACAGTTGAGTTAAGGTCATGCCAGCCTTCAGCATTCAAATATTTTTATTCTTTATATTTTAAGGTTGCAATTTTCCATTTTGCCCACCATTTCTAATTTTTCTCTTCCCTGTTTTTCTTCAGCTAGTTATCTTTTCATTCCTTTTAGGAAACTTGACACCCAAATCTATTATATTTATTATTTTGTTTAAAAACAAAAAGTGAACAAGATATTACACAAACAGCCGGAGTACAACAAGAACACTGCACCAGTAAACAACCCACAGCTATTTTGTCATGACAACAAACATCCTCTGACTTTTTTCTTTATAGATATTTTAATACTAAAACATGCTATGCACTTTTACAGATAAAATTTGAAAACTACTCTATATCTAGTGTGTTTTATTATTGTTACTTTGTCAAAATTGTGGGTGATTTTTTACAGCCGGTGTTGATTATAAACCCAACCCACCGGCCCAACTCAAAATAAACCAAGCGTGAATTCCTGGTTTTGATAAGGAGTGACATTTTACAAAGAAGATATAGCATTGCCTAATAGGAACAACGGGGCTTCACAGAGGCTTCAGATTTTCTAAGATGCTTGAGGAACAGGAATTATTAATCCAAAATAATGTTTTCTTTCTCATCCCACATTCAGAGTCAAAAAGTTACCTTCAAAGTCCATATTGCAGAAGAATTCATGTTCCCACAAGGATGCACTGTTGAAATATTCATACAATAACACAATTTAATCCAGGAAAAAAACTATGAAATCTCAAAATTTGCAAGCTTCAGGCCAAGCATAGAAGCTAGTCATACAAAGCAGTCCTCTCATTCCTTCGGAACATAAAACCAACAAATCTGCCCAACAGAGCAGATTTGTCAAGCAACATATCATTTTATTGTTAAGAAACATCAAATCTGCAGAAAGAACCAAAGAAGCCTGGGAAATTTCCAAATTTACCAAGTTTCAAAGAACAGCACAAATTCATAAATGAGATGATGGTGAAAAAAACAAGATACTAGATACTATTCATATGAAAATTAAAATTGAAAGGAGGAATTTAAGTAGTCTCTAAACCCATAAACTTTAGCTAAGAATCAGTTTCTTTACCTTATACATGGAGTTGTTAACAATAACCATAATGTCATCGAAGAAGAACAAAATTACAAAGTGCTCTATTAACAGAAAAGATCAAATGTCCTTCCACTACCAATCATCCAAACAAGAACCAAATATTGAACAATATGCCTTCCATGTGGTCTAATATTCACCTAATGTACATCAATTTCCTTCATCAGCACTTAGTATTTCATTAGATCCTCATCCTTCTCATTCTAAGTGATCCAGGAATTCCACAAGGCCTCAGATTTTCTATCTAAGCATCATCAAGAATCAACTTCACAAACCTTGATAAAACCAGTTCAGTTTAAAAGGTCAACAAGTCTCCCTTTCAATAACCAACTCAATTGGTCTGACCTTAACCCTAAACAGTATTATATCCTTTCAACCAAATCTACCAAAATTATTATCACCAATCTAACTGATATCCACCTCCTAATTATCATTTGCTCACTGTGCAATTCACGGTATGTCCTTCTACTACACCCCTGAAGGGTGGGTTTGTTGGTATGATTTGAGGAAACCCATGAAACCAACATGTAATGAACGGGTCCTTTATAAACCCATCAAAGGAAAAGCAGGTAGGAATAAAGAATAGAAAGTGTTCTGAAGAAACCCATTTCACGAACACATATGGTTTAGGTTTTGAACAAACCCTCAGCGAAAGAAAGTGAATTTCTTAAGAAACCATCGAACTTAACATAAAAAACAAACAAATAAGAAATAGTTCGAAAACCATCATATCAAGAATACATGCACTGCAAACATCCCCATAAACCAAAGAAAGAAGCTATCAATGTCAATCAAATGATTCTAAACAAGCAAACAGGGTTTACATGCACTGCAAACATTATCATAAACCAAAGAAAGAAGCTACCAATGTCAATCAAATGATTCTAAACAAGCAAACAGGGTTTTCTTTCTTCTAAAAAAGAAAAACCACAACATGATCGTAACAAGATTTCACAACAAAACATAGCCCTTCGACTTTCCAAGTTCGTAACAAACCCATGCGAAGAACCCTATTATTCCCAAAAACAACAACAAAGCAAAACAAAACAAGAACCCTAGCATTTCCACAAGAACAAACAAAGTAGAAACATCATAAGCAAGAAAACCCTAAAAATTAAAACTGAAGATTACATACCGACAGAGGAAGATGCCTTCAATTATCCATCTTCTCTCTCAATCTCTTCGCGGGATTTAGAAATCGTGCCGCTCAAGAAAATATTTTTGAATCTATCGTAGAGAGAGAGAGCGCGCGAAGGAAGAAACATGTGCGTATATTATACGCGGGATATTATAAACGGATATTATACGCGTATCCATTAAAGTAAAGCCATTAAATTCGTGTGCCTTCCCTCCTAATTTTTCACTTCATTAAAGTGGGGCCTCCATATGCTGATGACGATCCAGTGGAGCCCATCTGGCGATGGGATCCGCTGGCCCTATGTATGGTGACGAAGGCTCGAATCGTCATCTTAACCACTTGATGAAGCTCATGAGTTTTCATCATCTAAAGTGCACGGTCGATTCAATGATTTAGTCCATTATGATGGATTTCAAATTTAGGTCGGTGACTATTAGAAGATTTTTATTATCCCGTGAAATGGATAATAAGATGGTCGGTGCTTACGCCGTATTCAGCGACCCTTTAAAGTGATATGATATAGAGCGTTGGATGGATCTTTATCTAAAATTAGATGCCTATATCAATATTTAATTTGTTTTTTGACATGTTAACATCAGTCTAATGGCGTATATTACTTGATTGAGACCATGCGGGTTCATTTAGTGGCCTCTAACATAGATGGTTGAAATGAAGAAAGAGAGGTGGAAGTGGAACCATATTAATCAAGCATGAAATCTTGGGATGTAAACGTCGTCGAACTAGGAAATTTAGGGCCTTTTTCTTGCCTGGATTCTATGAGAGGAATTTCTCATGTTAGGGATTATTGTACATGATGTGACATTTTGTCTTCTAGCATTTTCGAACGCCATGTTTCTTCATTAGAGTCCCGGATTCCAGCTACAAGAAAAGAGTCAAATGACTTTTGGAAATCTAAGAATTCCAACTCATTTAGCATTGTTCTTTTGGATTTCCATACACAGTGGAATTCATATATGCTTGACTAATACCAAAGTACAAGGAGCTTGTTTCATAGCTTTGGAGTGATGATATAGTCATGAAAAATCAAAGTATCCTAATCTACCGGGAAGATATATGATGATGGGGTGATGAATTGGGGGTACATGGATAGTGTAGGCCCTATACAACACTCTTAATTCATCTCAATTCTATTTACGATTCATTTGGTTGGAATTTCAAATACTCCACCAAGAAGAGGGATTTGGAATTCCACCCACTGGGGACAACTTTTTTGAAGAATTTGAAATTCCTCCACACATGAAATCTTAGACTTCTGGTAAAAAATCAAACTGTGGAAAGAGAATAAGATGAGATGTGTGAGAACCCGACCCCTAATTTCCTGGACTAGTGTTGTTTTATTTGTGAATTAGTTTCTTTTGGTGAGATTAGTGTTTGTTGGGTTGAGTATGTGAGCTAGAATGGTTGGGGAGTTTTGAGTGCCTTTGTGATTAGTGAGACCCTTTGGGGGTTCTTTTAGTGACTTTACGCGTGATTGGGAGATTATTCGAAATTTTCGATAAATCTTGTTTTAGCCTCGTTTGACTTAGTTTATTAATCTCTACAACTTTCGTGTTCACTCCATACCGATTCGAAGCTCCAAAAATCAGTTTTTCCAGCCTTGGATGCAAAATCGGTCTTTTCATATTGAATCTGAACCCAAATTTCGAGATCCGAGAACCATGCCAAAATTAGACTTTTTGAAAATTAGATTTTATGAGAAACATTTTCCTCTTCTTTGTCGATCGCATCCGAGACCCAGAAATTGATGTTTTAATCCCGACAAGTTTAAGTGATGGTGGGGCCCACACCCACCCTTTTATAAAAGGGATCAGCCCCTCTCTTCCTCTCCCATTCGTTCCAGCACACTTGAGGGGGGGAGGAACTTCAGCTCCATAGGGCTTTTGCCCTTTTCTTCTTCTCTTTCTTACTTCCTTTCACAAAACCCACATCCAAACCTTGCAAAATGGAGATTGGAGCTCAACTTCTTCTTCTCCATCCTTCTAGCTTCCCATGGACACCATTATTGTACAAATCTCAGCTGGGTAACCCCTATTTCAAGTTTCTTCTTGTTGATTGATGGCCCTAGAGGTAAGGACTTCTTTCCATCTTCTATTGTTGAATGACTTTCCCTTAGGTTCTATTTCCTAGTTTGGTTTGAGTTCATTCATTGTCTTTCATTGTTTGACCCATTTTAGGGTTTGTTTTGGGGGTTTTGCTTGTAGCTTTGGAGCTTGGATTTGGAAGAGTGTTTAGGCTTGATTTCTTGATTAGAAGACCCAAGGCAAGTGGATGAATGGATTGTTTTGATTATTGGCATGTTTTGTGAGAAAAGCTTGATTTCATTGATGGTTTTGATGATTTCGAAATGTGCTTATTGATGATTCTATTTATCTCTTGTTCATTATTGGAAATGTATGCATCATGTTGTCAAGATTTCAAACGGTTCCACATAAATGAGTTTTCTCTACCTTGAGATTGATTGTGAATGGAAATAATGGAAAGGGAGAAATTTGAAATGATGAGAATGGAAGTGTTGAATGATGCATTTGATGAGCTTTTTAGCTCATTTGATGTCTTGAAAACATTGGTTTATAGTTTTCATTATCTCTTGTTAATACCTCAATGGATCCTTGTGATTAGTGGGTTTCTTATCTCTTTGGTGATTGAATGTAAAGAGATGGAGGTATTTGGGATAGATGTTTGTGAAATTTTGATTGTGTATGGGAGGAGCTTTTAGCTCATTTTATTGTATGAAGATGAATGAGAATGAAGGGAAATGGTTTAAGGGAGAAAAAGGGCTCAAATCTAAACACAGTGGGTGTTTCCCACACCTGGCGGTCACCTATCGGCTAGCCGTCTGGTGACTGGCGGCTAATCGCCAGCTAGCCGAACAGTCGCGGTTACTTTTTCAGAGAGCAACATTTTCCTCCTGAAGGCACGGTCAGTCTCATGGTTAGCAAGTGGCTAACCACCTAACCCATCGGCGGCTAACCACCAGCCAACCGAACCATTTCGGTTACATTTCCAGTAACCTGTCTTTCTGTCAGGCCAATCGCGGTCAGCCAGCGGCTAACCGCCTAACCCAACGGCGGCTAACCGCCATCTGACCGCTAGGTAACCGAAATCACCCAGACAACTATTCCAGAGAGCTCCTCGCTCGAGAGAACTCTCCGGTTCGCTCGAGCAATGAGCTTTGTCGGTCGAAGGCTATGTTTGGGACAATGACGAATTGTTTAAACATTGTGGGGTTATTCATTGAGAACCCCTTTATATCAGGAAGACTTACTAGGCAATGTATGAGGCCATTCGAGAAAAAAACCATATCACGAAAATTTCATTTGAAGTTTTGAAAATTCAAAGTGTATAAGGAGCCTAAGATGTCCCCAAACTCAAAGAGTACCAAATTATTATTAGATCGACATACGGGATCCCTATTCACTTCAAATAAATCTTGAACCTGATACTTTACCCGATATTTCAATTGTGTATTATACTTTATCAATCCCGAGATTTATACTACATGCCTTGTTTTCCCGAAAGCATTAAAGTACACTTACAATGGTTACTTGTCTTGAAGTGCATTGCACCACATGAAATGACAGTGTGCCCTTAAGCACCCCTGTCCTGTCCGTTTGTTTATTTGTACTTGATTTACCTGCACATGTCTCGATTTGTTATTTGACTTATTAGTCGGCACCACTAAGCTTGGATAATCCCGTTGGTCTGATCCACAGACTTGAAGATCCCCCTCTTGTCCCGCCAGCTGCAGTTTGGATCCCGCTACCCGGTTATTACCGTGGTATTGTCTCGATGCCACAGATTGCTACTGTAGTCCCCGATGCCCGGCTCGCTACCGTGGTCATGTATAGTATATGTATATATATTTATAAAATTCACTGTTTCTCCTCATCTCGAGTGACTGAGATCAGTGCCTAGTTATTGCTCTGTCACTTTAGTGATAGAGAACTTAGCTTCGTGTGACTGTCATCTTGCTAGTTCCCGATTCCTTGGATACCCTACATGTTTTATATTGCTTATTTGTTTTCCGGTAAATGATTCATATCTTTTATGAAAGTTATTATTTAAACAGGTATTAATATTTTCCAAGGTAAATTCAGTTATTGTTATATTGTTTCTCGTTCCTTGTATACACACATGTTTTAAATGAATACCCGATTTGTTAAATATCCGTGCTTTTAAATATGATTTAAATGACACTTGTTTTGTCAGATCTCTAAGTTTACACATGTTTTAAATGAATACCCAATTTGTTAAATATTCGTGCTTTTAAATATGTTTTAAATGACACTTGTTTTGTCAGATCTCTATGTTTACACATGTTTTAAATGAACACCCGATTGTCAAATATCTATGCTTTTATAGATGATGTAAATGAACATATGTTTTGTTATATCTCCATGTTTAACTCATGCTTTAAACGAATACATGTTTTGTCAGAGATCTACAATTTTCCACCCGTTTGATTATATGCAGCCTTTGATTAAATAACATGAATTATCATATGTTTTAATTCTCAGCATATTTATTATCTTTTCATCTACCTGCCAGACCGTCGTGTCTGACTCACTACTTTTGGTACTCAGGTCCAGACTTCTTCGTCCCGAGATGAGTGCTTTTGTTGCCTGTGGAGCCATGTTTTACAGGTTGTTTTGTCGGCTATGTTATGTAGACACTGAGCCTGACATCAGAGTTGCGTCACATTTAGGTAGGGGTTATTAACTTGTTATTGTATGGCTTTTATTAGCCTTTTCTTGGGATTCTTAATTAATGTACATTGATAATTTGTAACTTGAACATATATGAGAATATAATATCCTGTTATTGTCAGCTTTTGTACTTTGTTGTGATTGTTTACTCCAGTCTGATATGGTTCTTGATATAATAGTTATATGTTAGAGGTTGAGTGCGGCACGGAATCCAATGGCCACGGACTCCGGGTTGTAACGCTACGAAAGCTTCCGCAAAATATTCAGAGTGTGTTGGAATGTGTCGTCTTCACACACACGGATCTTGGGAGAAAATATAATTATCCTTAATCCCATTCGCGCCCCTAAGATTCCGATTTGGCGTCGTGACAAGATGGCCATGTGGATTGTGTCAATTGAGGCTAGCAGAATTCTTACATTTCTAGATTTCTCGACCGGGCATTTCAAAATTCTACTTTGTGGGACAAGAAATCCTGAAATGCTCGCAAACAAACATTGCCCGGTTGGGTTGCCTTCTCTTTATTATCACTGTCATCTGCCTATAATTAGTTCCCACATCAACAACATCAGCATTTAGACAGAGGTCTCTAAAAATGCTCAGAAACCTCCAGTTTTCCTCTCATTTCTTATAGTACTTTTCATCCCATGCATAAAATCCCATTTCAACTCTCTCCCTTTTTGTTTAAAAACCCGTCTCTTTTTTGTTAATCCGTTCTCTGCAGAGCCAACAAAAGGCACAGAAGGCCTCCATTTTTTTAGTTTTTTCCAATCAGGCCTTTTCATCCCATACATAAAAACCACATTTCAACTCTCCAAATGCCTCTCTCCTTTTGCATTAGGTGTTGATCCAAAGCTAATCTCTTTTTTCAATCTGTTCTCTGCGAAACCAGAAAAGGGAGAACAAAATCCAAAAATCAAACCTTTCCTGATTTCTCCATCCATTTCATTCAGAAGAAAATATCACTCAAAAGCCACCCAAATTCCAGTTAGCTTTCTCCTTTGCAATCAAACTATTATCTGCATCACCCTCAGGCCTCAAGCCTCATCCCTCCATGAAAAAAATCCACCCCAAATATTAGATAAGGCGAAAAAACAGAAACCCAGTTCCTATATCTTCCCAAAAATGCAAGATCCAACAGCATTCCAATCCATCAGACCCCAGTTCCCAGAGCAAGAGCACCTCAAGTGCCCCCGCTGCGACTCCACAAACACCAAATTCTGCTACTACAACAACTACAATCTCTCCCAACCTCGTCATTTCTGCAAGAACTGCAAGCGATACTGGACCAAAGGAGGTGCCCTCCGCAACATTCCTGTGGGCGGAGGCAGCCGCAAGAACTCCAAACGTTCCAACCCAAAACGCCCATCTTCTTCTTCTTCCTCTCTCCAGCCTCTGCCGACTCCAGAACCACCGACTCTGATCTACCCTCCATCATCCACCATTGATCAGGACCGTCAGATGCTCGACATCACTGGGAGCTTCAGTTCTCTCCTGACTTCAAATGGGCACTTCATCAATCCGCTTGAAAGCATGAATTCCAACGGCTCCAATCCCCAAAGGTTGCAATTCGGTGAATACCAAGGGAACCCCAGTTCGAATTCCAATCCAAATTCAATGGCAAACCCGCCATTGGAGTTGCAGAGCACCAGCTCCAACAACCCAGAAAATTTCTTGGGCTTGCAGGGCGACTCGAGCTGTTGGGGCAGCGGAAATGGGTGGCCTGATCTTGTCATTTACACACCAGGTTCGAGATTTTAATGAAAGAATAGAAAGGAGAAAAATATATACAAGTACAATCTTTCCCTTTTTCTCTCTTTTATTTTTCTTGTTTTTATTGGAGTTATATGAAGCTGATTCTGCAAACTTGATACAGTTCAGGAGATGTGGTGATGGTGGAGAGATGAATATGAATAGCTCTTGCCTGCTTTTAGTTTTTGTTTTTGTGATGGTTTGGAGATGATGATGATGACAGTACCAAGTGTAGTGTTCTCTTTTAGTGTTTGTATTTGATTGGTGTTTGTATCTGGTTGGAAGAATGCTTAGGTTTGTTTGGCAGAACAGGGATTTGGAATTTGGAATGAGTAGTTCACATCAAGGATTATTAAATCTCTTTGTATATTAATAAGATATTGTCCTCGTAGATTAGTGGAATGCTCTTGCATTCCCAACTTCTCATTTTCATGTATTTTAATGTGTGTATGCGTACAGATGTACGGTCTTGTATGAACATGCAAGTCTCTTTCTCGTTCCAACTTTCATATAATATTTCTAATCTTACGTATTAATATAAGATATGAAGAGCGCATGCTTCTTTGCATTAGATTACATGGGAACTCATGTTCAAATGGCTTCTTCAAAGGATTATTCAAGTGATGGGAATGATATGAGTTCGGGAGAAGGATAACTCGTAATGGTGTGGATGGGACCACACTCGGACTCAAGTATTACCACGCGGGTGCAGTCATACCCGCGTGATTCAAGAAACCACTTAGATAAGCTCTTCAAATATTTGATTTTATTATTTAACTTCTTCACTTGATTATATACCGCATCACCCAAACGGAAATCTCGGGTCCACCATTGGACCATTGGATGAGACCATGAGTTTATTGGAATCTGAATTACTAGTGTGATAGTTGATTTCAATTTCTATTAAAGGAAAGGTTATTAGAGGGTCATTTTTATATTTAAATTTGGTCTTCATTTTAGCCACTTATGGCATAAATTTGTATGTATTTTATACATACAAACGGGCCTTTAAATAAATACTTCAGTTGGGACACTAAATGTATTATCGTTATTCCATTTAGAATTTAATTATGTAGACTTGGATTATGTGAGATCCACATGAGCCTAAAGGTATTATTGTTATTCCAATTAGAACTTAATTATGTAGACTTGGATTATGTGAGATCCACAAGAGCCTGCAAGTGAAGATTGGAGCCATTGGATTTCAATATTGCCCACGGGATTCAAGATTAGCAATAGTATCACCCTTGTAGGGGTGATAAATTGCCATTGGATGGTGGCGTGGTTAATTTTTATTCGATTGTGTCATGCCCCATGGATGTGAAATTTAATACCAAAAAGTGGGCCCATGGATTTGGATTGGAACAGAAATGTACATGCCAATGATCCAATGATAAAATCCTAAGGAACCAGTTCTATGTTACAATCTGCATATATGCTATCTGATACTCTCGTTTTTATTGCCCAACAGTAAACTATAGATAGGTTGGTTGTGTGAGATGAAATAAAGTTAAATTACACTTTTATGACATTGCCATTATTAGCTGTCCACTAATCCACATGTGGGTTATTTAATTGAAGGCAGTCGAGTCATTCAAGATGTAGGTGTTTCTGGATATTTTGGCTGGAGTGATTCTATATTCTCATGCTGCTAAAGTCAGAACTGTAAGCACTAAGGTCCTTTAATGGGGCAAATACAAATTGATCTGGTGTTCCCCACTTAGGTCTCTGTGCAACCAACCATGTGGGGTGGTTAGCCTTAAAGGTATAATGTAGGGTCATTACTAGACCAATTCAAAATGAGACTAAATTTAGCCAATGGGGGAGGAAGTGGTTATTAGACAGCAACCAATCCATGGGTACGCATCTTGCTAACTTGCACCCTTAGGTGCCATGCACAGGTCTTTGGTTGGGACTCTGAGCATTATTTGCTGTATGGTGTGGGACCCACTTTCACCAAAACCATAACTCCAGGTTTCATATTTTCATACCATTCAAAATGATCCCCTCTCCCATAATTAACATCACAATTAAGTATGATGTAAATCACAATCTTCACACCCATCCAAAGCACATTGATTCAAAATGGTCCTTTGGCTCTTAAAATTCTCTTTGAATGGTCAGTTGGATAACTTTCCCATCTTATTATCAAATGACCCAACTGCCTTAACCAATGAAAATGCCAGGCTTCATACGTCCATGTCCATTTAATACTTGCACATCTGTATGTATGTGTATGTATCTATCAATTCTATTACAGGAATTTTTAAATGCAACTACCTACATTTTTTGCAATTATATAATAACCAGACTCTTAATTTTTGCAAATAAAACTATTAATTTGATAAACACCTTGATCCTAGTCAACTGTTGAAGAAATCTGACATACTATCTGAAAAGTGTAAAAAAAAAAAGAAGATATTTTGAAGTATTCGTTGACTGTCTATTTGGCTTATGTGATTGGGTTTTTAGGATTTCTAACGGTTTGTATTTTTATGAGTACTTAAACACGAAAAATGAAAGCTGAATATATTTAAAAAAAATCAAGTAACCTCCTCTTCAATGGAAGTTGAATGAGGAAAGATGAAAAATGATCATCAGCTATCACCCTACTAATTCAAATACTAAGAAAGTTAATATTCCGTTTACGTCATCATTTTATATCCTTAACCTTTCAACTCTTTAATAATCTTTTGGTGGAGATCATTTGACAATAAATTTCTACGTATTCAACTATGTCTTATGTACAAACATACATGTTCTAAGTGTTTTAATTAAATTTTACTTTTTCGATACCTACCAAGGTGGCTCAAACGCATGATAGACCCCAACCATGGCCATGGAAAGATAACCCCTCGCACACTTAGAAAGAGAACTCACGGATTAAACCCTCAGAGGTAGTATGAAAAACGAAATATCAAACCAATTGGCCTATCCTTTATACTCAACCCCAACTCTTATTCTTTGTTAAAATAATTTGGGTGCATTTGGCACCTTGTGTTAATGCCCTCCCTATCTAAACTGGGCTTCGACTACTTGTAGAGATGGGTATTTGTGAAAATAGTAAAGCAAGCGATTATGTAGTTGTATTAATATAGGTAAGGTAGTAGTAGTAGTAGTTATATCTGTCACAAATTCATACAATCATGAATCATGTACTTCTTCTCTACACCACTGTCCTCCAGGTAGAAGGCTTTGAAATTTTGATGATGACCCAACTATCATTACATGGACGGTCATCATCAGGTTGACAAAATGGTGGTACCCCATCTCTATGATGGGTAGGTCATGAGCCATCATTGCCTGACCTTGACGTTCCTTGTGCGTGGGGATTGCCTTGATGGAATGTTACACGCGTAACACGCCGATGTTGTCGCATTTCCAAGCTTGTCTCTTGGGGTTGTTATAATACAGCAGGCATAGTTGTCCCACTTCTGTAGCTGAGTAGGTCAGGGAGATGGATGTGTTCTCACATTATAAGTGCATTAGTTTCAATCCCTGATGTGGAAATTAAAAACAGAAGGAAAAGAAAATACCCGCAGGGTTTAGGGCATAGATCTGGCTGAAACTCAAACCCGGATGAAAAATAAAAAAAAAGAATCATGCATATCCGAGTTTGAATCCGCCATCATAACCCAGATCCATCCAGTTTGCATCCCAGCTTGTTATTTGAACATTTTCATGAAGACACTTCACAATGTAATACTTATAGGTCCAACCTCATCACCCCATTTCGTAATTGGGTAGAAAATGTCTAAACAAACCCAACCCAAGAGTTAAAAAGGGGTCAATGCTTAATTAACAAGTCAAGTTCACGTTAGGTTCACAATTTTGAAGGGGGTTGGGTGGGGGTTTCGATTAGAATCAAATTATAATATATTAAAGCCGAAGGTTTTTATTTCAATTTTGACCATATTACTTTCAATCTCAATTTTTTTATTGAGCCACGATGGTGAAAAAAAATGAAAATTGTATATAGATTAGGGAGATTTAATCTCATGATCATAACCCTCTTGCCTCCTTAATTATATAACTAACCTAACCACTACACCACATAATACTTATATATAATTATTTGTCAAAACAATGTCAAAAGTAGTTAAATGGAGCAGGAAACCAAGCCACATGTGTCATGCCCGTACTTAGCACGGGTTATTATACCAGTACTATATGAGAAACAAACCCAATTTGTTAATTGGGTCAGACTTGCCAAGCTAAAATTAAAAAGATTCTATTGGGTTGGGTTTCGACTGAGTTGGCAAGTCAGTTCAGGACAGGAATTATCGATACCCCATGTTTAAGCTCAGAGATTTCTTAAGCTTGTGATTAGTTGGTATGAAGTATGAATGGGTACATTAGTGCGTAGAAGATGGGTCCACGAGCAGACCTTCCTTGGGTTGGTTTCAGGACAAAAGGATGGAACAATCTCTGTTGTGGTCCCACCGGGCTTGTTTGCTTTACCCCACTTAGAGTTTTTGAATAAAATATCTTGTTTGGTAATTCCACTATTAGAGTGAAGTAAGGTAAAATCCCCTTTTTCAAACTAAAAAAAAAAAAGCAAAAACAAAAGAACATTAATTCAAATTTCTCACCATATTTTTTCAAAAAAAAGTAAAAAAGTTATATTATATCTTCACTAAAAGACAAAAAAGCTTCACTTTTCAATAAAAAAAAAGTAAAAAAGATTCCAACACAAACAACTAAAAATAAAATACTATCATAACTCATTTATATTTTATTATTTCTTTAAAATAATATTTAGTAAAGCCCCAAACATGCCCAAAGCTGTTGACTTTAATGAAATTAGGTCATGGTTGCCAACCAGTGCAATGGAAAATATCTCGTAAACTCTCATGGTGACTCAATTTCTTTGTTCATGAGCCAGTGCCAAATACATAAGCTCTTTGTTCACGAAAAGAGGAAAATGAAGTTTCAAAAAATTTTTAAAAAGAAGAAGCCCCCTTATGGTTTTTATATGTATTGGAAGTTCCCATATCAAAGAGATCAGAAGGGGAAAGCAATAGAGGGTGTCACTGTATTGCCCCACTCACAGGAATATTATACGTACATTGATCACCTCCGACTCTGGATCCTAAGCGCATCCAAATCATAATTTGAACCTAGTACTAATGTTAATTTTTTATAGACACAGATGTTCCAAAGTTTACAACATGAAATCATGAATCAAAATGCTCTCCCTCCCATTATGAGTTGACTGAGTTGGTGTGTTGCAACTAGGTGTTCATTTTTTATGTAAAGCTAGATGCCATATCATCCACAGGCCCATGCTTTCAAGATTATCATGGACATTACATTACGTCCCATATGGAAATGAAATGATATAATGACATGTCTTCATCCATATGGTACCCATAGTTTTTGGTATTGATATCAGTTGAAAACATTTTTAATATTACTCCTATGCGTTATAGTGTGCATGCATGTACCATATCAAATTTGAATCTAAATAGATCAGTATACATTACATAATGAATT
Source organism: Cinnamomum chago (assembly GCA_038049695.1). Lineage (NCBI taxonomy): Eukaryota > Viridiplantae > Streptophyta > Magnoliopsida > Laurales > Lauraceae > Cinnamomum > Cinnamomum chago. Next base: position 14,593,746 of record CP142451.1, read on the forward strand.
TTGATCACATCGTTATCTTAAGATCTGACATTTGCCTGTAAATAATCATTGAAGTTAATAAAGAGGAATATAGTTGACACCAATAAAGTTTTCTTACATGTTAGTCGAAGGTTGTATGGTTAGTTTGACACTTTACTAGTACAGTAAAAGTCAAATAAAGCTGTTATTTTTTCAGACAAGATGTCACATAAAAAAACACTATAATTCAAAACTCCCTCCATTTTTTTTTTAAAAAGTAAAAAAGCAACCACTATTATCCACTAAGATATAAAGATCTCAATTTTTTATATAAAAATTCAAAAAGATTATATAACAAACAACTAAAAATAAAATACCGTCATTACCCACTTATATTTTATTCTTTCTTCAAAATCAATTTTACTTCACTTGACTCTATTAGTAGAATTGTCAAACTGGTTACATGAGAGACTTTTTGAGTCTTAGATAAAGAAGATAAACTAATCAATCAAATCATTTCAACCCAGGTCAGCTCTTTCCTACCGTCGTTGGTCAAAGCCTTGGCCACTTGTCAATGGACTTGTGGTCTTCCTTATCATCCCCTCAAGCTCGAGGACGGGAGTTTATGTATTCCTATTTTGTGTTGAAACGCATGGAAGATTTTCTTGAAGATAAGTTCATCAATCATTATCAGGTCATCAAAGTCAAACCCTTAAGCTTTTTTCCCTTCAAACTTTATTACTTTAGAATGCATTATGCCAAAGCGAATAATGGCTTGAGTCGTTATCAAATTGAGATTAAACCATTAACAAAAAAAGTGTGAGGTGATGGATTCATTGTAGATACCTACTGCATGGATTAGAAGTAAAGCCCCGGTTCTTTTCAGAGAAAATTTCGGGAGTTATTGCCCTTAAGTCATGGGCTTCCATCTGGACTCTGGCAGGCACCGCGTGCATTACGTAGGCTCCACCATTTTTGCCTTTCGACTCCACCATGTTCAGACCTTGCGCGCCCAAAAGGGCACACCATCATGTCCATTCAATGATGTCCCCGAAATGGTTCTCATGCATTTTTATTTTTTAGCATGCCCAGCTAAGGGTAGGAGCTGGGTGGAGCTCACCCACTTAACTAGATAGACACATGATTCAGCCTAAGCCCTAAGCCCTGAATGAGCTCGGCTCGCTATATGGGCTGGGTCGCGAGAGCCTCACACGTGCAAGGTGTTATGAACACGCACATACAAGAGGACACAAACTCACACATGTGGGCTAAATTGGTTTGTGAGCTGGCTTGGCTAATCGATACCCATCCATGGTCCACTTGAAAACCGACAAATTGCATCACATGGCTGTGAGCCCATGATCTAATATTCAGTGTCATCGATGCAAACGGGTCGAACCCGGGGCGGAACCATGTTGAACCAGATCCGGAGCCGTCATAATCTAGTTTGGGTATGTATCCAACATCATTTGTGAAAAAATGGATCATGTAGAGTGCATTAGTATAACTAGAAAAAAAAGAAACCAGCCCTAAAATATATATTTTTTAAATACAAATGAGGCTATTAAATGGTATATTACGATTAGTAAAGCAAAAAAAAAATGTATATGATTAAAGCTACGTAGACCATCAAATATGAATATAACTCAATCTATTTTGGCTGTTGAATCTAATCGTCCTAGATCCGGGTTCTTAGGCTAGAACATACAAGGATTTGGTTAGCCGGATTTCTTTGGGATCCAAAAATAGATTTCATACTTGCTTTAATCCAAACCGGAGAAAAAAAAATTGGATACCACTCACCCTTAGATCAACAGGGATAGACACCTTGGCAGTCTCAGATTTTCAAACTATGTGCCACTCATCCTGTGGGTCCTGCAATTGTAGCAAGTGCTTCTCTCTGCAATTTTTCTGGGGCTTAATAGTGTAAGATTTGTTTTTTTTAATTTTCTGAAGATGGTATCTGAAAACCACACCAGTTGAAAAAAATAAAACAATTAAACAAGCACAGATTGGAAATGCTTAAAAATTATTTACAATATCTGGAATTTCTGGGGCATTCATCCATGTTGGGACTTGGGAGAACAGCTTCAAATCCTATTATTCTTTGAGATGATATCCAGCTTTAGAGTCAAAACATGGGCAAAAGTTTGATGATTGGATTAGAAGCGAAGGTTGATGGGGTTGGGCATTGGCATAATTTCAAAAGATGAACCTCCTCAAAAGCCATTTACAACAAGTCATCATGGTCTAAGATTTGAGAAATTTTGGGCTTAGAAGAGGCAATTTTTACTTAGGTAATGAACCTTCATTAAAGCTACAAAGGCAAAACTTCGGTGTATAAGATTACTGTTAAGGTTAAAATCTAGAGAGGAGCGTGGAGGTGAAAAGAAAAGGCACTAGTCAAGTAGAATAATGTAGTGAAGTTTGAGGGAAGAACGTTCAGGGGGCGTGGGGGTTCCGAGGAAAGGGAAGGAGACAGAGCGCCAGATTTTCCAGCGTTTACCAAACTCACCCTTAAAGGGTTTGTTTGCACCCTTGGAAATTTCTAACAGCATGTCATCAGCATTTCTCTTAGCTATTGGAGTTTTCTATTTGGTACGCAAACTGCACATATACTCGCCAAATTCTCAGATATCTAGCTTGCACAATGCACAATGCACAAAGGTCCTTGAACATATGTACTTTTAATGGTGGATGCCATTCACAATTCCCAAATATCCATCTCCCAGACAAGAATTCTCAGATATTCCTTAACCAAACAGGCCCTTATTCGCTGGAATACTGAGAATTTCTATCTTGGAGATGAAGTGAGAGTTCCAAATGTCCCCTTCCCTATCTTGATTTACAAATGCTAAAGCACCACGGAGCATTATGAAAGCTAGATATGTAGGAATTTGAGAAATTTACATGCCATAAAAGCAAATCCAAAATATTGGATTTTTGAAAACTCAAAAACCAAATAGGGATGTCCGAATGCGGGGAAACAGCCACTAACATGCCTGTCATAAATTCCCAACAGCAACAATTCCCATTAGGAATTCTTACAAACAAACAGCTCAGGGAAAGGAAGAATGAGAGATGGAAATCAAGCTCTTCTAACCAAAGGGTTGAGGCGAAAACATCTGATTTGCAGAGTAATTTCTACTACAGGTGATATGTCTTGTAGGGTAGGGGTGTCTTTAAAAGAGGGATGGAATTCAAGATGGAAGCAGGGACAGTCAGACTTTTGGGTGGCTATGTGACCAATTTCCAAAGGTTGTATAGTCATGTTTAACAAAAAGTCATCAGTGAGTAGTTGTTCCAGTGGTTGGTGGAAAGGTGGTGAAGCAGTGAAAGGTGCTTCTTTTAGTTGAAATTTCTCCTCAGAAGAGAAGGAGTATGTGTATCTATCCGCCTTCAAAGAAACGCTTTCATTTGGAGGGACAAGCAGTCTATCTGTGGATTTTAAACACATTGATCTTCCTAGAGAGTTATCATCCTCCTTCAGAAGGCTCAGCTCCCCAATCCATTAATTTTAATTTTAAATTTTTGAATGGCGACTCACATTAAAAGAAAAGCAAGCAGCAGGACAAGAGAACTATGCCAACATGCTTAAGACCGAAAACAACTAAAAAAAGAAGAGACTAAACAACACCAACACAAACACTACATTAATCACCCTCCATGAGAAGTTCCTTTAGAATTGATAATTTAAAACAGCAAGGTGCCACTTCTTCAATACTAGCCACTCGATCTCTGTCTAATGAAGAGGAAACTATTAATTGCTCACTTCTTAATCGCCAGTTTTCTAGTTGGATAGGGAACTATTTCACTAAGTTTTGGTCCATGTCAAGACGGGAAAGATCCATTGAAGACTGACATTTGTGGTATTATATGGTCTGCTGGAAGGAAAGGAACAAAAGAACTTTTGCTGGTAGTGCATCTGCTTTCTTGCAAAGATCAATAAAACATCAACTTCAGAACTTTATGAACTTTTAATGGTAGCTTTTCTTAAAGACTGATGGAACATCAACTTTAGAAGAACTTCATAAATCTGGGAGCTAGGACATGGGCTTAAAATGGATCTTAAGCTTAATTACTTTTCACCAGTTGTGGGCAGACAAAAGAAAGATAGGTCAATGTAGATGGGTGGCTAGAGGCGAACCAGAGTTGGCGGGAACTGGTGGAGCTTTGTCTCATGAAAAATGACGAGAGCTCACCGGTATTTTTTGGCCTATTAGAGTGAGAAATTCTAATGATGATGAAATATGACAACTAAGGAGGCTTTGAGAGCCTTTAAGGGCACATTTCGTAATAGTTGAGGAATTTGCAGGTTTGAGAATTCCTCACTACCATAGATTTGAGGATTCCTCACTGAAGATTTGGATAATTGAGAATTTCGCATTGAAATCAGTGTATATGGTCCTGTAGTCCATCATGTCGTCAGCGTAGCGGACGGAGTAGCTTATGCATATCATCCTGTGCATTGAGATGAAGGGTGGCCTTCATTCCATTTGCTGGCAGGCGGCATTGGTGGCAATAGCTTACGCACGCCCTTTCCTATCCAATAACCAATAGCTCATCATCCCCATCAGCCATCCAGTGATCTACTTCTCAGTGAGAAGACTCCAGGGTAAACAAAAAGGTGCCTAGCTTATCTCGAGTAAACCGTCCCGGAAAGCTAGCTAAGCTAATAATATGTTTTCCCTTCAATTAAATCAATAAGAACAAACGCAGCCCTCCTTATTCAGGAAGCCCTTGAGGGGGCCTGGCCCGTATAGTTGGAAAAAAAAAAATGGTATCAGTCCATAATTCCACAAAACTGAGGATTTCCAAATCCTATGGGAGAGGGTCAGACCTAAAAATCCAAAAAAATGAGAATTTCCACCGGCCCAAATCATCAAGGATTTATAATTGACAAACATAGGTTTCCCAAATCCTTGGGGAAAACAAATGAGGAACTTCTGAAGATTTGGTTGCCTAGCATAGTAGCATGACCTAAAGCTTCCTTTTTGGATAGATCTATAGTGGAGAATGATAATGCTATAACTTGGGTAGCAAAGCAAGAAGTAGGGCATTGAAGTACAATTTATCTTGAACAAGATTAAAGCACTCTCCAATTCTCCTAGGTCGAGTTCCAACATACATCGAGGGGTGCTAATGAAGTTTCTTACTCTTATAGCAAAACAAGGAACAGAGAGGCCATGTACAGGGCTCCTATATTCTAGTCTTGTTTTTGGCTGGCTTAGGCTCTTTCTGACTTTCTTCTTTTTCTTCTTCTTCTTTTCTGCTGTTGCATGTTACTCCTACATTTCACTTTTGTTCCTTTTTTTCTGTTTTCCTTTTTGTCTTTTCTTTGGAAGAAATTTCACAGTTTCTGAAAAAAAAAGAGAGATAAAAATTGACCCACCCACTATCTTCTTAAGATGTATGCAATGATTGGCTAGCAATGGATGGCTACCTTGGAGAGTATGAATGTATGTAACAAAGACAATAATCAAAAGTGTTCCAAAAAAGGAAGGGGGAAAATTGCTCATGTCAATATCATGTACATACAGTCAGAAAACCCCTCATTGTGTATTTTTATTTTAATTTTTCTTCTATTTTTGTCTTCCATTCGTATAATATTAATGCGTGTCAGTGTATGCCTCCATAATCTGTATTTTCAAAAAAGTAACAGCCACACATCGGTATGTTATCATTTTGCATCATAAAATCTATGGTTGTGACAGTATGTTGATTATCCAGGATCCTGTGTCTGAGACATCTCATGGCTGTGCCAGTGTCTCTGTATATTTTTCATAGCTTTTGGATCATAAAGTTGTTCTATGGGAAGAACTTAAAACGTCAGCAATTAGCATTGCCCAAGTTATGTCATGGTAAAAGATGTCTCAAAAAAGGTCCAGGCCAACATAAAGTTATAACTGAAAGATGAATTCTACAATAAAAATACAATGACACTACATATCCCAAAATAGTATCAGACCATAATAATGTTATATTTGATATATCACTTCCTTGCCATATTTGACGTCACTTATTCGATCGATAGCATCGTCAATTTGATCAATTCCTTTTGAGGAAATGGGAAATCGATGTGCTGTCCACTGAAACTACATAGTAAGATTCATAAGCATTTTCCATTTACCTAGATGTGAATCTGGGAACGACTAGCAATAGCCTACAAATAAAGCTCACAAACTTTTACAAGCTTTGAGATCATCCAAGAACCCTGTGTTAGGGATTTTGTAATTTGCAATTTGATGGATGCATTTGTACTTTAGCATCATTTGATTTACACACACTTGCATAGTTTTAGAAAACCTTGAAATCTGGTTTTATACATGCATAGCTTTTAAGTTTTGGAAAAGTATTTGTTTTATGCATGTTTTGGTTCTAAACTTGGATGCATTGGTTTTAGAATACAAACTCTTTTGAAAACCTATTTCCTTGTGCATTATATTTGGAAAATCATCTTGAGAATTTAGGTTTGAGCTTTACATACATTCATCACTTTCAGAATCAGTTTTGTATGCATTTTCATTTGAAAAGAGTTTTTAGAAATCAAGCTAGCCTTTGGTTTTAAAGTTTCAAATCTTTTTAGGCTTTGTGTGTTCATGTTTTTAAACATCTTAGAATGTCTTAAAACATGTTATTTAAGCTTGGTTTAGTGGCCAAAAGGTCCCCCAAAGAAATATCTTCAAAATAGGCAAAAGTTGAATTTTTGCAAAAAGGGGGTGTCCCGGCAGTGTCGCCGGTCGACCGAGCCCTGTGTCCCGGTCGACCGGGAACACTGCAGGCAGTTTTTGGCCTGTAGCTCCAACGGTCAGAAATTTGACCGTTGTGTGGTCTAGGTCGACCGAGGCCTGTTTCTAGGTCGACCGAGAGACTAGCCGTTGGCAACTTTTTGGCTATAAAGTCCATTCTTTTCCAACCTTTTTCAAGGCTTGACACATGAACCTTTGAGACCATTTTGGAGCCTTTGAAAGGGGATGAAGTTGGAAAGGCTAGAAGGTCATTAGGAGAGCTAAAGCTTGGATCAATGAGTTAAACCACCAAGTAAGCTCTACCTTTGTTAATCATGGTTTTCATGTTTTGTTTAATCTATTGGTAAATGGTTTTGTACATGATAACTATGATGTGTTGAATCCATTCTTCTCCTAATCTTTGATCTAATTAAGATTGGATTCTTCACCTTGGTTTCAATCCAAGTTGTTTTTAAACCTTACTTAATCATGCTTAGCCAAAGTCTTTGATTTCCTTTAATGCATGATTCTTTGTCTTGGTTGAAACCTCATTTGTTGTTTTCTTTCATTTGAACTTTAGTTAAATCTATTTGTTTTTGAAAACAACATTGCACATGCATCACATGTTCTAAGTTAGTCATTTTCATACAACTTGTGATTCTTTGATTTTCATATCATTAACAAGTTATTAAACATACATGTGATTTGCATTAAACTTCAATCAAGTCTTTTATATGTCTTAAACTTTGAAATGCTTTGAGCATACATTTGAATAAGCCTTCTTTTTAAACTTGATTGAAGTCATCACACACACACATCATGAGCATACACTTTTGCATTTATAGAGTGTTTGTGTGAGTTTGTTTTAAACTTTCATATCTGCCTATTTAGAGGCAAATTTATTTGAGCTTAAATTGTAATCTCTTAGAGTGATCTTTTGTGAAGACACTTTCTTAGAGAAATCTTTATTTGTAAAGGTTATTGCTTAGCCTAAGAAAAGCATTTGTAAAGGTTATTGCTTAGCCTTGAAAAGCATCTTGTTAAGGTTGTTGTTTAGCCTAGAAAAACAACTTTGTATAGGTTATTGCTTAGCCTTTGAAAAAGCATAAATAGTGGAAATCCGGTGGGGTGATTGGATCACAAGCCGGTAGTGGACGTAGGCATTGAGGCCGAACCACTATAAACATTGGTGTTGTGGTGCATGCTTTTGTGGTGATTGTTTATTTGAGCTTCCGCATATTGTATGGTTAATCATCACATGTGACTAGTTTTGTTTAAGAAGTTAAAATTGGTCTAAATTGGTCATACTTGTAGCACACCCTATTCACCCCCCCCTCCTCTAGGGTTAGGATCCCAAGGACTTTCACCCTGCACTGTAGGCCGCCTCATATAGAAAGAATAAGAACTAACATGGCATGTGCAGCAGCTGCAGTTGTAGAAGAAAATACAATCCTAGCTCAAAATTATCAAATTGTGGATTCCAAGTGGCATGACAACCAAGTTAACAACTTTCCATACATTGGAAAACTCCAGAAATGGAGAGCAAGGAATGTATCTAAAGGCTTCTTTTCATATGATGCTTAAATCATGTCTTCTGAGAGAAACAAATAAATTCAGGACTCAGGTGAGAGGGTTACTTCTGGAAGAGGTTAATAGGACTGAAAAACATAAATTCATTAAGTTAGTCCATGTGGGTCACTAAAGCACTGATTTTATTTGAATGATGCAAACCTTCTCCTAACTTGAATTTTGTGAACTCATTTTATTTAGCAAATGTCTGTTGGCTTTATTGAATTCGAAGCATATCCATAGATGGAGTGATTACTTCTAAACACACAAATTCAATTTATGTTATTTGTTCCTGCATATACTACAATTACTGAGAAAATCAAATAAAAAATTACAAAGAAAAGAATTTGAAGATCACCACAGCAATGTGATACTGAAAGAGGTGATTACATTCTACCAAAATGGCCTGCACATTTAGAAAAAATTGAACAACCAGCAGAAGATACAATCCTATAATGCTTAACATGCTGGAAGAAAGTGGAATGTAGATATGTAATGCTTTATTGGAAATCAGTTGGAATTAATGATACATCCCAGGAGGGGATTGCCACAGAACTGGTTTTTGAATAAAGGGTCACAGTTGGCACAAGGCCCATAGACCCAAGACCATGTGCCAAAATCCCACTCATGTATAACAGGAGGCCCATGGCTGTCCACATCTCTAATTGTCAAGTGAGGTCCTTTCATGTGAATGTGCAATTCAATACAACTCTTAACTGTCATATGAGGTCCATTCACATAAGTATGCAATTCAAAACATGTTATCATGTCACTATAAGTGATATGGGACTCATCGATCCAACTTCTGTGTAGGACATGTCAGACCACCTAAACCTCTGAGGAGAGAATCACAATAGATTGTGTTTTCTGTTTATTTATCTTGTCAGAGTTTCATTATATTTGAGTCTTGTTTGATTAGAAAGTCGACTAGCAATGATAAATTGAATCTCATGTAATAGATGTCGATTCCTAAATTTTAGGAGAATAGAATCTATTAAGATATGTGAAAACATTGGATTGCAATCTAAGGGATGTCCACTAGAGTCTATATAATATATTCATGTCTTCCTCTATTTGTGGAGAGTGGAGACAATGAATGATATTGAAATGATATTTAAGTGGTTTTTCTTTAGTTTTGGTATCAGAAGAACAGTGGTGTTGAATCCATGGTCATGATTGTGTGATCTTGAGACTTTGGCTAAGAAGATTGACCGGTTGGTCTATCAACCCCCCTTGTTTTTGCATAATTAATAAATTTCACAACTCTTTGTTTCTGTACGTCAAGAGATTCAATGCAGCTTTGGACAAGAAAAACAACCGGCCAAAAATGCAGGGCTTAATGTGATTTAAAACTTCAAAAGGAAAAGGAGCATGATTGTCATGACAAAATCTCTGCTAAGTTGTGACAAAAATCGAGTAAAATGCCTGATATACAGATCTAGATCAATACAACAAAAAGTGCGATATGACGTTTTCATATTTGAATCATGTCCAAGGTAAGAGATGTCATGACTCAGTAGTTTTAATGCAGGAGAGACTAGTTCAGTGCATATGAGAGAGAGAGAGAGAGAGAGAGAGAGAGAGAGAGTCCTTAGTTGACTTCCTAAAGAACAAGAATATTTTTTGAGTTTCACAGTTGGAACTTGGGAGAGCAATGGTGGGGTTATGTGGTGCGAGGCCATATTATAATTTAAACTGTGTAGACGGGTACCCTAAAAAAAAGTGGGTAGATGGGCAGTTAATAGTGGATTTTTGGTAGTAGCCAATTACCATAAAACAAATCTTTCAAAAAAGACAATGTTTGTATGATTTGTTACTTTATTAACCAATAACCACTAATTATGGGAGGGATTTTGTCCCACTTCTGCAGTAGTTAAATCATAGAACAGATTAAATTATAACCTTTTTCATTATGTCTTTGGTGATGTACTGAAGAAGTGAGGATTCAGGACAAGGCTTCTTTCATGATAAACCATTTAAAGACAGCATGAAAGTAGATGAAGAAATCAAGCAGCAGAAGTGAAAACACTTTCCAGATTTGAGACTCAGTGAGAAAAACTCTATGTCCTATCAGAAGAAAGAGGAGGAGGAAGAGGAGACTATCAATTGCATTGCAGTATGGTTTTATTATTTGTTTGTCCACACTGTGAATACTTTGCAACAAATTTATCACGATGCTGAAATACTGATTATAAACCAAAAATAGCATGGCTCGAATCTGCAACCATGTGGCTGCAACAGTGAGCACCTTCCAATGGGGCAACAGCCTACATGATATTAAAAAGGCCTCACTTGGTCCCCAGCTTTTTGCTCAGCTGGTTAGGGACGTGTGTGCATGGGTGCATGAGTTCAGATCCCTTGTAAAGTGTTAGACCCCGACCCAACCTAATCGCGATTAAGGCTAATAGACTGAGATTAATGCTAATTAATCATGGATAAATGGACTAATCAAGGTTAATGATCAAAAGGAGATAAGATAGTCCCAAACGATGCATTTAGCATAATGGAAATGGATATGAATGAAATCATGTTGATTAAATGATTTTAGACTCAAGCAAGTTAGGCTAAGGACTTTTCCGTAAATATGAATTTTCGCGTATTTCGTCAAATACGGAAACCCTTGATACCAACGCGTGTATCTCGAGTAGTACGTCAACTTTCATAATAGACATGACCCCATTTGACATCAAATGGACCAAATGAGGTTTCATTTGACTCAAAATGAAATAAAAGTAAAAGGGAGGGGGCTTTAGAGTGAGACATGCTTATATTAGAATGAAAAGAGCCTTTGCATTCATTTCACCTTGGAGCAAACCCTAGAGTCATTTTCTCTTCTCCCTTCTCTTCCATTTCCTTCATCAAATGCAAGATTAAGAAAAGTGCTTGTGGTTGGGTGTGAGAAGCATCAACTTCATCTTCTTCCTTGAGTATTTCCCCATTGTTGAAGAGAAAGAGCTTGAGAAAGATCCCAAGATTTCTCTCCTTGAGCCACAAGTGAGTAGTTACTCTCTTTTTAAGATTTTCTTAGTCTTATTGGTTACTTGAGTTGATTTCTAGCCCAAATAGCTTATGGGTTTGTATATTTTACCTTTTCATGGAGTTAGGGTTTCATTTGGAGATTTTCATCTCAAAGCCAAACCAAGCCAAGGAAAGAGGGCTTTTACTACTAATCTTCATAAGAGGCAAGTATAAACTCTTGCTTGTGATCAGTGTTAGGCATTGTGGAAGTCCATTGAGTTTTCCATAGATTTGGAGTTAATGTAATTTCCATTAGATGGCAATGTGGTTTTGGATTGAATGAGATGATTAATGGATGAGGGGAACATGAAGTTCCACTTTCTTGTAGGATTTGGAAGTGATTGAATGTGTAAAAGGAGAAGAAATGAAAAAAAAAAAAAAAAAAAAAAGGAGAAAAATCGGTTTTCTCCTGGACCTGCAAAACGCCCAGGTCCGATCGATCGGACTGTCTGCTAACTGAGAGGCTTTTTCAGCCGATCGATCGGACCTATCCGTAACTGGGACGGAAATTCAGGCCGATCGATCGGTATATACATTGGTGTTAAGACCAATTATGCCATAATCTAAGGTTTCCAAGACTATGGAAACTAAAAGAAAAGAATGGTGAGGAACTAAGCACTAATTCTTCAAATGTTTGTCTAAACTTGCATGGGTGTTAGCTTAGATTATTTGAATGTACAAACTACTATCAAAAGTGATGTTCATCATGGAATAACACGTACACTAAATAACAAGCGTTTCACCCATTAGTTTGGTTTAGAATTTGATTGGGAACTTGAATAGAATTGATAGATGGGGTGCAAATCTTGAATATGGCACCCCTCATAATGTCTTAAGCTCGTTACGGAGCTGAATCGAATAACGCAATGAATGAACGAATAAATGAATGAATAGTTACTAAAGGTAACAATGAAATGATTAATCCTGCTGCAGCAGATGGATTTGGGGGCGTTCCGGAGCTCCGTGGTGATGCTAGTGGTCCCTGGCCCGGACACTAGTAAGTCCCACATATTCCGATCGTATCTATAGATATAGATTGATGCCTTCCATTTGGAAGATGAATCCTTCCTTTGAGGGAAGATGGTAAATGAAAGAAAATGGAATGGAATGAACGGAATGGTAATGAAACGAAATGAATTGAAATGAAATGAATGGAAGCTATGATAGCGATTGACTATTGATAAACTCTTGTGTTACCTATTGTTATTGTAGAATTATCTAGATTTGTCTAGAATGGTAATTGTGACCCAATGAATTAAATGACTTCATTATATGTACTAACATGAGTTATCATAAGAATTGTTTATACATGTTGAACCGTCGTGTTCATTAGTGTTATTGATGACATCACAGGCCCGATTGCCCCTGCCGGTCCTACAGCGCCAGCTCTCCTCCAGGAGGTCTAATCGAGTGGAATGGCCGGAATACCGTTTGATGGGTATTCGAGTGCGATAAGGGTTGTAACATTTTGTGAAACGTTTTGAATAGTCATTTTGTACATTCATTCTTGGAATGTAATTAATTAGTACTGTATGGTGTTTTTGGTATACACCAATTGACACAAGACGATGAGAAAGATACATGTATAAGTACCTTATTCTTTTGTATACATGTAAATCGAAGTTGGATATTGTCAATGCATATGTTTCCGCAAAAATCTATATGTGTTTGACAGGTTTTGGAGATTGATATCCCTTGTGGATTCCGTTTTAACTTCGGTTAACTCGGGGTTTACGGGAGTAAGTATGGGCCCACGGCCCGGGGTTTTCGTGATTCGGGCCCGGGTCGTGACATAAAGGAAAAAAGAAAGGCCTCCCTTCTACACTATTTTACTGTTAATGGCACCTGCTCAGAGTAAAGTAAAAAAAAATCAAAATATAGAACTAATTTCCCTCAATTTATCACCGACCAGAAAACCAATGAAAGCACATTTGAGAGAGAGAGAGAGAAATGATGATGATGACAACGATGACGATGACTATGACTATGACGACACAACAAAGATGCAAGAATGATAAATCATCTCTCTTAACCCACTACTAATCAATAAAAAATCAAAATTACACTATGCATTTTCTAATGCAGTTCTACCAATCAGAAATCAGAACATATAATGCTGGTTCCTCTATGCCTAGGACACCATAATATCGAACAATGAACGAAAAAAAGGCAAAAGAGAAATATTGGCTAGGGATTGTGAAGAGAGAATTTTTGACTGGAAGGGACACCAAAGGCCTCTGCCCTTCCATCCCTTGGAGAGATAGAGAAGGAGGGCGGAGCTTTTGGTTGGTTCATGTTGTCAAACAATTAAAAAGTGAAAATAAATGGCAAGTGATTGTTCGTATTGATTGGGTTTTTTTATTTAAAGATAGGATTCAAAAAACTGACCAGTGCTTAACTAATAACTAGAAGAGCTACTGACCAACTCATTGCTTTGTATTATCGAGATCCAATGAAGAAGTCACCTATGACGTATCAATCATATAATTGTAGCAACTGAAATCTTTTTTCCATAAAGGAAAATACCATTTATGGGTTGGAAAGGAAATTAGAGAAATGTGTCTAAGCTATGGAACTGAGGTGTGGGTCTTTTGCCAAAATGGCCTTAATTTTTCTTTTTATTTACCGTGAAGGATTCATACTATAGATTTTGTATGCCTGCTCGAACCAGCATATTTTTGTTTTACTCCCTGTAACTCTTCCTCGGCTAGGCTTGGGAAGAATAGCAAAGCAAATACAGGCATCAGGAGCATCAAAACATATAACAAAAGCACACCATAAACACACAATGAAAAGAACATTTCACTTCTGTTTTAACTCAAAATTAATCCCACATGAAGAAATCACAATATGAACTCAAATCGTGCCAGTCATTCTCAACTAAGCCTATCTATTGGCACGCGGAAGTATAAAACATCATCATCGTGAAAAACTAATCCAATTAAATAAAAACGATAATCAATTTCATCTCTTTAGGTTCAAGATATGAGCTTGAGAAGTGCCCACATTAATCAAATAACACCACCACTCCTACCAGTTTACAATTTAATTAAACATATCAAGAAAAAAGAAAAGAAAAATTACAACATACCCACATAACATTGCCAACGCTGTCGTCATTGCCACACCCGAAGTGACAACGGATTCCACATCAGCAGCAAGAGAAGCAACATGTTCGGAACAATTAAAGGAATCACTGGAGGGATGTTGCTGCGGAGGCGCTTCCGTGTCAGCCTCTTCCTGAAATACTCCATCCTCTGTTCATCCCCAAACTGGGACGGAGCCGGCTCCACACCAACAGCCAGCATCAAAGGAGGAGGCTGCTGGAAAGGGCATTTGCAGCGCCAGGAGGTCTCAGGGAAGCCGAACCTGGAGACCCTTTTAAAGAATAAGGAGAGACCCCATTGGAGAAGGAGAGGGATTCTGCTTTCTCTGTTGCAGAGGAATGGAGGGAAGTCCCACGTGAGGTAGCATGGAATATAGGTGGACACGAGGAGTTGGGAATGGAGGGAAGGGGATGTTGTTTGGTGAGTTAGGATGTGTGTAAGAACGTGAAATCTCTGTTCCCATGTGCTTTCTTCCATGAATTTCTGCAGAAAGAGGCTCTGTTAAAATGGTTTTTTTTTTATCACATGGGAACCAGTTTGTAAAATACATGGCTCCATGTAAAAATTCACAAGCTATTCTTGCTGATTGTAAATTGTTACATACATTAAAAATTTTACAATGGTTGGCTGCCAATGCAATTTCCATACTTCTTTTACACATAATTCACTTCTCCATTTTTGCTTTTACTTAATGCAATATACCATAATGCATATTTAAACTCACAACATCTACAGAAACTAACCAAGTCCCACATAAGAATGCACACCTTAACCAGAAATCTAGAAGAAATTGGCAAACACAGCAACCAGAATCTAATAGAAATCAACAAAGCCCACATCCAGCATTCATATAAATTAATAATATAGGAAGTAACTACAAAAAAAATAAAAATAAAAATAGCAAAACCCTTCTCAGCTATATAGCCAGTAATCTAACAGAAATTAACAAAACCCAAGTTCAGAATTTACTAATAAATCAGAGACCAAGTAGAAAAGTAGGAACCCATATTCATCCCATTCCAAACACACGATGAGAAATGAAAATCTCTCCTGTGATTCCTCTTTTTTTGTGCATATAATTCAAGAACAGGCTTGGTTCAAACAAGATGATAAACCAAAAGTTTTAAGAGGGAAGGATATACACCTGAGAGAGAGCCAGATACAGCAGAATTCAAGATTGGATTTTTTATGGTTAACTGGACCAAACCCAAAAACCCCAACAGCTAAAGAGGAATTTGAAACGGATTTCGAGTGTCATTCGGGGGTAAGGAACGGTTAGAAGATGTGGAAGAAATATAAGTCCGATATGAAGGATAGAGGATGGGAAGGGAGTACAAAGGAAAATTTGTTTTCTGCACTTTGGTGCCCCGTTCAATGCGTTTAGTTGTGAACAATTTCATATCCTATTTAGTAATATTTTATCCGTACATAATATTTCTACCTCCCTCATGCATGTAATGTAATAAATTATAAAAATGACCTCCTTTACATTGCGGCGTGCAAATGTTATATTGTATAATCATTGTGCATGTAAATAATTTACATATAAAAATAATTGCAATATTGATGATTCAGACCCGTGGTAATAAGTGAATGCCCAACTTTATAGACTTAATATAAAACTATCTAAATTTGTTCGTCTATCACCTCTTTAATATATATTTTTTAAGTTATTTTATCATTTACTTTTACGAATATAATAAAAAATGAATTATTGTTTTGCATATGGGCGATCATCAAATGGGTTTAATATCGGCTTTGATCCAATGATTAATGGATTGTAAACAGACAAGTGTATCTTAAAAATGCAGACACGAGATGCAACCAAAATCAAGTGATGTTCACAACTTAAAATCTGCTCACTGGCCACATCAAGTAAAACTCTTTTGAAACTCTTTTGGGTTAGAGAAAAGATAAAAATATATTTAATGGGAAAAGGGATGAAAGAAATTTCTGCATACGGAGGCATATATTCTTTATCTCTTTTATTCTCTAAGTTGTGGTGTGCGATGAGAGAGCGTAGGGATAGATAAGAAAGATATAACTGGGTTAGTAAAAGTAATATAAAGCCTTTATATTTTAGACAATGATCAATTCAAAAGTATATATCTTTAAAATTTATTCATTCCTTTTAAAATAAAAATAAAAAAGAACATCGTTTTTCCACTTAAAGAAAAAAAGCACACTTTTTTAAAAATAAAAAAAAATAAAAAAAATTTCCCTTCCAATTTCTAAAGACCAAATACCATCATGGTAGGGAATCTTTTTGGCATTTTTTTATTATAGAAAACGAGTGTTTTTTTTTCCTTTCAGTGGAGAAAAGATGTTGTTTTTTTTTTAAAGGAGAAAATTTTGAATATGTGTACTTTAGATGTGACACATTATCTTAAAAAATGAATGCTTCATATTACTTTTACTAACCTAGTAAATTGTCAAATATGCCATAAAGAAATATATAAAATGTTTGTGTCTCACATTTGTATCGAAAGTGAAAATCATTTTCATAATAAATTGTATTTTTTGCTAGTCCTTGTTAACAATTATTTTTTACCACTTTCAAATTATAAGTCTTAAAGTTTTTAAGAATTAAATTACATAAACAAAGGGATCTTAGTTCTACCTTTTTTCAAAAATTTATTGAAAAATTTGCCAAAATCCATCAGTAGAGGCCCTTATCTTCCAATAAATTATTGGAGGTCAAATTTTTTTTTTCCCCCTTCCTAGGGCTTTGGGATTCAAGTGAGCCCCCACAGTTAAAAGAAGGAATTCCACCAAGGACACATGGTAAGAGTAGCATCTGAAGGATCAATCATTGGATAAATAGGTGACAAATTTTTTTCTTTTGCTAAAGAAATGGGTGACATTTGAGACTGCCAAAAACCTAAAATGTAAGTTGGTAAACCTAATAAGCAAGATATCGAAACGCCGCCCCACAAGAACTAACACTGGAGACTCGAGCAAACCATCCACCTCCATGGCCCGAGCAATTACACATCTGCCCACTTTAATTTGACTAAAACGCCCCTGCTCTATTTACAAGAAGTCCCCAGGGTGGGCAAGTTCTCCACCAGTTTGCCTCCCCTTGCAAGAAAGCTTTCTCTTCTCTTCCTTCACACAGTTTTTTGCAGACATGCCGACAGGTCTGTAGTTGAGAGCTTTGCTTTGATCTCTTTCTTTCCTTCTTTTCATGGATCATCGAAGGCTCTTTTCTTCAATTCATCGTCTGTCTGATTTGTTTCTGTAATGATAATTATGGATGTTCTTTTGCCCTCATTTGCCTTGTATCAATTCTATCAGTCTCAAATGAAATTGATAGAGCTCTTTTTATGCATTTCCTTGATTTGGGTCATCGTTGTTTTTGTGTTTCTGGCATGGGTTTTCTCATTTCACATGGCCCCATTTCTCATACTATTGTGTTATGCCTTTATTTGAATGTGGTTTGTATTTTTTCTTTTGCTGTTTTCTGATATGAGTTTTATGTGGTTTCTGCATCGGGCCATGTCTGTACCCAATTTTTTGAAAGGGGGATTCAACAATCAACATCCCCCATTGTAGATAAATCCAAGGAGATATCACCTTTTTTTCTTTTTCTTGTTGCTATTTTGAAAGCACAAGTTGTTTGATGGGTCACTGGGTCATATGCTTTTCACCCTTTTCTCAAGATCATAATTTATGTAATGTAAAAGATACATGAGTTTCTGATTGTGTTATTGCTTTGATTGTTTGCATGACAGTTCCTTCAATTTAAATGCAACAGATAATTATATAAAATCATTTGGTTTTGGCAGTGAGGAAGATGTGGCTGCTTGACATGGGTGCCATTAGTCCATCCTTTTTCATCCAGAATTGTTTCTATGAATGTTGGGGGCATGAGTTGAAATGTCTAAATATTGATTTGGAAAACCATGGAAGAGGATCCCGCTTCAGACATACTCGAGTTAATAGGAAGAATCTGATAGACTCCTCTTTTTTGATGGATAAATTATGTTATTTTGTGCTTCCTTTAAACTGGTCGAGTGTGTATTCATATGTACCATCTGAAAAACATATGAACTTGATTATTTGAGAGGACATGTATGAGTTTTTGCATCTTGGTGACAGTTCAGGAAACAGGAAATGCATTATATGGAAAACTATCTTTGTTTATTTAGTCTGCTTGAAATGTATTAAACTTTAATTCTATCATTTAGAGCTAACATCATTAATGTTAGAGCTAACATTATTTGGTACCTGAGATTATGGAACCTGTAATCAAATTTCTATCATTTATTTCATTTATTGTAATGACTAGTGAAAATTAAAGACCCTTTTATATTACTGTCATGTTTTGCCAGTAGTTACAATGAAAAATCATTACCTTCAAAAGGATATTCTAATCTTACAATTTTGATTTACTTCTAGAAATATATATATATATAAAGATTAGACTCGTGTTGTGCCCTTTTTCTGAAGAATCTTATATCCCTTGTCTTGATTGAATTTTACTACTATACTCTTTGAATGTCACTACAACTCAATTCGTGCGATTCTTTAGAAGGGCAAGAGCCATAAGTTTGTACAAAACCATAAACAGTAAAACCAGTATGCATAGCATGCCTTTTTTTTTTTTTTTTTCATTTTATAAATTGTTTAGGGCTGTTTAAACCCCTTAAGAAATATTTTAGGGTCATTGATCACCTTGTTGTTCTATGTGAGGTTGCTAATAGTGCCAATGATAACCTTACCTTTTATTCACACTGAGGTTGCTAGTCAAGCTGAGAGATTAATATCAATATATATATATAAATTTTCTTTCTTTCTTTTTTGTTAAAATTTCTATTTTAAAAAGGTATATAGTGATTTGCAAAACCTTTTAAGAACTTTTGCAATTTTGGGGAGGTTCTAGAAATTAATAAGGAACAGGCATGTGACCACACTGTAAAACTGTATGTGTAACGTCCCATATCGCCAAGAGGCTGTCCAGAGCCTGGGCTAATATATGTTTATGCCCGTGAGTCTAGTAAGACGCGTTTTGGGTCTCAAAGGGACTCGAAAACAAAACCTTGAGGCAAGATTGGGCCAGAGTCCACGGGGCCCAAGCCGCATGAGCCAAAGAGGACAATATCTGCTAGGGGGACTGGGTCGTGACAATATGTATGGTATTTTGTCTGACATTTATTCTTTTAATCATTTTTTGTTCTTCACTAACACTTCTTAACTTGAGGAGACATCCTATTCATTTAAGCTTGATTTGTTGGAATTTTATATTATTATTTGATTTTACGAGAACACCCCCCCCCCCCCCCCCCCCCCCCAAAAAAAAAAAAAAAAAACTAAATAAAGAAAAATCAACTTGTTTATTTTTTCTAGTAATGTTGACGGTTTTAAACATATTTAACCATTCACGCATATCATTATGATATATTAGTCATGTCATTGCGTTTTCATATTATTGGATCCTAGTCTTATTTGTCAGTGTAATTATTCTGGTATGAATAGGAAAATGGTTGGATTATAAATAACTTTTTTTTTTTTTTCATTTTTTATAAGAAAATAAAAAAATCCTGCGATCACTGGTGAGATTCTAATAATCTCCTTAGATGATTTTGTGATACGATTTCAATTTTCAGAACAATGCTTTGCAAGACTGCAACCATCCATGCCACTTTGGAATGCTTTTTCTAACTTTTCGTTGGTGCAATACTTCAACTTTTTTATCCTTTTTGGGTACAAGAGCTGTTTCCAGACTTTAATTAATATGTCTAAACCTTTTCAAACGGCACTCGTTGATTTTCTTTTCTTCTGTGGCCATCTGTAGGTTTCTTCTTATGTAGTCAATCTTAATTCTTTTCTTGTCAATTAATCCATACATCCATATTAGCTCACACATTCAATCACATGTTCTACCCTTTTGTTATTTCTTCATTGGCATTCTTTTAGCTCCATATAACATTGTAGGTCTAACAGATGCTATATAAATATTCCAATAATTGCAGTAGCACTCAGCGACTGTACAACTCCACAAACATATCTTTCCTTTTGCCCAACCTGCACTAATCTTGTTAGCAATATCATTTCCAAACCCTTATTTTGTTCTATAGGTCCTCCTAGAAATAGGCCGGTACTTGAACATTGTGGTACTAAGTGGTTTTCATTTTGACTAAATCATCCTCCGTACTCTTGGAAGTCAGACTCAGAGCCACTGAACTTGCACTTCATAACTTTGCCTTTGTTCTACTAATTCTCAACATCTTTTAACTCAGAGACTTTTATTTGGAGTTCTTATATATGATTTACTTCATCTATTGTGTGCTTAATTAGAGCCACATCATGAGCATCATCATCTACAGCCAACATGCAAAAGGACCTTTGTATTCTTACTGTTAAGTTGCCCATATGTGAGGTTACGAAGTGGCTTATCATTGTGTGCCTATGATTCCATTGAACATTGGATTTCTTTTCACACAGTTGTTATATATTATCTTACAAAGTTTTCTTTACTCCAAATGGACTTTACACAGCTGGTAGTATGGTTAAGGTGCTCTTTGTTGCAACCACCAGGTTACAAGTTCTAGTCACATACTCACATTTCCTATAAAAAAAAATTGGGTATATTTGTTCCTATGTTTAATTGTCATATGCCATTCAAATTTTTTTTTTTTTTTTTTATAAAATCATATAACATATGATTTTATGATTTATGGTTTATGGTTTCTACTACCTCACAATCTTACAATTCAATCTGACTTTTAATATGTGATTGTCATTAACAACCTATACACTTGCCTGCAATGAAATTTCTGAAATATGAAGGAATCTCTTCTGCATCCAAAATAGAAAGGATCTAAACCAATAGAATTTTCTCCAATCTTTATTGCCACTGACTTTTAGTTGTTTGAATACTATCCTTGTTTGCTATGTTATGAATTTTGTCTTGATTTGCAAAAATTGACTTTACTGCTCAATTGTTTGTATTGATTCTAACAATGGAACTATATATGTGTACCATTTTATGTCTCCCGCTCCATTTTACCCACTGACAATGAGATTGCATTTATCGTGGTTGCCTCGTTTCTTGTTAGTTTTGACAATAACAACTGGCTAATTTTACAGTGAGTGTGAAATGGCAAAAGAAGGTGTTTCCTGCTGTTGAAATCGATACAAGTCAGCCTCCTTTTGTTTTTAAATGCCAGTTGTATGATCTTACTGGAGTACCCCCTGAGAGGCAAAAGATTATGGTTAAAGGCGGCTTGTTGAAGGTACAGACAACAACTTATTTATAACTGGTGCATGAACTTTATATTGTTCATGTAAAGATGCCAAAGTCTTTCTGCATGACATTTTGGTGGCCTGCTATATGCAAATTTGGAATTGGTATAAAGAACATTTTATTCAGGTCTCCTGACCTCCCTTTGGCCAATGCAGGATGATGCAGAGTGGTCAACTATAGGAGTGAAAGAGGTGACCATTCTTCCCTTATAAGTTTCTTTGCAAACTTGTCCAATGCCTTTGCTATATTTATGTATCTCTTGTTTACAATAATGCACAATATGTTCTTCAATTAGGGTCAAAGATTGATGATGATGGGAACTGCTGATGAGATTGTGAAAGCTCCTGAAAAGGGCCCTGTCTTCATGGAAGACCTTCCTGAAGAAGAACAAGTTGTTGCCGTTGTAAGGTTCTTGGTTATGTTGTTTCACACATGGGTATCAATGGCTTTTCATCATGTTTGGGGCACTGTTATGTTCTCTTCATATTTTTGTTTTCTGTTACAAGGGTCACACTGCTGGTCTATTTAATTTGGGAAACACTTGCTACATGAACTCCACAATACAATGCCTGCATTCAGTTCCAGAGTTGAAGTCAGCTTTACAGACGTGAGTTTTCCCTTCTCTCTTTCTTTCTTCTCAGTATTACACAACATGTTCATGTGCTTCCTTGGCTGATGATTGTTGTGCAATTATATGTTTATCATCAGGTATACATATGCTGGACGAACCAACGAATTAGATCAAACTTCACATCAGTTGACTGTTGCCACCAGAGATTTGTTTGGTGAGCTTGATCGAAATGTCAACCCCGTTGCACCAATGCAGTTTTGGACGGTTAGTTATTCTTGTTGCACTCTCTTAATAGTACTAAAGATCGGTACATTATACTGATGAAGAAGATTGCCACCTTAGTTTATGCTCCTATATGAATTACGTTACCTTTTATGTCACCATTTTATGCATCAACAAAATGCCTGAGGGATATGTTAGTGATGTGAATGTGGAATTATCGAGATGTGCTTATGTCCTATTGAGGAACATGGTTTCATAGGGATATAGTGGGTTTTGGTGTTCCCAAATCACAATCAGTTCTATACCTTCGCATTAAAAAAAAAAAAAAAAGGAAAAAGAATAAAAGTAAACAAAGAAAAAAAAAGGGTAAAGATAAAGAAAAAACCACAATCAGTTCAAATATTTTGACCGAAGGAACTTGTTTCAGCTATTTCAGTAGAATGGATTGTATATATAGAATTCATGTTGCCGACCTCAACATAGTTGGGACAAGACGATGATGACAACGATAGCGATGAACAGACTATGTATACATGTACACAAGCACTTATATTATGAGAACTCTCTTTTAAATCACTTTGCGTATTACTATATTCGGACCTTGTGGGGCCGAGATGGATGCATCCCAATCAATGCCAGGTTTATGGGAAGGTTATGCATGGATTATGATCTCCCAATAGTCAACCTAATTAGAGCACCACAGGTATGTACTTTAAAGCTGCAAAGATAACAGGGTCGCCAAGGGGAAAGGAGATGTGGAAATTGTCTTTCCTTGCGGTAACTTGGATCATTTGGAAGGAAAGAAATTCAAGATGTTTTAAAGGGGTCGCAGAGGAAGATAGTATTTTGAAGGAAAGAATTAAGTTCACAGTTGCCTCTTGGGTGTCGTCTAACAGTTCCTTTAAAGGGTATTCAATAGACCAGATTGTTAGAAATTGGAGTGAAGTGGCCTGCCTTTGATTAGAGTCTTCTGTCCTCTCATGTGTGGTCTTGGTATCTGATTTTGCTTTGGTTTGTTTGTTTTTTTTTTTTGGCTGGTTGCGTTCCTTTTGGTGTGGTGGACAATATAATTCTCTTGTACTGTATTTTCTCTCTTTTAATGAAAGTTACCACTCAAAAAATAATAATAATAATTAGTGAATGTACACTAAAAAACGACATAGTGTGGGTGCCAAATACAACAGGGAGAGGGGTGGGGGGAAGTAGTCAAAATAAGGTTGTTGGATTGATCATGATTAGGCACTTAGGCTCCATGAAGTGGTTTGCATATAACTTATGTGCAGATTAGTGTCATGGTTGTCGCGATCGTCATTATCATCATCATCATTAAAGCCTTATCCCAGCTATGTTAGGGTTGGCTGCATGAATTTTGTTTCTCCATTCTGATCTATCTTGAGCCAAATCCTTGATAGGTTGCCCTTCTTCGTATCTTATCCTTAAGACATCCATCCATGTCCTCTTTGGCCTATCCTTTTCCTTGGTGGGCCATCAACTTGTATAGTAAAGCTTTTTCTCAACGGTGTCGTTGATGGCCTGCATTGGACATGCTCGAACCATGTCAAATAAGTATCTCTTTATCCCCTATTGATGCTAGCCCTAAATGCTCCCAACAACACCCATTTCTGATTTTATGTTTTTAAAACTCATGATAAGTGAGCATAGTTCACGTGATCTTATGGTGTGCACCTTTTCTTGGGCTGTCCTGTAAACTATCCAATCTCTTTACACTCGTTAGGCTCTATAAGTTGGCTCACGACACTCATCCAACCTATATTCACCAATCTTCTTTTCTCCCTAACCTTAATGCATAGCAAGACCTATTCATTCCCCTATCACAATAATTTATTTTTCATCTAGGTGGGCCCACAAGGGAGGTGCACTCCTAAGCATCGCAATACCATCTAGGCTGGCCCTATGGAGAGGGTGAGTGCCTAAGCAATGTGGACAGTGTGAATTTGATCTACTCTGTCCTATGAATATATGCCCGTATACATACATTCCCTCTCCCTCTCCCTCTCTGATGCAGTACAGTCCAAAAGGAATAGGGCCCGCTGATGGGTCCCACTAGAATTTCTTCTGTCAATTTGCTTGCTTTGATTAGGTTCTTAATTTAGTTGATTTAATTTAGTGAGACAGATTCTAGTGATCAAATGGAGAGATTTTAGTGATGAGTGTTCCTTAATTAGGTGATTCCTCTATTATATATAGAGTGGAACTCTCGATTGTAATTATGCTATAGATAATAAAAAGTATTTAGTGTTCCCGTGAGTTCTTCTTTGGGTGTTTTCATCCAAGAGGCCTTAGGGCTTGAGTCTGAGGGCTCGATCACACCGCTGGAGGTGTTGTTCTTTCATTGATCGTGGCTGGGCTGCACCGTTATCTCTCTCTCTCTATATATATATATACATATAAATAGGGCCCTCCTCAGCTCAAGCTGACGGAGGAATCTGTCCGCTCAAGTTGTGGGTCCCTCATGGGGATGGGACTGGGGGGATTTGAAGATCTGTGTGTGCCCCTTGCATTGACAAAAAATATCCCAATCAGATCATCCTAATCTTATCATCGAAGGCCCACAATTTTAGTCCATTTGAATGGGATTTGCAATCGATCCAACGGTCCTGTCCATTCGGATCTACCCAAACCTGCGGCCCATGTGAAATCAGGGTGGGTATGTGTGTGTCCCATCCGGATGACCCACAAGCGGGCCCCACACGCTTGAGCTGGCGGAATTCCTCCGTCATCTTGAGCTGGTGTGTGTGTGTGTGTGTGTGTGTGTGTGTGTTTGTGTGTGTGTGTAGGGGTCAGCTCTCCTAAGCTGAAGCTTAGCTTATCCTAAGCTGAAACAGTGCCGGTCCCACAAATCCAAGTCAACTGTCGTTGTTTTTTGTATGATGATCGTCTCCAAAATCAAGATAAATCCAATCAGAACTAGATTTTCCAGTTCAATCATGCAAAAACAAATATAATCAACTTTGATTTGCTATTTTAGCTTAGGATAAGCTAAGCTTCATCTTAGGAGAGCCCTGTGAGAGTATCTCTCACCTTACTAGGCCCACACATCTAAATCCAATGCCAACAACTTAAATGTGAGGGCCCCCACTCCTATCTCACATTGAAGTTGATATATATATATATGTAGATGCTCCTATGAGAGATATCTCACCTTATTATGAGAGATAGGGTGGGGACCCTTACATCCATATCCAATGCCAACAACTTCAATGTGAGGGCCCCCACCCATATCTCTCATAGTAAGGTGAGAGATGCTCTATGCTCCTATGAGAGATATCTCTCACCTTATATGAGAGATAGGAGTAGGGGCCCTCACATTTAAGTTGTTTGCATTGGATATGAGGGCCCCCACCCTATCTCTCATATAAGGTGAGAGAGATCTCTCATATAGGAGCATCTCCCTATATATATATATATATGAGTAGTTATCAGGTGTGCAAGACCCACGTGATTTGTCCATCCGACTGGAACAATTCCCCCCCGCCCCCCGAATTTCACATGGACCCCACCTTTTGCACCCATCCGAATGTATTGGACCGCTAGATCAACTGCACACCCGTCTGTATGGACTGTACACCGTTAAACTGCTAAAGATTAAAGGAGACTCTTTTGAAAAGCTGCTAAAGATTTTGAAAACTCTATAATTTTTACATATATGCCCCAAGCATTAACAAGAATTACAGGAGACTTAGAAAATCACATCATCCAAAATACCTCCAAGACAACTGCTTGCAGTGTGAAATATGAAGCTTATGACAGTTTGTGCCGTTGGGAACTAGGGTGTATCTATGGATCAGTGAAAGGAAAATCAAAGATCTTGAGCATTTGGGGTGCAGTAAAGATGGAAATGAAAGGGTTTTTTGGTGAAAGAAGTGAAAAATAGTTGGTGGTTTATTTTTAGCACCTCTTAAATACATAATATACGAGCAAAATAAATTATGAGTTTGAACCAAATCAAGGTATCATCAATCAAATATCTAAACCAGAAGTGAAGATGGCCTTGGTTAGGATGAACAACAAAGTATTAGAATCTGATGGTATATCTATAGATTCATGTGTTCGCTTTTTGAAAGAAAACTGAGGTTTTTGGATTTTGTCCTCTCTCTCTCTCTCTCATATATAAATTGACACACACACCTTCCTTCCTCTGCCTTGTGTTCTTTATGCCACATGCTGGTCCTACGTCTGGATGAAGGATGAATGTTGTGTCAGATCAGCATTTGGTTATAGAAACCTGCCACATTTTGTTGTTACTTCTACTCATATGCATATATATATAGACATATATACATACATAACATGCAGAATGAGAATTATATATAACCAGGCTGTTCCATAGAAGCGTGGAGAATGGTTGGATCAGTATCAGATTGGTAGTTATGAGGTAGGTTGTTGTGTGCCTGTCAAGGTTTGAATTTGGGTCGGTCCCCATTGTACTTCAAAATAAAAACAAAAGCAAACTCGAGTGTCTGGACCATCACTAATCTACACTTAGATTTTAATTGTCCCAGGGGTTTTGGTTGGGGTTAGAGAAGTAGTTTTGGGAGAATCTGGGTTTTCCCACCATTCTTTCTCTTATCTTTCTGAGTGTATCTATGTTTTCGCCCTTTAAACTTCTCTTGGTACATATGACAATATGACATTACTGTGATTGTAAACCATATTTTATAGGATGATGATTCTACAGACTTGCTGCAAATTATTCACCCCAAGACCAAAAAAAATGGCTACAATGGTGGTAATTGTTTCCATTTTTCTTTTCTTTTCTTTTTTAGGTATTGCGGAGAAAATATCCTCAATTTGGTCAGCAGCACAATGGCACTTTCATGCAACAGGTGTTAAATATTTTCCTTTGTGGCAATTGATTGTAGTAATCTGTTTTTTTTCCAATTGACACATGCCCTCCGAACAATTGACAGGATGCGGAGGAATGTTGGACCCAGCTTCTGTATACACTTTCTCAATCTCTTAGATCTTCTGAATCAAGGTATTTTGTTTTACTTCATTTAGTTCTGGTCTCTGAAGTTGACTATAAAACTTACTGCATGTTTGGTAAATTGAAATTTGGTTCTTTGGTGATGTGTTTTTCATTTCCTTTTGAAACTTTATTTCCATCTGGTTCTGTATATACACAGTTCTGTGTTTTGTATGCTAATTTGTCCAAGAATGTGTGTGGCTATTTGATAAAAGCTGCTGAACTTCAGCACTCAAACAGGTTTTATCTTTTGTTAAGGTTAAAGCTTACAGGACTAGTGATGTAAAAGAAATATCATGTACCAGTGGGGAAAGGAGAAGGGGAGAGGGTGGGTGTTTTGGGCTGGTGGGGGCTGGGGGTGGGGTGGGGGGGAGTTGGAATTCACTAGGAAATATTAGCTGTCTGTTCAAGGTCTAACAAATCATAGGATTTTGGGGCATTTGTAAATAATTTATAGTCTAGTAGAGCAGAACTTCCTAGAATGATCGACCTGAATGACTGAATCTATGGATCATCATTGCCTGTTTCCTCTTACTCTATTTCTTGGATTAGTAATGAGAATAATTTATTTGGAAACAGCAAGAATTAGAGCAAAACTTTCAAGACAATGATCATTCAATATTTAAGATAAGATGATGTTACACAGGAAAGAGATGAAAGAGAATGAGTACCATTCTTTTGCATAATGATTTATGATGCAGTCGGACCAGGCCCAAGTCAACTGGGCAAACCCATTGACCATGAGTCAACCCGGTCCATTGGGTTCGACCCACAGGCCCAATTAAACCGATTGCTATGTGGAGTTGTTATTCTATTTTATTTCTAATTTCTGTTATTAGTTGATTAGGATAGCTATTTCCTATTTCATTTAGACTTTTTAATATTAGAAAGTTTTAGTTGCTAAGCAAGAGAAGGGATTGATCCTACTCCCCTATATATGGATGATTAGTTATTGTAATTGCTCATGCTTATTATCAATTAAAGTCTTCTCTGAGTTCCATTATTGTGTTTGTTATGGTCGTGATTGTGCCCTTATGCTTGAATCCTTTTGGATTCAATCAACACCATCTGAGGTGTGTTGATCTATCCGATTGCGGATCTGAGGTTGCGCCAATTTGGTTTTAGAGCCAAATATCGATCCCTGAGGAGACATCTGTCCTTCCTGGATCTTTTCCTCCACCCAAAACCCTTTCACCAAAACCCCACAAACCCTATACCCCTGCACGACCATCCGATCCCAAAATTCTCGTAGCCACATCTCAACCCCCACTTTCCCCAAACCCAAACCTAACCGACAACCATTCCCCTTCCAACTGAACCCTAATAAACACCCAAACTCTCTTTCGACTGCATTGCCAAACCTAAAATCCCCAAAGCACTAAATCGACTGAACTCCAAACCCATTCCCACATCCAAAAATCCAAACTCCAGCCACATAAAAACCCTAAAACCTCAAATTCCTAACCTTCCGAAACCCTTAAACCCGAAGGACATGTTTGTGTAACACTTTTCCACGGAAAATCCATTTTTCAGGCGTTCGGTGCGAAACAATTCCATGGAAACGCTTTCCTGCCTAGTTAGCATTTTCCTTGATAATGGTGGAAATGGATTTCCTATGGGGGGGTGTGGGAAATGGATTTCCTCGGAAAACTTCACCCTCTTTTCCTCACTCGTCCATTTCAACCCAAAACCCTACAACTCTTTCATTTTTTTATTTCTTGAAATAAATTATCATTTGATGTTGAATAAATAATATAAATGTTATGTTCTTTTTCTTCAAAAAATAATTTCACCAAATAAGAAAATTTGATTTTCTATAAGGAATCCACAGCCGCATCAAACAACATTAGTACCAATTCAATGAGGATTTGCACCAAACATGAATTTCTAAGTTATATGGAATTCCTTTTCCGGGCACGTTTGTGTACATACCCTTTTCGCGGAAAAGGAAAATTGCCACGTCAGCAAATTCCATAGAAATGGAAACCTCGGAAAAGGATTTCCGTGTGATTTAGAAATTCGTGTTTGGTGCGAATTTTTTTTCCTCACTATATTGGTGCTAATGTTGTTTGGTGCGGCTGTTGATTCCTTATGTAATATCAAAATTTCTTGTTTGGTGCAACAATTTTCTGTAGAAAAATAACATAAAATGTATATAATTTATTCAACATCAAATAATAATTTATTTAAAGAAATAAAAAATGAAAGAGTGTAGGGTTTTGGGTTGAAATGGAAAAGAGTGAGGAAATGAGATTATATAGGAGGGAGAAGTTTTTTGAGAAAATCCATTTCCCATAAATCCCCCCCCCCCCCCCCCCCCCCAAAGGAAACCCATTTCCAGCATTAGCAAGGAAAATGCTGACAAGGGAGGAAAGCATTTCCGTGGAATTGTTTCGCACCAAACGCATGAAAAATGGGTTTTCCGCGGAAAACCGTCCACTTTTCTGCAAAAAAGTGTTACACAAACATGCCCTAAATTTAAACCCAATTCCAAACCCATCTTTCCATCCAATCTCAAAACCCAGTCGTCACAGCACCCCTTCAATCCTACTCTATGTATAGGTGTTTGTTATGGTTGTGATTGTGCCCTAGTGCTTGAATCTTTCTTTGGATTTGATCAACCCCATCTGAAGCATTGATCTATTCGATCGCGGATCTGAGGCTGCACCACATGACATACGGATCTTAAACCAGATGAGCCTCTCTAGGAACAAGGAAAAAGTAAATCACTCTTGGAAACCTGTTCCTTTGCTACATTAATGAAGAGAGATAGCTTAGAGATCGCTTCGATGGTTGCATTTTGATTCAGACAGCCCCCACAGATGATCTTTTTGAGCAGTGTTAGTTCTGTTGGCCACGTTTGATTGGAGTAGTGACACTGCTACCAATTTGATGGTGACTTACCATCAATTTGATTACCATAGCTTGGGTCGTCTTAGATATCTGTCAAGACATTTTTTGACATTTTTTTCTTTTTTTCTGAATGGTAAGTCATTTTGTTTATACATAATTATTATTGATTTGTTAGATGTTCAGTTGTTCCCATGAATTAATGGGGCTACTAGTTTTTTCTTTATTTATTTATATATTTTTTTGGAAAGATTACGGAACTTATAAGGGATTGTTTTTGAAACCAGAGTTTATCGTGGTCGTTGATTTTATCGTGAAAACATCTTCAGTGTAGTATAAAACATCTTTTTCATTATTTTTTTTATCGTAATTTTATTTTTAGGTTCTATTATGTTTTCTGCTTGTAAGCAATCTTATCTTAGGCTTGTATTCAGCAAGTAATGAACCTTGGTCTAATTTTCTGCTGTAGCGAAACTAGCGAGACCATGAAGGGACTCTTTGGGATTGAACTTGTCAGCAGGTATGCAGGTTTACCTATCATTTTCTATCTAATGTGTAGTTCGGTTAGAGTTGGTTTATAAGAAACTTCGATATAAATAAATGTGCTCCATTGAGTTTATTAGTTTCTGTGGAGGTTCATTGAAACAACTAATGTTCTTTATATTTTTAAACAACGAACTTCTCATGTGAAGAGCTTTTGATTTTCCTGTTGACAAAGATGTTTTTATAAATAGAAAGCGTATAATGAAGAACTATGTGGCTGGTGATTAAAAATGAAGAGGAACCAGATAAAAGGCCACTAGAGAGGTGGAAGATGTGGGTTTATTGGTTGAGGCCATGGTTAAAGCTACTGCAGATCTTTTATTTATTTTTTATGTAAAGCTTCCTTATCATATCGAGGTACCCAATCCTTTATATCGGACAGGTGGCCCACCATGGTTGATGCAATATCAAGTCAGTCTGGACCACCTGTTGCCAGAGTTCTTGCAGCAGCAGTGAGATAATTCTTTTTTTTTTTTGTTTGTTTGAAAGGTAGCGGTGAGATAATTCTAGTGGCGATACATCTCCAGACCTTAAAGAAGCTGCATTGGTGCTGGTCCTATAATCTAAAAGGAGATCTCAAAGAGGTCATGTGATAGCCTAGTAACGGCACAACTCTCACAGGCTGTTAGTGAGTCTTCCTAAATAGCTGGACAGCCCAGTTGCTATTTGTCACTCATGGGTTTTAGCTTGGTCTACCATCAACCCATAACTCATAAATTTAAAAAGCTTGGGACCAATGAATCAAGGACCAAAGTCAGTTGAAGGAAAAAGATACTTTCTGCAAGAAAAATTGATTAAAAATCTGAACCGGGATATTTAAAGTGGTTATTGAGTATACACATAATAATTTAGTTAGTATTATTAACTTCATTTTAATACTGAATGTTCAACAGAGTAGACCTCATGTACTGAGTTATTGTAACTGATGGTAATTTCACTAATGAAATATTCATATGTAATAATTTTTTATATGGATGGTACATATTGTATCAATATTTGAAAGGGCTGGGATTTACGAGTTTCAAAGAATTGAAATGCTTTGTGATGTTATATATTACTGCTTTCCTTTAGAACCTTTTGTCTGAAACTGTTGATTGTCTTAATCTTACCAGGATCCATTGTGCAGAAAGTGGTGAAGAAAACACAGAGACGGAATCGGTATACTCGCTCAAATGCCACATTTCACAAGAAGTTAACCATCTACATGAGGGGTTAAAACATGTAAGTGTCGGCAAAACTTTAGGCTGTCTGGTTAAATATTTAAAGTATTTGTAAGTGGGAATGCGATGTTTTTTGTCATTTATTCTGTTCTGTAAGTGGGGCCCATCTGATGAGATCACCAACCTTGAACCTTTGATCTGAAGGAATGCCTCAACGGTGGTAACCTTAGTTAACTTTTTTTTTGGTAAGACAGTGGTGCTAACTTAGTGGCTACTTTTGGAAAGCTCGCAGTCCTTAAGCAGAAACCATCCAATTTTTCATCTAGAGATTGAGATCTCGAGATGCCTTGTAATCCTTTTTGTTGTTAGTCCCTAGTAGATTAGCACATTAATTTTTTTATGCTACTACAGTGAAGGTGGGGCATTTCCTTACATAAAACTTCTTGTTCCATCTTTTTCTTTTTTCCTGCATTCCTATCCTTCTGGATTGTCCCTGATACTGCAAAAGGGGTATCCATCTTTCCATTGTTTGCATGGGAAAGCAGCATTGATCTATAACCGAGTGAAGAGTGAATGGTCACTGGTCAGTAGTAACTTATTAGAAAGTGACCAATCATTCCTATGTCCAACTTGGCAAGTTATTCTGGAAGGTTCACGGCCCTTCTGTAGAAACCAATCATTCCGTGCCAAACGCAGAGATTGAGATACCGAGGTTCCTTAAATCTTAACCCTTATTAGATTAGTGGTTACCTTTCAAAAAAGTTCTTGTTTCTTTGATTTTCGTTCCCTTCCATATTGCTCCGACATTTCTAAGGGGTTGTATACCATTTTCCTATGGTGTACTTAGGAAAGCAGAATTGGGTCATAATTCATAAAGAATGAAGAGAGAATAGTGAGTCGAAATTATGTAAAAAGTGACCACCACCCCACCCCCCACCACACATGGATGAAAGTAAACCGCTTTACATGTGAAAAAAAATTTGATGTTTTTTCACAAATTTTCTCCGCACTTTCACCCTCTAGCTTTTGCCTAAATCTCCAAACCTTCAACATTTACATGTAAATAATAGAAAAAGGCAAATGTCCCCTTTAGGTAGTATTCTCCATGTAAGTTTCCCCTTGACACCAAAAATTTGCCCCATCCATGCGAGCCCAAAAAGGACAAGGGGTGGACCTAGGAGATATAAAATAACTTGGAAAATGAGTTTTAGGGGTTAGGCAGGACCATATTGAGAAATTTGTTTCGGAACTCATTTCAGTTTGGCCTCTAGACTGAAATGTTTTGACCGATTCGGAATTTCAGCGAAGTTTTCGGAGTTATGTATCAGAAAAATATATAATTATATATATAGAAAAATTTATAATTATATATTAAAATTTAAAATTTTGATTTGATGCATTTAGTTTATTTTCTACTAAATCAACTCATAATATGGCATGCATGATATAAACAATTTACTATTATCATTATGGCCCAAAATCATAAAATTCAACAACCGTAAAGTTTAAAACTTCAAATATTCAACCCAACCATAGAGTTTGGGATTTTACCGAAATGGACATAGATAGACTGAAATTCGGGACGGAATTTTTGGAGTGGTGTTTTTGTTTTGTTTTTATGGCCGAAATGAAAAATATCAGGAATTTCATCCCAAAAAAAAATCTCTAACTATGGGTAGGATAGTGGAGTTGGATTGGGACCATGAGATCGGTGACTATTGCGTGGGATGGGGGGTTGTGTGTTCAATTTGGATGGATCATAAGGTGGGCCCCACTAGGTGCTCTGCACAGCACATGAAGATTTGCCATATATATATATATATATATATATATATAAAATATAGGTCATAGATGGGCTAGGTTTGGCCTGGCCAATTACTTTGGCACTGAAGCTGAAGCCCAAGCCCAAGGCTTATATTATACTTACTGTCCAGCCGATGCAGTCAAGGGAAGCCAAATGGCAATTTTGGTGAACCCGACTAA
The DNA here is from genome assembly GCA_038049695.1 of Cinnamomum chago. Taxonomy (NCBI): domain Eukaryota; kingdom Viridiplantae; phylum Streptophyta; class Magnoliopsida; order Laurales; family Lauraceae; genus Cinnamomum; species Cinnamomum chago. The sequence goes on from CP142451.1 coordinate 14,627,691, forward strand.
ATACGAACTTTAATCAAACAGAAAATCTACTGAAACAAATGTAAAAGTTGTTGGAAGTAGGTGGGCCTCGAGGATAGGTTTCAAAAACTTTTGACCCACTTGATGCAGGAATCAATTATCCATAAGGCTACAAACCCAATCCAGGATCCAAGACCTCAATATCATCAACCATGATCAGTAAGAAAACTATCTCTAAGATAGAAAATAGCTTCACCATGCATTCACAATAAATCTACATCATACAAGGAGTAGATCTTACCTTGTGAGCTTGGTAGTGCTTTAATGGAGATGTTGGCAACTTGTTTGATGGATTCTTTCTTTCTAACAAATTAGAATCTCCAAGACCTAATAGTCTTCTACGCTATGACCCGTATCAGATTTCTATTCTCAAGAAGAAGGGTGGGATGTCCAAAAGAAATCAATTAGAACCTCAAAGGTAAACTGGAAGAGACTGGAAGAGAACTAGAAGAGGGAGGAAGAGAGATGACTTGGGCGTGAATCCCAATGAGGAATTATGCATTAGATGTCCAACATCCTCTCTCTTATTTATAGCTCCAAGCAACCTCCACTTACTAATTAAAATTAGAAGTCCAACTTCCATAATAATTAGTAACTTTCTCTTCTTTCTTTTACGACAATTAGAAGTCTCACTTCCAATAGAATTAGTAACTTTTTATTTTCTTTCCTTTTGAGTTCAAGTAGAATTAGTAACTATCTAATTATTGGGCTAGCGTGGGGACCACTAGGGATTCCACAGAAAGCTGGCTCCAACTGGGACACTCTGACCCCACATCTCATGTGCAATCCGGGCCCATAGTTAATTGTAAATAACTCCACTATATAAATGCAACTGAACTCCAGTCTTAGGAATAAATTACATAAAGACTCTAAACTTCCCTATCATCACAAGTAGGCCCATCTATCTATATCCATAGATCAATTGGATTAAACTTGGGATCCATATCTTATTATCTTTGAGACTCAATCAATTATAGTGATCACCAGTACCATTCAATTAACTCTTAATTGAGATGGGTGCGCACTTACCAATGATAAATCCATTAATTGGCACAAGGGGATAAATAAGATAGATTCCATCTTGACCATTGAATGTTCCCATAGTCCTACTACCACGTACCCAAGACACCGAGGTGTTGACCTACAATTGGCCTCACTCATTGGTGACTCAAAGCAAATGAATAGACAAAAACTTGAGTTCATTAATGTCTCAAGATTAAGAGCCTATTGCCAGGGAATTATGAAAGCAGACCTTAAAGTAAAGACTTTGTCTCATAAGGTGCTTCTCATGGTCCTTCAATATATCCAATGTACTAGCATGATGATCTAAAGTCTTACACTCTGATGATTGAGACAAATCACACTTTCTCATAGTGATGAGATGCCCAATCTCATCACTGGTTATGAAGCTATTTAAGTATAAGATTTGTGACATATGTCTCCCATATGTGAATCTCATCCATATACATGTATTACATCTAATATACTTGCGGACTCCGGTTCATCTCATGGACCATCATATCATTCGTATTGGCTATATGCAAGCAGGAAACAAAAACATTCATCTCATGAAAAGTAAACATGATTATATTGAAATAAATCAATTTATTACATCATCCACTGGATTGAGACCATATAATCTAATAAAATAGTAGAGATTCGCTTATTGTTGATCATGAAAATCCACTGTAGAGGATATTCAATCCAAGGAAATGCTCAACCAAAGGGGGAGAAAAAAAAAAGACATAAACCAGCCACTTTATTGAGAAAATAATATTCTTCATACTTTATTGAGAAAATAATATTCTTCATAGACTCTCATCCCTTTACATGGCTTATATAAGACTTTGAAAAAAGAATCCTAAAATCTAAGAATACATTATCATCAAGAAACCTAATATGTATGAAAGAGAGAAGAAACTGTTTCTCTTCTAAACATTATTGAGAATGGAAGGGATGGTTGTGGTTTCCTTGAATGTTTTGGATGGGAGATTTTGTAGGGCTGCGTGTTCACTTGCTCTCCCTTGTCCTAACAGCTTCCTAGATAAAAGAGTCCATTTACCACTCAAATATAAAAGAAGCAATCCCAAACAACTAGAATATAGGGGATAATTAGTTGCTGAAAGTCCTGCACATCTATATTTTGAATGTCTTGTGGGCTGGCTGGTTTTATTGGGCCAGCTAGCTGCTGCAGGTTGTACCACCAAGTCCAGGCGACATTCTGAGTTGCTGTCCCCACGTGACTGGGTCTCGTTTGGGCCCAGTTCAGGTGGGTCAAAACCCACTAATCTGCTGCCCACTTCATTAGGCCTGCTGCCTGTTGGGCTTATATGGGGCTAGATTAAACTGTTGGACTGATCCAAATGGGCCAGAATTGATCCCGACTGGTTTCCCCAATTAATTCAATACAGGTATAATTAATTTTGACATTTATTTATCTTGACCAGTCAAATTTTGATTTTGCCCATTTTTCTTGATTGGGCTGGCTCTGACTGGGATGGATCAAAAGGTCATTTGCACAATCAAGTTGATCCAAATAATCAAAAGTTTGATTAATAATTGAATCCACTAAATCCAGGCCATCTTCTCCTGTGTCACCAGGTCAACTTAAAGTGGCCCTGACTTAAAGGCCCACTGGGCCAACCTAACCCATTTCCAGCCCTAATTCTAGGTCTCATTCCTTTCCTTATTTTGATTTTTTGTAAGTTGACCAATTTATATTTGTTTTTTCTTTTTTTTTGTAATTTTGCAATTTTAGAACTTGATTATTAGTCTGACTTCATTTCTGTATGTTGTTACTCACATTTATTTCAAATTAGAAGGCCACTTTTAGGGGAACTCTAAAATCCTTTTTTGATCTTGTGTCTACTGTCTAGAGAATTTGCTTTCGGCATTCCTGCAAGTTTGTTTCCATGACCCATTTTAATTCTTTATTCAGACAACTCAGCTCCATGTAGGTTGTTTAGTCATGTGTATCCATTGAACTGATGTCACTAATTTTCCATTGTGCATGCCCGTCTTTCAAATAATTTCTTACCTGTGATAACTTTTAATTCATGCAGGGTCTGAAATCAGAACTAGAGAAGGTTTCCCCTTCCTTGGGCCGCAGTGCTGTTTATTTGAAAGAATCACGTATCAATTCCCTGCCCAGGCAAGTATTCTATTTGTCTCCTCTTCTGTTATATGCAATAAATTTTTGTACATGCATTTTTTCTTGTTTCTCCTCTATAAGCTGAACTTTATATGTTGAAAACAAGTATAAATTATATATATATATATATAAACTAAAAGTGCCAGTTCTCTTATTCTTCAGGTATTTGACTGTTCAGTTTGTTCGCTTTTTTTGGAAGAGAGAATCAAATCAAAAGGCAAAGATTCTGCGGGTAATATAACTTTCTACCCATTTTGCGAAATTTACTATCTTTCAGAAAGAACTCTGCTATGGTTTGCATAGGATGTTATGTTTGCTGAAGACCCATTTGATTTATCTTTATTGAGATTCAAAGCACTCCCACTCTGTCTGTATGTTTAAGTACTTAATGGCTATCAAAACATCTAAAATCTTTCTTTCTCCCAGAAAGTGAATTATCCATTGGAGTTGGATATTTATGATCTTTGTTCTGATGAGCTTCGTGGAAAGTTGCAGGCTCCCCGCCAGGTAATGCCTCTTGTTTTGCAGTTTCGACGTTCACTACGAACATCTTCAAACCATATTTCATTGAACTACATTAATCAATTTGCTTTATTTGCTTCTTTATAGTATTCATTTTATTTCTTAACCTCTCAAGATTCTAAGAGATGAAGAAAATGCCAAGCTTGGATTGAAAGTCAACAGCAAGAATAATGGTTCGAAAGATACTGACATTGAGAAACCCAAACCAGAGGTACAGAATATGGCTGGTGCATATTATACTATTAGACATGCATGTGCTTGTGCATGTTTTGTGCTACTTCTAATTTCATCAATCTCATCGTCTTGTTTCTTTTAGAAATAGCTGTCCAATATGTAATAGACATAGAATGGGAGACAATAGTCTTGGATGTAAGAAAAGTAATCTTGCGACCGCATACTATGCCATTGTGGTTCAAGAGGTCTTTCTTTTCCTTGCACTTCCATCTTACGCCATCCACATGTCCGCTGATCAACCTTGTTTTTCTTTTCCAAGTAACAGTATGGTCAGTAAAAATTACCATTACCTATAAAATGATTTTTTTAAATTAATTCTCAGAATCTCTAGACCAACTTATGCCTATAGCATATGTAATACCAACTGGTCGTCAGGTTTGTTGTCTGGTTTATGGGTATCGACTTTTTAACCACAAAACTTCTTATAACTACAACATGAGTGCCAATAAAATGGAGTGGTACATTTGGTGCAGTGCTGAATACTGTAGTTGTGCGAGATTTGAAAGGTTTTATCTGTGGATCTATATATCACAGTTTTACCAATGCAAGTATATCAACATGTTTTGTTATATCTCCTGCTTATGTGATAGATATAATGCAAATATTTGTTCTGTTGTCACTATTGGTCAACCAATGTGTATGAGAAGGATTTTGTTGGACTTTCCAATCAGTTTCTATGGTTATTATGGTTAATTTCTCTTTCATTCTTGATCCATAACCTATTTCTCTTGTTAAGAGATGGCTGAAGAGTTGACCTAGCATATTAATGTAGCCATTACATGTTTCTCTGGCCAGTTGGGTGATTCTTTTGGTGCGTGCGCCTTTGGGGGGCGTGCAATCCTCTTAAAATAGAGCTTTGGATGATCCTTTCTATCAGAAGTTGTTTTTTATTCCTGAGAATCATCTCTTTCCTTGCACGAGGACTCACTACTCTTTCCACTCTTTCCGTTCATGATCGACTCATTTCAGAAATTTTATTGACTAGATGGCTCCATAACATCGCGAGTGTTACTGTCAGATTGTTTCTGCAGTACGTTTGATGTGTTCGTGTTTTTTATTTTATTTTTTATCTGTAGGAATCATCAACTGGAACTGGAGATCCATCCACACCACCACCCCAGGAAGGTAAAGGATCAATGTGGAACTGTGTGCTATTCCATGCTTTGTACTGTATGTATTTGGATAAATGCTTGAATCATCCAAATAGATGATGCTTGAATTTGTGTGCTGGGACATAAATATATCTAATTGTCTATGCTATCATTTTCTCTTGCAACGCGACATAAAAATGCAGCAGTGTGGTAGTGTTCCATTGCAGAAAATGTTTCTAGATGAGTAAGAAGCTTTTGATTCTGTAGTGACATGTGCTTCCACTCTACATTTCTAACACTCAAACCAAACATATTTTTTGAATATATAACCCAATATTGATAGGAAGATCAGAAAGGAGCTTTGCCTCTGTGAGAGGCAACACAACCCACCCCCTAAGGCATCGGATTCAAACAGATTCTAATTAAAAACTGTCTAGTATCTGTTTTCGCTGATTTTGCTGACTCTTAATTGTTCACATTGCATGGTCTTCTGTTCTAGGAGCCTCATCTGAGAAACAGATGCAGTTAACTGGAATTTATGATTTGGTTGCTGTATTGACCCACAAGGGGAGGAGCGCTGACTCTGGGCACTATGTTGCATGGGTAAAACAGGAGAATGGTTAGTTCCCACTCAATTCAAATGAGGCACAGTACTATTCATCCTATGTTTTCTTTCTGAGAATCAAGAACTGGGTGTTGGTGCAGGGAAATGGATTGAATATGATGATGACCACCCAATTCCACAAAGGGAGGAAGACATCACAAAGCTCTCTGGTGGAGGTGAGGCAGCCTTATAGCAAGATCATTTTTCTTTATAACTCAAAACTCTCCTTCCATATCTAAACTTATCTTTCCTATTAAATTTCAGGCGATTGGCATATGGCTTACATCTGCATGTATAAAGCTCGAGTGGCTTACATTTAAACATAAGGTTCTGCTAAGATTACTTCTATGGCTGATCAATCACTTCCATTTAGTGGAAACTGAAAAGAACATTATTTTATCAAAAAGATTTTGGGTTTAATACCTCTACAGTTGCCTACTTGATCTCCAGAGAGTAATGAGAGGAAAAAAAGTGTAAAATCACCTTGTGTACTATATCTCTTTTATCTTACTCATTCCCTTTCAGTGGATTATGTAGATTGCAAGGGTTGCTTGATTAAGCAGCCTTAAATTTGCGCTGAATGAAATGGATCTTGAGTTTAAGATCCAATGTTAAAAAGCTTCTCATTCGCATTATCAAAACTACAATCTGAATAATAAAAAAATTCCAAGAAACACCCTTCTGGTTTGGGGGTTAAAAGCAGTGGAATGAGTCGAAATTAGTGATTCAACTTGGGTTAGGAAACCTGATTTTTGGGTTGAAGTCGGATTCCAAGTCAGGAAATGGCTAGATGATAGGAATTCAGGTCTGGCTTGGGTGGATGTCTTGGGCTGCTCTATTACGATTCATTACACATGCAAGAAAGTTGGATATAGCCCATTGTTTTTTCATAGGCAGCCTCTGTTATCATCATCTTAAGCTTTATCCACAAACTGTGGTCAGCTTCAAGACTATTACTGTACAAACAATATTACAAGTTTTTTATGATGAAAATAAATCATTGTTCAAACATGCATGGTAACTCCTTACTGAACAAAGCTCTAGTTCAGTTTGATTTCCCCTCATCCTTGTATGCCTCCATAAGATGGCAAATCTTCTGGAACTTTATTGAGTCAGATGAATCCGAGTTTCATGTAATGTCCAAACCCTAGCTTTCCAAAATGCATCGATCTTCCCTATTTTGGCTGTGTCGAGATATCAAGGACAGAATGCTCATATAGGTTGTATTTCTTCATATCTATCACTACTATTATTATCCATATCTTTAACATGATCAGCTCATTTGCAATCAAAGCTTAAGGTTGGTGAAAGTGAAGACGAGCTATGCTCAAGCATCAGTGCTAGAGCTCTTTACATGAATTAGGACCTAAATGAATGGCTGGGAGAAACGAAAGAAAAAACACTCCAAACCAAAGGCGAGGCGAGGATCGATCCGACTTGGAATCGAGCATTCTTCCTCGTCCTGAAATGAAAATTTTACATTAAAAAAAAAAAAAAAAAAGTTGCTTCTTGCACCAATAATAGTATGCGGATGCAGTACAGTGTGTATGTATGTATGTGCGTGTGTATATTCTATATAATTAACATGACGTCCCTTTTGTAAAACTCAACTCCATCCCCAGGCAAGTATACAGATGATTTCACATGACATGCCATGCAGGCGTCTCTGCCAGAAGATCCCCCACATTTGCGATTACAAATCACAAATCCCACAACAAAATGCCATCTCTAATAGCATAATCAATAACAGACCCTTTTATTAATCCCATGCTTTTCTTTCTTATTTGATATAATTAAAAAGAAGAAAGACATCACAATTGTGCAGTCATTTCTATCGTGTTCAGGGCATATAGGCCATGGGTAATTTAGTAGAAAAAAATATCATACAAAAAACATCGTCCAATCTTTTTTTTTTTTTTTTAGCGCTTCTATTGTCAAAATCAAAGATAAAATAGTTCACCATGAACCCGTTCAACATATATATATATTCTCACCTGAATATTTTTGTATATAATATATAAATATATATGTGTGGAAATTCTCAAAAAACACCCCTTTTTTTCGCCCCTCTTATTTTTGGTCATGGGGCTCATGTTGAGTCAATCTAATATTTTCACACACAACCCCTATGAATAGTCACAAATCTAAGTTTGACACCCAACTTTTCTTCACCGTTGAATTTAAGTCATGATAAAACGATGCCTCTAAACCATTAAATCTAAGGGTCGTTGATTAAAATGTCAGGATGATCTTATGGACTCAAGATTTTACATATAGGTAGGCCTCGTATGGATCTTTCCACCCAATGGACTTCTATTATCATCATGCATCCTAGTGGGCCCAACTAGAAGAGGCGTTTTCTTCTAAAAAATGCAGAGCACCGTGCAGTGTTCCCGATATATATATATATATATAAAGGGAGGTGCTCCTGTGAGAGCATCTGTCACCTTATTATGAGAGATAAGAGTGGGCCTTTACATTTAAATTATTGGCATTGGATAGTAAGGTGAGGGGCCCCACCTTATCTCCCGTAATAAAGTGAGAGCGTCTCTCATATGAACATCTCCCATATATATATATATATATATATATGAAAATATTCATGTGCATCCATCCATCACCATAAGGTGAGAGACACTTACATAATTGGAAATATTCATATGCATAAAAGGAAAAACCCTACATATATAGGGAAATGTTCAAGTGCATCCATCATTCACCATAGGGTGAGGGATGCTTCCCTTTTCTGCACATGAATTCCCCTTTTGTACTTCACCCCATATACTTGAAATCCCCCTTTTGTACTTGAAAATTTTCATTTATGGACTTGAAACTTCCTCATATATTTATATATATATATATATATATATAAAAGATTCTGAGCCTAAAATAAGGATAGTTCGCATGGTTTCAAAGTTTGTTTAAGATCGATAAACACACCGATGAGGGTAGATAAGGTCCAAGAGTTTATTATTGAGGTAGTCTCCATGCAGGTGTGATGAAATGACGAGGAGAAAAGAGAACGGAATTTTACATTCCTTTCTCCTCTTATCTAATGGGAAAGAAGTCTACTGCTGCTATTATGGGGTTTGTCGTTCTTTGATTTTGCTCAGTTGGAGATATTGGAGGAGGGGATTAGAGAATATGGGTGGGGTTTTTCATTCCTTGATTTTTGTCATTTTCAAACAAATTTCATGCATATATTGTTTGAAATGTAAGCTTATAATGAACTTGTAATGTTGTGAATGATTTTCTCTTATTTGAAATGTTTTAGGTATTTGAGATATATCTATACAAGGTTTCAATGAGAATGTGATTTTGCAGGTGTTCGAGATGTGTGAATACCTAGTTTCTAGTTGTGATTTGTGCATGAAGGAGGGCTTGTTATGCTGTGAGTAGTGATGTGGATGAATGGTGATAATGTGGATGGGAATGTGACTGTCACTTTTGGTAATACATGTTTTTATAGTTGATATCGACCATCATCACTTACGAATATCGACCATTACCTGTCAGCCAAAAACCACCTTAACTGAAGCCGTCACTTTTGGTAATAAATGTTTTTACGGTCGATATCAACTATCACCACTTACAAGTGACAGTCAGTATCTACCATAGCACAAAACGACAAGCAAAAAAAGAAAAAGAAAAGGAAAAAGCAATGGGAGGGTTTTTCTTTTTGGCGCCCCGGGGGGTTTTTCCCATGACACCGTCCCGCTTTTGTCAGACATGTCCCGAACACTTTCGCTGCAGCGTCACCCGTTAATGACGACATTAAGAACGAGGTTTTTTGTAGTTCTCTGTGGGCTCTCTCCCACCGTCGTTCGAAATTCCGATCAGATGATGATTATGGGGTGATATAGAAGGGCAGCCATTGGATGGGCGTGGGGCAATAAACCCACTAAGAGAAATCATTGTTCTTCTGGTTTAATATCGTCTCGTGATCGTTGCAGTTTTCTGCTGCAAAGGGAGCATCATTATGAGAGTTTCCATGCGTTGTGGGCTAGAAATGGAGGTAGATGAGGCAAGGTAGAAGAGGAAGAAAAAACCAGCATCTTAATGTAAAAGATTCAAACAGATGTTAATGTTAAAATGACATAAAGGGAGGGCCTTTTTTGTGCAGTTAAAACTATGAGATGCTTTTTTGTGCACAGGACATTTTTTGGTTTTTTTTTTTTTTTCATAAAATCCTCTTTACTAGTTTCTCAGAATTATTATTTAATCTCTCTTCTAAAAGTTCCACTAGCATGATAACATTCTAAAGTATCATTCCTTCCGTCATTAAGATCAACTCTTAAAGTTAAACTCCTCTCAAGTCATCGAGTGAACAAAAATCAATTGTCTAACAAGCAAAGCAAACAATTCCACATAAAAAAGAATCATAAAAACAACATATAATTCTTCCTAAATTCAAAAAACTAAAAAGTTAATGAAAAAATGTATATAAGGGAAAAACTAAAAAAACAGTAACTTCAAAACTAAAACAAGTTTTAATGTCGGATTTAAAATCTTACTGCCAGGCCCAGATTAAATTCTCACTATCTGCGTTAATGCTTCTCTCTCTCTCTCTCTCTCTCTCTCTCTCTCTCTCTCTAAAGCCTAAGTCTAGTTTGCAATAATACAACTTGAGAAACTAAGATGGGAGTCTCCACAGTTTGGATAAAGCAACTCCTTTCCTTTGGACAGGTACATTGATTGAAGGCTCTTGACATGAAGAAGAATCATCACGATGGCACTGCGTCAATACACACAAAAGCCGTGTGAGAATATTTCCAAGGATTTTATATCAGAGATGTAAAGCATGTAAGAAAAGGGACTATCCCACCCAGAAAGTTCATAAAGACCCTGAAAATGAGGAATGATCCATATACCAGTCAGAATTATTATGTCCCAATTCTAACAGTTCTTTTTTTAAGGACCAACAAAAGTTAAAAGTGCCTGATCCCAAATGCTCTCTCTCTCTCTCTAAGTATCCATTAATGATCCAAACAAAATCTTAATGTTCAGGATAACCTTTCTTTTTCAAAATGATATTCCAGGATAAACTCCTTTCATTTTTTTTTAAATTTTAAGATAGATCGATGATAGCCTTGATTTTTCTCAACCAAGAAATACAAACAAATAAAATGCAACAGAGGAATAACAGAAACCAACTTACTGTAAGTAGAGGTGTCGATTTGCTCTGGAAGCTCCTTTATGTCTACCTCAAACCTCTCTTGAACCTGCATTCAGAAAGAAAGTGATGTTAGCGGTGGAATCTTAGTAAAAAGAAAAGGAGAAAGCTATTCACCACCTAAGTGACAACCACAGCAAACCTGATTAAGAACATCAGAGTCAGAAGCAGATGACACAAATGTGATGGCAAGTCCTTTGGTTCCAAATCGACCTGCTCTGCCAACCTTTGTAACAAAGTTAACTATCAGATCAATAACAGTAACAGAACGGGTAACTAGAATGGAGACTTAAGAAAATTTAACTCACTCTGTGTAAGTAGGTGTCAGCAGAATCTGGCATGTCATAGTTGATCACAATGTTGACACGCTCAATGTCTATTCCCCTTCCAACTAAATCTGTCGCCACAAGAATCCTTTTGTGCCCTTCTTTGAAACCCTTGTACCGTGTCAACCTGCAAATAGGACAGACCCACTACAGTCAACACACCATCCAAATCTAGTAACTCTGATCTTTAAAGCTGAAAATCTGAGGCCATTGACAATATTTAGCAATCGAAGCATTTAAGCAATAGAAGTTACACCAAAAAGTAATAAAAGTAAAAGATATAAAGACACAAAGATGCCCATAGGCTGAGCATTGACCATCTCATTGACAGTCTTCTGTTGACACCAAAGAATCATCATTTCCAGTGTCCACTCACCTCTTTACACAGTGCCCTCAGCCTACTGCCAAGGCGGAGAAAACAAACATTACCAGTGACAAGCATAATGCCTATTTGAACCCAGAAACAACCTCATGGCTGAGGGCCTGAGGCTTCGACACATAAAGCTGCATACTAAGGGGAAGTTTGGCATCATTTTTTCAGTCTCACTGTGGCATAAGACACAGAATACGTTTGGATGCTACTTTTTCCATCCTGAAAAGGTATTTTGTAGAACATTTCTTGGAAGCTACAGTGAAAACTTAGGAGGCCTGTTTGGCATCATTTCTAGGTAGAAATTCTATCTGGATGAGTACGGGTAGCTTTGAAAATATTTAGTTCTGAAAATGAGAATTTGGCAGCATCTTGTAAAAATTGTTCTCCAACAGAAGAATATCAGTAGCAGCACCCTTGTTGCTCTGTGGCCAGCCAAGCCACTGGAATGGTACCCCATCACTGCCCCAGAATCATACATAGCCATCTTAATGGCTGGTAAGGACAGCAAATTTGGGGGTGCAAAGGGAGATTTTTAAGCTCTTTTTTTTTCCTTATTTTTTCCTCATAAACCGAAAAGGGGAACAAAACAAGAGCTCGTTCAAATACCACCAGTTTTGGATTCTCTCAAAACAGCCATGAAAGGAGGTGGGGTTCAGTTTTACAGAGTTATTGAACCCCAGAGCGAAGAACTTCCAGCCAAAAACTAGCACAAATCAACCTTTACAGCCACAAATTTGCTATTTGCAAGAGTCACATTAGATGAATGTGCATGATTCTGGGGTAGCGATAGGTTACCACCAGGCATCTAGCCAATGGCAGGGCCAGCCACACAGGCTATGAGGGCACTGCTAATGAGTCTGGTGCCAGAGTCACGTGACAGAGTCAGTTGAAAGGTTTGGAGGGATGTGGAAAGGTTTGGAGGGATGTGGACGCTCCTTTCTCTTTCGTTCTAGAGGCAGAAAAGATCAGATTCTCCCATTGGAGAATGGTTTTTACAAGATGCTACTAAAGTTTTTCATTTTCATTTTCAGAACACAACATTTTCATAACCACCCATTCTCATCCTAGAGAAGATTTCAACTCAAATAATGCCAAACAGGCCCTAAAATGACATGCATTAAATTGTACTAACAAAAAATTATCACCCATTCTTTTATTTTATTTTATGTTTTGGAATGTTGATATTGAAGTAATGATATCATAAAGAAAAATGCTAAGACGGATGTGTAAAGTTGCAAGAAAGGATTAAATTATGAAAAAGCACATGAACACCTCCAAATGTGTGTATTTAAGGAGTCAACAAATTATATATATATATATATAAAGGTTGGAATTGAAGTTGAGGGTGCTGCAAAAGGTAATTCATAGGATCACTTTTGCAATCTAAGAAATTGTGTAGGATGTCTACAGCAGACCATAAGCTGTCATGTGATCTCAATGGAAATGAATTTTGGTAAGGAAGAAATGAAATGGTAAGTTAAGATGCATGAAGTAAGAAAAAACTAGGATGGATGTGGAATCACAATAAAGGATAAAGTTTGGAATGAGTGCATAAGATATAACTTATGACTAGCTACAATGGATGAGAAAACATGGACTTGAGATAGCTTGTGACTAGCTACAGCCATTATACGATGTATGGAACAGTTACAAATTCAAACAACTGAGAGGACACCAATAAGGACCTCAAATGAAATTGTGAGAAAAGACATGATGGACTGTAAAGTTGAAAAAACATAGGGCTTTAAATACGGCTGAGTGAATAAGAAAAAATCAACATTGATGTGAGATATCCAAAAAGATGATCAATGTATATTATTTCTTTCCTAGATCAAGAAAGAAAGAATATCCATCACATATCCAGCTATAGTTAAAGCAGTCAGAAATTGGGCCTTTTTAAATGGTAATCTGCCATTAATCTAGTGGCAGCACCAAATTGCAGAATAAACATGTCTATTTAATAAAATCACAAAACCAAGAGGCGTTACAAGTTTGCCACATGAATTACAGGAAACACATGAAACCAAATGCCTAAGAAGAACTGTAAACATAAGTACTTGCAAGGAAAGATGATTCACAAATAATAGAGTTCCTAACCTTTCCTCCTGTGACATTCCAGAGTGGATGCAGATAGATGGGAAATTACATTCAACAAGTAACTTGTTCAGCTCAGCTGCTCTGCTTACGCTTTTGACGAAGATGACAACTTGATTGAAGTCCAATGCGTCTAGGAGATCATTCAACTTGCGATTTTTTTCTAACTCAGTCAATTTAATGTAGTGCTGTCAGCAAATAAATAGCATGGTCAGAAAATTACTGAATAAGGGAGATCAAATGTATAACTTAGTCAGAAAATAAGTATTTAAAAAGTTGCAATTCACAATATAAAACAATGACCATATTCATACCTGTACGAGACCATGCAAGGTCAACTTGGCTTCGTCATCCACATAAATTTCCATGGGCTGAAATGGAACAAATGTTAGATTAAAGAAGATTAGGAGCTTGTCCTCTAGCTAACTGAATCCAGTAGCGAATGAATGATGAAGAACAACTCAGAGAACACAAGTTCCCAGTCCGTCCAACTCAAATATTAGCATTTCACCTCCTCACATAAACTGGTTTAATTCACTGCCGGTTTCCAAACTGATTGTATTATCATGTAACCAATGCCATGCTCCAGACCACTCACTACTGAAACACAGTTACATATAGCTCTACATGCTAACCAACGGCCAAAGGGATAACAAGCGGGATGTGGTTACAGAGGGAACTGCAGGATATATTGTTAACCATCCCAACACTGAGTAGAAAAAGTGCAGAACACGAGATAGCTGTTCCCAACGTATAAACTTGCACAAGGATCAGAACTCAAGCCTCGTTGCCTACTTGTTACTAGACTAAAATTTCCCTAAAATGAGGAAACAAGGAAACACACCCCAACCCACTAATGCTGTGTGGAATTCACAGTGCCCAAGCAAGCACGGACCAATTAACACCACCATGTTTTCTAATGAAATGTCTCCAATAGAAAGCTGAGATAACTAATGGACAACTAAATTTGAGGTGTACTGGCCACAGGAAATTACATCTTGCATAAATTTCTTGCAAACGGGGCGAATCTCTTTGCTTAGCGTTGCTGAAAACATCATGACTTGCTTATCATGAGGGGTCATCTTGAAAATCTCCTGCACATCTCTCCGCATGTCTACAGTATATAAACAGCCAAGCAATAAGAAAGTAGAAAGTTGTCTTCACAAATTTACCATAAAAGGCTAAAAGCAAGAATATTCAAGGTTCGCATATAAAGACTAAATAAAACCAACTCCGTGGTCAGAAGCATACCAAGTGACTCAAGCATTTTGTCACATTCATCAAGGATAAAATGCCGTACATTCTTCAATGCGAGGTCTTTATCTCTAGCCAGTGCCAGTATCCTCCCAGGTGTCCCAACAACAATGTGCGGGCACTCATTCTTCAGCAAGTCCTTGTGGGTTTTGATGTGGACACCGCCGTAGAACACAGCAACCTTGATATCTGTCAAATAGGTGCTGAACCTCTCGAATTCATGGCAGATCTGCAGGAAAAACAATAATCAACAACACAACAGAAGCAAAAGGGAATAGGCATTGGTATCAAAATATAAATACTAAACAAAATCCTGTCAAGGATTTTGAAAGCCAACCTGGTAAGCCAATTCCCTTGTATGACATAAAACAAGTGCTGCAACTTGCCCAGCAACAGGTTCAATTTGCTGCAGGGTTGACAAGACGAACACTGCAGTCTTTCCCATTCCAGACTTTGCTTGACAGATGACATCCATACCCAAGATAGCTTGAGGGATGCACTCGTGTTGCACTGATGTAGAATCAAACAAAATTGGAGCGAACGAACCCTCAGTAAGTAAAAATTGACCTTCTGGGTCCTTTTAACAGAAAGGTTTACCAAACCAGTTTCTCCTCCTAAATTAGGAGTGTAGAAGTAGTGCATTACCTGATAATCATAAGAATGAATATTTATATCAGAAATCATGTTGCGCGTAAAATTATGCATACAGACAAAAGAAAATGAAGTTGAAAATGTGACCCTATGAAATGGATACATAAATCATTCAAATAAGAGATTCACAGTATAAGAAAGCATTTAATGGACTCTCCCTCTGCAAATTAAATTCCACTCAAGAGAAAAGCTAAAGAATATGCCTTCAGAAGGATGTTCAAATCCAGAATCTACGATAGCACGAAGAAGCTCTGGCTTCAAAAGAAAGTCTCTGAACCCCGAACTGTGAATTCCTACATAGCCCCTATGATCACAAAATGAAAATAAGAATGAAAGAGAACATAGTGTAAATATCAATTGAAAACAAGAATTTCTTTATCTTCATAGATGCATAATATATTGTAGAGTAACCATTCAAAAATAATAATAATAATATATTATTATAGAGTATCCATAATCTATCATTTACAAAAGACTGAGTATACGCAGTAACAAATTGCAGTATTGAGTTAATGATATTGATATGGTGGAAAGTAACAACTTTAAAACCAATGAACATTAAGCATTTGTCTGCCCGGCTCAATGCTCCCTCACACCCATCTGCCCTAACATTCAAAATCTGTATTAATAACCGCTCAACAAACACTCCATATTCAAGGGAGACGAGAAAAGCAGTAAACACAAGGCAAACTAGGAGTAGGAGGAATTGGTTGACTTGGAACATTTACAGACACGCGCCATTTCATTTGCATACACATGTACCCTATGTGGGCCCAAGTTTCAGTGACCTGATTGGTTGAATGATGGACCAAAACTTATACAGACCAGACCACTTCTAAAGATGGTCAGAACCGGAACTATTCTTTTGATAGAATTGCCAGGCCATGCAAAGGATAGACCCAACCAAAGATTCCTGGCTTCCAGTAACATGCAGTGAATTTGATCTCTAAAAATCACACCCAATGAAAGTCTTTCCATCCTAGATAGATGGGAGATGTCCAATGAAGATGGTTTTTTTAAAGAGTCTAACCCCAGTCCATAGCATCAAGCAGGGAAAATGAACCAACCTCGAAGCCACAGTATCAGCTCGCGATTCATCTGCTCCTCGGATCTACTGTTAAATCACCAAAACTGTCTCCTAGTCAATGTCGCATACCGCCCAGTAGAGCAGGGACCCAACTGCACCCTTTGTGATCCCCCTCCATCAAAGATGCCACCTTTTACAACAATGGACCCAGATTGAAACCCATATAGCTGGTTCTGCATAGTTTCACCTCAAACCGATAGACCTAATAAAGCTGAGACCCAACCCACCTATTTAACCTGCACTAATCCGTTGGTTCTACTCACAACGCAACCAACCAACCAACCCCCCCCCCCCCCCCCCCCCCCCGGGGGGGTTCCACAGGCAATAAAACCAGTCAAAATGAAACCCATGATCTCCATGGGCAACATCTCCCAAGAGATCAAAGGCCGACTATAAAACCAGTCAAAATAAATACAGTAGTAGAAATAAGCATTATAAACTCCAAAGAACATATCTTTGGGTATGAAAGAGAACAAAGAACAGATTCCAAATCATCTAATAGAAGACCCCCCCAAAAAAGAAGTCACTAAAACTTCTAAAAACCAAATAAAAAGCCCCCAAACTCTTCCAAGCGGACCCAAAAAAAAACTCAAATCACATAACTACATATTAAAAAAAAAAAACACTCACTTCTTCGCAGATTCGCCTGCGCCCTTCGCGGCGACAGAATCAGGAGCTTTGTCTTCCTCCTCTTCGTAGTCGAGAAGCTCTTCCTCGTATGCATCGTTCTCTCTTGTGTCTCCCATTCTCTGCATAAAACATCAAAACAGAGAGAGAAAGATCACGAAACGATCTACAGAAACTGGGGAAAAAGAAGAAGAAGGAGAGATGGAGGAAGAAATTCTGCAAGAAGATCGTAAGAGCTTACCTTGAAATCGTCTGCTGGAGATTCTAGGGTTAAGGGTTAGGGTCTGGCGCGTCTGCAAGAAAGAGAAGAAAACAAAATAGAAAAGAGAAATCGTCTTTTTAGGGTTAGGGTTTTGAGAAGAAAGGGGATTGGGGATCGTGATATGTTTTGGGGGCGAGGCGACTATTTATAGAGAGAGTGAGGTCAACGCAGTTAAGGTGACTCGCGGTGGTACATCAAAATTTTAAAGTGCGCTGGACCACGATACATGACGAGCCATTTATTTGCTGGGTGAGTCCAAAGTTGGCTCGATAAAAATCACCAGGATTTTCATTGGTAGGGTGCATAATGGTTAGGTTAAGAAGTCAAATAATAAAATAAAAAATTTTAAAAACTTAATTTAGAGGTTTTTTGAAATTTCACCGGCACAGCCGCACCCACGTCACAACACTTAAGTCTGCCCCTGATTGGGTCCATACTTGGTTACCAACCTGCTAACCCAACATAAACCTGACCCAATCCAAGTCATTGCACCCATCAATTTGACTAAAACCTGACCTTTCATATTTGGTTTGGGACCTTGGTGGACATATTAAACCTGATTAATATACGAGAAAATTCGAGTTGGCATTCTCATAATGTGTATGTTTGTTTGAATAAAAATATATAAAAAATTAATACATAGAATTTATGCTATAAGTAAAGGCCATTAGTCATTTTCTAAAACTGAGCAACAAATAACGTACCCACCATTTATTGAAATGAAATAAATGAATTACCAACGATCAATTTAGTTATTCGTCTTCCATCTTTATTTGATTCGATTTCCATAAAAAGAAAGATTATTTGATAGTTAGTTTTTGAAATTCACATCTTCATTTTTAGCTACTCGCAACACAAATTCTATTTATGCACCTATAGATCTTAATGCCAACAAATATGCCCAGAGTATTTGCCAGCCAGCTTACTCGTAGTTGAGTGGTTCATGCACAAAATCAGACCCATCATATTGTCCTAGCCCTTAATTTAGAAGCTTAGGATTTTTAATGCTCCTTTAACCATAGATGCTCTTGAAATTCAATCAAATGTTAAATAAAGGCTTGATGAACATGAAATTGGGTTGATTGCCAGCGAAAGGAGTTGAACAAATCAAGGGTAAGCCCCATGGTAAGAGAAAATTCTCCACTAAATAGATCTATTTGAGGATCGAAAATCTCATTTATAAATTATGAGAAACCCACCTTCTTGCCCCACTAAGTAAAATCAATAGATTTTGAGGATCCTGAATTTCAATATATTCATGTTAGCCCCACTTGTCTCAATCTAGATCTTTGGCTTTTCATTAGATTATAAATTGAGATCCAACACGTAGGATCATTCATACCTTACACGCTAAAACTTAGGATTCGTTTGGCAAGTTTAATACATTTGAAATAGAGTTAATTCAATTAAATTCGTTCCCAATAGAGTTTTTGTCTCTATTAGAAGCTTCTGCAGATGAATTATTTGGTATGTTTGTTTCAATTAGAAAAAGCAAACTAATCATATTTTAAAAAATTTACAATGAGAGTTACCATATAGTATAAATAATAAATACAAATTTATCAAATAATAAAAGTTAGAAGGGCAAACTTGTTTAAAAAAAAAAAAAAAAAACTAAAAGACGTCTTATTGCTTTAAAAATTCATGTTTGTTTAAAAAATAATCTTTTATTACATTTGAAAAAAAAAATAGACTAAAGATATTAAAGCTGATTTAATCAAAGATTCATATCAGCTTTTTCATAAAGCACTCAAAACACCTGCTCGAATCAGTTTCTAAGTCAAACAACCTTAAGACCAGACAAGGTTTCCTCAATCAAGGCACCCTCGAACCTGGAGGGTCAATAGTTACATAGTGAAAGTTCAATTAGAGAGCCTGTTTAGGTCCATGAAGTCACAGGGAGTTGCTGAGGTTTCAAAAGATTAAAGGCTTTCTCCATTGAGATCATCAATGAAGAAAACCAAGATGAATAGAAGCATCAGATTGTTGACCCATATTATCAAATTGCCAGGATGTGTAGGTGCTAATTGTATCAAACTAGGTCCACTATGGACTTGTAAATTTTCGCACACACTTTGGGCTTATGCTATCAGGATTTTACCAGTTAATACCAGTAACTGCAGATTTGTAGTTCTCAGATTGTTGCCATAGTGTTTTCCCCTTTTCCGAAGCCTCTTCAGAGCAGATAAGAATCAGATTTTGGCCATATACCCAAAAGGCATACAGTGGGTTGAGTCCAGAGTTCAAACAGCTGCATGTTAATTCTTGAGGTTGGGGTCTTGGAGGGAAGAGGACGGAAAGGGCATAAGGACATCTACTGCTAAGACTGATTATTGATTCATCGAAAAATTAAATTGATCTTCTATATAGAAAAATGACATCATGAGTCAGAATCTTCATTGCCAGTAGTGTGTTTGGTGTAGGGCTCCATACTAAGAGAAACAGGTAGGAGGGATTTCAGGATAAATAAATGGCATGATGGGGTTCCAAGTAGGTGTGGAACAGTGGAAGGTGCTCCCTATTGAAGCCTTGGATGTTGTGGCTCATGTCATTTTTGTTACCAATCAAATAAAACAAAGGTTAGGCGTAATGAGCCTTCACTCATGTGTGGTAATGATAAGCAATGCTCAACATTACTGCAACTAGCTAATTATTTTTTCAATGGATGGGTTACAAGACTCAATACTGAAGATAATGCTAATAGAATCCCTCATGTGATTCAAATGCCAATATACTATTCTGCAACAAGTAGATGTCATCGAGAAGCCCTCTTCGGAGACATGTTTTGCATGAGTGAAACAGCCGTGATGAATGCAAATATTTGCACGGGCACACCTGGTAAAATTAAAGAAATGAGAATATAGAAAAAGATATAAACATATTAAACACTATCATGTTGATTAAACGGGTACTGTAACTTACTAAGTAGAACATGGCCAGCCTCAGCAACAACTTCAAGCTTTTTCCTAAGTGAACTATTTTGATCTTGTAGAACCTGAACAAGAATTCATAAAATTGCAAAAAAGTAGAATTTAGACTTTGTATGATACCCGGGGGAAGAAGGGGTTGAGGGGTTGTAATTGCAGACAAAACTGTTTCAACAACTCTACTTAGCAGTATACCACTGTTACAAGGTGCTCATCGGCGCCACAACAAGGGTACAAGTTTTATCATGTTACCTTTAAAAAAAAAAATCTCAGTACTCTCGTATGTTGAATCCCTCATTAAAGCATCAAACCTGAAGGTGAAACTCCTTCAACGCTCTCCTAACCTATATTTCGGCACCAACGTTTCAAAAGGCTCTCTGGTTTTCTAGATATTGGTTCAGACTTGGCTATCTGAATTCTTATTTTACCATCGCAGATCATTATGTCACCCTTGATCGCCCTTCAAGCTTCAGGCTCTGATCTGAATTGAACAAAGCCTAAGTGTCAAGCCCTTCTCCCAACTTGATGAATGAAACTCCATTTGTGTTACCAACCGGATAAACCCTAACACATCCTCTCCTTAGAAACAGAATCGCAGAGATTTTTTTTGGCTCAATGGGCCTCAACATGAATCTCCCCAGTAATCCAAAAGCCCACTTTGGGGGCAGCCCCTCCTGGGCTGCATCAAGCTTCTCACCACCAATAAATTTCTCTTCACTAAATTTATGAAGACAAGATGACGACATCATAAAAATTAAAAAGGCCCACATATATTGTGGTAATCACACTATTGATCATATACTCAATCTTACAATGGGACAAGATAAACTTTTATTTTAGTAGAATTTTGGGACATCCCATATATTGGGAGGGCATTCATACTATCATCAAGTGCCCCACTAATTCCACTCTACTCGCTTGTAGAAAGCATGAGTGAGAGACACTAGAGGATTGCAATCTTTAATCTCTCTTCATCTTTACTTGCTTCTATGTTAAACTTCTGTCTCTCATATTCCTTTCTTACAACGGACGCTGAAGATTTCAGCTCTTGTTCTTCTTTAAAGAATCACCACGTCAGTGTCATCTGGACAATAACATAAAGGGAGCTCTGATCTGCTTGGGAATGGGGAGAAGCTACTGGCTCTTGTCACCAGTACAAAAAGATTCTTGGGTAGATTTTTGGATAATCAATGAATGGTGGGAGTCTCAAAAATCTTTCCGATTCACTTAAAGATTTGTTACTATTGACTTTTGTAGGCTGTCTCTATGGTTGGAGTTTCTGAAGATGAAATTAGGAGTAGGAATGTGTAATCCTAGGGTTCTGAAACTACAGTTAAAAGTCTTATCCATGTTAGGACGCTTCATAAAGGGTACAGAACAGAAATAGAAAATGTATGAATACTGGGGATCATACCTACAATTGATGTCCTTTGCAGTGATTGGATCATTTCGAAACCCAATTTGGTCAGAAGGTTAGGTATCCCCTTCATAATGGTCATAATCCACAATACATCCATATGGTTCTTGCTTGTCTATATTCATGTTGATGCATCTACATGCCAAAGGGAGGTAGTCAGGAATGCAAGGCTCTAGGGGGGCCACCGCAATGTGTGCACATGGCTTGGGCCTACTGCTCAGATGATGAGACTTGGGTGAGGAAAATTACAAAGGCCTAACCCATGGGTGTTTGCACAGCCCACATAATTATTCGGCCCCGAATCTTGCCCATGATAGGTTTTTGCTAAAGAATCTCATCTGCTTCTCATTTCATTGCGCAAAGTAAGGGAAGTTGCCCTGCCTTTAAGGGATCTACTTCAAACAATTTTTCAGATATTTTTTAGTGCAGGTTTTATTTATAGGTGATTTTTAGTGTGGTTCCCTCACTTAGAACAACAAATTACAAAAATGGCTTTTTAAAGATGGACATCATGGTTGGGTTGGGTTGGGTTGGGTTGGCCAAGTCAATGTTTTAAAAACCGCATTGGACCGGTTGGTTGAACAGGATTCTACAAGTTGAGCACCTTCTGCAGGTCAAGTTAGATAAAAACCAGGGAATTGGTCAAAAAGCAATCAAACCTAATAAAAACTAGCCAAGCCCATGATTATTTTATTTATACACACACACACATCACGGTTGAGCTGGGAAAAACCAGAGGTTGAACTGGGATGGACCAAACCATCTACTCCACTTGCTCACCCTCCAGTCCAAATTTTTTTTTTTTTTTTTAATTGAGTCGGGTGCATGTGGTTAACAGTGCTAATGAAGAAATGCCTTTTCTTTTAAAGTTTTAAATCCCACTGCTGGTATTTGTGCCGGTTGGAATGAGGATGAATTGGTGCAAAAAAATCAAAAAATGAAGAAAAATAAACAGTGGAAAAATACTAAAAAGTGAACATTTGATGATTTAATTGTATCTTAAATCACCCCAACATAGTTAGGACAAGGTTTTGATGATATTGATGATGAATTGTATTTAAATCAATTAAAG
Organism: Cinnamomum chago; assembly: GCA_038049695.1. Taxonomy (NCBI): domain Eukaryota; kingdom Viridiplantae; phylum Streptophyta; class Magnoliopsida; order Laurales; family Lauraceae; genus Cinnamomum; species Cinnamomum chago. The sequence continues at coordinate 14,650,574 of CP142451.1, forward strand.
AGATATTTAAAAAAATAATAACATGAGTGTGATGTCCATTACTTCTTGTAGCTAATGGAAAGATCATTTAACACATAAGAGCACAAAACCATCAATTAATAATAACTATTTATAACTTAACATTGATGGTAACACTAAAAATAACAAACCACAAGCCATAATATTAACTAAGGGGTTGGCCCATTGGGTTCGTTATTTCTTCAATATTTGCATTAATTCAAGCTAGCTTAAGCCTCTTTTAATTATCATTACCATAATCTTCAGTCCTTATTGAACTATGATGGAAATCCCAAATGGATAGAATACATAAATATATCAAACTACTTCAGCTACATTGTATTGGTGATAATCGCTCTTGTTTGTCTTGGTGATAATCGATCTTGTGCTATCTACTACCATACCAAATTACCAATACTCCCTCTGGCTCCATATTGTTAAGCATAATTTATTTTGGATACCATAGTAGTACTTGTTCCTTTCACTTCAGAGTTCAAACTCATAAGAAAAATGAAGAAAGAGAGAGAGAGAGAGAGTTCACTTTTATGTTTTTGGTTAAGTTAACGTGACTTGTTCTGTGCCAATCTCGTACCAGTCCATGCAATCCCATACTAATTCATGGCAGTCTCGTGCTGGTCTAACTTGACCATCATGGCTTTGGGATTTCATTACCTGACTTGGACCAATACCAATGGCACTGAGTGGAATTGGTGCCAAACAAAGTTTCAAACCATGCCTTAGATTGCATGGTAGAGTAAAAGAGTCCATTGGAATATGATTTGGAGAATCATGTCATTTTTTGTATGGTAGTGCATTGTCTAATGATAACCAAAGATTTCAAAATGACTATCTATCGACAATTGAGCATATTTTTTTATTTTTCACGCATGACCATTCTATTCCGAAGGCATTAGGATTCCACTGAATCACATGTACGTCCTAATTCCTAAATCTTGTTCTTGTTCAACTTCAATCTGCTCATTCATTTGATGATGTATCCCCATACCTGTGCGGTGATTACATGCATTAAATCAGGCAATGGATGCTCGGAGGAGTGGCATTGGTGTTTTGAGAATCATCTTTACATTGATGACGTTGATTATAAGGATTAGAGCTTTGCCCCTAATGGTTTGGTTGAGGGGGTGGTGCCCCTTAGGATAATTGTGACAATTGATCGTTAAAGATTGGCATGGCATGGCAGGGCATTTGGTGTCACTTCTAGGAAGTGATCTACAGTTCATAAGGGCGTGTTTGGATGTGTGGTGAGGTGAGGTGAGGTAAAACCTCCATTATCCAGACAAGAAAAGACAATGGGTCATATCAAAAATACACAATTTCAAAATTCCCTCCATCTTTTTCAAAAAAAGTAAAAATAAAAAATAAAAAAAACCTCCTTTCTCCACTAAAAGACAAAAAAAACTCCACTTTTCTATACAAAAAGTCCAAAAGATTCCATACCAAACAACTAAAAACAAAACACCATCATAACACCTTATATTTTATTCTCTCTTGATTTGATGCTTCACCTCACCATACTTCAATTCACCATACATCCAAACAGGCCAAAGGATTATGTGGAGAAGGTTGGTGCCGATTAAGGTCACCAAGGAGGTGAGAACAAAAAAGAACATTAAAGGGCAAAGGGAGCTCCATAATCTTAACTGCTCAATTATGATTATTCCATGCTACCAAAAGGGGAAAGGGTTTTTTTTTTTAATCAATTGTTTAATGGGGGTTTGGTAGTTGTGTACGGTATGTTGGTAAGTGTTTTACTGATTAAAAAACAGTCATTAGGTTTTTTCCCTGATTTGTCGCTAGATATTTTGTTTGTTGGTGTGATGCTTGATCTAGTAGCTGCATTTATTCCTTTCAGCCATCATGGTCAGTGTTTGGGTGTAGCATTGTCATGATGCAACAATTTGTTACCATCTCACAAAAAACAAGGTCATCTTATAAGGAGCTCAAGCCTTTGTCCTAGCGTTGATGGCCTAAAGTGGAGAAATTTGGAGTGCGGGGTTTCATCTTTGTTGCTAGCAGTAAAAAAATGAATAAGAAAGCACAGAGAAAATAATCATTTTGTCTAAAAAAAATGAATAAGAAAACATGGAGACGATAATCATTTTGTCTAAGGCATAACACTTGATTCTTTCTTACCTTGACTGAGAGATCACTTCTAACAACACATGCAACTGAAACCACAGTGGCAACAGACAATCCAGTGATATAGAGCTTCAACAAACTCACATTACTCCACCGACGACCTTCAAACACAACAAATGGCACCTATCAGTCAGACTGGACAGATTAAATGGATGTAGAGTCATGAAGAAAAGTAGACAAGGATGCAGGATCATGTGGTAAAAACCTAGTTCTCCAGCCACGATAGAAACAGATCCAATGATAATCAACAAAAACCCAAGCATGTCAAGACCCTTTTCTTCCAACGCCCATAGAATAGCCCATAAAACTCCAGCTGCTTGACCTGCTGACTGCAAGCAACCAGTTTATACCTCAGATCAAAATCCTAGAAGTGAATGGAAAGATTAAAAATAAAAAGAAAGAAAGAACTGGAAGCACTGGAGTCAATGTCTATATTTCTTTCTTTCCTTGATTCCACAGAAAACCAAATGCGGAGCATACAATAGGATTTTCCCCAAGAAGAAAGGTCTACCCATAGAAGCACTTACCCTAAAAAAAAAAAAAACAAGCCTAACAAATTGAATGAAAAATCCTCTTTCTTCTTTGACCAGGTCAGCCTCTATTATACTGTTTTGCTCAAAATCCAGTCAGCTTCAAATATCCCCAGGTTCTTCCCAGGAATCCTAGTTTGGCGTGTATCCTTTTTTTGTTCTTTGCAGTCCAAAGTGTCTTGGTGCAGGCTACTTCAGCCACATACATACTCAGTGTATGGTTGGACAGGGAAGACCAAACATTGATTACACATTGCCAAAATCTCAGTTTGATTTGAGAATCATAGCTATCGGATCAAAAGCATCCATACATAAACGGTGTACGGTTTAACAGGAAGACCAAACATTGATTGCACGCTACCAAAATTTCAGTTTGATTTGAGAATCACAGCTATTGGATCAAAACCATCCAAAATGAATGATTGGACTGAATCGTGTTAGCTGTTTATTTCTAACGTCCCTCGTGAAATAGTTATAATCATCTATTTATAACTATTTGTAAGTTTTGATTCATAAGCTATCTATGTAAATACCTTCTCATCCAACCATCCATCATTGCATATAGAATATAGATAGCTAAAGTAGGCCCCACGAAAAAAAGCGCCCCACCAGTGTCACAAGAGGAAGTCCACATGGATCGAATGGGGAGACCGGATTCTGGCCCGGTGCTCCCTGGGATCCAACGGTCCTCATGGGGCACCGGGCCAGAATCCGGTCCCCCATTCAGTCTAGGTAGCAAGGCTCGTGTCACAAATACCGCCAATTTTTTTAATTAAACATATGCAATACTTTCATGAACATTCTGATTTCAATAACTGTCACGACCCGAGCCCGACATCGGATCATTAAGGGCTAACCCCGGGTCGCGAGCTTACCTACTTACTCCTGTAAATTCCGAATTAACCAAAGTTAATACGAAATCCACAAGGGATATATCACACTTACCTGACAAATGTACATTTTTGCGGAATATACATATACATTAACGGAATAATAACTAAACAAGTCCTTTACATAGGGAAGTCAATATACATAATTCATATACAACTAAATCAACCACTACATATTCAAATACAATGCAGGTGACATCTAATTACTATTCAAAACGAATACACAAAAGCGTTTATCAAATATTTCCCCAAAACATTCCATACTTTGGCACTCCGATTCAAGTCCATTCAATTAAACTTCCTGGGGGTATCGGATGGACTTCCTCCGCTGGCGGTGCAGCCTCAGCATGACCGGCACGGACAACTAGGCCTGTAATGTTCATCAATAACGCCGTGAACACGACGGTTCAACAATGTATATACAATTCTATGGTAGTTCATACTACCGTACGCAATAACCTGTCAATTTATCAATTTAACAATCCTAGACAATTCAATTCAGTACAGTGGCTATTCATGAGAATCAAGCATTGTCCATCACTAAATTGGCAACTACAATAGCATTTGTTTCTACTATGTTCAGTTCTTCCTAAAGGAAGCAGTCATTCATTCACATTTCATTAATTGATTTCATCGAGTATCTATTAAGTGACTTATCACGTGGGACTCTTTAGTCCATATATGTGTCCTTTCGTTCAATAAGTAATTTCATTACATGGCTTCTCAATTCCGTGACTTTTCAGTCTATATTGTTAGATGGCTAATCAAGTGGGACTTTTCAGTCCATATATGTGGGATTTACCAGTGTCTTAATCAGAGATCACTAGCATCACCACGGAGCCCCGGAACACTCCAGTACATCTGCTGCAGCAGGATTATTCATTACTCCATTGCTACATTTAGCAAGTATTAATTATTCGGTGTTACATTTAGCAATTATTCATTATTCATTACATTAATCAGTTCAGTTTGATAATGAGTTGAGAAACCACTATGTAGTGCCAAGACTCAAGAAACCTACTCAATTTATCATAAATTTAGATTTCTAAACCAAACAAATGGGTGAAGCGCTCGTTATCCAACGAAAGTGTTATTCTAGATGAACATCACTTTGTTTAATAATTTGTACATTCAGATGATCTTAGCTAACACCTATAAAGGTTTAGATATCACTAACACAAGCCCCAAAGGTTGGGCTTTCAATTCAGAAAAATCAGAATATAATCTATAATTTTCCTCAGTGGCGGTTACTTTGGCGGTTACCTGGCGGTTAGCCGAAATCTGGTCGACGGCTAGCCGAACCAGGTTCGGTTAGCTTTCCAGAACCTCAAAAATTTCTGATACACTCAGGTAGTTCGGTCACCTCGTCGGTCACCCCTCGGCTAACCGAAATTTCAATTTCGGCTGGCTGAACTTATTTCGGTTACCTACGGTTAGGTTTCTAGAAACTAACCTTCAAACAGGGATTTCTGACTCAAATTCGGTCAGCTCACGGTCACCTTTCGGCTGACCGAAATTTCCATTTCGGCTAACCGAAACTCAGCGGTCAGCTTTCTAGAGACTGACCGGTTTCATGGGTTTCGGCGGTTAGCCTTGCGGCTAGCCGAATTGCGTCCAGAACGATTTCCAGAGCTTCAGAAATCTAAAGCAAACTTCTGAAAATTGAGTTTCTTGAACTCTAATCACTTCAGCAACATATAAAATCATAGAAGGTGCATATGCTTACCTCTAATGAAGATTAATCCACAAAAACTCCTTGCCTGGCTTGGATTTGAGAAGGAAACCTCTCAACTTGAAGGTTTTCTTCCGAGAAAATCCAAGAGGAAGATGAAGATAATGAAGAAGATGAAGTCCTTCACTTGAATCACTCCAAACTTCAGCCTTGAACCTTGGGTGAGATGGAAATGGAAGAAAAATGGAGAAGACAAGGTGCCTAGGGTTTGGACTGAGCTGGAATGAGTTCATTTAGCTTATATAAGCTTCTAATTTACGTTTAAGTCCACAATCTCTTCTAATTTACGATTCGAGTCAAATGAAGGGTCATTTGATTCGTTTCTCGTCGAACGAGCTCGAGTCTTTTATGGAAGTTAACGTACTTGTCGATATACAAGTGTTGGTATCAAGAGTTTCCGTATTCAACAAAATACGTGAAAACTCGTATTTACGAAAAAGTCCTTAGTTCCCTTGCTTAAGTCTAAAAATTCATTTAACAACTTGATTATCATTTCATTAAGCCTAATTCACTCATTCTAGGCTAATTCAATTCCATTTGGCTATAAACCACAATTAGCTTAATTAACCACGGTTAATTAGCTTAATTTCCAATCAATTATAGTTAATCTCAATTAACTCGGGACGGGCCTAACAATAACAGTGCATGTTTTCAAATCATCATGAAAACAGAAAATGCCACAGGCCTACAAGAAAAAAACATGATCAAATGTAATAAAATTGACATAAGTCGGTAAACAATCATACAAAATCCATTTTCAACAAGAACATGTTTTTATATTTATTCTTTGCCATTTTTTATTACCAAAATCTTAATTAACTATAGTCAACACTTTTCCTGATAACATCCCAAATTTGAAAACAACCCAGTTTTTCTCCCTAGACTATAATTTGGACTTGATGATTTCTCCCTTCCTTTACCCTCTTCTTGACAAATAACAAATCCCAACCTCACTAAAATCAACTACCCATCAGCTCAACAAGGCATCTACAATCACAATTCTACAAAAAAAAAAAAATCGATACATATGATCCAAACAGGAACTGGTAATAAGAAATGGAGAGAAAACGAAACTGATAGAGAATTTATACACGTGCCTGAAGGATAATCAGCAGCAGGAGTCGAGATTTCCCTTCAGCAACTTTCCTGTACCCTAAAAAAGTTACAATAGATCAAGAAACGAATATGCAGTTATTCATTTGGGGAAAGTTGCATGAGAAAAGAGAAACCCTAGATTCATTTCAGTGTCTGGAGAAAGTTTCGATCTTTGATTTTGTAAGATGAATCGAATCGCAAAAAGTACAAGGGAGAACATGTTCGGGTGGTTTTTTGAATCTCTTACTGGGGTCCACAACCATGCGGTAGGAGAAATCTGAGCCGTCGGTTCCTGAAGGACGACCTGGTGCGGCCTTTCTCTGCTGCATCTTCGACTCTCTGAGGCTAAGGGGTGTGTGTGAGAGGGAAAGGGCAAGGAGACGAGGAATCTGGAGATGATTTCTGAGGGAAGGAATTAGAGACTTCTCTGGGGCTATTTCCTTGTAATTCAATTAGTGGGGCCCACTTGTAAAATCAGACCGTTAAAAGAATACTTCAATGACACTTTGATATCATCATGAGGTTAGGGTCAATCAACATTCTGTTGAGACCATGGACCGGCCATGAAAAGGTACTTCGGTTTTTTAAGAAATTCATTTTCTATCTTGGCATTTTTAGGATATTTTTAGGTCACCTCTTAATTAGAGGGAATTTTCCCGCAAAAGATGAAATTGCAGCATCAGCAAATTCTATGATTTTTAAATACTTTCAAATTAATTTTATAATAAAGTTATAAATTTATGTTTGGTGTAAAAAATCTTTCCTCGATGGAATGATGTTAACGTTGATTGATTGGTTCAGCTATGAATTTCGTAGTAAAAACTACTAGGGTGGGTGGCTTGGTACGTGTGTGGAGTGGGTGGGTGAGGGTTTTTTTTTTTTTTAGAAGGTGGGTGACGTTGAGAGGGGAGGAGGAAGAAAGAGGACGGCTGGGTGGAGTAGGGGTGGAAGTGAGAAAATGGGGTTAGTTTTTCATGTAAATGGACTTCCCATACCACTCCATGGGAAGTCTACTTCCATACTTATAAAGGAAAATGTTGGTGTGGCGAAAAAATAATTTAGTGGAAAACCGTCGCACAAAACACATGAAAAATGAGTTTTCCATATAAAACACCTCATTTTTTATGGAAATGGGTCACACAAACGTGCCCTTAAGGGTATTTCGTCTTACACCCTACAAATCGATTATCGCGCACAACACAAGTCAACCAAAGCTTGGAATGTGTTTCTTATTTTTTTTAATGCATGTTTTAGTCGTATGAAAAAGGAGAAGATGAACATTTAAATTTTAATACATTGCCATGGGGCACCGAGTGTGAATAAGAAGATAAAGCGATGTAATTATAATTAATAAATTTATTACAAATTAACCATGTTGAAACATCCCAATAATGTGAGACTTTATCCAAATGGTGCACAAAAAATCCATTGATCCGTAAATCCGATCCGATCTGCGAATTTTTATCCAATCCCAAGGTAAACAAATCGGTGACAAATTGAAAATATTGTAATCCATTAGCAACGAATTGGTGGCGGATTTCATACTTAATTCGTGGATTCCACCATCAATCCGCAGATCCAATCCGATCTGATCCGTTGACATTAAATATAAAATATATATAAGGGTTCTAAATATAAATGAAGATGTCTAAATTTAAAATAAGAAAAAAAAAAGGTGTCAAAATGTAAATTTTTTACAACATGTTTGATGTTTTTCTTTTAACATTAGATTGAATGGATTAATCCGATCCGATCTGGTCCTCCACTAATCGGATCAGATCGAATTTTAACAGCTACGGACTGGTGACGGATTTCAAATCCGTCAATCCGTAGGTAACGGATTGGTGACAGATTTGGCCAAATCCGCACCAATCCGATATGTGTACACCCCTACCAAGCATGACCATTGGGCTCAAAAAATAAATGGCCCCATTTTCCAAGCCTTTTGAGGGCCTTGATGGGCCTATTACCCTCATAGGAGGGCTTGATTGACAGCCCTAAGTCTACATCCTTGAATCACTTTAGACAATTAGATATTTAAATCTTATATTTAGTTCCTTTAATTTTTCATTTCCAAACTTTTCAATGTCATTGTTTTACAAGATTTTTTTATTTTCCATTGGACTTGTTTTTAAGGCACAAAGCTTTATTAATTGATAGTAAAAGAAGAAAATAGGCTTACACTTCTTTCAAATTGTATTTATCCTCCATTTTATTCTTGGCCCAGGCAAGAGCTCCGGTCATACGTTTGTTTTCTTGTTTTCCAAAAATAAAGGAGAACATTAACCTTCAAGCAATTACATAATGCTTACATGCAATTGAACTCCTAGGGCTCTCTTAGATGAATGTGTATCACTGGAACTAGGGCACATGGGAAGATCTTCTTGCAAACAAAAGTCAGCCGCATCGAATTATCCTAATATCCAATTTAATGGTATTCTAATATATTTTTTTTCTTTAGATTCAATCTAATAGTGAGTAAAGGTTCAATGAGCCTAATATTAAGCTTGATCACGGGATGATAAATTATCAAATGGCCTGCAGTGATTAAAGGTGGCCCAAGTGGGCCCCATTTAGCTGTATTGCCCAGGAGAACACTTCCCCTCTCCCCCTATAAATGAAAAGGCTACAATGCTCAATGAGGTATGCAACCCCAATCCTGACTCACCGAGTCAACCCACCCACTTCTCCTTTCCTTTTGTCTTTCTTGCACACACTCTCAAACTCTCTTTCTCAGATTCATCTCCTTTCTCTGCAAACTCCACCAAAAGATAATGGGTATGTTTGCTTCCTACAATGAAAAGAGGAACTGGTAAAAATATAGGAATGTGATGCTTGTCTTTCTTCTTTCACATCAATCACAAACACTGAAAAGAAGAAAACAGGGAAACCCCATTTCAAGCAATGTGTCAAATTCATAGAAAATGAAATAGATTGTGTTGTCTAGATTCAACATTGCATTCTCTCTCTGGGTTTTTTTCCCCTTCATTTTTTTCTCATTCTCACATTTCCCCACCCTTCAGCATCTCTTTGTGGTCTGGGTTTTTCTATTTCTTGCTTCTTCTACTCTGCATTCTAGGCTTTGAGTCTCTCTCTATTTCTACTGCATTTTTTCTCAGCATTGTGGTGTGATTCTTTTATTTTTTATTTTCTGGGGTTTTCTCATATCTTGCTTCCTCTCCTTTGCTCTTAAAGCATTGCATCTCTGTTTTTTTTTTCCTCTTCATTAAGATGAACTCTTCTTCTATCCTCTAAAGATGAAGGAATATGGGTGTTAGCTACCATTTTTGCTCTGGGAAAAGATTTCTGGGTCTGCAAACCCCAGGGCTCTGAGAAAGTTGTTATTCTTCTTATTATTATTCTACTTTTTCTTATTTTCTCTACAGATGAAGGATTGATAACTAGCATTATCTTCAATGGGATAAGATTTCTGGGTTTGAAAGCTCCAAGGCTATGAGGAACTTCTTCTTCCTTTCTTTCTTCTGTTCTGTCTGTCTGCATGTCCCTCAACAGATGAAGAATGCTGGCTAGCCTTTTTTGTTGTGTCAAAAGATTTCTGGGGTTGAAAGCTCCAATGCTCTGAGTGAGAAGAAAAAAAACATTTATTTTCTTCTGAGAGGGACACAGAGAGAGATGGGAAGTTCTGGAAAAATTGACTGTAAGGGGATTGATGCTACTGTGGGAGGTCTGGTTTGGGTCCATCGACCAAATGGGTCGTGGTGGCCCGGGCAGATAATTGGTTTGGATGAATTGCCAGCGGCATGCTTGGTTTCACAGAAATCAGGAACTCCGGTGAAGCTGCTTGGGAGGGAAGATGCCAACATGTGAGTTTCTAAGATCAGATATTGCTCTTTTCTTTGTAGTTGTAGATGCCTTCTTTCTCTTGTTTGAAAAGTTTGATTCTTTGTTGATCTAAATTTTTTGGTTTTCTTGAAATGCTCTAATAAATTAGTAATTTACTTGAATTTCAGATATTGCTTGTAACAATTGGATAACAGAATTGACAATTGAGTGTTGAAGAAGAATTTTATAAACCATTCTCATGAGATTTTTTTTATATCCATCATTCTTAAAACAAAGAACAATAAAGGCTGGGAAGTTATTTTCAGTTGCGGCATATTTTCTTATTTACGGTGGGAGATTAGCAGATGGATGAAATATGATTATGCATAAAAATTTAACTGATGATCAGATAGTTCTGTTTTATTGCCCTATGAACTTGTCTATGACTCTGCACAAGCAGAGTTCATAATGTTAATGCTTATCGTATATTCAGCATTTGCTATTTAAAAAGGTACATAATAACCCTGTTTTATGGGTCTGAAGAAGATTTTTCTTTTGTTACGAAACTAACATTAGCTCTTTCTAATATTAAATGTGAAAGGAACATGATTGCACTGTCTGGTTTGGGGCTAGGGAACTGTTGCAAACTTAGCTATGTGCTGCTGCTAGAATACATTTTGGTTTGCTTATGTTTTCTTTATCTTTCTCTTTTCCTTTTGTTTTCTTAGTATCACAAATCTTTGTAATATTAAAAATATTTAGTTTGGGTTTTTGTTTCAACGTCATTCTCAGTGTGTATATATGATGAGGCATCAACATTTTAGCATGCCAGGTCCCAACTCAGAAATGCGCAATTAAAAAAAAATGGAGATGTAGCTGTTTTATATAAATAAAGAAAATATGGGAGATTAGAATGCTTGACATTTTGACAAGTTGGATGTATGGCTTGTAGAATGGCCTTATGAGAATACAGAGTAGAGCCTTTTATTGCAATCCTTACCATTCAGTTAGCAAAGGGGTGGAATCTTTATGCTAGGAACTTCATTCTCAAAACACTTTGATTTTGATTGTATTGTCTGCTAATTTAGTGGATTATGATGTTCCAACATACTTGTTATGATTCTTCTGCACATTTACCTTTTTTCTAGACTCTGGTTGCATAATTTGTACATACTAGAAAAAGAAATCTATGAAAATTGTAACCAATCCACGATTGCCTTTTTTTTTTTTTTACATTTGCCAGTTATTCTATACGCATGCTTTACTCCAGTTTAATGCCCTGGGGATTGTTAAATTAATCATCGTTTGCGGTTGGGATGTCTTGTAGGAAGCTCACTGGAAACAATTCCGCCAACCTTACTTGGTGACTTCTAAATTTCACACTTATGATGAAGTTCATATATGGAATTTAATGCATCAACTGTTCTGATCCATGGAATGAAATAATTCCCCGGCAACAAACTTTCATGTCTTACAAGTTTCTTCTAGCAATATGATTTGTTTACGTCTGATTTTTTCATTGCACACACCTTGCTCATATTGCATGCAAAACTATCATTTTGTAGCATTCAATGTGTTTAACTGCACTGACAATACTGGCCTTGTTTTGTCAACAGAGACTGGTACAACCTTGAAAAATCTAAGCGCGTGAAAGCATTTCGATGTGGGGATTATGATGAATATATTGAAAAGGCCAAGGCCTCGAGAGGTCATTCTAATAAGAAAGCAGGGAAATATGCCAGTAGAAAAGATGCCATTCTTCGTGCTCTGGAGCTTGAGAGTGCTCGTAGTGGAGCTTGGAAGGTTTGTACCAGAAAAGGTAACTCAGCAGGTGCAAAACATGAAAAATTGGCAAGACAACCACGTAATAAGCATGGCCCAAGAGATTATATTCCCAGAGATGTCGTTAATGCTGAAACCAGATCAACAAAAGAGGTATCTGTTATATCATCTGAACAGCCAAATCAAAGAATTGCTTCTCAGGTGCATATTCTGCAGAAAATGACGCCAAAAATCTCAAATAATTCAGAGAATGATGACAACAAAGGGTCAAAGCGTATGAGAGGGCTTCAGGATCTTGGGTTGGGGGTGGTATCCAAAGAAAAGCCAATTATGCATTGCCACACTGTAGGATCACTTGAGATAGTTCTCCCAGGCAGCATTCCACTCAGTGAATCCAACGTCTTTAATAGTGTGGCAAGTGAAAGTCCTATGAGCATGGTTTCGTGTTCATCTCTTAAAAGGAGATGCTCCCACGCGTTCAATGTTCATGAAATCTTCAAAAGGAAACATCGCCACCGCCCATTGGCAGAGGTTTTGGAAAGTACAGCGAAGGTGAATTTTCATTCTGCCTGTGATCGTGACGCTAGTCCACGCCGATCATCTATTCAAAGTATTAATGAGAGCAAAAGTATTGCTCTTGAAGGAACTGAATCAAAGAACACACGCTTTTCAGTGGCAATCCATAATAATTCAGACTCTACGGGGATATCAGCAGTGATCAATGACAGTGCATCTGAGCATGGTTGTGCTGCTGATGTTGGTGCCATCCATTCCCAATGCCATTCTGAGATGAAGGATAATGAATTTTCTAACACATTGAGGTTCCCCAACAATGATATCTCGGATAGCTCATTGAATACGTCTTTTGGCGGGGACAAAAACGAAAATGAAGGTACATTTCATTATGAATGCGGATTTTTGTTCACCTCCTTAAATTATGGATTTCTCTATTTATTAGTATTATTTGTCTTAGATGCATAAACATAAAATAGTGATCTCTCTCTCTCTCTCTCTCTCTCTCTCTCTCTCTCTCTCTCTCTCTCTCTCTCTCTCTCTCTCACAACCACCCTTATTTTTAAAATTAAAATGCTTTACCTGTTTTGAAATCTCTATCAAACTGCTATGCATGAAGTGCAATCAAAATTTGACCAGTGGTCTGATAGAAGTTCAAATCAGGTTACTGGATTTATTATGAGGCATCAGGAACTCAGGATGCAATTAGGCACCTCCATTAACTGGGATGCTTTGTCATAAATCTTGCTTAAGATTTGGTTCTGTCAAGAAGTTACCATCATAAGCTACTTGATGAATTGAAAGCTATGGTCTCTTCTTCTCAAGACCATTTTCCATAGCACGAGTTTATAATACTGATGGGTCTATTTGTCCTTTTTCCAGACAAAGTTTGTGAGCATTTTAAATTTACAATTCTTTTTTCACATGATATTTTCTTGAAACCATGGATAGAAGCTGTTTTTTGATGGCCTGCATTGTTTTCATTTTATTTTTCATGCAGGAGTATTGTGGTTTTTTCTTCATAAATATTTACGGTTTGATGAACTGTTGTGGTTATTTATTGGAACCTGATCACCATGGATACTTTGTATCTTTGTATGCTTATTCCCTCTGCCTTTACTTTGTATATTCTCTCTACCTTCGATGAATTATATGATTGCTGACCCAGGGGATTTATGTTTTACCTTGAGCCTTGAGCTTGCAAATGCACCGCCCACAATTATATAGGTTTTAAAATCAATATCCTAGCCAACCAATATATGACCATTTGTCGTTTGAATGAGGACACAGTTATCCCTTTTGAATTTTGACTGATGATTTGGAAGCTGTCAATCAAACAGTTAATGATATATTTGAGGTGTTGATCCTCCACAATCTGGCAATGGTCTTGACCCTATATGTTGAGATTCTAGGCTCAAGATAATATAATTCATCTTTTACTATGTAGAGTTTTGACTTATACCTTGGCTTAAAATAAAATTTAGCCTTATATTTATATAGATACTGCTATAGGAAGTAATCATTCCTAAGTCCCAGAGGCATAGTTATTTATTTATTTACTAGCCTTTCTTCTGACATAGGTATCTGTCAACGGAACCTTGAAAACACAACTTGTAACTCGTTCAAGTCAACTGAAAGAATTGGTGGAACCTTGCTCAAAGTCCGAGTATTGGAAGTCAGTATATATGGAATTAATAAAACATACTAACAAACGATAATGGTAACTAATCATGGAAAGAAAACAAAGAAGATGATGATAGTAGTTAATCAAGGAAAGAATAGAAGAAGATGGAAGGAAAACAAGGAGGAAAAAGAATACTAGGCAGTCATAATATATATGAGTGAAAATAGCTACTAACAAATCTGGGAAAGAGAGGAAGAAGATGGAAGAAACGCAGGTAGAAAAAAATAAATACTTGCAGTCATAATGTATCTGGCTGAGAATGCATCCAACTATGGCTGGATAGAGTCCTATTCAGTCATCAAGTAAGAGAGGAGGGGTCTTGTCTATGGAATTTGTATAGAAACATATCTAGTGTTTGAAACCCTCCCATTTGGCAATTTACTATTAAAGTAAAAGTAATGTAAAGCATCAAATCAAGAGAGAATAAAATGTAAGTGGGTTATGATGATATTTTGTATTTAGTGTGGATTGATAGGGAATCATTTTGACTTTTTGTGTAAAAAGTGAGTGTTTTTTTGTCATTTAGTGGAGAAAGGAGGTTGCTTTTTTTACTTTTTTTTGAAAAAAAAAGAGGGGGATTTTGAAGATGTGTACTTTTGATGTGACCCCTTGCCTGAAAAATGGAGGCTTTACATTACTTATACTAGTAAATTGATTCTCATGGGTAAAGTTGTGTCATAAATTTGTCTGAAGCACATTAAGGCCCTTGTTAATTTGTTTTTTCTTCCAGACAAAAGAATTGTGGGAAACGGAGATGCAGCTATTCAACATTGTCATCTTTCTTTTTCTTTTCTTTTAGTTATTTTGGAGAAACAATGAAAGGAAAATTCTGATAGAGCAGCTAGGATATTCAGCTTTGTGATCTTGAATTTAGTCCGCTTGAATGTATTTCTGGCTTAGCTCATCAAGTAGTCCAAGTCTTGAAAGACTTCTCATAATTGCCTCTTTTTTTTTTTCCTTATTGCAGTTGAGGTTTTGCCTATGCAATATTAATACATTAATTATACGAAAGAAAGGTCAATTTAAAAATAACAATGAAAAGGGAAGCAACCATGGTTATGGTGGAAATAAATCCCAATTAGCATGCTTGGAAACTCCTTTCATAAATAGTAAGCCCATAGTAATAAGGTTTGCCACTACAAGGAAGCATTCTTTTTTCTGCCTAACTGCCACTTGACATCTTGACAGTTTATTATTTTCAAATCATTGGATTTTATCTCTTTGCTCTTCAACTGCTTCAGAGTTGGAGAGTAAAATTATTTTTGATGATTTTGCTCGTATCTTCATATTGCATGGTTTATGAACTGGACTTTTTTTTTTTTTTTCTTTCATTTTTTTTCCCACTAGTGTGTTCGCACATGTGTTTGCAATATTGTTTAAAGCCTCCCTCGATATTGTTCCCTAAAGGCTGCCATTAAGTAAAGACTAGAGACTATCCTCAATATGCTGATTGTTTATGCATTCTGCCAGGTTTTTCTCCTGTGTTTGTATCTTGTGAATCTGGAAAGCTCCAATCTAATATGCTAATAAGGCAACCTAGTCATTGTAGTCAAGTTTGCTCAATGCCATTGAACACTGAAGAATTTGATGAAACCGGTTCCAGTTGTTTTACTAATGTAAATATTGCCAAACCAAGGATACAGTCAGAACGAGGGTTGAAAGGTAAGTCGAATTTCATTGAGTATAATATTGCAATAGTCTAGATTAATCGAGATTATAATATAGCATTGATTAATGCAAGCTTGTGGACGGGGCTGTTTTCTCTAGGAGTTGGTGGCAAAGTTGACAACAGATCCTTGGGTGTAGCTCATGCATTGGATGAATGCAGCCACCGGGAGAAAGGAGAACTGATTTCCGAAGGAACAGGTGATGGTTCACTTTGGAACATTAAAGTTTCATATAACTGGATCCCAAAACTGGGCTTAGGAAATACAGATGCAATTGCATCAGGTGAATGGAGGAGCAGAGTCCACAATTCATCATCTTATGAGAAGCCTGCAATTGAGAAATTACCACTCTTGACAAGGACAAAGGAATCGTTCTCCACACGAATTCAGGCTGTTTGCCCTATGCCACATCAAGGGTCACTTTCGCCTCTCCAATCTCGTTTTTCAACTTATTCCAGCTTTGAGACTGCAGTGGCACCCATCACTGGTACGACCACGGACTTTCCCTTGTTTAATGTTAACCTCGACGTTCATGCAAGCTATCAGGGTCAGCATGTACCTCTGGTGTCTCTCATGAGTAAATTGAATGGTAAAGCCATCATAGGCCATCCTATCACCATTGAGATTCTTGAGGATGGTCACTGCGATCTCCTAATGACTGGCATCAAGTGTTGTCCGACAATCACCAGCAATGAGCTGTACGAGGTTCCAGTCAAAATCTCATCAGAACAGCTGGTGGGTGTTCGTGACTCATTGCTCATGGACGGAAGCGAAAATGGAATTGGCTCATTCCAGATTGAAACAGAGTGTCTTATTCAAGAAGATCGAAAGAACAATCTATCTAGTTCTTTTAATCGATCTCCTTTGTCTAGGAAAAAACTTCCCAAGATGAGAAAATGCGGAGTCTTGTCCAAAAAGATGCGCAAACTGTCAACGATAACTGGTGATAATGATCGCATGGTAGAAGAGAAAAAATTAACAGTTGAGAAGTGGGGGCAACCCATTATGTCTTGTGTGCCATTGAAACTTGTGTTTAGTAGGATTAATGAAGCATTGAGCTCTTCAGGTCGGCCAGCTTATCATAAATTAGCATCTGCGAAACTGTGACTTGTATCTCCGCCCCAACTTTGAACTCATGCTGATTTGGTTGAAGGTTATTAATTCATTACTTGAAAACTGTCTTTAGGTACCTGTTCTTTGCAATCTGACATTATAGACTCCAGCATTGTCCTCTTCTATTTTTTGTGGACATGGGAACTGATAAGATAACACTATTTTCCTGCTGGGTACTCGGGGGAATTGGGATCACTACAGCACCATTCAGTTGTAATAGGCTTGTGCCTTGTAATGGTTTTGTATATGATGTAATCTGACTGGGAGGTGTAAAGATTATAAAAGTTTAAAGTGGTGACTAGCGGCTAATTGGTTTGAGTCAATTCCATTATTGGGTCAGTGCTCATTGGAATTAAGGTGCAACCTATGTATCAAGCAATAGGGCTCAAGGCGCACGCATGAAAATATTGGATGAAGCATGAAAGTTTTCAGTGAAACAACAACATATTCCAATATAGCTAAGGGCCTGTATTGGGAGATTCCAAAACCTTTTGTATCTCTTATTGCCCAATTTTATTACTGGAATTCCTCAAAGCCCCCCAAAGAGTTTTAAATTCTGCAATTCAGAGAATTTCTAAGGTCAGAAGGCCAAAACACTAGACCTTAGGCTGATCCAGAGAGGGGGTTTGGCTAGCCAATGCGAGTTCGCCAAATGCCATTACACTGGTCACCCAAATGGCAGTGTAAACCAGATTTGTCAAAACTGAATCAAGCATTCTGGTTTTATTTGTTTAAAACATTGTAGAAACCTCTTTATTCAAACGGGAATAATATAAATGTGCATATTTTCCTGATGAAGCTCTCAGCACCAAAAATGTAATTGGATCTCTTCCTTTGTCTGAATCCAAATTAACGAAATGAAAATGTCTTCTTCTTTTTTTTCCTTTTTCATATCCCCTCTATCATAAGACCATGTTACTCTTGATCCCCTAATGGAAAAATCAATTGTCCTTTCTATCTATTCTTCTTTTATTAACCATAGCTTGAAAAACTAATAAAAACACCTCTCTCGGCATGTTTGGCAAAGGTGCCTGTTGCGGAATCCTCGCTAGTTTTCCTCACAAGCATGGAAAACCCATGTTTGGAAATCAGTTGGACCGTATGTGAGGATTTCTGAATTTACTGAAAAAGTCTTCAAAAAAGGAACGAAAGTCCCCATCAGACCTCCCCCGTGGGATCGAAGGAAGCCGCGCGCAAGGGGAAAAGTGGATGAATAATACTCAGCATGGTAATTTGGTTGCCGGTTTTTTATTTGGAAACCCCCTTTTTGGGTCCCCACATTTTCGATCCAAACCGTTAATCATGTTAAGAATATTTAAAAAAATTACATGATCAAATCTCAACCGTTGATTCTTCAACGATTTCTAGATATTACAAAAAAAGTCCAAACAGTTGGATCATCAAATCTGGATTTCTGTGGACCCTTTTTGTAAAATCTGAACTGTTCAATCTATTCAGAAGGCTTATAAAGAATATGAACATTGAGTATCCCGAGGTGGTAATATATTGGTTACGATTATGGCTTTGGAACCCACCCTATAGGTTCTAGGTCCCACAACTACGACCCGAACCATCCATCATGTTTAGAAGGTTCAAAATGATTAGAATGTCAATTTTCAGCAGTTGATTTTTTATATATTTTGAGATATTTGTAAAAAAGTCCACAAACCTAAAAATACTTTTTTAATTTTTATAGGACTCACAATGAAGATTCAAACCATCCATTGGATCTTGGCTAGGGGTTCAACTTTTAGGGTTGATTCGTGGCAGAATCCGAGAAAATTACGAAAAAACTTGTGACCATTGGATGTAGTATGTGCAAATCCGTAGTCCCTGTTGTTTGCCAAACATGGATTGAAGTGGATCTTCTTCATGAAAAATCCTAAGCGAGGATATCATCATATAAGAAGAATGAAGGAATACTCTAAATAGAGGTTTCTTCTCCAACTACCAAACGTGCCCTTAAGAAATCAACTGCAGAACCTAACTTATGTAATGTAATTCGTCTCCCTCTCTTTCATTTGTCTTTTTTTTTTTTTTCTAACAAGGGATTCCCCACCCTTTGGGCTGGACTAATCCCTCCGGACAAGAGAGAGGCCGAGTAAAACCCTTATGGCCCCCACGTAGTGGCATTAGTGGACTCTACCTTTGGTTCCTGAAGATGGGGGAACTGAGGATCGAGCTCCGGAAGAGAGGAACCGTAGTGCTGACAACTCTTCTTTCCTTGTACACATTCAAGGGAAATGGGTTTAATTTTCTCAAATTAAGTTTCCATAGTTGAGTTCCTTTCTCCCCCTAATTTTCTTGGCCAGTGAAAACCAAGAACTCCATCACCATAAACGCCCTGCTTATACTGTTTTTAATAGGATTTTTCTGTCTAACTGTGCTCTCTGTAGAGAATTCAATGAGTACACCACCTAAACTCAAGTGCCAGGAAATGCTACTATCAGGGCCAGTGCTCTCTACCAAGGCAGCCAAATGGCCTCAAAGATTTAAGCATGCTTTCATAAAGCACACGTGCTAGCATTCTCGTTTGGACCTTTTTTTTTTTTCCTTTCTTCTTTTTCTCCAGTTAATTCACAGACCCATTCATACTAATCCATCCATATATCAAGGATGAGACACCTCCCTTTCCATAGACACTGACTAGAGGTGTCTCATCCTTGATATATGGATGGATTAGTAGATTGAACTTCTATCTGGGTGCTTGAGTTCTAGGGACATTGCATTTGCTGACCTAACCATCAACGGATCAGCCCAAGCCAAAGCCGGTAATTCTCGGTCTGGCAGCATTTTCAACCAGATTCATAAATGACTGATTTTAGGTCAAGGGACAATCCCAGTCCCAACCATTATGGAAAAGAAATTTTTTCAGCACTCTCTTTGATTTGCATGACTTTAGTAAAGCAAAAGGCAAAAGTACTAATTGCAACTCCTACGCATCTGAAGCCAACATCTGATACACTTCATGCTCACTCAACAACTCAACAGACTACAGGCCAGTCAGACATCCCCAACCACAGATGTAGTTGAATGAAGGCATAGAGTTACCCCCCCATCAATTCAGATCTTAGCGAAAATTAAGAAATACTAGGATTTGTCCTCATTCCAGTTTGTGCGAGGATCTTTACATTGAATCCACCAAAATCGCTTCACAAAGAGAAATTCCACATGAAGGCTATTCATGTGGACTTCTGATACAGAAATGGCAACAATACCAATAATTTTACCAAAAAGACGACATAATTGATGATAAAAATTCAGTCATTGCAAACTAACACCAAAAAGATCAGGTTGAAAAAAGAAAAGTACATGGTGGAAAAAGGGTATAATGTCTGAACTCAGTATTCTAGAACCAAATAAAAGAACAATCCAACAGCACAAAATTCCAGATATCAATTACTTCCTACCATAGACCTTAACAGCCTGCCTGTTCTTCTTCTTAACTCCAGACTTTGCAACCTGAAGGCTCCTACGGACAGCACTCAGCCTTGCGAGGGCCGCATCCTTCAGGTCGGGCCTGTAGTAGTTGTCAGCAACCTGAATTCAATGATCAACAAGATTAGAAATGCATGAAATCCGAGACCATAACAGCCATTAGCATTCCAGCAGAGATTACAAGTTGGTCAGCTGTAGTGCAAGTTAACTTCTACTCAAGTTCAAAAACTTCATTTCTAATTCATGAAAGCATAGTTTGACAGAAAGCTGCCCAACCTTCTTGGTTCACTTTTCTAGTAAAAAGACAAAACTAGAGATTGAGCAAGTTCACATTTGGATGCTCGAGCTCATCCCGTCCCTACTTATGACCTATTACAGATTCATTAATGATATATTATATATAATAATAAATTTTCTTAAATATACTTTATCAAAAAGTTTAAGGGACAACATGGACCAGACCTGAACCATGTCCCAGGAAAGGCACAAGGTAGGGTAGGTGAGTCAAGGTGGGTATGGTTTTACCCTTTTAACCCGACAGGTTAAAAAAAACAAATCTCTACCATAAATGGATCAACCTGATGGAAGAGAATAATTAACCATTCCATTTAAAACAAAATGGAATATGATTAAAAAAATTATAAAACAAAAACCAAGAAACTCTTTTACAACGGCATAAACAAGTTCCCACTTGGAACCCCTTTGAGTCATGAGTCAGAAGCCTGAACATGTGTCTCCTCGCATGAGAAAATTCTAAATGCAATATGGTAACTGTGAAGATAAAACCATAGTCTAAACCTAAAATGCAAGGATTTGATCCTTTTAAACATTTGCATGGGCACTAAGGCATTTCCAGTTCAATCAGTGTGCCCAAATTAGTTAAGAAAATTAAAAAAAAAAAAAATGAACCAAAGCAGCACAAATCCTCTCATGAAGAAGAAAAATGGTGATGGAGAAAAAAAATTGAGGGTGAAGCAATAAGGATAGAGAGAAAGGAGCTCAGAAGCCAAGCGTAACAACTATATTTCATTGAAGATCCCTCTTGGAAGGATCTTCTTACATGTTAGCAGCTCATCACAGCACAGCGGAACAACTGGAGGTTACATGTTGAAGGAAAAGGGATTTTTGTGCTCTACTGCTCTTAGATGAATTATCCAGTATTGCATTCAAAATGCAGACAAAAATAATTACAAAAAATGTAAAATTCAGCATTTAGCATTCATAATCTATACTGTAAAAGCATCTTACTACATAAAGTAAGATGGCATTGAAATAAGAAAATAAGATGGTGTTGAAATAAGCATGCATCTACAAATAGAGGGATGGACAGAGAGGAGCTCAGAAGCCAAGCGTAACAAATATATTTCACTGAAGATCCCTCTTTGAAGGATCTTCTTACATGTTAGCAGCTCATCACAGCAGAGCACAACTGGAGGCTACAGGTTGAAGGAAAATGGATTTTTGTCCTCTTAGATGAATAAATTCAGTGTTGCATTCTAAATGCGGATAAAAATAATTACAAAATAAAGTAAAATTCATCATTTAGTACTCATAATCTATACTGTAAAAGCATCTTACTGCATAAAGTAAGATGGCATTAAAATGAGCAATGTATCTACAAATAGGTATAGAAAGAGGAGCTCAGAAGCCAAGCGTAACAAATATATTTCACTGAAGATGCCTCTTTGAAGCATCTTCTTACATGTTAGCAGCTCATCACAGCACCAGCATAACAATCGAGGTTCCGAATTGCTAAAAGGGAGTTTTGTCCTCTTGGTTGTAAAAACTTCAGTATTTAATTCTAAAATGTAAATAATAAATAAATAAAAATTTGAAAAATTCTGTATTTAGTCTTCACTATCTATACTGCAAAAGAATCATATTTACATAAAGTGGTCTTCAGGTATGATCGCATTGAAATATGCATGTATCCCCATATGCCCATTTATATTCAAAATACCAGTTTCAAAATTTGTAAACGAATAGTTTGATTCTGAAAATAGCTTAAGACAACTGGGGCATGTTAGAAAGCAATGAAGCATAAGCATCTAAAACTGAAAACACCCAATGATCTCAAGTTCACAGACAAAGATGAACAGATTGCCTCTATGCGAATTTCTAGAACTTTTGACTTCCTCACCTGGTTCACAACAGCCTTAGACATCCTACGGAATTCCTTCTTCATGACCGACCTGTGGTACAGGTTGGCAGGCTGGTTCTGCTTCTTTGTCTTTGTTGTGGAAAGCACAACAGAGAGGTCTTTCCCACCCGCCTGGATCGACACCGTCTTCTTGTTTGCAAGCCCTATTAGTTTCACAAAAAAAGACAAATAAATTATACAAAAAACACATGAAGGCTAATCCCAGTAAAGAAAATGAAACCTATCCCAGTAAAGAAAAAGAAATCTATTAAAATCTCAGGTAGACACCTGAATGCTTGAAGGAGTTGACATTGTAAAGGTTGTTGCTTTCCTTGCTGAACTGCACCATTGCAGTGCTGTTTCCAAACTCCTTCACAAGAAAGGAGTTGTTCTTCTTAACAATCTCCCAAATCAAATCCCCAGGAAGAGTAGCCATTTCTATCTCTACAAGAATTGAAAATAATATTAAAAAGAATGAAACCACAAGCATCAAAAAATCAGAAAGATGACCCAAACTAAAAAAATCACAAACTGTGATGATTCATTAAAAAACATAAACTAACATAAAAAAATATATACAAATCTACTTTGGTTGATGGAAAAGCTGCAAAATAAGCAAACCACTAATATGAACAGAAATGTAAACCTAAGAATGCAATAAAAATTACAGATCCATGACAAACACATCAGGCAGTGAGATCAAAACAAAAAGAATGAAAGAACCGGTTCACATAAAGAAATCTAAAGAGAAATCGAAGTAGAGCAGTTCATACGATTGCAGGATCATGAAAAATGCATCTTAAGTTTCAAAAACCAACAGATACAATATGCATAAAAAGAAAAGTCAATGAAACATTCAAATCCACAGTATAAGAAGCATAGAGAGCTAAGAGAACCAGTTGAGGGCCACATCAAGAAAATCTAGGAAATGTTCCAATCAGAGCAGATTCATGAATGAACAAAAAGCTTTATCAGAGATTACTGGAAACAAACGATGAAGAAGGGAGATTTTCTTACCAGCTAAAAGAGAGTAAGTTGCTGCTGTTCCGCGCTACTCTCCAAATGACGGGAGGAGATGGAGAAAACCCTAGAATGCTTTCTTATAAGGATGTACTCAAAACCCTAGATTGAGAGGGTTTCAGTCAAATGACTGAAATGACATCCTTACTTTTTCAAAATGGCAATATTGTCCCTCGGTTTAATGATGGCAATGGTTCGGGCTAATTGGCTTGACCGGTTGGTTCGGTGGTCATACCCTTGTTTTGGGTTGAGCCTAGGGCTGGAAAACGAGCCGAGTATGGCTTACTTACGCAGGGACAAAGGCGGGGCCACTTTTTTGGACTCCAACTAGGCCTGTCAATGGGACGGGACGGGCTTGGGCTTGGGATGTCCAATCCTGTCCCGAAAATTGGACGGGCCTGCTGTGGGTTGTCCAATCTCAGCCCTAAATTGAACGGGCATACATCAAATCCTGTCCCATACGAGCCCGGGCCTGGACAAAGCTGGGCCTGGGCTTAGCCCGATCCTTGACATGAGCAAAAAAATCTCTAATTATTCATATTATCACTAGACACCCAGTGTGAACCAGACTTTAAACCAGGTGTGAAAAAGGCCAAAGTCTCACTCTCTCTCTCTAAAACCATATCAGTCAAATATCAATAATTTAGATAGGCACACAATCACAAAGTAATAGAGCTAAACATATACCGGAAACTTGTGTCTTAGCATGGCATCTTAGTTGAAGATTGTTGAACATTTTTCAGAATAGATTTGCCTAAATCAGCAGGAAATCTTTAGAGTATTCAAAACTCAGTTTGTGCATGTTGAGTCGAAACTCTAGATGATCTTGTTAATCATTCATTAAACACAAAATAAACACCATTGAGGTTCTAAATTGAGGCAACATCCAAATCAAATTTGTGTTCGGCCACTTCTTTCTTCTACCTGTTTAAATTCCACCAAACATGTTTTATGAAACTTGAATTTCATGTGTTGCAGCATTTGGTAGACTCCTTTCTACTGTTAAGTGGTTCCAATGGGCATTTCCACTGCTCCTATGTCTTCTAATTTGTACATGAATTATTATAGCATGTGAACGGTTTTTCTAGTTATAGACCACCTCTCCAATTTCTGATAAATGACTTGTGTTTGTCTCCCCAATAATGCAAAAGATTGGAGATTTGGGTGCAAAAGCAACAGATGTAAAGAAATACTTATTGATTTACCTTGACTTCAGGGTATGTATTTTATATGAGGGGAGGGTGAAGTTACAAAACTACCCCTCTTAATTGGGTATTTTTTGCTGTTAGTGAGGGGTAGTTTCAGTAATCTATAAAATAATTAGTATAATGATCTTACAGCGGGCCGGGCCGGGCCTGAACGGGTTGGGCTATTTTTGCTCAATCCCAGTCCCATTTTGGTTGAGTTTTAAAAATATTGTCCAAGCCCAGCCCATTGGGCTCGGATTTTTTTAAAAGTTTGTATTTTTGGGCTTGGGACAGGCCAGCTACCCATTTCAACACATCCCATTGACAGGCCTAACTCAAACTCTCGACCAACCTGTTTTTAAATTAGGTTGCAGGTTTTTAAATCGTGCAACCCACATCCATAATGCCTCGGTCGGGCTAACCTGATGGTTACAAGATTTTCGAGTCGATGATTGTTTGCCTTTCAAGACCCCAAGTCATCGGGGAAAAAGCATTTTGCACTAAACATGAATTTTTTATTTTTCTGAAAATTTTAATTTGAAGTATTTAAAATCCATAGAACTTATTGATGTGACAATTTCGTCTTTCTATAAAACCTGCCTCTACACAAACGTGCCATAAAACCACTGTGAGCTTAAAAGTTGATAGGAACTTAACATTTAAACTAGACGGATAAGCTCTAACCCGGCCCATTTTTATATGGGACAGGAAAACTATAGCCCAATCTACACTTCCAAGGCTCATCTATCGAGTGCTTCACATTATTGCTCCACGCTTCTCCTATAGTGATCCTCCATATGCATTGCTTGTCTGTGCTCCACCAACGCTAAGGTGGGGCCACTTTGGTGAGAATGAAATGCCCTTACTGCTTAGTTGTCTGGTGTTGGACAACTGATTTAAGAGGTTAGCATGGCTAGGTTAAAAAAAATTGAACATGCGCTAGGAAAAAAATTGTAATAGCTAAATGGAGGTGTGCAATATCTATCAGCCATCTGAGATTCAAGTCTTTTGGCAACTACATTCACTGGCATCCATGGCAGCCTTACAATATGATAATGGGACAATGGAGCAGAGTCCAATTTAGCAATATGCAGAACGCCTCATGGGGACACTTAGATACATATTTTTCAATGAGAGATGGGAGATGGAAGGTCTCCTTATAGACAAGGGTTAGCCTTAAAATATCAGACTCACCAGATTATTTTAACATTTGATTTAACAATCTAATAATTTAATCACATCTTGACCGTAGATTTTATGAGATTTAATCCAACAATGAGTGTAAAATTGGTGGTACCAGACCATGGTTTGATAAAACTACAGCCCACTAAAATCAAAGGTTGACCCAAGTGGGCTCCAACAAGCCGGACTGCACATATAGTTTGTTCATAGGAGAACATTCTCCATATATGACACGATAATATGGCTACGTATGACTACACCGTATATTTGCTATTGCAATATTTACAAAACCATCAACAAGTTTCGATACAATGAGGAAAAAAATTTGATAAATTGAAACAGGAAGGGAAAAAATAGGATATATATATATATATACTAGAAAAGCATGCCCGCGTTAAGCCCAGGCCCAGAAATAAAAACACGTCCAATTTGCGGCTATTTTATGAGATATTAGTTAATGAAAAAATAAATATAAAACAAACAAATATAAAAATAAATATAAAACAAACAAATATAAAATAAATATAAAACAAACAAATATACTACTTATTAAGGTTCGAAGCATAGGCCGGCCCGACATTTATACAAAGTAAATATTATTTTTTATATAAATGAGTATGAAACTTCAAGTCTTATGTAAATTAACATTTGCAAAATTGCAAGCATGCCCGCGTTAAGCCCGGGCCCAGAAATAAAAACACGTCCAATTTGTGACTATTTTATGAGATATTAGTTAATGAAAAAATAAATATAAAAATAAATATAAAACAAACAAATATACCGCTTATTAAGGTTCGAAGCATGGGCCGGCCCGACATTTATACAAAGTAAATATTGTTTTTTATATAAATGAGTATGAAACTTCAAGTCTTATGTAAATTAACATTTGCAAAATTGCATGTGACTCCGTCTTTAGGAATTATAATATGATGCCCACTTTAAAAAAGTTTATTGTATGTGGAGCCCATATGTGTAAATCACTATCAATTATCCACTTTTAAAAATCACAAACATTAATGATTTTCTAACCATAATAGATATAATAAAATTCTAAGTCCACCTAAAGAATACTCATTTTAACTTGGTTGGATAGGGTTATTGAGCAATGTGGATAGTGAAAAAAATAGTTAGCAAAATGTGCCCGCGCTGGGCACTGGAAGCAGAAAAATAAGAAATTGGACCATCTAACAGGCCCGATCCTGGTGACCGCATAACTTGTATAACATATATAAATGAGTATGAAAATCCACATAAAAGTAGAAATTTCAATTATAATTGGCATTCATTAGATGCACATATAAGATATATCTCTTTTTTTTTTATAAAGAAGATAAAATAAAGTCAATATTAAAATTGAAATCAAACAATCAATTGCAAAATTACATATGGCCCCATATTTAAGAATTAAAATATGAAGCCCACTTTAAAAAAGTTTATTGTATGTGGAGCCCATATGTATAAATCACTGTCAATAATCTATTTTTAAAAATCACAAATATTAAGGGTTTTCTAACCATAATAGATATTTTAAAATTCAAAATCCACCTAAAGAAGACTCATTTTAACTTGGTTTGATAGATTTATTGAGCAAGGTGGATTTTTTTCATATGGATTCTTTAATCACCTATCCACAATAGATATTTATTAAAATTTGAATTCATATAGAGAGGCTTAACAAAAGTGGACTATGAATTGATTGATAGAACTTATCTCTTGAAATTGATTTGAGATCCAATTTCTCAAATTGATTTGAGATTAGAGTTCAATTTTGCAATTGATTAGCAAATCGGAATGTGGAGCTCATATGTATAAATCACTGTCAATGATCTATTTTTAAAAATCACAAACATTAAGGGTTTTCTAACCACAATAGATATTTTAAAATTATAAATCCACCTAAAGAAGATTCATTTTAACTTTGTTTGATAGATTTATTGAGCAAGGTGGACTTTTTCATCTGGACTCTTAATCACCTATCCATAATAGATATATATATATATATTAAAATTTGAATTCACATAGAGAAGCTTAACAAAAGTGGACTCTGAATTTATTGATAGAGCTTATCTCTTGAAATTGATTTGAGATCCAATTTCTCAAATTAATTTGAGATTAGAGTTCAATTTTGCAATCGATTAGTAAATTGGAATGTGGAGCCCATATGTATAAATCATTGTCAATGATCTATTTTTAAAACTCACAAACATTAAGGGTTTTATAACCATAATAGATATTTTAAAATTCTAAATCCACCTAAAGAAGACTCATTTTAACTTTGTTGGATAGATTTATTGAGTAAGGTGGTTTTTTTTTCATATGGACTCTTTAATCACCTATTCATAATAGATATATATATTAAAATTTGAATTCACATAGAGAAGCTTAACAAAAGTGGACTTTGAATTGATTGATATAACTTATCTCTTGAAATTGATTTGAGATCCAATTTCTCAAATTGATTTGAGATTTGAGTTCAATTTTGCAATCGATTAGCAAATCGGAATCCTACGTCTATAATGTATAATAATTGGGCTTAGCTGTATTTTACATTTTCACGCTTATAAGAATTTTGTTTGTTTAAAAACTATATTATCTCCGCTGCATTTGCCCAATGATATATCAAGAAAATTCTCAATTTTTTAAAACCCCCCTCCCTCAATGTTTTCCATCATGTTACTTCCCAGGGATTGATAGAGCTTATCTATTGAAATTGATTTGAGATCAAATTTCTCAAATTAATTTGAGATTAGAGTTCAATTTTGTAATCGATTAGCAAATCGGAATGTAGAGCCCATATGTATAAATCACTGTCAATTATCTATTTTTTAAAATCACAAACATTAAGGGTTTTCTAACCATAATAGATATTTTAAAATTCTAGATCCACCTAAAAAATACTCATTTTAACTTGATTTGATAGATTTATTAAGTAAGGTAGATTTTTTCATATGGACTCTTTAATCACCTATCCATAATAGATATATATTAAAATTAAAATTTATATAATTTTTTTTAATAAAAATAGAGTCTAAATTGATTGATATAGCTTATCCACTTTGGGTCACAGCACATACGCACCAAGATATATTTGGGGGTGTCAGAGCACCCGACGTGGGGTCTCATCCAAAATCTGCAAACAAGCATTTTAGAATGCCACATCCAAATTTCAAAATGGCCGGAAAATTATGTATTCTTGATTCTCTCTATTAAACGAAGGATTTTAGTTGACAGAAAATGGCTTTGCAAGTGATTCTGAGAATGAAGAGTTAATGCAGAAAATGGCTTTGCAAGTGTTTCTGCACCGATGGAATCGTACCGGCAATGGCGATGGCGGCGAGTCTCTGATGCGGAGGGAGGTTTCTTTTTCATCTTCTTCTCTCATCGTCCCCCAAGTTATGTCGACTCACTCTCCTTCTATTACTATTAGAGTAAGATCAACATCTGGACCCTATTTCCCTGTGCTATTCTCTCTGATTTCACCCATCTTCAGAGGATTAGGGTTTGCTAGAAACTAGGGTTAGGGTTTGTTTCAAATCTGAACAACTCTTTCACTACAAGACCCGGTACTGAATACTCACGAACACAGTATTACTTCCACTTTAGTTTTTCAAAACCCTAATCCCTTTTAAGAAAGGGTGGCCCTTTGGGTTTTAGGTTTTCTATTCTCCTAAACCCCAAATCTTAACCCTTTTTCTTTTTCTTTTCTTTTCTTCTTCTGAAGAATGCATTCAAAACGCAGATCTACACCCAGAAAAAAGATTTGAAAAAATAAAATAAAATAAAGGAATTTATTCAGAGAAGGCTAAAGATGTGTGAATATGATGATTTAATTGCATCGCAAGATGTTTTTTTTTTTTAAGGCTACCGTGATGTTGCGATTTGTAGGAAGTGAGACCCTGGGAGAGAGATCCTAACACCTTTAAGAATGAGGGTTGCAAACGTTGCCAATGTAAGAACTCAAAATGCCTAATGCTGTAAGTGCTGTTCTACCTATTGTCTAATTGACATATTAGCCTTGCACTTTATGTTGTTCTGTTTTATTTATTGTTTTCTTTCTTTTAATGTAGCTATCGTGCATGCTTTGTTTCCGGGGAATTGTGCTGAAGGTTGTGGGTGCCAAGATTGCCATAATAAATCCAACAATGAAGAGATGATTCATGGCATCCGGCAACAGATAGAGTCCCGCGACCCTCATGCGTTTGGGCCAAAGATTGCGAAACATGCAACAGAGTCTTCTCAGAATCGCGGGGTAAGGACCTTTGACAAGGTCAACTTCACTGTTCTTTTATTTTCATTAATAGAAACTTTAATATCATGTGCTGCTAAATCAGATTAGCCCTAATTGTAGGCTAGTTTCTATATTAACGTCTTTTTGTTAAATACAAATCCGACTATGAAATTATAAGAAATCTTACCCCCCCCCCCCCCCGAAAAAAAGAAAAAAAACCTCTGGTTGGAGCATAGATATCATCATTCCCAACTTGTTTAAAATGGTAGTCATAGTAACCACCCGGTTTTTTGACAATGCTTTCATGAACATGTCTACTAGTTGATTTTTTGACCTCACAAAAAGCATACTTATCAGTCCTTTGGTGTCGTTTTCTTGAATAAATAGCAGTCTACCTCGATGTGCTCCGTCCTTTCATGAAACAACATTATCCGTCAAGTCCCTACGGAAAGAAAAATCCCAAACTACATTTCCACCCACCAATAAATAAAAAAGAAAAAAAATTCAGCAACAAGAGAGCCCGATGACGCTGGTCCCCAACAAAAACTAATTAGAAAACCGCCGTTTCAACACCCTCTGCCTACACCACTCATCATGCTAGAATCTAACCTGAAGACTGTTAGGAACTCTATAGTGGATACGCGCAGATACACAACTTATATTTACGAATCAAAATCTGCCTCTGCAGTCCATTACTAGGCTCATCCAGTACCCTCCACAACCACTTACCCAACAAAGCTTTATTGGTTTCTCAATAGAGCAGATACCTGTAGTGGATAAGCGCGGATACACAACTTATATTTACGAATCAAAATCTGCCTCTGCAGTCCATTACTAGGCTCACCCAGTACCCTCCACAACCACTTACCCAACAAAGCTTTATTAGGTTTCTCAATGGAGCAGATACCCAAACCACGTTGAACTAGAGCCACAAGCTATTTTCCCATCAAATTATACCCAAAGGAACCCTTGTCCCTCAAACAACCCTAGGTTTTTGCACGTGGGATTCCATTCCCCATTCGACCACTTCCCCCAATCCCTTGATGGCCGATCCAAGATCCCTTACATCTGAGCCTTATTTCATCTCAAGAAATCTAGATCTAGCCATATTCCCTCAATAGAACCCTAGATTTGGCCCAAATCTCTTGCCAGATCCTAGATCCAACCCTAAAATAACTGCCAAGACCAAAATCCAGCCCTAACTCTCCATCTAAAACCTAGCGCCAGCCCAAATTACATTGGCCGACCACTCCCATTCCCGTCCCCATCTTGGCCAAATCCCATAGCCCTCCAATTTCACCATTTTTCCTTACCCTAAAATCCCTTTAATTCTAAGTCTGAGTTTATTTTGGGCCTCTAACAAGTTGTGGGAGTTATCTCTATAAATCCGAATTTGCACTTACTGCACTTTACACATTCCTGTGGTCAATTGTTAACCAATTTGAGCAAAGCCTTTGTCAAATCCTCAAGTAGTATAATCAATCTGCTTGTTGTCGGTGAATCCCTAGACAAAGTGGAAGTCCTAATCTTCCATTTGGTCCATCTCTCAATTCTTTGAGGGACCCAACTGCAGGATTGTAACAGTGCCTTGGATCACCAATGAATTGCCTTAGCTGAGTTCTTCATTGATTGGTGTGCTTGCATCATTTAGCCTAGTTTTCCCTGTCCTGCATCAATAGCATAGCACAAACCATATGGAGAAAAGAGTGACACAACAATTCAAACATTTTGTTAGATTGCTAATTAACAGTAAATTCAAATATTCATTAGAAGGAACAATAAATTCAAAATGTATGTTTGGAACATGCAGCCAATCCATTGGTAGTTCAATTGGTGAGGCACCTCCTTTCCATTGAAACAACCGGGGATCAATCATTGACTGTAGTGATGATGGTGTGGGTGTATGAGTACTTAACTTTTCAAAAAAAAAAAAAGCAGCTTTGGAACAAGCAAAATAGTGGACAATTTTAGAGAAGGTGAAATTTTAATATTCCCTTTCCATCGGCAGTAGTTTGAGTCCCATCAGCTAGTTTCGCCTATCCAAGATATGTATAATGAATGAAGGATTGAAATGATTGAATAGACCTGACATATGGTCTGCATCTGTCTCTGTTGTTGCAGTGCTACCTGCTCGTGTCGTTGGTCTACCATTCAAGTCCCAACATGTGTTAATAGTAAGATTTTTATGACCACGTGTACACGCTCGATCTTCGCCTCCAGCTCAACCATGAGTCCACGAACAACACCTTTTCCACATCCAAATGTAACATTATCATTGACATTTCCTTGACCTCTTCTTTGCATTGTTGTTGTCATTGTTGTCATGACCCCGGACCAGGTTAGAGCTAATCACAGTCATTAGCTTGGAGTCGTGGCAATTCACGTGGGGCGGTATGGAAAATTTCGCCCACACACATGATGTCCCACAGGTTTCCACTGTAAGGATCCCACGGGATCATACGATGGATAGGAAATGTATTACGATGGAAGCAAATCAATTTATAATGAGCATAAATAATAGCATGAAACATATATCATAGATATACAAATTCACAAAATGACATTCCCATAAATATTAAGTTAAAATATTTACACAAAAAGGTAAAGTTTTAATTACAACATCCCGGAGAAAGCCAATATTGGCCAGTACAACAAAATCCCAAAAAATCACAACCATTTTCTAAAATGGTCGACCACTCAAGTGCAAGCTTGATGTCTAGATGATCATCAGCGCACCACACATTCACGCCTTGTGACCTTGTCTCAAAGGTAGCAGGGGCATCACCTACAGCACCGAGGTTAACGAGTCTAGCACGGCGGCTGACAGGTGTTTGATAAGAGTAAAATAACATGTTTGCCATTGGTATGATTAAAACAGGAAACAATAATTAGAATTCAGATAAGCTTATAACAAGGCATGATCATGCATGACCGGCATATTGAATAATGGAACCATGGGTATCGACTATCGAGTAAAACGAACCTAACATCATACATATCTTAACAAATAGGCAATCCACATGAAGCTATATTCTTGTCAATATGCATGGTAAAGGGAGCATGCATACGTAGAACATTCAAACATGTATAATAATAGTAAGCTAGACCCCACAAGGCGGCTTAATAGCTGGCACATACATACATACGGAGCATCGAACATGGCTCCGAAAATATCACACGGAAATCCCAATTTGCAGATGGTAACATAAAGGACCTCAAAAAGGTTGATCAGACCTAAGAGGGAGCCCAAGCTTAGAAATGCCGACTCAGGTTCGCAATAACAAACATATTGGACATATTAAAGATGGTCATGGGCTGAGGGGTTGTCTGAGCACCCCCTCATACCCGAATAGAACGCAACATGCATACGTGGAGTAGAAATAACAAACTACTCCAAGTTGAGAAAACCATCATGATTGGATCAACATGACTAAACATGGTCCTAAGGTCTCTAGAAAATCGGACAGCATTCCTTCATGGAATGGTTCGACCCAAATGGGTAAGAAGGAAAAATGGCGGAACCTAGTGACCGGGAGGGAGCAATACAATTAAATGCTCGCATCCCAACCGGATACACCACAACCATGGAGGCACGGCAATCAAATGCTTTCTAAACCCCCTGTGCAAGTGACAAGTCCTAAATGCTACGCGAAGGTGGGGTACGGTAGGGTATACGGAGGAAACACACTAATTCATTAAACGACGTACACCGCGTACGCGAGTAGACGATAATTTAGGGGTTGGACGGGTTGATTTCGTTAAATAGTCAAGGATCCATTACAAGTAATAAATCTTAAGTTATGGGTTGCCATTGACATGTCAGGGTAGGAAGATTTGGCGTTACATGTACTTAGCGTCCAGATGTCGGCAGTGTAGTCACCTTGGTGCTTAAAGTTGTGTTCGACATCCCCAAACCCTAATTACTTCGCATTCTTTCTAACTATACCTACATGCCTCTGGACAACGCCTCAAGGTGAGGAAAATGCACAACCGGCACCCCTCAAGGCAAACAATTTCATTAAGGTCAAGTCTTCGTTATGGGTTCCAATCCCAGTCCCTAAGGTACAGGGTTCACACTAAGGATCTAGGCCTCATCGAGCAGCAACTAATTATCTTGAAAGAGCTAAAATCCTCCTAAAAGTGTTTGGAAAGTGTTAAAATTCATTTGGAAGTGAAAAGGTATAACTAAAGATTCAATGGGCCCACAGTGGCTCACTTTATGAAAGTTAATTAAGTTATAAATAAAAATCAATTGGCCCCTTATAAAACATAAAGTTGATGCACCCAATGTTTTTACCGTTGGTGGGCTCCACAATGTCTCCCAAATATTAAAATAAAAAAAATCATGGCTTAGCCAAATAAATAAAAATTAGGGCTTAGCAAAATTTTACTCTAATTAGAAATAGAGACCAATAAAATTTCACTCTAATTGGAAATAGGGTCATGGTCAACTTTCACACTAATTGAAAATAAAGTCTAATCAAATTTCACACTAATTGAAGATAGGCTCAACCAAGATTTTCTCTAATAGGAAATAGGGTTCAACCAAATTTCATTTTAATAGGAAATAGGACTCTAACCAAATTACACTCTAATAGGAAATAGTGGCCCAACCTAATTTTATTCTGATAGGAAATAGGGCCCCAATCAAATTTTTCTTTAACAGAAAATTTTAAACTATATATATACATTTCAAAATATAACTCAGAAATGTGATATTCTAAGCAATGATTGTGATAGTATTTTGATGACACCGTTTGATTACAAACATGAATACATGTGAAAAAATGATTATTCCTACTATTTACTATTCATACAACAATACGGGACCTTGTACAATGAGGGGACCGCTGCGCCCCCTTATCTTAGTTCTTTTTACAAAAAAAAAAAAAAAAAAACATTTTCTATCATTTTCCTATATTTTGGATTTTTTGTAATTTTTTCAATATTTTTGCACGTTTTTTTCAAACCGGACCGCTATGCCGCTTTGTAGCGTTTTGGTAGCAGGCGTAGCCTCTATTTTTATCCTTGCCAACGAGCACAGGTATGACAAGATCGGGAATTTTGCAGGAAAATCACAAATTTTCAGAAATGACCATTCTACCCCTATCACACTAGAATCATGGAATAAAGGTTTTCGGGGCTCCGAATGACCACAGAATGAGCATGGAAGTTGTCGGGTATGATGTCCTCTATCTAATGAGTTCAAGAATGGATTTTTTCAGAATTTACAAATAACCCCTAACTTTTCCTGAAATTACAAATTGGTCCTTTAAGGTACCAAACTAGGTTCCAAGGCTCTCAAAACTTCCCAAAGCTGTTCCAAAGCTATTCTAACCCTCAAATCAAGTTAATTAACTTCTAAACCCACTTGTTAATCTAACAACACAATTAGTTAACACTAAATGCAGTAATTAGGGGTTGGGTTCTTACAGTCGTTAGATAGAACCCTCTGGAAGATTTGTAGACATTGCAGCTCTATATTTATCATCTCTGAGAAATAAGGCATAAGCTCAACTCCAGTTAGTGAAGGTAGAACAGAATTATTCTAGATCTATGCATGTACTGGTTCAAAATATGTTCAATCTGACTGAGAAATCAAATGTTTGATCCATTTCAACTCTCTTTATACACTTTTCTGAATCATTTTGGCAATGAAATTCAATATTCTTCAGGTATGCAAATTCTACACTTATCACATCCAGTGTGGAACCCATCCTTTTGGTTAAACTATCAGTACATTTTTCATAGAGGCCCTTGCCTCTTCTAGTGTTTTTATTATGTTAAACCTTTTCTTGAATCTACTCATTAAAGAATTTCAAGAAAACACTATTTAATTTTTTTTTAAAGAAAACTATGTCATCCGGTTTTCTAATCTATTGCTTAAATCATTGTGCTACCTACCATTCAAAATATATATATATATATTGTGCTGCCTGCCACAACTTTTTTTTATCATTATTTTTTTTCCATTGTGAAATCTTGTATTTTTGTGCAGCGACTGGCCCCCATTTCCCCAAATGTTCATTAGGGGAAAGTTTGTTGGAGGATCTGATGTTATACTTGACGTGTGCCAGGTAAAGTCAAGTGAAGCTTTATAGATATGAATTGTGTTTTTTCTGATTGTCATTTGTCCATTTCAGAGTGGAGAACTGAAGGAAAAGCTGAAGGACATCAACACGACAACACCAACCAGGAAAAGGGAGGATCCTTTTATATCAAATAGAGAGCGGAATAAGGATCTATGGGAGGTTAGCATAGCTAGATCAAGTTAATTGAGGATATTAGTAGTTACTTATTCACTGTTAAACTCAATTGAGAATCTTATTTTGTTTACTAAATCCAGCACATATTTTTGTGTGTGATAAGCAACATATTGCATTGAAAGCTAACTGAAAACAGTTCTGTCTCCCTCCACAACCCCTATTAATAGATAAAAGAAAGAACAAAATGAATACTACAAATCTCTTCTGGATCTAGCAACATTATTATTGTTTAGTGTAACCCACGAGACTCTCTCTCTCTCTCTCATACAGCCCCCCTGAAGAAATGATATTTTAATTTTATCACTGAGCTCTCTAATGGGCAATGACCTTTTCTTAAATATCGTTATGTATCTTTCAAATCATACACCACATGAAACTGTTCTTGGAATCAATTTGCTTTCCTTTATTTTCAAATTGAATTGCTTTCCATGCTATGAAGAGGCCATCCTCCTGCATGGGGGCATAGTCAGCAAGTGAGAATTTCCGGTGAGTCCTTGTTTCAGGATGGTGACTGTATAATGGCGATTTCATTATCCAGTGTTCCTTGAATTTGCCGATTTTTTTCCTCTGGTTTTCCTTCTGTTCTATGAGTTTTTATACAAACATAGTAGTAATTTCAAAGCAAAACCTGAAACCCTTCTACATGACACTGAATGATTATTTTCATGACTTTGAAGATACTC
This sequence comes from Cinnamomum chago, assembly GCA_038049695.1. Taxonomy (NCBI): domain Eukaryota; kingdom Viridiplantae; phylum Streptophyta; class Magnoliopsida; order Laurales; family Lauraceae; genus Cinnamomum; species Cinnamomum chago. Next base: position 14,687,664 of record CP142451.1, read on the forward strand.
TAAGAATGTGATATGTTAGTTTTTTTTTTGAATGGTACTTTGTATTGATATTTTAGTTTTTCCTTTGCTAATTTTTTCTAGCCGGTCCCAATCCTGGGTAAAGGACGAGGGTTGTTTTAGGTAGGTAGACAGCCAGCGTAAAGTTATCACAATCCAAACATGAATTCTGAGATGACAACATTTCGAGATCATGGTAGGGCATTCCCCACGATAAGCAACGCATTGCAACGCCACATGGTGGTTGTGGAAAGTAGGCAATGGCTACTACACCATTCTGTTCGAGTGCGGCTAAAGAACTTTGTTTAAAGGAAGAGGAGATTCCACTTACTGCTTGAAATATAAGAACCTTGACAGACAAGAGCATGGAGCTGGTCGAGGTAATGAAAAGAAGAAGAGTTAGTGTAGCTTGTCTATTGGAGACAAAGTGTAAAGGGGATAAAGCTAAGGAGCTCACTGATGGTTATAAACTTTTTTATGCAGGAAAAAACAATACACGAAATGAAGTGAGTTTATTTGTAAATAAGGATTTGAAAGAGAAAATTATGGGGGTAAAGAGGTCGAGTGATAGAATTACAGCAATTAAATTAGTGTTAGAAGAAGACATAATTCATATTATTAGTGCATATGCTCCCCAAACATGATTGGATGAAAGTGTCGAGACAATTTTGGGAGGAGATGGATAGTTTACTATGAGAAATTCCAACTAGTGAAAAGATTTTTCTAGGAGGGGACTTAAATGGGCATGTAGGAAAGGATAATAGAGGGTATGAGAGAGTGCATGGAGGACAAGGATTTGGAGAAAATAATGAGTTGGGAGACACTTTCTTGGATTTTTCATTAGCATTTGACTTGGAAATAGCAAACACGTGCTTTAAAAAGAGAGAGGAGCATTTAATTACCTGTAAAAATGAAACTAAACGGGCCAGGTAGACTTTTTTTTTCTTTTTAGAAAACGTAGCCGATTGGCTTGTAAAGACTGTGAGGTTATTTTAGGAGAGAGTTTGACCACACAACATAGGTTAGTAGTTTTAAATATTTGCATTAGAAGTAGAAAGAGAAGGGTAGTACATAAAACGTTCCCTAAAACAAGGTGGAGGAATTTGTAAGGAGAAAGAGCAATAATGTTTAAAGATAAAGTGATTGAGTGGGACAAGGCTTTGATGTTTGGGTTGAGGTGGATGTGTACAAAATGTATGTAGCATAGATGTGAATGTTGAGATGGATGTGTGGTAAAACTAGGAAGGATAAAAATAGAAATGAGCTGCTTTCGAGAGCATGTAGGGTAGCATCAATACGAGATAAAATTAGAGAAGCCCATTTGAGATAGTTTCGGCATATTCAACGCAGGCCACCAACGACGCTGGTAAGGAAAAGTTTGGCTTTGTAGGTTGATGTGCCCACCAAGGGGAAGGGGTTAGCTGAAAGAGGACGTGGATGAAGGTCGTAAAAATAGATTTGAAGAAGTGCAACTTATTTTAGAATTTGGCTCAGGATAGATCAGAATGGAGAAACATAATTCATGTAGCCGATCCCAACGTAGTTAGGGACAAGGCTTTGATGATGATGAATTGATGAAAAAGATTTCCATCATCATCATTATAAAAGCCTTATCCCAAAGGAGTTCTAGTGATAAGTATGTACAAAACGCGTTCCATAATTTAAAATGTTTGTAATCTAGTAAAAAATAATTGAAGAAAAACTTCCAGGCAGAACAGAATACTGTGACCGGTAACACAATGCCTACATCTTCTTGTTTTTTCTGTGTATCTGCAAATCTTTTTGCTACTTTCTCACAGGAAATAAAAGAGAGATTAAAAACTTGATGAGACTCATTTGCAGGAGATGCGGTACCTTGAATCTTCATAATGGCAAGTACTTCTGAGTCCTAACATTTTACCATTTTATGCATCCTCCTCTAAGTCCATGAATTTTTGTTGTTCGTCTCTATTCCTTAGCAAGTTTGATGTTTTTCTTCCTAAAATGTAATTTTCTCACTTGCCTTGGCTTCAGATTTTAGCTTTTCAACTACTTTCATTATTCCTAAGGGCCCGTTTGATAATTTTACTAATAAAGTCAAGTCAAGTTAAACATCCCATCAAAAACACTTTTTACAAAAATTCCCTCCATCTTTTCAAAAAAAAGTCAAAAAGCAACTACATTTACTCACTAAAAGACAAAAAATCTTCATTTCCCCATACAAAAAGTCAAAAATATTCCAATCCAAACAACTAAAAACAAAATACTATCATAACTCACTTATATTTTATTCATTCTTTTCATTTCACTTCACTCCACTTTATTTTAAAAGTAAATTACCAAACGGGCCCTAAAGAGATTACTAGAATTTTTTGGGTAAAATCCTTTGGTAAACAGATAACACACTGAAGTTCCCATCATTGGGAACTTTTTCTTAAAAAAATTAAAATGATGCCAGCAAGAAGATATTTTTGTTGAAACAGAGAAAAGAATAGCTAAGTTCAGGTGTGGTCTTCTCCTGTCTTCTTCACCTAGGTGCTGCCCTATGTTGTATGTTCAAACTTGAAACTATGAAGCAAAAGATCAACTAGGCCGAAAGCAAGAGTGCAGAAGGAATGCAAGGAAGAAGTAGTTTTTTTTTTTTTTGGCAAGGAAGAAATAGTTAACAGAGTTGTAAAGCCAAGGAAAGCGGAAGAAAGCCTAGGCAAACAGATAAAAACCATTAAAGTTGTCAAGAATGAGAATAGTTTTTTGAAAAATTAAAAAGATACCACCGTAAGAAGAGATTTTGTTGAAAAGATAAAGAATACAAAGAGTTGAAAAAGATAAAGAATACAAAGAAAGACTTTCGTAAGTTGGGAAGAGGTGGTCTCCTCCTCTTTCTTTCTGAAAGCATCTTTCCGAATACAAAGAAAGACTTTCGTAAGTTGGAAAGAGGTGGTCTCCTCCTCTTCTTTTTGAAAGCATATATCCCTCACCTAGCTGCTGCCCTATGTTGTTAGTTTGAACTATGAAGCAAGAGATCAACTAGAACGAAACTAAGAAAGCAGAGTGCAAGGAAGAGGTAGTTAACAGAGTAGTAAATAGTAAAGCCCAGGAAAGCAGAAGAAAGCCTTATAGACACCAAAGGCACGTTTGGTAATTCTCATCGGAGGGGATTCCTCTCCGATTTTCCTCGCAACCCATGTTTGGGTGCTTTTCTTTGATGCGGATTTTCTTCACCACTGATTAAAAAAAATCTGTGGAGGTGGTGATTTAGGCGGTCCGACCTCCCCCATTGGAATGAAGAAATCCTCTATTCAAAAGGAAGGGTATAAAACGTTGGTTATTCACTGAGGAAAATCACATCGCGTGATCTGGAGCTCGACCTCAGCTACCTTGCCCTGGCAATTTCGCATCCTCTACATTCTCAGCCATCTCTCTGCGAGCAGTTCGGCGACTTCCTCATATCCATCAGGTTTCTCTCTGTCTTTCTCCCTCCCCTCGCCCAAATCCAAACCTGGAACCCTTCCGAAGGAAGCAGAGCTCCTCCCTCTCTCACTCTCTCCCAATTTCAGAACCAGCCACTCCCACTCTCATTTCTCTTTCACCCAAACCCTGCCCCCTTTTCTATAGCTCTCTCTCTCTCTCTCTCTTCTCTCTCTCTCTCTCTCATTTCTACTGGCAGAGCACCCAAAACCCAGCCCCATATCCGTGTCACCCCACCTGGCTACCCTGCCCTTTTTTGCAGTTTCTCTCTCTCTCTCTCTCCTTTTTCTTTTTTTTTTAATGGTTGACTGGTTGTTACATTCAGTGTTACATTTTCTGGTTTGGTTGTTTTTTTTTCATTTGAACTTATTGTCCTTTTGTACCCTGCTTGTTAGTTTTTATATATATGATCAGGCTCTTGTCGTGTTTGGGTTTATGCTACTCGTTTCTCAAGTTGCTTGATATGGCAAGTGTTAGTTTCCTGAATGATATAAGAGCTTTGTTGGATTAGAATTTGTGCATTCTTTTATTCTTAAAATGACATCTATTTAAACATGTCCTGCTGCCATCAAAAGCTTTTTTATTCTTTTGTTCCTGCTGATATCTACTTGCAAAGACTTGCACTTGAAATATCTAGAGATACATGGGAATTAGCTAGGGGTGGAGGGCATAGATGAAAATATCGGTATCGGCGGGCGTAGCGGCCCGCCGCCAAACCGATACGAAGCGGGCGATACGTAGCGTATCGGGGATACGTATCGGCGTAGCGGTGCGATTTTAAAAAATCGCCAAAAAAATCTGAAAAAATTCCAGAAAATCCAGAAAATTGTAAAATGAAAGAAAATGTGGTTCTTTTGCAAAAGTAAGTAAGAAAAGGGGGCGTATCGGTGCCCTCAATATATGAGGTCCTGTATCGCTGTATAAATAGAAAATAATAGTAATGATTAGTTTTTTCACATGTATTCATGTTTCTTAGTCATGTTAACTTAAAAAGTAATGAAAAGCTCATTAAAAAAAAATTAGAACATGAAATAAAGGCATAAGAAATTCTTAAGAGTTAGGTCATTACTCATTAGTCATTACTCAATACTCATTAGTGAACAACTGAACATTGAACAATCAAATATCAATACTTCACTACCTTCAGCATTCAAGGTTTAAATTCAATCAAGTGAATGAACTATAAAGTGATCAACAATCAACTTTCAACACCAATTTAGAAATGACAAAGAGAGTAGAGAGTTAGTGAAAGAAATAGGAATTAGAAATACCTTGATCACCACCAAAAGGAATGTCTACCAAGATTCAAGGGGCTATGGTTATCCTCATTCCCATCAGTGTTATCATTTGTATTGGCACCATATTGAATTTGATATTGATGAGTATTGGGATCCACAAATCCAAAGAAGCCAGCCGCACCCACATCATAGGAACTTGGAGGAGGTGGAGGTGGTCCAGGTGGATATCTACCATATTGTGTTTCACCATAGTCACCATATGAGTAGGACCCCGAAGTTGAAGACTGTTCTTCTCCTTGTTGTACTTGACCATATGGAAAAAAGTCAAAATACTGTGAGTGTGAGGGTCCTTGTCCACCGTAACTAGGGTTCCATGAATCAGTCCATGATGCCGCTTGTTGTCCTCCAAAATCTCCACCCATATTTCCTTGCTGAGTACTACCTCCAGCCCCAGGTGGTGAATCTCTTCGGCGCCGTTGATAACCACGGCTTGGATCAAATCTTCCAGATGGAGGTAACTCATGTACTTCCTCTACAGGAATGTCATCGTCTTCATCATGTTGATAGTATTCACTAGTACCACCTGTCCCACTGTCTCCTCCTCCATCTCTTCCACCATGGCTACTTGAAGAGACTGTGGTAGAACTAGCTTTCTCAGAAGCAGGTTCTTTCCCACTCCTCCTAGTCCTACTACTGGTACCTTCTCCCTGAGGTGGCTGACCTTCTGTAGCTGCAGGTGCCTCACCCATGTCCTCACCTATCAACTCTTGAACCGTTTCTTGAAACCCCGGATCTGAATCTAGCAGTGGATCCTCTATCTCGGCTAACCATGGGAGTAAGGGATCGCCCTCTCTAAATATGTGATCCAAATTAATGGGACAATAATCAGGACTATCCCTTACCCTTCTCTCCCTAATTCTGTGTCTCAACTTCAGATTGTAATGACAATACACAAGCTTGTTGAGTTTCTGCATGGTAAGCCGATTCCTGACCTTCGTGTGGATCAAAGAGAAAGTGCTCCAATTTCTTTCACAGTTGGAAGATGTTGTAGTTTGACTAAGGATGCGAATAGCCGCACTCCTTAGATGTGGAGCACTCTCCCCAAAATTCATCCACCAATCAGCTGAAATGCAAAAAATAAATCAAGAAAATTAGATCGTATCACAAGATATCTGCAATGTGGATATGTCTTTTGTTCATAGTCATACCAGGTGGCATCTTTCCAATCGATCGTATCACAAGAGGGTCAGCAAAGGTTCCTCTCCTTTGTGTATAGATAGATATCTACAATGTGAAAATTAGATACAAGTCAGTAAACCCCTACAACATAATTAAATTCTCTTAACTTAAGTAACCACCCACTCACCTCTTGTATGGCCTCAACTTGATCATCTCGACCTAACAATTTCTTCAACACCTCCCGTAATCCTACCCGCAAGTCCGTATCTATTGCTTCGGTGTGTTGTTCGACATTGCGGTAATAGAATTCGGGATTCAAAAAATAACCTACATTATAAATATGTAGAATGTACTGTGAGCAAGCAAGATAATAAATACATTAGTTAGGAAAACAAAAAAGTATCAAATTCAAAGATATATATTAATTACCTGCGGCATGCAATGGATGGTGCAACTGATCGTTCCAACGGGCATCAATAATCTTTATATATTTTTCGTGATATCTAACATTTTCCATGATGGATTGCTTTGCCCGATCCATTGCTTCATATATAAAGCCCATTGTCGGCTTGTCATCACCATCTACAAGCCGCAACAATTTAACTAAAGGCTCAAAAACCTTTAATATCTTCTTCACTTTCTTCCAAAATTTATTGTCCCTCATCAGGTTTGGGACTTCAAACTCCGGACCATGGGTTGCATTGCCCCATCTCGAACGAAGCCATTCTTCTGATGCAAACATCTGAATGAGCTCCGTTCTAAACTTTACAAGGCTTTCCATAGCCAGAAAATGGGTTGCAAACCTTGTTAATCCTGGACGCAGCAAGGCATGGTTATTTGTATATCTTTTCATCAAGCTTAACACCCATGAATGATCATATATAAATCTTGTAATTCCTCTGCATGCCTTGATCAATGAAGACACTTTTGTCTTCCTTCCAATCTCTTCCAAGATGAGATCTACGCAGTGTGCTGCACATGGGGTCCAGAATAAATGGGTCCTCTTCTCCATTAATTTCAAACCTGCTGCCTTGAAATTGGCGCCATTATCTGTAACAATCTGTACAATATACTCCTCTCCCACACTCTCTACAACTTTATCCATAAGAGTATATATATATGCGGCTGTCCGTCTATGTTCAGATGCATCAATGGGCTTCACAAAGACGGTCCCAGCGACTGAATACACCAAAAAGTTTATTAATTGTGTTTGGGTGCCGCTGGTCCACCCGTCACACATGATGGTAACACCATTTTGTTGCCACATGGGTCTAAATTTTTCCACCCAAGCCTTTATTTCTTTAAATTCTTCTTCAAGATATTTAGTGCCCACATCATATACGGAGGGCGCCTGTATACCCCGCCCAGCTTCGGCGGCAACATCAAGAATAGTCTGGAAGTATGGGGAATCTATTGCTGTAGGTGGTATGTTCTTGTGAATTAGCCATTTTGCTGTAGCTTTGGCCAATCTATCTCTTGCAGCCTTCATTACCCCTTTCATAACACTTGATATTTTTGGTTGTTTAGCTCCCTCTTTTCTATGTGCTAGAGGATCAACAGGGGGAGGAACTGCTCTTCTTGTAGAGATAATTTCTACATCAGCATCCCGTTCCCGGGTGCTAAATGCCCTATGTATGGACCCCGCAAAGACCTTGCCCCTGTTTGGCACAGCAGATGATGAGCCCCCTGCATCATAATATTTGCTTCCAGCAAATGCACGACGTTCATATTCTTCTTGTTGACTCATCAAAGACTCTAGGCGTGCAGCCTCCATCTGTGCATCTTCCTCCTCATCAAAATATTCATCCCCAAATACATCATAACGGGCAGCATCAACATCTTGCCGCCTCTTTTCTTTTATCTCTACTTTTCTAGCTTTGTTTTGGCCAAGCAAAGCTTTCATTTGTTCCCTTACTTCCCTCGGTACTTCGGTACAGCCAGCAACATTGCCAGATATGTGGCCCAAGTGGTGTTTGAATCTTGTAATGCCCCCATGGGTCACTCTTCCACAGAACTTGCATTTGATTTTCAACCTATTATTCTCAACTGCCTCACCAAAGCTCCATGCGGGATCAATATCACGAGGCATTTTCACTTATCAAATGGCAGACAGATGGACCGAAATTTAATACCTGGCTCTGCCTATAAATATAAACAAGTAGTATACTAGTATGTTAAAAATTAAAAAAAACAAAGAAACATGTTAGAGGAAACTTATATCACAAATATAGGAACCATTTTCAAGACATTTGATTGGTATTCAAATATTAAAAATTATTTTTATTTTAAAAAATAAATAAATCCGAAAATAAAAAAATAGATAAAAATCAATAAACATTCAAAATGTGATAGATTGATCTATGGAAAACATAGATCTATCATTTACAATCAATTTCCGAGTGGTTTCATGGGTTGTCCATGAATATTCAAATTTTTTTTTTCAAAAAATAAATAAATCCGAAAATAAAAAATAGAGAAAAAGCAATAAAAATTCAAAATGTGATGGATTGATCTATGGGAAACATAGATCTATCATTTACAATCAATTTCCAAGTGGTTTCATGGGTTGTCCATGAATATTCACATTTTTTTTTTCAAAAAATAAATAAATCCGAAAATAAAAAATAGAGAAAAAGCAATAAAAATTCAAAATGTGATGGATTGATCTATGGGAAACATAGATCTATCATTTACAATCAATTTCCAAGTGGTTTCATGGGTTGTCCATGAATATTCACATTTTTTTTTTCAAAAAATAAATAAATCCGAAAATAAAAAATAGAGAAAAAGCAATAAAAATTCAAAATGTGATGGATTGATCTATGGGAAACATAGATCTATCATTTACAAGCAATTTCCAAGTGGTTTCATGGGTTGTCCATGAATATTCAAATTTTTTTTTTCAAAAAATAAATAAATCCGAAAATAAAAAATAGAGAAAAAGCAATAAAAATTCAAAATGTGTTGATTTGATCTATGAGAAACATAGATCTAACAATATGAAGCTATTTTCAAGTTGTTTCATGAGTTTTCCATAAGTGATAATGTTTTTTTTTTTTTTTAAATAACATAAATCCGAAAATAAAAATAACAATATATAAAAAAAAACAAAAGATATGCATGTAAGATCAAAAGGAAGCATGAATCTACAATAAAACAACACAATGATGCCATTATGTTGTGATTCATAGTAGTTAGAGAGTGATAAATGAAATGATCATGTCAAAAGTTGAAAAAATAAATCACATATACCTTAATGAAGAATCTTGTTTTTGACTTTTGAATCTCTAGATCTCTTTCAATAATGGTTTGTTGGTGATTTGGTGGCAAAATATCTTGAAAAGAGGGATTTGGAAGACATTTGGGACCACAAAGAAGTGAAAATGGAAACTATAGAGGGGAAGAGAACAAAGGGAAGGCACAAAAAACCCTAAAAAGTCCCAAAGGGGGGGTTTTATACCCCCCCCCCCCCACGTGTATGGGCCGATACATACCGTATCGGCCCGTATCGGCCGATACGGGTGCGATACGCATGTATCGCCGATAATATCAATTTATCGTATCGGCCTTGGCCGATACGGCCGATATATCGGCCGATACGCTTCGTATCGGCCGATATTTTCATCTATGGTGGAGGGAGAGCTTGATATTAGGGCTGCACAAAAAATCCGGTATTACCACAAAATTGAACCGAACCAACCGAACCGGGCGGTTTGGATTGGTTTATAGTAGATCGGTTCGGTTAACGATTTGAATATTATAAAAACCGCTTACATCGGTCGGTTATTGGTTTGAGCCCACGGTTAATCGTTTAAGTCGAACCGACCGTATGTAGTGTTAGATTTACATGAACCAAGCCAGAAGCATACAAAAGAGATCTTAGATGCAAGAGAATTTTCTGTATCTTTGTATTGACGATGATATCTATTTATAATACACTGTTGCCTAGATTAGGGAACCTAATTACATAATTACAGGAAATGAATAAGGAACTAAATCTAATTACAGGATTACAGCAGTAACAAAAGATTTGTATCTATCTAATGACAGCTCATTTGTATCTATCTAATCTAATGGTAGCTCATACATGGGCTGACCCAGAACATGGGTCGAGCTGACCCATTAGGTCGGTTTGACCTGTTGACTTATTTCTTTACACCCCCTCTCAAGCTCTGGATGGGAGATTGAGAGCTTGGAAACTAGCTCCAAAAAACGAGAAGTGGAGTGGCTCTTGGTGAAAAAATCTGCTATTTGAGCAGCTGATGAGATGTGAAAGAGCTTAATAGTACCACTCCGAACATGGTGACGGATGAAATGACAGTCAACTTCAAGATGTTTTGAGCGTTCATGGAAGACATCATTTGTTGCCAGTTTCTGTGCACTGTCATTGTCCATAAAGAGAGAGGTAGCTGTAGGAACAAAAACTCCTAAATCCCGAAGTAACCAGCGAAGCCAAATAATTTCAGCAGTAGTGTGAGATGCAGCACGATATTCAGCTTCAGTTGATGATCGCGAGACGACTTCCTGTTTCTTGCTTTTCCAAGAGATGAGAGAAGAGCCAAGAAAAATGGAGAAACCGGTAGTAGAGCGACGATCATTGACATCTCCTGCCCAGTCGGAATCAGAGTAACCATGCAGAGTAAGATTCTGACTGGAGGAAAGAAGGAGGGCGCGATTGGAACTTCCTTGTAAGTATCTCAGTATGCGGAGGACATCAGCCCAGTGAATATGAGTGGGTTGCGCAACAAATTGGCTCACCACATGTACCGCATAGGCAATATCTGGTCTGGTGATGGTCAGATAAACCAAGCTGCCTACCACTTCACGATAACGAGTTGGATCAGGAAGTAGATCGCCATCAGTGGTTCGAAGCTTCAGATTATGTTCAATCGGAGTAGAGACAGGCTTCAAATCTGTGAGCCCGGCGCGTTGGAGAACGTCATTGCAGTATTTTGTTTGCGACAAAAGATATCCTGTGGGAGAGTAGGCAACCTCAATGCCCAGAAAGTACCGCAGATGACCCAAATCTTTCATCTCAAACTGTCGATGAAGAAAACGCTTCAAGGAAAGAATACCAGCAGCATCACTGCCGGTGATAATCATATCATCGACATAGAGTAACAGAAAAACACAGCCAGATCGCGAATAGCGAGTGAAGAGAGCAGAGTCATGAGCACTCTGAGAAAAACCAATGCTGATGATGCTTGTGCTAAACCGTTCAAACCAAGCACGAGGGGCTTGTTTGAGTCCATATAAAGCACGTTTGAGACGACACACATGATGAGGAGTTCTCACAACGCCTGGAGGAGGATGCATATAGATTTCTTCCTGAAGGAATCCGTTCAAGAAAGCATTCTTGACATCGAGCTGATAGAGAGGCCAGTGTCTAACAGCAGCGACAGAGATAAAAGTACGAACAGTTGTCATTTTAGCAACCGGAGCAAAAGTCTCCTCATAATCGACTCCATATTCTTGAGTGTATCCTTTTGCAACCAAGCGAGCCTTGTAACGATCAACCGATCCATCAGATTTGGTCTTGATCTTAAATATCTATTTGCAACCGATAGCCCGTTTCCCTGAGGGAAGTGGAACAAGATCCCATGTTTGAGTTTTCTGCAGAGCTGCAAGTTCTTCTGTGATAGCAGACCTCCAGTGCGGATGAGCAATGGCCTCCTTATAGGATTGTGGTTCTGCCAAGGTATGAATTGCTGCAAGGAAGGACTTATATGATGGAGAAAAATGATCAGTACAAACAAAGCCAAATCTAGAGGGAGGGATTCTGGTGCGTAATGGGTACCTTCGATCTCGAGGAGGATCCGGCACATCTGGAGCAGAGGAGATAGGCCCATGGTCAGAAGTAGGAGGAGGAGCAACATCAGGAGCAGACGGAGGTGTGGGCCGCCGATGATATACCTGCAGGGGTGCAGGGGTGGATGATATACCTGCAGGGGTATCGGAGGGAAACAAGTCTGGAAAGGGATCAAGAGGATGAACCATAGATTGCTCAGGAGAAGGGGATTGAGTGGGTAAAGTGTAAAAAGGAATTTGTTCCAGGAAGGTGACATTACGAGAGACCCGTAACCGATTGGTTTTAGGATCATAGCATCGATAGCCTTTTTGTTCAATGCCATACCCTAAAAATACACAGACAGTGGATTTTGGTGAAAGTTTGGTTCGCTCATTATCATGCAACAGAACAAAACAGGTGCAGCCAAAAACTTTGAGATAGGACAAGTCAGGTTTACAGGAAAACAACTTTTCATAAGGAGATGTGCCAGATAAAACAGAGGATGGTGTTCTGTTAATCAGATAGATTGCAGTCAGGACTGCTTCTCCCCAGAATTGCAGAGGAACATATGAGGAATAAATCAAGGATCTAGCAGTCTCTAGGATATGTCTGTGTTTTCGTTCTGCGACACCATTCTGCTGTGGTGTGGCAGGACATGATAATTGAGGTAGAGTCCCTTGACTGGTCAGGTAAGAACGAAATTTGTGGGACATGTATTCTCCCCCGGAGTCAGACCTGAATACTTTAATCCTTTTGTCAAATTGAGTGGAAATCATGGTGGAGAAAGTTGTATAAATAGTGTAGAACTCAGAACGATTTTTCATTAAATACAACCATGTATACCTTGTGAAATCATCAATAAACAACACATAATAAACGGAACCACCTTTCGTTGGCTGAGAGGCAGGTCCCCAAACATCAGAATGCACCAAAGCAAAAGGAGCATTAGAAGAAGAAGAGCTTTTATTATAAGGGAATGCATGTTGTTTACCAAATTGGCAACCAAAACAAGTAGAAATGTCTGAAACAGAAATATTTCCAAGGACACCACTGGTAAATAAAAACTTCATTTTATTTAAAGATAAATGTCCTAAACGAGAGTGCCAAAGGGCAAAGGGAGATGTAGAAGCAATGAGTGCAGCAGGGGAGATGCTGGAGGATGGAAGATGCAGCGATTGGAGATAGTAGAGTCCTCCTGACCTAAGGCCGGTTCCAATCTGTCTCCCGGTGCGCGGATCCTGCACAGAACAGCCAGTCGAAGAAAATGAGACACGAAATCCAGAAGAAGTCAATTGGCTAACAGAAATTAAGTTGATAGATAAATGAGGAACACACAAAACATTAGTGAGAGAGAGCAACTTATTCGAAACGGAGCCAATAAGGGAGACAGGTAGAGGAGTGGCATCAGCAGTGTGGATGGTGAGAGAGCGAGCAGGGTTATAACAATGATGAAGTTTGGAAACATCATTTGTCATATGATAGGATGCACCCGAATCAAAAATCCATGTAGTATCAAGAGTACCTGACGGACCAGAAATGGTCATGGCAGAACCAGAGGCTGAGGGTGTAGTGACCATCTGAGAGGCAGAACCAGTGGAGGAAGCCAGAAACAACTGTTGCATGCGCGCATCAACCATAGCCTGAATCTGAGAGGTAAGATCCATTTGCGGAGGCACAAAGCTATCATCTTCAGCAACATTGGCCGCATAGGGTCGTTGTTGATAAGATTGCAAGGGACCACGATTGGGCTGCTGACCAGAGTGTTTGTTCTTATTGTTTGGCCTTTGAGGTCTGGTGGGGCAGTCCTGTTTCCAATGTCCTTTCTTCTTACAATAATTGCAAAAGTCATTGGTACCAGGGGGAAATGAGCGATCATTCTGTGGGGTACTAACATTTGCTGATAGTACATGTGTGGGTTCCACATGCTTCTTCCTTGTAAGAGAAAGCTGAGTTTGTTCTTCTGCCAGAAGTTCCGAGAGAGCCGTATCCACAAAAGGCAGTGGTGACCAATGTAATAATTGACCGCGAACATGTTCAAAATCAGAGCGGAGGGCCATAAGAAATTGAACCAGGCGAGTCTGCTGCCGATAGACTTCAAAAGTATGGGCATCATCAGTTGTTTTAAAATTGGGTTCCATTAGAGCCAGTTGATCCCATAAGGTAGTCATTTTGATGAAGAAATCATGAATGGAGTCATTTCCTTGGTCTGCATTTTTAATGTCCCATTCTAACTGATATCTTCGAGCAGCATTAGACTGAGTATATAATCGTGCTAAATGATCCCAAGCATCCTTAGGATAATGGAATTTAGCCAATTGATTTCCAATAGATGGATTGACAGAATTAGCAATCCAAGAATTTATTTTCCCGATGGAAGATTCCCATTCCTCAAATTTCGCATCCTTACTATCTGGTGGAGGTATCCGCTGATCAATATATTTCCACAATTTTTGACCTTTGAGAAAATTTTGCATGAGATGAGACCAATATGGATAATTGGAGCCATCAAGAATGACAGTAATACCCGTTACTGATCGATCAGAAGACATAGGAACAAAAATAAGTGAGTAACAGATTTAATTAGAAGAAATCCAGCCCAGATGCTAAGTCAGATTGGAAATCCAGCCACAACAACTTATCCAGATCTGAAAAAAAATCCCAATACAGAAGGTCCAGCTGACTGGAAAATGCGCAGAGATGAATGGGATAGGACTCACTGAGGGATCAGATGATAGATCACAGCTACAGGGAGCATTCCGATTGCAAAAAACCCAAAAAAGACCCAAAAATTGCTCCAGTCGACCATGAATCTAGCAACAGAGAAGATCTGTGGGCCCCACTAGATGATCAATTGAAAAATCAGACCACACTGTGATCTCAGTCTCAAAAATCCGAAACTCCTCAAGGTGGAAAATTGATAAAAGCTTGAGACAATAGAAATCTAGACGGTCTTGACGATAACAGTATGCTCAAAAGAGAGAAACACAAATCAGGCGGATTGGCCTACCTCAGATGAAGCAAAAATCTGGAAAAAATGTGTATAATTCCCAGAATAAATGGACGACCAGTATGGGAAGGATTTCTGATGCAGATTGATCAACAGGTGGGCCACCTTTGATCACAGTAGATTGCAGCTTGATCCCAGACGACAGAACTGAATCTTATGCTTGAATAGGAACGATCAGGGGCTCTGATACCATGTTAGATTTACATGAACCAAGCCAGAAGCATACAAAAGAGATCTTAGATGCAAGAGAATTTTCTGTATCTTTGTATTGACGATGATTTCTATTTATAATACACTGTTGCCTAGATTAGGGAACCTAATTACATAATTACAGGAAATGAATAAGGAACTAAATCTAATTACAGGATTACAGCAGTAACAAAAGATTTGTATCTATCTAATGACAGCTCATTTGTATCTATCTAATCTAATGGTAGCTCATACATGGGCTGACCCAGAACATGGGTCGAGCTGACCCATTAGGTCGGTTTGACCTGTTGACTTATTTCTTTACATGTAGTACCTTAAGTATTACTTTTTTACTATATTAGCTTTAGGGTTTCGTTTTTGACTACTTTCAAAGTTATATTCCACAAGTCCATTCTCACATGAACTCAACCGTCAACACTTCCTCAGTGCATCTCCTCTAATCTCTCAAATGTGTTTTGATACTTCATTGTAGATGGAGGGATTGCTGTACATGGTGTTTTCCTTCCATTATAATTCCTACCTCATTTCAATGAAGGTTTTATCAGAAGGCTGCACTCTTGAGAATGCTAGAAAAGGCAATAGAGCCTAGCCTTTTGATGGTTGGTTTTGGTCTCACCTAACCAATGTGTTAAGAAACCTTCATTTCTGAAAAATACAGTGAGTTTTGATACAGATTCCGTTTGTGTGTGACTTTTCTTGACATGAACCATTATTCTATTGTAATTCCAAATGGTATCATGTGGAATGAATGTTTCACTGCAAGCTGGTTATTGATTTTTTTTTTCGCGCTTGTGTTTAGTCCAAACTCTCTTTTTGGAGTAGAATTATTTTTTATATGCGTTTAGTCTAGTCTGAAATGTTGAATTTTTATGTTTACTTTAAATATTGGAAAAAATGCAAATGACGGGGTATCATCATTTTGAAATTTTCAATCTCTAATTTAAAAATAAAATAAAATAAAAAACAACGGTTTAACCGACCGAACCACTTAAGTGGTCTGGACCGGTTTCATTTGTTTTTTTTTTTTCCTTAAGTTTTTATTTTATTTTTTCATTTTCAGCCCATTTCCTACCTCTTTTTCTAGATGTAAGAAGTTAGATTTTTTATTTCACTAGGGTATTTGACTTAGGAATTTTACATACTTAAAAGTTTTGTATTAAAAAAATTAAAAAAAATTATTATTATTAATCCGGTCCGGTCTGGTCCGGACCGGTTTTTAAATGGTCTGGACCGGACCGGACCGGATTTGTGCTGTAAAGACCACAAATCCGGTCCGGTCTGCGGTCCGGTTTTGTGCAGCCCTACTGTCCGCCCAACATCCTCAATCTCGGCTTCGAGCTCAGCCATATGCACTTGTCTCGGCTTCGCCTCCCCGGGCGTTACGGCTATGAGGCATTCTCGGGCCATCTGCTGATTTCCGCACACAGTCACGATCTCGAACGCCCCGTCAGGCGTTGCTAATGGAAACTTGAGTTTTTGATGTAAGGTGGAGGGCACTGCTTCCATGGCATGCAACCAACTTCGTCCCATAATCACATTGTAGGGGGATGGCACGTCCACTACCATAAAGTCTGCCATCTTCGTTGCGCCTCCGATCCGGACTTCGAGTGAGATCCTGCCTTTGGGGTACACTGGTTTGGCGCTGAACCCTACCAGGGGGACATGAGCCTCCTGTAGGTCGGACTCGGTTAGGCCAAGCTGCTTAAAGCAGCTATAGTAGATGATCTCGGAGGAGCTCCCCGGATCCACAAGGACGCGCTTGGTAGTGTAATTGTTGAGCCGCAGGGTGAGGATGAGGGCGTCATTATGGGGGAGCTGGACTCCCTTCAGGTCCTCGTCTGAGAACCAAATCCTGGGCCTTTCCCTCTTAGCCCTCTTCGAGGCGCTTTCCAACTTTGCCGACATCACATGCTTGCCATGGGCGGCCCTCCTGGCCTCTGACCGAGCTCGGGCGCTCTCTTTGCTTGGGGCGGGGGCCAGGTGGATGACGTTGATGATACCTGCTGGTTCGTCACCGTCCTGGTCATCACTGGGTGGAGCGCGCTGCTGAGCTTGGTTAACCCTTTCTTCCTTCTTGATGTATTCTTGGAGGTGCCCGTCTTTAACGAGCCTTTCAAGGTGGGACTTCAGCGCAAAGCAGTCTTCGGTCATGTGCCCGTGCTGCTTGTGGTAGGAGCAGTTCTTCTGCTGGTCTCGGGTAGACGGGTCGCTCATCATCGGTCGCGGCCACTGGAAGTACGGTTCTGCCTTGATCTTGCTCAGGATTCTGTAAATGGGCTCCCTGAACACAACACTGATGGCTCTGTAGGAATCGCTGGCAGGCTGGAACCTTGGTCTCTTGCTGTTATCCGAAGAGATTGAGAAAGAGCGGGCGGGCTTCCTCTTATCCGACCTCGGCCTGGGGAATGTTCCTTCCCCGGTGGAGGCTTGGTGCTTCTTTGGGAATCCAAACCGCTCTGTGCCGTGGGCCTCGTCCTCCTCTTGCTCAATGTACTGCTTCACCCTTGCCATCAGTGCTTTCATCGTAGCCACAGGGTTCCGGACCAGATCTCTGCGGAGTTCGTTTCCAGGGAGTAAGCCCTCCCTGAAGCACATGATGGCGACTTCGTCGTTGGCGTCGGTAATCTGACTGTATATCGTCCAGAATCTCCTGGCGAAGGCAGTGATATTCTCACCGTCTTTCATCCGGATCGCCATGAGATTGCTACCTGTCTTTGGGATGACGCGGTGTGCTTGAAACTTTTCAAGGAAAGAGCTCCGGAGCTGCCGCCAGCTCGAGATCGATCCGGGGAGGAGCGCGCAGAACCACCAGAGGGGGAGGTTTCCCAGACTGGATGAGAAAACCCTGCAGTTCAAGAGACCGACGTCCCCCCAGACCGACATCCGCTGAGTGAAATGCCGCAGATGCGCCTCTTGGTCCGAGGCGCCGTCATAAAGGACGAACCTCGGGACGCTAAATCTCTCGGGGAGAGAAATTTTTGATTTCCTGCGAGAAGGGGGACATGCCCTGGTCGCTTTCTTCACATTCGTCGGTCTGGTCTCGGGCAAACCCGACCTCGGCCAAGCGGGCCTGGACCTCCTGTTTGACGTAATGGTCCAGTAACTCCCTGAAGTCCGTCCGGTCATCTGGTCTCGGTGATTCCGGCTCGTGCCGCGATCCCCCGAGGCCACTAGGCAGATGACTGCTGCTCGAGCCCTCCTCCTCACAGCGGTATCTCCTTCTGCTGTTGAGGACCTGCCTCAGGTCTCGGTTGTCCGGGTGGGCCTGCTGTCGCCGGGGAGGTGGACCACGAGACTTCCTCTCATTCATTTCGAGCCGCTCCTCGAGGCGACGAATCACCTCGTCTTTATCTTGGAGGGCCTGGTGCTGGGCATTGAGTTCTTTGAGCAGGGGATTGTCATTTCGGGCTCCATGGGTTTGATGAAAGGACTGGCCGTCATCGTGGACGTGCTGGTGGGACTGACGGGACCCCGCCCTGACGGGGGTCTTGCCTCGTCGTCGAAGATCCGTCGTGGAGGCGTTCTGCTGCGGACCGCCGTGTGGCCGCTCACCAGTGTGGTGAGGAGCATCACGACGGCTATCCTGGCGGAGGCGCGTGGTTATGGGCCGAGACGAAGAGGCCGATTGGACGATGCCCTCCACGTATGCGGCACTCGACTTTCTCCCTGACCTCCTCTGACGCGGGGTCCCTGATGGCTCCTGCCCGATGGGAGGAGCCCCGGTCGGTCCCGGAGGGGGAAGAAGAGCAGAATGAAGGCCAGGGGGTGGTTCCGGAACAACCGGCTGGGCTGGTTGCAACTGCAAGAATGGTGGAAATGCAGGTTGCTCCCGTAGCGGTAAGGACGATGCTTTTTGGGGCTTCGATGGTCCTCAGCCACCGTATCTGGTCTTTGGAGGCATTGCTTTTGCAGAGACTTTGGCACGGATCCTGTTCCCACAGACGGCGCCAACTGTAAGTGCCTAAAAATTACGGACTTAGTTAATGGAGGGTTAAACTCCTGATTTGAGGGTTTGGGGAAGATAATGGGAAAGGACCGAGCCTCCGGTGACCTGAAAGGAAGAAGATAATAGTCAGAGACCCTGGCTATGGGCAGCCGAAGGCCTTCCGACGCTCAAGTCAGTGTGAGAACTGGAAGAGAATGGAGAAAGAGAGTGCTCGGAGGGGAGGATTATGCGTACCTCGCATGGTTTTTCGTCATGCAATATATATAGACGTGAGAGTCATCATGGCACTGTCCATATGAAGGGATGGGAGTCCCATCAGCGTGTATTCGTACCTCCTGAGTGGGGGTAGGTAAAAAGGGAATGTCCCATCGGACCAACACCCCCTGCCTATGGACATGACTTTAGATAAGGCGTGCTCCTTATCTAGGTCCGGCGCCCACTCTGTTGTCAGTTTGCCGATCCCGTCATGGCAGCCCATTTATGGCTGAGTGACAGGGGCCGAGGTCGGGCAGAGGCTAAGACCGAGGTCGGGACTCGTGACGTAGCTGCCGAGCCTCGCCCTACGATTCTTCCGAGACGGTGTTGCGGCCGACCTTGGGCGGTCCCGAGACCAAGGGTAACCGAGACTGGAGGGTGAGCCCACCTTAATCCGTGAGCACGGAACGACCCCACACAGTGATGATAATATGGCCTATAATGGAAACGGAGTTCAGAAGATATTTATATATTCTTTTTCTGATTTTTCTTTTTCTTTTTTCTTTTTTTGGAATTTTTACTGACTCAATGACTGAGAACACCATGCACATCCTCAAATAGAGTCTCATTTGTTTTCTTCTCAGATTATAAAAGCATTATCACTTACCCAAACTCATTCATGTTGATTATGAATTCAAGGCTCATGCTTACTTCTATCTTACAACTCCTAGTATATAAAGCAGCATTTAGAACAACATGTGCTGATACAAGAATCCTATTTGGCATGCAGCGTGAATAAAAACGTCTCTTCAAGTGCATTTCTGTCCATTTCAAGAATTTCTACCTCAAGGTGCGTATAGGCTATTTTTCCTTCATAATTTCTTCCTTTTTTTTTTCTTTTTGTCGACACAATAAATTATATGACTTATGTTAAAGTGTCCTACACTTTATGTTGTTACTATTTTGAAATGTGCTTTGTTTAAGTAACTTAACTAGCACAATGACCTGACCTTAGCACGGATATGTCCATATTTTAAATTCAATATTCATACATTTATAATCTAAATGCTCATACACTGCAAATTAATGTATATATTGTAGAAAAGGATATATGGAAGTCCTAATATTCATTGATTATTACAAATTTAATAATTATAAATTTGGAGAGGTATTTCAATCATTATCCTATTTTGATTTGACTAGGAACTCATAAGCTGACACTCAATTGATGAGATGAGAATGAGGTTCAATTGATATGAAATGATAAGAAATAATGACAATGTAAGAAAAAAAAACTCTTACATTTTCTTTTTCCTTTTTTGGCAATTTTAGAGAAATGAGAATCATTGATCCATTGAATTAGTAACATTGGCTCCTAGCCATCGGTTCAACTTTTAGAAGTGTTCTATCGGAACTATTTCATGGTCCACACTTGGGTTTGACCTAAAGCATCACAGTTGTACATATTCAAGGATTGATAACACTATGCATATCCTCAACTAGAGTGTCATTTATTTTCTTCTCAGTAATACATGCTTTATTACGTATCCAAATTCCAAACTCATTCATGCATATTGATTATAAAATTGAATACTCATACATATTCTATCTTTTGGAAATATCACTATCTTACAACTCTTAGTATAAAGAGTAGCAAGCAGAACAACACGAGTTATATATGTTATGAATCCTTTTTGGCATGCAGGGTTAATAAAAAAATCTTTTCAGCTGTCATGTCTATCCATTTCAAGAATTTATAGCTCAAGGTCCAGGGTTAATAAAACATCTTTTCAACTTCCATGTCTATCTATTTCAAGAATTTATACCTCAAGTACGTATAGGTTTCATCCTCCATAATTTCTTTTCCCTTCTAGTTCTTGTCAACAAAATCAATTGTATGATTTATGTCTAGTGTCCTGCATTTTATGTTTGTTATTGTGTTCAAATGTGCTTTGTTTAAGGAACTTACTGGTGTGTTCAAAATACCCAAATTACAACTTCATACTTGAGTGCATGTTTGGGTTACTCTATCTTATGCAACAGTTAAATTCTTTCCTTCAAGGTGCATGATTGTTACTACTTATGACTATCCCTAAAATGGGCTCATTTGGATCTTACTACATAGATTGTGAATTAAGTTTCATGTGTTTGGAAAACCTGAATTATGCATAATTCATGGTTTTTTTTTCCCCTTTTAGCATAATAAGTTACTGGTAATCTCAATGCAAAAGGACAAGTTCCGAGGATCCAAACAAGGCATAGGACAACTTGGCGTATTTGCATGTATATGGTTGTCCTCAGTTGGCCGGAATTGACCGTAACATTCCGGAACTGGCCTTGGGCGAAACGGAATGCCCCTCACCTAAAAGTTTCCGGTCTATTCCATTCATTTTGGTCATTACAATCCCAATTCCGGACCAATTCTGCTCCATTATGGCCATTGCTTCATGCTTCAATTCATATATAGTGAAAACTATAAAATAGTCAATTGTAGAGTGTAGTTTAATGATGTAAGTATGCATTTTTAGTAATATTTTAGCATTCAACTATTTTTTCAATTTTAGATATTCTTTTATATTTTTCATTTTTCAATCTCGTCTTTTATAGAATGGAGTACCGGAATTGACCAAAATGCCAAAACGTTCCACTATAGGTTCAAACCGGAACGGAATTGATAACCATAAATGTCTCTATTCAAGCTAAAACTAGAGCCAAAATACTAAGTGCAATGTTGAAAGAGTAAATAATCTAGCTAGCGCAGGATGTACACCTTTTAGTAATACAAAGGAAGTTGGGTGACACTCATGAGAACAAAATAAGGCGTGAAAAAATATGAACAAGTGGAGTGGAAAAACAAAGAAAGGCTTCATATTCTCTTTTAAGTAGGGAGAAGGGAGGCAATTTCTTGACCATATAAGGAGTACACCATGGATGGCAATAACTTTTTTCCATTTCTTTGTTGTCATTTACTCCCCTTTCAGTGCCTACTTGAGATTTTCTTTCTTGATGGACGTTGTCTGTTTCATGATGGCAAACCTTTAGTTGAGTTTTAATCAACAAGCACGAACTCTCTTGGTTTTTTTTTTAAATTTAAACTGAATACGTTCTTAAAATCTCCCAAAATATTTGGTGATTAGGAAATGAGTTAGAAGAGATGGGCATTTATTTTCTCTATTTTATTTGATGCTGTTTTATTGAAACGAGACCACTTCTTGAGGTTGTAGACTGCATGATTGATGGGTGTTGGTGATTAGGAAATGAGCTTGTTGAGATGAGTATTTTTTTTAAATCTTTTCTTTGTGAAATTAGGTTGTTAAAATGAGATCTACGCAAGTATTTTTGGGCATTTTTGAGTTTTTAGATTGCATGATTGATGTGTTTTTTGTGATTAGAAAATGTGTTGGATGTGAAGGGTATTTGTTTTTTCTGCATCTTTTGTGACATTAGTCCAACATAAATGAGGCTTCGTATTTATTTTTTCATTTTATGTTTTACTTTTTTGGCATCTGTACGAAGATAATCATCCATGCTTGCATATGTTATTCTCTACTCATGATTAGTGGGCCATGATCTTCCTATAATACAAACAATTATCTTTGTTAGTGAAATAACGTTTGATCTTGGAATGCCAAATTCTGTTAATTTTGAAAAGTCGCCATCTTTTTGCTAAAAAACTGGAAGATATCTTAGGTTGGATGTTGTTAGATAAAATTATGCAAGGAGAGCACCTGTTTTGAAAAGAAAAGAGGCCAATTTGCAAGAAGAAATAATAATTTCCAGTGGAGTAATTAGTGCTTATTAAAACTTTTGTGTAGAAAAGTATATATTCTTATATGCAGTTATGCACTATCAATTTTTTTAGATATGGAAGTGCAAAACACAAATCATAATCATGTTCCCTACCACAAAAATAATGTAGACGATAATGCGGTTGAACAATGCAATGGGGTTCACTGAGTTAAAAGCAGGGTTCAAATGTGAAGGGTGGAATTTGTTGATAAGGAGAATGAGAATTCAATTTGGTGATACTTTTAGTTGAAATAAACTTAAGAATATGTTTAAGACTTGAAGAAAATGTATGGAATTATGAAAGCAATGCTTGACCTCTGTGGATTTGGATGGGACGGCAAAAAGAAAATGGTCATTACAGAGCATTTGCGTTCTTCTCATCTTAATGATAATAGACATACATGGTAAATCTCAACTTTAATATCTCTTGTTCCTTCACTTAAACATTTCAGTTTTGCTTCTATTTCTAGCCATTTCTAATGATGGTCTTTTTGGGCCCAATAGATATTACAGATTCTAACATGTATGCTTTGAGACAGCGTTTAATTCATATTGTACACTTTACATTCCGGTGATTAGAAAATGGGTTGGTTTGTTTCGGCCATATTAATTCGCTTCGGAAGCTTCAGAAAGTGTCTGTCTAATTTATCATATTAACCCATTTCATAACTCCTTCGCTATTGACTATACCCACCATAGAGTTGGACAACCACCCTATTGACTATACTCTAGTTATTAACACTTTGCTTGGAGCTGATGACAGGGACAGAGGTGCTGGAGCCCCATCATCCACATGTCAGCACTCAGTCTCATCCAATAAAAGGTCCTCTAAGAAACTATCTAGAATAGAAAAAACTACTTTTACTGGGTCAGACTTGCTTGAGAGTGGGCCACAAGTTTTGGGTCAGATGGTTAAAAAGCCCACAGGTGGTGTTTCTTTAGAAGTAGCTCATGGCCCCATTTTAGACGATGAAATTGTGCTTGACTCTCAGGCTAGTGGGGTCCCCTCCTTTAAACAGAGTTCTAATGGGTCTATCCCTTCAGGTATGGCTCTCAGGACTGTATGGCAAAAACATATTCGTTTTCTTCGGGCTTCAAGATCTAGGCGTGGGAGAAGGGGTATGAAGCAAATTCGGTCCACTTCACTCAGGGTAGAGGGGAATAAGGGTGACTCTTCCCATGAGACAAATGCACAAGGTTTTGCTCTTTTGGAGACTGGGGACAATGCTGTAAGCAAGAACAATGCCAGTAATACGACCAGTCTAGCTAAGGAAGGTGGGCTAGTGGAGCATGCCTCAAATTGTGAGATGGATATTGTTGCTGCAGCTACGGAGGAAGCTTTTAAGACTCTTGAGTTAGGCAAAGGGCTAGGCATCTCTATAGATGAAAATGAAGCAGAGATGCTGCAGCAGCTAATTGAGGTTGAGGTTGCTGAGATTGAGGGTAAGTTTTGATATTTATTGTTTACCCTTGTCCTTTTGAGGTGCTTTTATTATCATTATGATTATTTTTTCTCTGAATGTAAGGGGGATTGGTAGGCCTGAGAAAAGGCTAGCTATTAGAAAGTTGATCAGGACGCACAAAATTGATTGTTTACTTCTTCAGGAGACTAAAGTGTCGTCTAATATTAACAATGTTATTCGGGAAATTTGGGGAAATCGAAGGTGTGATTGGAGTTGGGTCCCCTCCTCTGGGGCTTCAGGTGGGCTAATTTCTATTTGGAATGAGGAGGTGTTAGTGATGGAGGATGTCTTCTTGGCTGATAGGGTCTTGGCTGTCAAGGTTCGAGGAGTTAATGATGGTTTTGTTTGGGCTTTTGCCAATGTCTATGGGCCGAATGTGCAGTCTGAACGAGGTGATTTTTTGGATTTTCTTTCTAATGTTAAATCTCAATGGCCTATTCCTTGGGTTTTTTGTGGAGATTTTAATATGGTCGGATTTCCTCATGAGAAGAAAGGGAGGAGCTCCATTTCTCGCTCGATGGAGTTATTTTCTAATTTCATTAGTGACAATGAATTTATTGATCTTCCGCTCCAAGGGAGAAGGTATACATGGTCATACATGGTCCAATCTTAGACATCAGGCGGCTATGAGTAGAATTGACAGGTTCTTATTGTCTAAGGAGTGGGATGACCATTTTCCTGGTACCATTCAGATAGCCCTTCCGCGAATAATCTCAGATCATTGTCCTATCAAATTGTGTTCTAACTCTGTTGATTGGGGGCCTAAACCTTTTCGTTTTGAGAATTGTTGGCTGGAGAACAAAGACTTCTTGGTTTTGGCTCGTTCATGGTGGAATCAAGTGGAAGTTACAGGCTACTCTGGTTATAAGTTATGTAGAAAGCTTAAAGTTCTTAAAGAGTGCATCATAAAGTGGAATAGAGATGTCTTTGGTAGGATTGATGAATCAAGAGAAACTTTTTCCAGACTGGTGGATGATATTGATAGAGAAGGGGAAAGCCGGGATTTAAGGCCAGAAGAGATCGAAGCTAGGCGTATTGCTACCAAAAGGATTTGGGACTTAAATCGATGGGAGGAAATTTCTTGGAGGCAGAAATCAAGAGTGACTTGGCTTAAGGAGGGTGATAAAAATACTAGTTTCTTCCATCGTTTGGCTTCTATGAGGAGTAGAGTAAATTTTTTGGGGCAGATAAGTCAAGGTGGTAGAGTTTTGGAGAGTCCTTCTGAAGTCAAGGAAGCGGTTGCTCATTTTTTCGAAAATCTTTATATTGGTGAGAATGTTGTGAGGCCTAAGCTAGATGGGGTTTCTTTTCCCTCAATTCCACAAGATGTTCAAAGATGGTTGGAGAAGGAGTTTGAGGAGGAGGAAGTTCCTAGAGCCTTAGAAGAATGTGATGGGGATAAAGCTCCAGGTCGAGACGGGTTTAATTTTTCTTTCATAAAAGCAGGATGGGAGTTCCTTAAAGAAGATTTCAGAGATATGCTTTCCGAGTTTCATAGGAGGGGGAGAATTAATAGAGAGATGAATGCAACCTTCTTAACCCTAATCCCTAAAGTGCCTAATCCTGTGGATCTACGTGATTACAGACCTATTAGCCTTGTGGGGTGTTGGTATAAATTGTTAGCTAAGATTTTGGCAAACCGTCTGAAGAATGTTTTGCCTCTCATTATCAGTCCTTTCCAAGGGGCCTTTGTGGCGAAAAGACAGATTCTTGATGGCGTGTTAATTGCGAATGAGCTAATTGATTCAAGAAAAAGGTCTAAAGTTGAAGCGGTCCTTTTAAAGATTGATTTAGAGAAGGCTTATGATCATGTTGATTGGAATTTTGTCGATTACATGCTTCTTAGATTCGGATTTGGGGAAACTTGGCGACGATGGATGCATGAGTGTATTTCGACTACATCTTTTTCTGTGTTGGTCAATGGCTCCCCCTCGAAGTTGTTCAAAGGTTCCAGAGGCATCCGGCAAGGGGATCCCCTCTCCCCTTTTTTTATTTACAATTGTGGTGGAGGCTCTAAGTTCACTTCTGGTGAAAGCTAGAGAGATAGGAGTGATAAGTGGGTTTGAGACTAGTAGAAATGGGGAGGTTATCACTCACTTGCAATTTGCAGATGATACGATTCTTTTCAGCTCCACTAAAATGGAGGAAATCAGGGCTCTTAAAAGAATTTTGCGGTGTTTTCAGCTGGTTTCAGGTTTGAAGGTTAATATTTCCAAAAGTCGATTGGTGGGAGTTGGGTGCTCTGAAGAAACCACTCAGTCTTTGGCAGCCATGTTGCATTGCAAATGGGGGAGACTACCCATGTTATACTTGGGCCTTCCGATAGGGGTGAAGTCAAGATCTAAGTCTTTGTGGGATCCAGTCATTCACAAATTTGAAAAGAAGTTGTCTTCTTGGAAGCGGCAATATTTATCTTTGGGCGGAAGGATCACTTTGATAAAAGCTTGCTTGTCAAACATCCCAGTGTACTACATGTCACTTTTCAAGATGCCAAAGGCGGTGGTGGAAAGACTAGACCGTATTCGCAGGAACTTTCTTTGGGAGGGTAAGAGTAATAAGAAAAATCTGCATTTAATGAAGTGGAGTGAGGTGATTAAACCAAAGTCGTGTGGGGGTTTAGGCCTTAGTAATTTGGAGTATAAAAATGCGGCTTTATTAGTGAAGTGGTGGTGGAGGTTTGGAGATGAGAGGGAGGCTCTTTGGAGGAAGGTTATTGTTGACAAGTATGGGGTGGACAATTCGGGGTGGTGGCCTAATCCGGGTCATAGATCTCGCAGATCGAGTTTGTGGGGTGCAATTGCTTCAGTTGGGGATTCGTCTTCTGTAAGTGGGGAAGTGTTGTCCAAAGGGGTGGGTTTTGTGGTGGGGGATGGGAGGGCCATTAGGTTTTGGTTTAGATGATTGGATTGGGGTGGGTCCCTTGTGTGAATTGTTTCCTAGGGTCTTTAGATTAGTGTCCAATAAGGAGTCTGTTGTCAGTGAGTGTTATGAGGTGAGGGATGGTTGTACTTTGTGGGATGTGAACTTTAGAAGAAGTCTTCGTTTCTCAGAGGATGTCCAGTATGGGGAGTTGTTGAGTCTTCTCTCTAACGTTTTTTTGTGCAGGGTTTCTAAGGATTTTAGGATTTGGAAGCCATCCATATCAGGAGAATTCTCCGTGAAAGCTTTCTACTCGGCTTTGGAGGGGAACCATCTCCCTAGAGCTCCTTCTTCCCTTGTTTGGACGGGTTTGGTTCCTCCCCGAGTGGAGGCTTTTTGTTGGTTAGCAGTGGCAACTAAGATCTCAACAGTAGATAACTTGAGGAGAAGAGGATTGACATCATCCACCATCAATGACACTTGTGTGATGTGTCATAAGGAGTTGGAGTCGGTGAACCATCTTCTTCTTCATTCTGAGTTTACATCCAATGTTTGGGGCCATTTTATTGGTAGGTGTGGTGTTGATTGGTGTTGTCCTGAGAAGATTGCTGATGCGGCAGAGTCTTGGTTGGGGGGTTGTTTTATTGGTTGCGGTCGTATTCTTTGGAGGATAACTCCATTTGCTATTTTGTGGTCCATTTGGAAGGAAAGAAATGATAGAATTTTTAGGGGTTCCTCCTCAACTTTTGCCGAGTTGATTTCTAAGATCACTTTAACGATTGCGAGGTGGGCTTTGGGTAGAAAGGAATTCTCTAATTTTTCACTTCATGACATTTTTATAAATTGGGAATCATGTATGGGGTGTAGCCCAGTCAAAGTAAGAAAATCTATTCTTTGGTCTCCTCCTCCTATTGGTGTGTTTAAGTTCAATGTTGATGGGGCTGCAAGAGGAAAGCCTGGACCAGCTGGTATTGGAGGGGTGCTTCGAAATTGCAATGGGGACATTTTATTTATGTTCTCCAAATATGTGGGGGTTTGTGATTCTAATGAAGCTGAGGTTTTAGCTATTCTGGAATCTCTTCGGTGTTTTTCGAGGTACTACCATGGCAATCTTATTGTGGAGAGTGATTCTTCTAATGCAGTGAGTTGGGTTTCGAACCGGAAGGCTTATCCTTGGAAGTTTCAGTTCCTCTTCAATGAAATCCGTGTTTTATCTACCGCTATTAATGTTAGCTTTCAGCATAAGAGTAGGTCATCAAACATGATGGCGGACGCTTTAGCCAAGCAAGGTGTTGAGAGAGTTTCCCCTTGGGAGGGTTTTATTATGTAGTTGTGGTGTAAGGGGGTACATTTCTCTTGTACTCTGTTTTTCTTTTCCCTTTTTCTTTTCTTCATGTACTCTTTATTTGTATTCTTTTCTCTTTTAATATAAGTTACTTTTACCGATCAAAAAAAAAAAAAGTAATTGAGGGTCAGTAAGATAACCTCTCATTTCGTTTTATGTAGCCCAGTTTTAAAAATCTGCCTTTATGAACTAGCTTTCATTCACTTTAACTCTACCAGCTGTAATCTAGTAAGTTGGAAATGAAACTCTTCTTTTGTAGCTAAGGTAAATGCAAACTGGGTTGTGGATTCTATTGAATGATTAGTTGATGTTTTTTAGGCTTATAAAGTCAATTTAACTTAGAACCTCTGGCAGAACTTGTAAGGTGCTGAAACTGAAAGGCCCTATCCAATATCCATTTGCGGGAATCTTGTTTTGGCAAATGACAGCATTTTGAGAATAACAGAAAAAGATCGAGGAATGGGAGCTGCAACAATTTTTGACTCAGTTTAATTGTGATGCAGTTTAATGATAGGTTCTTTCTCATTTATCTGATTGAGCAGTGAGGCTAACAATAGCACCTATCTTTCTTATGTTCATGATATATAGCTTATGTGATTGTAACAATTCTTCCCTCATGATGGCTGGATCTAGGAGATGGCTTTGCAAATGAATTCAGACTGGTGTTCAGTGGCTAATCTACATTTCCGATTTTCATATAGGAGTTGGCTTTTACATGCCGTGTTCTTCTCTTTTTCATGTTTTAGAAACACATTAGATGTTTGTTACTGGATGTGTGTGTGACTGATTTGTATACCATTTGTATTGATATGTTCCCTGCAAGTATGTGAATGGAAGTATGTCATTTGTATTGATTTGTTTTAGAAACGCACTCTTTAAACTGAGACGAAGAATAAGTTTTTCGTTCTTAATATCTTCAGATTGCAGGTTCAGTTCTTTTTTGAGTCCATGTACAAGTACATCCTTGTGGACTAAATCCATTTGGATCTGTGCCATTACTAGTAACTCAGATTTTAGTTAAGGTACAGTATGGAACCAATCTGAGTCCAGCCGATTTTAATCCCTATTTGCTTCGTTCACCCAACACAGACAGGCCAATGAAAGGCTTTAATAGTGGATAGATAAGATTAGGACAAGAGAACATCTAGCTCCATCTCTTATAGGAGGCTAACTAAGATGAGCAAACAAGAAAAATTCCATCTGTTCCTCCACTTCACACCCACCTATGGCATCAATAGTTGCTGCCTTGGAACAAGTAAGAGGCACCTATAATTATAAATCACTGTCGCAAGTAAAAAATATCCTTTGCAAGCTATTACTGCAGAGAAGATATTTTATTTTTATTGAAGTAACTCAATTCTAGCAGACTTATGGCAATGTAACTCAGCTTTTTCTTTTTCTTTTTCTTTTTTTCTCCTTTTTTTTTATAGTAAAGGAGTGCCGCACCCTTTGTCCCAGATTTTAGCTCAACTAGATTAGTAGCAGTGCCCTTATAACAGTTACCGTGTTTTTCCTGTCATTTGTGCCATTCTTCTAGTTTTCAACATCGCTGAAAATGAGGCTGAGGAAGAGGATTGAGAGTGTTTTCTTTCCTTTGCTTTACTTCCCAGTATTTGGTAATGTCAACCAGTTTTGCTTTTGAGACAGAATGTTTACATGATTGATCTGCAATGCTTTTGACTAAATGGTTTTGCTTATTTCATTCTTGCTACTGTTCATTATTTACTCATAGCCATCAAAGCAATGGTGCATTGCCGGGTCATATCTTTTATCAATGTTGTCATTATCATCTTCAAAGCAACAGCTCCTTTTTGAGAAAAAAAAATGTAGGACAGAGAAACTCACAGCATTGGCAGCCTTTAGGAGCTTTTGCATGCAAGTTAGATCTTCCTGGGGAAGGAGGGTTAAATCCCAACCTCATTTTTCTACATCATTAATGGTTTCCAAGCTTTCGTCTCGAACGAACTTCTATTATCAGGTGTTCTGGCTAAGTTGGATAAAGTTCTCTGCCTTTTAAGTTCAAATATGTGTATTGAAACTCAGTTATTACCACATATATGTTGAGTGTGTTCTGGCTATAAGATCTATAGAAATCTACTTTTGGGCAGGCATGGAAAAGCAAGGAACTTTTCTTGAGTTAAAATGTGGGCTGAACATATTTCTGGTTCTTTTACAAGGCCATCAGTCTAGGGCGGCTGAGCAGAATCGTGTTCCAAAAGACGTGTGTGTGTGTACCTGCCAACTTGAACTGGCTCATTGCACTCTGATCATTCAATTTTTTGGGCAATTCAAGGCTTTAGTAGACATGTTCAGTCCAACTAAAGACTTGATTTGGCTCAGGTTCGTTCAGCACATGCCCTTAGCTTCCACTTTCTGTTGTTAACACGGCTTGGGCCCAGCCAATTAACCCTATGGGAAAATCTTTGTTTGAGGAAATCATGCCTGGAAGCCAATGTTTAATTGTTTGAATTAAAGTTCTGTTGGGAATTCCACATTGACCCTAGAACTTTGCTACAGCGAAACCCTAAACTTGAGAGCATTGTTTAAAAGGGAGGAGTAAAAGTCGGAATGTGATGTATTGTTTTCGTGTTGTTTGGGCGAGAAACTACGTGGTACTGGTATCTCTTACCGAGACCTCTACTTTAGCACAGACTATCCATTCAGGGATTACCTTTGCATCTTCCATGATTTATTTCGATACCCCCCCTTACTTTTCTCCACATATGTGAACAAATAATTGCCAAGATGGCCTTTAAATTCCTCTGAATTCAGCATTTGATGAAAATGGGAGTAGAAATCCAATACGAGTCACTTTTATATATAAGATTAGTAAGATTGGTGAATAAATGTGGAAAACTTGTCACTTTTATAAGAGTAATCAGATTGGTGAATAAATGTGGAAAACGCGTCACTTTATAAGAGCAATAAGATTGGTGAATAAATGTAGAAAACCAGACGTGGGATGGATTCTGAGTTAGGGACACCCTTTTGGATGTTTAAAAACATGTTTGGTTAGTGTAAATCATTGTTTTTAATTTTATTTTCACGGGAAGGAATCCAAAATTCTTAACTTGGCGAAAGTTGGAGTAAAAAAAATAAAATTAAACAACTTGCAGGAATTATTGTTTCTTATTTATCTCTTGTCTCTCTTCTTTTAAAGAATATTATTTAAAGACTCCAAATCCTCTCACTTATCCTAAAAGTAAGCCTATGTTCACAACTCAAAGAAGGGACCCCACTTTGTAATTCATAAAGTGGGTCATATGGTTATAATAACAAAAGGTGTACCCATATTATAATTCTTATAATAGATGGACCACATTATAAGGCCTCATGTTCTAATTTCTAAAGGTGGGCATTACGTTATAATTTTAAAAGTGGGTATCGTGTCAACAATCACAAAAAAGGTGGCCCCACTTTATAATTCTTAAAGATGGATCATATGGTCATAATCGAAAACAGTGGAGCTACATCATAAATTCCATGAATGTCGGCTCATATTGGAATCTGATGAATACTACCCCATATTTTAATTTCTGAAGGTGGATACCACATTGTAATTTTTAAAGGTGAGACATGTATTCACAATCAATAAAAAAATGGCCCCACATTATAATTTCCATAAAGGTGGGTCCACATTGTAAATCATACGAATGTACCCTCATGTTTTAATTTCTAAAGGTGAGCACCGTATTGTAATTTCTAAAGGTAGGTCTTATATCCACAATCACAAAAAATATGGCTCCACTTTGTAACTCCTAAATGTTGGTTACATAATCATGATCATAAGAGGTGTGCGCCCATGTTCTAATTTTTAAATGTAAGTAGCACGTTGTAATTTTACAGGTGGGTCTTATATGCGATAATAATAGAGTACCGTAAGCAATAAAAAGAGGATCCCACATTGTGAATCATGTGATTCTCTTGCTTTCGTTTTTTGGAGCAAGACTTTTATAATGTTACCAAACAAGTTATGTGCAACATATTCTCAACAAGTTCTGCAGAATATAATTTCATCACAACCTGATTAAGTACCAAATTAGGAGCAATACCAGAACTATGCCAAACAGGCCGTGAGGTTCCCAAATCAATTTGTATATGTCAGTTTTCTTTCTTCTGTTATTAACACAGGCTTTCAACCCTGCAAAAATCTTATAAAAAAAACGAGGGCACATAAACAGTTCAGCTTCCATCACTGAAGGCCATAAAATGTGCGGTGGCTTGTGCATTAAGTGTCAACAGCCCTGCTAGTTGGCCTGACTGGGAGGCCGATCCGGACCCCGGTCTCCCAGTCAGGCCGTTGGATCCCAGTTAGACTTTTTGAACTGTCAATATGAACGGAAAAAGTCTAAGGACCCTGGGGTCCGGATCCCGGGGTCTGTAGACCCCTTGATATGAACGCCACCACTGAACTGAGACAGGAAAGGGTAGATGGATTATGGATGATATGAGTGTTACAGTTTATGTGAGATGAGGCACCCCTAAGTGCCGGGGCTTTCTCTGAGAATGCTCCGTTTTCTACTTAAGAAGGGCATTTTCCAGTATTTGATCTCTCACTCAAGCTAACGAATTCTTGAAAGGGTTTTGACTTGAATTTACAATTAGTAATATATTAATTTACCATACATCACTATTACTTTTTGTCATTGGAGCTCATACTTGAAATATAAGCCGCTCAAAATCACTTATTCTATTTTAATGGGCATATTTGGTTGTTCCAAAATAATATTACTTTTGAGTGCTACTTGACAAGTTTTCACATGAATTTCTCCATTTACGTTTTTCGTATGATTAATTGTATGATGAATAACTAAATTAATAAATATGATTAATAATATACAAGATTATGTTTATCCTCATATTCATTACACAATTAATTTTGAGTGGGACCAATCTAATTGGAGTAAACTTAGGAGACATCTAGTATAACTAAAGGTAAGAGAGATTCATTTTGAGAAAATTGAGAGGAGCCTTCCAAGTCTCAATACTTGACTCAAGATTTCTCATGGGTTAGCGAATCAGAGGATCTGGACTACTAGTCTACTACTAAGGGTCCGTTTGTGTAGAGGGAAGATGCCGCGGAAATCCAATCGACAAGGCGCCGGAAAATCCGTTTCCTCCCTCAATCCGTTTGGTGCAGCGAAGTCTCCATGGATCCGTGATTTCTGGCACGTCTTAATTCTCAATTTTCCCCTTCGAGCGATGATCCATGTTTCTCATCTCCCCCCATTGGAAAGAAGTGCCACGGAAGAGGAGATCTGATTTTCTTCTACCACGACAGTCGCACAAACAGACCCTAATAGTAGGAGGGGTCATTAATTCAAGGCAAATCACACCCGTTCAGATTGCAAGAGCACAGTAACTTGGGTGCTCCCTCATGCCACAACCCACCCTATTCAACCCCTCCTCTTACGTCATACTTGGAGCATGATACCTTGAGATTACTTTTTGGATTCCGGACACGGAGAGAGCCAGCAGTATCTTGTTCATACCTTTATCTCGTCTTTAAAAATCTCGTTGATACCTTTATTTGACTTTTACATATAGGATAGGTAAATGGGATTTAGAAATCGAAAAATTACATGTGTAAAAGTTATATATGGGAAACACATTATTATATTTGTTAAAATTACCATTTTCACATGAGTAAATGATGACATCATGTGGTTTTGATGTATTTAGATTATTTGGATGTTTTGAACTAATTTCCTAAAATCAATGAAGATTTACATATGAAAGGAAAGGTCTTGATACTTATCATTCATAGAAAAATATTAAATAGTTTGGTCATGAATCCAGAGCCCATAAAAGTCCATTGAATCAAAATGGATCTATAGGTGAAGAATTTTTAGATGTTTTAGACAAATTTCTCAAAATCCAATAAGACTTAAGAAATTAAACATCTTAGCTTTTTTGGGGTTGTTTTATTTTACACGTGATAGGAAAATGAGACTTACATATGTATATGCTACATATGCAAATGTTACATATGTGAAACACTTTATCATTTTATTTTAATTTTTTTCAGAATGATCATTTTCATGTGAGTAACTGAGTACATTCAACTATTGTTGAAGTATCGATTTTTGGGACATTTTTCCCAAATTTCATAAAATTCATGAAGAATTAAGATTTGAAAAATTAATATCCTGATACTTACAATTAATACAAGAGCATTAAACAGTTTGGATCATAAAAGAGCCCATTGATGTGCAGAAAATTAGATCTATTGATTGATACTGCTTCATGAACCACTCAAAATCTATGAAGATTTTAGATAATTAGCTCTCAAGTCACGAGGCTTGTTACTTCAACAAATAAAAATGCACAATTTTGAATACAAATATGGACCTTACGAGAATGAGAAAGATAAAGGTAGTTGATGGGGACCACAAAAATGCAAACTCACGGTATAAGAGACTATACCAGCACCTTTAGGAAATGGTGTGTGTGATTTTCACAACTACTTGGGCATGAAGATTTTTATGTGTAAATGGCCTTACTTATTTACACAGTTTTCACATGCAAAAAAACGTGGTGAATCTTACTCATTTTGCATGAAAATCACTTACCTATGTAATTGATAGAAAACAAATGATCCTTTAACATTTGTTTGGGTTTATCATGGAGAGGCACAGTTGAAAAACGATTTTAATTGGGGCTGAACATTTTTAACATTTTTGGGTTTGAAAAGAGCACAACTTTGCACACATGAGTGAACGAGTAAATGTCAAGTTGATGTCAAATGAAACGGGCAAAGATAAAATATGTTAAAGTAAAAGTAGATGTGCGGTCCTTATTTTAATAGAAGTTTGACCGTGGTAGTAGAATTCAGTTTGTTTCAACCAAATTGGCCAAGGACTTAACCAAATAACCCTGAATAAAATATTTGGTCAAAATGAGTGGTAGCACAGTTGACAAAGGACTCTGCGCCTCAAGAAGCGGAGATGTGTTGTGTTCGACACTTACCTTAGTTGGCCACCTCCCGCAGTTTTAGAGGTACATGTGGATTGAAGGGTTTGCATGTGCTTCTAGGGATTAGTTCTTGACTGTCTATAATTGAGTGTCCCACAGGCTCAGGGTCAAAGGCTCCTGGGCTGGAAGGGAGACACCATGGGTTGTCAAATATATATATATATATATATATGGTAAAAAAATTTGGGCCTATTTAGTTGAAATTTGCATTTCAATTTCAAATTTATTGACCTAAAACAACCAAAATTCCCAATTTTGGCCAAATTTGCAAATATTTTTATTCTAATTCCATTTATTTTGATAATATTCATATGCCCTCCATAATGAGCAAAATCCCAAGATTTGTTGGGTCTCTTGTGAATGGAGGAGGGATTTTAATATCACTGAGATAAATTACCTTTCATTAATGCAAAATCACAAATACATATAGTTTAGACTTCCGAGATTTAATTTACTAAGATGATGACCAACTTTGTTCTTTATATAAGAATAATTTAACTTTCTGTTATTTCTCAAACACAAGTTTATAATTTTAAGAGTTTTAACATTCACAGAGTTGGACTGCATCAAGGGTAGCTTGTAGGAGAACATTTCTCCACTTTATAATACTTTTTTGGAGCAAATTAAAAAGAGACTCGTTGCTGAATAAAATGTAAGTGATGTACCAACATAAGTTTACTTTTCCTTCGAACTTTTTAATAGAAAAATAAAATAAAAAAATATTTATATCACATGCCTATTTTAACTCTATCTTTTTATTCATTTTTTTATTTTTTTAATGGTAACTCTTAACTTTTTTATTCTTAATGCTAAATCTTTTACACATATGATAATTTCTCAGTGCAAAAATCATGTTAGCTTGAGATGTCCAATTAAGCTATGGGTCTGAACGTCAATAACTTTTTAAAAAAACCTATAATCACCTTTTTCTTTTGACCCTAAATTCATCATCCCTCCTCTACATCTTCTTTCTTTAGAGGGCTAAGGAACCTACGCTTGTTTACGTCAATACTCCAATAGGGCGGGGCCATAACATTAAACGCGTATTCACAATAACATTAACGCGTAGGCACAATAACATAACATTAACGCGTATTCCAATAGGGCGGAGAGAGACTTGGACTCTTTTGGAGTCTCTGGCGACCACAATAATGCGTATTCAGACCACCTATCCTCATCTTTAAGTCAAAATCAGCAGGCCGTACACTCTTTAATGGCAGACACCATTGATAGGACTACACAGCGTCCGGAGTCCCATGTACCAGGGTGAATAATAATGTTAAGAGACAGTAAATAAAGAAGGTATCAGGGAAAACCGGGTGGTATAGATGTTGATCCCATCCCTCGATCTCTTCTCTAACGTTTTTTAAGCACCATTTTTTTTTTTTGTTACTCCAATACGATGTGTATGTGACAAAAGCCAATCTACTAATGGAGCAATGCCTAGGGATAGCCGAGAGGAAAAAACTCATAGATGAGTGAGACAAATAGCATGCCTGACGATTTAAAGTTTTGGATGACGGAATACAATCGACCAAAGTGAACCAGGTCGACCTATGGATAGGCGGAGCCATGATTTTCATACAGGAGGAAAAAGTAAAGTAAATAACTCGAATGTGTAAACATTCACAAAAAATAATAGGTTGTTAATGAATATAAACAACAGTACAACAATTACACAAAAGAGGATTTCCATGAAATATTAAAAAAAGAAGAAGTCAGTTTCCAATTCCATTAAAGAGAATTTTACAATTACCATTTTTTTCCACAACAAAAATGTTAAATCCCACCCGACCGTGTGTAGCCTATAATATAAGCTTAAAACCACACTAGCATAACAACCCGTGCTTAGCAATGACATGTTCACCAATAACTGAAATGTATATTTACTGATTTATTAAAAAAAAAATAGATTATGCAAAATCAATCATCAAATACTCATTACAAATGAAACAGAGGAAATGAGTGGTTATGTGTTGAAAGTGGAGTACATATTAGAAGTGGGGAATTATAACTCCCAGTCAAAATTATAAGTCATGATCAAAATCAACTCAAAAACCCTTCATCTTAATATAGTATAATTGATGAGATGGGTCAACGTCATTGTTGCTTTACAAGATAAGGCAATTAAGATTAATATCAAAAGTGAAACGCCAATATGAGAGGCGCTCACTTCACACTTTGCATCATATTTATCACTTTAGCAATCTATTTGGTGACCGGAAAAATGAATGGGCATGGTTAAAAAAAAATCTATATGCATAATCAACATTATTCATATATTAATAATATACATTATTTTTTTTATCTTCATTATTCATATATGGATTATCTAAGTCCAACTCTAATAACTGAACGTAATTAATATTGTAGATGCAACAAAGAACTTAAGCATGTATAATGAAATGGCTTTTGAAAAGGATAAGCTGGCGCTGCTCAATTGTTGAAAGAATACTCTCCTATTTCAACGCAATCGGGGATCCGTACTTCACTTATTTTTAATTTTCAACGAAATAGGAGAATGTTGTTTGGGCGAATCTCCAAGCGCCATGTCATATCATCATTTTCAAAAACTACATAAAGGTATCAACGAGATTTTGCTGGCTTTCAAGGTGTGCCTGCACTCCAAAACATCCTCTCTTCTATGGATTGGAACACGTGGAATCTCAACCCATGTGTTTTCTAGGGGTGCGTTTGGTTACAGTAACTATTGATAGCAATTGAAGTTATGTAGATGCTGTTGCTGATGCTAAAGAAAAAAAGCTATTTTAGTAGCTATGAAAAGAAGCTGATGCTGTTGCTAATGTGTTTGGTGTATGAAAAATATGACAGCTATTGTAATCGTCACAATTACTAAAAAGGATATTATAGTTGAACATCTTGTAATTGAATAAGGGCATCATATGTCATTATGCTATTAAGCATTGTATAATTTGGTAATTTGATAATATTTGTTGCTAACGCTGCATAAAAAGCTGGGGAGACCGAGATTATCAAATATCAGCAATTTGAGGCTCTAGAAGCTGTCGTTGTTGCTGTAGCTTGTAGTTGTCTTGTATTTGCGTTTGGTGGGCCCCCCAGCGATTTAGTCAATCGTTGTACCAATCGCTAGATAGTTGTTGTGGCCAAAAGCACCCTAGGTATGACTCACCTTAGATACACCATAGGAGAAAAGCATCCTCACATATACTCCAAGAGGTTATGCTTATATAAAATCACTTCAATTGAAGTTGGTCCATTTCTAACTTGATCACATATTTGACAAGCGATCAAGATTAAAAATAAATATTATTTATAGACAAAGTCTCAAAATTTTACACTTAATCAATCTAATAAAAACCAATCCCTTTGCCGGCCCATGCACAAAACGAGACTTACATTTGATTCATGTGGGCCGCACTCATTGGCTTTCCGCATCTAGAGGTGAAAATCTGGGCAAGCCGGGAGGAAAAACTCATGCATAGGCCATTGACCAGGTGAGCATGCCAGCTCGGCCCGGTTGGGCGTGGGGTGCCTGGGCCTAAACACAACACAGCACATCGCAGCGTGAGAATTATCCTTGTCGTGCTGGGCCAGGGTGCTTAGGCCCAGGCACGACACAACATGCCCCATATATATAAATTTAATTTTCTTTATATAAATTAAATATAAAACTTAAAGTATTTAAAGATTTATTACTCGTTTGTAAATTAGAACGCGTAAAAGTCCATAATTTTTCTTTTGATTTATATAAGAAATTAAAAAATAGAAGATGCATGTGGGCCGGCTCGTGGGGGGGCATGACACGAGAAAATCCGTGCATTGAGCTGTGCTAAACTGAGCCCCAGCAACTTGGACACGACACGGTATAACCCAGGCACGTCCCAATTATCATACCTATAGTGCCTGCATCCGTCTCCTTGTGTTCATTGCTATGTGAGTAGGGATGTAAATGGGTACCCGATTCTCCGATTATCCGGAGGTTCCGACCCGTTAAAAACCGAGTCTGAGTCCTTATTTAGGCCCCGATAAGTAAATGAGTCCGGGTCCGGTTCCACTTTGATTTGGACCCGTGGACCTGAGACCAAACATATTACCTCAATTTTAGAAAATATCTCCTAAAAATCATATATTTTTAAATATATTTCTCTATCTAAATCCGGACCCGGATCCAGACCCGTCTCATATATGGTTCTGGTTCAGGTTCTGGAGCCAAGAAACCGGTTCCGAAGCGGTTCCGGGTCCAGATCCGGTTCCACATTCTCCTTAATGGCTCTGGTTCCGGATCCACCATGGACCCGGAACGGAACCGATCCGTTTACAACTCTATATGTGAGCTTGAATCCTTTTAGTATATGACTTGGAGGATTCTTAAGTTAAAGTACAACTTACTTTGTTAAAAATTACTTAGAGCGGTTCAAAATGAACACCATCTTGTACATTGGATTTTTTCAGATTTTACTGTAATATAAGGTGGCCCCACTGCAATATTGATTGTATGATGAATAACTAAATTAATAAATATGATTAATAATATACAAGATTGTGTTTATCCTCATATTCAGTATACAATCAGTTTTTGGTGGGACCAATCTAATCAGAGTAAACTTGGGAGACATCTAGTATAACAAAAGGTATGAGAGATTCATTTTAAGATATTCGGGAGGAGCCTTCCAAATTTCAATACTTGGCTCGGGATATCTCATGGGTCGGTGAATGAGAGTATCTGAACTCCTACTAATAGCAGGAGGGGTCATTAATATTTGCGGTTACGCTTGTTATCAAAGTGGGTAATTTTTCTTGGGAAGAGGATCCCATGTTCCTTGTTTGGACCACTAAGGGGATGCCACATGGAAGGCAATTTTTTTTTTTCACATGCGGCACCCCCTGAGTGGTCCAAATAGATGATCATCTTCCTTTTTCTTATATGTCTTTTGTATTGTCCATACCTCTACGCAAACTAAAAAATATATTTTTTTTATTTAAAGTATCACAACAATTATTGCGATGCCACAAGTTAATCGCAGTCTACGTTGTTTGTCAATACTCAATTGGGCTGGGCCATAATATGAACATGGGCAAGGACTGTGACTCTTGGGGCTTGTTTGGATGTATGGTGAATTGAAGTATGGTGAGGTAAAGCATCAAATCAAGAGATAATAAAATATAAGGTGTTATGATGGTGTTTTGTTTTTAGTTATTTGGTATAAAATCATTTTGACGTTTTGTATAAAAAAAAGTGAAGCTTTTTTATCTTTTAGTGGAGAAAGGAGGTTGTTTTTTTTACTTTTTTTGAAAAAGATAAAGGAAAATTTGAAATTGTGTACCTTTGATATGACCATTGTCTGTTTTTATCTAGATAATGGAGGCTTTACCTCACCTAACTTCACCACACATTCAAACACGCTCTTGGAGCCTCTGGAGACTACAGTATCGCGTATTCACACCACCTATCCTCATTTTTAGTCAAAATCAGCGGGCCCTACACTCTTTAATGGCAGACATGATTGATGGGACTACACAGCGTCCGTAGTCCCGTGGACCAGGGTGAATGGTAATGTTAAATAGAGAACGTATAAAATAAAAACTGTCATATTTTTTTGGATTAATTAGCGAAAGGTCCCTCGAATGGAATGTTTCCAACCTCCAGTCCAGGCGGAATCTGTTTAAAGGCTCTGGTCCAAGCAGTTAGGATGTTTGCAGCCTAAGGTCCCTCTATCCACACGGGTTCATTTTTGAAGACTAATTTACCCCTGTAACCGTCGCAGCATGCAGTGGAGTGGTCCCCAACGTGTCACTATTATTTAGCCACGATTTAAGTGCATTAGTGGGGAAGTTATTACTGATATTCCCCTGTCATCCAGCGCAGATCTCGTTTTTTGAATATAACCCTGCAATCGCTTATGATATTGAATCTGAATGTAGAAACCTAACGAGAGAGAGATTCATTGTTTGCGGAGCAGATTGCAGACCAATATTTTGGTAGGAGTTCTATTGTAATTGGATTATAGTCTCGTATATTGATTGGCTGGGAAACAGTTCATTGGATTGGAAGCAGAAACCAGATCCAAACGTGGGGAAGGGATTCATCTTTTTTGAGGTAAGCGATTTTTTCTGTTTACATCAGAGATTATGCAGTTTTTGTTATCTGAATGTGTAGATATATATATATATATTTCTGATGCGCATGCTCAGTTCTATTCTTATTGGTTTTTAGCTGTGTAGTTTGATTTACTGTATAGTAGATTCATATCTAACTTTTGTGTAGCAGTTGTATCTTTTATAAGGACTTGAAGTTTTTCATTTTTTTTTCGAGTGTTGATAGTTAGGTTTCTTTAGTTTTGTTGGTGATGAAGTATTCAATTTGTATCAGCTTAGTTGATGTAGGAATGATTTGATGGTCATGCATTTAGATTAGCTAGAGCATGACTTATTTACCAGTCTTATTTTAGAGCTGCATTGTGGAAGAAGTAATGTAATCTAAGATTTTTGACCTTTAGCATGAAACTTATCTGACTGTTAATCAGACAAATCATAGTTTGTGTAATTTTATCTGAGTTATATACACAATATCTGATATCTTTATTGAATTTATCTGAGTTACGTACAATTTATCTGAGTTGTGTACAATTTATCTGAGTTGAGTGCCAAAATTTATCTGAGTTATGTACAATTTATCTGAGTTCAGAGCCAAAATTTATCTGAGTTTTGTACAATTTATATGAGCCATGTATAAGCCATGTACAATTTATCTGAGTTTATCTGAGGTGTGTACAATTTATCTTAGTCATGTACAATTTATCTGAGTTATGTACATTTGAGTTATGTACATTTTATCTGAGTTATGTACAATTTATCTGTGTTATGTACAATTTATCTGAGTTTAGAGCCAATATTTATCTGAGTCATTTACAGTTTTTGCAATGATAGTGGCCATTTATATTCATTGTATCTTGTTGTTTTACAGATGCCACAGCCGTTATTGCTTCTCCGTAAGTATGGCATGCTTACAGCTGTTATTCACTTGAGTCGGGGTATGAGCTATGATGGTTTGATGAGTCAAGTTTGTAACAGGTGGAGAAATCTTACAATGAACATGGTTTGTTTTACTTATTCATTGCCTGGCCACCCAAAGTGCTTGCTGGACAGCGATTCGGATCTAATGAGCTTGTCCATGCTGGCTTCTTCAATGGGATTGGGGACAGTTGATGTATTTGTAACAGAATCGCAGGGTTCGGAGGACGATGATTAAGAGGAAATTGGTGATCATTTAGCTAAAGATGCACTACCATTAGTGGGGTACGAGGATACAGATATAGAGACAGATCTTCTTCCACAGTTTTGTACACACAAGGAAAAGATGTTGCTGTCTGCCGGTTGGGCAAGTGGTATTAGAGATGTGGGGCAAAG
Organism: Cinnamomum chago; assembly: GCA_038049695.1. Lineage (NCBI taxonomy): Eukaryota > Viridiplantae > Streptophyta > Magnoliopsida > Laurales > Lauraceae > Cinnamomum > Cinnamomum chago. Next base: position 14,730,491 of record CP142451.1, read on the forward strand.
GTTTAAGGGTGGTGTTGGGGAGTTTAGAAGTGTATTGTGCAGATATTCAATTGAGGTTGGGTTTGAATTTGTATATGTGAAAAATGATAAGGTGAGGGTGACAGCTGAATGCTCTCGCAGTCATTCGATGGGATGCAGATGGCGTGTTCATGCATCTATTGAAAAGTCCAGTGGCCATTTTTGTATCAGGACATTAAACAATGAGCATACATGTGGTGCAGCAGTTCGAACGTCAAAGAACAGCCGTATGAATTCTGAGACAGTTGCAGATTTAATAGTGGATCATATCCGTGAGAAGCCGCTCACCAGACCCATTGATATCGTGCACCACTTTAAGGCAAATTATGGACTTACCATTACATATCATCATGCATAGTGGGGTGTGGAAAGGGCTAGAAATAAGCTGTATGGTGATTCGTCGCTATCTTTTGACCATCTTCGCTGGTATATTAAGGTGGCGGAGGAGGTAAATCCAGGAAGCCTCTTTGTGCTAGATTACGACGAATCAACTATGTGTTTCAAGCGTCTCTTTGTGTCGTTCTATGCTTCAATTGCTGGTTTTAATCATATTCAGCCTTTATTATTTATGGACGGTACTTTCTTAAAGGGCAGATACAAGGGAACCCTGTTGGCAGCGACGGGGAAGAATGGGAATCAAGGTAAGTTGTAATGCTATTTTTTCTGATATTATTGACCCATTTATTTATATTTATACGAATGATCAGCATGTTTTGATTTTCTGATTATAAAAATTTGTTAATTCATGGCACAGGTTTGTTTCCCCTTGCTTTTGCGGTCGTGGACTCAGAGACGGAGGACAATTGGACATGGTTTCTGCAGAATTTAAGGAAAATCATTATGTCAAATCGCACTATTACATTTGTTTCCGACAGAAATCCAGGTCTGATAGAGGCTGTCTCAAAGGTATTTCATTTTGCCCATCATGCGTATTGCCTTCAACACCTTAAGGCGAATTTGAGGGACAAGTTGTCTGGTGGTTACACTAATGCATTTAGAGAGAGAATGGTTATGATGCTGCGGGAATGTGCATATGCGCCAACCATCCCTGCCTTCCACGCAAAGCTGCAGTCGTTGAGGCATGAAGGAGGTTCTAATGTAGATAAATTTCATTGTGGATTGCCTCATGAAAGATGGAGCAATGCATATTTTAAAGGGCAGCGGTATGGTGAGATGTGTTCGAATGCCGCTGAGTCTTTCAACTCATGGATTAGAGAAGCTCGCCATCTTCCAATTACAAAGATGGTTGACACAATAAGGGTTCAAATAATGGAGCAGATGGCTAGTAGGAAGGAAGTTTCCAGTAGATGGAAGTCAGTCATCTGTCCGGACATGGATAAGAGGCTTGATGCTGCTATCTGGCTTGGAAGGACGTGGACGGTCAGTCGTTCGAGTGAAACCGTTTACGATGTGCATTCTTACCCGTCAGTGACCGTTGACATTTTTAATCAAATATGTTCGTGTTATCAGTGGCAGATCAATGGGTTCCCCTGCGCCCATGCTTGTGCGGCGATTCAAAAGAGTGGAAAGGAATTGAGTGTCTTTGTTGATCATTATTTTCACACTCAGACATATAAGGCTTCGTATGAAGAGCAGATTTTCCCAATTCCAACTGTGGGGATGCCAGAGACAAAAGGTTCCGAAGTCGTTATTCTGCCACCTGTTGTTAAACGACCAGCTGGCAGGCCGAAAAAAAAGAGGATCTTGTCAAGAGGGGAGATCTCACGGCAGATAAAATGCGGGCGATGTGGTCGGATAGGTAGCCACAATAAGAAATCGTGCAAGGAGCCTCTTCTTTGACATGTCATTGAATTAGATATTGAATTTAGGTTAGGTGTAATATTGTTGATATATCTGATGTAATTCTGATTAGTGAATAAAAAGGTGAAATTGAGATTCCATTTATTGTTGATTAATGTGTTCTTGCTTTTATAAGTAATTACATTCAAAATGTATCTTAATCATTTAGTCATTGTTTAAAATTGATATTGGAATTGCATTAGAGCTGACATTATCTGGAATCATTAGGTAGACAGAGCAATCACATTACCCAGCTAAATATGTAGCAGAACTCAGATAATTTGAATCTATACTCAGATAATTTCATCAATGAGTCAGATAATTTCAGCCAGGACTCTGATAATTTGAGTCAGAACTCAGATAAATTCACCCATTAATCAGAAAACTTCATTAAGAAGTCAGATAAATTCATTCATGAGTCAGATAAATTTCACCAGGACTCAGATAATTTGAGTCAGAACTCAGATAATTTCACCAGGACTCAGATAATATCATCCATGAGTCAGATAAATTCACCCAGGACTCTGATAATTTGAGTCAGAACTCAGATAAATTCACCCATTAATCAGAAAACTTCATTAAGAAGTCAGATAAATTCATTCATGAGTCAGATAAATTTCACAAAGACTCAGATAATTTGAATCAGAACTCAGATAATTTCATCCAGGACTCATATAACTTGATTCAGAAGTCAGATAATTTCACCAGGACTCAGATAATATCATCCATGAGTCAGATAAATTCACCCAGGACTCTGATAATTTGAGTCAGAACTCAGATAATTTCACCCATAAATCATATATCTTCATTCAGAAGTCAGATAAATTCATTCATGAGTCAGATAAATTTCACCAGGACTCAGATAATTTGAGTCAGAACTCAGATAATTTCATCCAGGACTCAGATAATTTCATATATAAGTCAGATAATTTCATCCATGAATCAAATAATTTGATTCATGAATCAGATAATTTGATTCAGAAGTCAGATAATTTCATTCAAAGTCAGATAATTTCATACAAAACTCAGATAATGAAAATTAGAACCTAGATAATTTCATTCAAAACATAGATCATCTCAGTCAGAACTCTGATAATTTCTATCAGAAGTCAGATAAAATTGCACCAGAGATTAGAAACAAATGTGAGAATTACATTTACAGAAATAATTCTATTTACATTCATTCACAAATGTGAGAATTACATTGACAGAAATGTTTGTCCAACGTCCATGTGAACCAAAAAAATACATTCACAAGTGTGTTGAATATTCACTTTTCATATAAAGAGATTTACATAAAATACATCAACTTGATTGGAAACAAATTGGTTGTCTTATTGCCCTAGTTTTTTTCGTCAGCACTCGAAGTCGTCATCAGCAGCTAGTTGCCTGGCTTGGTAGTTTTCAAGTGACCAGCTGCAATGCTTGTCGTTTAGGAACTTGCTGACTATCTCGGCCCTTAATCCGTCAATTACACGTTGTGGCAGCTTCGAAACAATTACTTGTTTGTGAGTAAGTTGCTTCATAAGATAACAAACTACCACCCCGCAATCAACACTGGAACAGGACATGATATTGTTAGTCGATTGTAAGTAAGGCACCATCAAGTCAATTGAATTACTGTAGTTGCACAATGATACTTACGAGCCCATTTTCTGTTGTGGGGCGTCTTCGACGCTTATTAAAGGAGCTCCATATGGTTGCGTCTCCTCAACTGTGACAAAATTGTAATTCTCCACATACTGTTTCTGCAGGAAAAAAAAATATTCCGTATTTTTGGGTCAGTTTCGATTATTCTAATGGTATTTTTGAAAGAATAATGACCAAGTAAGTGAGACATACCAGAGTTCGTGCATCCTCAAAGTAATGATCCACTGTGTTAGGTGATCTTGGTCGTAAGGAGTTGTAATGTAGCCAATCTCCTTCTTTCTGATCCAGCACCAACAGTGTCCAGTGGAAGGGTTCAGCATCCTTCCTTTTTCCATTTGAGTTCGTTGGGAAAAGCACGAATCTGTGTTCTGCAGTTCTGCTTGGGGAGATCTGAGGGTGCAGTATCTTTTCCCTCATTTCCGGCGACGAGGAAGTAGCAATTGTCTATATTAAGACATGTTTAGTAACTGTTTATTATATATAAAAGTAAAGTAAATGATGACACGGTCAAGACAGATATTGTCTTTTACCCAGCATAAACTTTTTACGAAGTAAGATTTGTCACGAGGCAGCGTATCTGTGCGTTGGACAGTTGTGAGTTGCTGTTGGATTTCACTCTGTTCTCTATATAGCAACTCAGCGTAGCAGTCTATAACCTGTTCAATTTGAGACACATAATGTGAGGCATATTGTTTGAACATGACCATATTATGTTTGCGTAAAATATAGGGATATGTTGTCAATGTGTCTGTGTTGTGATGCTTACAGTGCTTGACATTTCTGCTCTGCTGAGAACTGCTACTATGTCTTCATAAGATACGGGCTGTATGCCCTCACCTCCCCAAACGAGTGCCCTGCAAATCCAATTGTATAAAGGGCCCAATTAGTCTACATTTTTATTAAGGTTTCTTAAATTGAACAGTGGTGTTGCTTAGGTGCATAGGTATGTGACTTACGAACTGCCCTCAGCTTCAAAAATCTGCTTCAGCTTCTCTACGTCAAATGCATCCAGAAGCTTAGTGACCGCATTTTTGGGGAGTGTGAAGGGGGCATTTGCTGGGTTCATTTTCCTCGTCACCGTTCTTTTCTTTATTCTTTTCACCATTGAGGACTGTTTCACCTCCTTAATTGGTTTCAATGGTTCAACAGACGGCATGATCTGATCAATATTTCAATTATAAAAATAAAGATTAATCAAATTAGAATTTGATGAAGGGCAGATAACTTTCATATAACATCAGATAAATTTGCTGATAGTGTGATAAAATCATACAGAAGTCAGATAAATTTGATATAGAACTCAGATAAATTGTTAGAAAGTCAGATAAATTTGACACAGAAGTCAGATAAATTGTTAGAAAGTCAGATAAATTTGATACAGAACTCAGATAAATTGTTAGAAAGTCAGATAAATTGTTAGAAGGTCAGATAAAATTCGATACAGAACTCAGATAAATTGTTAGAAATTCAGATAAATTTGCCACAAAAGTCAGATAAATTGTTAGAAAGTCAGATAAATTTGATACAGAACTCAGATAAATTGTTAGAAAGTCAGATAAATTTGCTATAAACTCAGATAAAATGACACATAAGTCAGATAAATTTGATAGATATGCAAAACATGAATTGAATGCAAAGATAAATTTATCTAAACAAGCATGATCGTGTACCTGAAGATCATCAGGTACATTTTCTGCAACATTACGATCAGTTGCAGCCTCTTTCGCTGCTTTCTGTCGTGTAGTAGTTTTTTTTGTAGGCTGGAAGATATCATCTAGAGTCTTCCCAGCCCACTGCAATCCTTTCTCTGTATATTCAATTGTCATTTCCCTCAAGAGCTGCTGCAGTTTGAAGTTGTTTGATTCCAGATTAACCAACTTTTTCTTCAAGCCCTTTACCTAATTTTCTGCAGTCGTAGCTCTCGAGGACTGCATATCTGACACACTGATGGTGTGTTTAAGCTGCTCTTTGAGGGAGCTGACCATTCGAGTTGACTCCTCTAAAGTATGATCTTTGTCCACAGTGTGTGTTTCAAGCAAAGTCTTCTCATTTGTCAATTGCTCAACCAACAATAGAGCATCATCTCTTTCTCTTACCAAGCTGGTGATCATGTGTTCAGTTTCAAGCCGCTGCTTTTTTATGCTGTTGTTTTCGGCCGACGTCCTTTCAAGGTCAATAACCATCCGTTGGATCTGCTCTTGTAATTCTGTCTTCTCCTTAGTGAGTTGGATGACTAAAGAATTTGCCCTGTCACGCTCCTCAGTAAGAGTTTTGATCTCGCTATTTTCGGGAGTTTGTGATTGTTGTCTAGGACTAGACAATGTATCACCAGCTTCTGGTAAGGATCTAGAGTGTGCTTCAGATGGCTCTTCATTTACTGTGTTGCTGGCGCTGGCAATTATGTCAGCTAAGATGTTTGCAACCAACAGATCTGTTTGTTGGGACGTCTGTTCATAGCCCGCCATCTCTGCACCAAATGATATTGATTGTTTTGCCACAGCAGGAAAATCTGTTTCTTCACTGTTACTGTTTTGCTGCTGCTCTTCCAACTCGGATACAACCAATGTGCTTGTCAGCATGTCTGTATCTGGTTGGGTGGCTTCAATCATTTTCATATGTTCTCCCTGATCTCCTTGTTCCAAGTCTTCATGGATGTTTTCATTTCCACCCTCTTGATCGTCTCCTTGATCAACATTTTCTCGTTCTACTTCTACTGTTATTTCTCCCCCATCTCCTTGCTTTTTTTGTGTTTGGCCATCATGTTGCTCTCCTTCTATATCCATCATGACCTCCTTGTCACTAGCGCCACTGTCCAACAAGGACTGTAATCGCTGCACTTCAAGCAGCGTGATATCTAATTCGTCCACAAGGACCTGCATTTAATACAAATGTTACAATGAACATGTTAGATTAAAAACTTAGATAAAACTAGATAGTGAAAGTTGTGAAAAGTACCTCAGTAGCTACTAGTGAATGAAGGGGCCTTTTCCTAAGTGCCATACTCAGTTCCCTTAGATTCCACTTTAGTATTCGTGGAAAATGCACCGAATCATCTGGTTTGATGATTGTCGTATGCTCACACAACCAATACTGTTACAAAATCATAAAACATATATGTAGGTCAATAAATATTTGTATATTGAAATTCGAATTTGTAAATTTGTAGTTGTATATCATACCGGTAATGCAATAAGGCAACCAATTACTCTATCAGACCCACGACTTCTGTTGTGTATCGACTCCATGAGAAACTTTGAAATCTCTTCTGCCCAGGCATAGTGCTTCATATCCTTGTAGTTTTCAACATATCCCACATATGCCCATCCTATGGTGTTTCCATGGGTTGCAAAAAAAAGTGTGACAAGGATATACAGGCAAAGTAGCCTAGCAACATCAGCAATGTCAGTTTCTGATACTCAATTCAATGCTAGAAGGAGCTGTTGCTTTATTTGTGGAGCCGACACCCTTGAACCGCCATGGAATCTTCTAGAAATGAATTCAGTTGTTTTCCTTTTTGAATATTTTAGATCAAGTTCTCTTGTGCCGTTTGGTATGCCGAAGATCAGCGATATGTCATTTGCAGTTAACGGCACGTAGGACCTTCCTAGTCTGAATTGTCTTCTCTGTGTGTTGTATGTATCAAGGATCAACATAATGTCCTTGTCAAACTTTCTGCACATCTTTTCAGATATTTTGTTGGCCAGCATGCTTTCTATGAGGCTCCAGATTGGAGTCTTTCTGAATTCAACTATGTGGTCTTCAGTGACCATTTGTTTGATGCTGTGGACCAGTGACACAGTTGAGACAAAATTTGATCTGAACTGGTAATGAGCGCTAGTCTTCTCATCATTTATGTCCGTACTGACTTCATTCTTGTTTGATGGTTTATCTTCCACCCTTTTTCTCTTGTTATGTTTTATTCCTGCATATAGTAAAATAACTCAGATTCATATCACCAAAATATTAAAACAACATCACACAGAACACAGATACAATTGCACAGGACACAGATAAATTTGATATGAACTCAGATAAATTTGATGTAAACTCAGATAAATTTGATGTAAACTCAGATAAACTCATGGAATAGACAAAAGATTTGGTGGATTTCCAGTCCAGCTTCACACTCTCTTGCTTTTAAACTCAGATAAAGTCAGGAGACATTGATTCAACATCACACAGAACACAGATACAATTGCACATGACACAGATAAATTTGATATAAACACAGATAAATTTGATCTGAACTCAGATAAATTTGATGTAAACTCAGATAAACTCATGGAATATACAAAAGATTTGGTGGATTTCCAGTCCAGCATCACACTCTCTTGCTTTTAAACTCATATAAAGTCAGGAGACATTGATTCAACATCACACAGAACACAGATACAATTGCACATGACACAGATAAATTTGATATAAACTCAGTTATTTTTTTAAAAAAAATCTAAGATAAAATTACTTGAAACTGACAAAGTAGCAATGAATGTTATACATTTGGTTCAACATTTCTAATTTATACAAGAACGACAGACATTATAAGCCAAAAAAGAAAAAAATCTGTCTGGATACCTTCAACGTTCTGTTGCTCTTGCTCCTGGCTTTCTGAAAGATTTGAGGACTTCGTTCTGGCCATTTCCTGATTTGGTTTTCGTTATTAGAAGAGGAAGCAGAAAGAATAGTAGTAAATCATTCAAATCGGCGATTAACGGTAAGATAGGGTTTCCAAACAAAAAGACTGAGAAACTTTGAACTTACAAGGGAAATGAGTATTTTGAACTGTATTTGTATGCTTTCGGAAACAGTTATGCAGTTGTGGAACCGTCTTCTGCAACTAGGGTTTGTATGTCGTCTTTTTTGTATCTCAACTTGTCGAAATCGAAGATATCTTTGATGCAAACTCTAACTTGCAATGAAACAGTTAATCTAAGGAAAGTTTTTGAAATTTTAAGCTAATCTGCTGTTACTCGTTGCATGTAGCCACAGAGACGAGAATGTCGCCTTCTTCGTCGTTTGTTTTCTCTTTCAGAATATTCGATCCCCTTTTTTGCGATATGAGTGTAACGCTTTCGTTGGCCTTATCTTAATAAAGACAGAATGAATGTAAGGGCAAATCAGACATTTTACGTACCAAATTATGTATGAGGGACCTTTGGCTGGACGTTTTGTTTTTGTGGACTGTTCGCAGTAAAGTGACGAGTTGAGGGACCTCCGACCAAAGTCCCCTATTTTTTTATACCCAGATACGTTTCTACTCTAAAAATAATACTGTATTGTTAGATTGAATGATTACACATTCTCGATCAGTTTTTTTCCGCATGCAGTGGATTCTACCAGGCTGCCTAGAACGCTTTTATTTACTTATTATAGCCTTTTGCATATGCCCCCTGTGTTTGTTTCTAAATACCCAATAGGACGGGGCCATACCATCTGGAGTAGGGATGGCATTTTTACCCGCCCCGCCCCGACTCTTAGACGGGGCGGGGACGGGGCAAAAAACTATACCCCGAATCCGGGGTGGGGTGGGGATGGGTATGGTTCTCGCCCCGCTGCCCCGCCCCGAAATACCGCCCCATGCCCCGCCTCGTAACCCGCCCCGAAATTAATAATCCTCTAAAATATATATATATTAGATTTCTTTTATAATAAATAAACATATTTATATGTAAATGTATATATTGATTTTATGTTGTTATTAAGGGTTAAGTAGATTGATTGAAGACTTTTTCTAAAGTTAAACATGTAATTGAATGAGACATTATAAAAGCATATAATATGATCCCATTCCCTCTAATTCAAATTTAATGAAGTTAAAGTTGTTAAAAAATCTATCTAAGCTTATTTTACTTTAATCATATATAATGTTAAATTGTGACAAGATAAATCATATTAAATAAAACGAATATAAATATATAATAGAATGATGGATCATGCTTTAATAGCAAAGTAAATTATAGTAACTTATAATAGCAAAGTAAATTATAGTTAGTAACTTAATATGATTCTAATCATACTAACAACACTATAAATTATACTAATTTTAATTTTATGTAATCAACCTCTTTATTAGTAAGTGGAGTTCATTGGTCTTAAAGTGAGGTTCCTGCCAAATCAATGAGATTTAATGATATTGACCATTAACTATTAATAATTTTGACTCGACTTGATCCTCGTTAAGATCTTCCAATCTTTTTCTTACCTGTGGTTGGCATGCATATGGTTGGGGCCCACACCATGGAAAGTTGGGTAAGCTTGTTGAGGGAAAATTGGAACATATATCATATAGTCAGTTCAATACCAGAAATGGAGTGAAACCATGTATTGATGGAGTTCATGATATTTTAGAGAGATACTGTCTTTTTTTATAAAGAATGTCTCAAAGCATATATGATATTTTCAAGTGTACGTTAGTGGCCTTCAAGGGCTTAAAGAAAATCTCATAAGAATAAATCTCACTTTAAATAGGTAAAATTTCAGGAAAAAGAAAATTTATAATATTAATATTAGATAATTTTAAAAAATTTAAACAATCTAACAGTGCCCCACACTTATAAAATATTTATGCGGTGAGATCTTTTTATTCTATTTTGAGAAAAACGTCATGGTCTCTAGGAAGACTAATGTTTTGAGAGGGGCCTGAGTTTCGGGTAAATAAGTCAGCATGGTTGAGTTTTTTTTTTTAATATTATTAAAGGCATGGAGATAACATAGATGAATCATTTATGTGCTTTTTACCATGTAAAATAAATGAATTTACCTTTTTCTTTGTAGTCAATCCAAAATTTAATTTATTTTGCCTTGAAAGAAAAATTCCGAAGCTAACCAAATTTTCTTACTTGGGTCTTGATTTAGAATGGAGAAAAAGAATATATGTAGCAGACACATGAATTGAGAGCTATACATTAAATAATGATTTAATATTCATATGACAATACTTGGAGTTCAAATATAAATTCTTTTTTTTTAAATTACTAGTATATGTTTTTAGAATTTTTTATACATTTTAAGAATTTTATATACTTAACTAGTTAATTGTATGTAAAATACTTAACTGAACCGTTAAAAAGAAAAAAAGAAAAAACAAAGGGGCTCAATGAAATATTTTTACCTTATTCATAAGAAGCAAACCAAAGGTCCAAAACCCTAGCCGCCTCTTAAAGCTCAACTCATCTTCTCTCCAGACTCCAGACTCCAGCACCAGAAGCCGCCCATCTCCATCTACATCTCGCCTCTCCCTGCAAGGCTGCAACCCATCTCACGCACTACCGTCTTCATCTTCCTCCGCCGGACGCACGCACGCAGCACTCCCCAGACACCGCAGCGCCTTCACCTTCCTCCTCCGCCTCACGCGACGCCTCCCCTGTAGCAGGTACACTCCCCTGTCTTTTTTTCATCTTGGCCCCCTGTCTTTGATTTCATGACAACATGTTTCTTGGCTTGAAAGTTATGATATTTGCCAGATGTCTAAATGTTTAATGTCACAATAGAGAGGGTAGGGTATGAGATGAGAAGAATTCTTCCAACAGGTTTTTGGAAGGGGGAAAACTTTTTGAAAGTTATATACGGTTCAGTTCTCTCTCACTCTAGAACTTCCCATGTCAGTTAGGAGTTCTAAGTACTTTATTCTAATTCTTTATTGGATCCTGTCTCCTGATACAAATATGCTGTATAGAAAAAAATTGTGTTTGTTTTACCTATGAATCCTCAAGATTGGATCATTGTTTACCACATTTTCAGTGTGTAGTGTTGTCTGTATGATTGTTTTCTTTTCTTTTTTTTCTCTTTAAGAAAGAGTCATAATGTTTTGTTGAGTATTTTTCGAAACAAACTGATAGAAGAAGTATGCCCAAACAGTTGGAAGATATTTTGTTTTCTTCGCTTACTTTGTGGGTCAGTTTTTGGGGCCTAAATGAAGTCAAACATCATGGAGTTGGTTCTGTTGAATGTCTTTTGCATGCGGTATATGTAATGCAATGATGTGAATTTGGAAAGGTTATGGACCATAAATACATACAGGGTAGAGAGGGTAGGGTATGAGATGAGAAGAATTCTTCCAACAGGTTTCTGGATCAGACAAAAAAAAATGGCTTGTCAGGACTCCAACTCGTGCACTCCCAGTCCCAACCCCCTACTGAAGGGTGGGGTCTTGGGGAGTGATTTGGTTTCCCTAACCAGATGAATTGTAGCTGGGGATGGATTAGTTGAGGTTATTAGAGGGGTTTAGTATTAGAATTCTATGGGGCCCTAATGAGAGAGTGTCTATTTTTATTTAACTCCCACCAAAGTGAGTTGCCTAAATTTCTTCCCTAACACACCAAAATTAAATGTTGGTCCCTTTTTTTTCTCTTCTTGAAAAACTCAAAGATCTAATAGAAGTTAAAAAGTACAGTGGTTGTTCATCTTGGTGTTTTTATTGCTAGTTGTATATCTAATTTAATTTACAGGATTTTCTAGTTGACACATTGAAAGCAAATACTAAAAGAATTATTGCAGATTTTGTTCAAATGTCTTCATCATCTTCACCTGGAAATGATGATATGGTTAGTGGATCTCAAACTTCTTCACCAATTTCCGAAAGTCCGCAATCACCTATGATCCCTTCTGAAGAGAATCAATCCAATGCTTCTTCAAGTCCTATCAATTCTGAACAAGTTGAAGCTAATGATGGTGGAAAGTCAAGATTGAAGTCGGCTATGTGGAATCATTATGATAGAATAATAGTTGATGGGATTTATAGGGCAGTGTGCCATTATTGTTCCAAATCCCTTGGTGGAGAAACTAAAAATGGGACCAAACATCTACATGACCATTTTAGTAGATGTCCAAAGAGAAAGTATAAAGATATTGTGGTTATGAGACAACAAGTTTTGGTGAATCAACAAAATAAGGCTGATGAAAGAATGAGTTTGATTGCTCATCACTTTGATCAAGAAGTATCAAAGAGGGAACTCGCAAATATGATTATTTTGCATGAGTATCCTTTTTCTATAGTGGAGCATTTTGGGTTTAGAAGATTTGTAAGTTCATTCCAACCTTTGTTTAAAATGGTTTGCAGAAATACAATAAAGAGCGAAATCTTCAAAATCTACAATTGTGAGAAAGAGAATGTGATGAAAAAGTTAGATAAGAATCGAGGCAGAGTTGTCATTACAACTGATATGTGGACATCAAGTAACAGAAAGAGGGGGTTTATGGTTGTAACGACACACTTTATCGATGACTCGTGGAATTTACATAGTCGAGTTATGAGGTATATACTTCTTTTTTTTATACTATTTTAGATTGTTTGAACTTAATTATTGAACAAGTAGATTTTTTTAACTAATCAAACTCAATAATTAATTATATTTCAGGTTTATTTATGTGCCTTCTCCACATACAAAGGAGGTTCTTGCGGATTCACTTTTGTAATGCTTATTGGAATGGAATATTAACCGGAAGTTGTCTACAATGACCGTGCATAATTGTAGTACAAATGATGCCATGGTTAAAATTCTTTCAGAGAGGCTTAAAAAAAGTTCACTTATGTTGCACGGGTCCTTGTTGCATATGCGATGTGCCGCGCATATTCTTAATCTGATTGTTCAAGATGGGTTGGGTGTAATTAAGGTAGCAGTTGAAAAAATTCGGGATAGCGTGGTATTTTGGACAGCATCAACAAAGAGAAGACAAAAATTTGGAGAGACAACGCAACAGTTGCATATGGAAAGAGCTAAAGAATTGGTTCTAGACTGTAAGACTCGTTGGAACTCTACATATCTTATGTTGTCTAGTGCCTTGATGTACAAGGATGTTTTCTTTCGCTTAAAACAACGTGACTCATCCTATGATTGCATGCCAAGTGATGAAGAATGGGAGGTTGCAAAAAATATTTGCAAGAAACTAGAGTTATTCTTCAATGTGACTAAGTTGTTCTCAGGTACCACATATCCTACTGCTAATATTTATTTTCCAAAAGTTTGTGAAATTAAAAGATCATTGGCGGAGTGGTGTTTGGATTCTAATGTTGTGATTAAGAATATGGCATTTCATATGTTTGAGAAATTTAATAGTTATTGGAATGTCATTAGTGGTATCATGGGTGTAGCAACTGTCCTAGATCCAAGGTATAAGATGATGTTGTTGGAGTTCTACTTTCCTACAATCTCCTGATTTTGACATCCTTGCTTGGTGGAAAACTAATGGACCCAAGTATCCCAATTTGCAACGTATGGCAAGAGATATTCTAGCCATTCCAGTGTCAACGGTTGCTTCAGAGTCGGCCTTCAGTACTAGTGGTCGATTGTTAAGTCCACATCGTAGTAAACTCCATTTAAATACGGTTGAGGCGTTGATGTGTGCTAAGAATTGGTTAAACAATGAAATTTCACCTAGAGATGGAGGTATTATAAATTAATATTTAAATTATTTACATGTTATTTAATTGAATTTCTCTTGTTTTTAATATGTTTTTGGTGTTATTAGGTCTTTCATTGAAAATAAGTTCAAAGGATTCCATCACGTTTCAAAACATTCTTGATGACATTGATGATGATGAAGGAGAAGAAATTGATCAAATTGTGCTTGGATGATACCTTCTAAAGTAATTTTTTTTTTCACTTTCACTTATGTAAGTGCTTGGGAGTTTATATGTTAATTATTGGATTCATTAGATTTTCATTTTGCATGCAGTGAGGCTGACAGAGGACAACTAGTTGGTGCATTTGTTGCTTCTAAGGGCGTTGCAGGGTTCTTTTTTTTTTTTTTTTTTTTCCTATCTTGCTGGTGCAACTTGAACTCTATTTGTGGTTGAACTCTGTTTGTGGCGTTGCAGGGTTCTATTATTTGAACAATCATGTACTCTATTTGAACTATGTTTGTGGTTGCTTAAAAATTCTCCAAACTTGATGATGTGATTGTACTCTATTTGAACTTTGTTTGTGGTTGACTAAAAATTCTCCAAACTTGATGATGACCTTGGAAATCAGAAAACTTATGTTACAAGGTGGCTTTTCCTCTTCTTCTTCTTCACTTTTCTTTTTTATGAAGAACTTTGACAGGTCCAATGGCTAGTGTAGACTGTGAATCATTGAAGTGTGCAGGTGAATGCTATACAGGTCCAGGACTGATGCAACCGATTTTTTTTTAGCTTTTGCTATAGAAGTCATCTCTTGCATGGTATTATTATTACCATCTTCTTTCTAACTTCCTTTAACTGGTGGGAATTACACTCAATACTTTTAGACGTGTTCCCTAGTGGCTATCAGTTGATATTTGTGTTCTTGGGTTCCTATATGGTTAGACTGTTCTCTAATAGAACTTCTGTTAAGGACCTATTTTGTGTTTTGCTAGAAATATGTATTTACTAGCAGTTATAATTACTAATTATCAAATCATGGTTACTCTTTTCTAGATTATTCAGGGCCTGAAGGAGGTTTTGGTTGGTATGAAGGTTGGAGGTAAGCTCTAGAGTCTAGACTAGAACTCAAAGTACATGGTTCTATATTGTTCTATATAAAAAGATGATGTATAGTCATAAGATGAAACTTCTGTGATTAAATGCTCAAATTGTGACCCCTTTGAATATTTTCTTAGATTGGAAGGCTATCAATTTCTATCATGCATTTGCAATAGTATGGTAATCAGAACACACATTATTGCTGTTGATATACATTGAGTGCCTTATTAATATGCAATTTGATTCTCATCGATAGTGCTTATTATTTATTAAGCTCCTTGCTAAGGTCTTCACTTCTATAATTGAGGAAGTTCTACCCTTGATGACTAGAGGAAAGGTTAGACCGACTCTAAGGTCCTTTCAACAGTCACAAAAACAAGCTCCTGTTTAGTTTTTGTAAGAGCTTCATTGACTAAAAAAAGTTCATCTGACAGTACTATTGAACTTGACTTTACCTCATCCAAATTCTGATTCAACGATACCAGTGCTTCTGATAATTTGGTTTGAATTCTTGAAACCTCTCATGTTAGTTCTTCACATGACCTTTTTTATTGTCTTAACTGCTCTGATAATTCGGCAGCCTCAAGTCTGGACGCACCCAAAGTTTCTTCTGTGATCTGTAACTCGTGCCTCAAGTTCTTTACAGTTTTTTCTTCCCTTTCCAACATAGTCCTTAAACTGTCCCTTTCTCTTGTTAATTCGACAATCAATGCTTGGTTGTTTTTTGCTTCATTCAAAAGAGTCTCTAGCTTTTCTTTGAGCTGATTCAGTTCACAATCTTTGTTGAGGCGTGCTATGCACCCCGGGATCCAGAACCCGGACGGACCCCGGGGTGACTGGGGTCCGTTGGATCCCAGCCGCCTCTGGGATCCAACGGATCCCAGTCACCCCGGGGTCCGTCCGGGTTCCGAATCCCAAGGTGTGTAGCTTTTTTCATCTTTGTTTGACAAGATTTTGGAATCAAAGGCTGCTCTTTCAGCTGAAAATGACTTCAACTCATTACATCATGGCGACCCCGTGGGGCATGTTGGGGGCGGAAACGAGATATTTATAAATACATCGAATTACGGAGCGGAGCGGAAACAGAGCGTACCCCATGGGTTGCGGGTCGAAGACGGGACAACCCAATTTCGTCCCCGCACCCCCCGATCCCTAATTGGGAGAGTATTAATATTTCACACAACAGTTGTAGTAATCTGTCCTTATGTCTAGTCAAAATTACAGTCAAATCAGTATAGCTGGCCTTCACTAATTTGTGGCAGACATGATTGATGACTTGTCTGCCACTGCCCACGGCCACCGCTGGACCTTTCCAGTAATGGGGATTCCATGTCACTGCTTTTCGCAAAACGAAAGAGAAATATATTACCCCAAGGTCAGGAAAAAAGGGGAAAGGATTAAAAGGAAATAAAGAAAGATAACCCTTTTCATTTGTTTAATTACAAAGAAAAATGAATTTTTCTCAATGCAGTCACTGAGTCACACACCTGGACCGGACCTCCCCCTTGCAAAATTTGGGAAATTCATTTACCTCTCCCACGGTTGGAATTCTGGAATCCTCTTCCCAAGTGGAGGATTTGAAATATTATAGAGGTTAAAGCTCTAAAAATTTCAAAGACTAATTGAAACTAATCTTGTAAAGAAATATGATATTTAAATTTCAATGGATGAGCCATATTACATGATTTCTATGAATTCACAGTATTATAAAACTCACCTCCGATTTGGTAATTTTATTAATATAGTCAAGTGAGTTAAGTTAAACATCCCATCAAAAACACTTTTTACCAAAACTCCCTCCATCTTTTAAAAAAAAAATAAAAAAAAACTATATTTACTCACTAAAGATAAAAAAAATCCCATTTCCCCATACAAAAAGTCAAAAATATTCCATCCCAAATAATTGAAAATAAAATACCATCATAATTTATTTATATTTTTTTTATTTTTTTTATTTCACTTCACGCCGCTTTATTTTAAAAATAAATTACCCAACGTGCTCTAAAAAAATATTGTGAAATAGACAGGTACTAAGTTCTTCACCATTTGAGTGCTACTGCGAAAGTTCTTCACCATTTGGCAGTCCACAGCCAATGGATTAGCATTACAAAGTTCAATTAACGAATTTTTTTTTTCCTTCAAAATTAGGCTTTCATGCATGAGTTTTTTTAAACAATGATCTCTCAAAAGTCAAAAGAGACGGTTTTTGAAACTCTGCTTGAACAGCTGGCAAAGCTAGAAAAGCAGGTTAGGTAGTGGGGAATCCGAGAGGTACTTGCGTCCCTATTTTTCCATTTTGTTTTAACAACGGAAAAGTTTATCGTTTGCAATCTACAAGCAACAAAGCAAGTAAATCCAGGCTCTAGCGGTATCCAACCAAGTTCCATTTCTCAAGATCCACAAGCATCATCACCGCGCTGTGTGTGATAAGCCATGGCTGAAGCAATCATATCACTGCTGATAGAAAAGCTCGGATCCCCTTTGCTAGAGAAGTTTGGGTCGATCTGTAGGGTCAACAAGGAGCTAAACAATCTCTGCAGCAATTTTACAGCAATTCAAGCGGTGCTCAAAGATGCAGAGGAGCAACAATGGACGAGTAACACCATAAGAGACTGGCTCGATAAGCTTGAGGACGTGGCTTATGAAGTTCGGGACATACTGGATGAGTTTGCAACCGAGGATCTACGACGTAGAGTCGAGATTGGCAATAGCACAACCAAAAAGGTACGCGACTTCTTAACTCCTTCGAAGAACCCAGTTGCATTTAAATCTCAGATGAGCAACAAGGTTAGGAAGGTTGCGGAACGATTGGATGTGATCGCCCGGGAGAAATCAAATTATAATCTAAGGCACGAAGATGATGTCGATAGGCGCAAAGAGACTGAAGCAAGAGTTCAGGCCCGATCATTTGTACCTGAATCAGAAGCTCTTGGAAGAGAAGAAGACAAAGATAAGCTAGTCCATTTGTTAGTCGACAGGGGTGATGAAGTGGAAGAGAATGTTTCCATCCTTTCAATAGCTGGAATGGGAGGCCTCGGGAAGACCACACTTGCAAAACTAGTTTACGATGATGAGAGGGTGATAAGTTATTTTGATCAAAGGATGTGGGTTTTTGTTTCTGAAAAATTCGATAGAGCAGAAATCATGAAAGCAAGTATAGCATCGGTGAATGACGAGAGATGTGATCTCGAACACATGTATCCACTGCAATCTCGCCTTCGAAAAACACTATCTGGGAAGAGATATCTACTTGTGCTAGATGATGTATGGAATGAGAATCAAGAGGCTTGGCTTCAACTGAAAAGCTTGTTAAACGTTGGAGAAAAAGGAAGCAAAATCATTGTAACCACTCGCAGCAACATCGTGGCAAATATGATGGGAACACTTCCCACCCACCACTTGGAAGGGCTACAAGAGGAGGATTGCTGGTCTTTATTCAAGCAGCGGGCGTTTCCAAACAGAGATGAAGAAACATATCCGGACTTGGTACTCATTGGAAGGGAGATTGTGAAAAAATGCAAAGGTGTTCCATTAGTTGCAAAGGTTCTCGGAGGGTTGTTACACTACAAAAGAAGGGAGAGGGAGTGGCTTTCTATTAGAAACAATGAGATTTGGGAATTAAAAGAAGATCAGATTATGCCCACGTTAAGATTGAGCTACAATCATTTGCCATCTCAGCTAAAGCAATGCTTCACATACTGCATTATCTTCGGCAAAGGTGGTAGGTTTAAGCAACAAGAAGTAATACAAATGTGGATTGCACAAGGTCTCATCCAATCATCTGAAGAAGGCAAATTGATGGAAGATTTTGGTGCAGAGTATTTTGATGAGTTATGTTGGAGGTCTTTCTTTCAAGAAGAAGTTACGGATTATGTCTGTCGCCTTACCTATCCCCATACCGAAGAAGGACCAGAATATAAGATGCATGATCACATTTATGATCTTGCAAAGTCTGTTAGAAGAACCGAGTGCTTAACCATGAAAGCTACAAGAATGGAAAGTGTCCCCGGAAAAACTCGACATTTTTCAATTTATTCCTTCTACGGAGCAATAGTGCTAACGGATCTGATGAGCTTTCATAATGCACAAAAATTACAGACGCTCATTCTAAAATATATGAGAATTGAGGAGCATGTGATCCTAGAAGATATTTCAAGATTAACATGTTTGCGGGTCTTGATGTTAAATGGTATCAACATCAAAACCTTGCCCAATTCAATAGGTAAGTTGAAACATCTAAGATACCTTGAGTTGTCTGGGGCTGACATTGAGACATTGCCTGAATCAATCTGTACCCTTTGGAACTTGCAGACATTAAAACTCTGTTATTGTATAAATCTCCGAGGATTACCAAATAATATGCGGAAGATGATTAGCCTGAGGCATCTTGAAATCCGTGGGTGCGATAGATTAACTCAAATGCCAGCCAGGATTTCAGAATTAAAAGACCTCCAGACATTGACATCGTTCATTGTTAGCAAAGAGAATGGAATAGATGAATTGCGAGATCTAAACCTTCGAGGTTCTATAAACATTCAAAACCTCCAAAATGTGCTAAATCCTGTAGATGCAGACAAAGTGGGCTTGAGAGAGAGGCATTGTCTTTCTTCGCTGGCCTTATCATGGCAATGGTCGTATGATTTTACATCAGCAGAAAATGAGAACTGCGAGCGAGTTATTGAAAGCCTTCAGCCACATTTAAATTTGCAAAATTTGAGCATTGAGAATTATATGGGTTCAAAATTCCCACACTGGCTTATGCATTTGAATGTCTCCAACCTGATTAAAATTTCTTTAATCAGTTGTAAAAAACGTAAAATTCTCCCCCCATTTTCGCAGCTACACCACCTCAAGGATCTCACCATCGATGGTATGCCTGATCTCGAGAAGTGGTCGAGTGACGAAAGGAGTCAAACTCTTCATCATATTAAGAGACTGGAGATTATAGATTGTCCAAAGTTGTCTCAAATGCCACATCTTCCATCTGTAGAAGACCTGACACTGATGGGATGCAATGAGAAGTTATTAATGTCTATAAGGAATTACACAGCAATTACTAAGCTCCAGATCGGTGGATTTCCAGGGATGATTTCTCTCCCAGAAGGATTGCTTAAGAATCTAACTCTCATCAAGGAATTAGTCATCATGGACTGTTCTAAGCTGAAATCCTTATCAAAGGACGTGCACGATCTTCCAGCGATAAAGTCATTGCACTTGTGGAAATGTGGAGAGGTCGAATCCTTGATGAAGGGATTACGTAACCTCACCTCCCTCGAAGATCTCCGTGTGGTAAATTGCAATCACTTGACGTCATTGCCTGATGAAGGGTTTCAGGGACTAACCTCTCTTCAGCATCTTGTTATCGTGGATTGTGACAAGTTGAGATCTTTAGGTGAAGGGCTCCAAGTCCAGCACCTCAATTCCCTGGCACATTTGGGTGTAATTGGTTGTCCTGAATTGGCCGCTTTGCCAGAGAGTTTGTATAAACTGACGGCCTTGGAATCCCTAGGATTGTTCGCCTTGCCTAAGTTGGCTTCTCTATCGGAGGAAATTGGGAATCTCGCTTCATTGGATACATTGTGGATTGACGACTGCCCCCATCTTCTGAGCCTGCCAGCATCATTGCAAAAGGTCACGACGCTCCAATACTTGGGTATTGAATCTTGTCCCATGAGTTTGGAGAGAAGATGTGCCAAAGAGAAAGGGGAGGATTGGTATAAAATAGCACATGTGTCGGACATCGTAATAAACGGGCAGTGTCTGCAAGAGGTACGCATTAACCAAATCATCAATTTCTTCTATTTTTTTGGTAGAGTTGAGGATTGTATGCAAGCCTGAGCTTTTGGCTGACTAGATAAATGGATGGTGGGTGAGACTATTTTTAGCCCAAGGCCTTACTATATTGCCCAGTCAGCTTTATAAATTCAGCACAATTACAAATGAGCTCAGTTCTGTTCTGATTTTTAGGCCGATTGGCTGTGATGCCCATGTTAAAAGGGCCAAGCTTGGACTAGCATTGGTCCATCCCGGTTGCAACCTTGTATTCTAGCTATGAATATATAAAACATAATATAGGTGAAATATATATATGTTAAAGATAGTATAAAATATATATGTTAAATTATCTATGGTTACAAGTTGGGTTCACCCACACTCCCAAATTGGACTCAACTGTAGTCAATCAGATCCAATTCGAGTTGGGTGCAACTCTGTAACACATAATACAGGTGAAATATATATGTTAAAGATAGTATATAATCTAGTATATAATCCTCTGTATGTTTTTTTTTTTACCGACTCTATAAATTGACACATACCATATATATAGTTAAAATATCCTTTGCACACCTCATACACAGTTCGTACCTCCTAGTGGAGTCCCTATGATCATTACTGCAAATGGAACACACACAACCACCACCCTAAATGTCACCAATCCCGCTACGTAATTTTGAAAATAGCGGTGCTACGGTTTAAAATCTAATAGAGTCAATCAATTTTAATTTTAATTATTATTTTTTCTATTTCTTTTCTTCATTAACCTTTCTTAATGTTGTCTCTACCCTTTATATGGTTCCAAATTACTAGAAAAACACAAGATTGGCTACTAGGAAAGATTTGAATTCTATTAATTACTTAAAAATCCACACCGCTACGCTGCTAAGTATCGCCGCAACTGCTACGTATTGGCCACTGGCCGCTATGCCCACTGCAACTGCTATTTTGATTCATGGTCTTTATATTTTCTTTTTCAGATTTTTTTTTTAATTTTTGAAAATTTTAGTTACTGAAGGACTGAAAATACTATGCATATTCTCAAATAGAGTGTTATTTGTTTTCTTCTCCGTGCTAAATGCATTATGACATGCCCAAACTGATTCATCTCGATTATGATTTCAAAGTTCATATATGACTAGTTTTTGGAAATATTACCATGTTAGAACTCCTAGTATATAGAGCAGCATGTAGAACAACATAAGTTGACACAAGAATCTTGTTTGGCATGCAGCGTAAATAAAAACATCTCTTCAACTGCATTTCTATCCATTTCAAGAATTCCCACCTCAAGGTATGTATTTGACTATTTTTCCTTCATAATTTTTTTTTCTTTTTTTTTCTTTTTTTTTTTTGTCGTCATAATAAATTGCATGTTATTTTTAAGTGTCCTACATTTTTTGTTGTTACAGTGTTCAAATGTGCTTTGTTTAAGGAACTTATAGCTAGAATATTGTGGATTATTCTTTTGTGCCTTCATTAAACTGATTGGTTCCTTTTCTGAATCCTTCCATTAATCTTGTCAATTCTCAAATTAAGCGTGATCGAGCATCAAGTTTATACTTTTTTAATGCTTCTCATACTGACTATACCTACAAACTTCATCTTTGTACAATTGCAGGTTCTAACCATGACATTTTATTTTTTTTTCTGTTTTAGTATTCAAAGACCTGCTTGAATGTTGGCCTCTTACATTCTTTGATTTTTCAACACTCTCTTTACCGGACCTACAATTTTCTTGTTGGATCATCACATTTTGGTAGCTTACCAAGTTGAGATTCTTTAACTAACATCCTTTTTAACTCAAGGAATGGTGATTACATCTAGGTAGACCAGTTGATAGGCTAAATCATGGGTTGGCCAAGGAAAAAAAAAATCCTCCTGACAAATTTTGTGATTACATCTTGTGGTAATGTTTGGTGCCTAAGCAAGTAAAGATTTGGTACAAAAGCAACATTCACGAATTTAGAGATTTCATTTTTCACTATGAAAACATGCGGTGACGAGTTAGTCCACTGCTGAATCTAATTTTAAACAAGAATTTTCCTATAGTTGGTCCACCTATTTTCTGAAATCACTCCTTTCCTTAGAATTTTTTCTAAAACAAAATAAGAAACAAATTACTAATTAAAAAAAAGAGAAGAAAAAAAACGAAGAATGCTCAAGGAATGACACTGGATTTTTTTTTTTTTTGGAGAGTTAGGAAACCCACCCGGAGATCAATCCCTGGGTGGAACTGTTGGAGCGGGTGTGCTATCCACAACAACCACGTTGTGATCCCCAACATTGGATATTTTTATGTAAGTGATCCCTCTTTCTAATGTTTATCAAAAGGAGAAGGGAAAAGAAGAGTATCACAAACATTTATAAATTGGCCCAAACACATATTGCAGAAAACAAAATCAAAGTATGCCCCTAGTCAAAGTAAAATTAAAGCCAAAATACCAAGTGCAATATTGGAAGAGTAAATAATCGAGCGCAGGATGGAAAGATATAAAGTAAGTTGAATGACATCTAAACAAAGTAAGACATGGAAAAATGTTAGCTGAGTGGAGAGGAAAAGCAAAGAAAGGCTTCAGATTCTCTTTTAAGAAAGGAGGAGGGAGACGATTTCTTGAGTATATAAAGTGTACATCATAGATGGCAATGACATTTTCCATTTCTTTGTTGTCATTTACTCTCCTTTCAGTGTCTACGTTAGATTTTCTTCCTCAATGGAAGTTGTTTGTTAACAATTTCTGAACTTACGTTTTGAGTTTCAAGCCAACGGTGAGTATAGGTCAGACAAGAATCAAATTGGAGTGAGTGCCAATTACTGGAGATATTGATAGTGATAGGGTTGGATTGATTGTAGGTGGGCATTCATGGAAGGTTCTCAGGGGTGTTATGAGGAAAAGGCTCTGTATAAATCTGTATTTCTTTTCTTTTTGTAAGCCTAGGAAGGACTAGACAATAAGACTTTGACATAGAAGTGCCTCGGGGGGTCTTTACTCTTCTTGGAATCTACAGAAAGCATGGGTTTTATTAGATTTGCAAGCATGAGCCCTCAAAAAAGATAACATAAAACCACTGCTATGACCAAGCTGTGACAGAGCAATTGGAAACCACAAGTAAAGAAAAGAGAATCTAAAAGAAAAAAAACAACAACAAAAACAGTAATACATCCCACTTCAGAGGAGACAAAACTAGAATAGAAGCATTTAGGGCATGTTCATGTAACCATTTTTTATGGAAAAATAACTGATTTTTTTTCTTTGAAAATGGATTTTCATATTTTTTGGTGCGGCTGAAATTTGAGAAAATACAAACTCATAGTAGCCTGATTTCTTTCTCAAGATTGAGGATTCTTGTTTCCTATAACATGCTTGTGTAACACTTTTCTGTGTTATAGAAAAGTGATCGGTTTTCCGCGGAAAACCCATTTTTCATGTGTTTGGTGCAGAATGATTCCCTCGGAAACGCTTTCTTGCCTTATCAACATTTTTCTTGCTAATTCTAGAAATGGATTTCCTGTGTGTGTGTGTGTGTGTGTGGGGGGGGGGGGGGAATTCAATTCCTCATCAGAAAAACTTCTCCCTCCTATATAATCTCATTTCATCACTCTTTTCCAACTCAACCCAAAACAACACCGTTGCATTATGATTTTGTTTTCTTTGATTAGTTGGGTATATGTATGATGATTATTTTTGTGATGGGTATGATTTCTGTGATGGCTCATCTGATTTTCAATAAAAAATTCACAGCCGCACCAAACAACATTAGCACCAATTCAGCGATGAAAAAAAATTCACACCAAACATGAATTTCTAAATTCCACTGAAATCCCTTTATGAGGTTTCCATTTCTATGGAATTTGCTGACATGACAGTTTTGTCTTTCCGTAGAAAGGGTGTGTACACAAACGTGTATTTTTAAATGAGAAAAGGAAAACCCTAGCAAAAAATCCTCTCCACAATCCCTTTGGTTTAGTTCTGGAGTTGGCTACTATGTTGAAAATCTCCCAGCGAAGATCTCTTTCTCTCTCTCTCTCTCTCTCTAATATTCTGAAAATATATTGCTATTTTTTTTAGAATATTCCTCTCTCTCTCTCTAATATTCTGAAAATATATTGCTATTTTTTTTAGAATATTCCGAGAATCTCTCAAAATATTTGGCGATCAAGTAATCCGTTTGATGAGATGGATATTTTTCCTCTCTGGTTTTTTTGGTAGTATTCTATTGAAATGAGACATGTATAGGGGTTCAAGAGTTTTTAAATTGCATGGTTGATGGGTATGGGTGATTAGGAAATGAGTTTGATGAGATGAGTATTTGTTTTTTTTTTTTTTTTTCTTATTTGATATTAGGCTGCTCAAATGAGATATCTGCTTCTATGTCCGTGTTTTTAGTTGGCATAGTTGATGTTTTTTTGGTGATTAGAAAATGAGTTTAATGTGGTATTGGTATTTGTTCTCTATGTTTTATGTGACATTCATAAGTTTTTGTATTTATTTATTTTTATTTTATGTTTCTTCATTCTTTGCATCTATCAGAATATAATCATCCATGCTTGCATGCCTTATGCTCTGCTCATGATTGTTGGGCCATGATCTTCCTATGTTATAAATAAACTATCTTTGTTAGTGAAACGGTTCTTGTTCTTGGATGCCAAAATAGTGAAATGCCAAAGTGTATTATTTTTTAAAAGCCACCATCTTTTTGCTAAAAAAACGGACGAGGTCTTAGACTGGTTGCTGTAAAATAAAATTATGTGAGGAGAGCACCTTTTTTTGAAAGAAAAATGCCAATTTGCAATAAGAAATAAAAATTTTCACTAAGATTTTGAGGAGAAAACTTTATATTCTCATATGCGCTATCAAATTGTAAAAAATGAAGTGCAAAACACAAACGATAATCCCTGTTCCCTACCAAAAAATATGAAATTAATAGCCAAGAATGCAAGTTGAGATGTTCGTCCATCTCATGGCTGAGCAATGCAAGGGGTACAGAGTGAAATGAGGGTTCACATGTGAAAGGGTGAAATTCGTTGACAAGAAAACATGAGGAGTGAATTTGGTGATACTTTTACTAAAGATAAACTTAAGAATTTAAGACATTGAAGGACGTATGTAATTATGAAACCAATGCTTGGACCATTATTGAATGCACTTGCTATTGGTTGCATGTTTAAGGCTGAGCTCAATACTGATTTCAACAATCACCTTTTTTTGTCATGCTTTTGTGTTGAGGATCTGTTTGTTTGCATTGAATACATAGGAATGTAGGAATTCTTGGTCAAATGCGCTCCACCAAAGGATTATTGGAGAGGTGAGGGATGAAGGATATGAGGTGGCTGATGAGAACCTAAAAGATACATTTTAGGCCCCTTAATGAGGACTTGGTTATACCTTAGAAAGAGATTAATTAGATTAATTATGTTGTTTTATTGTTTGTAGGTATTACAAATGCAAGGAGAGAAATTCATATCTAAAATGGAAGAAATCACAAAGCATGACAAAGAAGGAGTTGCAAGTAAGAAAGATTGCCAACTATGGGAGGAGACTCAAATAAGAAAGCAAAGCAAGAGTCCAAACATGCCTTGGATCTCCAACATGGGTCCCACTCATCCCATAGCATGCCAACATGGAAGGTCTTCTAATTGAACCATGATTCCCGGAATTTTCAGAGGCAGCAACTTGAAATGGTCATAACTCTCAACTCGAGTGTCGGATTCGTGAAATCTACATACCGTTGGAAAGCTCTTTTCGAGTAGATATCCGTGGAGTCCAAGATTGTGTAAATCGGAGCTATATTGAGGGAGATATGACCTCGCGAAGTTCGCTGTGATGACCAATGGGCCCAGACCCGACGGGAATCCATCTCCTACCCGAATTAAAGATCCTTGTTCACCCCAAAACTTATATATATGAGCCCTAACTCGTTTTTGGGGAGAGTCATACTTTGGGAGAAGATCTGGAGCAAGGTTTTGGAGCTTTTGGAGGCGGAGCCATAGCGATTTCTTCGGAGAATCTTTGCCAATCGTCGTCCATGCGTAACTAACTTCTTATCTTAGGGTTGTGATGAAACCTTAGTGTTTGTGTTTATGGCAATGTGTAGGTTCTAGGGTTTTATGTTAAATGCTTTACTTATATGACAAGATGCTAGTCCATTGATTGGATTTTTATGAATGCAATATTTCTTTTGGTATTTTATTCTTGTAGTTTGGAATACCAAGTTATATGAGTATGTTGATTGAATGAATGTGTTTGTTAGATCTAGGATAATCTATGCCATAGAGATAGGTTATGCCCTGATTTGCATCCACTACCCCTTTTTGGTGACTCTGTGAAGGTTTGTAACCAGAACGAGTCTGGAAAGCATTGACAGTGAAACCCTAGACCTATATTCGCCATTACACAAGGCTATGGTGGATTCATACCCTAAGACTTTTCTCTAATTGAATCAACCCGTCTTTAATTTGTTAATTTAGAAATTAATTATTTGTTAATCAAAACCCATCAACCAATTACTCCATTTTCTACTAGGATTAGTTTAGGAATTTAGGAAATAACGCAACTTAGCCTTGTTGTCCCAGTGGATACGATACTCGGTTAGTATCTCTACTTTTTCAAGTAGAGATAATAGCGGGGAATAATTAATAATTGCAACCCTATTCTAGGTTCGATCATAATTTTGGCGCCGTTGCCGGGGACAATTAGCACGGTTGTTTGTTTCTTTTAATTCTGATATTAGTTTAGTTTAGTTTTTTTTTTAGTTTGCTTTTTCAGCTTTATTCGCATTGTTTATTATCCTTACTACAGGGCATTGATTTTAACACAGATTTCTAGAATTTGTGCAGGGATCTAAGAGAGTTCACAAAGGAAAAAGTTTTACTCAAAAATAAATCTCTCTTCTCCTCCCAAGTGCACTGTAAGCCTAGACTTTCTGATTCTTTTCATATAATTGCAGGAAATTTTTGTGTGTGCATGCTTGGTCGTCGCTCTTGTCACCCAGATTTGATTTCTCTAGACCAAAATTTAGAGCGAGCCCTTAAACAAATTAGATCATCTAAACACCCTTCTGCTGTCTCACACACAAACTCATTAATGGCTGAAGAAAGAAAAGAGGATGAGGGTCTTGAGGCTCCACCTCTCAGGCCCTTGAAGGAGCACTATACTCCTTCAGAATACGCGTCACCATCGTGTATTCAGCTGTCTACTGTACAGGCAGCTCAATATGAGATCAAGCCCAGCACAATCAATCTGATCCCTTCTTTTTATGGCTTGAACAATGAGGACCCGTACAACCACATTGATGAATTTTTGGTTATTTGCTCCACAGTGCGGATAAACAATTTCAGTAATGAGGCCTTGAAAATGTTTCTCTTTTCATTTTCGTTGAAGGACAAAGCCAAGTATTGGCTGAGTACCTTACCTGCAAACTCCATCACTTCTTGGGCCCAATTACAACAAAAATTCTTAGATAAATATTTCTCTGTGGGTAAAACAAATCAGTACAGGAGATCTATCACATCCTTTGTCCAAACTGATAATGAACAATTTCATGAGGCATGGGATAGATTCAAGGATCTCATTAGAAAATGTCCTCATCACCAAATTGCCAAGTGGCAATTGGTTCAGTTCTTTTATGATGGGCTGTCTCCTGAATGGCGAAACATGGTAATCACCGCCAGTGGGGGATCAATTATGCTGAAAAATGAGGATGAGGCATGGGAGCTTTTTGAGAATATGAGTGAGACCTTTCAGCACCATGCTTCCACTGCTAGATTAGAGAGGCCGGCAGCCTCTAATTTGCAAAAACCTAGAGGTGTGTTTGAAATTCAACCATCTAATGAACTCACCACTCAAGTGGCTGCCTTGACCCAAAAATTGGATCAGCTATTATCTGTGGGTCAAACTCTCCAATCCCCACCCTCTCAAGGTGGTTGTGCTTTGTGCTCTAGTCCCGCTCATTTTGTGAGCAATTGTCCTGCAGCACCCCAATTTCCTGAGTTTGTGCAAGAGCAAGTGAATGCTGCACAGGGGTTCTCCAAACCGGGTAATGATCCATTTTCGAATACTTTTAACCCGGGATGGCGCAATCACCCCAACTTTTCATGGAAGTCGCCCGGTCAAGGCACTTCATTCTCTCAACCGGGAAATGGGCAAAATTTTCAATACAATCCTGCGGCCTATCGTTCCCAACAATCCTACCAGCAACCTAACCCTCAACCACCTCAAAGAACACCATCATTTGAGGAGACAGTGTTGCAAGAGCTCAAAGAGCTCAAAGCAACCACTCAGCTGGTCCATTCCCACTCTCAATCCATAGCTAAGCTAGAGGTCCAGATCGGGCAAATAGCTAATACTATTAACAAAAGAGAGGAGGGACGCTTGCCTAGCCAACCCACAGTTAACCCTAAGAATTCTTTTGATGTGGGTAGTGGCTCGCAACATAATGATACCTATCATGAGCAAGTGAAAATGGTTGTCACATTACGGAATGGGCGCGAGGTTGAGACTAGGCTTGAGGAGCCTAAGCAAGGTGTGAAAGAGCCCATAACAAATCCCAAGAGCTCTCGGGCTGAAATGGTTTCTAAGGGAAACGAGGCACCCCCATATGTACCTAAAGCCCCTTTTCCCACTTGTCTTGACACACCCTCTCCCTTTAGTAAAAAGAAATCAACCATGGATGAGATGTTAGAGGTATTTAAGCAAGTAAAAATTAACCTACCTTTGCTCGATGCTATCAAGCAGGTCCCTTCTTATGCTAAATTTCTGAAAGATTTGTGCACTCAAAAACGCAAATCTAAATCTCATGTGCCAAAGAAGGTTTTACTTACCGAGCAAGTGAGCTCAATTCTCCATAATGACACTCCTCCCAAGCTGAAAGATCCTGGCACTCCCACCATTGCCTGCACAATTGGGAGTCACGTTATTGATCATGCATTGTTGGATCTAGGAGCGAGTGTCAATCTCTTGCCTTACTCGGTGTATGAGCAGATTGGGCTAGGGGACTTAAAGCCCACTCCGGTTACCTTGCAACTTGCTGATAGATCTGTCAGGGTGCCCCGGGGAATAATTGAGGATGTTCTGGTCAAGGTCGACAAGTTCTTTTTCCCTGTCGATTTCATCGTCCTTGACACTGAACCAGTGCAAAACTCACGGAAGCACACTACTGTCATTCTTGGACGGCCCTTTTTGGCCACGGCCCTTTTTGGCCACGGCCAATGCGAACATTAATTGCCGAACCGGAGTTATGGATGTTTCCTTCGGGAATATGAAAGTGAGGCTGAATGCTTTTAGAGCCTCTCATCAACCTTCAGATCAAGATGACTGCTTTGCAGTCAATGTTGTTGATGAGATTGTAGAAAACGCTTTTCACCCTGAGGATACTTTGCCGTCTGTCATTGCTCCTGATCTGTCTGATGGTCGGGAAGCTCAAATTTTGGATGGGTTGGACTTGCGCAAGAATGCACTCGATTGTTTAGTTGCTGAGTTGGAAGATATTGATTCCTCCATTTACATATCTTGTCCCCCTTGCATCGCTGATTTTACACTCTCTCGAGATATGCAGAGATTTTTAGATCCTAACCTGGAGGAGGTAGACATAAAGGAAGTGTTGAGTCATGTTTTTAGTGCTCTTTACTTGTAGTCCTTTCCTTTGTTTTTAGTTTTTTTTTTTTTTTTTTTACTTGTAGTCTTTTCCTATAGTTTCGAAAAAAAAAAAAAAAAAAATTCGGCGTCCGGACGCCGGAGCCGGGCGTCTGGACGCCCGGAATTTTTCAAAACAGGCTACTCTCTGGAGTGGGGCGTCCGGACGCCCCACCTGGGCGTCTGGACGCCCGGAAATTTATTTTTATGGTCTGCTCTCTGCCTGACGCCCGAAATGGAAAATCGCCCACTGTGGCTCTCTTTGTGCAGTAATTTATGAAATCCTAGAACACGTGGATCATAAAGCCAGGAAGGATGTTGCCAATGTCCATCAGAGGCTAAAATAAAAGGTGTTTTTGAGAGTACAACTTTAACAAAAATATCTTCTTCAACCAACTTTTTGAGAGTACAACTTTAACATAAATATCTTCTTCAACCAACTTTTTGAGAGTACAGGTTTTATAATCCCCAAATGACATCTTAGAATGGTTTTACCAGCTGAAGCCTTTCTTCATGACAAAGAGTTCATTAAAAGCGAAGAATTTGAAAAAAAAATAAATAAATAAAAATTTACTTGTTTTCCTTACTGTTCTTTTTCTTAATTCTTTTGCACTTGTGTTGAGGTCGTTTAGGTTGTTTTTTCCCTTTCTCGGTTGTGCACCCTCCTGCGGGGTGGGTCTTGGGTGCTAACATTTTGCAGGTTCTTTCGTGCAAGTTGGGGGGTCTACCCGACTTTTCTTTACCATGCATCGTTTTGTTTAGCACTACCCAGGTGATATCCCTCCTGTTCCCTTTACTTTTATTGTCCTTTATCTTTTATTCTATGTTTAACATTGTGGACACTGTTACGTTCAGTTGGGGGGTGGGGTATTAATCTTAGGAGTAGTTAGGAGTAGTTTTAGTTTTTTTTATTTCTGTTTGCTTGTTGTCTTTTATTTGTCTTTTCTTTTTCCTTTAAAAAAAAAAAAAAAAAGTCTTTTGCTTATTTTTGGTAGTCTTTCGGGAGATTTCCAACCGGGTTTTTTGAAACGAAGATACCATGTTTTTGGAACTTTTTGGTGAGGAAAAAGAGAGAAACGGTTCACTATCTTGTTTTAGGAAAGGGTTTTTGAGAAAGTGTTGAATTATTGATCTCTCACTTAACACGTATTATATAGAAAATTTGAAATGTGAGACTATGATTTCCATGCCAGTGAAAACTTCAGAGCAATTATGATGGAAAGCTGACCCTCAGTCATACTTAAGTCGGGCATATGGAAAGGGCTACCTATTGTTAGGGACCATAAAAAAAAAAAAAAAAAAAAAAAAAAAAAAAAAAAAAAACCAAAAATGTGACTAGTTTGGGTTCGTAGCCTTTTTAACTCGAGCCAGTAAGCCCATAGGGGTATTGCCATACCTAGTGCCCTAAGGACATCTATCTTGGGAGTCATTGGCTGAATGCTCGTTACATGGGTTAATTAGAAAGCTTAAGGGACCTAGGCATTGCACAGTCATTTCAAAAAAAAAAAAAAAAAAAAATCAAAATAATGTTGTCCTTTGAAAAACAATAGTGTGAAAGTCACCACAAATGCCTTGAGAGGATTCATAACTTGTACTGAGGTTCGGTGACCCAGCATTTTGAAAGAAAAAGATGTGTTTTCACGGAGATCGTTAGTGGATCATTTTATGCTTTCATGACTCTATATGTACACAATTTTCACCGTGCACGATTAATTTTTCTAGCATGATTTTGAGGATTTCTAACCAAAAGATAGGATTTGTGAACCACATTTGAGTGTGTATTGAAAACCCCAAAAATCAGGAATATCCGGTGTTCGTCGATACCTTGGTGGAAAATACTCCCGGCTTTTATTTTTTGTTTTAGGAATTTTGTGGGTAGATTCACTGCAAACCCTCACGAGACTATAACTCGTCCTCTACGGGAAACTTAGAGGTTTAAAGGCTTGCTGCACATGCTAAGTGCAGCCGTGCTCCCTACGAAAGTGGCCTTAGTTAGTTTTCTTTTTGTTTTAGCTTTGCTCGAGGTCTAGCAAAGTGTAAGTTGGGGGGTGTGATGAGAACCTAAAAGATACATTTTAGGCCCCTTAATGAGGACTTGGTTATACCTTAGAAAGAGATTAATTAGATTAATTATGTTGTTTTATTGTTTGTAGGTATTACAAATGCAAGGTGAGAAATTCATATCTAAAATGGAAGAAATCACAAAGCATGACAAAGAAGGAGTTGCAAGTAAGAAAGATTGCCAACTATGGGAGGAGACTCAAATAAGAAAGCAAAGCAAGAGTCCAAACATGCCTTGGATCTCCAACATGGGTCCCACTCATCCCATAGCATGCCAACATGGAAGGTCTTCTAATTGAACCATGATTCCCGGAATTTTCAGAGGCAGCAACTTGAAATGGTCATAACTCTCAACTCGAGTGTCGGATTCGTGAAATCTACATACCGTTGGAAAGCTCTTTTCGAGTAGATATCCGTGGAGTCCAAGATTGTGTAAATCGGAGCTATATTGAGGGAGATATGACCTCGCGAAGTTCGCTGTGATGACCAATGGGCCCAGACCCGACGGGAATCCATCTCCTACCCGAATTAAAGATCCTTGTTCACCCCAAAACTTATATATATGAGCCCTAACTCGTTTTTGGGGAGAGTCATACTTTGGGAGAAGATCTGGAGCAAGGTTTTGGAGCTTTTGGAGGCGGAGCCATAGCGATTTCTTCGGAGAATCTTTGCCAATCGTCGTCCATGCGTAACTAACTTCTTATCTTAGGGTTGTGATGAAACCTTAGTGTTTGTGTTTATGGCAATGTGTAGGTTCTAGGGTTTTATGTTAAATGCTTTACTTATATGACAAGATGCTAGTCCATTGATTGGATTTTTATGAATGCAATATTTCTTTTGGTATTTTATTCTTGTAGTTTGGAATACCAAGTTATATGAGTATGTTGATTGAATGAATGTGTTTGTTAGATCTAGGATAATCTATGCCATAGAGATAGGTTATGCCCTGATTTGCATCCACTACCCCTTTTTGGTGACTCTGTGAAGGTTTGTAACCAGAACGAGTCTGGAAAGCATTGACAGTGAAACCCTAGACCTATATTCGCCATTACACAAGGCTATGGTGGATTCATACCCTAAGACTTTTCTCTAATTGAATCAACCCGTCTTTAATTTGTTAATTTAGAAATTAATTATTTGTTAATCAAAACCCATCAACCAATTACTCCATTTTCTACTAGGATTAGTTTAGGAATTTAGGAAATAACGCAACTTAGCCTTGTTGTCCCAGTGGATACGATACTCGGTTAGTATCTCTACTTTTTCAAGTAGAGATAATAGCGGGGAATAATTAATAATTGCAACCCTATTCTAGGTTCGATCAGTGGCTATGCAGATGGGACCTTGACTTTCCTTGGATTTGAATTAATTCGGGGATGTCTGTGCATTCATTTCCCATCCTCCCTTGATTCAATTTTCATTAAAGAGGAAGGTTATTAGATGGTCGTTTTTGGATATTCACCTTTGATTCTTCATTTTTAACACAAGTCTTAGAATTCCCATGAGTTTAAGTATATGAAATAAGCAGGCCCTTAAGTGTGCTCAAAATGATCTTCTTTGGTGGTCTTTCTCCAGGTACCTGAAGTATCTAACCAAGAAGTACTTGAAGAAGCTTAATGTGAGGGATTGGCCGTGTGTCATTGCATCCAACAAAGACCGTAATGTTTATGAGCTGCAATATTTCAACATCCCTGAAAATGAGGCTGAGGAAGAAGATTGAGAGTGTTTTCTTTCCTTTTCTTTACCTCCCAGTATTTGGTAATGTCGACCAGTTTTGCTTTTGAGACAGACTGTTTATATGATTGATCTGCAATGCTTTTGACTAAATGGTTTTGCTTATTTCATTCTTGCTACTGTTCATTATTTACTCATGGCCATCAAAGCAATGGTGCATTGTGGGGTCATATCTTTTATCAATGTTGTCATTATCATCTTCAAAGCAACAGCTCCTTTTTGAGAAAAAAAATGTAGGACACAGAAACTCACAGCATTGGCAGCCCTTTTAGGAGCTTTTGCATGCAAGTTAGATCTTCATGGGGAAGGAGGGTTAAATCCCAACCTCATTTTGGACGGGCCCATTCTTTCTACATCATTAATGGTTTCCAAGCTTTCGCCTCGAACGAACTTGTATTATCAGGTATTCTGGCTAAGTTGGATGAAGTTCTCTGGCTTTTAAGTTCAAAAATATGTGTATTGTATCTCAGTTATTACCACCTATATGTTCAGTGTGTTCTGGCTGTAAGATCTATAGAAATCTACTTCTGGGCAGGCATGGAAAAGCAGCTCTAACAGAAAATGGGGAGCTTTTCTTTAGTTAAAATGTGGGCTGAACATATTTCTGGTTCTTTTACAAGGCCATCAGTCTAGGGCGGCTGAGCCGAATCGCGTTCCAAAAGCCATGTGTGTGTGTACCTGCCAACTTGACCTGGCTCATTGCACTCTGATCATTCAAATTTTTGGGCAATTAAAGGATTGGGTAGACATGTTCAGTCCAACTAAAGACTTGATTTGGCTCAGGTTCAGCACATGCCCTTAGCTTCCACTTTCAGTTGTTAACACGGCTTGGGCCCAGCCAATTACCCTATGGGAAAATCTTAGTTTGAGGAAATCATGCCTGGAAGCCAATGTTTAATTGTTTGAATTAAAGTTCTGTTGGGAATTCCACATTGGACCCTAGAACTTTGCTCACAGATAAACCCTAAGGCATGTAATGTATTGTTTTCGTGATGTTTGGGCAAAAAACTACGTGGTATCTCTTACCGAGACCTCTACTTTAGCACAGATTATCCATTCTTTTCTCCACATATGTGAACAAATAATTGCCAAGATGGCCTTTAAATTCCTCTGAACTCAGCATTTGATGAAAATGGGAGTAGAAATGGAATACGAGTCACTTTTATAAGAGTAATAAGATCTATAGAAATCTACTTCTGGGCAGGCATGGAAAAGCAGTTCTAACAGAAAATGGGGGGCCTTTCTTGAGTTAAAATGTGGGCTGAACATATTTCTGGTTCTTTTACAAGTCCGCTCGGTCTAGGGCGGCTGAGCGGACTCTAAATTACTAAAAAACTAGCTTCATTAAATGGTTATGATCATTAAAATCAAAATAGTGGGAAAAAGGTTTAGGAAAGACATGCATGGAGAGAGATTTGGTTGCCCCATAAGTTTGGTGAGCCTCCAGTAATAATTGGGTGGTCTTGTGGGCTCAGACTTGCAGCAAAATTCATTTGTTGCCTTACAATGATCAAGGCCTGCCACGAGCAAATTTAAGTACATCTATTTTCCAAAACTGTACCCTGAAATGACTGCATTTAGAAGGATTTCCTTTTTATAAAATAAACATTATCCTTCACTTTTTAATCGTTCATTATAAGCTCCACATGACTCTAGTCTAGACCTTCCATTGGTTTGTAGGTCCTTCTAGGGTCACCCAAAAAGTCCAAAAAAACAAGCCCAGAAGAATATCGACAATATGAGAGCAACTATATACGTAGATGCTTTGACTGTGATTTGGTTCTTAAAATATATTCCTATCATCATCAACATCCAATCAGTCTAATCCCAACTATGTTGGGTCCATTACATGAACTCTATTTCTTTATTTTGTTCTATCTCGCTTCCTATCCTTAGATAGGTTGCACTTCCATCCATGTTTCTTTGTAGGCCACCAATTTGTATAGAAATATTTCTCCTCACTGATGTCGTTGCTAGCATACGATGGACGGGTCTAAACTATCACAAACAAGTCATTTATCATCTTCTGATCCCATCTCTAAAAGCTCCTATCGCTAAAAGCTCCCAAATACGTTCATTTCTTCCTAATTTTGCCACATGTCCTCTCAATGTCCCTTCTGCCACACTCAAGTACTGCTTCTTGATTGGCCAACATTCTACTATAAATCATTGACCTAATTTTTTTCCCCTTCTATCGTATTGGGTATGAGCAAATCAAAAACACCCTAGAAAAAGTCCCCCCTTCAATAATCCCACTCTTATATTATATGTCACATCTTCCATGATATCCCCATCCTTGTTAATTATCGAGATATCATAATGAATATCTTGTGCTATCTGTTGAGCTTCAATTTTTTGAGTATCTTCAGCTCTTTGCACATCTTCATTGGAAGAAGTGATCTAAAGACTCCTATCACCCCTCTTAATCGTGCTCTCTCAAATCACTCACAAACACTATATACTTGCAAGAAACATAAACTAAGGTATGAAAATGAGCAGTTAACTCATTCATAATCAACACAAGGAGATATGAGGCTTAAAATTGACCCTTTATGCAAACTCATGGTCACTGGAAACTCATCTCTCCTCGTGTAGTTTCCAGTATAATGTTGTTTATACATGGAATAAAACAGAAAGTTTTGTAACACTAAAACACAACCATCTTATACTCCAGGCATCGGAAATTGGGTTGCTAAAGCTTCAACTCTCCTTTTCAGATCTGCTATACGCCCCTTAAGAGAGAAGTCTGGAGATTCCACATAATCCATGAAGTCTTTAAGCTTTGTTCCACTGGCAGATCCCTTCGCCTCTAGTGCTATTTGCACACCCTCATGGATTAAGTCTGCTACGGCTAAGAACTCCTCCTCCTTGAATCCTCTGGTAGTCAAAGCAGGTGTTCCAATGCGGATGCCACCTGGTACTAAGGCGCTCTTGTCCCCTGTGCAATAAGAATTCAGAAGAGCTAATTCCAGTTAGTCAAAGTAAATATAACTGAGAACACTAGGGAAAACTAAAAGAAAGTCAATCACCTGGGACCGAATTTTTGTTTAGTGTGATAGAACTCATGTCCAAAATTTTCTCAAGCCGAGCTCCATCTATGCCCTTTGGTTGGCCATGGGAAGAGGATCCAGTTAG
The DNA here is from genome assembly GCA_038049695.1 of Cinnamomum chago. Taxonomy (NCBI): domain Eukaryota; kingdom Viridiplantae; phylum Streptophyta; class Magnoliopsida; order Laurales; family Lauraceae; genus Cinnamomum; species Cinnamomum chago. The sequence continues at coordinate 14,767,736 of CP142451.1, forward strand.
GGGCAAGAATTCAACCAAGAAGGGGGGAAAAGAAAGAAAGAAAACAAGTCACGCAAAGAAGTAAAACTAGAGAAACATACTTCGGTGTACATCAAGAAGCAAAAGATCAATCAGGTGCTAAGCCCTCGACACAATTATGGATTGGCTAAGTAGAATGAGTATGTGATTTGTGTTGGACTCTAATATTTGATACAAGTTGTCCAACTCAGCAAATTTCAGAACATAAAATTTATGGATTCAACATAATATTTATACAAAATTAACTGATACTTTACTCTTAAAAAAGTTATTATGCAAATTAATATATAAATCTTACTTTAGACAGATAATAAACATTTCTAGACATCTTAGATTTCAAAAGGGAAGGCATAATCATATTATATCAATTCAAAACAATGCTTAAATTAGTACTATATATAGATAGGAATCCACAAAGAATCAGATGGTGCCGTCCAATAGGTGTTCCACAAAGATAAGTTAATCATTTGAAAGAATCCATGCCACTGTGTGCATTAATCAGATCATTGGATATAAAAAGGACATATCTTTAGGTCTCAATTTGTTCTTCTAGATCCCACATAATGGCCAGCTCAAACAAAAAGTTGGTAGAGCTCAGACAGTTCTGTAGAACCCAAGTTGTACGTCAAGATCTCACATAATGGGCAATTCTGCGACTGATCTGAACGAAGCAGCTATCAAGCTGCTGAATGTGAAAAACAAAATAGCCAATAAGGGCAAGAAGACCCCAAAAGCTTACCAGTGGCCTGAGATCCACCAGCACAAGATGATTATCACTTCCACCTGAAACCAGCTTGTATCCTAGTTCGATCAAACGGGCTGCAAGAGCTTTACAGTTAGATACCACCTGCAGAAGCAACCAAACAATTGATAAAAGCCTGATAAAAGTATAATAACACAACATAAATGCGTTTCAAATTAAATCGATAGGAAACAGGGTGACTGTTTCTAAAACTAATGAAAGACAATATGTACCTGGGTCTGATAAATCTTAAACTCAGGAGACTGAGCATGCTTTAAGCATACAGCAACACCCCCAATTGTGTTGTTATGAGGACCTCCCTGCAAATGTAAGGTTAACTCTTTATGCCATTTATTTTGTTATAGGAAGATTTGTTACATCAAAAATTGCAAGCAGTTTCATACTTCGGCAGAATGGATTGTTTTGTTCTGTTTGCATTTGGGGCACCGCTGAAATTTAGAGATTGTAACTGGAAACAATCTTCCACCATTCCCATTTTATACACTATCAGCAATCAGCATTCAGCACTGATCACTACTATTGGTTAGAGATGGGGAAGTATCCCCTGTAATGTGATTGCATTAGCTTCTCCACTACCCAGCCTAAAATGCAAATTGATGAACGACCACGCATTCTGCCCAAATACCAAACCAATCAGAGTCTGGAGTAAATACACAGGCCAAACACCTTCACTGAATATGCCAAACCCTAACCAAGATCTCCATGTAAAGAATATCTAGACATGACTGAAATGGGAAAAAAAATCATAAACAAGTCCTCCTGACCTGCAAACCAGGGAATACGGCATTGTTTATGGCTGTTTCTAAGTCAACTCCTAAAACAGGATCCTTCTTGAAGAATATCAGGCCAGCACGGGGACCTCGCAGGGACTGCAAAACAATCTCTTGATAAAACAATCAATACATATAATGGGACAGTATAGTACTAAGTTTTGAACTCAATTATTTATAATCTAGAAATAACTACACTAGCTGACCAAACAAAAAGAAGAAAGAAAAGATAACTGCACCAGCTGGATTAAACAGAAAAGAGTAACTTGTGATTAATTTTAAAATTAGCTCAATTTTGGTTAGTAAATCTAGAAAAGCCGATTTCTGAAGATAACCTTAATGAAGTGTTTGTGCTTTTCTTATAAAGAGTACAAACTGTTTTTTAATCAATCACATGAATACAATTAAATTTATTTTTTGAATAGAAGAAAACCCATTTAAGGAAAATGTCCTCGTACCTCCTTATTAACTAATGGCTTATAAAGGGGATAGGAGAGGCAGGAGATTTAAAACAACGAAAACCAATCTAGGACATGTATCAAATGAGACTATAATGTCACAAAATTTGTTATTAATCAAGTTCCAACATATGACGGCCAATTCAAACAAGGATCCAAATAATTGAGCAAGATTTGAATATGTTACACTCTTGTGTGAACCATTGGGATATGTTTTCTTTTTCCTGTTTTTCCCTTTTTAAAATTTTTTGAGAGAGATTGATGCCTGTATGGATAATTACATGAAAACAGAACCCAATATAAGCACCATAACACGAGAAAATGATTTCCTTGAGTGATAGCAACAATGAAAAGTTTTAATTATCATTTATCATGCCACGAAACCATAGATTTCCAACAGATGACAAGGATTTTATGATTTGTTTCCTTTTCATAAACAGCAGGGAATAAGCATTATTTACTAAACTGCCTTGGAAAACATATGGAGCAGTAAGATATAGAGAAATGGAATGCAGTTCTTCTGGTAACAATACTATCCAACATATCATAACTGTTCGATTCATACCTTGTGTGTTGTTGTAGTGACAACATCAGAATACTCAAAGGGATCAGCAATGACAGAAGCAGCAATAAGTCCACTTATGTGAGCCATATCCATCATAAGAAAAGCACCAACAGCATCTGCTATCTGTAAAAAAATGTCATATGAGACGATTAGAGGTTGAATACAAATAAAAAAAATAGACAAATACCATGATGGAAATGCAGAAAAATAGAAAAAACAGATACCTTCCTCATACGTGGATAATCAAAATCCCGAGGGTATGCACTGGCACCAGCAATTATGAGCTTCGGACGAAATAGATTAGCTGTTTTCTCAAGCATTTCATAATCAACAAGACCTGTAACAATAACAAATTATCAAAAATTTATGCCAAATCCAGTCAAGATACCTGTAGTTAATATCTACCAAGTTCAATTTGAAAGAAAAAAGGTATCACCTGTAGACTCATCAAGCCTGTAAGGCATAGACTCAAAAAAAATTGATGTGCCTGATACTCGTCTTTTAGGAGTCATGAACCCATGAGACAGATGCCCTCCATGAGGCAAGTCTAGACCCTGAGTAAGTTACAAGAACAACTGAGATGGCTCCTCAAGTCTGTGAAATTAAACTGAGAAGCTATGATGCATGGATACTTCAAAATGGGCGACATATCATGTCACATTGCATCTGGTACATCAATTTTAATAACCATGCCCTATCTGGGCATCATAGCTGAGAAGATGGAAGAACATAAAATGATTAGGAGGAAACTAGTAATATGTGCTTGAATCTACTGCATGTAGCAACTGTTTTGAACATTTTCACCATTTAATTTTCTTTCACCATGTGTCATTCTTCCATGTAAGTCAATCCCGAGTCTAAATAAATGAGCTGGCAGTGAGCAATAAAAAACTTACCAAACCATATTGCCAGTTCTACTCAAAGAAGAGTAAAACTAAGCCAACTGAATGGGAAACTGATGACCTGGGCTTTATACCCCTGTCACTGTGGCCTAATTTTGATATATTGGGGCCGATAAAGATAGAGTATAAACACTTCATCCTTTACTTTGCATTAAATTTCATGTCGGCAACAGAAATTGATAGTAAACGGGATGGAGGCCAAAAAATAGTAGCCCACCAATGTGATGTGCAATTTCTATACAGCTCGGTATGCATATCAGAAAAGTTGACTAATAACAGCTTGAGTATATCCAAACACACCCCAAGCAAAATAACAAAACCTTTGAACTTACCATTATTCTGTCGTGTGGCTTAAGAAGTGCAGTGTACACCTCGAAATTAGCAGGCGAGCCAGATAATGGTTGAACATTGACACCCCACTTGTTTTCATCTAGGTGGAATGCTGCCAAAGCCCTTTTTTGACAAAGAATCTCTATTTCATCAATAAACTCATTGCCACCATAGTACCTGGCCCAGAGGAAATCAAACAACCAAGAGCATATGACCATGATGTATCAACATATGACATCCCAATTGTTAAACAGTTTCTTTTTCAGCATGTTAACCAAGAAATATCAACATATGCAGTCCCACTTGTTATAGGCTTACCTTTTTCCTGGCAGACCTTCAGAATACTTGTTTGTGAGGCAAGAACCAACTACTTCCATTACAGCCCGAGATGTAAAATTCTCGGAAGCAATGAGCTCTAAGCAACTGAACTGACGTTGCTTTTCCTTCCCAATGATTGCATGCACTTCTGGATCTGCTTCACTCAGGCTATAGTCTTTTATACTACTTACATCACCTACATAACAGAACAGAGAATTCGGTTACAAGAAACCACCAAAGATCATTCTACAACCACTATTTTGATCCTTGATAACAATATTCAATTTGTAATTAAATCAAAACAGTATAAGAACTATACTATGTACTGTGAAATTGAAAATATACGTGTACTAACCCAACTAAAAAGACTGAAAAAAGAAAGCCAGAATAATATATATATATATATATATAAAATATATAGAGATGGATCAATACATGATTCTACCATATCCACCCTAACTAGAGCAGAAAGGTAACACTGGATATTACAACAAAAGACAACATTTAAACTGCTTGCAAATGAAGCACAGTCAGACACACTGTCATATCATAAACTATAAACCCACAGATATAGGATTACCATCAATTCCAGGCGCAGGTACAGAAACCGAAGAGGGCGGCCTTCCCGTCACCAAGCTCCCTTCAACATGGGAAGCTTTACAAGGCTTGAGAGAATTGAGCCCGATCCCCCATGGAAAATCAACACCAGTAGAAATCTTTGGATGTAGTCCGGAACCCTTCATCCAAACTGACTGTTGTACTGCACCCATCATTGATCCACCACAAGCATGCATCTTTTCTTCTTCTATCAATTCACAAGCTCACACACCCTTCCTAGCACAAGCCCAATCAATTCAATTCAATGTTAGAAAGACAAAACTCTATTGAATTGGGTTTAATAGCTCAGTTTATGAATCTATAAAACCCCCATTTCACAGAAATCCAGACCATTAATAGATTGACCTTTAGAAACAAATACAGGGGTACCCCAAAAAAATCTATTTGAATCTCCTAAAAACCAGGTTTTTCCACTTCGGCCAACACAATTGCTTGGCGAACCCAGGATTTTCGTTTGGGTGGGGCTAAGCTTTTGCTAGAATTTTTTTCACATTAACAATAGCAAAAGACATGATTTTAAGCAGTTTTTTCTTTTTATAAGGAATCCTACTACTCAAACCCAATTTGTAAATAAACTTCTAAACTATAACACCCAAATTGTGAATCCTCAAGAAATTAGCACATAGATTATCAACCAAACTAAAAAAGTAATAAAGAAACTCTAAAGAAGTAATACATATTATCATGTAAAAATTAGTACCTCTTTATTCTTTCCTTAAGCTACAACCAGTTCCGTTATCCTACAAGTCCAAATGAGAGCCCTTATTTATAAATGAACATTATCAGCATAATTATAAATATCATATTATGGGCCAAGAATAAAATTTCCAAAAAGAAAAAGGAGAAGAAGAAATAAGTAGTTAAAGCTTAAACATTGATCAAGACAATTAGAGAAGCAGAAAGCATTAGACCTGAACTACTATAGATGACTATCATGGATTGACTCTGATCAGTTGAGGTCTAAAATGAAAGGTTAAGTTGGCCATTAAAAGAGAGAGGGAGACAGTGAATTAATTACAATGTAAATTTGAAAGAAATAGTATTGCATCCACATATCTAGATCTTGGAATAATATTCATCAATAAGTTCCACTCACTTAAACTAACAACTTGAGAAAAATATATATATATATTTCCAATAATTCAAGCCCCAAAATTTTTTATAGCTGAAATTTCTACATTAGCTCACCACATTTCAAATTCTTGTAAAATTTTAAAATCGTCCGCTCCCCGGGCTGCTGAGTCAAGACCAAGCCCCGAGTTTGGAATCTATGCATCACAATACCAATAAAAACCCTAACCATACAACTAATCAAGACCCTAACCCCTAATCAGAACCGTTAATCAGAACTGCAAAAAGAACACTGAAACCTACCTAACATCAAAATCTGAATCAGAAACCCTATCAAATGATACTGAGAATAATAAAACAAACAGGGAGAGATACAGAGGATTTAGGGGAAAAACAGAATAAGTAGACCTAGGATTTTATTCTTCTTCTTCTTCTTCTTAGATCATACCTGCCGCTTCTTCTTCTTCTCCTCCTCCTCCTTCTCCTTCTAGGGTTTAAGCACGCGTGCACGAAGGAAGGAGGAGCAATTGTTGAAGCCTCGTCGAACGAAAGTTTTAGACATCTGGGGCACCGCATGGGTCATGGTCCATTACGATTTTAAGGGAAACTTCTAAGTCGACGCCCCAGATAACTATCACGTGGGTCTAATCCATCTATCTGTAGTCTTTTTGGTCGAAGTGTTAGCATCTTCCAACCAGGAAAACCACTGGTACGTACGCACTCAATTGAGAGTGGATTTACATCATCAGTTTTTTCAACAAATCGATAAAGAATATAGCATGATACCCGATTCATATCAGTAATCATCAACACAAAAGCATGTATTGCTGACAAAGACTACTACTTTACTTTTTCAAGTATTTGAAAGCTGAAACTGAAATCACCCACCGAACCCCACGTATCCACAGTGCTTTGTAATTACTCTCTTTCTAGTGTTTTATCTCTTGTTTTAGATTCCCGAGAACTCAAAAGAGGAAAAGAAGAAGAAGAAGAAGATTGAAATGAATGAATACGGATTGCGTATTGTAGATTGAAATAGTGATTTGAGTTAGAAAACGACGAATCTGTATTCGAAATTACCGAACTTTTCTTTGTATTGTTTCTCTGTCCTTCTTGTTCTATTCTCTTTGTCTGTGTCGCGTCGCTGCTGCTTCTTATTTGAAGATGAGATGGAAACCTAAACCCATGAATTACGTAGAGAATCCCGCCGGCTCGCTTTAACGCATTCGTGTGCACGTCGGTACCATTCAAATGTGTGTACCTGATGCTATAGCCGTACTACTTACTGTGGGACCCACTATATTTAGCAATCCCAATTCCCAACCAATCAAGGTTAAACTCACTGGTTAAAATATCAAACCACATTCCATAGTGCTGTTCTACATGGACATCAACAACTCATATCATATGCATCGGCTAAGTGGGATGTGTTGGATAAGAGATCATACGTGTCTTACATTACCTACATGAGACTCATGAGTCATGACTCATGACCATCTACATGTGATCCACTGGATGAAGTGATGAACAATCCAGGCCACCACCCACCCACCCAAATTTACCTATTTGTTTGGGACCACTCGATGAATATCATGCATTATTACGTTTACCCAGATAAAATCCATTACAAGCAATCCACTTACTTAGGGGGGTAAAGATTCACTTAACTGTGGTTTTTGGAAAAACGGTTAACCGAACCGTGTTTCACGGGTTTTTATTTTTAGAAACCGTAACCGAACCGTTAAAAATCGAACCGCAGTTAACGATTCAATTACGGTTAATTGTTACTTAAATTATTTTTATTATTTTTTTTACTATATTAGTTTTTCTCCATCAGCATAATCAGCAGCAGCATTGTGACATCCATCACAGGCGGGGAGGGCATGGAAGATCAAAATAAAGACAGTAAAATAAATTAAAAGAAGATAACGATTTAGAATAAAAGAGCACAAGAGACTTAAAACCCATTCAATCAATGCTAACATGCGCTGGCTGAATTATTCATTCTCATCCTGCGCTACTTATGCACTGTGCCTGTAACAGCTGAATGAATTTTATTCCAACTGTTTGATTTGGGAATAACAGGATCAAATGCATAAAGGATGGTGGCATTTGATTCGCAATTGATGGAGTAGGCTACTTCCACTCGGTGCTTATCAGCAACATTGCAGGCGCAGGTGACATCGTCGCTGTCAAGATCAAGGGCTCAAGAACAGGGTGGCTCCAAATGAGTAGAAACTGGGGGCAAATTTCTAAGAAATACATACTAAACTCATCATATAATTAAATCCCAAACTTCAAAATGTGAAACCAAAAGTAAAAACGTCACCAACCGAGGATCTCTGATGAAATAAACGAAACCCACTTCTCAAATCAATATACAAACCCAAAAAAAAAAAAGAAGGGGAAAAAAAAACCCAAAAAAAAAAAACCAGAGATAAAAGAAGAATCACCGTTGATCCTCTCGTTTATGCTCCTCACCCGGCAACAGAGACCATCGCCTGGGAGTCTAGAGAGAGAGGCAAGAAAGGGGTAACTAGGGTTTCGTTTTGTTACTGATTACATAATACATGAGTTAAGAAGTTAAGAATTATTTCTTTTAGGCACCCCCCTACTCTTTTTTTTATTAGTATAATGGTACGGTTAACCGTATGCGGTTAACCGAACCGTATTTTACTGTTCTATTCGATTAATAACCGTGAACCAATACCGAAAACCGTAACCGAACCATAAAGTGCGGTTTTTCGGTTTCATTAATCGTAACCGAACCATGAAACACGGTTATTAACCGCGGTTCGGTTTGGTTCGGTTCGGTTAGACGGTTTTTCGGTTTTCTTTTACACCCCTACCACTTATACGGCTCTTTCTTTTGTCACTGAATACATGGCTCCATTACATACAACCCATCTATAGGACCCACTATTCACATATTTCATCAATAGGTCTCGTAGGTGAATATATTAGTTGGAATTAATGGGTATCATTGGGTCGACTGTCATTTAAGATGGCCCACTGTCATTACGCTATTACATTATCCCTACTTTACAATTTAATTTGATTGTTAGCCAAAGGACATTTTGGCAATCCATGAATCACTCGTACGTATATATACACATGAATATCTGAAAAACAGTCCACTTTAAAAACCTTTTTTTTTATCACGGGGGCTAAGTTCAGTCAATCTATTCATTTCACACAAACTACTCCCCCACAATCAATAGTTACAAGTTCAAGTTTGACACTCATCCAACTTTTCCTCACCTTTAGATTGAAATCATAATAAAATGATACGAACTATTAAATTTGAGGGACATGGATCAAAATGTTATGATGATTTTATTGACTCAAGATTTTGCATTTTGGTAGGCCTCGCATTAATCTTTCTATCAAATGGACTTTCATGATCATCATGCATCGCAATAGGCCCAACTAGGGGTGCGCTTTCTCCTAAAAAATACCCGGACGTTGTGTAGCGCTCCCCTATACACACATGTCTCAGTGCTATTTGGGGATGCCTTGCACCATGCTAGACAATTTGTGGGCCCCATGTGGGTCCTCTATGATCCATCTAACCCCTCCCAAAGAACTAGGTCCTTTGAATGTCGCAGCCCCATGCTTTTTACGCCCCACTAAATCAGATTGGCTAGTTAGATTGAAAAACAATAAATAAATAAGAATTGATGCATTATATAACTATTAAACTCGAGGAACACGAATCAAGGGTTTCAAATAATATAATGGATTTGACATTATAGATCAAGTCCCATCTGGACTATGCACCTGTTTCTTTTGCTTGGATTCAAACAGATGGAGAAAATTAATTCTATTATTGACTTCTTCTGTCGAAAGAAAAAACAAGAGAGAAAATATTTTCTCTTAAAAGGGCCAAGAACATGTCATTGTACTCTATCATTTTACTATAAAAAAAAAACTAAAAAAAAGGAAAAAATGAGTGTTGATATATATATATATATATATATATATCCCTGCTTAGGGCATTTTTGGTCAATATTAAAATTTGAGAGTCTTTTTGGTCTTGACTTAAAGTTTAAGGGGATTTTTTTTTTATAAAATCCTCTCTAAAATAATAATCAAAACCTTTCACTGTATATTATTTCTATGTGAATAAATATTACAAAACAATTCTTTCTGCATTAATGTTCTCCACAGAGGATCTTCTATGGTTAATTTTCTCTCATTTACACACTCAACGAGAATTCTTCACTGGTCATTTTCTCTCATTTACACACTCAACTGGCCTGTTTAAAAACGAGCCAAATGTTCTCAGCCCACACCTAATGCAAATTAACCCGACTTGACCCGTGACACTAAATAAGAGGGGAAAGTACCCACCCTCGAAGGTAAAAAGGCATTAAAAGTCCAAATTTAGGCAAACAATGAGTTCAATGAGTAAAATACTATAGTGGAGTCCACTTCTTAAAATCCAAACCGATCAAATTAAATGACTATGCATTGTGTAGGGTACCCCAAAATTTCAATTTAATATGAGTTAGTCACACTATTGGACTGAATAATTGATAAAAAAAATGCAATCTTATTTATATTCATTATCTTGTTTTATAGAACAATTAAAATATGGTTGAATCAACTCTAATGGAGATAAAATTTAGGACTACCTTTATATATTATATTATATATATTTATATATTAAAGTAAATGGGGAGGTGGGCTGTGAGGGGTGTCACCTCAGCAACCCAATCATTTTCATTTCAAATAAATATGGAGAAAAAATATAGAGTGCTTTATTTGAAATGCCACAATTTTTCCTCTAAAATTTCAAATAAATAAATATATTATTTGGTGTGATTTATTTTCCTTGCATAGAAGATAAAATGAATCATTTTCCCCTAATAGAGAGGACTTTGATTTTCTACGAAAATACAAAATTTCATTATCTTGAGAAAATAAAATCTGCATAAACGATAATCCTTTTGTTGCACAAATAAGTCCAAATGGAGTGACTTTGTTATATTGGGCTTTGAAATTATCAATGGGTAACAAAAACTTGAACGCATTTCTTAGTACTAATATTATATATATTATCAAAATTCTCTTTTCTATTTCTTCTTTAGTAATTATTGCTGTTATTATTATTTTTATATTGTTGTTGACCACTTGTATTTGTAACTGAAGATGTGTTGACTGTTTCTATATAAATATGTATGAATATATTCTTATATGTTTATAATTAATATTTATATCTCATAAATTCAAAATGTAATATCTTTGAGCCCGGGGCGTTGTTGCTAGTAAATAATTAAATTGAAGAAAACTTATTTTAAATGATTCAGATCTTTATAATCGGGCCCCATTGTGACATCTGCTCCTTTTAACTTACCATTTGTGTAAGCCAAATCCATGAAAGATCTCAAACAGAAAGATGACAAGCTTTTCTTCTTTTTTTTTCTGTGGTCAACACGAATCAATTCGCCTACATTGCATGCAGAACCCTTTCCCCCTCTTTGATGCTCCTCATTTATTCTTCTTCCCTTTATCTTTAGAAATTGTAGAGCTATAGGGAAGGTTTGGCAAACTGATAGGAATTCTCTATTTAGAGGATTCTTTTGTTCAGTTGGAATCAAGCCATCCTGGAAGAGAATTTCCAAAAGATAGTTTCAAGTATGGTAGAAAAGAGGAATCAGGGAGTCTATGACCGTGTGATCCAACAATCATAGGGTTTTTTTTTGTCAATTTCTCATAATCCATGAACAATCAAGGTCTAATCTTTTACCCTATTACCATTTTTTGCTCTTCGGATAATCTGAACGGTTGAGATCGTGCAAAGGGGGCCTACATCAATAAAAAAAATTAATATTTTAGAGTGTGGACTTTTTTGCAAATATCTCAAAACTCATAATGGATCTACAGTTGAAATTTGGGCCCCTTGTTGTGTTTGGACTCCTCTAAATTATCCACGGTTCAGATCATGATTTCAAGGCCCACGAAAAAAAAAAAAAAAGGTACTGCCAAATAATCCCCTTTTTTATACTGTGTTATATCAACGGTCAGAATTGATTTGCCATTTTCTAATGATCCATGATGAATTATGTTCCCAAATTTGACCGCATAGCCGTTTGGGGTCTGATTGAAAGAATGAACGGTTCGGATATCGCAAATGGGCCCCACAAAATTTCAAATTTAATGATCTAATGTCTTGCATTTTTTTACAAATATCTCAAATTATAGGTGGAATCAACAATTGATATTTGAGGTGGTAGCCATTTTGGACCTTCTTAATGCTATTATCAATTTAGATCTTGATTGTGGGGCCCATAGAAAAAAAAAGGTCTCCCCTGAATTACCGCCAAAATCACTATAGCTCCACTCTTCTGTGCACGCGGATTCTAGTTATCTGACGGGGAGTGTCCAATTCTTAAAATATTTGCAAAAGAAGAATCCGGCGTCCTCCATGCTCTTTTCCATAGTAATCCAAACATGGATTTTCCATGGGATCGCAGAAAGTTGCGAGAAATCATATCTGATGGCGTTTACCAAACATGCCCTTACTGTACAATCCAAACAAGGAATCGCACCAAAAGAATCGAAAGATTCGCATGGTATAAATTTCTAATATCTATTTTAGAAATAAATATAAAAATCTAAAGGGAGCATATGTGGGTCACCCAAGCTAACCCTAACTCGACCCGTTTCACTGTGGGTTAGATTACTTAACCCTACAAATGCAAACGGCCATACTAGACCCAATCCCGTACCGATTTGTACATGACGATTCTGGATCTAGAACCGATTTCGACTCAAAGCCTATTTTCTTTCCAAATCCAATTTCGATAAGAGGACCCGAATTCAGTTCCGGAACCGGCACTAACTAGATGGTTGAGATCTAATTCCAAAACTGGTTTTTTTCTTTAACACTTATTTGTCATTATTATTTTCTTAAAATATAGATATTATTCAACTTATAATAATGTTTTAAGTCTACCATCTCTATAGTTAAATCTAAAAATGTTCAAACAAAATTAATTTTGAGCAACAGTTTATCATATTAAAGGCTTTTATGCCGGGTCCACAGGTTAGAACCCGTATGGACCCGGAATTAGACCAGTTTATGATTCAGGACCAAAAGCAGGTTGCAAATCCATTTTTTCACAGATCAAGACCTCCAGGATACCCGTTTTGAACCTTACCTGACCCGCGGCCGACACAAATTTCTGCGGGTGAGCTTGGCGGGCCTTCTCGGGTAATGTTTTGCCTTCTTTTTTGTTAAAAGGGTGTCATTATCGGGTAGGGTCTCACACGGATCAGGCCGAATCCCGACCCTCTAAGAACCTTCCCTAATTTCCATCTCACGCGTTATCATTCCCCGTCAAATCCCAACAATATCAACAGATACCCCCGCGACTTTCCTCATCTCATTCTCATCTACACACAAAAACAAACCCTTCCTTGAAAAGAAACCACCACCAAATCTCCCAATTCTTCTTCTTCTTCCCCCCTCCAAACCCTACAAAATCAGATCAAAACCACCCTTCAAATCCAAACCCTAATACTAATCAATCAATCAAATCAGCGATCGAGAGAGATGGGGAATGCAGAGAAGCTGATGAATCAGATCATGGAATTGAAATTCACGGCCAAGAGCCTCCAAAGGCAGGCTAGAAAGTGCGAGAAGGACGAGAAATCCGAGAAGCTCAAGGTCAAGAAGGCGATCGAGAAGGGCAACATGGACGGCGCCCGCATCTACGCCGAGAACGCCATCCGCAAGCGCAACGAGCAGATGAATTATCTCCGCCTCTCCTCCCGCCTCGACGCCGTCGTCGCCCGCCTCGACACCCAGGCCAAGATGACCACCATCAACAAATCCATGGGCTCCATCGTCAAGGCCCTCGACTCCTCCCTCGCCACCGGGAACCTCCAGAAGATGTCGGAAACCATGGACCAGTTCGAGAAGCAATTCGTCAACATGGAGGTCCAGGCCGAGTTCATGGAGAGCTCCATGGCCGGAAGCACCTCCCTTTCCACCCCCGAGGGCGAGGTCAACAGCCTTATGCAGCAGGTCGCCGACGACTACGGGCTTGAGGTCTCCGTCGGGCTGCCTCAAGCGGCTGCCCACGCCATCCCCACCGCGTCATCGTCGGAGAAGGTGGACGAGGACGATCTCTCCAGGCGCCTTGCAGAGCTCAAGGCGAGAGGGTAAAGGTAATTTATTTCAGAATTGGGATTTATCATTTGCTACTCTTGCTGTGTTTTGGTGAGTTTCTATGTAATATATGACATGTGGACCTCTAGCTATGTGTGTGTGGGTCTGCTATTTATGCAAATTCCGAATTTTACATATTGATGGGATGGATATTGATGTGAGTATATTTCAATGTTTACATGGAACTTAGATGCTTGCTTGGTTTGTGTTATATTCTGGAGTTAGTTTCTAGATTCTTCTTTAAGCTGCATATGGCTATCCATCTGAAAAATGGATTGGTATTGTTTTGCTCTTCTTCTGGGGCAATGTGAACTTCTTGTGCTTTTTTTTCTTCTTCTTCTAAGGCCCAGTTGCACGATAGTGTTAATTTGGGTTGAAAATTATAAATGTCATCATGGTTCTGCTGGCACCTAAACACATCTTATGTTTCTTATGCATTTTGACGTGGAGAATTTTTCTTACCATCTGCCATGGTAAGGAACAACGGAGAGAAATTATAGATTCAAGAGCAGAGGAAGAGTGGTTGCTTCTTTTTTTTTTTTATAATTAAAAGAGCATATATAATCTGATTGCATTTGGTACGTTATTTAATTACTTTTTAATGGGAAGCTCAAGGCTGTTTGATTTTGACCCAAAATGGGGAAGTCGCATCCATATTTAATGTTGTAAAGTTTGCTTTAGTCATTTCACAAGTATGAAGGTTTTATGATATGGTTTTAATCCTTGATGATTGATGTGGAGTAATTTTTCTCCTCATCTACCATGACAAGGAACATATAATCTGGTTGCATTCGCTAGGTTATCTAATTACATTTCAATGGGTGGCTGTGTGATTTCGATCCAAAATGAGGAAGTCACAGCCTGGTTTTATCCTTTCAATGTATGTTTTAGAAATTAGCGTTTTAAAATAGTGGAAGTTTGGTCTGGTCGCTTCTCCAGCATGAAGGTTTTACATATGTTAATAAAATTTTCATGTTGTGAATTTTCTCTTGAATTTGTTTGTATTTGTTTCCTGAATTACCAAAATTACTTCACTTTATCTTTTGGTACTTAAATTTTTTTTCCTCCATTTGGTATTATACCAAATTTCTATTCTTCAGGGAAAACTCTTTCTACAAAGGCTTGTTTAGACTTGAAGTTAAATCAGATGCAGTTAAATGAATTGCTTTTCATTTTGGCAATTCAGTTGGGTAGGTTTCCACAATTTGTTAAAGGAATGTGTAAAGTAAGGATGCCCTATAAGGACTTCTTGCAATCATGTGAACACTGTGTACAATGTATTTTACCAAGGAGACAATCTATATGTAGATGATGCAGTTTTTTTAGGCGGAGGTACAATAGATTTCAGGATACAATAGATACAGTGGATCTGTTGATGATTGGATATTATGCTCAAGCTGATAATTGGGTCAATATTAACGATGAGATTGAAAGACTTCTCGTGTCCATGTACATATGTGGACCACAGTTTGGATTATGAAACTAATTCCGAGTGAGTGGGGACACCATTGACAATGACAAACTGATGCTCCTAGATATAATGATAAGCTACTGATCAATGGTCTTCTTGTTTAGGTTGATAACTGAGACAATTATTTTATTGGGAATTTTTATTTATTTATTTATTATTATTATTATTATTTTTTTTTTTTTGAGGAGTTAAAGTTGATGTTTATGTATCTGTGAAAATGAAAATGAAAGTGCCACCTTTCTTCATGGAATATCATTATAAACAGCAAAATAGTGTTGTTTGTTTGATGAAAAGGAGAAACACAACACAAGCAGCCAACTCAAACAACAAAATACCATTGATTTGATCTTTTATTTTACAGGGATTTTGGGTACACATGGGTGCTAGACAGTAGGTAAACCTCTAGAAATGAGGAGATCCTTGTATCATTTTATGGAGTTGAGAGCTCAAGGTCAAAGGTGAAGAGAAAGAATGAAAGGAGCTTGAGAAGCTTTCTTGGGATCTTAAAAAATTCTTCAAACCTTTGAAAGGAAGGAGCTCCGAGTAGAAGGGAGGCTCTTTCTGGAGGTCAATATAAATGAGGACCCCCACTCCTTATTTATAGTTTTTGACGACTGTAATTTTGTCATTGTGAACTCCCATGCCTGTAACTCATTGGTGTGGGGCTTTGTAGGAGTGTTTTGTGGTCTCCAATCCTTATGGAAATTGTTGCTAATTGTTTGCCAAGTTTCCTTTAATTGGCATCTTTAAAGCCTCTTAAATTCGTTTTATTCCCTTAAGCCATACTATATTTTCTTTTTTTGCAATGCCATTAAGACCGAACTCAATTTTAAGGCTGTGATGAGATTCCTTTAAGTGGTCTTATGTTTGGGAGCATCTTTTGAAAGAATGATTAACAGGGTCCAGACTTGGTGACCTGTGCTTATCAGAGAACTTGCTGATATCATGCGTTGCAAGCTGGGTATCCTTCCTTTGTTCTACTCAGGATTGCTGCTATGTGTGGGGTTTGCGTCTAAGTCCTTGTTGGAACCTGTTGTGGATAGACTGGAGTGAAGGTTGTCTGTGTGGAAGTCTAAATAATTGTCCTTTAGGGGCTGTATCATGCTATTGAAAGCAGTTCTAGCTAATCTTCATCTACTTTGTGTGCCTTTTCAAGTGTAAGATTTTGGTAATTGAGAAAACTGAAAAGCTTCATTGGGTGTTTATATGATGAGGAATGAAAGACAAGTATTGCACTGTTCCTTGTGAGGTGGTACTGCATGGTTGGCTTGGGCATCGCATCCTGAAAACTGGTTAATGATGCTGTTTTGAGAAATGGCTATGACGTCTTAGATCTGGTTTGTCTATGGATGGAAATCTTAATTGTGATGGTTGGAGAAGCCCTTGAACACTCGGGTTTTTGGAGAGGTAATTTCAAGTGCAGAGTCTATTGACAGTATTTTCGCTATACGATTGGTAAGGGAGATGGGATCTGCTTCTGAACTGACAAATTGGCTGCATGATTAGGGTCTTGCTGATAGTCTTCCTGGGATCTACTTCATTGCCTCCAAACAAAAAGCGAGGATTAGTGACTTAGTGACAGGTTTTGGAGCCATCTGATCTCCTGTTTTTGATAGATCACCAAGTCGATGATCTCACCATTGCCTTTTCAGCTGGTAGAATGTTTTTGTGCCTCTATTTTGTGTTCTTGTTTTTTTTTTCCATCTTTTTATTAATAAGATCGCAGCTGCCTTTAAAAGTTTCCATAATTTTATTGCGTTACTGGTGCAATGTTGGGTCTAGAAAATGGAACAAAGTTTGTTCTTTGGGATGATGTCTCAGTTGAGGATGGGGATGTTGCATTGGAAGTCATGTTGTAGGCTATTTTATATTGGTTGGTATTTTTCAAAGTCTAGTGTTTTTTGTGGAAGCTCATGGAGTACCAAGGTCCATTGAGTTGTCCTAATGATCTTATTTTCAAGTTTGAAGAGGATAGAATATGCAAATGGAAGCCTTAAAAGAGGAATTTTCAGTGAAAGTCATTCTTGTCTCATGGGGGCATGGTTTCTTGTGTCTACATTGGTTCCCCTCTCAAGTGCACCAGTGTGCCATGGTTTTGTCTCAACCTTGAGTGGGGGGTGAGGCTTTTTGTTAATAGATAGTGGCGAGGAGGATTCTAGTTTAGGACAATCCTGTTTGGTACAAGGTGATTCTAGTCAGTGCTCTCCCTTCGAATGCATTATTTGCACAATAAATTGATTGATCATCTCTTCATGCACTGTTCTTGCATGAAGGTGATATTTTGCTTGAGTAGATTGGGTCTTTGTTGGCTCTGTCGACAACATCAAATCTTAGGGCTACAAACACTTCCAAAAGAGAGGTCAGATGATATGGATTCTGGTTCTTATTATTGCTATTGGACGGTCAAATATGGGAGGAAATAAAGGAGAGGACTTCCAATAAAAGATAAAATATGGGTGCAGAATGTTGTTTTATTTTTAGCATAATACAAAACTGGCTATTTGAATCTGAGTAAGAAATGGATCCCTTTTTGACTTCAAGATGGTTGGTTTTAAATTCAATTGAAAGGCTATCATGGTAAGGAGTAATAAAGTAAAGCATGTGGTTTATTAGGATCGTCTGTTAAACTTAGCTTGAACCAAGTGGCGATAGCAAAGCCATATCTCGATAGTATTGGTGGTGTTCTTCATGATGTATGGGAGGCTATGGCTCATTTCAAGGGCTGAGATGTGGTGAACAAATCAAATGTGGTGGAAGTGCCGGCAGCCAGGGAGGCTCTTGGGTTGTTAGAAGACTTCCTCTAGTTGTCATTGATGTAGATTCGTTCAATGCAGTTACATGGGCGGGGTTTAGTGGAAAGGCTCTATGGAAAATCGGCTCATGTTATTGAGGAGATAAATTAAGTTTTTCCCCTTCTATTTCTGTGTGTTCTCTCCATATTAATAGGTATGAAGTTGTTTGCCCTTGGCCTTAGGCCCAGCTGGATAGGGACGCACGAGTATGCAAGAGTGTGTAACTTTGAGCCCCCAGTGTAGCAACGCAAGGTTATATAAGACAGTACAAGGGTTTGACTGAGTTTTCCAGCAGTTGTAATTCTGTTCAAATCTTCTTGTCCTGTCCCCCCCCCCCCCCCCCCCCCCGCCCCCTTTTCTTTTTTCTTTTTTCTTTTTTTTTTGTTTACTCCACACTAGTTTTCATGCTCTGTTCATTGTCCAGGCTTGTAAATTCCTTTTGTGGAAATGTAAGAAGAACCTACTGGTGACTGGGATCGAGTGGGTCCCACATTGTAGAATTTTTGCTCTTTCTGATTGACGACCATGGGCGTTTGAGTCTAGGAAAAGCCTGTTCTTTAGAAATACGTAAAATTCATTATTTGTATCCATTTGTTATTTTTAGTTTTGCTTGTGGATAGTGGCCACATATTTTTCTTTGCTTTGAGAATTTCCTTCATGGTGGTGGTGGTGATATATATATATATGGAAAATATTTATATGTGCATCCAACATGGTGAGGGACAACATAGTGGGACCGAAACCTTTCAAACCCATTTTCCCTGTGTGGAGAGGATATCTTATTTAATGGCCAGGGCACATTTGTGTATATGGTTTTACATAGAAAAAAGCGTGGAACAGAAAAGATTTTCTGCACTGCAATTTAAATTTCATGTGCGGTCAGACATGCCAAGAAATGGATTAAATTTTCCTTGATGCTTGGAAAGTTCTTTCATATGGTTTTGTTGTTGACCATATATGACTTTTCCTCTTTTGCACATGAAAATTTTCAATTATGGAAGTATCCATCACCCTATGGTGAGGGATATATGCACTTGAAACTTCCCATATATATATATATATATATTTATATAGAGGGCTGCTCCCCTAAACTGCAGCCCTCTTTAATATCAGCTGCAAGCATGTGAAACCATGCCTTCACATGCCCTACACTGCTCCCCTCACATGCCTGCAGCTGATATTAAGGAGGGCTGCAGTGTAGGAGAGCAGCCCTCATATATATATAGCAAGGCTCTCATAAGCTCAAGTTTAAAATAAAATTTGGTAAACTCATGCTTGTGGGGCTCACCTTTGGTCTATCCAAATGGGCCAAACACATGACTCTCCCTAAATTGCACATATCCACTAACTTTCGATTAGATTCTAATTTATTGGACCGTTGGATTGACTATGTATCAATCTAAATGGACTAATGATCATTAAATCTTTGGGCCCATATGGAGATGATAAAAATCACGATTGGGGCTAATTTTTTGCAGAGAGGAAGATCCCATGGAATCCTTAAAACTCCCCTCATCTCTATGAGGGTCTCCAAGTGGGCCCCACCACATACTTGAGCTTACATTACCATAAGCTTGAGTTTAGGAGAACTAGCCATATATGATGCCCTTATGAGTGATATCTCTCACCTTATATGAGAGATAGGGGTGAGGGCCTCACATGGGACAACAAGGGGGAGTGAGAGAGGAAGATAAGGAGAAATGAGAGAGGGATGGGGCGGCAGTGAAGTGGAGAGGAAGAAGGGGGGTTGGGTGGTGGCGGTCGACAGCGCGAGGGTGATCGGTGGCAGCAGGAGGCGTGAGGGAGAAGAAGAAGAAGAAAGGAGATATAGGGAGAGGGAGAGAAAATATAGGGGGAGGGAGGAAGAGATGGCCTGCCAACTGGTCTCCCTCCAAGATGACAACGGAGGGGAGAGGGATGAAGGGTAGTTTAGGAATTCTTTTTAACAATAAATTTTGTGTGTGAAGAGGTTTTTTTTCGTTTTTTTTTTTTTTTTTTTTGTGTGTGCCACTAGAATGTCCTTACGAACAATTATCTCGTCATTTTATGATTTTTTTTTCATAAAATCATTTAATTATGATTTACACTTAGTTTTTCGTAAAAATCCATTTTTCTTATCCCCTTACTTCCACCACTGTTGTTTCATTTAAGTGGACTCCACATCTGGAATTAAAGCTTGTAATCTTGACCCATGTTCAGATGAATCAAAATATCTTTATCATTCATCTTAGGTAGTCAAAATTTGTGATTTTGGCGGGAGCATGATTAGTGTTAAAACTCATTTAAATGGCGGAGACCTTTCAAACCCATTTCCCGTCATTGGGGAGGATATCTTCTCCAAGGGCAAGGGCACATTTGCGTATATGGTTTAAGATAGAAAATGCATGGAATTGCCCATTTGCGTATATGGTTTAACATGAACAGAAACTATTTTTTACACTACACTAAGTTTCTTGTTTGGTGAGGCCACTGAAAAATGGAAACATGAATTAAATTTTCCGTAATTACTTGGAAAACTCTTTCCTATGGTGTTTTTTCCTGCAAAAGAGGATTAGTTTCACGGAATTGATTTCCCAAGAGTATACACAAATGTTCATTAAGTTAATTATTTTAACTTTTTTTTTTCCAAGTATAAGATTTGTTTGCAAAGTAAATTACAATTTATAAATTTATAAATGTGTTTAGGAATTTTTAATAATACTCAAATCATCTATTTAGATTTTGGAATCAGTGCTTGAAAAATTCTACATGTTGCACCGTATCTCAATCCTGCCACAAATTATTAATGAGAGGCTTTTTTGGGGGGTTTCAAAATCTTTGGGCTCTTTTCAACTATCAACAGGAAAATTGCTTGCATAATGACTGCCTTGTTGGCCCTTGGTCTAATAAGAATAACAAAATAGAAACAAATAATAATGAGTGACAGACGTTTCAAAACTTTAGAGAATTATGTGAAGAGAACACTACCAGACATTCACTGTTATCAATTCAGTGAATTCTGGTTAACAGAACTGTGAGTATTTATAGAGTACTACTAGTATATCTGCAAGGGAATTGATCCATGTGTTGTAGTTTCCATTTTATGCTCAACAGTAGCTGATAGGTGGCAAAGAGCAGCAGCTGATTGGTTGCAGAGGAACTCCTTATTTCAAGTGAGCAGTTTCAATTTGAATGGGTCTTTGTTTGACTGTGCTTCTGCAGTTGTTTCCTAAGGTGGGTTGTTGCACATTGGCCCATGACCTGACCTGGACCCATTATCTTTAACACTCCCCCTCAAGCTAAAAGGTGGAGGAGGTCCAACTTTTAGCTTGTCCCTGAGATGATGAAACACATCTTTTGGAAGTGCTTTTGTAAACCGCGTGATAAGTGCACCAATTGCAACCTTCTCCCGAACGAAGTGGTAATCGATTTCAATGTGCTTTGTCCGTGCGTGGATTACCGGATTAACAGTGAGATAGAGAGCACTAACATTGTCGCAAAAAAGAACAGGAGGTCGCTTGAGATAGAGGCCTATATCTCTCAATATGTAACATATCCAAGTCAACTCGGCTGCAGAAGTAGCAAGGGCCCGATATTCTGCTTCAGTACTTGACCGAGCCACTGTGGGTTGCTTCTTGGCTGTCCAAGAGATACAATTTGCACCAAGATACACACAGTATCCTGTAGTGGAACGCCTGGTGAGAGGGCAACCAGCCCAGTCGGCATCTGAAAAACCATAGAGATTTGTAGAAGATTGGGTGATAATTCGAAGTCCATAGTTTAGAGTCCCTTTGATATACCGCAAAATTCGTTTGACAGCATCATAATGACCCGCATTTGGGTTAGCCATGAATTGGCACACTAAGTTGATGGCGTGTGTTAACTTAGGCCTTGTGAGAGTCAAGTATTGCAATGCTCCAACCACACTGCGATAGGAGGTCCCGTCAACTTCTGTGGCTTTGGTGAGATGGAGATTATGGTTAACAGCTAAAGGAGTGTTAACATGCTTACAGTGAAGCATTTTTGTTTTTGTCAGCAGTTCAATAGCATATTTGGTTTGAGTTAAGAAAATCCCACCATCATATGGAATGACCTCAATACCAAGAAAATAATGCAGCGGGCCAAGGTCCTTCATTGCAAACTCCATGGCCAAATTTGTAATGAAATGTGAAAAAAGGGACTGATTATCACCGGTAATGATGATATCATCAACATATAAGAGAAGAAGTACAGTGCCTTGGTGACAATGTAGAACAAACAGAGATGGGTCGGCATGACTGCAGAGAAAACCATATTGCAGTAGATATAAACTGAACCTATTGAACCAGGCTCTGGGCGCTTGTTTCAGCCCATAAATTGCTTTCTTGAGATGATAAACATGTGAGGGATACGTTGTGTTTATAAAGCCAGGCGGTTGCTCCATAAATACCGTTTCCTTAAGAAAACCATGCAGGAATGCATTCTTCACATCTAATTGGCGAATAGGCCAACCTTTCACCACGACAAGGCTTAAAATAATTCGAATGGTAGTGGGTTTAACCACAGGGCTAAAGGTTTCATCATAATCAATTCCTTCTTGCTGGTTGAACCCTTTGGCGACCAAACGTGCCTTAAAACGATCAACAAACCCATCTGGTTTTAATTTTGTTTGAAATACCCATTTTGAGTCCACAATATTCATGTCATTAGTACAAGGTACTAAGACCCAAGTTTGATTTCTCTCCAAAGCATCAAGTTCTTCACGCATCGCAAGCACCCAATTTGGATGAGTTAAAGCCTGTTTAACTGAGATGGGTTCAGCTGAGTCCTCAGGTGTAGTTAACAAACTATGATTGTTGAGAGAGGATGCAACATGCTTGGACTCAAGTGAGATGCTATCAGCAAGGTATGCATAGTCATTTGATAGATATTTGGTGTTAGGCTTTGTAGTTCCAACCTGTGACCTTGTGACCATTGAGTGACCCAGTTGAGGAATGGGTGTGGGAGCATCTGTAGTGGGGGCCTGCTGTGGCTCTTGGCAGCTACTAGAAATGGGAAGTTCTTGTGGTAAATGCAATGCAAGTACACTTGTATTGTCAGCATTGAAACTTGGATGTTGTAGAGTGGCAGTACCCAACGCATTAGATTCATGAGAACCATGTAGCATATGTTCAGCATCATGTGACACAATAGTGTCCAATTGAGTGGAGTTAGGTGAGGACAAAGGTAAATCTACTGAACAAGGGCAGGTGTCATTTTGTGACTCTGTAGATGCTGATAATTTGGCCATGGTGCTTATCTGCTCCCCCTCAAGAACCTGTGGCAAAGAGTCATTCTTCTCAGGATGGTGCCATTGATCAAACTCCTGATATGTAGTCATAGTATTGTTATCCTGTGAAGAGCTAAATAGAGACTGAGGATCAGCATATGGAAATGTATGTTCATCAAAAACAACATGTCTGGATATATACACTTTCCTGGAGGGAGGATGATAGCATCTGAATCCTTTATGAATAGAACTATATCCAATGAAAATACAAGGAGATGATTTTGGTTCAAATTTTGTTGATGCTCGATCTTTGAGATATGAAAAACATCTACACCCAAAAGTTTTTAAAATAGAGTAATCTGGGTGTCTGGAGAACAATCTGTAAAAAAGACTTTCCATTGCAATAGCTTGTGATGGTAGACGATTAATAAGAAACACAGCCGTTAAGAAGGCTTCGACCCAGAAAAATTTTGGAAGCTTCGCATGAAATAACATAGTGAGTTCGGTCTCAACAATGTGTCGATGTTTTCTTTCGGTGACACCATTTTGTTCAGGGGTCCCAGGACAAGACAATTGTCGCTGAATCCCACATTTTTCTAAATGCTGGATAAGAGCAGTGGACTGAAACTCACCGCCACCATCACTTTGGAAGATTTTAATTTTCCTTGAGAATTGGTTCTCCACTAGACTTTGGAATTTTAAAAAAGTGCTATAAAATTCAGATTTTTTCTTCAATGGATAGAGCCAAGTAAACCTGCTAAAATCATCCACAAAGACTGCATAATATTTCATTCCTTGGAAAGATGAAACCGGAGCGGGTCCCCATAGATCACTATGGATCTTATTGAGAGGTGCAGTTTCTGATTGATTTCTTAAAGAAAAGGGCAGTTTGCAACTTTTGCCTGATTGACAACTACTACATAAGACTGGAGGCTTTGATCATTTATTGACATCAATAACATTCTGTGAACTTAAAACCTTTAGAAAACTTGAATTGGGATGGCCCAATCTTTGATGCCATATTTCCTCAGGCGCCTTTCCAGATTGCACTGCTACAAGGGCTGTTTCAGCTTCCTTATTTAATGTATATAAATTCCCATGTCTATTCCCTGATGCCAGAATCCTGCCTGTTGCTTGGTCCTTGATCACAAAGTTAGAGTCAGAAAATTCATATACGCAAGTATTATCTCGTGCCAATTTTGAAACAGAGATGAGATTCTTCTTGATTTTTGGAACAACAAGAACATCATTTAATTTAATATTTTTGAACTTGATGCAATCCCCAATATGGGAGATGTTCAAATGAGACCCATCTCCTACCATAATTTGATCTGAACCTTTATAAGGGGCCAAGTTTGTGAGGTTACCTACATCATTGGTGATGTGTGCACTGGCGCCAGTGTCTACATAGAGAGTAGGATCAACTTCCTCAATCGCCATTGCCTGAGGTACATCATCACGTGCCGATATGCATAATCCCATCGATTCCAACACTTGACAGCTGAGTGGCCACGGCGGTCACAAATTTGACAAATGAGTGGTGGCCTTGTGTAACTAGGTCCATTGAGTGTGCTGGTAGGTTATTGGGGAATAGTTGCTTGAGGAAACCCATGGTTTTTTGAAGCATAAATATTTTTTGTATGTTCCTGACTGGGTTGTTGGTTTTGACCATATGAGCGAAATGAGGAGTTTGTGCAAGAGTGCTGATTATTGAAATTAGTAGGAACAATGTTGTTGGAGCCACTTTTCTGGTTGTTATAGTTCTGGCTAGCAGGTGCAAAACCTCTACCCTTGGAATTAAACTCATTGTTGTAATGTCCTTTACCTCTTCCTTGACTTCGGCCACGACCACCCCTATTTGGATTGTTTGCAAAAAAGGCCACATTGAGGTCAGTTTGTGGAGATTCAGAGGTCATGCTATGCAAACGTAGGGCATATCCTTGGACTGCCGTGACAAATTGTGAATATGAAGGGAAAGGTGGTTTGGATAGCATTGAAGTGACTAGGACATTGTATTTTTCGCCAAGACCACGAGACAGGTAAATTACTTTGTCATCGTCAGCTATAGGCTTTTGTATAGCTGCTAATCCATCACATACTTTTTTGAAAGATTTCAGATACTCAGACAGAGATTGAGAGCCTAGCCTCATGTCTTGCAATTGTTGTTTTAATTGCACTTCTCGGTCTTTGGTGACTTGAAGAAGATTCTCTTCGAGTGCAATCCAGACATCGCGAGCTGAATTACAACCCACTACAAAATATAAAGCCTCTTCAGACAAGGTACCTGTTATCCAACTTCTGAGTAGAAGATCACGATTCTTCCAAGTTGCATAGGCAGGATTTGTGACAGCCTCATTTGCATTGTTGAGAATGGTCTCTGCCGGCGGTGGATTGTAGAGGTGTGCTTCTACTCCAAGGCTTTGAATGAGAGGAAGAATTTGAGCCTTCCAAATGAGGTAGTTTGTCATGTTCACTTTTACTGAACTAATGCTTATAAGATGATGAAGTGAATTGACAGATAACAACAGTGAAGTCTGAGAAGTGGCCATTGACAGTGCCTGGTGTTCTTTTAAGAAAGATTTGAAAAAAACACAGTCTATATTACTGAAGCTCTGATACCATAATAAGAATAACAAAATAGAAACAAATAATAATGAGTGACAGACGTTTCAAAACTTTAGAGAATTATGTGAAGAGAACACTACCAGACATTCACTGTTATCAATTCAGTGAATTCTGGTTAACAGAACTGTGAGTATTTATAGAGTACTACTAGTATATCTGCAAGGGAATTGATCCATGTGTTGTAGTTTCCATTTTATGCTCAACAGTAGCTGATAGGTGGCAGAGAGCAGCAGCTGATTGGTTGCAGAGGAACTTCTTATTTCAAGTGAGCAGTTTCAATTTGAATGGGTCTTCGTTTGACCGTGCTTCTGCAGTTGTTTCCTGAGGTGGGTTGTTGCACATTGGCCCATGACCTGACCTGGACCCATTATCTTTAACATGGTCCTCATCTATCAACTAGTCACATTAGCATAATGCAAAGTTCTAATATGCTTAGATGCGGTTGAAATTATATATGTCTTCGAAATGTAGATTTAGTATTTTATCAACAATTTCTAGCCCATAATATCATTATATGTAAATGTGCAGGAAAGGGTGTCGTTAGACAGCCTAAACTCGAACCCTTACCAAAATTTGTAAATTCATCTTTCCACAAAATAAGTGCCAAACCTGCCCCTGCTAGGGCTGAGATGGGGCAATTCACTTGTCTAACATGATCAATTACCATACCTACCTTGGCCACCACCCATAGTTTTACCCGGTGCATGCATGTGGATAGAAGATTAGAAGGGTTTACATGTGTCCTAGCGATTCGAGTGTCCTTGAGGCTTAGGGCCAAAGGCTTTTGCACTAGGTTGGGCGGGAGATAACTTGGATTATAAAAGAAAGACCATACCTAGTGTCAAGGCTGTAAGGATCTATGATGGCTAAGTTGGCCCTTTCAAGAGGAACATGAAATATAAAAATTGTACCAATAGATCTTATTTATTAATTAGAAACGAGTTTAACAATAATTTTTATTTGTTTTGAATAAAGAGCTAATTTAATATGTCGGTAGATAGTGGGTAGGTAAATAATTTGGCCAAAACAAATTTTCTATAAAGACTTGTTAAATATATAGGGAGGTGTTCCTGTGAGAGCATCTCTCACCTTGCTATGAGAGATAGGGGTAGGAGCCTTCACATTTAAGTTGTTGGCATTGGATATGGATGTGAGGGCCCCCACCCCTATCTCTCATAGTAAGGTGAGAGATGCTACCTTGCTATGAGAGATAGGAGTGAGAGCCCTCATATTTAAATTGTTGGCATTGGATATGGATGTGAGAGATCTCTCACAATAAGGTGAGAGATGCTCGAATACGAGTGGGAGATGCTCTTATGAGAGCATCTCGCACCTTGCTGTAGGGGTGATAGCCCTTACATTTAAGTTGTTGGCATTGGATATGGATGTGAGGCTCCCACCCTTATCTCTTACAATAAGGTGAGAGATGCTCTTATAAATATATATATATATATTTAATGAATCTTAACCATGGCCGGTTCAAATTTCCTTTATACAAAATATAAAGGGAGCGTTTGGTAATAGAAAAGTGATCCACCATTCACATGATTAGTCTGGTTGGGAACTTTTAAGGGCTTTTCCTTTGTTCTTCCTTTTTTTTGTCTTAGACAACTCATGGGTTGGTTACATGGGTTGAGGGTCGGGTCTACATGATAATGCATGCTTAA
The DNA here is from genome assembly GCA_038049695.1 of Cinnamomum chago. Classification (NCBI taxonomy): domain Eukaryota; kingdom Viridiplantae; phylum Streptophyta; class Magnoliopsida; order Laurales; family Lauraceae; genus Cinnamomum; species Cinnamomum chago. The sequence continues at coordinate 14,795,510 of CP142451.1, forward strand.
GAAATAAATACAATATTACGAAAGCAACAACCAATTTACAATTAATCTAAAAAATTAGTTAGTCAAATGTGATAATCAAATGTGATAATAAGGGTGGGGTCTACTCATGATAGGTCCTATGATCACAAGTCATATCAGAGTAAAAAGATAATCGTTTTATATTTAATTGAGTACTTGAAGCAAATAAAAATTAAAGTATGAAATTAGAAAGCTATATGAAGTACTAAATAATTTAGTTAAAATAAATGATAATGAATATCTATTAAGCACAATGGGTCTTTAATCAAATGTATAGTAGAAGAAATCACAAATGCAAAAATAAGTCCGATCACCCGGAAGTCCTGACCAATTCAAAAATGAGTTTCTGTACTTATTTAGGCTCTGCTATGTAAATGGGCCCGGTCTGCATCTTTGTTTGGACCCATGACCTAAACGAGTCTGATTCTTGTTCCACCTTGGTTTAGACCCGTGGACTCGGGACTTAACATTAACTCAATTTTCGAGAATCTATCATTACTCATATCATCTCTATCTAGACCCGGACCCGTACTCAAACCCGGCCCATATATATTTTTGGTTCTGAGTCCAGTTCCACCTTCTCCTTAACGGTTCCGGGTCCACCTGGGACCAGACCGGAACCATCCTATTTACATCCCTATGCATGATGACAAAGACCTAATAAAGAAACGAGGGCAAAAGTTTAATGGAGATATATTATATATAAATATAAATACCAAACAACCAGAAGGTAATTGCTCAGTCGTCTAAAACCAATCAATACCTGTACGTCCAACATCTATTCTCAATTGAATCCTTTCATGATCTTTCTACGTCACCACCTCTTCTCATTTCTTACTACATCAAAGGCGGGGAAACCAGTAAATTCCAGTTTTCCGCACATCAAAGATGCGGAAAACCAGAAAGTTCCATTTTTCCGTTGATATGAGCGGCGGAAAACCTATCCTTTTAGGTTTTTCACCCATGTACATTCTGGAAAACCATTACATTCGATTTTACCACTCAACCGTGCTACTTGGCCCGACCCTGGGGACCGAATTCTGGCCCGGTCCCCAGGAAGGACCCTTGGATCCCAGGGTTAGATGGTGGGATCTAGATGATAATGCATGCTTAAAAAATAAATATAATCACACGAAAGCAACAACCAATTTACAATTAATTTAAATAATTAGTTAGTCAAATGTGATAATAAGGGTAGGGTCCACTCATGATGGGTCCAACGGTCACAAGCATATTAATTGTCTGTACTATCTCCATCCACATCATACCACCCGTTTAACCCAAACTTGTAGCAAGCTTGGGCTGGCACTAATTAATAAAAAAGATAGAGTAGTAAATAGATTTTGGAAAAAAAATGGGCAAGGTAAAAGGATAATCGTTTTATATTTAATTGAGTACTTGGAGCATATAAAAATTAAATTATGAAATTAGAAAGCTATATGAAGTACTAAATCATTTAGTTAAATTAAATTATATTGAATATCTATTTAGCACAATGGGTCTTTAATCAAATGTATTATATATTAGGAGAAATTACAAATGCAAAAATAAGTCTGAATACTCGAAGGTTCCGACTCGTTAAAAACCGGATTTGTATCCTTATTTAAGCCCCGCTATGTAATGGGCCCGGGTCGTCTTCTTTTTTTTTTTTTAACCTGTGACCCAAATGGGGTCGATTCTGGTTCCACCTTGGTTCAGACTCGTGAACCTAAGACCCGACACATTATCTTGATTCTCGAGAATCTTTCCTTAAAATCAGTTTTTTTTTTCCCTATATCATTATCTACCCAGACCCAAACCCAAACCCAAACCCAAACCCGCCTCGTATTTGGTTCTGGGTCCAGGTCCAGTTCCGATTCCACAGTTTTTAGTCCGAAACCGAGAAACTGGTCCCTACACGGTTCCGGACCCAACCACCTTCTCCTTGCCGGAACCGACCCGTTTACATCCCTCCGCATGATGAGAGAGACCTGATCAAGAAACAAAGACAAATGTTTAATGGAGATATCTTGTGTATAAATATTAAATACCAAACAACCATAAGGTAGTTGGTCAGTCGTCTAAAGCCCATCAACACCTGTACGTCCAACTTCTATTCTCAATTAAATCCATTCATGATCTTCCTACATCACCACCTCTTCTCATTTCTTTGTACATCAAAGGTGAGGAAAACCAGTAAATTCCAGTTTTCCGCACATTAGAGATGCGGAAAACCAGCAAATTCCATTTTTATGAGCGGCGGAAACGCTGTGCTAATTAGGTTTTTCACCCATTTACACTCCGGAAAACCAATAAATTCGGTTTTACCACTTAGCGGAGTCTTCCCACCTTAATGCTTCCTTCTTTTTGTCTGAGTCAACTCACGTGTTGGTTCCATGAGTTAGAGGGTCGGGTCTAAATGATAATGCATGCTTAAAAAAATATATACAATCACATGAAAGCAACAACCAATTTACAGTTAATCTAAATAATTAGTTAGTTAAATGTGATAATAAGAGTATAGGTCCAACGGTCACAAGTCATATCAATTGTCTATACTATCTCCATCGCATCCGGTCGGCACATGTAACCCAAACTCCTAGCTGGCTCGGGCCGGCACTAATAAAAAAGATATATTAGTTAATAGATTTTAGAAAAAAAATAGGCAAAGTAAAAGGATAATATGTTTTATATTTAATTGAGTACTTGAAGCATATAAAAATTAAATTATGAAATTAAAAAGCTATATGAAGTACTAAATAATTTTGTTAAAATAAATTATATTGAATATCTATTAAGCACAATGGGTCTTTAATCGAATGTACATATATTAGGAGAAATCACAAATGCAAAAATAAGTCCGATCACCCAGAGGTTTTGACCCATTAAAACCCAAGTTTGTGACATTATTTAGGCCCCGCTATGTAAATGGGCCTAGGTCCGGGTCTTATAATTTTACCCATGACCCAAACGGATCCGGATCTGGTTCCACCTTAGTTCGGGATCGTGGACTCGGGACCCGACACATTACATCGATTATCGAGAATCTCTCAAGTTTTTCCCCATATCATTCTATACCTCGTGAGGAAAGTAAGAATAGCACCGATTGTAGATAAAATGAGAGAAAATCGACTAAGATGGTTCGGTCATGTTATAAGGCGCCCAACGGAAATACCTGTTAAAAGGTGTGAAAGCATGGAGATTGCCAGGAGTAAGAGAGGGAGAGGGAGACCCAAGAGAAGTTGAAAATAAATTATTAAACATAACCTTGCCTACATGGATCTAACAAAGGACATGGTCATAAACAGATTTGATTGATATCGTCAAATCCATATAGCCGACTCCACCTAGTGGTAAAAGGCTTGGTTTTGTTTGGTTTATCATTCTCTACTTAGACCCGCTCCCGTACCCAAACCCGCCCCATATCTGGTTTTAGGTCCAGGTCCGGTTCCACCTTCTCGTTAACAATTCTAGGTCTAGAGACGGTTCCGGACCCGAGTTTCTCGAGACGGTTCCGGACGTCCACCTTATCTTTAACAGTTCTGGCAGTAACCAACCCGTTTACATACCAAGACGCGAGGACAGAGACGTCATGAAGAAACAAAGACAAATGTTTAATGGAGATATCTTGTGTATAAATATTAAATACCAAACAACCAGAAGGTAGTTGCTCAGTCGTCTAAAGCCAATCAACATCTGTACGTCCAACATCTATTCTCAATTGAATCCATTCATGATCTTTCTACGTCACCACCTCTTCTCATTTCTTTCTATATCCAAAGTTCTTCTCATTTCTTTCTATATCCAAAGTTCTTTTCCAATTCACCCATAAACGGAATAGATATAGCTCTCAGATATGCATATGTGCTAGTCATATCCAACAGGGAGTTCGTTTGTGTTACCATTACAAGAAATGTAATTAAATAATGACATGAATGTTAACTGTTGTGAAATTTAGATGGTTGTAAAGAAATATGATGAGAGAAGCAGTTATGGAATGACAGAGTGAAGGGTGTGTGGTTTGCAGTTTCTGCATGCGAATGATGCAGAAACTAGAGAAGTATTTGGAATAGGGGTGAGTATTTGGTCGGTTGGGTAGGTTCGGTTGAAATTTTGACCGAACTGAAATATTTCGGTCGAAAAAATTCTTAACCGACCCGACCGAATTATGAGTTGTAACCGAATTCGACTGAACCGAAAATGTTTCGGTTAAATTTCGGTTAATTCAGTAGAAAGGCCATATGTTGGGCTTTGTTATGGGGCCCAAATTTGTTGGGAACATTTTTATAATAAAAAAACTCAAAGTATACAACTAGCAAATTCTAAATATCCAAAATAAAAAAGATATTAAAGCCAAGTATTCAACAGTTTATCAGCCTTAAGAGTTTATATATTTTATATATCTAAAATACAAACTTTTATATGTATATTAATAAATCCGGTTAATTCAGTTAATTTGGTGAAAAAAATCTAAAACCGAACCGAACTATATTATCCAAATTTGCTGTAAATTTTAACCGAATCTAACCAATTTAACTGTATAACCGAACCAAATAAAAAATTTCGGTTCGGATTGGTTCGAAACTTCGGTTAGTTAAACTGGCGCTCACCCTTAATTTGGAATAGTCTAAACAGGAACTTGGAGAGGCATTTGAGAGGGTCAATACTATGTTAACATGGTCAGAATCAAATTGAGATCTTCTCAAAGTGGATTATCCAACTGTGAGAGAGAGAGAGAGAGAGAGAGAGAGAGACTGTACGTCCTATCATTGGAGTGACCAAAACATTCTGAAGTGGGAAAAGGGAAATCATTCCTATTGAAGCAGATATGAAACACAATACAAACAGCAAAAAAGGCGATCCACGATCTCCAGTCCTCATACACACATACCGTTCTTTGAGGTCTTAGCTGATTCCAAACAGCTGCCAAGAAAAAGAAAATAGAGCATGGTCAGCATCAACATCCCGGCTTGATCGAGTTCGAGGCCTGGATGTCGAACTTCAAACTACTTTTCTCAGGCTTGAAGAAATAAACGGTAGTGCCCAACTTCCCACAGTACAAGGACCCAATCTCAAAATCCCATATGACATTGTAGGACCTATAATGATTGTACCCCACCCTCGTCATCACATTTCACTCACTAACTATATAGATTAATTGTTAATTATTTATATTTATATTTTAATCATGGATGAGCTCATTCATTAGTGTGGACCCGACCTCATCCATGTACCCAACCCATACAAACAGGAGAAAGATGGTCGAAATAAAAAGGGGGGGAATATTGTGTTAAACTAGAAAAATGCAGGTTTTCTGCTGATGCGAACTGGGTTTTGGTAGATCCCAGCAGCGTTAACCTGTACATTGCAGTTTTCTGCTGATATGTATGGCGGAAAATCAGTGATTTTAAGTTTTTCACCCGCATACACTACTGTAAACCTGTAAATTTGGTTTTGCCACTTACATGTAGAGTGGAGTAAAGTAAAGCCTCAAATAGTGAAAGAATCAAATAATAAAAAATCTTTTTGGATTTTTGGTTGATAAGTGTTTTTTTGTTTTTTTAGTGGAAAAGGGAGGTTGTTTTTTTATTTTTTTCAAAAAAAAAAAAATGAAAATTTGAAAATATATACTTTTGATGTGACCTTTTTTAAAAAAATTTAGAGGCTTTACTTTACTCAATCATATGCAAGATTGAGTAAATAAGAAAATCAAATTTAAAAATAAAAAAATTAATTAATTTTAAACTTTATAAAAAACTAAATGATTTGAATTTTGGAGAGAAGGTAGAAACTATAGAATTAAAATATCACATTAATAATAGAAAAGCTATACTTTGATAAAAAGAGAACTAAAATAAAAAATAAAAATAAATATACTTGTCAACTGCAAATTGAAGAAAATAAGAAATAAAGAGAGAATTTCAATTAAATGATCAAGATAAAATAAGTCCCACACATACTAAATGGTTGATGTGGGGTTTGGTGAGAGGCAACAAAATTGACTTGAAAACCTTCCTCTATAATAATATATAAAAACAGATTGAGGTGGGGTTTGATGAGAGTCAAGATTGAGTCACAGTCAAAATTGAATTGAAATACTTCTGCAGTACTATAATATAATCGTGATGGGTGGGTGTGGGGTCTGGTGAATTGAAAGAAAAAGCTTCCGCTATAATAGGTAATAATAGATGTTCACGATGTGGGCAAGAGTGCAGTGAGGTCTACCTGTCAGAGGGCCTACCAAATCTTTTATCATTTTAAATCTGAGATTGTGGAGACGTGGACCTAAAATCAACGGCGTGAAAAAAATTTGGTCAAGCAGAAGTAAAGTTTAGAACACTCTGGATGAATGTCAAAATTAGGTCTGGTGGCAAATCACACGGTAGCAACCAAGCCCCCACATGGCTTGTCCATTTGGTGAACAAAAGGACACCCGTGTCCTGTGACTCGAACACCCAACCCGCGAGGCTCTGATATCACTTGTATGATCTTACACCTCATTGAGCTACCACTTATCTCAAAATCTCAAAACTAATTGGTGATGGGAAATAGCATAACAATGGTTTTTGGTGAGGGCAAGGGCTTGACCACAATTATGACAGCTCGGGAGCCAGGGCGGATGTTGACCTCAACACTATAAATTCTTCGGTATTTAATCCCAAGCAAACAAACATGCCTTTAAAGAATAGCATCTAGGACTCCTTTTTTTTCCCACATTCATTTAAGGGTCGTTTGTTTCTTGTGAAAGTGATTCACATGTGTAAATGACCCACATATGAGTCATTTGCATATGCAAATGACTCACATGTGGATCAGATTCCACCGTTTGTTACTAACATAACATTTCACATGTGAATCTATGAATAAGTTGTAGATTGTTTGATGATATTTCAACATCCAAGCATCATCAATGGTTGAAAATTGGACACATGACCGTGTTTGAGCTTCTGAAGAGTATGAACGGTCCTGATTTTACAGGTGGGGCCCAGAACATTAAAAAAATAATAAAAGGCGGACTGGGTATGTTAGTAACAATAGGTTGTATATTGTTTGATGATATCTCAACCTCCATACATCATCAACGGTTGAAAATTGGACACATGGCCGTGGTTGAGCTTCTGAAGAATATGAACGGTCCTGATTTTACAGGTGGGTCCCAGAAAAATAAAAAAATCATAAAAGGCGGACTGTTATATGTTAGTAATAGTAGATTAATCGAACTGCTGTGATTATGTTGATCATATCTCAACCTCCATGCATCATCAACGGTTGAAAATTGGACACATAGCCGTGTTTGAGCTTCTTAAGAGAATGAACGGTTCGGATGTTACAAGTGGGGCCCAAAAAAATTAAAAAAAAATAAAAGGCGGACTGCTCAGTGAGGCACTGTAGCAGTCCGCCTAGTAACAGTAACATGTGTAAGTTTTTCACACCTCTTGAGGTGTGAAAATGCAATGCATAAAAAGGGCCATCTTTCACACCATTTACACAACTTTTTTACACATGTGAATCAAAATCACACCAAACAAACATGATTTTTGTGTATCCATTACCTATGTGATTCAATTACATATGTAAATGGAAAAAACAAACGTCCCCTTAATGGTTGTAGATGAATGATATGACAAAAGCTTGCAAAGTGAGCTACCTGGATACATGCAAATAAATGCATGTGCAAAAAGATCTGATAGATAAACCCACATAAAACCCAAGAGAACGTGCACAGGTAAAGGTGAATGTGTAAAATACAAGCATGCTTCTACATGCAGAATCAAGCACACTCGAAACATTCGTGCACATGCAAGACACACCTTTGCACTTGGCTCTCATCTCTTGATTTACTCGGGGATGAAGCACCCACCACCTGGAATTGAAAGATACGGCTTCCTTTTCTTTCCAGGGAAACATTCGGAAAGGACTTCTGAAACTCCTCCAATGTGTCGTCTAGATCTTGTGAACACTGCATCCGGCATCTTCTGACGTACAGTTCTCCTTCCAATCCTCCAATTTCAGTCCACCAAATATAACCTTCTTAATCCCAACATAACTGTTGAAAGGAAGCAAAGATAATGTCAGCTGGGGTCGAAAAAATACGTTTAATGCACTTACAAACCCTCTCAATGGAAGGCTGCCAATGGGATGGTCAAGGCAAGAACAGGGTCGGCCTAAGATTGAGACCGAGTGATTATATGTAGGCATTAATTTACGTAAAACACCATCAATTATCACTTTACTATTATTATTGATTTATTTTTATTGTTGTTATTCTTAGGTCCCAGACATTTGCAGGTCCTTTCCAACCCAATGGATCAATGACCTCGATACAGGTCTAGTCCAATTACTAAACAGGACATGAACTTTTGACCTGCAACCTACCAATACAGGCCAAGCCAACCTGTTCACCCCCTTGTCAATGAGACATGCAACTGAGCCTCATTCCTTAATTGTTAGAACTGATTATCTGTCCATCTTGATTTTGAGACCATATATTTGATCCCATGTTAACCACAGAACTATAAAAGAGAGAGATTGTTAATGTTAGCTGAGTAAGAAGCTAGACAGAGAAGTTAATAGAAGAATAAACGTTCAATAAAAGGTTAGTACTTATCTGATAACAGGGAAAGATTTTGAGTTATCCATTTCAGATTTTTGTTTCCCAGCATGACAGCTAGGAGCCTTTGATCAACCATGGACTGCATTCTTTGTCGATCTTCATATAGAATCTCGAGCCAGACTTACACACTTAAGTACAGTGCTTGTTATTCTTCGGTAGATTATTTATATTCATAAAGCAAGAAACTAAAAGAAATGAAGTAAGCAACAAATTGAAAATTGAAAATTGGGAGTTGTCACCATCAAAAGCCAAAAACAAACTCTTAATTGGAAATGGTGTTTTCAAATATACAATGAGAGTTTTCTAGGGCCTCTATAGAATGTAAACTTGTCACCATATAGGATGTGTGCCTATACTTTATTCCTCATTTAGTTCAGTAAAGACTGTCGACTGAAACATAAGGTTTGTAGAAACCATTCAGAGCAGCAGCTCTTTCTTTCACAAGAATATGAGGCATTCATCAGATTTGATGCAATGTAGATGAGTAGGCACTATACTAAAACACCCACAAGGAGGGGCATGCCCTTGACTGTCTAACACCTAAAACAACATGTGCTGGTCGCTAGTCCAGGCCTATGTGGATACAAACACTGTTTAGATGGCTATTTTGGGTGAGCGCCGCCACCGCCGCAGGTCCCTGAAAATAAGCATTGGACAGTTCTGACTTCTGACAATTTTCACAAAGGGCTTATATGAATCACTCCTTGAATTCAACCGATGTCTAGTTTGGCTACCATAGGATGATTGCTTACCCACCTTCTGAAAATTCATCCACATTTATGTACTTTGAGTGAGTAGATGGACTCATGCACGCACATCCAGCACCATAAGGTTCTTTAAGGAATGTGAAAAGGGGAGATTTCTTACGACAATTTTTCCCCCTTTTTTTCTGAAATTGATTTCATAAAGGAAATTTGCAATGTCTAGAGTAATCAACAGGGAAGGGGGCTTTCTTACAAGAAATTGACAATGCACATAGTAATAGCCATTATGGACTTTCTGTGGATCAAAACCTCTTAAGTAATTAGCATCTACTAGATTCAATCATAATCAGTTACTGCATTAGTTGATCTGGTATTTAGGTTCAGCTATGTTCAATTCCTTCCCACTGGAAGGTGAAAGTAATACTGCCCACGTTCCCTATGCTTATTCTACTAAAAGCAGAACTCCCCAAAAATATTGGTTCCTAAAAACATGAGCAACCAAAGCCTTAAGCTCTCCCAGTTACCACCATCTACGCCTTGTCTATCAATCTGGAGCTCGCTAAAAGAGTTCCATATCTATTAAAAGGGGTTATTCTCCCTGGCTACTATTTGTTGAGCATTAATTACCCTCAAGTTAGTACATGTTTGCATCAGAGAATCATTAACATTGTCATTGTAGCCTTATAGCCCATCCTCTCACGTTTGTGAGTCTAGCTTTTAGGGGTCATTCATTTCCGTTCAATGCATCATGCTTGAGATAGGAAAATAGGTTTTAGATATGCAAAATTGCAAATGCCCACATATGTGAAACACATTACCATGTTTGCCAAAATCAACATTTTTACATGAGTTAATGAGTACATGTAACAGTTTTATGTGTTGGCTTTTATGGACATTTTTCACAAATTTCTTAAAATTTACGAAGATCTAAATATGAAGCCAAATGTTTTGATGCTTATCATTATTATGAGAGTACTGAATAGCTCTAACATGAATTGGAGAACCAAAAAAGTGCAGAAAATCAGATCCATAAGTTGGGATTTTTTTATAGTTTTCACAAATTTCTCAAAATTTATGAAGATTTAAGGTATGAAATTAAACATCTTAGGATTCCTTACCCTATAAAGAAGATGGACAGCTTGGATCATGAATTTGGGGCCCACAAAAAGTGAGAAAATAACCAAGTTGATGAGGTTTGAAACTTGAACCCATAATCTGTCCAAGTGTTACAACCTTAACCCCCCGTCACATGTAACATTTTACCACCTCCTCATGTATGTAAACGAGAGGCTGAAAATGACATCATTTTTTATATAAAAAATGACATTATTTACAAACCATTTTCACACTTCATTTACACATTACATGCATAAATGAGCGCAAACAAACGTAACCATGTGTAACCATTACGCATGTGCATCATTTACATATATAAATGAATGCAAACAAACGACCCCTAAGCATCTCAAATAAATAAATTATTTTCTATCTTTTGTGTAATACATAAGGGAATAAACCAGGCAACAGCAAGACGAAGGGAGAACAGTAGATTGTCCCAAAACCAAGTTTCTAAAATTAGAGAAGGACAATTGCCTAGACCTGATCATCCACGTGACTGCTGTTTACTGCCTATCAAAATGTAAAGTTGTCTGTCCATCTTCCCAAATGTACAATGCTTTGGATCCACTGACTGGTATTTATACACAAGGAATCACTGAGTCCTAATACCTCCAGTGAGAACCTTCCAGAGTGACAAATCTTTAGCTTTGGCATCCTCCTAGCCAAGGGCAGAACCAGGAAATTCAAGTTGGGGGGGCTTTATGAAAAAGAAATATAGTGGGAAGGGGATAATGTAAAAGAAAATATATAATAATTTTTAAAATATGCAGGGGTGGAGGGGGATTCTTTAAGTTTTTTCAGGTGTGGTGGGGGCTTCAGCCCCCAGAACCCTCTACTTGGGTCCGCCCCTGCTAGCCCACGGAAATCTTCCAAGATAAAATATTCTTAACTGTGGGTGATACATGCACTGCTAAAGGTGATAAAAAAGAAAATTTTGGATTGAAATAAAGAAGAACCTCACAATTGATAAGGTGCAAAGCGATGTTTCCCAGCTGCTGTATTGTGTGCAAGGATGAGTTGGAATCAAGTAATCAACTGATCAACTCCTCTGCAAATTTCTGAGACAGCTCTGGAACTTCTTCATTGGGGTTTGTTGGACCATGTGGGATAATGCTTACGTAAGATAGCAAGCCGATTGGTGGAAAGAGGGCTATTTTATGTATCCTGTCATTCATTTGAAAGAGAGAAAGGAGTGCACCTTCTTTCTCAGCAGCTGGAGATGGCACATAAAGTGATGGCCAGGATCATTGTGTACTTTAAGCAGTAAAAAGTTTTTAAGGACTCCAGGCAAGTCTGAACCAGGCACACTTGCATCTAACCATCCCATGTCCATCGTAGCCCTGTTTTCTTATCATAGGAAGTTAAGAATAAATATTGAAATATTCCTCAATATAGGGCTAAGTAACAGATTAGTACAATCTTCAAACTTGGACATCTCCAATATATGATCGTATGGACAGGGTACATCAGGCTGCTGTATTTTGGTGCATCAGGATTAAGCACTCCTGGCTAGACACTATGTATGTTTTATATCATGCTACAAGTACTAAAGCGGAAATATCATGGCATCTTTACTCACTAGTTCTAGAAGTTACACCCATTTTCTAGCATTAATGCACCGCCCCAGTTTGGAGTCATTTTTTTTCCCATGTTAAGAAAAAGATACCCCTTGGCCTTAATCAAGATGGGGTCCACGGGTATCTTCCATTCAGATCAGCCTCCATGACCTCCCTAGGATGTGCCTTCTTTGCTATGGATGAATTAACTACTAAAAAGAATCATCAGAAAGTAGCAAGGGTGATTTGTTTATCTCATTTACATATGGAAATGATTCACATGCATAATGGTTATGCATCATCACATTTGTTTGCACTCATTCACACATGTAATGCATAAATGAGGGGTGAAAATGGTGTGTAAATAAGGCCATTTTCACAACCTATATAGGTGTGAAACACTTTCACATCTCCCACCTTAATAAAAGGGCCATTACATGTCTTCACAAGGTGATTGCATTTAGTTATGCAATTGGTCATGGTTCAAATTCCATCAACCGCTTTTCTTTTCTTTTTTTCCATTCATGTGGGACCCATATTTGTAATCCAAACTGTTTAAGTTCTTTAATGAACTGATAAACCCAAAGATCTTTAAGTTTACTATCTTAGAATCTTCATAGATTTTGAGTAATTTGTGAAAAACATCCAAAAAATCCCAACCTATTGATCTAATTCTTTGCTATTATGTGGGCCCCAATCCATGACCCAAACCGCTCAATATTCTCATATCAATAATATGCATAAAGATGTTTAGTTTCATCCTTAAATCTTCATGGATTTTGAGAAGTTGGTGAAAAACTTCCAAAAACTCCAAACACTTCTAAAACCGTTGGGCATTGGATGTACTCATTACTCGTTAAATTGGTGATTTTGACAAACATCGTAATGTGTTTCACAAATGAAATATTTGCAAACGTAACATTTGCACGTGTAACGTTTACGCATGTAAACCATTTTCCTATCTCATGTGTCGTACCATTAAAAAAAATAAGGGGCCCAAAGAATGCAACAATTCACTTCTCAGAAGACGCAAAAACTTGACAATGACGAAGAAGAAAACTAATACTGGTGCCTTTATGAATCTGACGATATTCATTTAGAGGAGAGGGTTAACTACAACCCATGGTTGAAAAAAGATACTCAAGTGTTATTTGAGAAAACATTGCTTGAATGGACTTCAAAGTACGCATTTCAGATTACTAATGAAAGGACATCAACTAGGATATAATCATGTTACTAAAAAAAGGCATGCCATCGCTATTGCTCCACTCACAACTCAACCTGGCTGATATAGTTATTTGTCGGAGAGTCTGCCAGCATGCACTAGAAACAAGGATCTTTTTCCCCTTAAATGTGTAGACGACTGGGATATCATCATGATGAAATTACAAAAGGTCATCTCTAACACCTTATTCCTAAGAGCTCAAATATGATGGTATCTAAAGAATCTGAGTCCTGACAGTCCAAATGTGAGAATTTGGCTAACAATCTCCAGTGAAATAGTGCTGGGAAGAGAGAGAGATTGTTGTTCCAATGCCTGGCAGTTTGCTTGGGGGAAAATAAAAGTACCCTTCATGACAACTGCCCTTATATTAGAAATAAAAAAGGTTCCAAAGCAGTATATCAATCCCATCAACATAAATGACCAAGTTGATTCTATCCATTTCCACGAAGAAGCTAACCACTTTTCTCATATTTATCCAAGGGCGCACCAAATGTTTTACTGAAGGGATAAATTTTGACAAGCACTGGCTATGCATAAGATGTCAGTAATACAAAGATCTTCAAACGTTTTTCCTTCCCTTCTATTTAACATCATTATTTGCTGAAGATGCTAAAGCATTTTGGACGAATCCAATATGATTAGATAACTTACCCAAATAAAATCTATGCAGTGGCTGTTGCACTCTGGAATCAATGATTATCAAGGAGCAAGAAGCACACACCACTAGTTATTCTCCTCATATTCATCACTGAAGCCTCATTCCTATACGGAGTCATGAAGAAGCAAAAGCCAACTATAGAAGATTTTCTTCATCGGTAATATAAATATCAACTACTGAATGTAAATTTTTTTTTTAAATGATATCTTGTGTTCTTACTTGAATATCAAATATATATACATAAACAGAAATCTATAACAAAAACAACAGCTCTCAGAACAACAAAAGGCACAGGTGCAAAACAAAGAATCAGCAACTTAAAAAGTAACTACATGTCTACATCCAAGTGTGCACAAATCAAAATTCATTAGTGGAAAAGCTCCGAATAAGATAGTTACTAACAAAATATCTTCTATATAGAAGGCAACCAAGCAAGTGAAGTTGAGACCTACTCAGAACTGATTTGTGTCAAGGCATTGATCAATGTGTCTAAAAGCAATGGTTCACTAGTCCCAATATCCACCCTGTCAAAATTTGACAAAAATTATCTATCACCAACCATTGGAGCAATTTTTCAATATTCATTTCTATGTCATAAAGCCAGGAAATACACAGCATATAGATAACTGAAGTGCTAGTCACCCATTGCATAATTGATCCTAACCCAAAATAAAAACTAACGAGCAATTAAAGCTTGTACCATATGCGTGCTAAATTGTCTTGAACCTCAAAGTCTCCAATGTTGTAAAATGTTGTCGGCGTCACATTTGCCCCCTGAATGGCATCATAGCTTGGCCTTTTATCCAGAGGAGACTGTGATAACTGCAAGGATTAGACTTTAAAAGTTTAGCAGCAAAGAATTTTTTGCATTTTTTCCCTTTTGGAAGGGCAGCAAGTTTTTTCATGTTGAACAGAACAGTTTTGATTAAGAGTTAAGAGAACACTGCCAATCTTGTTGCTGGGGTAAGGGCTTACAATTTTTAAAGACCATTAGTTCATAAGTAAACAAATATAAGCTATCATGACTATAGTGGGCACACAACAATTTACATTGGTGTTTCGTTCAATAGTTAGTCCATTTTGCATTATTAAGCAAGCTAGCACATATTCTTTGCTTTCATCCAAGCTGGGACATAATATTTGCTTATATCCATGCAACGTATCACAAATTAAGTAAACCATGGAAGGACTTTATAAGAGACAAGTAATAAATATACACACACACACAGGAATTTTGTACTACTTTCACATAATATATAATTTTTTTTAATCGGTAAAAGAGTATACACTAGAAAGAAGTAACTGAAAAAGGTCAAGGAGTCATTAGCTGTTGTATTAGTACAACTTATAGTTAGCTGTTAGAGAGCCTTTTGTTTTACTTTACAGAGTCAATCTGGGGGATTCAGATTCCAGTCACATGTTGTGATGTTTATCTTAAAATTTCATTCTAAACTACTCAAAGGTTTAGGATATATAAGCTTGAATGTGAATGAAGTATCCAGATGAGGTTCTCAAGTTCCAATTTATATCATGATAGTAGCATAAACATAACCATCCATGTATCATAGTATATTACTGGTCCAAGACTTTTAAAGCTAGCATCAACACCAAGGAACTGTACCTGCATATTCATAGAATTGCATCCACCAAGACGGCCAATGATGTGCCAAGATCGGATGGTCTGCACATAAACCATAACTTTGTTGTCAAAGCTCATTTGGGAAGAAATAAAAAATTAAGTATTAGGCTCTGTTTGGAAGCAGAGAAAAAGGAAGGGAAGATGGAGGTGGGGAAAACTGTCCACAGTTTAATTTTGTGCTGCACAGTTATCTCCACCTGTTTTCATTGCCTGTTTCCTTTGCATCCAAACAGACCCTTAAAAGAGGCCACTTACATCACATATTAGGGAAATATCCTTCGATAATGGAGCATTGTAGAACTCAAACCATATGTAGGAGTTTGAGAAATCAAATCTGGTGAAAGCCAACCATAATTGAGAAGTTACTAAAATATAGTAAGAAGCAAATACATCTGTTCTGGTGATGTAGAAGCCAGCTAAATTCATAAAATTGACTCCTATTTGCTAAAACACTGGAAAAAAAACAATTAATTCCTAAAAATGATTGAAATAACAAGTATCTACAAATCAGCTTCACCCAGTGCTCGAAGCATTTCGAAGGGCCCTCAAATATAGATGGTTAGAAAGGTTAGACTACCCATTTTGCATGCTTTAAAATCTATGGTTGTGATTATTGAAATCTAATGTCAAAACATCCACAATACATATTAGGTAGGCCGAAATGGCCCCACGCCATGGTTGGACTAATGTTATATTGCAACAGGTTGGACTTGTTTGTCCCTCTAAATATTTATTTACAAATTAATTTACTTCCATTGCAAAATATAGAAATCCTAATTTTCTATGTTTACTAAATCAGACACGCTGTCCTAGTGTCAAATCCTAACACTAACTTGAAAAATCCCAATTCAATAGCAAGATGTTACAACTCTTCATTAAGAGTTTCTTTTAGCAAGATTGATTATATAATGAGGGATACCAACAAAGACCCATCAACCTTAAAGCAATAAAATCACTTCCCATGAACTAGAAATGAAATGAAGCACACACCATGCATGTCTCAATGTGCTTACTTGTTGAATATAACCTTCATTGGTTTTGCAGAGCCCGTCTTGGTTTGCAGTATTCTGTTCCTTTTCTTCCTTACTCTATCCTCCAACTTATACGTTACAATCCAAAAACAGAAAAAAAACAACCCCATCAAAATCAAAACAAAAAAGTAACAGAAAAACCAATACAGAAGAAACCCATCAAACTGAAACCCAAAAAAAATTAGAAAAAAAGCTCACTTTTTTTTGTGCTTTCTCGGGTTCATCCAAATAGCTGCCAAGGATATCAGCAAACTCTGGATCTTTGTCGTAGTCTTTTCCTTCTTCTCTTCCAGTAAATCTAGGCTTAGCATCGAAATCATCTCCTTCTTCTTCAATGACTTCTCCTTCTTTTTCTTTCACGTCGTCTTCGTATTGGGATTCGTCGTCGAAGTGGGCGTCGTCTTCGAAGTGGGCGTCGTAGTCGTCTACTTGTTGGACTGGGAGATGTGGTCCAGCTTTGATGGGTTTTATGATTCTTCTGTTTTGATTCGATTTGGTGAAGAAAGGAGGGATTTTGAGTGGAAATGAGTGAGGAGGACAAGGGTGAAGAGATGGGAGTGAGTTGAAGATATGAAGCTTCTGCCATTGGAGTGGCAAGGAAGACCAGGTGCGCAGGCTAAGCATCTTTTCCTATCAGATTTGATAAGTTTTGAGCACAGGCGCCTCAGGTTACAGAGTTGTAAGAACACTATCCTGGTGCAGGTTTAATAGTCTGGGTTTGATTTGTGGGGCCCACCTGGCTGGAATGAATAATAGCTAGATCAGTTTTAAATTGGGATAGATGCTCCACTAAGGAAGATGGATTCGTTGATTGATCCTTGGTGGGCCATCAGGGGGTACAAATGGGCCAAAATTAAAAGCAAAGTTTTTATCCTTTTTTGATATGGATGTAAATGGGTCACATTCAAACCAATTAATAACCTGATTTGCGTCTTTATTTAGGTGTCATAATTAAATGGGGCCGGGCCCGTTCCACCTTCATTCCAGCTCATTGACCCGATACCTATTATGTTGTTTTGATTTTTTATAATTCCACATAAAAACTAGTGTTTTTTATTCCTTAAAAAACCATTCTCTATGTAGATCTATCGAAACCCGGACCATATATGAAATCGGTTCTAGATTCTATTTTCATCTTCTTATCAACCGTTTCAATGCTAAAATGGTTCCAAACTAATTCAAATTCCATTTTATCATTAATGGCTTCAGGTCTAAGACTAGCACTCATTCGTTTGCATCCCTATTTTTTTACCAACTACGGCTACACAAGTTGGTACGGTACATTTTGGATAATGACACTTTTGTTTTGGGGTCCATCCATATGCGAGTATTGAGTTTTATGATCAAGCATCAACCAAAATGAGGTCTAATTCATCTTTGTGAAACTACTAATCTAATATAACTGAATGAAGTAGAAAAGGCAAGACTATGGGAAGATTTACACGTAAATGTTAATTGAAGTATGATTTTCAGTATGACTGTCCGTAGATAGAGGGCTAATGTAGTAATAATCCCCTGGCTACCTTACAGCTGCTGGGTCCGCTCATGCTGCAGCTGCATATCCATTTTGATGCATGTGTTCGACCCATAATTCATCGAGTGTTCATGTGTGTTCTTTTGCTTGTTGAATATATAAACTTGTTAAAGGTGGAATGGCAGATGTGTTTGTAGATTAGCAACCTCTGAAGATTTAAAATTTTACTTGATATAAGAGAAAAGATGATGACCCTTGAGACTTTCTTTTTTCTAACACCCCCTAATGCCTATAATACTATCTAGCGAGAGATCTGCCACACAATGGCTAGAAGAAGTAATTAGAAAACCACATCTAAAAAATTAATGTCACAAGTCTATATCCCCAACATCAAGAAAAAAAAGATCCAACAAGCAAAATTGTGTGGGATAGAGATGGATCTTGAAATAGAATTGAATAAATCCGAGAAGAGGAGACTAGGGTTGCAACACTTTGGATAAGAGAAGGCCGAGGTCACCGAGCTAGAGTTGGTTTTTTTTTTTTTTCCTTAGAAGAGCAATGGACTTGATCGCCATATCCTACAGACATGGTGACTAGGACGACCCTTGAATGCCATCATGTTTTTTTTTATTTTTTCGATATCTTTATGATTATGTTTGGTATCTCTATTCTCAATTTCTATTTGTATAAATGACTAAAGCGAATGGAGACTTGAAAATTAAGAGCATTTGGCACACAATTTTACGCTTACATGCTTTAGAAAAGCGGAGGCAAGTTTTTTGAAAAATAAAAGACCTCATTTCTAAGCTTGTGAAAATAAGAGCTTTAGCTGCTTCTTTTTTTATGGCAAGGAACCCACCGACTCGCTTTCGAACACAACACCACCCACTAGCATTGTGTATTGAATCAAGCCCCAAACGTTTCGAAAACCAGGACCTCCGACTCATTGCTAGACTTCCTAACCACTCGAACATGTGGGTAACAATTTAGCCTCTTTTTTTATAGCTCATTTTTTGTGGCTCTATTTTAGATGGCTGTGATGGAATAAGAGTAGAAATATCAAATAAAGCCTATAACCTTCTTAAGAACCCATCTCCCATGTCACATACTAGGTCCCTTGATATCATTTCTCTACCAATTAAACAAAGCGAAGCGGATTCAGTTCAACACATCCAACCATGGTTAGCCAAGTTTAAAACATCGATTTCAATGGTCTATGAGGGGTGTAAAAACCTAATCAGGCCTAATTACTCGACCCATATCTGATCCTTATAACTTGATCCGCACAAGATACGGGTTAGTCACCAATCGGATAAGGGAAATAATCAGGCGAGAATTGTTCTCGCAATTCAAATCGTGAGAACTATGGGTGGAGCCCACCTATCACCCAATCTAAACCTTACAATGGACAAGGACCCTCTTATAGTCACACACCCTAGGATTTGGCACAAATGCCAATCTAAACCTTACAATGGACAAGGACTCCGTTATAGTCACACACCCTAGGGTTTGGCACAAATGCGAACGAAGTGGACTGTTGGATCGACTATATACCCACACAAATGGCCTAGGTTTGTTAGCCATGGACGAAGGGGTTAGGAGCATGAGATTGGAGCCAAACTTGATATTCAGGGTGATCCCATTTAGATCTTTCAATCTCCATCAGTCCCATCTCAAAATGAGACCCAATGGGCCATACAAAAATGTTCTCACAGTAACTCCGTGAAACCAGCTCTCACTTGATCAAATCCGGTTAGATAATTCTGACCCGCAATAAAGTGGGTAGGCTTAAGGTGCCATTAAAATTTTTAATTTTTCTTCCTCCTTTTTCCTACCTTGGTTTGACTTGAGCCAAAATGAATATCACATGAGTTTATCTCCTTCAACATTCTAGTTCCCGGTCTATTTTAAATGTTGGGACTTTTGTACAAGCTACTAGCTAGAGCTCCTTCATGATGTCTTGCCTCTTCATTCCTCTTGCAATCATTGACAATATAGAAGATAGCAATTCAAGAACTACACTCTTTTGCTCCTTTCAAAGCATACCAAAAGTCACGGTTACAACGAGCCGTGGATGACACATCCATATCCAACAGCTGAGACACCCTCCGTTTCCACCTATGATAATTCCAGGAGGCTCCTCAATGAGATTGACTCAAAGAAATATCTAAGCTATTAAAAATAAATGACCTTCCATTGTATGATCTCTTAAGAGATTTCACTTAAACAATAGTTTGCCCTAGTCCATTAGATTGATCATTTTTATTAAAACACATGAATAGTACAGTATAGAAATTTAAAAAAAGTTACTAGTTTTTTTCAAAAATGTTATGGAGATGAATCTGATGGTGAGGCCATGTCGTATTAGAGTGAAATTTTACGGATAAATTATAGAAAATGAGACAGTGCTTTTGAGCTGTTTAGATCTTCCTAAGTGGGCTCCACTTGGAGCCTCATAAAATTTTGAATGAGTCGGAGTGCATGAGGATTCTTGCTCCCATCTTTAAGTACCCATTGCATAATTAATCTGTCCAATTAAGCCTCCTCTCATCTCTTGTGTGCGTAATTCTTTCCTTTTACATGCTTAGACTTATAGGTTTTGTCATAGGACTATGGTTTGCACCCGGATGTAGTAAATTCGAAACTGCACTACCACATAGAGTTACAGGAGAATTTATCCGGCTTTCCTCTAGGCCTAGAGAGATTAGTCAGCCTAAAGGATTGTGAACCCACTGATAGAAAGAAAAAGAAAAAAAAAAAAAGGAACTGGCACATATAAGGAGGACTAACTTCCTTTTACGCCTTACTATGGCAAAAGTAATAGCCATACACATTTGGATTTTACACACGGAAATAGTTAAAATCACCTGACTTTCTAAACTAGTCGAGTCTACCCATCTCCCAAATTTAATGGGAGTTGTACTATCAATTTGCAATTTTCGATTGGAAGCTGCTGCTTATTCATTTTTCTCTTGTCTACGGTCTCCTTGTCATTCTTTCTTCTTCTTCAATTGCACAAGTTATGCGGGTCATGTTGGTTCATTTTTCTTTATCCATTTTAAAAATTAGTTGGATATGAACAGGGCTGGCTCGAGACAATTTGAGGTCTAAAGCGATAATCATAAATGAGGCCTCAAATTATCCATTCTTCTCTTCTTCTTT
This sequence comes from Cinnamomum chago, assembly GCA_038049695.1. Lineage (NCBI taxonomy): Eukaryota > Viridiplantae > Streptophyta > Magnoliopsida > Laurales > Lauraceae > Cinnamomum > Cinnamomum chago. The sequence goes on from CP142451.1 coordinate 14,816,689, forward strand.
TTTTTAAGTTGTGAGTACCCAGATTTGTATTTTTCTAATAGATATACTTATAATTTATAAATTATAAATAATAATATCTACAAATAAAACAAACAATAACTAAAATAAACATATAATACGAGCTTAGAATTAAAAAAATCTTAAAAGCATAGAACAATAGAATTTTATTTAATGATTTGTCATTGTTGGCCACAAAGATTGTATTTGTAAATGAGTTTCGAATTTAATGTAGCTTTTTCAATATGAAAAAAAAAAGATTATATTTGAGTTAGTGAATTATGATTAACATATATTATAAAAAATACCCGCATATATTATCAAAACATGCCCACATATATTATTAAAAAAAAGACAACCAAGTCAGTAAATCCTTAAAGATGATTGCTTTAGAATTAATAATAAAAAGTAGCTATAGAGAAAAGCAATATATGAGAGAGAGAGAGAGAGTGAGTTAAATGTATCTGATATGGAAAACCTTTGGTGGAGTTTTAACTTGTGGTAGAGACGTTTTAATATGGCAATAAAAATGTTAATTTATAAAATAAACATTCATTTGAAAAACCTCACTAGTGAGGTGGCAGAGAGGTCAAGACTTGTTGGGATTCAAAATGACACAGTGAAGAGAAAGAAAAAAGGGATGAAATTTGCTTTGATACTTTTTTAGAATGTGAAAATACGACTTTAGTGAGATGTGATACTAATTATTATTATGGGGCCTTATTTTTTAGGGAGAAAAGTTGTTTTAATCATTTTTAATTAAAATTGTGAAAATATGACTTTAATAGGATGTGATAATATAAGACCTTATTTTTTTGGGTTATAAAGAAAGTGTTTTTCTTGCCTTATGGTCAAGCCACCTTTGGATATGAGTCATGCTTTAGGATATAGACACCCATAGTCAACTTGACCCGTTAAAAACGACTTATTTGCCGCCCATAATCGTCAACTTCCTTGCTTTAGATTAAATAGATAAAAAAGATTAATGTAACTATCTTCTATTTTAAAAAATAAATGTATTCATCAGGTACTTGAACTAATCAAATTTGATGTGTCTACTTTGCATTTTAATTATGTATTTTTCGTGTTAAACAGTTTGTTGGCCAGGTCAAGTACACTTAAATGTAAACTTTCGACCTGCCAAATCGAAAGCAGGGTACAGCTGAGCTAACTCTCTCTTAAGTTTTTGTTTCACCCTTTTTCCAAATGATGTCCCACACGCTTTCAAGATCCTCCCTAATCCCATCCTTCTAAATATTGATGGAACTTGACCCAATCTCATTTGTTTTTCTTCACTTTTTGTGCACCTCAATCGAGAATTGGGGCCACAAACTTCCTGTTTACATCCCAAAGCTGAGACATGTGTTCCCATCTTATTGATTCCCGTGAAGATCACAGCCATTCATTTGTTCACCTTCTTTCTTTATTTAGGCCATTTCTCAAAGACAACAATCAATGGTAGGGATTTTTCCTAACATCCCATTTGCCATTATCTTGCGGATTGCTAACCTTCGGCCTCCTTGCCTTTCATTCCTTCACGTCCATCTTTATATCAACCTAACTTGATAGTAAATAGTGGGACCCGTACTTTGGGTGCTAAGCCAAAATGAGGCTATTTGAGATCTTTACTAATAGAGTTAAGTGGAGTAAAGATTATTTTGAAGAAATAATAAAATATAAATGGGTTATGATGATATTTTATTTTTAGTGGTTTGTGATTAAATCTTTTTTACTTTTTATATTGAAAAATGTGCTTGATTTGGTGCGAATCCGGATGGGATTGATGTCTAAAATCTTCCCCTCGAGAGATCATTAGTACATGATTTCAAATGTGCATCCCTCCGTTGAATTTGGTAGTTTATCTAATTTTTTTTTAAATTTTTTGAACATTATAATTTATGTGTAAGGGATATATTCTAGTGTGAACTACTTATAAATAATGAGGGCACCCAGACCTTCCTGCCCTAGCTGTTATGCCGCCGCCACCACCTCCACCTCCACCTCTGTCACCTCCATCAGCTCCTCTGTCATCACCACCACCACCTCCCCAGTTACCTCCTTCAGCTCTCCTGCTTCCCTCAGCTCCCAAGCACCCTCTGCCAGCTCCCCTGTTACCCCATTTAGCTCCATGGTATCCTTTACCAGCTCCCCCATTACCATCTACTACCTAAACTTTTTCTCCCCCACCCAGGTATAGCCAACACCCCACTACTCAGCCAGCCCAGCCCTTTCCCAGCAATCCTCCAATCCCTCCATTATCGTCCCATCATTTCGCCCCCCCCCCCCCCCCTCCCAAGTCTGGCTTCTAAAACCTTTTCTCAACCTTCTCCCAGTCTAGCTACCCCGCAGCAAACTACTTCAGATCCTATACCTCCCCCTCTCCCTTGTCAGCCCCCACCTCCTGCTCCCCCTCTCCCTTTACCTCAGTTAGCTAGCTACTCTTTAGCCCATCCATCCTTTGTCAATCTCTTCCACAACCCCCTCCCTCCCATCTTCAACCCAGTCATCCTTCCTTCAAAATCCTGGAAGAATGGGAAACCTGCTCTTCAAATCCCTCAAGCCATGCTCTCCTCCAGCAGGGAGTCTTTCTCCTTTGCTGCCATTGGCAGATTCTTAGGCAAACGTCAATCTCTTGAATGGGTTGAAGAGCACACAAAATATTGGGATCTCTCTAGGCCTTGTATGGTTTCCCTTACCATCAGAGGCCATTTTATTTTTAGATTCAACTCTCTTGTTGACAAAACCCACATCCTGAGCCTCTCCCCTCTTCCTATGGATAGAAAAAAGCTCTTTCTTCAATCTTGGTCTCCTGGTCAGGATGAAGGAGACTGGCCCTCCTTAGCCCCAGTTTGGATTAGACTCAAAGGCCTCCCCTATCACTGCTAGAGCCAGAATATTATCCTTTCCCTGGCCAGTACAATAGGCCAGCCTCTGCAACTTGATGCCATCACCATGTCTCAAAGAATCCTCACCTATGCTAGGATCCAAATCCTCCTAGACCTCTCAAAACCTAAACCCTCTTCCATCTTAGTAGACCTCCAGGATGAGCATGAGATAGAACTCACTGTGGACTACGAATCAAACCCCTGCCCTTTCTGCCTCTCAGTTAGACATAAAAACCATTCCTGCCCATTCAATCCCAAACCAGCTCCCATCTAGTCTTCTTCTCCTTCTCAACTTTCAACACCCCCTTCCTCCTCTGCTATACCTCCTGGCCAGCCAGCCCTCACCTTCTCATCTCCTACCCTATTAGGCAACCCTCCTCTGCTTACTCTTCCTGTTGGCTCTCCAGCCATCCCTCTCACCCAATCAAATCCTAACCAAGTTGGTACCTCAGATACCACCAGCCTCAGCCTAGCCTCCCCTCTTACCCAATCAATTCTTAACCATCTCGGAACCTCAGTAACCACTAGCCACCCCCAATCCTCCCCTCTTAGCCAGCTCCAACCCTCCCTTCAAAACCTGTCAGCTGCCACTGAGTCAACAAAACTCAAGGCAAAAAACCCCTCCATCAATGATCTCCCTTATGATGTAGTCACTGAGATTCTAGCCAAAATTCCAGTCCCAATAGTAGATACTTCCAACCCCTTCTCTATTCTGGAAAACTCTCTCAGAGACCCAGTCCTCAATCCCAGCCAGTATGGTAGGAACCTCCAAACAATTTTAGAGGGCTCCTCCTCCTCCTCTAGCCTTGGAACCAGCTCTCCAGACCATCCTCCAGGTTTCTACCATCAGTCAGGAACCCCTGAATCCAAGACTCTGCCCCTAGACGACCATCTTCCAGACCAGCCATCACTTACCACTGAGCCTACCTCCCTCAACCAGTAAACCTCCCCCATACTCCCTCCCTCCTACCTCATCCATAAGTCCCCACCATCTCTGCCTCCTCCCTCTTTAGCAATTTTAGCTCAATCAGCTCCTCCCCCAATTACTGTTATTCTCCCTCAGGCAACAGACAAAGAGACAACCTCAGCAACCTCCACCCATCCCAGCATAAAGAAAAAGCACCCCGATGTCTCAAGCTCTGGTCCCATCACTAGAAGGTCTAGAAGTAGGAACCCCAAGCCCTCTAAATGATTAAAGTTCTCTTCTGGAACTGCAGGGGAATCGCCAACTCCCCTACCATCCGAGTGTTGGCAAACCTGATTCAAACCCACACTCCTGACATCATATTCATCTCTGAACCTATGACCCCCCTATCCTCTTCTCACTCTCTTCTTTTTAGCCAGCTTGGCTTTGACATATTCTTCTCCAATGTCTCCCAATCAGGCCATCCTAATATTTGGTGTTTTTTCAAATCAACACACCATCTCTCAATCTCTATTTCAGACTCCTCTCCCCAGCACCTCTCTTTGCTGCTTACTAACCCAGCCTCTGGCCCTTATTCCCTAATTACAGGAATTTATGCCTCCACCAACCATACCAAAAGGAGAGAATTATGGAAAGAGCTGATTAACTCTTCTTCTACTAACCTCCCCTGGTGTGTCATAGGAGACTTTAATGCTACCCTCTCCCATGATGAAAAACTCAGCATTCGCCAATCCAGCCCCTCTTCCCTGACAGACTTCCAAACTGCAACAATGCAAGCAGGCCTGCAGGACATCCATTTCTCTGGCAACAAATACACCTGGTCCAACAATAGGAAGGGCCTCTCCTATGTTGCAGCTAGACTAGATAGAGCCCTAGTAAACCACCTCTGGCTGACCACCTTCTCAGACCCCTTAGTCCATCATCTAGCTAGAGTTTCCTCATACCATAGCCCTATCCTCCTGTGCCATAACAAACCCAACCCTACCCCAAATGCCCCTTTCAAGTTTGAAAATAAGTGGCTCCTCCACCCTACCTTCCAATAAGCGGTCAAAAACAGCTGGGAAGCCTACCCTGAACCAACTGGAAACCCACAGTATATCCTAGCCCAAAAACTCAAATCCTTGAAGCAGTCCCTTAAGCTCTGGAACAGATCCACCTTTGGTAGCATTCATCAGAATATTTCAAATGCAGAGGCTCAGGTTCAACTTCTCCAACATCTTCATGACTCAGGGCCTTCAGACGCTCTCAGGGAGGACCTCTCTAAGGCCAAGTCAGCTCTGCATGAAGCCCTCAAAGCCCAGGAAATTCATTGGAAGCAGAGATCCCGGATATCTTGGTTGAAAGAGGGTGACTCTAACACAAACTTCTTTCATCATTCAGCCAAGGCTAGAAGCTCCAACAACAAAATCTGCCAGATCTCTATTGCAGGTAACACCAGTGAAGATCCAACCTCCATCCAGTCAGCAGCTGTAGATTTTTTCTCCAACCTCTTTCAGTCTTCCCAAGCCCCCACTCGCCCTCAACTCTTCCAAACTGACAGCCCCAAGCTTTCAACTGCAGACAACTCATCCCTTACTTGTATGTATGCCTTCTGCAGTAGAGATAAAAGAAGCTGTTTTCTCCCTCAAGCACAACAGCTCCCTAGGACCGGACGGTTTGAATGGCAAGTTTTACACTTCATCTTGGCAAATCATTGGGCACTCAGTTACCCAGGCAGTTCAACATTTTTTCCAATCCAAAAAAATCCTAAAAGCCTCCAATGCTTACTTCTTAGCCCTCATCCCTAAAACCAGCTCCCCAACCACCTTTGCTGAATTCAGACCCATCAGCCTTCTCAACTTCTCCTACAAAATTATTTCAAAAATTCTTGCTACCAGGCTTTCCAAAATCCTCCTGTGAGAACCCGACCCCTAATCTCTTGGATTAGTGTTGTTTTATTTGTGGATTAGTTTCTTTTAGTGGGATTAGTTTTTTTGGGTTGAGTTTGTGAGCTAGAATGGTTTTTCTCTAGTTTTGGGGAATTTTGAGGGCCTTTGTGATTAGTGGGATCCTTTGGGGGTTCTTTTAGTGACTTTGCGCGTGATTGGGAGGTTATTCAAATTCCTGATAATTCTTGTTTTAGCCTCATTTGACTTATTTTGTTATTCTCTACAACTTTCGTGTTCACTCCGTACCCATTCGAAGCTCCGAAAAACAGTTTTTCCAGCCCGGAGGGCAAAATCGGTCTTTTCACATTGAATCTGGACCCAAATTTCGAAATCTCAGAACCATGCCAAAATTATACTTTTTGAAAACTAGATTTTATGAGAAACATTTTTCTCTTCTTCGTCGATCGCATCCGAGACCCACAAATAGATGTTTACCCTTGGCAAGTGTTAAGTGAAGTGGGACCCACACCCACCCATTATAAAATGACTCCACTCACTCTTTCTCCCTCATTTTCCCACTCCCCATCGGCTGCAACTCCCAGCTACAGTGCCAGCAGCCCCTCTTCTTCATTTCTTCCGTTTCTTCTTGCTTTCTCCTCTCATTCTTGGAAGAAACTCTTGCCATTGGAAACCTAACTATGCCATCTTCTTCCCCATCTCTTTAGCTTCCCATGGGTGTGATTCTTGTACAAAACCAAGGTGGGCAGCCCCTATTGCAAGCTTCTTCTTGTTCATTCATGGCCTTAGAGGTAAAGACTCCTTTCCATTTTCCTTGTATGTGCTATGGCTCTCCCTTAGGTTCTATTTTCTAGTTGGGTTGAGCCCATTCCTTATCTTTCATTGTTTAACCCATTTTAGGGTTTGTTTTGGGGGTTTTTGTAGAGATTGTGGATTTTGAGCTTGAAAGGTGATTAGAAACTTGATTTGCTAGATTGGAACCTAAGGCAAGTGGATGAATGGATGGTTTGAATGTTATCAAAGTTTTATGAGATATCCTAAATGTCATTACTTGTTCTTGATAATTTGATATATGTTTTCACATATGTTCTTGCCACATTTCTATTGATCTCGAAAATGCATATTAATGGGTCTTGCTCTCTTGTTAAATCTCTTGGAAATTAGGCATTTCATTTGGTCAAAGTTGCTCATATGGTTTTATAATGAATGGGGTTGGTTATTCCATTCATATTTATGTTTATTAGCTTGCATTGATTGGAAGTAGATGCTCATTTAAGGAGTTCTGCTAACTCATCTATTGTTATGGAAATGTAACCCAATAGTCCTTATTTATCTCTAGATTTCTGGCTAGCTTGGACTTAAGGCAAGTGGATGTTTTGATTTTATAAGCTTTCAATGATTTTGGTATTTTCCACTCATGCCTATTTATTACATTGGTTTGAAATAAATGCCCATGATAGAGCTTTGGTAGTGCATTCATGGTAGTGCATTTATGTCTTATAAGTGTATTGGTGAATGTCATTTAATTTCTTCTTGCTTATACCAAACGTACCCTATTGTGAAATGGTTTCCTTCTTTCTTTAATTGCATTGGATTTGATATTGATGGATGAGGTGATGGAATGAACCCATATTGGAGTTGTGGAGAAGTGTAGATAGTTGCATTGGATGAGCTTTTAGCTTAGTTTTGTGGCAAGGATTAAGTGGAAGTGAGGAGAATGGTTTTGAGGGGGAGAAATGGCTTAAATCTGAACACAGTGGGTGATTCCCACACCTGGCGATCAGCCTGCGGTCACCCGGCGGCTAGCCGCCTGGTGACTGGCGGCTAACCGCCAGGTAGCCGAAATGTCACGGTTGCTTTTTCAGAGAGCACACTTCTCCGCCTGAAAACTCGGTCAGCTCCACGGTTAGCCAGCGGCTAACCGCTGAACACATCGGCGGCTAACCGCCAGCTAACCGCACTTGGCGGTCAGATTTCCAGTAAGCTGCATTTCTGCAGCCCAACCGCGGTCAGCCAGCGGCTAGCCGCCCATCCCAGCGGCGGCTAACCGCCAGCTGGCCGCCAGGTAACCGAAATTCCCCAGATTTCGAAAAGCTCCTCGCTCGAACGAACTCGCTGAGTTTTGTCAATCGAAGGAGATTCTCTATGCATTGCATGAGGCCATCCGAGAAAGAAACCATATCACAAGGATGTCATTCGAAGTTTTGAAAATTCAAAGTGTATATGGAGCCCGGAATGTCTTCAAACTCAAGGAGTACCAAATCATATCAATAATCTACGTACGGGACCCCTATTCACTTAAATAGGTCTTGAAATCAGTATTTTTCCTGAAATTGTAATAGTTCATTGTTTCACCTCATTTCCAAGATTTGCATCACATGACTTGTTTCCCGAAAGCATTGAAGTTACACTAGTAACAGTTATTGTCCCGAAATGTATTGCCCGACACGAAATGACAGTGTGCCCTTGAGCACCCCCGTTTTACCCGTTTATTTATTGTACTTGATTTGCTCGCATATGTCTCGATTTGTTATTTGACCTATGAGTCGGCATCACTAAGCTTGGATAACCTTGTCAGTCTGATCCACTGACTTGGAGATCCCCTCCCGTCCCGCCAGCTGCAGTTTGGATCCCGATACCCGGTTATTGCCGTGGTCCCGTCCCGATACCCGGTTCGTTACCGTGGTCCCGTTCCCGTATATTTATATTGTATATATGATTGCGTTGAGTCTCCTCACCTTGTGTGACTGAGACCAACGTCCCGTTATACTCTTGTCACTTCGGTGATAGAGGACTTAGCTACTTGTGATTGCCATCTTGCCAGTTCCCGACTCCTTGGATACCCGACACGCTTTATATTGCTTACTGGCTTTCTGATAAATGATTTGTTTCCTTTATGAAAGTTGTTATTTAAACAAGTGTTAATATTCTCCAATGTAAATTCAGTTATTACTTTATTGCTTATCGTTCTTTGTACATATACATGTTGTAAATAAATGCCGGTTGGGTGAATACCCATGCTTTTACATATGTTTCAGACGATCAATGATCTTGTTAGATTTATATGATTACACATGTTTTAAAGGAATACCCGAATTGTTAAATATCCGTGCTTTGTTTTAAATGACATTTGGTTTCTCAAGATATCTATGTTTATACCTGTTTTAAATGATTACCCGAGTTATTAAATATCCATGCCTTGAAATATGTTTAAATGAACACTAGTTTTGTCAGATTTCTTTGGTTACACCGGTTTTAAATGAACACCCAGTTTGTTAAATATCCGTATTTTCACATATGTTTCAAATGGACATTAGTTTTGCCAGACTGCTATGAATACCTGGTTTGTTGTACACTTATGTTTTTACCTAAGTCTCAAATGAACGTTTGTTTTGTCAAATAACTATATTTATACATGTTTTAGACGAACACCCGATTGTCAAATATCTATGTTTATAAATGATGTAAATGAACACATGTTTTATTAGATATTCATGTTTTACCCATGCTTGAAACGAATACATGTTTTGCCCGAGATCCACGATTTTGCACCCGCTTAATTATATGCAGCATTTAATCGAATAGCATGATTTATCATATGTTTTATTCTTCAGTATATTTATGATCTTTTCATCCACCTGCCAGACCGTCGTGTCTGACCCACTACTTTTGGTACTCAGGTTCAGATTTCTTCGTCTCGAGATGAGTGCTTTGGTTGGCTGTGGAGCCATGTTTTGCAGGTTGTTTTGTCGGCTATGTCATGTAGACATTGAGCTTGACATCGGAGCTACGTCATTTATTGGGAAGTGGGTAATAGCTTATTGTTGTATGGCTTCTATTAGCATTTTCTTGGGATTCTTAATTAATGTACATTGATAATTGTAACTTGAACATATATGGGAATGTAATATCCTGTTACTGTCAGCTCTGTATTTTGTTGTGATGGTTTACTCCAGTCTGATATAATTCTTGATATAATAGCTATATGCTAGAGGTTGAGTGTGACGCGGAATCCGATGGCCACGGACTCCGGGTCGCAACGCCACGAAAGCTTCTGCAAAATATTCAGAATGTGTTGTCTTCACACACGCGGATCTTGGGAGAAAAATATATTTATGCTTAATCCCATTCCCGCCCCCGAGGTTCTGGTTCGGGGGCGTGATACCTCCCAAACCTTATATCCCCTCACCAAATAGCTTTCATCAAAGGAAGAAACACAACCCAGCACACTGCCATGGCCCATGAGCTCTTCCAGAAGCTCAACTCCAAATTCAAGAAAGGGGCCTTCTGCCTAAAATTGGACATATCAAAAGCTTATGATAAACTGGAATGGCCTTTTCTCTTTGCAGCTCTAAAATTTTTCAACTTCTCAGAAGACTGGATCACCATGATCAAAGAATGTGTATGCACTCCCAAGGGTTCTGTCCTTATTAACCGTCTCCCCTATGGCTTCTTTGGCTCCTCTTGTGGCCTTAGACAAGGAGACCCCCTGTCCCCATACCTTTTCATTATTGCTGAAGAGATCCTGAGTCTCCACCTCCTCAACCTTCAATCCAAAAGGATCATCCACCCCCTATCAACAATTCCAGCAACCCCCTGCCACATTCTCTATGCTGATGACATCCTTATCCTCATGAAAGGAAATTCCTCCAGTGTTAAAGCCCTGCAGGATCTTCTTGAGCTTTACCAAGCAGCCTCAGCCCAGTACTTCAACCTCCACAAGAGTTTCCTAAAATTTGGCAAATGTGGTCGTAGAAGGAAACACAAAATCAGCTCCACTCTTGGTATACTAGAGTCCTCGACGCAGCTTACCTACTTAGGCATCCCCATTGTGTCTGGCACCCCAAAAAAGATGCACTTCCTTCCCCTCCTAGACAGAGTTAACAAGAGACTTCAGTCGTGGAAAGCCAAATTTCTTTCCTTCGCAGGCCGTCTAATTCTCATTAGACATGTGCTGTCTAGCATGGCCATCCACCTTGCAGCTACCCTGCCTCTTCCTCTCTCCACTTGCAATGCCCTTGAGAAAGCCATGAGACAATTCCTATGGTCAGGGAGCTCAAGCTCCTCCAAATACAATTATGTCAGCTGGGACACTATCTCTCTACCCAAGAAAGAAGGTGGTTTGGGTATCCGAAGGATTTCTGAGATCAATGCTGCCTCTTTCATCAAGCTCGGCTGACAGACTTCAACTGGTAGCTCTCTCTAGTCTTCCTGGTTCAAATCCAGGTATTTTAAGCAGAATTCCATCTGGAGCTCAGTTAACACCATCCATGGCTCCTGCATCTGGAAAAAAATCAGGAATCTGGCTACCCATATCCAGCATGGCAGTTTATGGATCTATGGCAATGGTCAGGAAATTGATGTTTGGCATGATCAGTGGGCAGACAACCTTCCCATTTCATCAAGATTCCCCAGTTACCATTTCCCCCAGAACCAACGCCTTTCTTCTTTAATTCAAGCAGGGAGATGGACCATTCATTCCCATTTGCCTCCAGACATCCATAGATTCCTTTCAGACTCTATCAACCATATCCCTCCAGCTCACCAAACAAAAGATTCCCTCAGATGGAGGGATTCCACAGATGGTCATCTCACAATGAAAGTTGCTTGGAATCTCATTTGTTCAAGAGCTCCCACTCTGGTATGGCCTCCTTACATCTGGAATGTTATCTGCCTTCCCAAAGTCAGCTGCTTTGGGTGGCGTCTCTTGCACAATAAGACTCCAACAGAATCGCGCCTGAAGAGATTGGGGTTTTCTTTAGCCTCTAGATGCAACATCTGCTGCAAAGATGAGGATTCCTCTAGCCACCTTTTCTTCATCTGTGACCAAGCCAAAGCTCTCTAGTCCTGGCTCTGCCACCCAGCCAACATAGCTATTCCAATTTCATTCTCAGCCTCTTCTATCTGGGCAGCACTCACAAGAGGGAACGATGAAGCCGGCAAAAAACACATGGCAACTGTCATTATAAACGTCATCTACTTCCTATGGAAGGCAAGAAATTTTGCTACCTTTGAGGGCAAGAAGATTCCTTTATCTTCAATTCTGCAGCAGCTCCAGGAATTCCTTTCTTTTTCTCTTGGGAAAATTTTCAAGCCTTTCTGCAGTATCCAGCTCAGATCCTTTATCCTCTTCCTCAACATCCCTGCTAGGTGACTCGCCTTCTTAGGCTTCTCCACGATCTGCCCCTCCTCAAGCAGTCAATTCTTCAGCCTCTCTCCGCCTGCAGCGCTCTCTCCGCAAGCTTCTCTCCTTCTTCGGCTTCTTCAGGAATCAGCCTCTTCTTCCAGCTCCGCTCCGATCAGGGCTCTGCAGCTGGGCTTCATCTCGATTCCTCTCCCTCCTCGGGCGAGCTTCATCTTTGAGGTTCTCCTTTCCATCAGCAATCGTCTAACCTCGCTAGTGCAGCTCCCCGAGCCTCTACTTCCCCAGGCGTCTCCTCCTCTCCAGATGGCCGCCTCTCTCGGCAACCAACGACTCCTCTCTGGCTTCGTTTTTTCTCCTTTTCTGTTTTGTTATTTTTGGGGTCTCATTTGACCTATGTACATTCTCTCTGTTTTCTTTGCAATATACTTACCCTTAAAGCAAAAAAAAAAAGGGCAATCAAAACTTAAGGGCTTACTTGGCATTCGGCTCAAATTTCAAGTACTTAAAAACGTGGCTGCACTAGATATTTTTTTCTCTGGATTGATTCCATTATAATCAAGTTGAATGGATTTAAGAGGCACAAGACACCCCACTTATCTCACATAGTTGCCTAGTGATCGATTTCAAGGTGAATAGATTAGATTGTCTTACAGGTTCTGCACGACTCACCCACCAAACTAAAAGAAAAGAAAGTTGTATGGATGTGGAGGTCTATGTGCGGTATAGATCATATTCGTGAATGAATGGAAATGTACAAATTGTCTCTACCGTTGCTTAAGCATCCTTCTTTTTTGGGTACGATGGTGTCATTCTTTGGTAGCATCCATTGATTTTAATCTTAATTTGAAAGCTATACATATATGTGCAACTCCGGGCATACTCATATCACTTTCGTGGATATGGAATTTTGTCTAGGTTTGGCTTTGATGCAAATCTCTTTTTCAATTTTACCCGGACATCGATAAACACTTTTTTCTCAAAATTACAAAAAGACAACCTCACTACTTACATTTCCTAAAAAAAAAACATTAATACCAACTAATGCAATAAAATTAGGGACTTTCTTATTCCACCCAAGGTTTCTTTATCTCACCTCACCCAAGGCTTGGGCCAAGGGGCTTTCTTATCTCACCCGAGGTTTCTTTAATCTTACTGAAGCCGCATTGTCGTGGGTTGATGGGTCCCAGGCCCCTTAGCTAGATTAAGAAAATGATAAATTTTAAAAACAAATCTCCCCTAACCCCTCACACAGGCACTAACAAAACAGCTCCCACTCCGGTCTCCGGTTTCACATTACCATCGCAATCCATGCATCAGCTGCTGAAAGCATGAGCTTTGATAAAAAAAAAAAAAAAAGCGGGTTTGTTGACGTGGCATATATTAATTGTTGGATGCCTCACTTCTTTAGGGCCCGTTTGGTAAATTTACTAATAAAGTCAAGTTAAGTTAAACATCCCATCAAAAACACTTTTTACAAAAATTCCCTCCATCTTTTCCAAAAAAAGTCAAAAAGCAACTACATTTACTCACTAAAAGACAAAAAATCTACATTTCCCCATACAAAAAGTCAAAAATATTCCATTCCAAACAACTAAAAATAAAATATCATCATAACTTACTTATATTTTATTCATTCTTTTCATTTCACTTCACTCCACTTTATTTTAAAAGTAAATTACCAAACGGGCTAGTGAGTCCGATCCACAGATGAATCAAACTCACTGCTCCCCTACGCACCCTCCCCTCTCCAAGAAGCCCCGAAGAAAAAAGAGAGACGAAGAACCAAAGGCAAAAGAAGACTGAATCCCCCCCCCCCTCTCTCTTTCTCTCAGCAGCATTCATCTTCTGCAATCCAATCTCTCCTCTTTCTGCAATGGATTTTCTTCCAACAGGGACTCCCTCGATCGCTCGCAGGCAAGGCTTCAGATCGCTGAAGCTCGTGAGCGTCTCCATGGATGACGTTCTCGGCGAGATTCCGTTCGGTGTCGACTACGGAAGGCTCGACAACGGCCTATTTTACTACGTCCGTTCCAATTCCAAGCCCAAGATGAGAGCTGCCCTCTCCCTCGCCGTCAAGGTCGGGTGAGTGCGTTGCCATTTTCTTTCCTCCTTTCTTTGATTCAGTTTTTTTTTTTTTCCTGGGTTTGTCTTGTTTGGTCTTGTTGTTTGTGGGAATCTCTGGGATGAAATGAAGTGGTTTTTTTTCCTGAATTCTGTTCAATTAGGGAGATGGGTTTTTGTTCTTTTCGGGTTTGGGTAATTGGGTTTCTTGGAATTTGGGTTCTTTTTGCGGATTGAGGGTTGTGTTGTGTTTATTTTCTTTCCTTCTTGAAGTATCGAGAGTAGAATGTAGCAACTGTGAGAAATGTCGATGACAATTCACTTTGAGGATCGAACTGATTCGTTTTTGATGCAGTTCTGCTGAATCTGGGAGATAGGTTCTTGTTTTTATCGGGTTTTGGGGGTTGGGTTTCTTGGAATTTGGTTTCTAAGCAGATGAAGGGGGTGGGTTTTCTTTCGTCGTGTTTGGTTTGTTTTATTTCCAATTATAAAAGCATCTGGGGTAGAATGCAGAGGTTTTATCTTTGACTAATGTTGATAGTAGTTCACTCAGTGTTTTTAAGTTGATGAAGTGGGTTTTATTTGGTAATGCTGATTCTGTTTCTACTGAATCGGAAACTTGGGTCTTTCTGTCTTCCAATTTTATTCTTCTATTGTTTGTATATTAGAATGAAGTGAGCTGGCTTTGTTAGATGTTAATAGCGGATTACAGGGAATTGAATTAGGTGGTTTTCTCTGGAATACTGTTGATTCAGGGTTGTAGGTGAATTGTTTGTGTTGATTTTTAATTTTCAGGTTTTTGAACCCTAGCACGAGTTCTTCTTCTTCTTCTTTTTTTCATCTTAACTGATTGTGGTAGTTCATGCCATGTACTGAATTGGTATGCCTTGATTGAATGGTTTTAATTTACCATACAAAATTGGGTGATTTTCTTTAGAATTCTGTTGAGATTTGAAGATGGGCATTTGCTTTTGCTATTTTTGATTTTATTTGTAAAAGTGGGGCTTACTGAACTTTCTCTGTTGGGTGGAAGAATGGATTTCCCTTTGGTCCTGTTGGTCCTTTTCGGCTCAAGTAGATGCAATATTTTTCATTTCTTTTTTGCTGCTTAAGATTCCTTTTCTTTAACGCCATACTTTTGTAGATCTTCTATCTCACTTTATCCCAGTACTGTTCAAGTGGGAACATGGGTCAGCATGAGAATAGTCAAAACCAAGTTGGAGTGGTTCTTTGTGCGTGTATACGTTATACATAGAAAGAATCTGGTTTTTTTCCTGTGTCTTGCTGTTCTGTCGACCTTGTTTCTTGTAAGCCCATTGTGCTATGGGGCATAAATTATTCATAGAAAGGCAGGTGTCAGTGTGAAATTACTTATCATTATATCGTGTCTCTACTTTAGCATATGTTTCTCTAGCATTGTTGAATTCTCTCAGCATATGTTGCTGTAGCATTGTTGAATTCTCTTATGAGAGCGAGAGAGATAGAGAGATCCAGTACCTTATTTTAAAATGAGAAACTTTTCTGTGGCCCACATGGATGCAAGCCATTCATGGGGAAGAGAGATGGGTATGACTACCTATGGGTTACTGAAAGACCAAAACATGGTTCCAATCAACCAGTCCTAACCTTTGATTTAGGGCCTTCAAGTTATAACTCGTGGATGAGTGCAATTCTTGTAACATAAACCCAGCAGTGCAAGCCACAAGTTGGAGGGAAAGAGATTGAATTCAACATAGGTGGGGCCACATTAGAAGTTCCTTTGAAAAAAAAAGGAACCTGTTCTCTCATGTAAGTTCTCCATACACAATTATTACAAGAAAGTTGTATCTTCTCACAAAAGAAATGCAATGGACACTTACATGTCTCTATTTGCACAACCCATTTGGATCACGTGTCACCGGTCTATTGTAGATGGTACAAGTAGAGACATGTATCTACTTGCCAATAGGCCCACTGTTTGTGCTCTGTGAAAAATAGGCTGATCTCCTCCGACATATATCACATACATATATTGCATAATGCTTTTTTTTTTATCAACATTTTTGATAATCTATTCCTTTGTAGTTGTTACACGCGTGGCCCATCTGAAAAGCAGGCCTTCCTACCTTCGGCAAGGGCACTTGCCTGATCCCTCATGTGTGCTGCATTGGCATGTTTTCACAATTTTGTCGTGTGAGTACACTCAGTAGTTATCTTTTGCTCTATTTGAGAGCTATTTATTTCCATTTCTTTTTTCTTTTTCTTTTTATCAGTGGGCACTCACACTAGCATGAAGGTCTCCAATGGGGTGAGTAAAGCTTGAACCCTGGTGCTCCCTATGGAATCTATGTTGCTACCACCACGCTAAGAGTTTGGGGACTATTACATTTCATTATACCTAATAAACAAGGATAACCATTTTTTCTAAAGAATTTTCCATATCTGGTATTTATCCATATTTGACATGCAACGGAGTGTGGTGTTTCTAGTAATAGAAAAAAAAATATTCATACAGATCTTTGCTATACCTGATATTCTATTTTAATTCTTATATCTTAGTAGCTTTTGTATATTATATAGCTGTACTGTACTTTTTCCTGATGTATTGGGCCTTTCAAAGTTGCCATATCAGACACCTTCTGACCTGTGTTCTGTGTCAACAGCTATGTCTGTTGTTCTCAGGTTACATACTTACCTAGCATGTTGCATATTTTGCTAAAAATTAAATGAGCCAATTTAATGGATTTTTGGCAGCTCAGTTTTGGAAGAGGAGGAGGAGCGGGGGGTTGCGCACATAGTCGAACATCTTGCTTTCAGCGCCACCCAAAAATACACAAATCATGACATCATTAAGTTTTTGGAGAGTGTTGGTGCTGAGTTTGGTGCTTGTCAGAATGCTTCAACATCTGTTGATGAAACGGTATATGAATTGTTTGTTCCTGTTGACAAGCCTGAGCTCTTATCCCAGGCCATATCAGTTTTGGCAGAATTTAGCTCTGAGGTAGCTACAGCTTCCCATTGTGTTTTTGTTTGACCTATTGCTTTTCAAGTTATAGTTTTCTGGTATGTCAATTCATCTTTGTGGCACAGGTTCGAGCATCAGTGGATGACCTTGAGAAAGAAAGAGGAGCTGTTATGGAAGAATACAGAGGGGGAAGGAATGCTTCCGGGCGGATGCAGGATGCGCATTGGGTTCTGATGATGGAAGGTTCTAAGGTTATTTTTAGATTGTCTTTACACTTTATTTCATCTCTGTTCTCGTTCTGTGCTTATGAAAAGGTTAGCTATATAAATTCTGTACTGTGAACAAAATTTTACTTTTTTGGTAAAATGATGCAAATTTTTTCTAATGAAGGTTTCTTATATGTTTTCATCTGCTATTTTTTTGTGATGTCTTAAGAATACCGGCTGATATTCACTTGGTTGTATTTGCATGCCGTTTCACAGTCATTCTTTATCTTTTATTTGGTAAAGAAGAGTTCTATCAAGGAGACAATAGGTTATAAGGGTAAAAGTGAGGCAACTGCATGTTGTAGATAAGATGTTCCTTGCTTGGAGAGGACATCTGCAGAGAAAGAACACAAGGAAAAAAAGAGAGTAAATCTCTAATTTACTCCACCCAAAATGCTCGAGGGATATAAATATTCATGTCTGGCCCACTTTACATGTAGCAATCTCTCTCTCTCTCTCTCTCTCTCACATTGGTTCATTGAATTGAAGAGTTTTCTACCAGAAAATATGCTGAAAAAAATGCGTGTGAAACAGTTATTATTGTGCATTTATGTTATTGGAATTTATATGCTTCTATACTTAAGTAGGGCTTCTCCAAACATCAATTTACCTCCCAACCTTTTGAAGGATCTTTCTTATTATAAGATTTGATGATATTCTGTCAGGAATAATATGACTGTAATAATGCAAGCAACGATGATTGGATTATGAGGACGAAATCATCTTGACACCAATACCCACTTGATAATCAAGTAAAAATGGAGTAAGATTGAGTGGATGTTTATACAGATACTTCATTAGAAGAATTAAAGGGGTACTGTACTACTGAATACAGTATAAGAGATAAATACTATATATTTCCCCATCTTGTTTTTAGTCCTGACCATTGATCTTAAAGTAGACCACTGTGCCTCCAGGCCACCAACATTGTGACTAGTGCGACAGTCAAAAGGGCATACTCCCTCCAGGGAAAGTCCTGGTTTTAGGGAGCTCTGTCATATAAATATGAGCACTAGAAAATGCCTGGGTGTTTTGAAGGACAAAAATGCCCTCTTGGAATGACGAATAGGAAAACATGAGTTAAGGGAGAGGAGTTAATGAGGTGGCACTCTTATCCTCTTAGGAGTTAATGAGGTGGTTTCCTTATTTTTTCTCTTTTTTGGGAAGGAATGTTTGCTACTAAAACAAGCAACTTACGGTTTTTAAATTGAAGCCTCAAATGGGCTCACCTACAATCTAATGGAGAACTTATTAGTGGGATCCACTTATGGAAAATCCAATTTGATCAAAATAAATTGCTTTATCTTTTATTGGCCCTTCCAAATTTTACTTCAATTGGAGTTGGGCTCACTGTCTGATTGAGCACTATGGAAAACTTGACATTTTCATAATCGGATAGTGGGCGCTAACTCTTTATTGAAGTGAAATTTGGCAACAAGAAATAAAAAATAAATTGATTTAATTTGGTTGGTTTAGATTCTTTGAAAGTAGGCCCCATGGACATTTCCCTAATTTTCGGTTAGGACAGTTCTCTCTTTTTATAAGTGGACCCACCACTAAGTTTTTTTTAGCATTTCTTCCATGATAATGCTAAAACTCCATCATGGGCCCCTTTAATAGGTCAGGAAGAAGAAAGCACGAGACATATGAAGGGCCCACTAATAAATTCTAATGTTTGCAATCACCATGGGACCTGGTTGTTCGTAATCACCATAAGACCCATTCTATTTGGAAGTCATGGTGAGAAGTTTGTTTGCTTGTACAAGTCATATGTAGAGTTTAGCTAAAAACTCTCAACCTCTCCACTTTGAAAGAAGAGAAAAGGTAGGAGAAGGTAATCAATTGTTCCCTTTAAAAATGGAGAAAAGTTCTCCACCTCAACTTTTTTTCATTGGTCGTTGCATAATTAAGGGCTGAAACACCCTCTATTGGAAGAAGCATTTTGTAGAATTTCTCATATATTTATGTGTGTACAATGAGGTGTGCATGGAAATCCCTAAACACACCGCGCGGAGGGGATTGGGACTAATATACAAAAATTATCCAGTGCACACCCTGCACACAGGGAAGTTTGTGCGCACCTCATAGTGGGGCCCACTTTATCACCCATCTAAATGGACCACACAGAGGACCCCCCCTTGAATTACACCCACCCTCTTTTTTTACACCCATCCAAAAGAAGTGGATCATTGGATCGATCGTGTACACTTTTTTAAGGGGTGAAGACCTGTGGGCATTGAACAAGGGGTTAGGATATTTAGGTTGGCCTGTGATGCACTGATACTTCAAAATGGGCAACGTATCGTGTCATATTGTATTCGATACTTTGCTTTTTATTTGTTAAATTCGTGTCCTTGTTGTTTCCATGGTGTATCTAAGCATCATAAGTTGGCTCCATATTTTGTACACAGGTATACCCCAATCGGATCTTTGGATCCCCTCTAGCCCCATCCCTAGGTGGGGCCGACAATGAGGTGCACATGGAAATCCCCATGCACACCGCGCCTAAGGGATTGGGAATGTATATAATCATTGGATTGAAGGTCTTTTTTATTTTTTTTATTTTTATATAAAGTCATTAAACTTGCGGGCCATTGTTCAATGGGTTAGGATGATCTGATATCATCATTATCATCATCAAAGCCTTGTCCCAACTATGTTGGGGTCGGCTACATGAATTCTGTTTCGCCATTCCGATCTATCTTGAGCCAAATCTTCAGATAAGTTACACTTCTTCATATACTACCTCCATCCATGTTCTCTTTGGCTTACCCCTTCCCCTTTGTGGGCCATCAACCTTCATAGCCAAACTTCTCCTTACTGGCGTTGTTGTCGGCCTACGTTGGACATGCCCAAACCATCTCAAACGGGGTTCTCTAATTTTATCCCCTATTATTGCTATCCCTAAATGCTCTCGAAAGCGCTCATTTCTAATTTTATCCTTCTTAGTTTTACCACACATCCACCTCAACATTCTTATCCCTGCTACATCCATTTTGTGCATGTTGTTTCTTGATTCGCCAACATTCTGCTCTATAGGTCATAACTGGTCTAATCGTTGTCTTGTAAAATTTTTCCTTTAATCTTGTTGGCATTCGTCGCTCATAAAACATTCCAGAAGCAAGTTAATATGTTCAACCATCCCGCTTTTATCCTATGTTCGACATCTTTATTAATCTCTCTATCCTTACTAATTATAGAGCCAAGGTAACAGAAAGAATCACTTTGTGGTATCTCATGGTCTTCAATTCTCACAGTAGTTTCAACTCTTTTTATATGCCCACTGAAGTTACAATCCATATATTCTGTCTTTTTGCGGATTATTTTAAAGCCTTTAGATTCTAAAGCCTCCCGCCATATCTCAAGTTTTGCATTCGCACCATCATCTACCAACACAATATCATTTGCAAATAACATGCACCAATGTACCTCTTCTTGAATATGAGCAGTTAACTCATCCATTATCAGTGCAAAGAGATAAGGACTTGGGGTTGACCCGTAATGCAAACTTATGATCACTTGGAACTCTCCTGTCTCTTCATAAGTAGTTCTCACACGTTACTACTCCTTTAAGAATTTTTTGAATAGGATGATCTGGTAGACTTACAATTTTGTACATAGGTAGGTCACATCCAGATCTTCCAATCCCCCATGGCCCCCATGATTAATGGGACCTCGGGTGAGCCCCACAAGGCTTGTCCGCATGGACGTCCATGGGAACTATCTGTGGGAGAGTGCGATATATAGGGTGGTGCTCTGGTGCATATGTCTCGCATAGGAGCACAATGCGAGACAACTGCTATGGCCCCACCAATCATGGGGGAGGTGGGGATTGAAAGATCCAAGCCGGACCTCCCCACATATGAAATCTCAAGTCAATCAAATGATCCTAACCCCTTGAATTTTGGCCTACAAGTTTAACTGGTTTCGTTCAAAAAAGATTTCCACTCTCGATCCAATAGCCTAGTCCATTATCAGTTGGGTGCAAACCCCATTGGATCCGTCACCTATGGGTTTCCCTCGCGCGCACGCGCGCGGTGTGGGGGGGGGGGGGGGGGTGTGTGTGTGTGTGTTTAGATGGTCCATTCAGATTGATCATAAGGTGGCCCTGGCATGCTATCCCGCATCAGTAACTTTGTGTGAGACATGCACAGGAGCAAGTGCCAAATATGTATCTACGTACGTACGTTAAAAGCTTTGACTACGTTTTTTGAGGTCTGAAGCACCATAATGTGGCAAAATAGTTTTTTGATCTTGAAAACACTTAGTCATGGGTATTGAGCAGACATCCAAGCAAGCCATCATGCCCCTTTGGAAGCTGCTTTTAGATCCAAGGTGACGACCTCTGCTGAAATGATGGATGTGACTCTACGTTATGTAGCACGTAAGAGTTACCAGTCCCAATATTGGTAACTAATCTGAAATAGGCAGTGGCCAGAAGGCCTGCTGAGTTATACGTGTAACAATACCGCTGTTCGTTGTTTCATGCCACACTCTTTCAGTAGAAGGTTTAGAAATCCTTCATGCAATTAATCGTAAGTGATTGCTGCCAGCAGGCATCATGGTGGTCTAGTGATTTCGCTGATTCTTAAAAAAATAATGTTTTTAATGCAAGCGCCCTTTGACTATAATGTTTGCAAATATAAGCATGGGTGTCATTCTAGTCAATGTTTTATGCATGTTTTAGGGGATACATTTTATTTGTTTTGCTGTTATTCATGTGGGTGGGGATTAATTTTTTTTGTCATTTCTGTTCATGGGATAGATTTTCAGTTATCTTTTGTTTGTTTATTTGAACAAGGGATATTTTTAGTAAGAGAGTCTTTTCATCACAAGACTACCTGAAACTTAACTATGACAGTAGTGCGGCTGGAAATCCAGGTATGGCAGGGGTGGGAGGTCTAGTTCACAATGAAAAAGGGGTTGATCTGCTGTCCTATTCGGGTCCAGCAGGTTTTTGCTCCATAAACAAAGCGGAGTTAATGGCTTTGAATATAGCCATATAGGCCTGCAGGAACCCTTTCGTCTCAATCTGCAGAACCTTATTGTGGAAGGAGGCCTTGTGTCATTCGAAGGGCTTCCACCTCCTGTAATTATCCTTGGTATCTGGCTGATCTCAATCTCATTCAAGAGGTTAAAGAGAGGGCAAGCTCTCTGAATGTTTCCTTCCTTCACAGAGCGCACTGCCAATGACAAAGCTGATAAGCTAGCGAAAGAGGGAGTCCTTCGTTCTGATTTGTTCTTTTCTATTGGTTCTTTTGTTTCATCTTCGTAGTCTGGATTGTTTTTAGAGGCCTAGGCTGTTTTTTTTTGGGTTGGCTGGTTTTTCTCTTTTTTCTATGTTCAATATACCTCCCCTATATTGTACATTTTTTTTTTTTACATCAATACAGTCACCATTTAAAAAAAAAAAAGTCTTCAGCACAAGCTCTGAATTATGTTGTCATGAACTGCCTTGCACTATGAGTGATCTTCTAATAGAAAGAAAAATCTGTATGCTAATGGAATGAAGTACATTCATTGATCTTTTTAATAGAGTGAATCTGTATGCCAATGGATGAAATACATTTGGTGAAGATCCACAGATTTACTGACTACTTATACTCAACTGGAGTTTTCACGAGTCTATAATGACACTCCTGTCGATTTTTTTTTTCCAACATAATGTAGAATCACGAAGAAGTGGTTTCCTGGCATTGTCAGCAATCAGATATTGATTAATAAAGGGAAGGAGAAAAAAAAGCATTCTCAATCAACAATATTTATGAAAAAAAAGGCATTCTCAACTAGAAATTGCAAATGATAACTAACCATTTTTTCCATTAATCATGCTGCATTTTGTAATGATTGAACATTATGGATTTTTTGTTGGTAGAATAGAATATTATGGATTTGAATTCTAATAGCGTAAAACTTGTAGTTGTCATCAACTCATCATCATCATTGCTGTTGTTGTTTACTCAGCAGCAATGACAATCATGGTTACCTATTGTGAACTTACATGGTGATTGCAGTATGCTGAGCGTCTACCGATTGGATTAGAAAAGGTGATCCGAACAGTCTCTTCTGACACGGTCAAACAATTCTATCAAAAGTGGTACCACCTGCACAATATGGCTGTGATTGCAGTTGGGGATTTTACTGATACACAGGTTTGGATTGATTAGATTCAGATTGACTCTAAAATTATCAAGATACTTTCTTCTCTACTTAATCTTTCATTCTGCTTTCTAAATTGTAATTTTATTTTATTTTTATTTATTTTTTTCTGGCAGAGTGTAGTTGAGTTGATAAGGACTCACTTTGGGCAAAAAGTTCCACTCTCTGTTGCTCCTCCTCCTATACCAGATTTTCCTGTCCCATCTCATGAGGAGCCCCGGTTTTCATGCTTTGTTGAATCTGAAGCTGGCGGGGTCAGTACTTCGGATTCTGTATATGTGTGCGTTTATGTACTTGTATTTTTATGTGTATGTCATATGCATTTCTGTTTGGAGTCATTTGCCTTTTGCGCATGGGATATGAAAATGAGTACACATGTGAAGGATTCATATAATCATATGTTACATTTTCACATGCGAATGCTACATATGTAAAATACATTACCATGTTTGTCAAAATCACCAATTTCTTGTGAGTAAATGAGTACATCCAACAATTTTAGATGTGTTTGTGTTTTTAACATGTTTCTAAAATCTATGAAGATTTATGATATGAAACTAAATGTTTTAATGCTTAATATGAGTATTTGATGGTTTGGATCATGAATTGGAGGCCCACAATGGTGCAGAAAAGTAGATCTATAGGTTTGGATTTTTTTGGACCTTTTTCACAAATATCTAGAACTCTCTGAAGATTTAAGATATGAAGTCAACATCTTTTGGTTAAACGTCTTCTGGTTTTTTAGCCCTATAAAGAAGATGAATGGCTTGGATTACCTATTATGGGGCCCGCAAAAGTGAAAAAAAATGTGGCTGAAAGGGTTCAAACCAACAACTTGTTCTGTGTGGAAACCCTATTGCAACCTGTCCCACTGCCTCTCCTCGTTTACATATGTAACTGTTTTATCACCTCCTCAGGTATGTAAATGAGAGGCTGAAAATGGCTCACAAATGAGTGCAAGCAAGCGTGATCATGCGTAACCGTTACACATGTGCATCATAAACCTGTGTAAATGAGTACAAACAAACAACTTCTTGTGCATTCACGGATGCCACCACTGTTGCACACAATGTCACAATGTTTTAAACTGAAGAATTTTTATGTGATGATTCAGCAGAATGCTGTTCTATGGATGAAAAAACATTTATTCTTTGACTATCAAACTACAAAGGGCCCACCTTTTAGTGTTTAAAATTATATATCTGATGGTTCTATTGTATCCCTCGATTTGATGAACCTAGTTACATGGTTAGTGATTTTCAAATGGATGTGGTCCACAGTGGAGGCGAGAGTTTTTGGGCATGTCCCTTAAGTGACTTGCATCATTTGACAGTTCTGACCATGAAAAGGTGGGACCTGTGCATTTTCTGCTGGTGAGTTTATGGTTCAATATTGACATTGCTGTCTCTTTCTTATTGGCTCATTACAGTCTGCAGTGATGGTCAGCTGTAAGATGCCAGTGGATGCAATGACAACTGTGAAGGACTACAGGGATTCACTAGCTGAAGCAATGTTCCATTGTGCCCTGAACCAGAGATTTTTCAAAATATCTCGCAGAAAAGATCCGCCCTATTTCTCATGTTCTTCAGCTGCAGAGGTTCTTGTTCGTCCTGTGAAGGCATATATAATGACTTCAACTTGCAAAGAAAGGGGAACTATTGAAGCCCTGGAATCAATGCTATTGGAGGTGATCTCTTGGCATCTTGGAATGGCAGCTTGTTTTCTTCTCCTATATTCTTAGTAGTTTTCTTTTTTCTAGGTTGCTCGGGTACGGCTTCATGGATTTTCAGAACGTGAAATAGGTATTGTCCGCGCTTTAATGATGTCAGAAATCGAATCTGCCTATTTGGAGCGTGATCAGATGCAATCAACAACCCTCCGAGATGAATATCTGCAAGTATGTCTATTATGCTAAATTTATTTGCAGTTTTATTTGTGTATGTTTACATGCAATCAACTGTTTTTATTTTTTTTATTTTTTTATACCAGGCTTGCAGATTCCTATTTTTTTTCTTTTTATTTTTTAAATCATGGTCTTAAATATCATAATCTATTTGATCTTGTTTTATTTCTGGTTCATATCTGCAAGTATGTCTATTATGCTATATTCATTTGCAGTTTTTCTCGTGCATGTTTTATGCCACCACTGTTTTCTTAATACCAGACTCACAGATATTTTTTTTCTTTTGTCCATCACGGTCTTTAATATCATGATCTATTTGTTCTTATTTTAGTTCTGGTTCATATCCTAACATTTTCTTTTGAGGCACATTTTCCTTTCTTGTCAATTCTTTGAATTTGATTCCATACTTTCAAAACATCAGTAATGGAAAAGTGAGCTTTTGTATCATGTTACTTTTATTTGAATAAATTTGCAGCACTTTTTACGGAATGAACCTGTTGTTGGGATTGAGTTTGAAGCACAGCTACAAAAGACTATCCTACCTTGTGAGTTGTATTTGCTTTTCTACTTCTTTGGCCTATATATTTTTTTTGGAGAGAGATTTTATTGTTTCCGCAACCCATTTTTGGGTCACATGATACTGTTTAGTTTATTCTAAATGCTTGATTCATATCTACAGAAAGTCAGAAATGCAAGAAATACTTTTTTTAATGGACTTTTAAAATCTTTATCTTGGCTAAACGAGAGTTTTAGATCTAAGCCACTTTGTTTCCAGCAAACTGTGCTCTGGACCAATTTACATAGAAAATGTTCTGTTAATGATGTTTTCTGTTACATTTAAAACTGGGCTACGCTTTAGCTCCCACTAGATAGCGCTAATAAACGTGCTAATAAGGCTGCCTAAAATGCTTTTTAGTTATACCATTTCAAATTTACCTTTTCCATGGATTTATTGTTCTCTAATTCCACAGGGGGGTGAGTTTCTTTTCCTTTTTTTTTCTTTTTTCTTTTTGTGTGGTCATGCTATTAAATTGCTTCATCTGGTTAAGATGTATGCTTCCTAGGGAGATTCTATGGAGAGTACTGGAAAAGAAAAGAATGTGTGTCGCATATATTGAGGCGATAAAGGATATGTATAATAGAGCCGTGACATCTATAAGAACGACTGGCGGAGAGACTAAAGAGTTTCCTATCACGATTGGTCTACACCAAGGCTCAGCGTTAAGCCGTACTTGTTTGCCCTAGTTATGGATGAGATTACAGGACATATTCAGGATGAGGTGCCGTGGTGTATGCTATTTGCAGATGACATTGTTTTAGTGGATGAGATGAGAGAAGGAGTGAATGCTAAGCTAGAATTGTGGAGGAAAACGCTAGAGACAAAATGGTTTAGGCTAAGTCGATGCAAGACGGAATATATGGAATGCAAGTTTAGTCAAAGTAGGACACCTGGTAACTTAGAAGTAAGTTTGGACAAACAAAAGATTGTAGAGAGAAAATTTTAGGTACCTTGGATCTATGGTGCAACAGGATGGAGAGATTGATACTGATGTAAGTCACAGGATTCAGGCCGGGTGGGCCAAATGGAGGAGTGCTTCGGGGGTCTTGTGTGATCGGAAAGTCCCCCTCAAGGTTAAAGGAAAGTATTATAAGGTGGTGGTACGTCCAGCGTTGTTATATGGATCAGAGTGTTGGGCAGTAAAGCATAATCATGTTAAGAAGATGGAAGTTGCGGAGATGAGAATGCTAAGATGGATGTGCGGGATTACTAGGAGAGATAGGATTAGGAATGAGGAGATTAGGGGCAAAGTAGGAATAGCACCGATTAAAGATAAAATGAGAGAATCGACTGAGATGGTTCGGCCATGTTAGAAGGCGCCCAACGGATGCACATGTTAAAAGGTGTGAAAGCATAGAGATTGCCCGGAGTAGGAGAGGGAGAGGGAGACCCAAGAGAAGTTGGAAAGAAACTATTAAACATGACCTTGCCTACATGGATCTAATGGAGGACACGACCCTAAACAGATTTGATTGGCGTCGTCAAATCCATATAGCCGACCCCACCTAGTGGAAAAAGGCTTGGTTTGGTTTGGTCAAGATGTATGCGTAGGTGTAGTAAACTTATAGCTGCAGCTCTGATAAGAATTAGACTAGATTTGAAGCATCCCAACTTACAACATTCATTATCTTTTTATCTGCAAAATTCTTGCATTTGCTATTTTTTGTTTTGCCATACCCTTGTTATGGATTCTTGCTAAATATATCAAAGCTACTCCATGAAATCTTTGCAACAGATATTTCAGCGGCAGAGGTATCCAGGTTTGCTGAAAACTTCCATACAGCTTGCAGCTGTGTAATTAAGATTGTTGAACCTCGAGCTCGTGCTGCCATAGAAGACCTTAAAGCTGCCGTCTTGAAAATTAATTCTCTCGAGGAAGAAAGAAACATCCCACCTTGGGATGATGAACACATACCTGAAGAAATTGTCATCAGTATGCCAGATCCAGGGTAAGCTCTTCAATGAAGAATCTTCACTTAATCTGAAGTCATTCCAATCTTGTCTTACAAAACTATTCTATACATACAGTATTGTAGCATTAGTGATGCAAGCCTAGGCTTGCGTGTGGGGCCCTTTAGATTGGGCAAATGAGATGCTGATCTATTTGCTGGAGTTTCCTCTTAACATTTGATGACTTCAAACTTCCTAATGTGACTTCTAGTGAAAATTAAATACTAAATAAAGTCCTCAATTAGTTGCAAACTGATTACTAGACTATGTTCCCCCGTTTTAGAAGATGAGCAAAAATTCACAAACAAGATCCCACATCCTACCACAAAGCAGATCGAGTGGCACCATCTTTAGCCAGTCAATTTTTATATCATTCGCTCACGCAGAATATGCTCGAAATAAAATCCCCCCATGAGCCCCCACTATTTCTTCTAGCTGCCAAGGAAAAGAATAATCTGTCTAATGACCTGAGTCATTATTTTAAAAGTGGAGAGTTTTTGTTATTATTTGAGAGGGGGTTCTTGTATTTCTTTTGGCTGAAGGCAAACATATATTGGCCTGCCGAGTCACTATTTTTTGGGGTATAATTTTTTTTCTTTGTACTAACTTTTTAAGGCAAACATGTACTACATGGATGTTGTTCTAGCATTCTCCAGATGAATTTTAATTCCCTGCTTTTTAGATGACTAATATTGACCGATCAAACACTTGTGTGAATTGTTCTTTGATTTCACTTTTACTGGCAAATATGTGTTACTCTCCTACATTATGATCACTGGATCTGAACTCTTATCTGTTTTGAGTTTCAACTCTTTTCCTTGTTGGATGATCATTTGTTTCAGGAGCATTATACAGCAGTGTGAGTTTCCAAATGTTGGTGTCACAGAATTACTTCTTTCAAATGGCATGAAGGTGTGCTATAGGTGCACGGATTTCCTTGATGATCAGGTACTGATTTATAGTACTGTCATTACTTCTATCCTATTTTTCTTGGTGTATCAAAATAACTTATGGTTTATTGAGCTCATAAATAATATTTTTATGGATCTTAGTGATGTTTAATAATGATTTTCAGCTGAAAATTGATTCATTTTCTTTCTTTGTTTCAATCAGGTTCTTTTCACTGGCTTTGCATATGGTGGTCTATCCGAACTTTCAGAAAATGATTATTTTTCATGCTCAATGGGCACTACTATTGCTGGAGAAATTGGTGTATTTGGTTACAGGCCATCTGTTCTCATGGATATGCTTGCTGGTAAGAGAGCTGAAGTTGGTACAAAAATTGGAGCATACATGAGAACTTTTTCTGGTGATTGTTCGCCTTCTGACCTGGAAACTGCCCTGCAGGTTTGTACTTTTGGAGGAACTGTGTTTCCACATTTAACATTTATATGAAAAATACCTGCCTAGGTGTTGTTTCATTGTCATAAGGTGTGGGTTTGCTCCCCACGTCGTGTGTTTGACCCCCGCCAGATTTACTTGGTGTATGTGTGTTGCGGGGTCGTGCGTGCACCCGTGGGATTAGTTTTGTCAGGTCAAATACCATGGGAATACCCTCGTTGGCTAAAACACAATTACATGAAAAATCTGCTATTGTTGAAATGGAAAGAAATGGATGGAATTAAGTACTAAAGTTTTCTGGGTTTCCCACGAAAGTTCCTGAAATAATTGTATGAGAGAGAGTTTTCTGGGTTTCCCATGAAAGTTACTGAAATAGTTTTATGTGAGAGAGAGAGAGAGAGAGAGAGAGAGAGAGAGAGAGAGAGAGAGAGAGAGAGAGAGAGAGAATTCCCTTTTTCTTCTGCTTCTGTTTGTGCTTCATGCAACAAGGATAGGATTTTCCCATTCAAATAGCAATTATGATTTTAAAATTTTAGCTATGGATTAACTCGTACTTTTTTATTTTTAAATTCATTTATGTTCATGTTTTTAAACAGATTAAAGCTTGTTTATATCCATTATGTTTACCTTTTAGTGGTTTTTCATTGACAGCTTGTCTATCAGCTATTCACAACAAATGTTGTACCGGGAGAAGAAGACGTCAAGATCGTAATGCAAATGGCGGAAGAAGCAGTTAGAGCACAAGAGAGAGACCCATACACTGCATTTGCGAACCGTGTGCGAGAGTTGAACTATGGGAACTCCTATTTTTTTAGGGTATGTCTAATCTTTTGATTTTAGTGAACTGCTTACATCCCATTGCTGCAACTCATGTACAATTCCTTGTTCTTCTCCTCGTGCAGCCAATTAGAATTAGTGACCTTCAGAAGGTGGATCCAATAAGAGCTTGTGAATATTTTAACAGCTGTTTTAAGGATCCTTCCACATTTACTGTTGTAATTGTTGGGAATATTGATCCAAAAATGGCCATTCCTTTGATTTTGCAGTATTTGGTAAGGTTCGACATCTCTGGCCTTTTTCAACCCTCAAGGCACTAAGAATTGCTGTTGACTTGTTTCTGGCTTCTCAATGCAGGGTGGAATACCAAAATCTTCTGAACCAGTTTTGCATTTCAATCGTGATGACTTAAAGGGCTTACCTTTCACTTTTCCTGCATCCATCGTTAGGTATGTAAATTCTTATAAAAATTTTGTCAAGTCTTTGTTAAGAGGAATTATAGGGTTCAGAAGTAGGCGGTCCTAATTTACAAATTATGTACAACTATACAAGTGCAGCCTATTATTTGGTAATCAAGAAGTTGAATCTAATGGGCACACCTAGTGTGTCAAGACTCCTTCCAGCCGACAGGTGTATTTGGGATTGATTTATATCCGATGTGTGTGATCTCTGGGTCCCTATTCAGATCTTGATTATGGCACTTGCATCTATTTGACTCATGAGCCTGTTTATTGGCTTTGGACTAATACTAATAGGCCTAATCATAATTTGGGTTGTGACTCTAACTGGCCTGTTTATAATTTTGATTCGAGCTTAAATCTAAGTCTTGATTCAGATCTTGAAAGGTCAGACCCATGCTTGATTATTTCTCATCAGATGGATTTGGATATTGGATTGGATCTGATTCTAATCTGAACCTGGGTTTGCATCTTGCAAAGTAAATGTCTCCATGGATGGCCATTGGAGCAGCGCAGGGGAAAAAGGAGGGTAGCCAAAGGGCTATTCCTCAAGCCAAACGGCTTAGGGTAGGATGTCTTGGCCTCACACCAAAGACAGAGAATCACACGTTGAGAGTACTCAATATATCATTCAAATTTCTGTATATCTCAAGAGAAGGGATTACATCCTATATATAATAGAGTGTCAATCATAATTTTAGTAGTAGTCAACCTCTACTAATAACTTCTAATTCTAAGAACATTTGAAATTAGAAACTTCCTAATCAAAGTATATAATGAAATCTACTAATTCTAGAATTCTACTAAATTAGGAAACTGCCGATTCAATTTCTTTACTTATGGGCTTGGACTTTGGGCCTTCTGGAATAAACCTTCAAACGGGGCCCAGTATTCTGGCCTGCATCAGCCATTGACAGCTGTAGCCCCCCTTCAGATGAACTGGTTGTAATACATCATTATGTATCGAGGCTTATATTTCTCTATGCTGAACCATGAAAGAAACTTCAAATACTGAACTTTCAAGAAGGATGTATCATTTTATCTCATTAGTAGTGCTCCAATCAATTAAATATTATGAATGTAGAGAAGTAGTGCGGAGCCCCATGGTGGAAGCACAATGTTCAGTCCAGCTAGCCTTTCCTGTGGAGCTGAAGAATATTTCCATGGTATGTTTTCATTCTTGCTGAAACAAGCTCATAAAATCGAGCATTGAGAAGGCTCCACGATTATTTCCACTGCACTAATGATTTGTTGTTTTGATTTGGTTTCTGGTTTTCCAAAATGCAAGATGGAAGAGATACACTTCATTGGATTTCTGAGCAAACTTCTCGAAACAAAAATAATGCAAGTTCTTCGTTTCAAGCTTGGGCAGGTTGTATTCCTTTATTCTCTCAAAGCGTTTAATTTCAGGCTATGAACTAATGATTTTCATTCACCTATTTCAACTTTCTAATAAATATATGTTTCAGATCTACTCTGTGGCTGTATCTGTTTTCTTAGGTGGTAATAAACCTTCAAGAACAGGGGATATACGTGGTGATATCAGTGTAAATTTCTCATGTGATCCGGATATTTCATGGAACCTGGTAAGACTTTCTATGTAACACACATCTTATGCTGCATTTCTGCACCACATAAAAGTTAAGGAGTTATACATTTTTTTTTTTTGATATATTCAGTTATTCCTTTTTCTTGGTAACACAAACTCTACATGCCATTTATGTGAATGGGCTCATAGTGGGTAATGCCATACCAAAAATGAAAGAAGAGAAAAAATCATTAAAGCTTGATTTTGCCCTCTTTAAACATCGATGGCAATTGGCTGGAATTTGCATCAGCATGCCATCGACCGGTGGGTGTAGTTGTATCTGAATGGGATATATTTGGGCATATCCATCACATTATGAGGCTTACCACATGATGAGTTCTACCAGGTGAAACAGCATACAGCTCTGGGCCCTAGCTGTGCAAGTGATGGTTTAACAAGAAAACACATTCACAAGCTTCATATAGTATCTCTAAGCAATGTTACAAATATTGTTATCAGAATAATATTGGTGGAAGGAAATATCGTGATAATTTTAAATTGTGTGCACCATTAAATTTTTTTTTTAATTAGTGTGCTTTATGAGGATATGATGGGGAAATATTGTTAAAAATAAAAAAGTTTAAATCCAAAAATAAAATCAAAGGAAAATATTGTATAAATGATTTGAATAGGAAAAGCAAAAAGTATTGGATATACTTATTAATGCAGAGGCGTAAATGATACCATAACTATGCCAACTCTCGGCTTGGACTTGAATTGGCAAGCCAAGGAGTTGAATCAACTTCATGACTTGGGGGTCACCTCATCATCATCAAAACCTTGTCCCAACTAGGTTGGGTTCAGCTACACGAATTTTGTTTCTCCATTCGGACCTATCTTGAGCCAAATCCTCAGATAAGTTACACTTTTTCATATCTATTTTTACTACCTCCATCCACGTCCTCTTTAGCCTACCCATTCCCCTTAGTGGGCCATCAACCTTCATAGTCAAACTTTTCCTCATAGGCGCCGTTGCGGGCCTACGTTGGACATGTCCAAACCATCTCAAATAGATTTCTCTAATTTTATCCCCTATTGTTTCTACTCCTAAATCCTCTCGAAAGCGCTCATTTCTAATTTTATCCTTCCTAGTTTTACCACACGTCCACCTCAACATTGTTATCTTTTGCTACATCCATTTTGTTCATATGTTGCTTCTTAATTGGCTGATATTTTGCTCCATAGGTCATAGCTGGTCTAATTATTGTCCTGTAAAATTTTCCCTTCAATCTTGTTGGCATTCGTTGGTCATAAAGCACTCCAGAAGCAAGTCTCCACTTCAACCATCCCGCTTTTATCCTATGTTCGACATCTTCATCAATCTCCCCATCCTTACTAATTATATAGCTAAGGTAGCGGAAAGAATTACTTTATGGTATCTCATGATCTTCAATTCTCACAGTAGTTTCAGCTCTTTCTATATGCCCGTTGAAGCTACAATTCATAAATTTCGTATTTGTACGACTTATTATAAAGCCTTTAGATTCTAAAGCGTTCCGCTATTTCTCGAGTTTTGCATTCACATCATCTCTTGATTCATCTACCACATAATATCATCTGCAAACAACATGCACCAAGGTACCTCTTTTTGAATATGAGCAGTTAGTTAACTCATCCATAATCAGCACAGAGATAAGGGCTTATGGCTAACCCTTGATGCAAACCTATGGTCATTGAGAACTCCCATCTCTCCATAATAAGTTCTCACACTCGTGACTGTTCCTTCATACATGTCTTTAATAATATCAAGATAACCTCTTGGAACATTATTTTTATTTAAAACCACCAAATTAAATATTTAGGTACCCTGTCATAGGCTTTTTCTATATCGATGAAGACCATATGCAAATTTTTCCTCCACTCGAGATTTTTCCATTTAGTGCCTAGGTGAGAAGATAGTTTCCATCGTAGACCTCCTTGGTATAAAACCAAATTGATTTTCAGATATCTTTGTCTTCTGTCTAAGTTTTTGCTCTATTACTCTCTCAAATAGCTTTAAAGTATGACTCATATGTTTAATCCCACGATAGTTGGTCCAGTTTTGTATATCTCCCTTATTCTTTTATACAGTTTTACAACACTTCTCCATTCATCCGACATTTTCTATAGTTAACCAAATCTCCCCAACTTCTCTTAAGCATTTCCAAGCCTCAATCGGGATGTCATCTGGATGGGGTTACCTCAATTTTGTTTATAAATATAATACATAAAAAAAATTTCTAATGTGTTTTATGAAGTAACAAATCTGATTTAGGTATTTAGAATGATGATGAGGCTGGTTTAGATTAGGTTATTTTCACTAGGTTTATATATTATTCTTGGCGACAATATAACATCATCCATTGGTTGGTTCGGTGGAAAAGGTAGAAAAAATGGTTTTCCTAATCATTCTTAAGTGCAGAAACCCATTAAAACAGGGTAATATCTTTTAAGCCGATAATATTGCGACGACATTTCAAGAAAATATTGCAATATTTTCAAGATAAATTAAAAAATCGGCAATATTTACAGCTATGCCTCTAAATGCACTCATTTACCTATGTATTTTTCCAGCAATTTCTCCACATAATATCAACTATTTTACCTATTTTATCCATTAGAAAGTTCTTCTCTTCAGGTCGAACTAGCCTTGGATGAGATCATGTATCTTCAGGAACAAGGCCCTTCAGATCAGGATGTTTCAGCTATCCTCGAAATTGAGCAACGAGCCCATGAAAATGGGCTGCAGGTGAATTTTATAGCCTTGCCCTTATTTAATTTGTTTACTTGTTATGGTTTGTTCAAAGAAAGATCAAAATTGCCTTTTGTTTCAGCTTGACATGCCATTAGTCATACACCAGCAAGACAGGATAGGTGTTTTTCCATTGATCCAACAGTGGTTGGCAATTAAAAGTCTTTTTACCAATTCTTTTGCATCTTTGTTTTGTCCTCTTCTTGTTCCTGCATAGTTTTGTTTTCCATGCTTCTGATTTTGTTCTGATGCCGTGTGTACAAATCACTCAATAAAATTTCACCTCCCAAAAAAAAAGAAAAGAAAAGAAAAGAGAGGATTTTTTGCCTGTTACAGACTGCATCTCAGTTGCGGAGTTCTCTTACAGGAAAACTATTATTGGCTGGATCGAATTCTGCGCAGCTACCAGTCACGCGTCTATATTGGTGATGTTAGTGCTTCTTTTCAGGTAAGCCTTTGGATATGATTAGCAATAGCACCACAAATGAAGTTAGTTTATATTGTGAGCAAAATATGGGTTGAGCCACTTCTTCAGCACATAGCTATAATTGGGTCTAATATAGGTAGTAATCCAAACATTCATATATTAATTGTGGATCGGAATTTCCCCCAAAATCCCCTTAGGATGATCCTGACTATCCAATTCTTCTTTGAACCACTGGATTCCATTGTCCATTGCAAGTCACTATTCAAGAATAATTTTGGGAGATACCATGGCATCATAAACCAAGTGATGGTGCCTGTGAGATGAATAGTGAATTGGTTTATTACAGAACAGTATACTGCATCTGTTCCTTTGTGATTCAGTCCAGGTTTTAGAACTGAAGCTCATAGTGCAAGAAGAGACACCCTGGGCCATTAGCCCAAAGATAATGTCTCACAACACACCGCCAACCAACAAATAATGGATAAAGATGAAAGAAAACAAGTCAGTCAATAAATTAACCTGCTTAAACCTGGAGACATCCACAGTTGGTGGAACTGCACCAAATGCAGATTAAAAAAAAATAAAAATAGACCACTGTGGGCGTTCAGTTGTCTCTCGCTATATTGATATTCATCCCTAGGACTCCTTACAATCAGTCAATTCAAACAACTAAATTGGATAGATGTCTAAGTTTAAGCTTTCAAAATAATAATGATATGCCAAATTACCAAGCTACTGATATTAGAGTGGTCACTGGTCAGGACCAAAACACTGAAAACTTGTTCTTCTCTCCTTATTGGGCATGATATAGATGACTTCTTGCAAGTTATATTGTCTTTCTCTCTCCTATACAGGCTCAAGATGAGGGACGCAACAGAGTAAGAAAATCTTTAACACCTTCTACCGCTCAGATGGCATTGCAAAGGATACTGCCTTTCCCATGCAGAAAGCAATATACTGTTGTCATTCTTATGCCTCAGTTGTCTTGCTTAAGGTTGCTTAAGTCATTCCTTCAGTCAACATCAAACAAATATGGCCACAATCCAAAGGTCAGACTGACTCATCAGATACATTTAGTGTGTCAATTCTTCTATTTCTGATGCAGTTCTCAAATAAATCGATCTTTATTCCTTTTTTCGTCATGGGAATGAGATATACAGCTGTCTTCCTTTGAGGTTGAGGGCCATTTTCCTTTATAATTTATTATAGGTGTAGTCATATTTTTTGGATCTTCATATAGGATGGGAGCTTATTTATTGGGGAGCTAAAACAAATTATTTGCTTATTATTATATTATATATTATATATAAATATAGATATATAAATTATTATTTTATATCTATCTCTACCTTGAAAGCAAGCAAGCATGCATGTTTGTTTATGTATGTATGTATGTGTCTTGTGTATGTATAGAGAGAATTTGGACCAGGTTTTCATCACGTAGCAAGCAGAACGTTACATGTGTGTCTGAGCAATGAGTTTTTGTTTCTTCTGAGCCCTACACTTGGTTTTCTAATTTTATCTTTTTGTCACTGCATAATTGGCTGAGGTGAGACTAAAACCTATACTTTCCTCAAGAAATCGATCCATGACCTGCTCTCCTAATGGGGAAGTGCCTTATCAACATACCAACTGTGTTATTGGCCATGCAGTCTGTCTTGACCTTTAGTGTTTGTTTGGGCCATGCACTTGTCTTAAACTATAGAGTTGTTTTGGGCCCTTGGACTATTTTTTTCATTCAGGATGTTATTTTTAATCTTTCTTTATTTATTTCTACGTACAACCTTTTGTTATATTGATCCATTTGTATGGATGGATTCACAATGATGTCATAGATGATGGCATCCTATGATAGATCATCACAGGCATTTTTCTTCTGGATTTCCTTCAATAAACTCTGTAACGATCATTTTATTTCTCTAGGCTTCAGATCTTAATTTCATCTGGGTTTGGGCAGATTTTGGCAGGAGCTGCCGGTCTTGTGGTTTTAGCAGTTAGCTTGTGGAGATATTCAAGGAGCACTTTAAAGTCCTAGAAGGTGTTGAGGCCCATGTACAAGAATGAAGGAATTCAGCTACAGCAATTTGACAAACTAGTCTTTTGCACACAGATCAAACAGAACGGTGCAGGAAAATAGAACAGATTTTTTTCTGGTTTTGGAAAGTGCTCTCTTTAATGACATGAAGGAGCTTGTTAAAGGCTGGAAATCTCATATCACCTTGTATCATACATTTTTTTCTCCTGTCTTCATAGCAAACAATGACCTCTTCTTGAATTTGGGATTTTAGTAAATGGTGGATGAAATGCAGCATCATTAGCATTAAATCTATAGACTAGTGCTTCATTTTTGTATAATCTTTGATGTTGGTTCTCAAATTTGACGCAGATGGCCCTTTTTTTCTGTTTTGTTGGTAGAAAAAACTCCCATTTAACAGTCTTATAACGGCAGCTTAAACTCCCATTAACAGGCTTAAAAATCAGCCTTCAAAAGAGAGCAACAAAAGAAACTCTTTTAATAGATTGCTATAAAGCACTAAATGTTCCGTTTTGTTAATGAAAGAAATCATCATTTCAGCAGAAAAGAGACCCTGGAGTGAAGCATGCAGAATTAGTCCTAAAGGGTATTTGTAAGTTCACTGTATACTTTGAAAGTTCATTGGATACTTTAAACAGTATTGCCCATGTTAGCTGGACAAACAGCTACAGGTGCCAGAACTCAAGGAGATTACTTGGGTCCATTGTAGCCAAAGTGCAATTTTTGTTTTTGTACCGAGTTGAAATGAGATAAAAGAGACCGGCCTCGGGTGAGTTGATATGCGGTGCTATTTGCTGGTCGGAGGAAGTGTGTGTTAGAAAAGGATATGTGGAAGTGTTGATCTGCTGTAATGCCATCTTTTGCCATGTAACTGCTGTGTTCAATAGGCCACTCCATCCTGCAGATACCTTAAAAACTATTGTGTGCATGCATGATATGTATTTGGTTAAGGGTGCTCATGGGATGGGCCAGCTTATTAGGCCCGATCCCTGCCCAGCCGGCTTTGGACCTTGGTTTTTGGTTCTCGGGATGGGCCTGGATTTAAATTTTAGGTCCATTTAGTATTTGGGCTGGGCTTGGAAAAGTGATAGAACGCCCAAAGCCTGGCTTGGCCCGGTTGTTATTTAGAGACTGATTTGCCCAAGCGAGTGGTGAAGTCCCAAACAAGTGATAGAAGCCCTGTCCTGGCCTGGTTGATTAAAAATGGTTGGGCTCGGCTTGACATGTTTGAGGTGTGCAAGGCTCAGGCCAGGCACTGATCGGGGGCCAGTGTTGAGCTTGGGCCAGATTTGGGCCTATGTATCAGAAGTTATTATGCCAGGCCTGGATAGCCGGAGCTTGGCTTGACCTTGCCCATGAACCCCCAAAGATTTTTGACAGCCTGGAAGTAAAGGCTGCCAGAACTGATCCATGGTGGTCCCTGCCTTTACAAGACAATCAAATTTTAGTTCAAAAGTAATGTATATAGTTGTGTACCGAATGCATCACGCACTAGACAAATAATTTGTTTTTTCTGTTTGTAAGTAAGTTAGGTACTGGAGAGAAACACTAGAGATCCTAGTGGTTTATCTGCCAAGTTCTCTGGGCTTAAAAATAAAAAATATCAAAACTGAAATGTGTACTCGATATTGGTCGAGTCCCTAAAATATATGGGGGAATTGGTGGAAGAAGATTTTTGAAAGAGCCGTCTCACTATCATTCTTGGAACATACAGTTCATTCAGTAGGACGGCTAACACTGTGGATGCTACTCTTAGCAAAATTTTCTTCTTATCTCGCAGTTTTTAGAGATCTTCTTCCTCCCTCACTCCATATCCGCATATAGTCACAAGAAGCTTGATTTTGATTGGCAACTGTGTTCAACAGAAATAAAAAAATAACATTATAGGCCTATTCATTTCATGCAATTGAATACCTATTCATTTCATGCAATTGAATACCTAAGATCGTATTTCTATATAAGCAGCTAAAAATGAAGAACAAAAAATGCCCATCAAATAACCTCCCCCCTTATATCCCAGGTGTTGAATCAAAGGAAGATGAAAAATGAATACCCCGTCATCGCCCTAATAATTTAATACCTAATAATGTCAACATCCTATTTACATCTCCACCTTGTATCTTTCACGGAATTGGCTCAGTTATGCCTTGGGCTTGGTTTTAAAACATGTTGTTGACCCTGAATGGGTCAGATGCAAAAACAATTCATATTGGGCAATGTTACAGGTTTAACACAGTTTTAGGGATTTTGAACCAATACCATAAACTTGGAATCGGACAATTCTGAGGCTCAAAATATAAAAGCAACAAATCAGTTTTGACCAAGTTCTAAAATCATGGGTTTTCCATTTCTAGATTCTCTCCATGAATGTCTTATTTGCCTATATATATATAAAAATAAAAAAAAAGCTTACTTCCCGTTCCTGCATTTTCAAAGACTCACAAATCTACCAAGATTGCTGAAGCATTCAGCTTTTGGTTCTTTGGAAGGCTGAAGAACTGGACTGAAATACATGTTGAGTTGAGACTTGATTCAACCCGCAAACCGTTTGCCCTTTTTCAGTAGTTGAGAATACAGAAATTAAGTTTCATGGGGCATTGCTAGCGGTTCAATCTAAAGTAATAATTGCTAGCCGTTCACTGATTCTTTTCCAATTGCCTTCCAATTCAAAGCCTCAGTGGATCAGATGGCTAATAATGTTTACTAGATCCGATTCTTCATACATGAAGGGTCTAGAATCTCCCTTACATGACTAGTCTAGAATCTCCATTGTACTTCATTTGCCAATCGGCCCTATCAACATGCCACTTAACAAGTAAAATTTAGCATCTTATTTGCCAAGTAACATTGAGGCAATCCAAAATTCAACATGGTTGTGCAAAACAACAAAAGTAACTTCCTCTTTTCCACATTTGCGTCAGAAAGAGGCATCCTAGGAACAAAACTTAGGTTTTGATTTTAAAACATCAAATTTAATCTTTAACGTTCTCTCCAAATAGGTCGTCATAACAAACGGGAGCTCGTACCCTGTTATGAACAGAAATGCGCTCCGCATGAGGGTCATTCTGTTCAAGTTCATGTTGTACTTCTCGTTTAAGCTGAAAACTTTCTGAGACCTGGTCAGTAAGCCCATCAGAAGCAGATGCATGCCTACGGTCAGTAAGCCCATCAGAAGCAGATGCAAGCCTACTCTGAGAAGTAGCTTCTTTGTTTTCCTTCGGCACCTGTCTGATATTCTGTTGCCTGAATTGTTTCTGCAATGAATTAAAACATTACATATGAATAGTAATAAATAGTTTAAATATTAGTATAAACATATTAGTGGGACCCAGATTGATGGGATAAGGCTTTAGATGGTGATGATATGAATTAAAAATCATCAACTACATGGGAAAAGAGAGAAGTGCTGTCATAGTAAGAGGTCAGTCTCATTTTTGTGAATAGGGAAGCGCCATGTTAGCCACACCATCTGTGCAAGTGGCATTCATAGGCAACGGATGATGGAGCCAATGGGTCTACACGATAGATAGATCTGAGGTCATGTTCCAAAACCCCCGCAGCCAAGACAATCTTGAGCACTCAAGACTTTGGCATGCAAGTAGACAGTTCAAAATAGGTAGAAAATAGAATCCCGACAACATTCAACATGTGGGAAGAAAAAAGATTTAGGGTTGTCTCAGCTGGGAGAAATTTGGGCATGATCCATCCACTGTGGGGCTCGAACAGTCTAGATCACCATAGGAAGACTGTCTGTACATTTAGTGTGGTGGGTAAAAAAAACATCCTTTACAGTCATGAACAGAATGGGAGAGAATACAAAAAATTGACCATAGCATGTGGACAAGGTTGAACCAAATCTTTAAATGTTCAGTCCATCTTTTGAAGATCCAAACCACTCAAAATATGTGCCAACCCAGGCTTACAGTATAAGTCCATGATTCAATTTAATGCTCATTGTTTGGTCGGGACAAAATTTTAAAAATGTGATTCAATCACATATTGATCAAAGGTTTCACAAAGTGGGGCCACCATAACATGAATTCAACCCGTCAATTCAATCCAAATGCCATGCATCAATACATGACCCAAATTTCAGGTCAACCGGAATGATATTTAACCATTAGATTGGACACGTGTGAAAACAAACATTGCTAAACATATCCAATGCTAAATATAATTCTGAATGGACTGAAATTTTAAATAGTTATGGGGGGAAAAGCACATCTAACCGACAGTCTGGATGGCCAAAAGAAGGACCCCAATATATCGCTTCATTTGGAGAAGAGCTGAAGCATGCTATAGGTAAAAGTGTGGGCCCACAACTTGAAATGGTTTAGATCTTAAGAAAGTCGACCACATATGTACACATTTGGTTTGACCCTACTTGACCACACCATGTGGTTGACTTTACATAATCACTCCTCTGCACATGCATACACATACAAACACAACATTAGAGATGATCAACTCTGCCCTGTTGTTCCTGCTGCACTTCGCAACCATTTATTTTCATTGAAAATTGGAATGGGTCCCACTTTTCATTGAGGCAATTAGGCAACCAATCCATTGAACCTCAACCACCTCTTGTAAAAATCATATTAGGAGGTGTCATACACTTCTGTAGGAGATTATACATGCCTCCAACCAGAGTGATATTTGGGTCAACTAGCGAGGGCTAAGATTGAGATCAAATGGTTTGCTGCCATAAAACCTGGGCTTCACAGCCCATTTTCTTTTCAAAGCATTTAATCCAGCTAGTTGTGGTCATTTCTATGGAGATTGTTTTGCACCTCAAACTCCCTTCCCCTTGCCATTATTTCTTTGTAAGCATTCGGTTCACGCTTCTTCAGAATGTTCCACAATACACCTCCGCCCGTACGGAAGCGCTGGGCATCTGCGGTCAATTGACCCCCACAACCCTGAATTGCATCCACCTGCAAGTTGCAAACTCTATCAGAAATTCCGTAAGACTTATAAATACAAGCTTTCACATTCCAAAAATTCCCTGCTGTCAAATGAAATTGTAAAGGCCAATTGTGACCAAACGGGCCACTATATTTAATTTTTTGATTGATAATAATATGCTTTTAGTTGGTCATTGTATTCAAGGAATTCCATGCTTTACTGCAGGCACCCACCCACATGCTTCTCATAAATTCATGCCATTCCAAGATATGCACCCTTCACAACCCTCTGTGTCTGTGCTTAAACTTATCCATTGTCTACTTGTCTATAATCTGAACTTAAGCCACCAAGGACTGCTATTTAATAAATTTCTCAGTGATCCAAAATGCATAGCCAAACTTACGTGAGTCCTTTGAAAAGTCAAAGAAAGAATACGACACGGGATTTTAACAGTGAAGAGAGATCAAAATCACTGCACAATGTATCGAACAAAGTGAACATAGAGTACTCAACCAAACATACTTTGGACTTTATTCACCTTGAAATTAGACTGTCTGCAAAGTAAATGATCACAAGCCTATCCACACCATGCTGGACATCAGCTAATTATTGCATCGGATTCACGGACCTGCTGAAGGGGATAAGGTATCAGCGAAGATTTCCCTCTTTCTTATGTATACAGTGTGTTCTAAGTAAGTTTGTATAATAATATGAAATACCAGAAGATTCACCTTTATTGCTCATCCGAATTCGGATATACACATTTGACATTAGTACGTTACCGATCAGACTTACATGTCATATAGATGTGCTTTAGTAGATCCACATGTCCACTAGATCAACTAATATGAGGCACCTGCTGATGCCGGAGAAAAGGCTTAGTATGCTGGAAATCTGTAACCAAAGCTATTTCTGAATGCCTGCTACTTGCATTATGGCGATGAAATCATGAAAGTGAAAATTAAGTAATAGGTTGCTGATCTTGTTGATGCGAAGAATATCCCATAAGTTGGAAAGGATAGCATCCAAAGAAACTCTCAAATAAATCACAATACCATATGAGTTGAAGAATCTACAGCGGTCCCAAATGTCAGAATTTCTTGAATCAATGTTTCTCAGTCTCAATCTCACTTTTCCCAAGGGTTTCAAGTTAGAACAATGCTGTTTTAGACTATTATCAAACAATGTAAGGACTGCAAGAGGAGCGTGAGTGAGAGTTTAAGACAGTTAAAGGTAACATGGAGCTTAATTAAGCTAAGCCTGGTAACAAAATTTCTTTACTCCTAGATTATGATTTATGATTTACTCTCTCTTACCTGCAACCTTGTGGTTGCAACAATGAACACATTTCAACTGTGCTAAGGGCCTTTGTCCTCAATGACAGTTACCTTTTTTTTTTTTTATCTCCTGTTTACAACATACAAATTCATTTTTACTCTGCATAAGATGATAATAAATTGCAATTCTACTATTATACATGTTTTGAAAATTTAGTAGATGCATGGTGGTCCCAATTTGGAGATGATAAACCTAAGCTACAAAAATTGGACACTTGACTCCCAAATTAATATTGCAGTTCTAGTAAGATGTGAGAGGAATTGGAGCATTTTTCAATAAATCCACTGCAAAGAGGTATACAGTAGAAAATTGAATGATCCAGTATTCATGCATTATAATTTGCATATCCCCAAAAGGCATGTTTTAAAGTGTTCAACAGTTAAGTTTAGTTGACTATATATCTTTTCCATTGGCATAATGCATAGAATTTAATCAGCATCATGTAAACTGAGAGAATATGATGAAAATACTGGATTCTTTAGTGATCGCATCAACTGGAAAACATCAATATCGTCCAGTAGACTGCTGAAGAGCCACATTCTTGACCAAAGAGGATATTCATGGATGGTAATGCGTTAAGAAACTGGCTGAAGTTGAATGGAATATTGATCAACTTAACTATGAACTGTTCTTGATGAGGAGATGAAATGTTGAGAGTATGGGAGATGAAGAAGATGAACCAACTGGCACCAAGTCTGGTTTTCCTTCTCGTGATCTGCACCTTTTCACTTGCGAAGGTCGTATGGATGAGATCACCAACAGTGAACTACGAACACTAGGGGATGTGGGCCACAATCATATGTATGCGTTTTATGAAGTTGAATAATATATGAATGGTTTTGCAATTTCAAATTAATAATAAGCCATCAAGTAGTGATGAAAGACCTGATATATTGTGAAGTACAAAGAACACTACTTTCGATAAAATTGAGTGCAAAGTAAAGCTCCCAAAGCCAACTCTAGATAGATGGCATAAGGCTTTGCTAGCGATGATGATGAGTGTTATATTGTCATAAAAGACTTTCAAATTGTTGATTTTAAATGTAGAAATAACATAAAACATATTGCATTGTAGGTCCAGTAGAATAATATAAACATGCCCTTCACCTTTCTACCTTTCTTTTAGAATTCTTTCTATATTTTTTAACTTTTGGCAATTTCCAAAATGAAAGTCAGAAAAGAAACATTGAAATGCCGAAATGTTTTAGCCTGGAGGCAACTATGCCTAAGATATATGGAATAAGGTGTCAACGATGCTAATGAACTTAACCTTATTAAAATAGAACAGAAATATGCAACTGATGTTCATTTCAAAAGTTCACAAAATACTCAATCTTCTCATTCCATTT
The DNA here is from genome assembly GCA_038049695.1 of Cinnamomum chago. Taxonomy (NCBI): domain Eukaryota; kingdom Viridiplantae; phylum Streptophyta; class Magnoliopsida; order Laurales; family Lauraceae; genus Cinnamomum; species Cinnamomum chago. Next base: position 14,861,318 of record CP142451.1, read on the forward strand.
TTACTCTATCCATGCAACAAGTAACACACTCAAGAATTCATGGTGGTTAAGATGAAGAACAAGGATGTGGTACGCATCTAATAACGAAACAGAAGGCATTCTCTTCCGCGTATCCAAACAATCAACAAGCTGTCTGTCTAGAGTCATAACAAGGAGCATGGAGCTGAAAAGTTTGTACCCAGCAGTTCATGTAAAACAATCAGAGGACAATGTCAAAGAAGCTTGCTACCCCCAAGACATAAATAAAGCCTACCAACACCTCCCACATTCATCTTAGACCTTGCATTGGAATTCTTTTCATGTCACTATAAAAACAGATGATTCTGAACTGTTCATTAAATCAAAACCAATTGCAGAAATAATAAAGAAACCTACCTCTTTGATAAGATCTCTTACAGCAGAGATACCAAGGCAACCAACAGCATTCCAAATCAGGTATGATTTCTTCTCCTTCAAATATCTACAGGTGTCTATAACAAACCTGCCAACACATCACATGCTGTTTATATATATATGAAAGCTGCTAAAAAAAAATCAACCAATCAAAGTTGTCCAATTTCTAGGGTTTCCGAAAAAATCAGTATTTTCAAACCTACATCACTTAACAATTACAGATTACCAATCTTCACCAAAAACTAACAACAACAACAGATTGCGAATCGCGAAAAGGTCATACCTGTTGATGTCTGTAACGTTATCAACGGATCCTTTCTTCTTGTTTCTTCTCTTCTTCCTATTTGCCCTCCGCTTTGAGCTTCGGCTGAGAGATTCTTGTTTCGCCGCACTAACACCGTCTCCGCCGTTGATTTGGGTCGATTCGACCGATAGTATGGGCCGATCATCATCTTCTTCTAGGGTTTCTGCATCGAGCATTTCGGCATCTTGGTCTAGGGTTTCGTCGTCGAAAATGGCTTCCAAGACGTTATCGCCGTCTCCTTCTTCCATTTTGGGGAGAGGAGAGAGTGAGGAGCAGAAAGAGAGATTTTATAGGCAACGGTTCCTGGCTCCTGCTGTTCTGTTCGGTGCTGGTCGGGTACCGGGTGGACTCCAACCCGGACCTGGTTGAGTTTGTTAAAGTAAAGTTTTAGAAATTCGTTTTGACTCACTAACTCGTTTAAGATTAATCCACCTGGGATTATACTGAGCCAGTGAGTCAATGAGTCCAGCCGAGTAGTTGGTCGGACTTGGTTAGAGGTGTGCTTAGGCCGGGCTACCCTGGCTTAAGCGTATACTAGCACACTAACTCATGCTAAAATGAAAAAACCGTGCCTGTGCCTACCCTGGGCTATTGACCAGGTCAACATGTTGGCACGGCCCAAGTAATGCATGGAATGCTTTTCATGCTTAACCACAGGCATACTTACCAATTAAAATCAATTGAAAAGAAATTCAAAGCATCATCCTCAAACACTTGCCCACATAAAAATCAGAGAAGACGATTCTGATGGTACCTCTTTTTTTTTTTTTAATCCAAGAGCATGTGGTGTGCAAATGGAGTAAAAGAAGTTTGCTAGAAAGAAAATAAGACTATATATAGTGTATATGAGATTTGAGATGGAAATGAAATAGTTGCAAAGAGGAGAGTGAAAAGTGGAAAGAAATAGAGTGGTTGCATGTGGAAGTGGGGGGCGGTATGGGTTAGTTACGAATAAAGTAAGTAACTCAGGGTTGAAATCAATGGTTATAGTCAAAATTGGCTTTCGCAGGCTTGACTTTAATATAAAATAATAGGTCCGACCCATTAATTATCAGGCATAATCGCAAGAGGATTTGTCTATGTGGCGAGAGGATTCGTGCTCTATAAACTTTTATCTTCACATGAGAGAGGAATTATGCATTTCTACCTCCTCTTCTCTCTATCTAGAAAATCGATGTCCACTCTATCAAGGAAAATCAATTTATTTATTTTATCATTTCTTAGAAGGAAAGAAAAAGCGTGTTGCACCAAATAATGGAACAATGGGCTATAAGGAAAATCACACAAAGGGACCCTTTGGGTATATTGGACTAATCAGCCTTAGGCTAACCAACTTGCCCAAGTTATCTGGACTAGTTACCATCTTAATCAAGACATGTTTGCGAACTATGAGTCTAGACTCAATTCTCGAGGGTTTTATTAGTTTTGGGCATGATCTAATTCTCTGATGAACGTGAAATAATACTCATGTCTGGTTATTTATTTTTATTTTTTCAATGGCCAATTCATGTAATTATTAGGTGAACTAGGTATCCATTAATATTATTGCCACCCGAAGTATAATTTCTTATAAAATAATAATTAAGATGCATTTGTTTTCATGAGGTTAACTTTTTTAGGGTCTCATAAAGTAAAAGTGAATTAGTTTGGTGGTTGAAACTTGTCCTTCCCACTTATTTTGACCAATAAACAATGTAAAGTTAAGTTTTTATCTATTGAAATTACTTTACCACAGATATTACTTTACCACGTAAAACAAATATTGCCTGTAATGTTCTTTTTTCATGTGGTAAAGTAAAATATGTTATAAAGTAATCTTAGCCACCAAGAATTTTACCACGTACCCATGTTTGGTTGATCAAAATGATTGGAAATGAAAAGTTTTATCAACCCAAAGTTTTACCATTACTTCACCAACCCCCTGAAAACTTTACATTGTAGGAGCTAGGTACAGTGTTTACTTTATTAGACCACAGCCCACTACTTCACTTTACCATACAAAAACCAACATAATAATTAGAGCATGTTGGGTAACAAGTGAGGAATCCATAGATTTGATGATTCTTCACTACCACTGAAATATGATTCCTCGCCGGGGATTTGTATAGTTGAGGATTTCACATTGATATTGGTGTATATCAATGCATATAGCTGAGAAAAACCGGGTTCGGTATACGAATCCACTTAAGTGATGATTCTCAAATCTTATTTATAGGGGGTGGTCGGATCTGAAAATCCTTACAAATGAATATTTTCATTCGTCCAAATCTTCAGAAATTTATAATTGCTAAATATGGATTTACCACAACTTTACCCTAAAGATTTGGTTGCCAAACATGACCTTAGGGGCGGAACCAAAGATTTGCCTTTGGGGCCACAATGCAAAATAATTTCCTGAAACCTTTTGAGGTGGCAATGTAAAAGAAAATTAAAATTTTCTTTCATGGAGTTCTTTTTTTTTTTAACCAAATTTCTGGAATAGTTCTGCCCCTGGTAATATATACTTTACCACTAGTTAACTTTTTAAAATTCTATGTAACACCACAATTAATAAACTTTCGAGTTTTGACCAAGTCTTCAAAATGCTCTTAATTCTTTTCCCCCGTTCAAGTACCAATTCAATAGTCTCTAATTGGATGATATAATGGTCTGATGAATGGTCTCTGCCCCTTGAGCACGGATAATCTCTCCATCTCATTACTCATACATTGCATGACAAATCCGCGAAACAAAATGAAATTTCAAATTTAACTAGCATCATGATCATCGTCATCAGCAAAGCCTTGTTTAACTGTGTTGGGTTCGAGTTTAACTACCAAATGAAATTACATTATTAGAATTCAATCTACCACACCATTACATTATTTAATACCAAGCAAAGGAGTAAGGTACGTAACATATGCAATGCCACAAAATCTAGATCTTAATGCTACAGAAACCAAGCTAATATCAACTATATAGTTCACTCCAGCAAAACCATTCTAAGTAGCCTTAGAATGAGATAAACTTTCACCATTGTTGTATCCTATCATGCTCCCAAGTTTCTTAAGTTTCTGCTGCATCACATCCCGAATGCCCGACCCTTGGAGGCGCGATAGTCGGAAACCAATCGAATCCAGATACCAACCACTCCTTCCTTTGAAACCAGCAATCAACCCTCCCTCCATTGCAAATGTGAATGGTGTCCCTTCTTCAACTCCATAAGGTCCGAATGTCCTCCTGTTGCTCTTGAAGGTGAGTGATCGGATCACAGGGCCGCCACCACTCACTACAGGGCAGTAGTGGCCACTTATGCTTGTTAGGAACTCCTCCGGATACTGCAGTTTGAACTGAAATCCATGCACATATATAAAGAAGCATCTTCAACTCTTTAGTGGTTCATTGATCAAATTCAAAACTGTCCCTAGATATAAGACTGTGGGCTAGGAACTCAGTTTGTACATGGCTGGGGTTTTAGGCCCGAGTATAGTTGCAACTTGATCGACCCTGGGTGCGGTTAGAAGATTATATATGAATAGGTTGATCCAAACCAAAATCATCAATTTCACTAGTCATGTATTACTAATTGAAATTGGTATCAAAATAATCCATTTTGCTCCCGAATAGAGGCCAAGCTAATGATGAAAATTCAACTACAAACAGAAATTGTGAACCCTGCTGCGTGCAGAGGCGAAACCTGGAATTTTGCAGGGGAGGGGGGCCACTATAAAATTGAGAAATTCTTGCAGGGGTCATTGTGAAAAATCTATAAAGATTTTCTTTATGTGCAAGAGGATTTCAAATTTCTAACCACCTCCCCTCCCCAAAGCCCCAACACACAAACCCTAGTTTCGGCCATGCCTGTGTGGCTCACCTAGATGCATGTTAATTATAGGGCTTTTGTGAAATTGAAAGATATTAACATGAGTTAGGAGTCCATACAAAACTGGGCTTGATCCAATGAAGCTTAATGATTGTACAAGAATTCACGAAACCATTAATCTATTATGCTCTTTTAGATAAATGGTCATGATCATCAAATAGTAATTATCTTTGGACCACTTTTTATACATTGCGATTTATTTGCATCGGGGAGGGTCCCGCATTGCGCACTAATTGTATTTATTTGTTTGTTTATTGTCACCTTTCTTTTTCTTTCTATATGCACACTAAATACTTACTTTAGCAGTGTAACTGCCTCCATTTCCTCCATGCTTTTCTCCAGAAATGGGCTTCCCATGCTTGTCATACTCCACACGAATGGAGTCAATGCAGCGCTCATAAACAATGGTTATTTCTCTAACTCCACTGAAAGTCCCATCATCCCAACTGCTCCCACCATTACCACCCCATGGCCCTACTTCTATTGCCTTTCTCTTTCCAACCTTCTTTTGAGAATCCTACAAATGACAAAGAAACCCAGCTCAGACATGCTAAAGTGCTGCAAGCCATCTCAAGCCATCTCAATGAAGAAAAGAAACGAAAAAGAAAAAGAAAAAGAAAGAAGGAAAAATAAAGGGATGGATGTACATCCACTGGGACGCATAGTTAGCTAGTGAGATACGTTCTGCTGGAGATAGACACTTGACCAAAAAATGAAAAATGTCAAAAAAGACAAAGTAGACATAAAAGATCAATGAAACATTATATAGACAAGTAAATCCCTTATTAATATTCCTAGGTCTTCCTTTTAAGGGGATTTATCATTCCATGGGAAGTAACTACTCAAAAATTTGACATTGAATTTCTATCATAATTTTGCACATTATAATATATTAAGCTAGGAGGTTTTGGCTTTGATTTTGACCGTCGGTTATAATTATGACCGGCGGTTATGCAACTACCCACTAATTTTTATCGTTAAACCACTCATGTTTTAATTGTTCCTATATAATTATACCCTTTTTGGCCGGTTATAATTTTGAGGGACAGTTATGTAACTGCTCATGCAACTATCCATTCATTTTTCTATCAAACCACTCATGTTTTACTTGTTCATAGTAACTATACTCTTTTTTGCTTCAATATCTCAATTTCTATTTTATCCAACTTGTCTATTGAAAGAGGAATTTTTTTTTAATATGTGATTATTTATTTTGCAGTGTAGGGAGATACTGTGCTAAGCACGGGTTATTGCGCTAGTTCAATATGATTCCGTATTGAGTAATATATCTTATTAGCATATTATTAGCATTAAAACATATTAATTTTTTTAAACTTAAAGATATGGATTACCACCCAGAAGCACTTAAGAACGGCTCGTTACTTGAGCGGTAAGGAGCGTCAGTTCTTACCCGGCTATTCGGGGTTTGAATATCGAGTACGCCACCTCTTTCTGCTTTTATAGGCTTCTTTTCCATCAGTGTGGGCTTTCTTCTTGCTTGTACAGGGTCTTTTTCCAGTCAAGTGGGCTACCTTCCTACGTGTGTGTGTGCTCTCTTGGATCCCAGTCCTCTTGACTGGGATACCGAAAAAGAAAAAAAAGAAAAAAAAACCCTACACGCACTTCAACCACAAATCTACGAGGCACTTCCCCTATTTACCTTCTTTTAAAAATAACCATACTATGGCAGACTGATATCATTGGTACATACTAGATTTTCATCACCAGTACAAGATCAAGACTAAAATATATGTAATTCATGAAGTCTCAAATAAATAATACATAGAAATCCAGCAGGAAAAATGATATTGCAGTTACTTACCATATTGAGGTAAGATGAACCTGAAGTAAATTGAGATGAAAGAAGAGAGGGTTCCTGTTGGCAACGGGGGCTGAAGATTAGAGAGATGTTTGATGAGCACAACCTTTATTAATAAAGATTGAGGAAGTGAAGGAACTAGAATTAGAATTTAGTCCTTTATATGGAGAGAATGGGATAGTGGGGGAACTAGAATCAGAATTAGGCATCAATTCCAGCCTCCACTCCCCTGCTGGTAGTGCGTAGATGCCGATGAGCTTTCACATCTACATATGCAAGCATATTGTATCCATGGTTAGGGGTGCTCATGGGCCACACTAGCCTGCTTCAGTCCAGGCTTGGATGTGTAATACCATTTAACAGTTGGGCCGGGCTTTAGCCCTGCATGAGTAAGGAGTTCTTTTGACATAGTGATAAATTGTAAGCAATTCCTAGAAAGTCTGAACAATTGATAAAAAGCCCATTTTCGCCCAACCCGATTGCCTAAATGGGGCCCTCATGCATGACATTTGCCTCCTTGGCTAGGTTTCCGCTTAAAAGCATGTGAAAACTCTTTTTTCATACATTTGGTACGATAGTTTTTCATAGGATTGATTTTTTGCCACATTAGCCTATTCCTTTTTAGGTTTGAAAATAGACTTTCTATTGGGGGTACCGGAAGTCTATTTCCAAAAAAAACCGACCTCCCTTTATTTACTCCATTTCCTCTTTAATACCAATTTTTAAAAAGAAATCATCAGCCACACCAAACAACATTAGCACCAATTTATTTCAATGAGGAAAAAAAAAATTGCACCAAACATGAATTTCTAACTTCTGCAAAACATTTTTTCGAAAATACCCAAAAATTATAAAATTTGCTAATATAGGAATCTTATCTTTCCATCAACTTGCTTGTATATAAACATGTCATTAATCTTCATTTTTAACCACCGTGAGAAGATGCTTGATCATTTTTAATCTTGATGAAATCTAAAATATCAGCCCCATGAGAAGATGCTCATTTTTAACCAATGACTACTATCATCTCATGGGGGTGATCTTTTTAGATCCCTTTTTTCACGATAAAATCTTTCGATGTACACTCCAATCAATACACTTACATCTAAATAGATTCTACTACAAATATATGCCTCAATTAGAATGGAGCAAATTAGGTCACTCAAAATCTAAGCATCATTCAAACCCGGTCGGGTCAAAACAAAACAACAAAAACAAAAAAAAAAAAAAACTATTCTCTTGATTGAATGGTTGGGATCATTTATAGTGAGAGGTGGACCTACTATGAGTAGTCGAGCTAAGTGCTCCCGCGGTGTACCTTCCTTTTAACCGTTCCCAATTTCCACTCCTAACAGTCAGGATGCGTGTAGCATGCGCTCGAATCTCGGGTTCGGACAGAAACCTTACCAATCAACGATACCTCATACCAAAATCCAACGACTCTGCTTCCGCCACGTCAGCATCCAAGTCTCCATCAGCTCCTCTCTCCTCCCACGTTCGAGTTCCACCTATAAAGCCGAGATTCCTTCCTCTCCTTCCCTTTCATCGTATCGGGATCCCGTTTCGGAGCGTCATTTCTCCGATACGATACGATGGCCCGTTATTTCGCTGTACTTCTTCTCGTCTTCCTCTTGCCGCTTTCATCTGCCGGTTCTCGGCTCTTCGATTTCCTCAAACTGCCATCGGACGGTAAGGATTTGATCGGTGGTGGCGACGATGATTCGGTCGGGACGAAATGGGCGGTTCTGATCGCCGGATCTTCAGGTTACTGGAATTACAGACATCAGGTGCTTTTTTTTTTCCTCCCTCTTTTTCTTTCTCTTGGTTGAAGATCGGATCTTTTGTGGGTTTTGACCGATTTCTCAATTAGGGTTTGCTTTGATTTTTTATTGGTGATTGAGTAGATCCTGAAATATTTTGTTTTTGACTGATTTGATTCCTAACCCTTTGAAATTTTGTTGGATTTTGCAGCTTTTCCAATTTTTACAACGAATTCTGAGTGATGGAATCATCTTTAGTTTACTAACTCAATCAAGTGCTGTAATATAATGGAAATTGCGGGAATTATGGGATTTTTGTTTGGATTTTTAGAATTTATTTGTTGGGTTCATTTTATGTATCTAGGAATTGATCAGATGTTAGTTGTATTAGGAAAGTAGCTGAAGAATTGAGCACTTAGCTGTTCAATTTCCTTGTACAACTGTGGGTTCTTTCAGAATCAGGTGATCCAGACCTTTGATTTGGTGGAGCTCAGATTGGTGTGTCCTAGCTCTTCAATCAGTGACCTAGAGATGGACAGTTTGTGATGCAATTCCAGTTTGGGGGATGTTTTGGAGATCCTCCTAGAGTGAGCTAGCTTTGTTATTTTGAAGACGTCTGTTTTGTTTTGGAGCAGATTGGGTTAGTTGGCAATATATATATATATATATATATATATATATAATGAGATATGCTCACACAAGCTGCAGCCTACCTTATTACAAGCTGGAGCCTCATAAGCACCCTTTGGGCCTCACCTGAGCCTCACATGCTCCAGCTTGTAATAAGGTGGGCTGCAGCTTGTGTGAGCATAGCCCTATATATATATGGACCAGCTCTCCTAAGCTTGATAAGGTAAGCTTACATGGGGACCCACATTGGGGGGAAGGGGGGGATCCTCTGCAAAAAAAATCAGCTTCAATCGTGATTTCTATCATCTCCACTTGGGCCCAAAAGTTTAATGTTAACCGTCCATTCGGATCGATACATAGTCGATTCAACGGTCCAATAAATTCAGATCTGGCCGAAAGTTGGTGGACATGTGCGATTTAGGGGTGGGTCATGTGTTAGCCATTTGGATGGACCAAAAGTGGGCCCCACAAGCATGAGCTTACGAAATTTTATCCTAAGCTTGAGCTTAGGAGAGCCTTACTCATATATATGTATTATTTATTTATTTCATTTTTGTTTTCAATTGTTCTTGTGTTTTTCTGTTGGAGAGCTATCCTTCTAAGCTTGTTTATGGACTTCATTGGTAGTATAGGCTTTGATTGGATCCATCCCCCTTTCTTGGGATAAGGATAAGATGATGTGATGAGTACCCAAAATGCGTGGGAAACAAGCAAAACACTTAGTTACTCTGTTTGCTTTAATTTTTACTTGAAACCTGCCACTGTAGAGGCTCCTCTTGTTGACCATTGGTGTCAACACGAGGGGACCTCAGTGGTCAGGGTCTTGCTTCTAAGTTCTAAGCCCCTTGCTCATAAAACTGAAAGTCTAAAACTACCTCTGGTTCCATGAACACCATGTAATTATTAAGTTGAATTTATAGTCTTTGTTGTCTTTCATTTTCCCAATGTGGATGTTCTGAATTTGCATATACAAATAGAGTAGGTGAGGAGTTTTAGAAAGGGAAAGTGTCACACTTGTGATTGTAAGTTTTGAAGGTAGGAATTCATATTCATTACACTTAAATGGTCAAGCTACCGTTTGTGACTGTTGTCATTGTATCTGATTCTGATATTCTTAACATCGTCGCTGCTGTCACTTGCATTTTATAATGAAGCATGTTTTTCATCACCAGTGGTTAATTGTATAATTGAACTGGAAGTAAAATCTCTTCAAATAGGTTGCTGGAATTAGTCCTTTGATTGCTGTTTCTTTGGAGTTACAAATCCATCATGTTCGTGTTTTGTGTATGACTTTTGTATTGTTTGAACATATTAACAGACAGCTAAGTGTGGATAGTGGATACTATTAATTTCTTTCGGAGAAGTTCATTTCCTTGTTATAATTGCTCTTCACATTTTTTATATCGCATTTATTGCCGCATTTTTCCCATTGATGCTGATTGTGTGTAGTTAAAGATCAATTTATTTGTATTTGTATTTTTTTTTAATTGTTTGAACACAGCAGTTGACAGCTAAGCATTAATACTTCGAATATTTTTTTTTATGGGAAGTTCATGTTCTTCCTGTACTAGCTTTTGTATTGCATATATTGCTTCAGTGTTATTGAGAATATGAGTCCCTTCTACCATCTTTCTTGTATTGTAATTGTATAGTCCATTTTGAAATTCTTCTCTTTTATATTAAACTATTGGTTCTTTATAATTCAATGGTTTTTCCCTGAAATTTAAGTGGAGTAATTGTTTTTGATGTATCAAGTATCAACCCTTTATGATTACACATTTTCAGGCTGATGTTTGTCATGCATATCAAATCATTAAAAAGGGTGGATTGAAAGATGAAAATATCATTGTTTTCATGTATGATGATATTGCTAACCATGAAGAAAACCCACGGCCTGGGATCATCATTAATCACCCTCATGGTGAGGATGTCTATGCAGGAGTCCCCAAGGTTTGATTTTCCGACATTCTTTGCTTATTTCATAGGATTTATTGATAATTTTTGCTCTTCTCAGGTGTTAAACTATCGTGTTGCAGGATTATGTTGGGGAGGATGTTAATGTTGGCAACTTCTTTGCTGTTCTCCTTGGAAATAAATCTGCACTTACCGGTGGCAGTGGGAAGGTTGTGGATAGTGGCCCCAATGATCATATTTTTGTATTCTATTCTGACCATGGCGGTCCTGGGGTCCTTGGTTAGTATTTCCATGTTTATAAGTTCGAAACATTAAATGTTTAACCAATCCATTGGAACCTGGAATGGTGTATGTGAAGGGTGTGTGTGTGGGGGGTGGTTTGGAAAGAAAAATAAGCAATGTCTCCTCTTTGACTTTATCACCTCGATCCAAAATCCAGTTATCTTAAAATTCAGTTGCGACTCGGTGTAAAATTGAACAGTTCCTTATGTCACGTGCTTCTCAATCTACTCATTGACTTCTCATCCCCAACCTTCAGGGAAGTTTGGATATGGACTGAGATTTGGACTTCTAAGCCTTAGTTGGCTCTTTCCATTTGAGATGTTTGATTGATAATTATAAACATAATTACAGCATTCATGTTGTGATTTTTGTCTTTTGTATCAGGGATGCCCACAAATCCTTACCTTTACGCAAATGATCTAGTAGATGTCTTAAAGAAAAAGCATGCTTCTGGGACATATAAAAGCTTGGTAACTAAATATATATATTTTTTCAGTATTTGCATTTTGATAGTTTGGCCCTTCATGTGTTTTCTCTGATAGTGGATTTTGTAATTTTTGTTGTCATAGGTATTTTATCTTGAAGCTTGTGAATCTGGCAGTATATTTGAGGGTCTTCTTCCAGAAGGTTTAAATATCTATGCAACCACAGCATCAAATGCTGAAGAGAGCAGTTGGGGAACTTACTGTCCTGGGGAGACTCCAAGCCCTCCTCCAGAATATGATACCTGTTTAGGGGACTTGTATAGTGTTGCTTGGATGGAAGACAGGTAAGTGATATTCTACACTTGCAAAATTTTCCAAATTTTGCAGTATGAAAACTATAAAAAGCTGCAATAGATCCATTTGTTGCAAACTTGACTTCGGCAGGAACACATGCCAGTGTCAGACATTGATATTGATTGTTTGATACTACCCCTGAAAGCCCAAAATATCAGGATGGCTATTCATGTTGCAACAGCCACTGCCTGATTTTTATAATTTAATCATAAAACACGTGACATTGGGAAAGATATATCCAGATGCCTACAACTGTGTCTAGAATGTATGAGATTTTCTGTGACTCATGAATGATACGTGCATCTCTTTCTTGAACAGAAGTATACAATAAAAAATAGAAAATTCCTGTGCCTCAACCTCAGGATGTGCCTTGAGTCCTTGAATTTTGACTTTGTATGACTGAGGCTCATGATTTTGTGATTCAGACCATGGAACTGAGGGTCCCTGTCTTGATAAACCTTACCCATAAATCTTTTTGATGGGCTACTCCTAACTGTTCTGTAACAACCTCCAAAGAGATTGTCTTGAAAGAATTGCAGCAATTAGCAGCATTCAACAATTCCTAGCCACCAAGTGGAGCTTCCAATATCCTATCTTTGGGCTTGCTCTATCTACAGTGGGTCTCAGCAGATCAATGGTCTAGATAACCAGGCCATCACACCATATGTGCTAGCACAAATACTTAGGATAAAAAAGAACAGACATTTCACTGAGTTGAGGTTCTCATATCCTTTACTAAAATGGAAAGTCTTCAGTTGTGATTTTCTGAGTCCATTGCCCACTTGTTCAAAGGGTGTTGTCACTAGAATTTCCTATAATCTTTTGAATCTGTTTGAATATTTTTTAAAGAATGCATAGTCTTGTGCTTTTGTTTCAAGAATCTTCTAGTTTCCTTCTGTTATTCAGATGCAAATTTTCAACTTCTTGAGTTCATTTGAAGTATTGGAACATTCAAAAATCAACCCTACTGCATTTATAACCTTAAAAGAGTTTAAAGTGAGGAAAGGGAAAGGAAAAGGAAAAGGAAAAAAGAAACAAGACAGAAATGAACACAGTGAGTTGTATTTTTATAGAGTGGCCTGGTTTGATTTGGTGTTTAATTGCTTCTTGCTATGGGCAGTGACGCGAAAAATTTGCAGACTGAAACTCTGAAGCAACAGTATCATCTGGTAAAATCTTGAATTGACTTCTCCTTTTGTGATTACTGCTTTTCTTGAATTTCAATTTATATAAAAAAAATTAATATATTTTTTTTCTGGACACTCACAGGTTAAAAGCAGGACTTCAAACGATAACACTTATCAATATGGTTCTCACGTAATGCAATATGGAGATGTAAAGCTTAATGAGGACATTGTCTTCTTGTATATTGGTTCCAATCCTGCAAATGATAATTCTACTTTTATTGATGACAACACATTGCCAACATTTTCAAAGGCTGTGAACCAACGGGATGCTGATCTTGTTTATTTCTGGAACAAGGTTTCATTCATCTTTATTTGTAACTTAGTTTTTTTAACTTATACTGTAGCATTCTACAAAAAATAAATAAAATAAAGAATAAAAATACTGTAGCTTATTTTGTTAGAACTTAATGCCATTAAGCAAAAGTTTACATTCTCTCTTTGCTTTCTTTCCTATATTATGGTCCCATTCTTTCTTTTAGAGTAATCCTTCATTTCATCTAGCATTGGGTTCTCCTCTAAAACCTCATGTTCTCCAAATTCAGTTCCGAAAATCTCCTGAAGGCTCTTCGAAGAAACTTGATGCTCAAAAGCAGTTGCTTGATGTAATGTCTCATCGACTGCACATAGACAACAGTATGGAACTCGTTGGAAAGCTTCTGTTTGGATCTCAAAGAAGTTCGGAGGTGCTAAAGACTGTTCGGCCTGCAGGGCAGCCTTTAGTAGATAACTGGAACTGCCTTAAGGGGATGGTAAGGGCCTTTTGTTTGTGCATGTCTAAACATTGGAAGTCTGATTTTTTTATTCTTTTTTTTTTTTTATATTTTTAATTTTAAAAATAGACAAACATTGTAGTTTTAATGCATGCAGATTTTAATGCGGAATTAAATAGTAGAATATTTAAAATGGGCTAAAATGCCTTTATTCTTGGCGTCGTAAACTCGTAATGTGTGGATTCTTGATGATGTACATAAATGCAGCTGAAGTTCCATGTAACATTTGTTACCCATTTGACTAACATTTGGGGATTGTTATGTTGTATTACCTGAGTCTCTTACTAGTGCTCCTGAGCACCATTGTAAGTTTGTGAGAGAAATCCATTAACTAGTGCAAGCCATTGCAATTTGTTACTGAAAAGTGATAGCCACTCCTACATGAAAGCATGAGCTAATTTCTTTCCATTTAGTTATTGTCAGTTTGGTTTTGTGTCTGTAGTCTTCTAACCCCACAGTTTTTCTTTGAAAATTCACTCTCAAGGCTTACAGCGCATGCAATTGTGCAACTTTCAGAAGCATCTATAAATATTTAACGATTTTGAAGTGGGATAGTCTAACCTTTCTTTGCTCGTGAACTGTGAACAATGATAAGGGTTTTTAGGTTGTCACATGAAAATTTCAGGGTTAATCTCTAGTATGAATCTTTTGAGCTTTGATATATGGTGTGTTATTGTGCAGGTACGAACTTTTGAAATGAACTGTGGATCTATATCTCAGTATGGAATGAAACACATGCGGTCTATTGCAAATATCTGCAATGCAGGCATCAAACAGGAAGTGATGGCTGAGGTCTTTGCACAAGCATGCGTTAGAATTCCTTCGGGTCCTTACAATTCTCTTCATAGGGGTTTCAGTGCTTGAGACCCCTACCAATATAATCTTGGTTTGTTGTTTTCACGCTGCTTCAGTATTGGAATGTCAAGTTGTTTGCTTGTTTCATGTTTATTCCAGCTTAAAAGAAAACTAAACTGGTATATGTATAATTTATACGATCATGTTCATATGTAAATAATATTGCATGGTGAAGAATGTGCTGAACTGCTGATTATAATCATTCTTTGGTAAGATGTTATTTATTTATGTTTAGAATTTAAGGGACCAGGAGAAATGGATAAGAACAATAAGGGCCTTAAATGAAGTATTGATAAAAGACTGATTGGTTTGCGGAGTTATGTAGAACACGGCTGGCCCGGATGGATGGGATAAGGCTTTGATTTATGATAATGATGATACTCGTATAGTAGTAGCACATTGACATATAATTGTTGCAAATACTCTTTTAAGTCTATTCGGAAGTCAACAAATATGGATTTATTTGACTTAAAACTGTTCTAAACATATGTGCTTTAGACAGTTGGAAAAAGGCTATTTTCGTTTTCAATTGAATGACATTAAGACCATTTTTTGTCCTTTTCAAAATGTAACAATAGGGAAGAGAATCCATACAGATAAATGTCCACAGGTTTGCCCATATACTTCACGTATACTTTTATTGTTATATATCAGACGGTGCATTTCTAAAACAATCTAATTGAAATAGCTCTATTTTAAACAAATCTAATCAAATCAGCACTACGTCATAAGCGGATGAAGGTTTCCATACCGGCTTTGGGTGCATGGCTGCTTGATTTTGCGTTTCAGTTTTTTATGCATTAAGACCCATCTGGGTTGTTCCACATCATTGACAGCTTTTTCTCACTTGTGATTGAAATCAACCTGTTTTCTGTCTTGGAAGTCCTAGTCTTACTTGAAGGAAAATTGATTGGTGTGAAACACCAATAGCTGAATCTGGCGATTGGTTAATCTTACCCTGACTACTCCAAGCTATGATTTAATGAATTCTGTAATGCATTTTTAAGGTATAAGATGCATTTAGGGAGAGTAATCCAATTCCAACCGCCTAAATCATACATGTGTACGGCAGCGGGGCCTTGCAATTTGGCAATCCATAAAATAAATACAAGGCCAATTCCCAAAACCGGTCTGTTTGGATGTGGCAAGGTGAAGAAAACAAAGTCAATAAAACTGTCCTCAGTTCAGATTTAAACAGTTTTCTCCACCTATTTTCTCCCCATCCAAAGGGGCCCTCAAAGCGTCAGTTTGGCTGAGTAGAAAAGGTGGTGTACTCTTTTGTATTCTCTACCTGTTTTCTTCGGGTCATTTTGATAAGGTGGAGAAATTGAGGTAGATAGCGAAAAGTAGGGAGGAGGTCTTTTCTCTTGTTCAATACATTTTCTCCGGATTAGATTTTGGGAGGAGAGTAATCTCTACATGGGTGTATTTAGAGGCGCTAGGGCCTAGGGGGTGAATGGATTGGGTTGGGTGGAGCACTATAAAGGTGATATATTATATATGGGGAGGTTTCAAGTGCATCCATCCCTCACCATAGGGTGAGGGACACTTCTATAATTGAGCATTTTCAAGTACAAAAGTTACTTTTCAAGTACATAGGGTGAGGTATACTTACTTGTCTTCATGTGCAAAAATGAGAAGTATCTCTCACCCTTTGGTGAGAGATAGATGCACTTGAAACTTTTCCATTATATATATAGGATGACTGAGCACTAGAGCACTATACGGGTAACAATGGGTTAGGTTGTGTTGAGCACTTCATAAAATGCGCATAATCTCATTTTGGACTAAACCAGTTCATTAATAAGATTGAAAATGTCAACATGAGTCTTACAGGAAGTTTGATGTTTAAAGGTTGAACTCTATTACTAGAATTCACCTTCTCTTTCTTCGAAGTTATTTTTGGCCTCTTTGTTTGCATTAGAATACGTGCATACCTAATTCTATTAGTAATTTAATTCCTATCCATTTTAATTCAATCAAACATAATAGAATTTTAAAACTAGATAAAGGAAAATATTTAGGGATTTCAGATTCCTCATTTAGCACACGTATATGATGTTTTCAAGGAAGTTTAAGGGGTTTGTTCTAGACTAAAATTATCAGATTTCATCTATTAACAGTTCTTGAGAGTTGATAGTTGATACTTAATTAATCAATCAGATTTGAGTTGGTTGGCTGATTATAGCATACTTTAATCGATTACTAGTGGATCGACTAGTAAGAATGGACTTGGTTTACTTCTTAATCAGGTCAGAACCCAACCCGAGCCCGAGCCCGAGCCCGAGCCCGAGCCGAGCCCGAGCCAACCTGGGCTCATCTACGAAAAGAGATATTTTGATCTATCCATGATATGTGCGTTTACTACCACCACAGCACACTTCCACCGATTCCACGTCGCATACGAGCAAAATAAAAGTCCCTTTTGATTGGGCTTATTTGTACAACATCAAATCTGACCGATTTACCCTTCCTCCATAGATAATTCTAGAATCAAATAACCGTAATTAACTTAAAACCCAGGGGTGTTTTCGTCTACCCACAAGAAATTGAAACCACAGAAAAAGATCGGTGGGCCCGCGAAAGCCAACTGTCGTGCCGTTGATTCCAGGCTGTCATCTCGGGCAGCAGCCGCCCGCTGCCCGTCATTCCCCTCTCCCCTATAAACTCCCCTTCCCGCACTGGCCTACCATATTCTCCAAAAGCAAAAAAGAAGCTCTCTCTCTCTCTCAAAGAAGAAACCCTAACGACAATGGCTTCCAGAAGCTTCTTAGCATTCGCCCTCATGGCTGTTCTCATCGGCTTCTCCCTCATCGGAGAATCCTCTGCCGCAGAGTCTCCGGCTCCGGCGCCTGCTTCCTCCGCCTTCGGCGTGTCTCCTCCTGCCGCCGTCGCGTTTCTCGTCTCCATGGCAGCTTTTCTGCTCGGATCGCTCTCTCGTTAAATATTGCCGAAACTTCTGTTATGATTCATGGATTTATGCGATTTCGTTATGTTTAGGTACATTTTTCATTGGATCGATGATGTTATCTAGTGGTATATATAGGTTGATTTAGTTTTTACAGCTCTGTTTGGATCCGATTTCTGTAGAATCGGAGGATCTGATGCTTGTGTGAGATCCGATGATGGCGTAGTTGAATGTTCTTTCGTGCATGTGATATTTGGATATTGCTGTTTGTGGATATGGATTTTCTTTAGGCTTTTGTTGTTTTGATTAATGGATCTGAGATTTGCTTTTCTGTTTTAACTGGAATGTTGTAGTTTGGGGGGTTTTATGAGGAGATGGAGCGTTTGGATGTTCCGATGGAATTGTAGATCTCGTTTCATTGAAACTGTGTGGTGTTTTGCTTTTTGATTCATCTACTGTAAATCTGTAATTCTGTGGGCAGAGAGAGATTGCGCCAGTTGTACGCGCGCGATTAAGATCTCAGAGGACGTTCTTTTTGTAGCACACGTGCCACATGTAACACGTTTGTGCTGAGCTGATCTGGTTTGGCACACGTGTGAAAGCATTTTGATGGCGATCACTCTGTAGGATGATGGAGGGGCCACCATAGATGGCTCGGGCTCTTCTGTTACTTCTGATCGGATCAATCTGACCGTTCGTGAGTAGTCATTCCTTGATTTTAGGCGTTGAAAGTTGAGGGCGTTTGTCTTCATGTAACTGAAGTAGGAGGAACTCTGATTGAAGGTTAGAATATAATCAAAGGGGGATGGAAATGAATACTAAATTCAAATCCCAATACATCTTGTTAATTAAGTTTTCCTCAACTAACTCATCTTGACTTGCATTGACGTTTACTTCATCTTGACTTTCATTGTCATAGAGAGAGTAACTTAAAACCGATCATAACATGCTCCTACCAGAAGGCGGAGAGGTCGTTTTTATTGTCAATATAATTAGGGTGGGTCCCTATCATGTGAGGAGAGGGTCATGAATTCTAATTTAAAGGGTTATTTAACCCTATATATAAGAAGTTGGGGGGGTTGGGGTATTGATTTTGAGGTTGGCGTTTTTTTTAAAGTAAAAACTCTTGATTACTTAAGCTTCAATTTGAAAATATTTGGTGGAAAAGGGCTAATAAAATATATCAGTGGTCCTTTGCCCCTGTTAATCATGATAGGAAAATGAGATTTTCATATGTAAATGGGTATTCATTGAGATGCGGTACTATTTGAAATTCACCATTTTCTTGAGTAAATGGTCCAATGGTTTTAGATTTTTTTTTTTTTTTTGATATTTTAGAAGTTTTAAGACGAAACTTCAAACAGTGCCACAAGGGGGGAATTTCATCCGTAAGCCATGTTGTCGGATACAGGTGGATTAACATTAATGGCTCAGGTTTTGGTCCAGCTCACATTTCGTTGGTTGCCTTTTGATACGATCGTCTCCATTTAATGACCTTTAAATGTGCAAAGGTTAGTTTTTTGGTTGCCCATTTATATAGAGCTTGCTCACCACTTACCACATGCGGAGAGGTGCCACACGGCCCACACCATTGAGCTCACACTGGATTAGCCCATTTATTGAGCTTCAACTTTATTTTTAAATTCTTGGCCAAATTTAAGAGTATTTACTTCAAATTCATAGGACTTCAAATGCTATTAATTAACATGCAAACAGACATGCCCCAAGCATCATTAATTTGGAATCTTGAAATCCGGATATTGTTTCGCCCTATGAAATTATGATGCTTGGGACTAAGATGCAAACATATACCGCAAACTTCATTATTTGGATTTGGACTCCATTATTTGACGTTACTTTTTTATTGCATCAGTAGGGGCCGTCTTTGAAAGATATGCCTAGAAATTCTATTTTACAGATAATTTGGTCTCTTTTATTCTTTGAGAATTTCTCTCTTGATTATTTTTATTATTTACTTTTTTTTTTCTTAAAACGGCCCCATTGCATTTGATCTTTCCTCTTTTGGTAAATCAAATAGCAATACGTGAGAGGAAGTTTGTTCTTTCTTTTTGTTTTGCTGGTGTTGGTCATTTTCTCCTGGGGCCCTACAGTCTTGGGAAGAGGAAACACAAAATACTAGAAACGAACTTTTCAGAGGGCGAATCCTACACTCGTATATCATATCTTTCCAAGGGGCAAGACGAGGGAGGAAGATGATAAGGTGTGAGAAACAAGACAAATTCAAATATCAGAATGTTTGTTAATGTTACCTGAAGATACTACCATAGAGAGATTAGAGACTATTCAAGTTCTGCCTTTTTTATTGGGTTATTACTCACGGGAAATATAGTTCAAATGAAAAATAACTACAAAAGTGTATTGTTAATGGATAATATCCACATAATATTACATCAGTCAATCCAACGGAAAAAAAAAAATCAATCCAACGTTCAATCCCAGCAGATGGGTCGAACCCGATTATGGGATTTGTGATTTGTGGGGTTGGGTTTGGATGGTCCATTTGTGTCGATGATCACGTATGCCCACAAGGTGGTGTGCACTGTAAGGGTCCGTTTGGGACGGGAGGAGGGGAGGGGGGGTGAGGTGAGGAAAAATTTGAGGAGGAAGGAAAATGAAGGGGAGGGGACTTGTTTGGGAAGTAAAAAAGAAAGAGGAAGGAAAGTGAAAAAGTATAATTTTGTTTGTTAGTGAGGTATAAAGAAAAAGACTATTTTACCCTTCCTTTTGAAAAAAAATCAAATAGAGACTAAGGGCATTTTAGTCATTCCCTCACTCCATCACCACTTTCCCCTCATTTCCCCCCCTATTTTGGGGGGAAAATTTTTGAGGCAAAAATGCAACTTTTTCCCTCCATTTCCCCCTCCCCCATTTTCCCTCCCCCTTCCCAAACACCCCCCAAAATCACTTTCCCTCCACTTTCCCCCCTTTTTTTCCTCCCTCTCATTTCCCCCCCCTTCCCAAACAGACCCTAAGGGTCCGTTTGGGAAGGGAGGAGGGGAGGAGAGGGGAGGGAAAATTTGAGGGGGAAGTAAAATGAAGGGGAGGGGAGGAAAAATTAATTTTCCCTTATCTTGTTTGAGAAGTAAAAAAGTAAGGGGAAGGAAAGTGAAAAAGTATAATTTTGTTTTTAGTGAGGTACAGAAAAAAAGACTATTTTACCCTTGCTCTTGAAAAAAATTCAAATAAAGTAAAAGGGCATTTTAGTCATTTCTTTCCTCTCTCCTCACTTTCCCCTCATTTTCCCCCTTGTTTTGGGGGGAAAATTTTTGAGGTAAAAAGGTGTTTTTTTCCCTCCATTTTCCTCCCCCCATTTTCCATCTCCCCTTCCCAAACACCCCCCAAAAGCACTTTCCCTCCACTTTCCCCCCTTTTTTTCCTCCCCCCCCATTTTCCCCCCCTTCCCAAACAGACCCTAAGATTCGTGCACCACTTGTGCACTGGCCTATAGCACAAGATTGAAATAGGCCAAGAGAGAGCAGGATGGACTGACTAGCTTCAAGGACGGAGTCGGACCAAACATGTACAAATCGGCCTATGGATGGAGGCAAAGGAGGCCCGGTGTCCGGTGAAGGTCATGAGGTCCAGCGAGCTAACATGAGCAGCCACAGAAGAAGCTAATGTTTTATGCGCTCTCTGCGCACAGGTCCATCAGACCCATACTCTATCCATCACACGCAGCAATCAAGTAGTCATATGTGCACTGAATAAATAGGAATTTAATTAAAATGTAACAGTGTACTTGATTCTATCGCTTAATCTGATCTGATCTGATCGCATAATACTAGGTTATTCTTCGTGGAGATGTATAACTTTCGTCTGATTTTGTCTAATTGATGTGGCTCCGAGTGAATCTGATGAATAACCTTAGACCCATTTATTTATAGGTTTCCATCACAGATTCTTCCACATCAAAGTGCTTCTGCACCCTTGTCGTCTCATGGTTTGATGGCATCTTACTCAAATTTACATTGAGTGAACCCTCACTTACCATTGAGTTTGAATCCAGAAACAAAAAGAATAATCTATGGTTAAAATGCCATCATACTGTAACGAGTTTAAATTAAGGATTATGATAATTTGACGAGGCTGATTTTTTTTCCGACTCACCCTTATTTATAAGACCTTTTTCTAAGAATTATAAGACCTAAATTCTTAAGAGTGTTAAAAATTGAAGTAATAAGAAATTGTTACAACAAAACTTATGCTAAACTCTTATTAAACAGATATGGGTAGAAAAATATAAAAAATGACGGATTAGGGTGCTATACATTTTTTTGACATAATTACCCATTTAGAATAATGTTTCCCTCTAACAATGTTGTCGCCCATTTCACCATTTTGTCAAAACCCGTAACTCCATTCTTTTACTCTCCTCATCTGGATCGTTTGGTGGGGGTATGGAGAGATAAAGAGAGATTTGAAGAGATGGATGATTGTGGCGAGGGTGATGAGATGGGTATGGGGAACTGGATTAATAGGGAAGAAGAAGAAGAAGAAAAGAGTGAGAAAGTGATGATGGCCGGAAGCTGAGACTATGAGCGATGAGTTGTAGGTGTTTTATTGGAGAAATTAAACATTGTAATGATTTTAAACAATACCTAAAACCTCAAAAGTACACTAAGTAAATGAGAGAGATGAAGAATTGAAAAGTGAAAAAAGAAGTGCATAATGGATCAAACCCGAAAATCACACTTAACAATACATTCAAACCCACTAAATCCAACCAACCTATGCGAATACACCATCACCTTTCATCAACCGACCCACACAACAGCTGTTGCACAACACCAATCTCATCTCCATCATCACTAACATACCATCACTCTCCCACAAAACTCACTCACTCTTTTAGTTTCTCAACCAACCGATATTGCTAGAGGGGTAATTATGTCCAAAAAAATATATGGCACCCTAATCCATCATTTTTATGTTTTTATATTCTTATACATTTAATTACGGTTTAAGCATACTTTTTTCATAAAAAATCTAAATAAAACCACAAAGTTTAATAAATTTAATCAAAGATAAATACCAACCATCAACCTAATTCAAAAATATAATAAAAAAGTAATTGCCCAACCTAAATCTCCACCTTATATCTTTCACCCCTTGCATCTTTATTAACCCTTCCTTAGAGCCCATTTGATCCTATCTAATTCCCATTTAATCAAATGGCCACTTGGCAAAAGAAGGTAAAATTTGAGGAAGGTAAAAAAAGTTTTTGCATTATTTCAAGAAAGTACATTATGAAAAATTTCCTTCTTTCAAATAGATCGTTTCCCGCGGTCAGGACTCAGGTCACAACTGTCCCCAAATTTTTTCATAAAGACAAAAATACCCCCTCTCATTTAAACTAGGGAAAATAGTAGAATACCTATCTGTACTTTAATCAAAATGCAAACTATCCTTTGGACTTTGGTGTTTTATACTAAACCTATCTGAAGTTTTAATTAACATGTAAAATGAACGGATTCTATTAATATTAACGACGCATATGTATAAATGGCGTTTATGCATACTTGCGGCAACTTACTCGCCCAAATAGATTATAAATGAGACTTATTTGCCCGGGAACCTGGCCTGTGAAAATGGTATTGAGCACTATGAGGGTTTGAGCAGCTCTCTGTCTTTTTTCCTCAGCTACATCAAATGCCTACAACGGTCTCTAATCCCTTGTACAATCTTATATCCTTCCCTCACACCCCCTCTGCTTACAACTCCAAAACGAAAGAAGCAAGCACTTCATTATCAGCACCAATCCCTCTCTTGAGAATTTCACCAAACACCATGTGCGCTTCAACCAACTTCCTTTTTCTACACAACCAACTAATTAAAAGCCTGTAAGAAGACAACCCAATATCATGATATCTCTCCAACTTCAAGGTTCTGAACATCGCCATTGCATTAGAAGTCCTATTGCATTTGAAGAAGGCATCCATCATCTTCTCATACGAAGCCACTTCCTGCTCAAGACTCTCGTCCACCATTATATTCCAAATATTGCAAGCCTCCACCAACTCGCCCACCTCACAAAGTACAGGTAGTCTGCATTTCTATTACCCATTTCTTTTATATCAACACTTACTAATGCTGCAGCCATGGGTTCTAAATTATAAGGTACTAAGTCCTCTCTAATTGCAGGTATATTCCTCTATCGCCTTTACTCGAGGGCTTTGTCATCTTGAAAGAGAACCCAGATTACAGGGAGGAGCATTAAGTGGTTGTGCAAGTTGTTCTCACATTTGTTGGCGAATATTGCTGGATTTTTTGTGCGAGAAGGGCTGCAGCTATATCAACAGCAGTACTTACTCCAGCGAACCCATCTTATAGTTTGTCAAATCTAACACCTAAAGTTCATTAAATCTAACAACCTAGTGAGTGCCGTCGAGGAAAGGATACCCATGCACCTTGCTGTAAAATCATTTTATAGTTTGGCAAAATTAATGCCAAGTAGGATACACCATTGAGGAGATGATACACGCTACTTTTTTTTTAGCTATTCGACTAATCTCACAGGGTCATAGGGAAGTCAGATAAACTCTTTTGTGGTTTGTAGCCACAGTGTGGTAGTGCAGTTATGAACCAACAACCTCTCGGGTGCAAATTGATATCCAATGTTAACGATAATAGAGAGGATACTTAATGATAGAGAGGATAGGATAGGAAGCACCTGTGGATGGATGTAAAACTATCTTGTATAGTTAGTCGATTCTGAACGAACCATATAGCAGGCGCTATTGCGGAGAGGATACATACACCTAAATGACTTCAAAAAAAAAAAATTTAATGGTTTTTTTAATGGGCCCAGAGGCCAAAATACTTTTTTTGATTACTATCCAACTGTAAACAGAATACATTTTCTTTTCTAAAAAAATTATTCTTGCTCAATTTCGTCAATTACTTTAAAGTAATTGATCATCCGTGTAAAACCCAATTTCCCAGATGAGATGGTGGAAAATGATTGCCAAAAAAAAAAGAAAAAGAAAATAGTATTCTGCCATTACCTAATATCTATCACTAGAATCATATTTATATGTGATGTGAAATGGTTTTATGTAGATTGTTTATTAATTTTAAAAGAAAATGAAAAAGGCCCCTTAACCAAGGCCCATCTATCAACCGTTGCAAGCATCACATATGTACTCATTTGCCATCACCCTTTGGACTCAATTGAGAGCCCACACACATATGGGAAGACAACCCACATAAGTGTGAAGGAAGCCGGCACACGCGGGAAGAGGTGGTATGCCTAGGGTTCTAATCCTGGGTCGCCAAGTGAGAACAACCACTCCTACCACTCGGATAAGGAGATGTTTTTGACATCACCCTCGATCGAACCATCTTAACCCTTGATTTTAAGGCCAAATAGTTCCATAAGCAGAACATCTATAAATAATCAATTCGGATAATTTCAAATTGTCATTTGAGTTACATGCGATAATAATAAACACAGGCCCATGTGGCTACTAGGGTCCATGCTCCATCTAATTAGTTTTGATTTTTTTTATAAATAAGTACACATAAGAGTGTTGTAAAGGTTAGGTTCGTTATTTTAAAGTTCAAGAGGTCATGTTTTTAGCTTTTTACAAATGCTCAAAAAAAAAAAATTTCAAAATTAACAGGAATCTGGTCAAAATTGAATCCAAAACCCTCTGCTTTAATATATTATATATTATAATGGGGATGGATGTGTGCACAGATTTGAATTGAACATGGGTGGTCAGCTCTGCATGTGCAAATGAGAGAGGTATTTGGGCTTGACTCAGGCCTGAGTTGAGGGGCCTTTATTTAGACTTTGGGTTTGGGCATGGGTCCATTAGAGTTCAAGTTCGGGTCTGAGCCCCTATTACTAGTTATTTGGGTTAATGTGAAAATATATTGGGTGCATGTTGGAGAAGAGTGTAACTTTATCATAACTGGGATAGGTGGCCCAGAAAATAGGATGGACTGCACAAAAGCACCTTGCAGATGATCCTCCTCTGAACAGTTCTGATATATCATGTTGATTTTGAGTAAAGCCACAGAGAGCAGTACACAGCTTACAAGGTCCTAAGATGAGGTGATCCACAAAATAAGAGATGTCACAAACAGCATATGTTACAAGGGCACAAGGACCTACTGATGCTAAACCCAAACATAATAGGCCTCTTGAAAATAGTAGATGGAGTTTGCTAAATTAGCTTCAAATGGAAAAGGTTTATCCATAAATGGAAGGCAAGTACAGAAATTTGGGGTAAAGAAAAGAAGCTGATGGATTAAGAAGTGCAACAAGCATTAATCATGTCCTAGACAACCAAATAAAAAAGGAACTCTTATCACAAATTTAATTGAGAATCGATGACACTCCCAGATAGAGCAAAGATATGGCAAGAAAATTCCATGAATGTGATGGAGACATGGATTTTACATGAGAAATGAAGTATACCTTACAAGTTACAACATGTTACAGTTATTATGCAAGCATATGATACTCACACTGGTGATCAATAATTATTAAGAGAGCCATACAAGTGAGTGAAAATTGGCACATTTCTACCCAAAACAGACACCATATATTTTTACGAGATATACCAATATGGGTCCTGTTTGTTTGCTGAAATTAAATTCCTAGGAATTCATGGTAAAATGGGTTGGAACATAGTACTATTAAAGAGGCGGGGTGAAAAATATAAGGTGAAGAAGTAGATGGTCCCTAACTTTTCTAGGATTTAATTTATTAGGGTGATAGCTGGGTATTCATTTTCTATTCCCCTAGAGTCATTTTCCATAAAAGGAGAATTTATTTGATGGACACTATGGATCTTCACCTTTATTTCTTCAATTTTAACCACGCCTAGGAATGCATTTCTCAGAATTCCTAGTAATCCATGTAAACAAATGGGCCAATGGGACATTCAAAACAGAGTTCTCTTTTTGAAGTTACTGTTTAGCAAGAGGAAACATGCAACAGCAGAAATATCTTACACCTTAGTGGTTCATCTTTTTTTATGAAAGCCATGGTTTTCTGGAATAAGAAAGAAGTTTCTCTTGGTTTCCGAAACAGGCCTCAACGAGGATTCTGACTAAGTCTCTACATTATCAATTTCAGAAAATATCCTCCAAACTGAGGAAAATTAACTAAATATGGTTTACAATCAACTGAGGCAGATCCTGAATTTACAAATGCAGTCCTCTTGATGAAGAGACAATTATGAAGTCTGTATGCATAGCTTCACAGGTGATTTAGCTTTGGATGTTTCTTATTTATAGTCTTAAAAACATATCCATGAAACTATCCAAACAACACCTTAGAGTTCATCATGGACTTTTCCTTCTAGAGATGGAGAAGGGTCATGGAACTCAAGAAGGTACCTAGTGGCTAGAGATGCTTGCAGCGCTGCCCCATAAGGAAGCACGTCTTCATTGACAGTGAAGTAGGGGGAGTGCCCAGATGGAAGTGGTCCATGTGATTCGTTCTGCATACCGACAAAGTAGTAATATGCAGGGATCACATCGGTGTAGAATGCGAAGTCCTCTGCTCCCATTTTTGGTTGGACATCTTTGACATTGTGGGTGCCAAGCATATCTCTAGTGACACTTAGGTAGTGCTCATGCAAGTTTTTGTTGTTTACAGTTACCGGGAAGAAGGGCCGATCTTTGTCAAGAAAATCAATGGCTGCACTGCACCTCTGCACTGCTGCTTGTCCAGTGATAACCTGTTACATTTAGAAGAGAGTTGGGACATATTTCTGAAAGTGTTCATCTTGAGAATGGCTATGGTCAGTGTAAAAAAAGTGTCATACCTCCTTGATTCGCTGCTGTAGTTGCACAAAACTTTCTTTAGAGAAGGCACGGAAGGTGCCACCAATTGTAACTGAATCTGGAATCACATTGAATGCACCACCACCTTGAAATTTTGCTACTGTCACCACCTGTGAGTGCATGTTTTATGTGAAGCCAAGAATCAGAGGCAAGTTAATTGAGAACGCTAATGTTTAACAAGTTAGTAGTATAATTATATAAAAAACAAAGGTTGAAGTAGCAAATTTTTTTCGGATATGAGTGTAACAACACATTTGATGCATCCATGTCCCTATGCATGGAATCACAAGACATTTATGATACATACAATTATAAACCCTAATAGTCATACAGTCAATTAACAATCCCCCCGATAACTGAAGAGAATTTACAAAACTAGGGTTCAATGTTATATATAAGAATTAATCAGGCATTATTACTCATTTCTAACTGCCAAGAAGCATTAGAAATATTTGATTTGTTAAAAAAAAAAAGAACAAAGAAAAAAAGAGTAGTTCTCAAGCTATGAAAGGCATTCACTGGAATTATTAATTTTAGGTTACTCACTGAGGGCCTAATCTTTTCTTTTCTTTCTTTATTATTATTATTTTTTTGGTGGGTGACATCAACATGTTCTAAAAAGTTATAAAATTGATGTTATTTCATCGTATATTGGATAATCCATCCAACTATCATAAGACAGAACAATATGAACATGAATTGGGCAAGTTGTGATGGATTTATAGATTAACTATCTGATCAAATGTAAACACTAAATGAATAATATTAGATAGTTTTTATTAATGAATTTTTAGTTAGTGTACAAGTCTTAGTTGGAAGCATGCATACTAACCTCACATGCGTTGAAGTTCTAGTCGAGTTTAAAGATAGAATTTGAGTCTTTTCAGAAGTTCAAAATTAAATGGGATGGGTCAATATGATTTTTTTATGCATGTAGCTGTCTATATGTGGAGATCTCAACAATAACCAGGGCAACTCAATTTATTATACAATCAAAGTTTAAGAATCTTTGTTAAGCCTTTAAGTTGTGAGTGCGAAGTCCTTGTGTTTGATTTGGGCATGTAATCAAGATCCTGGATTTAACTAGATTTGTACCATTTTTTCGCCAAGTTCATCCCTGTTCTCTCGTTTATTGGGAACTACATTAGCTTCTGCTACACAAGATGATATTCAAATGATAAGCATGAAAAGAGCAAACAGTTATCTACAGTATCTCACAAGCATTACTGTTTTCTTTTTTCTTTCCCCCGTTTTTTTTTTTTTTTCATTTTCCTTTTGCCACTCAAACACAGCTACTATGAAATGATAATGCAATTTTGATGAGATTTGGACAAGTTAATCCTCAATGAAACTCAAGCTATGGTGCTTTGAGCTTCCAATGGCTGATGGGCATCTTTGTTGTACAACAGAAATGGTGATGTACTGAAACATGGAAAATGTGATGCCTACAATGGTTGTTGACATGAAACATACATCTTTGGCATTTCATTTACAGTGCTTTGATGAAATAATACATTTTCATTTTTGTTCTCTACAAAAAGAATGGAGCAACGCCGGTAATTTAACACTAGCACGTTGAGAAAAACAATTGTGGGAGGGCCAACATATTGTCACACAATAGCTGGTTTTTTTTTTTTTTTTTTTTTTTTTTTTTCAAATAACAGGTGCTATTGATACAAACATTCATTACATGTGCGACAGGGGGCATATATTAGCTGTTACAACTATGGTGGTAAACCAGGGCCATGACCGACACATGACATCACTATTAAAGCACATGAGCAGAGCAAAACGGACACAAGCTTTACAGGAAAATGTACTGTCCAAATAACTAAATTGATTGTCTCATTTTAATCAGAAAGGACCAGATGCAGTAAGAGAAGGTTCAATGCAAAAGCCAAAGCATTCCTATAATGAGATGTATATGCCGAAAGAAGAAATGTACCTGTGAGTCCAAGGGATCAGCTTCACGTGAAACAAGGTGTTGCAAACTAACAATCACATTGGATGCTGCTAAAATTGGATCTATAGTATGCTGAGGGATTGCGGCATGCCCTCCCCTTCCAGTTATCACTGCCTCAAAGAAGCCACTCCCTGCCATAACTGGGCCAGGTCTGGAGGCCACTGTGCCGATGGGCAAGTCAGTGGCGACATGGTGCCCAAAAATAGCTTCAACATTTTCCAATACTCCAGCTTCTACCATTTTCTTTGCACCACCACCTCCTTCCTCAGCTGGTTGAAAGAGAAGGACAGCAGTTCCCTTTTGCAATCACAACAACAGCCATGAGACATTTTCCCAATAAATACTAGTCTCTCATGTTAGTTGATATTCTGTGAAATGTGAAAACAAAGAAAGGTTTTGCAGATTGTCGAAAAAGCATTAACTTTATCATTGGGTTAAAATCATCACAAAGAAAGCTGACAAGTAGCATATGTTTTTCCAAGTCGTAGGCATTTATCATTATTGATAGCATTATTAAACATGAAACATGCATCTAATGAAGCTTTCTTCTTCTTAGTTTTCCGAATCCACCATAAAACCATGATGTATGCATAGGTTCAGGTAAAAAATCATTAAAGGTGCAATGCATGTGACCCAATTCACAGCTGGCTTAAATATTTTATTTATGGCAGAACAGGTGGTTACTGTTTCACCACGGTTTTATCATGACCTAAATTCAGAAAACTCACTAGGTGGGAAAATTCATTTTTATCTTTTGGCTAGACCTTACCCATGCTGTCAATGTAATTCAGTTCCTACTTAGTCACTTGACTGTATAGCCATTTCTCCATCACTCGGCAATTTATCATGTCTTTCCTCACTTCATTTAAGGTCTATATTGGTCTCTCCCCTCTGAGTTCCTTGAACCTGTAGCCCTAATTACATCCTACAGGGGCTGTTTCTGATCACTTTTTTTTCTAACGTAGTACCTAAACCATCTCCAACAAGAATCTTTGGTCTCTACTCCATTTGAGCTACACATAAGCTGCTTCTCATTCTTGATCATGCATCAGAACCTAGAACAATGAGTCCAACACTTGGATCCAGTCAGTGACTAGGGCTTAGGAGACTTGGTGAATTGACCAAGCAGATGAAGAAAATTAGTTCATTTTTATTAATTTTCATTGTAGAATACATGCAAAGAATTGTTCTTCTCCACATGTTGTTTCTCAAAACAAACTGGACTACGAGGAAAACAAGTTTGACTAGGAAAACTAAGCTTGGATTCACTATCGGGAAAACAAAGCCCGGTTTCAGCATGAACACGGAGAAACTTGATTTTCTCAACCTAGCTGAGTGAACTGTCATCCAGCCAATCTTCAAATAAAAAGTCTACCTGGACAAACTTTTTGGCCAGAATTTTGGATAACCCCTATGATATCCCTTGAATATTTCTATGATATTCAGGGGATATCATAGGGGTTGTCCAAAATTCTGGCCAAAAAGTTTGTCCAGGTAGCACCACTGATCTTCAAACTACACTACCCAGCCACTACAGTAAGATGAATATCTTAAAACAGTGAGTTTATTGGCAGTTGACTTAGCATATATTAGAAAATAGAGTGGTGGCTGCTGAAATTTGTGGTATTCAGATTTATTATGATCCAAGAAGATTTCGTGAGGAGCATCATAATAAAATCTTGAGGTAATAACCGTTATAAAAAAAATAATTAAATATTGAGGTTAGGAGGCAAGCATCAACATAGTTATAAATATAATAAGAAATGGGGGATGGTTATTGCTTGGTTGCTGATGTGGAATGGAATTTCGATTGTGAATTTGAAGTCGCTGAGGCCTACATGGAACAGAATGAGCATTGAAGAAGGCCCGCAAGCGTTTAGACAAGAATTGATAAGAATCTGGGCTTCAAACAGTTCATATTTCAGCTTAAAATTGGATTCCAGGGAGTGTTTGGAGACAATAAAGCAGCACAGGTGTTTTTATGCAATTTCAAAAGAATTCCAGAGGCATTAAAACCATTCAGGTGTGCAACTTCATAGATGTTGGATAACACTGTTATTTTTAATAGTAAGTCTTCCAAATCAATAATTCAAGGACCTATGGGAGGATCATATAGATTGAAGATTTAAAAAGAAAAAAAATCCAACAAAGTCTTTGAAGAAAGGATGGTGGAAAGGGAATGTAGATCTAAAATCTTGTTTGGAGCAGAGACTGTATCCTTTCAAGAGGCATAACCTTATGTTTTTCTGATGAATTTATCTTGTCCAGAAGTTATTTCTGAGATCCACAATGACTTTAGTTTCTATAGACCGTAAGACTCCACAATTTTCAGAAAATGGCAAACAATGTGAAGAAATCACTGTTTAGCATATGCTCAAAATTAGTTGACTTGGCTTTTGGGAAATCTTTTCCAGGCTATAAATGATCTGCTTTATGAATTATTTATCATAATATATAGAGGATTTTACGGAAAAATTCCTAGTAGATGGCCATTGCACCAAAAAGGACCCTGTAACTGGGGCCTTACAAACGGGGTCCGTTATCCCATTTTTTCTTTTTTTAGAACTTTGAGAGGAGCACCGCCCGTCTCTTCCTCGTCCAAGTCCTTTTACTTAACGCTAGCATCACCTTAATAGGGAGGTGCGCTGGACATGTGTGCCTTGTTCTTCACATGTGAGTTGGATGAACAAGAAAAAAAAAGGATATTTATTTTCTGCTCTCTGTCGATGGGGATGGCCGAACCTGTATATATAATTCGTGATTGTGGGAATGTTGTGAGTTGCCATCAATGGCTATGGCAAGGGAAGAGCTTTTACCAATAAAATTAAAGATGGCCAGGATTTTCTGCCTTGGTCATTTTATTTTTACTATTTTGTGCTTGGGCAAGGCCATTCAGGTTATTTAGATGGGAACATCCATATTCCCATGGGTACAAAGAAATGGAGCAGAACTCAGTTTTGATGAAAAAGGGATCTTAAATTCGGGGCTAACAGTTGTATATCAAAAGGGCCTATGACCTGTGCTTGAGGCCTTAGGCATTCAAACTATCATCTTCCATGTAATGTTGTCATTCCAATCAGAAGATAATAATGCAAAGTAACAGTTCCAACAAAATAAGCATAAAAAGCCTTTCTACAGAGGACTGAATGAACAAGGATCAAAAGCAAGGGACAAAGGGGTTCCAGAGTTAAAATTTTACTTCGACATTTGGCTATCTTCTTAAAAGAGATGGCTTCATATCCAAAGTAGAGAACTTCTATGCCTGCTTGTTCACTTCGAATGATTTATACACATCATGTGACATTGTTTCTTGAAGCATAAAAAAAATCATTAAAATAGTGATGACAAATGGATTTTTTTTTTTTTTTTAAGTTTTTGTTGTAAACACAGGCTAAATCAGTTATCGAGTTTAATTTTGAAGAATAAATATTAAAAAGATTGTAAGGATAGGATGATATGATTCAAAAATAGTTTTTAAAAGGTTTTTTCAGTTCTATCTATGGATTTTTTTGGATGATCATTGCAGAATTTTATCTTCCATATTTTTATTTTTGAGGAGCTTTTTCCACTTGGGAGAACCCGACTTATTCCTTTTCTAGCTTTCTCTGGCGATTGTGTCTTTTTGTACCTAATTAGGATAGGATGATATGATTCAAAAATAGTTTTTAAAAGAATTTATGCGAAATCAACATGTAATACAATGGTAATGCATACTCCATTCTTGGGAGAGGTCCAAGGATAGAGTCTGTGATCGCCTGTGTAATGTTACACCCCAATAAAGCCAAAAGGAGAGAAAAAAAGTAAAGATACTACCATAATCCACCAAAGCAAGAAAGTTATTTTACCATCAGCTTAAAAAGTGAGGGTCAACCCACTGTCACAGATGTTACTGCAATTCTAAAAGCTACATCACCATCAATCAATCAAAATTGTGAATTCAGCAAAGGTGTTATAGCAATACATTCCCGCTTAATCGAGTTCTTTTTATCAGTATCATACTTTATCAAAAGTCAAAACTAAGAACAGGATAGAAATATAAGAATAAAAAAATCTTTTTTTTTTTTGAATGGTTAAAAATAAAAAAATCTTAAGTCATTGCAATTCACCAATTGCCCAAGAATTTCTCCTACTCACGGTGAACGAAACTTAAATACCTTACAGCTTGATGAAGTTGGATGCATTTAAGTAAAAGAACATAGATCAACTACCTTGTAAACCTGTTCCTTCTAAGATAACTAAATTTCAAGATATCATGCACAGCCACCACTGCCTAAAAGTGCAAGTAAACGACATGATATATTGTCCTGGACCATAGTTTTTTGAAGTAGTGTGTCCACCAGACTCAGGAGTAAGCAGGGTTGAGTCAACCAGGAAAGTCAGCAGGTCGACCAGGTGGATTAGTAAATTAATTTATAATTTTTTTAGAAGTATAAATCTACAGTAAATAAAATATAGATATATGTATAAAAAAATTTAAAAACTATCCTAAACAATTCTATAAAAATTTTATATTAATTGTAGTTTCAATTTTTCCCATTTAAGTACATATTAACTTCTATCATTCTATTGATATACATATTATATAAGATTCTTTTTTCTAAAATGTAAAGATGGAAATTGCACTTTAGTTAACCCGAATGACTTGCTCAAACCGTCAAAGTCAAGACAAAATTGTGAGAGGTTTCAAACAAACTCAAGATCTGAGTTCAACTCAACCAATCACCTAGTGTGGGACAGGTTCTGACTTGACTTGGATGAGTTCCTAATCGACTCATCGGGGCAGAAAACTATGACCAGCACCAAATGCACATTTTTGTATCATAGAGAGCACTTCAATTTCATCCCTGGTGAATAATAAGGAACATGACTTGCCAATCCCCAACAACTAGTATCAATACTGCATTTGGGTGTCCAACACATTATGGGGGGAAATCAAAGTCCTCATCCAGCAACCTTGCTGCTACAAATCCATTTGGGAAGACAATCAACACAACTACTCCCAAAAGAAAAAGAAAAAAAAAAGAAGTGAAACTTCTTTTCTAAGTCACATCTTTCTCTTGCTCACACATAAAGTATCCATTCCCCTAAGAAATGGGGAAATACCCAGCCACACTTTAAAAGCTAACAGAAGGACTTACACAACTGCAGAGACTTGCTAGAGAACCATAAAATAATAAAATCAATCAACAAAACCGAAAAACAGTAACATGAGGACAGGAGACAAGTCAAGGAAAACAAAAACCTGTAATTTATCGCGATGCTCTTGAAGGATCTTCGCTGCGCCAAGTAGCATTGCCACATGAGCATCATGCCCGCAAGCGTGCATTTTCCCAGGAATTTTACTCTTGTGCTCCCACTCCACACTCTCCTACAGTGGAAATTCCATCAATGATCAACCAAATATTCCCCATTATTTTCTACTGTGGAAGCACAATTTGCAACAAAGTGAAGGTTCAAAGCTGTGTTAGTCTACCTTCTTCCAGGGTGAACATTCAATCCCAAATTGTGATTAGGTGAGTTAGGACTAGAAATGGAAACAGTTTTCATAACATCAAGGTTCTTAGCAGTCAAATCATACCCATTTCAGCCTTAATCCCTGTCATGTATGTCCTCCTATGCCAATCACAGGCACATATGCAGTATAGGCCATTAATTTTCAATATGTGAGCTAAAAAAAGCATAGTAGATTTTATTAGAATTATATTATTTTCGTTGATCCAATACCCACTAATAACAGTCGTAATAATTAGAAAACTTCAATGGATACATCGGCCAATAAATGTGACACGCCAGTCCCTTGCAATGCTTGAACAGTGTAGACCAATATACAGTTAAAACATCATTTAACATCAACAGGCAGCTAACATATTTTAATAAAAAAAAGTAATGTGATTATACACTTTTGCTTTGTGGGAAACAAATTTATAGTAAATTAAGTCAGCTTTGCAGCCACACAGGGGATTGGGATGCCTTTAGTGCGCACTAAATCGCATAAATGTCTCATAATTATGAGTGAATGTGCTTGTCCATTTCACATTTCACTGTGCACTTTGAGAATCCGAGAAATTGAAGATCACAACAGTTGGGGATACTGTTTTTCTTTACAAGCACAATTGCCAATGTTGATTTGGGGGCAGAAAACCTCAATAAGCAGAAGACAAGAAAACCCAATATTGGAAAACCATTCCTTCTATCACAAATCACAGCATTCCACCCAAACAGGCGATTTGGGTACATCCAAACGCATACATAAACAACACCAGAGACCAAAAAAGATGAGAAATTTAGCCTCACCTGCATGGCAAGAGCGTCCATATCCGCTCTTATTGCTACGAAAGGCGGCTCGCCGGTCCCCACGTATCCGACGATGCCTGTAACGGCGACTGGGTGTTTGTAAGGGATGCCCATGGCGTCGAGCTCTCTTCTAATCAGCTTACTGGTCTCAAATTCCTCATAACCAAGTTCTGGGTTTTCATGGATTTTCCTCCTGATGTCTACCATCCACTTGTAAAAGTCTGATCTTTTTGCGAAATTGAGGAAATCTAGAGGTATGTCTGAGGACCCTTTTGGGCTGATTGATGAATATGACAAGGTGGGAAGGAGGAGGAAAATAAGAGAGACCCATCTGCAAAAACCACCCATGTCTTGTTTCCTTTATTGAATCTCCTTGGTTTTTCAGCTTTTTGGGTTAGCAGAGGGTGGAGAAGATGAGTCAAACTTTGTCTGTAGCAGAGGCTGGAGAACAGGTTGGGTCTGATGGAAGACAGAGAAGGTTTGACACTTGGGAGGGAGGGTCCAAGAGGAGCCTGAGTTTTTGTTTCTTGGCGGTAGAGAGGCAGAAGAAATAAATGACTTGTGTATCAGATTACATCTAATAGTGGGAGGCATCCCCTGAAAGATCTCTTTGTGGGGCCCACTTCAGTGCAGACCGTTGGTGCTCACCATCAATTGGAATGGGTCATGTTAATGGTGACTACACTCACCGTTGGATTGAAATATCTAAGCAGGTTGTTTGGTGTAATTTTTATATATATTTTTTGTTATTGGAGGGTTCTCAATCTCTTAGACTGGACTAATTCCTTCGGCTCCATACGGAAGTCGGATATAAACCCCTGTGACTCCAAATTAGTAGCAGTAGTGAACATAACTTTCGATTCGTGAAGAAAGAGGAATACCGTTTGATGTAATTGAATGCTCTTTATTTCCATATTTAGTTATTATTAAAAAGGAAAACGAAAGGAGAATTTCTAGGTCACGTTTGTGGAAATGTTGTTAGAACTATTGGGTTCTTGTATGGCCCAATGACCACACATCCATGTGGTTCCACCACTTCCTATTATAAGTCCTCTTGTAGAGATATGATTGGTATTTTAGAAGAGTTGCAAATTTAGTAAAGTTTTCTATGATAAGAAAGATCTTGCAATTGAATTAAGACTCCATGATGGGACTTCTGTTAGTAATGTTTCAACTTAAAGGTATGCTTTGGTTTATTTTATTTTGTTTTTATTATTATTGTTTTTTTGGGTGAATAAAGGTATGCTTTTACTGAAGTGATGGTTAGGAATGTCTTCTTTGATCAAAAGAGGGGCAGTAATTAAACCAATGGTTTGGATTGCAGTTACTCAGTTGGTAAACTTGAGAGTGAAGATGTCTGATGGAGCACAAACACTTTTGAAGGGTGCTCTGAGTTTTAAGACCTGAGGTTGGTAGTCCAAAGTCTAAGGTAACAGTGTTTAGTAGCTAAAAGCTAAAAATGGTTATCAAATGCTCTCTTGTATGATGTATCATAAATAGGGCATATTCCTTTAGGGGTCGTTTGTTTCTTGTGAAAGTGATTCACATGTGTAAATGACCCACATATGAGTCATTTGCATATGTAAATGACTCACATGTGGATCAGATTCCACCATTTGTTACTAACATAACATTTCACATGTGAATCTATGAATAAGTTGTAGATTGTTTGATGATATCTCAACATCCAAGCATCATCAATGGTTGAAAATTGGACACATGACTGTGTTTGAGCTTCTGAAGAATATGAACGGTCCTGATTTTACAGGTGGGGCCCAGAACATTAAAAAAATAATAAAAGGCGGACTGGGTATGTTAGTAACAATAGGTTGTATATTGTTTGATGATATCTCAACCTCCATACATCATCAACGGTTGAAAATTGGAAACATGGCCGTGATTGAGCTTCTGAAGAATATGAACGGTCTTGATTTTACAGGTGGGTCCCAGAAAAATAAAAAAATCATAAAAGGCGGACTGCTATATGTTAGTAACAGTAGATTAATCGAACGGCTGTGATTATGTTGATCATATCTCAACCTCCACGCATCATCAACGGTTGAAAATTGGACACATGGCCGTGTTTGAGCTTCTTAACAGAATGAACGGTTCGGATGTTACAAGTGGGGCCCAAAAAAATTAAAAAAAATAAAAGGCGGACTGCTCAGTGAGGCACTGTAGCAGTCCGCCTAGTAACAGTAACATGTGTAAGTTTTTCACACCTCTTGAGGTGTGAAAATGCAATGCATAAAAAAGCCCATCTTTCACACCATTTACACAACTATTTTACACATGTGAATCAAAATCACACCAAACAAACATGATTTTTGTGTTTCCATTACCCATGTGATTCAATTACATATGTAAATGGAAAAAACAAACGTCCCCTCCAGACAATTATACGAACCTCCTTTGACTTTCAGTTGGTAGAAACCATCATCCTCTCAGGTTTTGTACACTTTTAAAATGGTCCCTAAGTTAACTCTATTTTCAAATAGAATCCTCATGAAGCAGGAATATTAAAAACATCATTAAGTTTTCCATTAAGATTTCAATTAGGTTGTCTTTGTTAAACTGGCATGAATGTGTTATATTTTTTCTGATTCTTCTATAGGAGGAAAGTACCCTTAAGCCTTTTTGAATATCCCACATAAAAATTTGAAGTACCCTTAATACATGAATATACGAAAATTAACAATGACTGATCATGACAAGATTTAACATGGTCGAGCTCGCTTTATTTGATTCCACTGGTTATATCCCTTGTTCGTCAATGTATGAACTCTATCTAAATCTTCGATCGAAGTGATATGCACTTTTAGTTTTTAGATTGATTGTGTGAAATATATGATCATATTTTGTACATATGATCAATCCAACAGTACATAATAAGAAAGGAAACAACGAATTTAACGGCCGTATTACTATATTGAGAGTGAGCCAATAGCTATGATTTGAAGAAAGTGGTGTGAGATCGTGGGGCGTCATTGGAGATTGAAAATAAAAGGATTGAGAACCACCAAAGTTCATTGACCTGCAGATATTTAGGGGTGGGCCATCACGTCCACTCTAAGCCCTTGGCCCTTCACCCTTCACATGCATTGCACCCCGACACTCATATGTACTGTGTACTTTATTCAGGTAGTGATGCAGATTTTGGCACCCATCTCACCAATCTCACTTCCAAGAAATAAGATTTTAGCAAATTTGAGGCTCTCAAGTAGTACTCTTTAGGGCACGTTTGGTAATTTACTTTTAAAATAAAGTGGAGTGAAGTGAAATGAAAAGAATGAATAAAATATAAATAAGTTATGATGATATTTTGTTTTTAGTTGTTTGGAATGGAATATTTTTGACTTTTTGTATGGGGAAATGTAGATTTTTTGTCTTTTAGTGAGTAAATGTAGTTGCTTTTTGACTTTTTTTGGAAAAGATGGAGGGAATGTTTGTAAAAAGTGTTTTTGATGGGATGTTTAACTTAACTTGACTTTATTAGTAAATTTACCAAACGGGCCCTTAAGAGCATCAATTTTAACTAACTTGAACCCCGTTAGTTGCCCGGGTTCAAATACCGGGTATGTCAATTTTTCTCGTTTGTGTGAGTTTCTTTTTTCACTTGTGTGGGTTTTCTTTTCACTCGAGTGAGTTACTTTTCCTTGTGTATGTGGGCTCTCATTTGCGTCCCAGCCCTCTTGGCTAAGGTACAAAAAAAAAGAAAAAAAGAAGAGAATAGTACTCCCTTAATTGAGTGGCTTTCAATTGGCACACTTAAGTAAATTCCCGGGAGAACTTTCATAACCCTGCCCCCAATGATTTAAATGTTTTTACAGGGGGGGGGGGGGGGGGGGGTGTTTCATTTTAAAACGTGTATAGAAATACAATCCTAAAGATTCAATTACTCGAAACAAACAGACTGGGGGGTTGTTTTATTTTAAAACGTGTATAGAAATACAATCCTAAAGATTCAATTACTTGAAACAAACAGACGTGTATAGAAATACAATCCTAAAGATTCAATTACTGGAAACAAACAGACCCTTTAGGAATGGTCAATTGTATAAAAATAACAAACCTGTCTTGTCCATTGGCAAAGTTGTAGCTAAGACTAAAGTTGTAATTTCATAAATATGCGCTTTACTGAGTGCAAGGTAATGGAAGTTAGATTAGATGCATAGTCAAGGGGTCATGGGACCATACAGAGTGGTCTCAATAGTCATTTTTCTTGAAGCAAAGGTGAGGGGCAATTTGCAAAACACTGTTGGAGAAACAACAAGAAATAATATTATAATCATAAGGTGGAGGGATTGTGCATTTTTGTGATGCCCCACTTGATAAATGTTGGGCCCGTAGGTCATGTCCACCTTTTATTGATCTAGATGGGTCCTATGATGGAGCCTGGAATTCTCCAAAACAATGTGAGATTGGAAGATCAAGACCATTCATCATTCTTCGGCCTTCCTCACTGGCCTTCTCTCTTCTCCTAACAATCAATAGAGTACAGTGAGACCCAACAACAAGGCTCAACACGTGCATAAGGTGAGACCAACCTTTCACTAATAAAAAAAAAGAAGGGTCCTTTCACTAATAACTTGCCTCCAGGGCTATCACCACTGCTGCACATTTCACTGTAGCAAAACCAGAAAACCCACGATCCAAACTATGATTAAATGGCACATTAGTCATCAAGATTGCAAGTTACCTGAGAAAGGGCTTTTTATCATGGGTAAGTAAGAAGTGACAGTTCTTATCTAGCTTTCTAAGATTCAAATCTAAGCAGTCACCTTCACCTGAGAGTTGTTGTTCTGCTTCATAGGATTTCTACTTCCCTCACCAAAGGACTGGGCGAGCCTCCTGAAGTGGGCACCAGAAAAGCTACAAGTTACCCTCATTTAATTGAGGTTAACTGAGTACTAGGTTTATCCCTTTTATGGAACTAGAGGTCTTGGTATCGACCCCCGGTTCCCCCTTTTTTAGGAATCCAATGTTGAGTCCACTAGTGCTACCACCTTGGGGCCACAGGGGTGTTTACCCGGCTTCCCTTTGGGCCTGGAGGGATTAGTCCAGTCCAAAGGATTGAGAACCCTCGGATAGAAAAAAAAAAAAAAAAAAAAAAAACTGAGTGCTGCTTTTTATAATTTGAAGTATGTTTTGAGGTTTTTTCTTTATATCTATATAAATGACACACCAATTAATGAAAAACACTTGCCAACCGACCATTCACAAGAAGTCATTATAAAATGTTATATTTTAATTAAATAGTCAAGAGATGCTAACTTTTTTCATGAAAACCAGTTATTAATTGACCCTCAAATGAAGAGGACCCAACTAATAAGAGTTTAAAGAGTCAAAAATAGAAGGCTACGAAGGAATCAAATATCACGTGCTGTGTGAAGCCTGCCTAGCTTGAGCTCAAATAGTACCCCAAGAAACCATTGTCAGGCCGGACCTTTGGTGCCAACTATCAGTAAAGCCATGCTTTGTACAATCTAAATTGTAGGCTCACACTAAACTTCACTCCGGTGGGAATTACAGGGACGTCCACTTTAATTACAAGCAGGAGATGTGATAAACAGGTATAGAATCAATTTTGAGGATTTTACAAAAGAAGTCACTTTATACGCCACTTTAGTCAAACCCATGCAAAACCAGCCTTCCCGTCCAAAACCTTATTTTCTTACCATTTTTTACGAGGGTCGACGTCGATCCTCATTTTCTATG
The DNA here is from genome assembly GCA_038049695.1 of Cinnamomum chago. Classification (NCBI taxonomy): domain Eukaryota; kingdom Viridiplantae; phylum Streptophyta; class Magnoliopsida; order Laurales; family Lauraceae; genus Cinnamomum; species Cinnamomum chago. The sequence continues at coordinate 14,902,578 of CP142451.1, forward strand.
TTAAGGGTTGACGTCAATCCTGACATTCACATTCTGCCAAGGCAGAATATCAATATATGCGTCACTATTGACCCAAATAGTGTCAGGAAGATTTGAAGGTTGATGTCCAAAAGGTGGGTCGATGTTGGCCTTTGAAAAAATTGGTAAAAAAGATAAAGGTTTTACGGCGGGAAGGCTAGATTGGTATGGGTTTGGCTAAAGTGATGTTTTGGTCCAATGGCCACCTAAAGTGTTTTTTTTTTCTTTTATAAAATCCCCTTAAAAATATATATAGATTTTAAGGACTTACATAGCTTGAGTCTTATTAATATTTAAGACTCTATTGAGCTTTAATCATATACTATTTAATAACACCACTTGTTGATTAAAAAAAATTATTTCAAAGGCATTTTATTCAATTATATTGATGCACTTCACATTTTATTTTGGATTCGGATTCATGAACTGATATGTTATATTCTGAATCTGGATGTAATATAATGGCAAATTCTTATTCAAAATTGTTAGATATTAATCTTTAAAGCAAAGGGAAAGTGAGTTTCTTGCTCTCTTTTTGTGTTTAATGAGTCACACATCAGACTAAAAAGAGCTCATTCAGAAGCATTTACATGTCTTTTCTCTTCCTTCTATGGTGAAAGTTCGGGGGGTTACTAGAATAGATGCTAGTTCTAATTAACTAATCATCAATCATCACGCAGCGGATGTAACCAACCAAATAAAAATGATAGAATTAGCAATCTATCAATTACATACCATGATAAGGCAAACACAATATTTAATATGGAAATCCTATCAAAGGAGAAAAACCACGAACTTGAAATCAAGAACTCACGAACAGTTACAAGATATACTCACAACTTCTTTACCTCAGTTTGTACCTGGACCTAATGACTGTAGTCGTTCATACACAACTTCCACTGACACGACTTCCACCGTGCAACGTTCTCCTTACGTGATCTCCTCATAGCTTGTAAGCCAAGATAAACTATCTTGTACAAGATAGTAGAAGCAACAACAACCTTCAAAAGCAGCATTTATATTCTCAATGACTCTAGAAAATTAAAGAATCTATCTTAGGGTATTCTCACATTAGATTAACGAGAACTAATTGATGTGTTAGGGTTGAGAGCAATATCTCATTTATAGCCTCAAATTCGTACCTTAGACTTAGTGCACAAGTAAGACTCAAAGTGGGAAACAAAGTCTTAAAATGAAACAATTCCTATTTAGATCAAGAGACTTTCCCGCTATGCCAACCATTCGATCGATCGGACCACTCAAAATAACTAAGGCGCGTCAGACCACCGATCGATCGGTCTTCGGTGGTTTTGCCCATACTTCTTTTTTATTCTTCTTTTCTTCACTTCAGCTCTTTCGACAACTCAACCATATTCCATTCTTAAATAATTTAAAAAAATACAACTTAATGAATTCAGAGTTTTATCCAATCCATGAATTAGCTAACATAAAAAATACCTACATACATACAATATTTAGTTAGTTAAAGCATAGGTGACCATACAGCGCACTACTCTCTTTAAGTGCGGATAAACACTTAATCATTCAAAAATGCATATTTGACGTGATTCAAGTGCCATATTGTTCGATGTTCAGTCTTTCCTTTGTTTTTTTTTTTATTTATTGGTACTTTTTACAAATTATTTTCAAGAGGATCCACCATGACTTTGCCCCAAGTCAAGGACACCCATAATGCCTAATAGCAGAAAGTACTAGTCGGGGTGCCATGTGATATTTCTGATTTTAGCATCACTGTCTCTGAACTCTGAAGTCTGATCCCAGCACTTACCCAAAGACACTTGGATGTAAAAAGGCACGTGAGATCTCATGAAGTAATGCCTCCAATTGCCAGGGCCATGTCAGGAATGGGGCCCAGTCTCAGCAAACAGACAGACTGCACTATGGTGTTGCTTTGCTGACTGACAATAACAAACCCGTATGGCCCCATGGCCCTACCTAATCAACTGCAATGATTCACGTGCCCTTCATTTTTCTTTGTGGTGGGTCCCACAGCAACGACAGCTACAAGTATAAACTGCTGAATTTTCAACCTTGATTTGACGCAGTGGGGGCTACCCTATGAGGTCACCTTTACGTATTAGAGTGACGGAAAAAAATCGTCTTCAATCTTGGTATATCATCATTTGGCAAATTATTAGGCCAAGAGGGATTTTAGATGCATTTGTCAATGGGTACCATAAATACATTAATCACGGTTTGTCATGTCATTTATTCTAATGGTAGGATATTGACTCATAATTAATCCAATTAACTGCACTGACATGGATCAAGGAAGCGTCAATTCGATGCGCATTGATAATGCATGATTCATTCCTTTTTCATCCTACTCCAAGCGAAATTTAATCCGTGCTGCCCAACTCAAGATACTCTTTTCTATGGGCCCAGCTCAGGAATCTAAACTGGTCATCACTGTCATTTGAGTATCTATATGTCAGATCAAATTTTCAACCAGCAATTGATGTGTCTAGGTTATAACCTCACTAGGTGCGTCATTCCCTCAAGCGCAAAGATGCTTTTATGTTAAATCAAATTTTGTTCTCAGAAATCAGAATTCAAAAGTTAACTTTGTCAATTCCCACCATTGAAAGGGAAAATTAAGGACTCTTGTTGAGAATACCCAAGATGGGGAATTCCCTTTAGAAATACCCCTTAAACAAACAGATTCTTGAGTGCTCCAAACATCAAATCATGCTATTCCGACTCCAGAGAACATATGCAAATGAGCCGTTTAACTTTCATGAGTAGATAACATTAGATGTCCACTGTGATGGAGGAGTTTGCTCATTACTTAGGCCCGCAGTTTCATAATTCCATCAAACTGGGAACCACTGTGAGTTACCCCCATTATTGACTGCCACAGATTTCCAGGAGGGTCTTGACTCTGGACCCGTAATTTCATCATCCCTTCAAGCGACTGAATCATTGCCCTGATGCCATATCATTGGGCTTGGGTTGGATCCACTAGACTAGGTGGGTAATTCCTATTTCAAACCCCAACACAAGTCAAAACACAACACAGTAATTTAGGGTTTATGTTGACCCTTTTATCTTTACTATTGAGTTATATTCGAGTCAAGATTTCTATCCAAAATAAAAAAATGGTTGGATTCCAGTTCCATCCATTCTTATTATTTAATCCAATTAATTGCACCCTGACCCATCAAACGAGAACAAACCCGAAATGTTAATTAAAGGTTATGATTTGAACTTTTAACTAACAAGTTAGGATTAGGTTATCATCTTTGACTTACAAACCAATGGATCTCATTCATGGGCAACCCCAAGTACATTCATGTGGGGGCGGTCGCACCTACTGTACCTCAGATTGATTTTAAACCATAATAAATTTTTTTTCTATATCTGGAAAAGTCACATAAAAATCCTACACCCGTCTCTAAAAACCACATGAAAATCCTGAGTTTATTCATTAAATCTAATTGTCCATTTGGGTCCACACCCCTCGAATGAAAATTTTGGGTCCGCCTAAGCCGGATCAACCTTTTCTCACATTACTCAATCTGACCCAAACCCGACCAACCTAACCCAGATATCGATCTGGGCCAGATTATTGTCAAGAAGGCAGTTACCTGATTAGCAGGAGGATTTGTTTGCATAAGATAAAGAAAGCCAAATTGCTTTTCTTTTGTCAAGGTTACAATGATACACGCAAACGATCTCTTTATCAGATCCCTTTCATGTCTCTATCAGAGACCAGGAGAATAGTTGCATGCATGAACCTCGTCCAATTTGTCAGTGGAATGAAAGAGATCTGCTGGCCATTTATTTCTTCTTCTATTCTGAGTCGCTTTCAACATCCCCCACTGCCTTTAACCCTCCCAAGTCACAACCCATCTCCACAGTTAAGATAATGGAAACACCTATTCTTTTCTTCCTCTAAACGCAAACTACTGTAAGAAACCTATAACTACTCAAGATTCTGAAAATAACATCCATAACCATCTTGTGGAAGAAGAGAAGAAGAGAGAAAGAAGACAAACAAGAACAGAAGTCACTGCATGAAACTGGAATACAATGATAAAGAAAGATGGCATTATTGGAATTTGGAAGGCAAGAAGAAGGTTCGCTTAAAAATGGGAGAATAGAATGGAATGGAATGGAATTAATCCAATGTCCTACTTTCACCGCAGAGAAGTTCTCCCCGAATAGCACGTGTGAGCAGTGTATGATCTCCCTGTTGTGTGGGGCCCACCTGTTTGTGGCCCACTTGTGTGGTCAAGCTGACAATGGGAAAATGGCATGCACACCGATGGTTAGGAGAGGATCTTTCAATCTGGGCATTATTTAACAGCAATGAGCCCCATGTCATCTTTTTTATGAGCAAATTTTGCTATTATTACCATGGATTAGATCCACATTTCTACTTCGCAGTCTTTCAATTTTTTGCTCAGTATTTTTTTTATTTCATTGATTTTTTTAGATCTAACTTACTTCATCATATTGTTTGAATGTTGTTTATATTCTTGAGTCTGGGTGTTCTAATATCTAAATGCATTTATTTGAGAGTCAATCTACGGCTCGAGCAAATCATGCTTTTGCTGTGTCTAATGCTCGAGCAATCTTGGGTATACAGGTACTTTGGTTTGGAACTTATACTATAAAAAATCCATTTTAAAAATAAGATTTGGAATCCAATTTTATATGTTCTTTTGATTGCATTCAAAGGACTTCGAGGTTTTTTTTTTCTTCTTCTTCTGTGGCTGTAACCTCTTACCATCAACCAGGGTGTGGTGCTATGGACTCGTGCCAAATTAAATTATTTTTTTGGCCAAATTTATATAAGTACAGAAATTGAGGGTCTTTTGTTGGTCGTATTTTATTTTGACCTTTCACCATCTCACAGGAATAATGATATGTTGGGCCATATTTATATAATTTACAATCAAGTGATTGCATAACAAGAAATTGGGATTTTTTTTCTGCTGTATTTTATTTCGACTAAGTTTTTTACCAACAGAAAATCCTAATTTCTCCAAGGATTACTGATAGAGGTACATTCAGATAATTTTTAACCGTGCATCGCAGAGGGTTTCATGCTAGTCTGAATGAAACATACAACCTCTCCTTCAATTAAAATTAAAATCGAAATTGAGCTCCAATTTCTCAATCAATTGTAAAATTGAAGTTCAATTACAAAATCGATTCTTAGCCCTATAATATATAATATAATAATAATAATAATTTTCAATTTCATTATAAAACTAACAATATTTTTATCACAATCCAAAAGAATCAAGGTTTCAAAATATTTATTTGTCAATCCTAAACTAGAATCATTTAGATATTGTGACATTCTTACTAGTAAAAATTGTTTTATGTTCTGAATTGCTAAAGCTAAGATCAAGAGGTGGTACAGCAAGCTAGATTATAACCCTGCTCCACAGTAGGGGAAATTTCTCATGTCTAGGCAATTTTTCACTTCAATTTGTCTCACAATACAATTTAAGGTGCCTCAGATGTGCATGCTATGCTCCTCCACCTCACGTTCTAGGCACCAAAATCTGAGAAGATATAGTCACTGAGTAGGAAACTACAATTGAGTTATGTAACATTGTTTCCTTTAAACATATGTGGTATCCACCTTTGTAGATGAACGGTCTCTCAGGAAATAACCAGTTTAGAAGATCTCAGCCATTCATTTTTTTAACATTGAATGTGGACCCTTGGATGTGCATTTCCTTTCAGAGACTTAACTCTTGAATTTTCTTGAGAGATCCACATTTCAAGAAACATTCTTCTGAAATGGCACAGTGAGATGGCCATTCCCACAATTGTCTACCTCACTTCCAAAGGTTCATAAAATTTTGACAAAAATCTTCCCAAAGGAATCCAGCTGAATACATTTTAGAGATGAAAAAGAAAGAAAGAAGGATGATTCACTCTGTTTACTATGTGGTGTAACTCAAGTAATATTTTCATATTCAACATTGGATTGAAATGGAGTATAAATGAAGTGGTTAACTCATATTATGATGATTTCAATATAAATAATTTCAATCTAGCTGCAAATCATACTCTCATTGAATATTAGAAAATGTGTCCATTCATACTCACCAAGAAAAAGAAAATATTTTAAATTTAAAACAAAAGGAAAAAGAAAGATGCCCAAAGAGGTCTCTTGTGCATATCATCATGCATTAGCTATCACATAATAATACATGTTGAACACGGATATGGCCATCATTGCAATCTAAATACTCATCCATTAGAGAAAACCATACATTTTAGAAAAAAAAATTGGAAAAAATAGATTATGAGGAAGATGAGCTATCCTTTACACTCTTGACCTGAATCTCTCTAACAACATGTTCTTCCACTGTATCATCCTCCTCACTTCTTCTACCGTCCTCCTCAGCTAGAGCTGGCTTAGTTGGTGCGGGCTCTTTCCTCTGTAACCAATACATGAGAGCTGCAAAGATAATAATGCCCACAAAAATCACTTCGCCACCCACTACCAGCCCAATGAAGAGGTTTTTGCAAGTTGAGGGTGGAGGGAGTGGGGGTGTTGGAAAAGTTGGGTTATTCCCCGAGTCTACAGCCGGTAATCGTTTGAAAGAAAGAGAAGCTTTCGGACATCCTATGGGGGAGCCATTGATCGTCCCAAAACAGGGTCTGCAAAAGTAAATTATACCTAGCTACTTTCTCTACTTGTGAGGAGGGTTATGTTAGCCGGGTGTCGTATGTACCGGGACAAAAAGGATAAGTTGCGTTGTTTCCAAATTCCAATCAATCCTACTAGAAAACAAAGTATTGATTTGAGGTTTTGATTCCTAAACTAGCAAATTAAAAACAAAGTTTGATCCAATAAAAGAAAGGTCTTAGGGTATGAATCCACCCTAGCGTCGTGCAATTGCAAATATAGACCTAGGGTTTCACTATCAACGCTTTAAAGACTCGTTTTGCTACAAACATTCACATAGTCACCAAATAAATCATGCGGATTTAGATCTGTGCATAACCTATCTCTATGGTGTAGATTATCTTAGATTTAACTCCACACACATTCAAACACCATTATATGACTACTATTCCAAACTACAAAAACAAAATACCAAAACTAGATATTGCATTAATAACCAGATCCAATACATGGATAGCATTCATGTCATATAATGAAAGCATTCAAAGTAAAACCCTAGAACCTAACATCACCATAAACACTAAGGCTTCATCGCAACCCTAAGATAGAGATTTAGTTACTTATGGAGAGAGATTGACGAATAATCCATGACAAAATCTCCATTAGCGCTCTTCTCAATCCTAAAAAATCAGCCTTCCATTCTTCTCTCAAGATATTAATGCCCTAAAAACGAGTTAGGCATCCTTTTTATAGCTTTTCTCTAAAAAATCACTTCAAAACGTGGAAGGAGGCTGACTTCACCCGTGCTTGGTGTCCAGACGCCAGTAGGTAGTAGCTTGGGTGTCACTTCTAGGGTCTGGCGTCCAGACGCACAATGGCTGGCATCCGGACGCCCGGAGGCAGTAAGTCTGGTTCGTCTTGTTTCTTGTCATTTTTCTCCAATTTCGTTCTCTTTCCACCTAAGGCACTTGTAAACATTAAAATAACATAATTAAGCTAATTAATCTCATCGAAAGGTATAACAAAGTCCTTATTGAGGGACCTTATTGGTGTATTTAGGTTCTCATCAGGCATCAACGTAAGGTAGGAGTTAAGAGGGAGATGCTGGAGAAGATCTTCCCTAAGAATAAATCAAACTCAATATAAAGAGAATGGAGATGCTCCTATGAGAGTAACTCTCACGTTGCTAAGTAGTGTGAGAGTTACTCTCATAGAAGCATCTCCAAAGAAAGAAAAGAAAGATTCACACTTTATTAGTTGTCGCCCAAAAAAGAAAAGAAGGAATCACAACTTTATTTGTTGCTTTAAATTTAAATCTCAATCTAGCCTTTACACCAACAATCCAATCACCTAGTGTGGGACAGGTTATTCTGACTTGACTTGGATGAGTTCCTAATCGACTCATCAGGGCAGAAAACTACGGCCAGCACCAAATGCACATTTTTGTATCATAGAGAGCACTTCAATTTCTTCCCTGGTGAATGATAAGGAACATGACTTCCCAATCCCTAACAACTAGTATCAATACTGCATTTGGGTGTCCAACACATTATGGGGGGAAATCAAAGTCCTCATCCAGCAACCTTGAGTATAGTTCCATATTGGAAGATCTGGATACTGCTGCTACAAATCCATTTGGGAAGACAATCAACACAACTACTCCCAAAAGAAAAAGAAAAAAAAAAAAAAGAAGTGAAACTTCTTTTCTAAGTCACATCTTTCTCTTGCTCGCACATAAAGTATCCATTCCCCTAAGAAATGGGGAAATACCCAGCCACACTTTAAAAGCTAACAGAAGGACTTACACAACTGCAGAGACTTGCTAGAGAACCATAAAATAATAAAATCAATCAACAAAACCAAAAAACAGTAACATGAGGACAGAAGACAAGTCAAGGAAAACAAAAACCTGTAATTTATCGCGATGCTCTTGAAGGATCTTCGCTGCGCCAAGTAGCATTGCCACATGAGCATCATGCCCGCAAGCGTGCATTTTCCCAGGAATTTTACTCTTGTGCTCCCACTCCACTCTCCTACAGTGGAAATTCCATCAATGATCAACCAAAATATTCCCCATTATTTTCTACTGTGGGAGCACAATTTGCAACAGAGTGAAGGTTCAAAGCTGTGATAGTCTACCTTCTTCCAGGGTGAACATTCAATCCCAAATTGTGATTAGGTGAGTTAGGACTTGAAATGGAAACAGTTTTCATAACATCAAGGTTCTTAGCAGTCAAATCATACCCATTTCAGCCTTAATCCCTGTCATGTATGTCCTCCTACGCCAATCACAGGCACATATGCAGTATAGGCCATTAATTTTCAATATGTGAGCTAAAAAAAGCATAGTAGATTTTATTAGAATTATATTATTTTCGTTGATCCAATACCCACTATAACAGCTGTGATAATTAGAAAACTTCAATGGATACATCGGCCAATATATGTGACACACCAGTCCCTTGCAATGCTTGAACAGTGTAGACCAATATACAGTTAAAACATCATTTAACATCAACAGGCAGCTAACATATTTTAATAAAAAAAAGTAATGTGATTATACACTTTTGCTTTGTGGGAACCAAATTTATGGTAAATTAAGTCAGCTTTGCACCCACACAGGGGATTGGGATGCCTTTGGTGCGCACTTAGTCGCATAAATGTCTCATAATTATGAGTGAATGTGCTTATCCATTTCACATTTCACTGTAAACTTCACATGTGCTTGGTGTCCGGACGCCAGCAGGCAGTAGCTTGGGTGTCACTTCTAGGGTCTGGCTTGCGCGTCCGGACGCCCGAAGGCAGTAAGTCCGGTTCGTCTTGTTTCTTGCCATTTTTCTCCAATTTCGTTCTCTTTCCACCTAAGGCACTTGTAAACATTAAAATAACATAATTAAGCTAATTAATCTCATCGAAAGGTATAACAAAGTCCTTATTGACGGAACATAATGGTGTATTTAGGTTCTCATTAGGCATTATCGTAAGGTAGGAGTTAAGAGGGAGATGCTGGAGAAGATGTTTCCTAAGAATAAATCAAACTTAATATAAAGAGAGGGAAGATGCTCCTATGAGAGTAACTCTCACGCTACTAAGTAGTGTGAGAGTTACTCTCATAGAAGCATTTCCAAAGAAAGAAATGAAAGATTCACACTTTATTAGTTATCGCCCAAGAAAGAAAAGAAGGAATCACAACTTTATTTGTCGCTTTCAATTTAAATCTCAATCTAGCCTTTACACGAACAATCCAACAGATTGGTGGCTAAAAATATAGTAAGACAAATTAGCTTATTCCAACATTCTGAAAATTGAACCAGAGGTTGAACCGCTCTAACTTTTACTGATAAACTATTCCAGCTGCTTGGTTTTTATCATTTCTCTTTTATTGTATGCACTATCATAGATAGGCGATATATTAAATGGGCGGTAAGCTCAAGTGTGTGGTGGGGACTACCTCAGGACCCACATGAGGATGGAGATGAGGGGATTTCAAGGATTCCCTAGGATCATCCTCTCTGCAAAAAAAAAAAAAAAAAATCAACTCAAACCTTGATTTCTATCATCTTCATATGGGCCCAAAATTTTAATGGTTAACTGTCCATTCGGATCGATATATAGTCGATCCAACGGTCTAGTAAATTCTGATCTTACTGAAAGTTAGTAGACATGTGTAATATAGGGGGACTTGTGTTTGGTCCATTTGGATAGACTAAAGGTGAGCCCTACAAGCATGAGCTTACGAAATTTTATCATAAACTCGATCTTTGGAGAGCCTTGCTCGATCTATTTTAAAATATTGTGATATGTACTTGAAATATAATTTCTACAAAAGTTTCACAATATTTTAATATAAATGCCAAAACATAGCTAACGTAAGAAAATTGAAATAAAGATGTGAAAATAGAAGAGAATCATAAAAATTATTTTTTATAATATTTATATTTATTTATTAGTTTTTAGTTATTTTAAAGTTAATTTGTTCTCCACATCATTCTCCTAATAATAGCCCAAAAGGCCTAAAATTTAAGATATCTAGATATTTTTTAAGATGATAAATTTTGATGAAGGATATTTTTGACAGTGAGTGTAGTTATAAACTATAATATATATATAGATATATATATATAGGAATGTTCAAATGCATCCATCCCTCACCATAGGGTGAGGGACATTTCTCTTTTTTGCATATGAATTCTCCTTTTGTATTTGACAATTTTTGGCACCAACAATTCTTCTCTTCCATTGATATCTCACGGTTACATATATATAGAAAGCCAACTATACAAAGCTACAATTAAGGATACAAGCCTCACGGTTATATATATATACAGAAAGCCAACTATACAAAGCTACAATTAAGGATGCAAGCTAAAAATAAGAAAAGTTAACCCAAAAATAAAGACTAAGTATAAGGAGAGAAAATCTCCAACTGCAATTCTCCTAGCCCGAAAATACAGCCAATTCCGCTAACTCGCCAACACTCCCCCTCAAGTTGGGGCATGAAGATTTTGAATGGCCAACTTGTCGAGAAAAGATGCAAATTGTTTCTTTCCGATAGCTTTGGTGAATATATCAGCCAATTGATCACCACTTCGGACATAATGAGTAGAAAGGAGACCATCTTGGATAGCATCCCGAACGAGATGACAATCCACTTCTATGTGCTTGGTACGTTCATGAAACACCGGATTAGCAGCGATATGCATGGCAGCTTGACTATCACAATAGACATGCATAGGCCGTGTATGAGAGACTCCCAACGAGGATAAGAGACCCTTCAACCATTTAAGCTCACAAGTGAGCGTGGCCAGAGAGAGATACTCGGCCTCAGCAGAAGACCGAGAAACCGTATGTTGTTTCTTTGTTTTCCATGAGATTGGTGAAGACCCAAGAAGCACAAAATACCCGGTAATGGACCGGCGAGTGACAGGGCAACTAGCCCAATCAGAGTCATAGTAGCCATGGAGTTGAATGTCGGTGCTAGCACGTAAGAGAATCCCCTGCCCAGGACATCCTTTGAGATAACAGACCACTCGAAGAGCGGCTTCCCAATGACGGGTCCGCGGTGATTGCATGAATTGAGCCAATGTATGAACCGAATAGCACAACTCAGGACGTGTAATTGTCAAGTAAATCAATCGTCCAACAAGGCGACGATTCTGCTCCAGAGGAATAGTGGCTGGTATGGCGCCCAACTTACCCGTTTCTGCGACTATGTCCAACGCATATTTGCGCTGAGATAAAAATATCCCTTCGGCACCACGTGCGACTTCAATCCCCAAGAAGTACTTCAATTTACCAAGATCTTTCATGTGAAAACAAGCATTGAGATATTCCTTAAATTGAGCCAACATCCCTGAATCATCTCCTGCTATAATCAAATCATCAACATACACAAGAACAACCAGAATAGCACCATCCCGTTTAAAAGTGAACAGATAATAATCAAAATAAGACTGCAGGAATCCATAAGTCTTTAATGCAGATGAGAGTTTAGCAAACCAATTTTGGGGTGCCTGCCGCAAACCATATAAAGATTTCCGGAGACGACACACTTTGCCAGGGGAGGAGCCAGAAAAACCAGGGGGTGGCCGCATGTAAACTTCGTCAAGATCCCCATGTAGAAATGCATTACGAACATCCATTTGATGCAAATCCCAATTCTTTTCGGCTGCCACTGCTAATAGAACTCTCACTGTAGCCAATTTCGCAACAGGAGCAAACTTTTCATTGTAATCGATCCCTGCTTTCTAATTGTTCCCCAGCACTACCAGGCGTGCCTTATGACGCTCAATTGAGCCATCGGAATTGTACTTCGTTTTGTAAACCCATTTGCAACCGATGGGTTTCTTCCCAGAAGGCAAATTCTCCACAGTCCACATCCCATTATCTTCGAGAGCCTTTATTTCTTCTTGCATAGCAGTGCTCCATTTTGCATGTTTGACAGCCTCAGAAAAACGAGTAGGCTCTGTCTCGGCTGTAATCGCTGCCAAAAAACGACGATGTGGTGCAGAAAAGTTATCACAACGTACATAATTAGCTATGGGATAGGGAGTACCTGAGGACAACTGAGGAGTAGGATTTGGTGTGACGGGATCGGGGCAGCGAGCGGTGTGACACACATAGGCCTATAAACGGCTCGGAGGACGCCGTGTACGTTGTGGACGGCCGTCTGTAGCACTGGGAGCGATGGGCACGGAATCAACGATACCAACACTCCCCCTGTCATTAGACTCCTGCGAGTCATCAATTATACCCAACTGCAATGACGTTGGATCCGTTGAAATGTCATCACCAACGGCATCCGCAACTAGGAACTCGGTACTTGTGGCAGTAATAGCAGGGGGTTTGTTAAATGGAAACTCCCCATCACTGAAAACAACATCACGAGAAACAAAGAACTCATGTTTCTCCAAATCATACAATTTTCATCCCTTCTTCCCATACGGATACCCCATAAAAACACATTTACGACTTCGAGATGCAAATTTATCATTTTCGCGAACTCAAGCAAAACACAAACACCCAAGTGTACGAATATTGGCATAAGATGGAACAGTATTAAACAAAGCTTCATAAGGGGTTTTCCCACCCAAAACAGAAGAGGGTGTCCTATTAATCAAATACCCAGCGGCCAACACACATTCACCCCAAAATTGAATGGGAAGACTAGCCTAAAAACGCAAGGCATGAGCCACATTCAAGATATGTCGATGCTTTCTTTCTACTCTACCATTTTGTTGAGGAGTCCCGACACAAGATGTCTGAAATTCAATTCCTTTTTCAACAAAGAAAGATGTTAGTGAAGTAAATTCTGTCCCATTATCACTCCTCAGGATTTTTACTGCTTTACCAAACTGTCTACTAGTCATAGAACAAAAATTCTTCAAAATATTATGCACTTCAGATTTCCCAATGAGCAAATAAATCCACACCGCTCTAGTAAAATCATCCACAATGGTTAAGAAATAAACTGCGCCACAAGAAGAGGGGACACGATAAGGCCCCCATAAATCACAATGAATCAAGGAAAAAGGTTCATTTGCATTATGACTACTTTGTTCAAAGACATCTCTAGTTTGTTTTGCACGAAGACAAATTTCACAATTTTTTTTTTCCGAATCAACAACAACTGAATTAAAATGTGGTAGAGTTCCTACAATACGATAAGACGGATGTCCCATACGACGATGCCACAACTCAACATCATTCTTGCATTCCACCTTGTGCACGTGCACCCGTGTCACACCCGCAAGACATAGATCCCGTCGCGTTGTTCACCCACACCAATAAGGGTCCTCGAGGTACGGTCCTGCATCACACACAACTTATTAGTAAGGGTGATTATAAAGTTTGCTTCACAAAGCAATTTACCAACAGACAACAAACTGCAATTCAACTGTGGAACAAATAAAACATGTGACAGTTTCAATTTATCTCCAATAACCATTGTTCCTTCTGTCGTTGCCATTGTTTCATCTCCATTCGGTAGTCCCACGGGACATGGAGCCACTTCGCAAACATCAACAAGAAGATCAAAGCATCCGGTCATATGATGGGAAGCTCCGGAGTCAAGAATCCACTGTTGTTTAGAGATCTTACCAGTCAGCTTCTCTGTGAGAGGGAGTAATCTTTTGGGCGTTCAGCATTGTCACAAGCGTTGCCCATTGATCTTCGGTAAGGCCAGGAAGGCCTGCACGGTCTGCCTCGGTCACAGATGGCGCTGTCCCGCGCCCACTCACACCGTGCACATCATTCGCACGGGCTGGACCACTTCCACGACCCGGTCCGCGTCCAACACCGCGCCCACTCCCACGTCCTCCTCCACGAGGTCTGTCTCCCCACCATTCTGGGTACCCAATAATCTGAAAACACCCATTCGCATCATGTCCCGTTCTTCCACAATGTTTGCAAGTCTCATTCCTTTCTTTATTATCTCGACCCTTCGTGTGAATAGCAAAGGCCACAGCTCCACTTCTGTCATCTTTTCCCCGGGCTATCTCACGATGCCTTTCTTCCGTAACAATCATTGCGTAGACCCGATTCAAGCTTGGCAATGGTTCCATATTCAGTATGATACCCTTTTGTACTTGAAACCTCCCCAAAAAGGGAGTCCCTCACCACATATGGTGAGGGAATTCCTCACTCGAATATTTCCCTGGATATTGTAACATTCTGACTGGTAAAAATTGGTTTATGTTCTGAATCGCTAAAGCTAAGATCAAGAGGTGGTAAGCAATCTAGATTATAACCCTGCTCCACAGCAGGGGAATTTTCTCATGTCTAGGCAATTTTTCACTTCAATTTGTCTCATAATACAATTTAAGGTGCCTCAGATGTGCATGCTATATGCCCCTCCACCTCATGTTATAGGCACCAAAATCTGAGAAGATATAGTCATTGACTAGGAAACTACAATTGAGTTATGTAACATTGTTTCCTTTAAACATATGTGGTATCCACCTTTGTAGATGAACGGTCTCTCAGAAAATAACCAGTTTAGAAGATCTCAACCATTCATTTTTTTAACATTGAATGTGGACCCTTGGACGTGCATTTTCTTTCAGAAACTTAACTCTTGAATTTTCTTGTGAGAGATCCACGTTTCAAGAAACATTCTTCTGAAATGGCACGGTGAGATGGCCATCCCCACAACAGTCTACCTTACTTCCAAAGGTTCATAGAATTTTGACAAAAATCTTCCCAATTGATGGACGGTAAAAAGGAATCCAGCTGATTACATTTTAGAGATGAAAAAGAAAGAAAGAAGGCCATGATTCACTCTGTTTTCTATGTAACGCAAGTAATATTTTCATAGTCAACATTGGATTGAAATGGAGTATAAATGAAGTGGTTAACTCATACTATGATGATTTCGATCTAAAAAATTTCAATCTAGCGGCAAAGCTTATTCTCATTGAATATTAGAAAATTTCTCCATTCATACTCACCAAGAAAAAAATATTTTAAATTTAAAATGAGAAGATAAAGAAAGATGCCCAAAGAGGTCTCCTGTGCATATCATCATGCATTAGCTATCACATAATAATACATGCTGAACACGGATATGGCCATCATTGCTATCTAAATATTCATCCATTAGAAAAAACCATACATTTTAGAAAAAAAAATAATGGAAAAATAGATTATGAGGAAGATGAGCTATCCTCTACACTTTGGACCTGAACCTCTCTAACAACATGTTCTTCCCTAGTATCATCCTCCTCACTTCTTCTACCTTCCTCCTCAGCTGGTGCTGACTCTTTCCTCCGTAACCGATACATGAGAGCTACAAAGATAATAATGCCCACAAAAATCACTACGCCACCCACTGCCAGCCCAATGAAGAGGTTTTTGTGAGCAGAGGGTGGAGGGAGTGGGGGTGTTGGAAAAGTTGGGTTATCCTCCGAGTCTTCAACGGGTAATTGTTTGAAAAAAAGAGAAGCTTTTGGAGATCCTATGGGGGGAGGCATCATCGTAACTCGTAATGAGGGAGATGATGGAGAAGACATTCTTGGGCTATTAAATCGTGTGCACAAGTGGTGCTCGAATCTTACAGTGCACACCCACCTTGTGGGCCTACCTGATGCTATATGGGGACGCCTTCCAATTTTGCTGATTCGGAAAAAAACAAAAATAATAAAAACTCCTACTCATGGTAAGAATTAGTTGCACTTTTATTTACTCTTACGATGGTTTTCTTTCCACGGCTTTTACCAAAACTGGCTTGGATTTTTAAAGGAAGGCTTGGTGAACACTGGACTGAACAAGTTTCTATCAACAACCTGATCTGCTATAATGACTTGGGCACTTGGGCAATTGATGCTAATTGTGAAAAGCCTTCATTTGGTGATCCGTGGTGTGTTGAGTGATGACAATTTTATTGGTCACTTGAACTAAAAGAGGGCTTTGTAGATGTAGCACCCATCAAAAATTAGTTTATGACCATTTTGATATTCTTTTTCAAAATTAATGAATTTATCTTTTTTTTTTCATCTGAATCCTTGTCTAAATCTTTATTTTGAATTGTACAACTTTGATTGTTGT
The DNA here is from genome assembly GCA_038049695.1 of Cinnamomum chago. Taxonomy (NCBI): domain Eukaryota; kingdom Viridiplantae; phylum Streptophyta; class Magnoliopsida; order Laurales; family Lauraceae; genus Cinnamomum; species Cinnamomum chago. Next base: position 14,919,259 of record CP142451.1, read on the forward strand.
CTTACTGCATGATGCACTTGATACCATTTGGAGGTTTTTTTGGACATAATTACCCCTCTAGCGATATCGTTACCCCTATGATGATATCGTCACCTATTCATCATTTTTTTGTCTAAACTTGCAGCTCTCCTCTCAATCTCTCGTCATTTTGGTGAGGGTGTGGATCATGAGAGAGGGTTGAGAAACTAAAAGAGTGGGTGAGTTGAGTGTGGGAGAGTGTTGGTATGTTAGTGATGATGGAGATGAGATTGGTGTTGTGCAATGGCTGTTGTGTGGGTCGGTTGATTAAAGGTGATGGTGTACTCGAATAAGTTGGTTGCGTTTAGTGGGATTGAACATGTTGTTAAGTGTGATTTTTGGGTTTGATCCATTATGCACTTCTTTTTTCACTTTTCAGTTCTTCTTCATCTTCCCCATTTACTTAGTGCACTTTTTTGAGGTTTTAGGTCTTGTTTAACATCATTGCAATGTTTAATTTCTCCAATAAAACACCTATAATTCATCGCTCATAGTCTCAACTTCCAGCCATCATCACCGTCTCACTCTTTTCTTTTTCTTCTTCCCTATTAATCTGATTCCCCATATCCATCTCATCACCCTCGCCATAATCGTCCATCTCTTCAAATCTCTCTCATCTCTCCACACCCTCACCAAACGATCTAGTGGAGGAGAGTAAGAGAATGGAGTTGCAAGTTGACAAAATGGTGAAATGGCCGACAATATGGTTAGAGGGGTAACATTATTCTAAATGGATAAATATGTCAAAAAAATGTATAGCACCCTAATCCATAAAAATAGATTGTGAGGAAGATGAGCTATCCTCTACACTCTAGACCTGAACCTCTCTAACAACATGTTCTTCCCCAGTATCATCCTCCTCACTTCTTCTACCATCCTCCTCAGTTGGTGCTGGCTCTTTCCTATGTAATCAATACAAGAGAGCTGCAAAGATAATAATGCCCACAAAAATCACTCCGCCACCCACTGCCAGCCCAATGAAGAGGTTTTTGTGAGCTGAGGGTGGAGGGAGTGGGGGTGTTGGAAAAGTTGGGTTATCCCTCGAGTCTTCGGCCTGTAATCGTTTGAAAGAAAGAGAAGCTTTTGGACATCCTATGGGGGGAGGCATTGATCGTCCCAAAACAGGGTCTGGAAAAATAAATTATACCTATCTACTATTTCTACTCGTGAGAATGGTGATGTTAGCGAGGTGTCGTATCCACTGGGACAAAAAGGCTAAGTTGCGTTGTTTCCAAATTCCTAAATTAATCCTACTTGAAAACAAAGTATTGAGTTGAGGTTTTGATTCCTAAACTAGCAAATTAAAAACAAGGTTCTATTCTATTAAAGAAATGTCTTACGGTACGAATTGTCACAACCCGAGCCTGAGATCCGAGCAATTATGATTAATCCTAGGTCTCGAATCCAATCATACTTACTCCCGTAAACCACGAATTAACTAAAGTTAAGACGAAATCCACAAGAGATCTTGCATACGTACATGTCAATGTACAATTTACGAAAATATATGTATGTATACATTGACAACTATTAAAAACTGAACAAATTCCTTACATAAAGTGAAGTCAATATACATAATTCACTTCCTATCAGAGTCAACCACTGCATATTCAATTACAATGCAGGTGACCTTTAATTACTATGCAAAATGAATATACAAAAGTAGCTATCAAAATATTTCCCAAAATATCCTTTGTACTGGCACTCTGATTCACGTCCATTCGATTAAACCTCCTGGAGGTATCGGATGGGCCTTCTCTGCTGGCGGTGCGGCCTCGGCATGACCAGCATGGGCAACTGGACCTATAATGTTCATCAATAACACCATGAACACGACGGTTCAACAATGTATATACAATTCTATGATAGTTTATGCTACCATATATAATACCCTGTCAATTCATCAATTTATTAGTTCTAGACAATTCAATTCAATACAATAACTACTCATATGAGTCAAGCAATATCAACTACTAATTGGCAACTACAATAACATTTATTTCCAACTCAATTTAGTTCTTCCTAAAGGAAGCAGTCGTTCCTTTCATGTTCATTTATTTGTATTCCACTCATTGATTTCATTGAATATTTATTAAATGGCTTATAAATTCAGTGACTTTTCAGTCTATGTCTTTTAGATGACTTATCAAGTGGGACTCTTCAGTCCATATATGTGTCAGATCTACCAATATCTTGATCAGAGATCACTGGCATCGCTACGGAGCTCCGGAACACCCCAGTCCATCTGCTGCAGTAAGATTGTTCATTAATTTATTGTTACATTTAGTAAATGTTCATTACATTAATCAATTCTGTTTGATAACGAGTTGAGAAATCATTATGTAGTGCCAAGACTCAAGAAATCTACTCAATTTATCACTTAATCTAGATTTCTAAACCAAACAAATGGGTGAAGCGCTCGTTATCCAACGTACGTGTTAGTCTCAATGAACATCACTTTATTTAGCAATTTGTATGTGAAATTAACATTGGCTAACACCTATGAAGGCTTAGATATTACTAATATCAGCCCATGTGCATTAGGCTTTTACCCAGGGAAATTAGACTCTAAATCTGAAATTTCCTCCAAGTTCGGTCACCTTATCGGTTAGGTGTCGGTTGATCGACGTTTACACTCGGTTAACACTTGGTCGACCGAACTCTGCCGGCTGACCCCTCGGCCGACCCCAACTAACAATTCAGAAATTCAGAATTTCTAATACTTCAGGATCTCTCAGTCGACTTGTCGGTCGGCCCTCGGCTGACCGAAGTCACAATGTCGGTTAGCCGAACTTACTCGGTTAGCTTTCCAGAAGTTGAATCTTTTGTGCATTTCAATTAGGTGCGTTCAGTCAGGTGTCGGTCAGCTTTCCAGAGGCTGAACCACACTGAGAAATGAATCCAAATAGGTTCGGTTAGTAGTTCAGTCAGGTGTCGGTCGACCGAACTACTTACAGAACTCCATTATAGAGCTTAAGAATTTCTGAAGAATAATCCTGGAATTTGAACTCTTGAGTTCTTACAAGTCCTATAACATCATAAATCAATAAAAAAGCATACACTTGCCTCTATTTGAAGATTAATCCACAAAAACCCCTTTGCTTAGTTTAGATTGAGAATGAAACTTCTCAACTTGAAGGTTTTCCAAGAAAATTAAAGAAGATGAAGAAGAAGGTGAAGTAGATGAATCTCTTCACTTGAATCACTCCAAACTTCAGCCTTGATGCTTGTGTGAGATGAAAATAGAAGAAAGAGAAGAAAAAAAAATGAAGATGAAGGTGCCTAGGGTTTGGCTGTGCTGGAAATGAGATGAATGGCCCATTTTAGCTTATATAAGTCATCCAATTGCATTAAGTCCACAATCTTCTCTCATTTACAATTTGAGTCAAATGAAAGATCATTTGGTTCGTTTTTCGTCAAACGAGCTCGAGTCTTTTATAGAAGTTAACGTACTCGTCGAGATACACGTGTTGGTATCAAGAGTAAGCCCGAAAATTCACTCAACTCATTTGATCTCTTTCATTATCATTTCATTAGGTCCAAATCATTCATTTTAGGCTAATTCAATCTCATTTGGTTATAAACCATCATTAGCTTAGTTAATCACAGTTAATTAGCTTAATCTCCAATTGAGTTAATCTCGATTAACTCGGGATGGGATCTAACATGAATCCACCCTAGCCTTGTGCAATGACAAATATGGACCTAGGTTTTACTATCAACGCTTTAAAGACTCGTTCTGGTTACAAACCTTCATATACTCACCAAATAAATCATGTGGGTTAGATTTTGGCATAACATATCTCTATGACATAGATTATCTTAGATTTAACTCCACACATTCAAGCACCATTATATGACTGGTATTCCAAACTACAAGAATAAAATACCAAAGCTAGATATTGCATTAATAACCAAATCCAATACATGGATAGCATTCATGTCATATAATCAAAGCATTCAAAGTAAAACCCTTGAACCTATACTTCACCATAAACACAAAATTAGGGCTTCATCGCAACCCTAAGATAAAGATTTAGTTACTCATGGAGAGAGATTGACGAAGAATCCTGGTCAAAATTCCCATTAGCGCTCTACTCAATCCTAAAAAATCAGCATTTCGTTCTTCTCTCAAGATGTCAATGCCCTAAAAACAAGTTTGGCATCCTTTTTTATAACTTTTTCTTTAAAAATCACTTCAAAACGTGGAGGGAGGCGAACTTCACCCGTGCCTAGCGTCCGGATGCCTGGTGTCTGGCGTCCGGACGCCAGCAGGCAGTAGCCTGGGTGTCACTTCTGGGGTCTGGCGTTTGGACGCCTGGAGGCAGTAAGTCCAATTTGTCCTGTTTCTTGCCCTTTTTCTCAAATTTCGTTCTCTTTCCACCTGAGGCACCTGTAAATATTAAAATAACATAATTAAGCTAATTAATCTCATCAGAAGGTATATTGAGAGGCCTAAATGGTGTACTTAGGTTCTCATCACCCCCCCCCCCCTCAACTTACACTTTGCTAGACCTCGAGCAAAGCTAAAGCAAAAAGAAAGACTAAACTAAGGTCACTTTTATAGGAAGTACGGCTGCAATTAGTATGTGCAGCAAACCTTTAAACCTCTAAGTTCCCCCTAGAGGACGAATTCTAGTCTCGTGAGGGTTTGCAGTGAATGTACCCACAAAATTCCTAAAAGTTAAGAAAAACACACAAAAGCAAGGGAGTCTTTTCCAAAATAATATTCACGAACACCGAATATTCTTGATAATGAAGTTTTCAAGACACATCTCAAATTTGGTTCACACATCCTATCTGTTGGTCATAAATCCTCAAAATAATGCTGAATTGATAGTGCACGATGAAAAATGTGTATATATAGAAGCTTGAGAACATCAAACGATCCACTACAAATTTCTGTGAAAGCAAATCCCATTCTTTTTTCTTGCAAAATTCTGGGCCACCTAACCTCAGTAAAGAAGAACAGGCTTCCTCTCAAGGCAACTATGGTGGCTTTCCCACTATTATTTTTTCAAAGGTCGTAACAACACTATTTTAGTGATTTTTTTAATACGATCCCCAACAATAAGCAACCATTTCCATAGCCAGTAAAGATGAACAGTTTTCTCTCAAGGCAACTATGGTGGCTTTCACACTATTATTTTTCCAAATGCCGTAACAACACTATTTTAATATTTTTTTAATACGGTCCCCAACAATAGGCAGCCATTTTCATATACCAGAATTAATTCACAAATTTGTGGATAAATCCACTCAGTTGAACCAGGAAATTGTATGACTAAGGGTCGGTTTTCCATCATATTTGTTTTGAAGTTATGACAAGTATAGAAAATCATGGCTTCACATTTTAAATTTTCTATATAACATGTGTCAAGTGAGGCATCAATAATTCAATAATTTCTCAAAAAACTCTTTCCTAAAACAAGATAGTGAACCCTTTGTTTTTTTTTTTTTGCTCTCAGAATAAAAGTTCCAAAAATCAAGGTATCTTCGTTTCATAAAAATCCTTTTAGAAATCCCCCGAATAACTAACAAAAATAGTATCTAAAAAAAAAAAACTAAAACTAAAGGAAAAGAACTAAAAGAACTAAGACCAACCCAATGGTTAATACCTCACCCCCTAACTTAACATAACATTGTCCACAACGTGAAGCATCAAAATGAAATATAAAGGACATTAAAAGTAAAGGAAGAGGAGGGATATCACTTGGTTACCGCTTAACAGAAGGTGGAATGGAGGAAAACGGGGATGACGCCCCCCAACTCGGACCAAAGTACCTACGAAATGTTAGCGGCAAGCAAGACATATAAAAACAAAGAAAACCTATGAAGCACAATCCAAACTTGTAAAAAGACATGACTCAGCTCTTCCTTCATGTCTACCTCCTTCATGTTAGGAATTAAACACCTCTGCATTCCCCGAGAATGTTGAGAATCATCTTTGCAATGAATGCGGTGTATGCAGATGGAGGGATTAATACTTTTCAAATCAGCAACTGACAAGCCGATTGCACTCTTTTGCTTTTTCAACACATCTAGGATTTGTCCTTCCTGATCGTCAGATAGATCAGAAGCAATGATAACCAGTAAGGTTTCGTCAGGTTGAAGAGCTTTTTCTACGAGCTCATTAACAACATCGACTGCAAAGCAGTCGTCCTTGTCTGGAGGTTGATGAGAGGCCCTAAAAGCATTCAGCCTCACTATCATATTACCGAAGGACACATACATAACTTTGGTGTGACAATTAATGGTCGCATTGGCCGTGGCAAAAAAGGACTGGCCAAGAATGATAGGAGTTTGTTTCCTCGAGTTTTGCACTGGTTTAGTGTCAAGGATGATTAAATCGACAGGAAAAAAGAACTTATCGATCTTGACCAGAACATCCTCAATTATGCCCCGAGGTACCCTGACAGATCTATTAGCAAGTTGCAAGGTAAATTGAGTGGGCCTCAATTCCCCCAGCCCAATATGCTCATACACTGAGTAAGGTAAGAGATTGACACTTGCTCCAAGATCCAACAATGCATGATCAATAATGTGACTCTCAATCGTACAAGTACTGGTGGGAGTGCCAGGATCTTTCAGCTTGGGACGAGTGTCATTATGGATAATCGAGCTCACTTGCTCGGTGAGCAAAACCTTCTTGGGCACATGAGATTTAGATTTATGTTTCTGAGTGCACAAATCTTTCAGAAATTTTGCAGACGAAGGGATTTGTTTAATAGCATCTAGCAAAGGTAGGTTGACCTTCACTTGTTTAACCTCTAACATCTCATCCATGGTTGCTCCCTTTTTACTAAAGGGAGATGGTGTTTCAAGACAAGTGGGAAAAGGGGCTTTAGACTCTCTCTCAACCTTCTTAGGTTCCTCAGGCCTAGTCTAAACCTCATGCCCGTTCCTCAACGTGACAACCATTTTCTCTTGCTCATGATAGGTATCATGAGGTTGCGAGCCACTATCCACCTCAAATGCATTCTTAGGGTTGATCACGGGTTGGCTAGGCAAATGTCCATCCTCTTTTCTATTAAGAGCATTAGCTATTTGCCCAATATGGGCCTCTAGCTTGGCTATGGACTGAGAGTGGACTAGCTGAGTGCTTGCTTTGAGCTCTTACAGCACTGTCTCCTCAAATGATGGATTCCTTTGCGATGGATAAGGGTTGTGATGCTGGTAGGACTATTGGGAATGATAGGCTGCAGGATTAATATGAAAATTCTGCCTTTGCAGTTGAGAGGATGAAGCCTTGGCCGGGCAATTTCCAGGCAAAATTGGGGTGATTGCGCCATCCCGAGTTATAAGTATTTGAAAATGGGTCATTTCCCAATTTGGAGAACCCTGTACAGTATTCCTTTGTTCTTGCACAAATTCAAGAAATTGGGGGGCTGCAGAACAATCGCTCACAAAATGAGCGAAACTGTTGTACAAAGCACAAACACCCTGAGAGGATGAGGATTGGAGAGATTGACCCACAGATAACAGCTGATCAAACTTTTGGGTCAAGGTAGCCACTTGAGTGGTGAGTTTACTAGAGGGTTGAATTTCAAACACCCCTCTAGGTTTTTTAGAGTTAAAGGTTGCCGGCCTCTCCAATCTAGCTGTGCATGGTGTTGAAAGGTCTTACTCAAATTCTGAAAAAACTCTCATGCCTCATCCTTATTTTTCAACATAATTGATCCCCCACTGGCGGTGACTACCATGTTTCACCATTTAGGAGGCAATCCATCATAAAAGAATTGTACCAATTGCCACTTGGGTAAGGCAAAAGATAGATGTACCTGGCCTGTGGTTGTAGTTCTTTTATTTATTTATTTGTAACTTGACTTGGGCCTCTAACTGATGGTTGTGAGTTGTGATTGAGGGTGATTGAAGTTAAGAAATTATTGATATAATATGGTTTGACAAGCTCAATGTTATTTTCGGTCATATGAATTTGAGATGCTTATTACATTGCTAATCTCTATTTAATCTTCCAACGGTATTCCTGAGGAAAAGATATTTTCTGTCTTATTTATGGAGATCTAGGTGGACCTATGATTACTGTTTGACCCCACTCTAAAAATGCACTAAAATTCTAGGTATGATCTGTCCTCTTGGACCTTACTGATAATCAGGTTTTGGTCCTTTATATATATATATATATATATATATATATATTTATACACCCGGGTATGCCAGTAATATTTATAAATAGAGGATTTTACCAAAAAATTTCCGGTATACGGATGTTGCACGAAACTATACCCCGTAGTTGGGGCCATACAAAAGAGTTATTTCATCCCATTTTCATTTTTTTCTTTCTTACTTTGATTGGGGCGACGATAGCGTCACTTGTCTTTGACGACGCTAACGTCGCCCCTCCTAGCTTTCTTATGAGAGGTTTGGGACCAAGGTGAGAATGAGGGTTTAAAAATTTCTGTGAGAATGAGAGAGGAAACCCAAAATGGAAAGTGGTTTATGTATAAGGATTAAAACAGAAAGTGATTTATTTAATTAGATTCAACCAATTATTAATAAGTTATAAGTGGAAACCGTATAGGAAAATGCATACTTTTTAGAAAAGGCATATTTTTTAGAAAATCTCAAGAGGAGCAAAATTAATTTTGACTTGATACCTTTATAATCTTTCTCGTTTTAGAAAGACAGATAATCACATTATTATAGAGATACGGTAGAATAAGTTTCTATACATTTTTTCATGGACTCCTAACATCTATATATATGTCCCCACAAATCATCCTCTTGGGACAAGTATAACAAACCGGCACCCTCATCTATCTTTGAAAGATTGCTCAATCCTCCATTATCATTTAAAATCTTGACTATTTACATATTTTATAATTATATATTCTTATCATTTTATTATTTGCAGGGGTGTTTCTAATTTGTTTGGCTCAATGGGAAAAGCAACCTGCCAAAAGGTTGTGTTGTTTTTAATAGTGCACAGCTTGATATATGTTTATGGAGCTACTGCTGCTGCTGCAATAGGAAGAAAAACCCTTGCAGATTTGGAGATAAGGAGAGAGATTAAACGACTCAATAAGCCTGCAATCAAGACGATTAAGGTGGTTCCTTTGTGTTTTAGCATTTTTACCCCTTTTTCCACTGTTTATAACATCTAATATCTCATAATGGATCAGGTTTATAGGGGATCCGAGAGGGTGTTACTTTTAAAAATAACCGCATTCTTTATCATGAAATCTTAGCCAACCACCCCTTTTTTTTTTTGCAAGTCCCTGCTAGGGGTTGATCGCTAACGAGGGAAATCCACCACCATAGCAGCAATTTGTAGGGCTTTGGTAGATTCCAAACCCCCGACTACCACTTAATATTTCAGAATAGACACCACTTCTTTGCACCCAAAGCCTCTACCACCCGAAAGCCTAGACCCCACCAAGTCGTAACCTGAAGCCTCTACCAGGATTCGAAGCGGACACCTCCAGGTTGCAACGAGGAGCCTCTACCATGGAAACATATTAGTGATGGTTTAGCCAACCACCTTGATTGATCGGAAAGTGTCAACATTTTCTTTAATTTTCCATTTTGAGGAAATTTATGTTCTTTTTATAAAAGGTTGAAACATAGTTATGAAACATGGTTTCCAAGAAGTTTCGACCAATGCCTCAATCTTTGCTTATAAAAATAAAAATAAATAACATATTACGTTTTTTGGCCTTTTTCTTTTGTATAAAAGGGCCATTCATTTAAAATACACACATAAAGAGAAATCAAGGAAGGGATTTAGCCATCCACTCCAGAAATTATGAATCCTCCTTTTTCAGTTGATTTTAAGGTATTTATGCAACGGCCAGTGCCCATATGATATTGTCTACCTTGGCCCTTATGTGGGACTTTGTGTAGTTCAACCCCCTTGCGAGACAAGCAAGCTAATAAACAAGCCAACAAGCCCAGGTGAGATCACCTAGCGGAACTTAATTCTCCTTTCAAAATCCTTAAAAATCTTGCATCAGCTCCAAAATCCATAAAATTCCTTGGCCTGCCCCAAAACCCACATGAAATTAATCTGACGTTTGCCACAAAATCCAACTAGGTGTTTGTTGTCCACCCCACTCAAAAGAAAATCCTGGATCTGCCATGCCGCAGACATTCAGAGTCGCTGCATCCCCACTGCTTGATTTTCTGTTGTTTATCTTTTGTATGAAGTGATCTGGGAGATTCCCTCTGGATAGACTTGATCTGTCAACAGTGACTGAATCTATGCAAGGCCACTAATAGTCAACTTATCCAGTGATAGGATCTTGTTTACTGGATTAAATCTCATATTGGACTCATTTTGGGCTAGTTTGACACTTTACTAATATAGTAAAAGCCCAGTAAAGCTTTCATTAAGCAACTACCTTTATCTACTAAAATAGAAAAAAAATTCGCTAAAACTATGACCAAACTCATTTAAAAGACATATATTCAAAACTAATAAATGCGTAGAGTTATTCCAATACAAAATGTACAAAACCATGATTTTAGAATCTCAAACTATATTGTAAACTTAATGAAATTGGTTAAATAAAAAAAAATTGGTCTTAATTACTTTATAAAATAGCGTGTTCCACGAAAACTAAAGAAAAAAATTAGTTAACTTAATAACAAATTTATGACCATGTTGTACGACTGAGAGATCAATTGCTATTTGTGTGATTAAATCAAAATGTCTGATTAGTGGCCCAAACAGTTACAGTCACTATTATGGTATGTTTCTTTATTTTGTGCCCATTATTCAGAAAATATTTTGCAGCAGCAAGTGTAAGATCAAAGATGGACTTTTATGCTATGATGGTCATCCAGAAGGAGTATGAAAGGACAATGTTTTTTTTTTTTCTAATTTGTTTGTAGGAAAAGCAAATAAAACAAGAACAGTAAAAACAAGAGGAGGGTGAAAGGAAATGGATTTTAAACATAAAAAATGAAGTATCAACTGCAAAATAATATGATGCATTGACTATTTTAAAGTATCCTGGTATCATAGGTTTTTGGGTCTATCAAGTGGGCATATTGATAGTACATTACATTTTCCATATTCAATTCCATCATACACCAGCTAGCTACGAGGATAATGATATTATTAACAAAGTCAAGAGTAGAGAGGTCCATCCACACTATTTTGCTTGAAATCAAAGAATTGAGTTTTGGCATTGAAGATATTTCCTTCTTCTATCCCTAGAAGCTTTAAATGGTTTTGCTCGTGAGCTTGCCAGAAATCTTATGGATTAGGTGTTTTTATAGGTAGTTTTTGTTGGGGGATGTGTTTCTCGGTAATTTGGGTAGTTTTCTTCTTTTAGTTTTTTCTATTTCTTTGATGTACCTTGGGTTGATTTTCTATCTCTTTTAATGAATTCTCTTTTCTACAAAAAATAAAAAATAAAATGAGAATAGTGATATTGAGACAATTTGAAAAAGTTAGAAATTATCATTCGACCGTTGCTTGTTCCATTAAAAAAAATCCTTGCTCCGTCACTGAATATTTCGATTTCGTTAAATTTTAAAATATAGACCTAAATAGTCAATGATAAATAATGAATGTTTTAGTCCAAAGGTGGTGATGATGTTTTTCATTTTTCTTGATTGTGTCTACAGAGTGAAGACGGCGATACCATTGACTGTGTTGATATCTATAAGCAGCCTGCATTTGACCATCCCTTGCTCAAAAATCACACCATACAGGGTTTTTTTTTTTTTTTTTCAATTCCCTGTTTTGTTTACTCTTAATGTATTAGAGTGTTCATTCCTCTGTAACTGGCAGCACGAATGTGTAGAAACCGTGTCATGCTTTAGGAGGATACTGATGACAAATTTTAAAGCAGAGACATTGTTGATATAATATGATTGGAGGTTCCCATTTGTTGCAGCGCAACTGAATTCTTCGACTTACCTGTTTCTATGTCAATCAAATTTCACTTAATCCTGCCTTACCGTATTTGGTATTGGCCTTCTAAAACTTCAGAGTCTAGGATTGTTTACCTTCTAATATGAAACTACTTGGATTTTTTTCACATTCCATTACAACAGATGAGACCAAGCTTTTATGATAGGGAAAATATGTCATCTTCAAAACCAATACAACAGTTGTGGCATAAGAGTGGAAGTTGTCCAGAAGGAACAATTCCTGTTCAAAGGACTCAAAAGAGACACTTGCTTGCAGCTAAGTCCTTGTCTGCTCCGTCCCCCAACATGGAAGTGAGTTGTAATTTTAGTTACATTTCATTTGCTACACTATTGATGTGTGTGATGATGATTGATTCCTCCTTCAATTGTTTATGGGTCTGTTGTGATCGTAGTAACAAACTAGTGAACATGAAAGTGTACTCGTATTTGAATGCCGAGAACTGATATAGTTTGTGTATGAAATCAAACGAGCATCTTTTGGTTATTTGGTGTATTGTGACAGAGTGCTAAATTAAGTTTAGACAAGAGCAATCTGGGAGGTGAAGGGCTTATCAATGTATGGAACATAAATGTGGAGGGACCATCAGAAGCGACCAGATCTTCTATCTGTGTCGGTAGAAGAGATCACTTCGATTTAGTCACCTGTGGATGGATGGTAATCTTTCTCCCTTTCCCTCTCCTCTATCCATTTATTTTGTCTAGGAAATAGATGTAACGTTGTAATCTTAAAAGCAATATGTCAAGGCAACAGAATAGCCCCACCTTATCATGAAACACCAATGGTGGGGAATTATACACTCTCGCACCAAAGATTTCAAGATGAGAATCTTAGCTCTTGATTCAAGCTTGCTTTTTTTTTTTTTTTTTTTTTTTTTTTTGTGCTTTTGTGTGTGTGGGGAACCCCATGCAAGGGGGTTGGGGACCTATGAGAGCACCTGCACAATTGAGAGGACAACACTCACACAAGTGAACAGAGGTCTCCCATACATGTGGAAATGGTGCACTGTTAGGTTGCTAATTCATGGATTAGGACAAAACCCTGGGTCAGTGAGTTGTAGTTTTTATTTTTAAAAAAGAACTGCGTTTTTGCTTTGAAGATAGGAGTCTGGGAGAACCTCAAGACAAAAGTCAGAAAGGGACCAAAATTGCTGAAATTTCCGAAATCCAGAATGGGACTTAGCTCGAGTGGATGAGGCATTAGTGCCCTACGAAAATTAGAATTTGTGTTTCTAATTGTACTCAAAATGCTTGTTTTAGTCCTAATCAAGTTAGGCAATCATATTGAGATACCTCTCTCATTGTTCTGAGTTGAAAGACCTAATTGAGAGAATTTTTCTCTAGAGAGTTCTTTGAAGACCTAATTGGGTTGTTGAGTCGAGCAATCTAGATATCAATCCTATAACCTTCAGGTGCACCCTCAAATGCAGGGAGGGACCCAAGGATGGATCCCCGGACATTCTGATGAAACATGAGGGAACATTTTTTAAATATTATAAATTATTTTTTTATACTAGCGGAAACATTTCAGTCCGGAACCTAGCTACCAAAATGAGGTCCAAAACAAAATTGACAAGTATAACCCACTTATAAAGTGTTTACATGACATAATGGATACATGGTTGAAATTTGTTTCTTTCACCTTTTTATGTTCTTTCTCGTAGGTTTCTAATGGTCTCTATGGAGATAATGCAACACGACTTTATGCGTTTTGGGGTGTAAGTAAATTAACTTTACACTTTACTTTCTTTTATGATATATATATATATATATATATATATATATATATATATATATGAGATGGTGATCTACATTTGGTTTATAACACAAGCTGAATTACATGTTGGCTATCATCATTTTCTAATTTCCATGTATCTGTGTTCAGACAGATGACGGGGGTTGCTTCAACTTGTTGTGCTCTGGTTTTGTTCAAACAGGCCAAGCAGTTACCTTAGGCGCAACCACACGTGTTTCTACCTATGGTGGGGAGCAAATGGTTATTAGAGTGAAGATATACTGGGTAAATTCTAATCAAACAAAGAAATTTTTTCTTTCTCTAGTTCCCCTCCCTTTCTGTATGATGGACCCAGTAGTTTGCATAGTATCCCTACTTTTATTTGTTAAAAAAAAAATCCTAATCCATTTGTTAAAAACTAAAAGATCAAACCATTTGTTTCATAGAAAATCCTGCAGACATAGCTTAGTTGCTTTTCAAGTTGGTGAAAATATAATTCTCTCTCTTGACCTCACAATACAAAAAGAAGTTTTCATGAAATATCAGCATAATTCAGTGAATCAAGCTTTAGGGAGATGATAAAGAATCGTTAAAATTGTTTTATTATCAGACTGCTAGTGAAACCTCTTAAATATCTTTAGCTAGCCATTCATATTAAAATCTCAAGGCTTTAGTAGAGGCAGCAGAAATGCTTTTCAATATTCTCTCTTGGGTAAAGCCCACTCTTCAGTACTCCCCCTCAGGTGGAACCCGACATGCACACTTTTGGCGACACGCATTTTTTTATTTTTTTTATTCTGTGCTAAGTCGTTCCTCATCGGATTCGAAGTCACGACCATTTGGCTCTGATACCATCTTGAATTTCTTTAGCTAGTCATTTTTACCAAAACCTCAAGACTTTAGTAGAGGCAGCAGAAATACTTTTCAATAAAACCTATTGAGGGTTTTTTTTTTATCCCCTTTCCTAGCTAGATTGCAAATGGAATTAAAGAATGATATGCAAAGGCATTTCAGAAAGAAGTACCAAAATAATACATTCAGATAGAAGCCCACAAAAGAAAAACAAAGTCGCATAGAGGGACAAAGTTGAGGAAGCTCCTCTATACTTGTAATGAAGTTAGTACTTCTAAATAGGTAATTCACAAAATCTTTTTTTGCAAGTGAATGACTGGCCCCAAATGACCTTTTTTTTTTTTGTGGTACACAATTACCCAATCTTGGTGGGCAACATATTCTATGATTTAGATCTAATCATCCAAAATACTTTAAATACTTTGCTTACAAATCTCATGTTTGAATGAAGGGAAGTTTGGAAGCAAGCACTGGAACCCAATTGTGTCTTTAATTCTTCGAAGGTCTATGAGTTGATTAGAGCACACGAGATTTTTACAAAGCAGTCATCTTTGATTGTGTTTTTTTGCGCAGGACAATACAACTCGTAGTTGGTGGTTAGTGGTTGAGAATACACCAGTGGGGTACTGGCCCGGTTCTTTGTTCAAGAACATGGCAGGAAATGCTGATTTCATTCAGTGGGGAGGGCAAGTCCAAAACAGTCTACCTGGGGGAAGACATACTAGCACTCAAATGGGCAGTGGTCATTTTCCTTTTGAAGGCTTTAAAAAATCAGCCTTCTTTGATAAATGTATCTATTTCGATACTGATACCAACATTGGAAAAACTCCTGGTGACGGTTATCAAAAGGTGGTTTCCAAACCTACTTGCTATGGCATCTCAGATATATATCCAGTCGAAGGAGGTCCAGGTGTTGGTTTCTTTTTCGGTGGGCCTGGTGGTCCTAGTTGTGATAAATGAAATTCAACCTCTCTGAAGCCAATTGTTTCAAGCTAATAAAGAAAAAATAACATAGTTTCTTCTATGTATGACGACTTTTTTTAATATCTTTCCCACCTTTTTGGCTAAATTTCAAGTGCAGTATCAGTTCTTTTTAGTATGCTGACTTTAATTTGTATTTGACCGTATATGTTTTGTCTGATTATCCATTGATAATAAACCAACATTAGAACTAGGGGTATAACGATTTTGGTTAACCGCTTGTCTTGGAAAAATCATTAACCGAACCATATTTTTATGGTTTTCAGTTTTTAAAAACCGTAATCGTAACCGTAGTCTAAAAAACCGTTAAAAATTGAACCACGGTTAATCGTATTAGATGGTTCGGTTACGGTTAATTCCAATACAGACTAAAAAAGAAAAGAGAAGGCATATATTCCAATATAAAAGCAATATCGATATATATCAAAGAAAACATTAAAAAAAATATTGAAATACAAAAAAAAAAAAAAAAGATTTCTAGAGAAAGCAAGATGAGGAAAGGGGGCTTAACTTAAATCATTTTATTTCATTTAGGCCCTTTGGTTTTTTTATTTATTAGTGTAACGGTTTGGTTAACCGTGTGTTTTGGAAAAACAGTTAATCGAACTGTATTTTACGATTCGGTTTGGTTAATAATCGTGACTCGAGACTGAAAATCGCAACCAAATCGTGAAGCACGGCTTTCCGATTTGAATAACTGAAACTGAATTGTGAAATACGGTTATTAACCGTTGGTTGATTAAACGGTTTTCCGATTTTTTTAACACCCCTAATTAGAACCATTCCACTTTTTCGTAGTGAACATGTGCTGTTGTCATTAGTGTAATTTCTCCCCATATATTTCCTAATACTTCAAATCTTCCATGGCGAGATTGAGAATGTTAAACATGAGATTTCACTCTTATTAAAGGAAGAGCTACTCTATAACACTACAAGATTAATTACGTTCTTGGCACCCTTCTTGGCTGTCCCAATTGGATGCATGATAATCAAGTGAAGTACAATGATGAAAATAAGGGTAAACATAGGACTGAATTTGAATGCAATTACTAAGTTAAATTCGAATATATACAGTTGTTTACTCATTTTTTAAATTAAGATTTATATTTAGATAGATAAATAAGAGTTACATTCAAAGCTGGATAAATACTATAAAAACTATGTAGCTCAATTCGAGTAGGGTTGCTCATGGACCTGACCAGCCCAAGCCCAACACTGTCGTAGGCTGGATGTGACCCTCTGTTTCTAGAGTCCTGCCTGGCATGGATATGCCTTGACACAGTCCAACCCGGCCGATGAACAGTTGAACAACGAGTAGTACAGTAAAACTAACCTGGTATAATACAACATTACAATTCTGAAAATAACAAAAATGGTAGTGACAATGGCTTTACCTACCCCATCTCCTTCCCCAAACATATCTCTGGCATTTCACAACTCTTTTTGGCTTTTAATTCGTCCCTCTTTGATGTTCAGCTTTGTATGGTTATTCGTCCCTTAAATCTCAGTATCTAATGGGGTCCACCTTTTAATGCATTGTGAAAAAAAAAAAAAGGTGCATTTTTTACTCTTTCAACGTAGGATAAAACATAAACGTGCATATCAATATGTGAAATTTGATTACAAGAGAGTGTTATAGCGATGTACACGTGACCGTACAAGAAAGAAAGAAAAAAAAGAAAAAAACCATGGAGTGCTCCATACGTCAAATTTTGCTTTTCTGACTCCCGAGCATATGCAAATCATGAGAAGATAAACATTAGAGGCCCACCGTGATGGAGGAATTTGCACGTTACTTAGGTCCATAGTTTCATAATTCCATTACTGTGGGACCCACTGTGGGTTACCCCCATTATTGACTGCATGAAGTACCACAGATTTTAAGGTGGGCCCGCACTGTGGACCGGTGGGAAAATTTGAGGGAGAAGGAAAATGAAGGGGAGGGGAGAGGAAATTAATTTTACCTCCTCTTGTTTGGAAAGTCAAAAAGTAGGGAGAAGAAAAGTGAAAAAGTAGGGTTTTGTTTGCTTGTGAGATAGAGAGAAAATTACCATTTTATCTTTACTTTTATAAAAACTCAAAATTATCTTTTACATATAAAGGGCAATTTAGTAATTTTACTCATTTTCGCCTCCTTTCTCCATTCTCCCCCCTGTTTTGAGGGGGAAATTTTTTCACCATTCCGCCCCCCCCCCCCCCCCCCCCCACTCCATCCCCTCCATTTTTAGGCCTGTCAATGGAACGGGTTGAAACGAGTAGAAAGCCCGGCCCGGCCCGTCTCAAGTCCGAAAATACAGGGCTTTATAAAAAAAATTGAGCCCAGTGGGTTGGGCTTGGTCAATAATTTTAAAGCCCGACCAAAATGGGACTGGGACTGGGCAGAGGATGCCCAGCCCATTCAGGCCCGGCCCGGCCCGCTCCAAGTTAATTTTGATAAAAAAATTATATTACCTAAACTGCCCTCACTAACAATCAAAATATGACTATTTAGGAGGGGCATTCTTATAACTGAGCCATCCATCAATCCATCTCTTTTATAAGACGTTGCAAGCCCTAAAAACATCCCACACTCAATCGCTCTTCTGCCTCTTCTGCTCTCTGCCTTTTCTGCCCAAGATTGGTTTAGTCATGACCCAACTAGTGATGGTGATTTAGATAATGATGGGATTGCACTAATTGATGTTTTAGACATATTAAAAGAAAATTAATTTCTGTTGATTTCTTTTTTATATTACTTGACCCATATAGGATACTCATTCTCATTCATTTTATTGATTTTCTGATTTTCTACTTTAAAAAAAAGTTTTTAACTAATGCTACATTACTTTAATTTGACTCATATAGGATACTTATTCTCATTCATTTCTATTGATTTTCTTATTTTCTACTTTTACCGGAAAAAAAAGGTTTTAATCATTCCTACATTACTTGACCCATATAGACTATAGTATACTCATTCATTTCTATTGATTTTCTGATTTTCTACTGTCACTAGCAAAAAAAAAAAAAAAAAAGTTTTCAACTCCGCCATGTTGATTGTTGCATTGCATTGCCGGTCCCAAGCCTGGAAAAAAGAGGAGGGTTTAAAGTTAGGTTCACACCGGGTGTCTGGTGACGGTAGGAATAATTAGAAAATGTTTTGCTTATCTCCAGGATCGGGTTAAGCCCAAGCCCGGGCCTGTACGGGACGGGATTAGATGTAAGCCCGTTCAATTTAGGGCCGGGATTGGACAACACCTGACAGGCTCGTCCTATTTTTGGGACGGGATTGGACAACCCAAGCCCAAGCCCGGCCCGGCCCATTGACAGGCCTACCCATTTTCCCTCCCCCATTTTCCAAACACCCTAAAAAAAAAAAAATCCACCCCCCCCCCCCCCCCCCCCCCCCCCCCCACACACACACACACACACACACACACTTTCCTCCCTTTTTTCCCCTTCCCCCTATTTTGCCCCCATCCCAAACTGAGAATACCCCTTCAAGCAACTGAACCATTGCCTAAATAGGGGTGTTTGTTTTGTGTGAAAATGATTCACATGAGTAAATGCTTCACATGTGAATCAATTACATGTGCAACAGACTCATATGAGATTCAGATTCCAATGTTTGCCAATTTCATATACTTGCACATTTGAATTTATGTTCATCTAATGGGCATCAATGGTTATAATGTTTTTCCCAAGTTTCTCACAGATCATGAGGAATCATGATTTGAAAATTGGGGTTCTAGCTATTCTCGGCATTTTAGAGCTAATCAACGGTTCAGATCTTTCAAAGGGGGGACCACAGAATGCAGATCTAACGGTCTGTAATTTTTCTCAAATTTCTTACAACCTAGGATGATCCAACGGCTTAATTTTGATGTGTGAGCCGTTTTGGACCTCCTGAAGATGATTACTGGTGTAGATTATGGTTTTGGGGCCCACAAGATTGAAAAAATTAAAAAAACATGGTGCTGCCTTCATAGAAGTCCGTGGTCACTGTAGCTCTGCATAGTAGCAGTAGCATGTTTCACACCTACTGAGAAATGAAGAATTGAAAATGAAGGGCACCTTTTGAGTTGATTTTTATACCATTTACATGTGAGTTTTACAAATGTGAATTAAATTCACATATAACAAACGTGATATATGCATAACGAAAACGCATGTGATTTAATTACATACATAAATGGGCACAAACAAACGACCCCTTATTGCCATATCTTTGGACTAGGGTTGGGTCCACTAGACTAGGTGGGCAATTCCTATTTCAAACCGCAACACGAGTCAAACACAACCCAGTAATTTAGGGTTTATGTTGACCCTTTTATTTTTATTATTGGGCTATGTTTGAGTCAAGATTTCTATCGTAAATAACAAATGGTTGGATTCCAGTTCAATCCGTTCTTATTATTTAATCCAATTAATTGCACCATGAACCATCATACCAAAACAAACCCGAACTGTTTATTAAAGGTTAGGATTTGAACTTTTAACTGACAAACTAGGATCAGGTCATCATCTTTGATCTGACTAACCAATGGGTCTCATTCATGGGATAAACCCAAGTACATCCATGTGGGAGCTGTTGCACCCGTTGACCCTAATGAAAATTCCGCCTCTTCTTCAAAAATCATATAAAAATTCTACATCCGGCTCCAAAAACCACATGAAAATCCTGGATTTGTGTTCATTAAATTTAATTGTCCATTTGGGTACACACTCCGCACTCCTCAAACGAAAACCTTGGGTCCTGACCATCCTAACCTAGATCTCGATCTGGGCCAGATTATTGTCAAGAAGAAGACAGGCGATGGATCCCTGATTAGCTAGTTAGCTGGAGGATTTGTTTGCATTAAAAAAAAAAAAAACCCAAATTGCTTTTCTTTTGTCAAGGTTACAATGATACACGCAAACGATCTCTTTTATCAGATCCCTTTCATGTCTCTCTCAAAGAGCAGGAGAATAGTAGCTTGAACCTCCTCCAATTTGTTTGTGGAATGAAAAAGATCTGCTGGCGATTTATTTCTTCTTCTATTCCGAGTCGCTATCAACATCCCCCATTGCCTTTAACCCTCTCGGTCTCTGCCAAAGCAAAAAAATAGACGAGACAAAACTATTATTCACATATTCTCTCCCCTAATCAGTGGTTTCTTGTTTTCATCTCTCCTCTTCCAACATGCTACTATGCCGAAATCTGAACCATACACGATTAATAAATGGTGGTGGTGGTGGTGGTGGATGGCCCAATGATGAGGGGTCATTGTCCATGGCCCTGTCTTTTCATAGACATACTTGTTTTATTATTTTTTAATAGGAAGCCTACATATTGATTCATCCTTCTAGGTATGCCACCTCAAATTGGCACTCAGCCTAATTTTAAGTGATCCGGTGACTAATCACTGTAGATTTTATCATGGTAAGTTTGCATGCTGCATATATGTTAAAATTGATCTGCCTGGTATTTCAGGTAGGTGTAATCCAAATCCAAACCTTTTCATAAACCTGCCTCCATTGGTGGGGTAGGTAGCTACGCGGGCCCCAATGAAAGTGGGCATTTTTTTATTTTTTATTTCCAAGGGTCGACGATTGGGTGCCAAGTAGGGTAGCTCAATTATGAGTCCTGAAATAAAAGGAATCAGCCATCCAAGCCTTTGTTTTTTTGTGGGCCTATCAGTCATCAGTCCAAAGCTACGGCCAACAGCCTGTCCGGGGGTTCTATGTTTGTGCGCATGGCCCACTGCCAAATCTATTAATAATTCCAAGATATGTTTGGATGATCCACGCAAATCGTTCACAAGAGCGAGTCGATGTACCTCAATCGATCATCATCATATTCTAGAGAAAAAAATGGGTTGGGCTTGGTCAAATCTACAAGAACTATGCAATAGGCTCAACCGAAAGCCCACCATTAATCAATCAGCTTGGAAATGTCAGCCTGAACTCTTGATTAACAAGTCAGGTTGAGTTGGGTTTGCGCACAGAATAGTAAAAATGGACTCAATTGAAACCCAACCAACCCATCAATGGAGTTAAAAATGTCAACTGAGCCCAGAATTAGCCTCTTAATTTTGGGTGTGGTCAGAAATTTCTATCCCTACATTCTCACTATCTACCAAAGATAGAAAATGAAAAGGAGACATTACAGAGAAAGAGAATTTTCTGTATGCAACCAGGATGCTATATTTTGAAGGTTAGTTTATATTTACCTTCTTAGAGATCTTTTTCTCTCGGACCTCATAACGTTCTAGGGTCAGGTCACATAGCCATGCCCCAGGGCTCACCAGCTGGACAACAACAATGCAGCTGTTTTAGTAAATTTTGCCAATAAAACAAAATCTAAGAATGATAAGGAAAAGCACATGAAGACCAATCTAATAACATTTACATTTGAATTTTGATTACAAATTCTTAGCTGAGTTAAGGCTACTATAAAACTAGGGTCGTAAACGGGTTAGTTTCGGTTCGAGTCCATGGTGGACCCAAAACTATTCAGGAGAAGGTGGAACCGGATCTGGACCCGGAACCGTTTTGGAACTAATTTTGAAAATTGACCGCAACCACAACTAAATATAGGACGGGTCTAGATCAGGATCCGGGTCCATCTAGGTAGAAAGTTGTATTTAAAAACATGATTTTTAAGAGAGATTTTCGAAAATTGAGGTAATATATTGGGTCCACGGATCTGAACCAAGGTGGAACCGGATTCGGACCCATTTACTTATCAGGGCCTAAATAAAGACCCAAACCTGGTCTTTAATATGTCGGAACCTTCGGGTAGGAGACCCATTTACATCCCTATATAAAACGGGTGTGGGGCATCTACCGAGTCACAAGCTTCTTGCTAGCAGCATGTAGATCTAATCTATATATGTTAAATACTATATAACCGGGAATATGGTCGTGTGACTGCCCCAAAATTCTTCCAATTACATATAATTGTACCGAGAAGATCTAGATAGTAGGATCAATCAGATCAATGGTCCGGATGTTGAACCATGTACTCCAATGGCCTTACATGCAAAATCAAAGTTAAGCCCGGGCTCACTAACGTTTACAAAGGAGAAAATCTCTCTCCTGCGTGTGTGTCCCAAAGGTGAGACCCGTAGAATTTCTCTAGGTTTTGCTGTGGCGATCGCACCAATCCAAATTGACTGCAGAGCACAATAGCGTAAGGAGAAAATCATCCACTCCTTATCACCGCGAGGTTCTAGATCAGATATAGTAACTTCATTTGGAGAGCATATATAAGCTTTATGTGGAAAATGATTTGATTCAAAAAAATGCTCTTCGAATGAAGAATCCAGAAATATTGGTAGGCTCGGGAAGTGTCATTGAATCACTTGTTAACATCACAACTACAGATGACATTGTGGGTCTATCTGCAGGGTCTTTTTGAACACATAACAGCGCAATGTGATTCCATCTCAAAACTTCAAACACGGGTAGAGAAGATGCATTAAAATATTGAAAACACACAGGAGAAGAGGAAACAAGGAGTTTTAGTATTAAAGAGTCCTAAGGGAGGAAGAGTTTCGGAAGTAAAGAGGATTTAAAAACGGATAAGGTAGAAATCAAACTATCAAAGAACGGAGTCAAAACAAAATTCACACGGGTACAAATTAATTAAATTCAATATCTGATTTTTCAATTCGCTTCATATATAAGAATATATAAAAATAGGATCAGACTGAAATGTCCATTCTGACCCTACCAATGATCAACGTGACTTCGAGTCCTCCACGAAATAAAAACAGAAAAAAAACATAGATGTCGATTTTGGCCGTTGATCCACAACCCTCACACGAAACCCATTTGGTCAGACCACTGGACCCCACCAAGATACTACGTGCCTCAACTTACCCACCCACCCACACTCCTTTTGCATTGTTTTTCACCTGACAACCGATTAGGCAGTCGAATACTCAGGTCATGAGTCATGATGAGTCATATGAGTCATGAGTGACATGACCCACCAAACCTGTGGCACATGGATAATTGGGTTCGAACCTATTCACCAAACATGATGAGACTGTATTGGAACTATTAACCTAACATGAGATTGAGAGACAGAGGGAGATGTAGGTCTTACGTTGATGGTCTTCTGAAGGTACTTGGCTCTCTTCTTGGGTCGGTGCGGAGGCTTCGATCCTTTCATCTGCATGAAATCCTCCTCCTTCTCCTTATTCGTCAGCCCGATCACGATGCTGGGCCACGCCGCTGCTTCACTCCCTGACGAAGACGATGGCCCTCCTTTCTTATCATGCGCCTCAATCGAAGCCGTCCCTTTATTCCCCTTCCCTTCCTCCCCCTTTCCCCCACCTCCTCTTTCCCTTGGTGACGTACGCACTCCATTCCCTTTCATCCCACCACCACCACCACCACCACCACCAGTTGTCTCCAAATTCCTGATGAGACTCAATAAACAAACTTCATTAAAATCTATATACATATAATTAACACAATAAAAAAATTATTAAAAGAGAGAATTAGAAATTACAATTACTTTGGTGTAAATTACTGAAATGCCCCGTAATAGGATCTGATCAGTGAGAGATGTTTTCAGCAATAAGAGAAGAGAAAGTGAGAAGGGGAGGAGTTTGGGTGGTATTAGTATACTTTTGGGGTTTTGTTACATGTGTACATGTTGTTGTTGCACTTAAAACAGGATCTGATGAATGAAGATGAGGGCTAACGTGCACCGGTGGGTGAAATGAGCAGTGGGGGGCGGTGGGGGGAAACCATGAGGGCCGTTGGATTGAGGGAACGGCTTTCCGTGGACCACTGGAGGAGGGTGCACGTGTTGGAATATGATTCGGTAGTGTGGAGAGGGGCCCACATGGAAGCCCCCCTGGTGCATGTTATTGTCATGGGGACAGGGGGGAGTACGTGGCACACGTGTTCGTGGATGCCACCGCAGACTGTGGGCACATGGCCGTCGGGTTGGTGGATCCGAGCATCGTAGTTTTATAGAGATGCCCCCCTAATGAAGAAAAGGTAGCCCCCACACCCCCGAATATATAAATTCTAATTCTAATTCTATTCCATCCTTTATGGCCTTTTAAAATGGGCACAACGTGGCATTTTGTGGGGCCCATTAGAAGGTCTTTGATTCACTAAGAGAAAATATAGAATAAGGAAAGTTTATTTTAGAACACAGAATCATTTTTAGTCTAATTTACCCACAAGCTCCCTCTAGAAGACCATAACAGGGGCATAAGCAGGAAATTCAATTTGAGGGCTTTATGTAAAATAAATATTGGAGAAGAGGTAAATGTAAAATAATTACTAATTTCAAAATTTACAAGGGTGTTTTAAGAATTTTGAATTTTTTTCATATATGGGCAGAGGCTTCAGTCTAAGACCCTAGTAGATTGGTCCATCCTGCTAGGTCTTTAATATTTTTATTTTATTTTCTTAATAAAAAATAAAAAGGTTTCTATTTGTTAAATTACAGATTTTTAGAATACATTTAATAAATAATATAAATGCCTTAATATTCTTCCACAGCGAAAATCATTATTTCCAACTATGGGCATTGCATCAGAGTTTGGTAGACAATTAAAAGCTGCAATTCTTGATCTACCCAACAACGCAGACCCATCGTAAGAATTTAGAGTTTTATTTGACTCTTTTTTTTTTATTCAATTCAAGTTGGCCTTTCTACCCAAATTAACAAAAAAGTTTGACTCGAGTTACGTTCGTTTCTAACTATTCAATCAGCCATCCACACCCAACATTCATAAGTTCAACTGGACAGAATTTTAATTGCGATGTGAACCCTAATGAACAAGTCAACTTCAGGTCCTGTAGGCAGGTTACATAACCCTTAATCAAATCTAGAATAGTAAAAAAGGATCAACTCAAACCCTTAATCACTAGAGTGGGTTAGGGTTGATCACTAGAGTGGGTTAGGGTTGACTTGGTAGGGCAAGTAAGAACGACTTTAACTGCAAATTGGCCAATAGAAAACAATTAACAAACACTTGTTACAAAAAAATATGGTTTTAAAAGTAAAAGTAAAAATAAAATAAAAAGAAAGACTAAGATTTCATCACGGAAAGGTATTTGTATCATTTATTAAATGTACTATTAAAAAAGACTATACTTTCACTAATTGTAAAAGTTAAAAACTTAAGAACAACTTTTAATGTGTAGTGACTTCGATGATGAGGCCAAAAGGCCAACCCACATAAAATAATCCGCATGAGTGAAATGAATGTACAAACTATGAAAGGATCATTTTATGGATTTAAATATTAATGAGTAAACATTATATCTAATGGTAGCTAACATTCTATTCTAATGTCCTATTTTCTTCTTCCAAATTTCTAACTTAAAACTTGCCCCAAGTCCTTGAAAAAAATAAACTAAAGGCTCCATCCATATCTCCACCTTATATCTTTAACCTCACCACTCACCTCAAATCCTTCACCCCTCATCTCATTAATACTTCTTTGGTGGAGCTCATTTCACCATGAATTTCTATGTATTCAATTCTTTTATATTTTAATGAAAACAAATGGGCCCTGAAGGAAAACAAATGAGGCCCTTAAGGAAAATAGTGGACAAAAAATAGAAAAAAGAAACAAGACCATTAAAAGTTATAGTGATTATGCAATAAAGAATATACATTAGTAAAGAATCAAGAAAAGTTTGCTTTTGACTGGTATTTTACAAAAAAGAAATGAATCTTTTTTTTTTCCAATTATTGTAGTGCACTCTGCATTTTTTTTCAAAATTGGATATGAAATTAGATTTTTTTTTTCTTTTTGAGTTGATTCTAGATTTGGATATAACACATAGGTTCCATATTGGAGCCAAGAACCTATTTATTTATCTTCTATTGAGTTTCTAAAGGCATGTCAGATAACAGGTGAATAATCCACGTGGAAATCACGTGGAGTGGAAAGATTTTACGAATGGACAAAATATCCATCCCTTTGAGAATAAATGATTGCACATGGGCGTGACACTATGGAATCAAATCTCTAGGACATCAATGGTCACCATACATGATCCTCTTGAGAGTTTAGACCATAGTGAATAAACTCTCTTGACAGATTTTTTTGGCTGACAAGGGTAGCCCCATATTTTAACCAGACACGACGAATACCCTGGGTGTCACGCACCACTTGGCAACACACATGCACCAAATAAAATTGATAGTGTCAAACGCATTAAAGCAAATCCACACCTTATGTCAACTTGCCAACTAAACAATACCCATGCACCTTGAAAAGTAGAATTGCTAGCAGGAGCAGCGGCGGAAGCTGATTCAACATGAATATATTGTCTCAAGACCACCGTCAACATTGGACTTAAGAAAAAGGTCAAACAGTGATTTAGCATGGCCCCTCAATGTTATTAAATTTTCTTTTGTCAGCCCATCCAATCTAGAAGGGGCCATGTCCAAATGATCAATTGGATTAACGTGGCATTTTAACGTTATTAGTTTTTATGTTATTTTGATTTTTATCTAGAAGGGCCTCTATCAAAAGCGACAACTGTTTGGACCACATGGATGAAAAGAAACGGTTGAGCAACAAGTGTATACACATGGGCCCAAATCCTATAATAAAAGGAGCATTCTCTTGAGGGCCACAACTTCTAAGTCGTGGACCTCCCTGTGGAGCCGACTTTGGACCATGTCAATATTCAATGGGCAATAAAGATTGAAACGTCTCATCTTGAATAAAGTGCGAAACACATGAGGACAATCTTACGGTCATAATCGCCTTTTTAAGATCTCATTATTTTACTACTTTACAAATTCTTTAAACCTAGGTGGGCACCCCAGCTAAGTTTTCATAACTATAAACTATACCCAGTGTCCAGATTTACATCTGACAATTTTTTTTTTTTTTGTAAAGTTACATGCGTTAGCTTTCTGTTTATTTATACATGCGGAGATCGAGTCCGGATCTGAGTGGTCTCCCACACGCTTTCAGTGAGTGTGATAATTGGAATTGTATCATATAGCCACCTATTTGTTTAGGTTAACGTTCACTCTCACTTTTGAGCTGTCATAATTGTAATTGGACGAGTTCCTATCACTAATTAATATTAGAATAAGTAGTAGCTCAATGGGACGTAAAATTTTACAAATGGTATAAGAGATTGGTAGACGGAACACGCGTTTTGCGAGTTCAATTATATGTTATGGTTCTAAATGACTATTAGACTAAATTTGACGCGTTTGATCAGTCTTGGGGTTTTTTTGTCTATTGGTCAGGTTCAAACCGTCTCGTTTGCAACCCTAGAGGTAACTCAATGGGGTGTGAGATCTAACACTATTGATAATCGAGACCGTTCAAAATGAATATCATTTTCTCTAATAATATATCCTCCAATTTCTCTTCAATGGGAGCCAGTCCCACCGTTGGATTGAGCACATGATTGATAAAGTGTTTAATGCATATAATTTTTTTGGTAAAATCAATGCATATAATTAATAATACATAAGATTGTATTAATCACATTATCAATCATATGCTCAATTCTACAGTAGTATCAACTCTTATTGAAATAAAATTTGAATATATGTGATTGGAATGGATGACATTCACGTTGGACGGTCGGTCCAAATCAATAGGTGGGCCCCATGGTGTAGTTCCATACGTGTGGGAGATAACTCTGGAGATCCGGATTTGCAAAGATCAAGCCAAAGCTTGGGCCATGTGAAAAATATACACTGAGCTGTATGATGTAATAATGCAAGCAGTTATATTTATATGTCATGCAAGGTAAAAGACAAAAGGCATTGTAGGTCGAATAGGTCACCAACAAGGTCAGGACAGTAACCTGGTCATTAGTCCAAATGAAAAAAAAAAAAGGATTTTGCATGACAAGAAAGTGAAATATGTCGGCCGAGAGGAGGGCCCACTTAATTAATTTAATCGAAACCATCTGATGAAATCTGAGGCCCACTTAACGATACGGTATTGATGAGAAGTCATAGTGGCCGTTGGATTGAAATAATGCAGGTCACAGTAGCTTAGACCCATCAATACGTTGGGTAATTTGCCTAATCGGCATCTCGTTCGATCATTGCTACTTTCTGATCATGATCAATTCGCAATGGCCCAGCAGCAAGCGGTCAAGATTGAAACATCCAGCATACAATGAAATTCCACATACCTCAAGACTCGATCATGACGAGAAGGTTGGCGACGGAAGAGATGAGATTCCTTCGTCTTGTCGTCGTCTTTGACCTGCGGTTTCACGCATCGCAATCGCTTCCGATAACCCCACTGCAACACGAAATCCTGCTCACCTCTTTCCATCTCTCTGTTTTTTTTTTTTTATTACTTGCCTCTTTTTTCAATCCAATCTCTCTCTGCAAATCCCCAACCAAGTCCAAGCATAATTAGAGATTGATTTCATCATTTACAGGAAATGAGAAAACATGGATTTGCAGAAACCTGGAAAAGAGATTTCCGCCGAAGCCTGCCGATTCCGCTCTCATGAAAAGACTTTTCCTGGAAAGCTGATTCCTCCGCTGAGAGTCGGTTTTCCTTTGGCTCTGCAAGAACAAATGAAAGAGGTAAAGACATTGGAGAGAGAGAGAGAGAGAGAGAGAAACAGAGTTTCTATGATCGTTTGATTACTAGAGATTTCAAAAGCAGATCTTTTTAGCTCTGGGAATTAGGAAAAGAAGAGAATCCGATTTGAGAAGACATAGATCGGTTAAAAATCTCATTTTTAGAGAGTGTGTGTGTTTGAAAAGTAGATGGATTCAGCTCGAGAAGATAGATGAGCACAAAAAAACCAGAGCATTGAATCGCTGCTATTGAGATCTGATTTACAATTTGTTTTAGATGATGACTGTATTGAGAATCCGTAATTGGATTCAAAAGACGCCTCATTTCAGCTTTCCCACTCCATAAAAACCGAATTGAGAACAGCAATCTCAAGCTTTCCGACTCCATAAAACCCAATTGAGAAGAGCAATCTCAAGCATTCTGAAGCTTGAAGCGTGAAAAAAAATCATTTCTTGGAAAATCAAAAACCTCTCTGCGATCCAGATCTTTGAAGAAAAAGAATTCAGAAATTACTAGATTCATTCCAAACATTGGAAATATCAAACAAAACGCAGAGGAATAGTCACAAAATCAGATACAGAAACAGCCGAATTCAAATCTCAAAGCACGGGTTCTTTCTTTCTTGTCAATCCTTCGAATACTCTACAAATGTCAGAAACTGAGAATCGAGAAATCAAGAGCAGATGACAAACCAACCTTTCCAAATGGCTCAGGATATTGAAAATTGTTTTCCACATTAAGGAATCTGGTGTTCTTCTAGAGCAGAGGAATCTCGATATTTTCCAATTCCAAGTTTCTCTGCTTCTATGAAATTGAAGAGATTGGAGAGAGAGAGAGAGAGAGAGGAAAATGGAGCTTTGATGATCTAACATCAATGCTCTCCCTCCCAAAAACAATTGGTTTTTATACCTCTCCAATTTCTCCGTTCCTTTGCCCCTCTTTCCGTTTCGTCTGATCTGAGTATCGTATAGAATTTCTGTCCGTAGGTCATGAAATTGACGGTTCAGATCTCTCCTTACGTAGATCATCACATCGACATTTCACGGAATCATCCGTTATGCCGTTTTGTTGGAGCTTCTCCGTTACTTGAGTGCATGGTAACGCCGTTAAAACTGATGGCCGTGATGTACACCGTTAACTCTCTGTTCTTTTGACGGCGTTAGAGTTTTAAAGGAAGTAGTTGTAGCTTGCGCCGTAGCTCTACTGAAAGTCTCGAGCCGGAAAAATCCATGCGTAGGGCGCTTGGTAGGAAATATTATAGGAATCATAAGTCTATTATTGGGTCCCACCTCCAAAATGTAATGGTTGATGTCATGAACTACATGGGGGTCCACATAATGATGATCTAGACCATTGAAGATGAATAACATTCCATCAAATGAAATATCAATAAATTTCACTTCAATTGGAGTCGCCCAAATAAAAGACTAAATACGTAACTGATAACGAGATTAATAGAATCTCATGTATTACAATTCATATGCATCTAACTGCATTCTAATTGAAGTGAAATTCAAAATATCTCATTAGAGAGGATGGTCATTCATCTTAAAGGTTCAAATTAAGTTATGTGGGCTCCATAGTAGACTTATGAACATCAGTTACATCAAATACGTGTAATAGACACTGACGGGGGAGCCGGATACTGTAAACAAAGCTATCCTAACTCAGCTCGTCTCAATTGAATTAGCTCAAGCTCGGTTCAATTGTTTCGTGAGCTAAGGGCCTGTTTGGATGCACAAGAAAGTACAAGAAAATAATATTTTTTAGAATATAATCTTTCATTTTCTAAAGAAGAAAATCTTGTGCGTTTGGTGACTCAAGAAAAATTTGAAGAAAAGATTATTTTCTTTCAAAAAGCTCAATATTCTCTCCTACAGCTCCCCCCTTAAGAAAACTTTCTACAAGATAAAAATATTTCAAAATGACGATTACAAAGTGGTAGAGTAAAGTAAAGACCTTGGTTCCACAAATCCATCATAATGTGAATGTTTACATATATGGAAAAGTAAAGTAAAAGTAAATCTCACAGGACGATAAAGGTGGGGTAAAGTAAAGGTGGGATAAAGTACATGGTGAAGTAAAGTAGGAATGAATGGTAAAGTAGTTTTTTTTTTTTTTTTTACTTTACTTAAACATTTTATTGTAGTTTTATATGGTAAATAAAAAGTGACTTGTTTACAGGTATGGTAAAGTAAAATAAAGATCGATGTCATATCATGGTAAAAGATGAGGTAAAGTAAGGTCAGATGAAGTATGTGGTAAAGCAAAGTGAGAGAGAGTTATAAAGTAGTGGTTTTTTCATTTACTTCACTTTACTATACTTTACCATGGTTTTATGTGATAAAAGAAAAGTAAATTATAGTAAAAACATGAAAGTTAAACTTTACTTTACCATATTACTTTTTTTATCCTGACGTGGTAAATTACATATTAATTAAAATATTAAATAAAAAAATTCTTATAATGTAATTTACTTTAATCATAGCATCTTCCAAACATCTCAATTTAAAATCTGTAGTATTCTTCAAAAATTGCCAAATAGTAAAAAAATTATACTATTATAATATTGCATTATTGTATTCTATACTATTTTATTCTTATAATATTTAAATATGTAAATATTTTATTCTGTAGACATCCAAACGGGCCCTAAGCTAGTTAGGCATCTTGGGCTCCAAGACAGAAGTCAGTTTGTTAAATGGCTTGGCTTATAGCTCAAGTTTAGCTTAACGAATTTGGTTAGGTACTGAGGCTTATAATCATTTCGTACTTTTAAAATATTGTTTGAGGAGTTATAATACTAAATATAATTAAGAGAACAGTGGGGCCCACTTGGGCCCATGTTTCATCTGTTCAACGAGTTTGATAAGTCTTGTCATCCCATGATCCGGCTTGGGGCCTAATTTCTCAGTAACCCAACCTTCACTTACTATTGAATTGAATTTGAAAAACTGCACTCATCAATTTCATTTGGCTAAGATTGAAATGGTGAAAACTAATTTGATTAGTGTCTCAAATAGTACGAGCTTGCATGTGTGGCCCACCTATTCTATGATCCGAATGGATTTACACTTCTCCCCCATGGCAATACACATAGAAAAGATCAAATAAAAATAATAATCTCTCCAGATCACACGATTTGAATAGATTAAACCATTGGATCAAGTGTGAAGTTTTACATATATTTAAGACTGTTAAATTTGTTGGCTATAAATCAAGGGGTTTGAGACATCATTTTGACTTGAAGTTTGATATATGGGGCTAGCCAGATGGATCTTTCATGCCCTAATGTGTGAGGCCCCAGGTGCGCTCGACTCTAGCAGTATCCACCTTGTGCTGTACAGTGCGAGGTGGATGCACAGAAATATATCCAACATGTATGTGCACGCCACATATATAATTTCTCTTGATGTGGTGGTCCCTTGCTTATGTGAGTGGTGACAGTTTTAGAATTATGTGGGGGCCGTCAATAATTTTAGCAATCACCACACTAGTTTGAATTATCATCACAATAATATGGGCTTTGTTCTAGTGATAACTGTTCTCACAGTGTAGGACCACCCCAAGTATCAAATTTGACTTTAATTTCATGCCCTTAACCCCTTCATCTATGGCCCACGAGTTTAATGTCATCATATTCAGACAAAATTCAACCCTTCATGCAACAGTTCAATCCAATTAGATGCATATCAAACCTCAGGATTAGTGACCATCAGCATGAGTAGAGCTCTCCTAAGCTAAAACTTATTTTATCCTAAGCTCGAATAATGTTGTCCCACAAATCAAAGTCGATTATATTAGTTTTTTTGCATGATGGAACTGGAAAATCTAGTTCTTATTGAATTTATCAGCATTTTGGAGACGATTATCATACAAAAAACAACGATAATTGACTTTGATTTGTGGGACCAATACTGTTTCAGCTTAGGATAATGTAAGCTTCAGCTTAGGAGAGCTAGCCCATATATATATATATATATATATTAAAGATCTGGGGGCAATGGTAAAATACCTGGGTGTCATGCTTGATAACACAGTCTGGACAGTCTGGACCTGCTTCAATCTGATTCACAATGATACCTTTCCATGCCATGACTCAAATGCATCAAGTGGCAGTACCACAGGGTGCTTAGATTTTTACTTCTCATAGGATCAAGTGATCGCAATTGGCTCTACATGGACCGCAGTAAAATTTGTCCAATTTCCAGTGAGCATGACTTTGACTTGTTACACATTTCAGAGAATTCCAATTCCAGCAATTACTGTGTAGAATGAATCACAGGTCCTGACTGTAATGTAAGCGTGATTTCTCTTTAGTTAAGATGTACAGTACTATTGTATGTGGTGAGAAAAGATGCGGATATGTTGGTCCAGCATCAAAAGCTCATGCTACAAAGCACACTGCAGGATTCTAGTTGAAGGTCCATTCATCCATGTGTTAGAATCTCGATCCCCTTGGATTATGGGATAAATCTTCATACTTAGAATCCTGATAGCAAATAGTACAGGATAGACTTAGGCTAAAAGGGGATATATATATATATATATATATATATATATATATATATATATATATATATATGGGGAGGTTTCAAGTGCATCCATCCGTCACCATAGGGTGAGGGACACTTCTATAATTGGGCATTTTCAAGTACAAAAGTTACTTTTCAAGTATATAGGGTGAGGTACACTTCCTTGGGCATTTTCAAGTACAAAAGTTACTTTTCAAGTATATAGGGTGAGGTGTACTTCCTTATTTTCATGTGCAAAAATGGGAAGTGTCTCTCACCCTATGGTGAGGGATAGATGCACTTGAAACTTTCCATATATATATATAGGGAGCCCCTCTCCTCAGCTAACGCTGAGGAGAGCGTCCGCTCACCACGTGCGGCATCACAGCGAAGAGAGGTATTTCAAGCGTCTACCAAATGTGGAGCCCGCCAAGTGTTTCATTTCCCGGCTCTTGATTTTAGGCCAAAATCACATTCCAAGCCCCTTTTCCCCTTTTCCATCGCTGGAACTCATCTCTCTCTCTCTCTCCATTCCTTCAACAGGCACATATCCTCCCCCCTCCCACGATCGATTCTCTCCGGCATTACTATCCTCTCTCTCCGGCGACGTTCCTCTCCTCAGGCCCAAGCCTTTCTCTCCATTGAAGTCGCCGTTTCCCCCATTTCCATCGCTAGGCATGCATCCTCCCCTAAAGCGAATGTCTCTCCCTCCTGCGATCGATCCAACCAAATTGTCAAAGTAGATACTGATGTATCACAAGTGTATTTGACATGGGGATAATAATAAATGGGTCAGGCAAGGCACTCATCAAGTCCACAAATATTCCAAAAACAAAACAAGTACATCAAAAGGAAAGGAAGGAATCAAGGGTTGTATGATCTTGATGAGATCAAAGACTTTCATCATTGCTAATTAAATATATATATATATAAAAGGAAGATAGAAAGAATCATAGAAACAGAACTCCTGAAGACATTCCTGCGTGGTTTCTACACAGGGACTGTTTTTTTTACTTTTTATATTTTTTTCTTGAACCGTCCTAAACCTATCGAAACACAAACATCCCTCAATCCAAGGCATCCAAACCCCATATCAAACTAGTTGGCAAAGAAAAAAACAGAGAAAGAAGGAAGAAAAGGCATACATCGAAGAGAAGGGGCGGTGCCGGAGATTTGAGACTGCGTCGCCAGACAGAGGACAGCGTCGCCGGAGAGAATCGATTGCAAGAGGGAGAGACGTTCGCTTTGGGGGAGGATGCATGCCTGGCGATGGAAATGGGGGAAACGACGACTTCAATGGATAGAAAGGCTTGGGCCTGAGGAAAGGAACGTGTTCGGAGAGAGAGGACAATAATGCCGGAGAGAATCAATCGTGGGAGGGGGGAGGATCTGTGCCTGCCGAAGGAATGGAGAGAGAGAGAGAGAGAGAGAGAGAGAGATGAGTTCCAGCGATGGAAAAGGGGAAAGGGGGCTTGGAATATGATTTTGGCCTCAAATCAAGAGCCGGGGAAATGAAACACTTGGCGGGCTCCACATTTGGTAGACACTTGAAATACTTCTCCTCGTTGTGATGCCGCACGTGGTGAGGGACACTTACCTGACTTTCCCTCTTTGCACATGAAGATTTTTTTTTTGCATATGATATGACCATATGTGGCTTTTACTCTTTTACACATGAATATTTCCAATTATGTAAGTGTTTCTCACCGTGAGAGGGTTGGATGCACATGAATACTTCCCATATATATATAGAGGTACAACATAGTTGTATTAACTTTATAACATGTCCAAACCTGGAAACATCGTATCATATATGCTTGAATCTTGGGTGGCATTTACTATCCACAGTCAAATATTTGTTAGACTAAGAATCGGCCATGTTGACTTGGATCAGGCATTAAAAGAAAAACTCAGTAAAAAAAAACAGGACTTCCAGTTTCAGGGCTCCAAGAATATATCCAAATAGAGGCCTAAAGACATCAAGCAACCTATGAATTCATGCCGGTGAAGCAAATGTCACACACTGAAAGACATTGAAGACTAAGAAAAAATGAAATCTCTCTCACATAGACAGTAACTAACAATCTTAAATTGGCTATTTCTGTACTTTGAATCACACTGACTAGAAAGAACAGTAATCAATCCTATTAACTTGCCTATTTCTGTAAATTGAATCACATTATCTGTTCCTCTGCTAGAGCAAACCTCAGTACAAGGAAATGAAGAAATCATAAATGCGGGTGGCATTTCATGATGCAATTGGAATTGTGGGGATCAAATCCACTGATATTTCAAAGCCTGCGGACAGCAAAAATAAGATTGGACCACAAATGGATCAACATGAGGCTGGGCTTCGGAACCAGACAAGATATGAAAAATTCCTGATCATTTCTCAAAAGACCCTTCAACATTCGAGCCAGGAAGATAATGAAATCACAGTTTCCTGCAAATCCTCTGAATGCTAAAGTTCTGTTTCTCCATAGAAAAACTGTCGCCATCAATAAGACTGAAGAAACTTGGGAGCGAAGCTTAATAGAGGGTCCAAAGCACTGGGAGCAAACTTCCTAGCGAAAAGGAAACAAACTGAACTGCTCCGATTATTGTATGTACAAGTGTGGCTGTGGGTAACTCTTTCCAGAAATGCCTCGGTAATGTCAGCCTTGCCAAATGTTGCCGGATGAGCACCACCCCTCGACCAGTCCACCCATGTGATGCTTCTGTTTGCCAAGAGATGCGGAGCTTCAGTAGTCAGCATTGTGGGGAAGTAATGCTCATCCACATAGCAGTGTGGCTTGCAGAATTCTTTGAACTTGGGATAGAATTTGGTATCTTTGACTATATAGACTGCAAGCTTTCGCGAGGCTGCAAACCACTGAGACCCTTTACGCCACTGGGAGATATTGACCTCTGGTGCCATATAATCACTGTAACGCCCTCTTCCATAAGGCCCCGGATCATCAAAAGCACCAACAAAACTGTGATGGGATCTCATCAAGTAGTTGTAAATGAATTTGAAATTGAAGAGAGGGATGCACGACTCAGACAGGAGGACGAACCATTCATTAGAAATGTCCAGTAAGGCATTCGCAAGGAGTCGTCTTTCACCATCACATATACTCATCATCCCCCACTCTGCCACCTACAGATCAAGGATAGCTCAACAATTAGAAAACCATGGCATTTTCTCAGTGCCAGATCTCAACATGGCATGTTTGTGCATTTTTAACATATTTCTGTGGATAGACATTGATGGGGAAGAAAAAGAGCCATAGTGTAGTTAAATATCAAGCAGATAGTTAATTTTCTGCAGAAAATAGGTCTTCACCCTCCACCTTATGAAACTGAAATCAGACCTATGCATATCCACCCACTTTCCGCTTCGCCCCCTTCATCAAAAGCCTTCAACTATCCCCCTGCCACGGGAACCATGTTCCTTTTTTTTTTTTTGGTAGAAATGGGAACCATGTTGGAAGTACACAAACATGCCTTAAAATCAGCTAGTTAGTTGTTTTTATTTATTTATTTATTTTTTTGAATGGTTCAGCTAGTTAGATGTTAATATAGCTATAATGTATAACAGAAATATAGCAGCTAAATTTGACAAGCACAAGAAAGTTAGGGCCATCAGCTTGAAAAGAAAAAAGTTGGAAATCACAATTTCCCATAAATCTGAAGCCTCCTTTGGCGTGAATCCTTTAGTGGGGAAAATTAAATTCTTATGACTTCATGTAAACTACTTGTCCTTTTCTTTCTTCCAAAAAAAGACTACTGTTGAAAGATGACTTTTACCTAGCTGAGAGTTGGGGTGGTTTTTTCAGGCTTTCATCCATCATCTCAACATTTCACCAAATTCAAACTAATAAAATGACTAGGAAATTCAACATTTCCCTTCCCTTGGAAGCGAGCAGCCACTTAAAGGGATAAATACCTAGTTGCACCTAAGAAGGTGGTAGGAATGCATGTGAAATTTTATGAAGATAATTATTCCCACCCCCCCCCCCCCCCCCCCCCCCAGCCCCAAAAAAAAAAAAAAAGCTGAAACATGGTTTTGGGTAAAACTAACCAGTAAAAAGGTGTGCAACAAAATAATCCGCATATACCGTTGGAAGTCAAGCAGGGATGTTTTAAAATTTCAGAAGGTTGTACAGAACTTTTGAAAATTCAAGCGACTATAGTTTTTTTTTTTAACCTAAAAGAACCAATAAATAAGGCAGTCTAGTGGATTCCAGCCTGATCTTTGCTATCAATCCTTTACACTGCTCTTACTACTTCACCTTCCATCCTATACCAAAAGAAAGCAAAACTTCTCAGTAAAAATCCTACCTATCAACAGGAGCTTCCTCTAACTATTGAGGTTTCTTCCCTGTTTCGACAAGACATTAACTAATGGTGTGATTAAAATTTAGACAACAATTTCCCCTAAGATATGGGGTTCCAATCAAACTTCTCAAAAATACGCTCTTGTGCATATTTGACCTATGATATCTAGATGATACTTATACATACCATGCCTAGCATCCATTATTTTATAAAGTTCTATCTTCCTCTACAAAATATATTTGAAGGAATAAAAGGAATAAATAGCAACACCATCAGAAATGTTCAAAAGAGTTGAGTTACATGGTGTCAACTTTTCCTAAAATAATAATCATAACATTGAACTAGTGTCCCAGATTTCTGAGGCATGTAGGTCACCACTCCCCATCTGTGTCCATATCCATACCCACATCAGTGCCTCAGATCTTAACTAGCAAGGAGCTTACAAGGTATGTGAAATGGAGAAAATATGTCAGTGTTCAACATAGACAAGGGAGGAGAAATATGATATGCTTGGCAAACCTGACACTTGGTCACATCTGTACATTACATAATATGTTGAAAAGAAAATGTACCAAATTGACAACACCTTAATTTCAACTGAAATGTGATCAGGAAATCGTGTTTCATATACCCAACTTATATGCAACTTTTTTTTAGTTCATCCCTACCAACAAAAAATAAAATTTGAAGATTAACCAAACAGTTTAATCAAACTTATTCAGTTTTAGAAATTGCATAGCTTGGATCCAGAAAAGCTTACAAAGTTGACTTGATCAAGCATCACCTTTCATGAAAAAAATATTGAAAAGGCGAATAAAAATAGCTATAAAAGTGGAGTGCGCACAATGAACCATTTATATTAGTATATGAACTTTTCTGTTATATTTAAAATGGAATTACTCATTTTAGTCATTTATCAATAAATAGAGACATCCAATCAAAGTGACTATTGAGAAGAGTTGATTCAAAGTTCAAACTCTTTTCTTATCACCAAAACTGTAATGAAAAGTTCTAGTAATTTGTGCCCCCACTTTTTTTCAAATTTAAAAACTTTATCCAGTGTCTACCATTTTCACTAATTCAATGTTGTGAAATTCATAGCATACAACGTAAACTATACCATCACACAGCTCCCCTGTCCAAAATAATAAAGAGCATTTCTGTGATGCCCCGGAGTCCCACATCGACTATAGAGAGGAAAGTGAATGGGGTTATATGTAGAGCCTACACCCTTACCTTGCATGAGGCCTTTTGATGGGTTGAGACCCATCAGAAGCAAAACCGTGAGGCCCGTGGGCCAAAGCGGACAATGTCATGCATGCGTGAAGGGTGGGGCGTTACAAATGGTATCAGAGCCGACTCTCGACTAGTTCGAGTGTGGGTCCCCTGTCGTGGCCTGGTGCAAGTGGGCGGGTCTCCATGTGGGCGGGCCAAGAGGGCTGATAGGCTACAGGGACTGGCAGGCTACTGCACAGGGACGTGCAGCCCTAAGGGGGGTGGATTGTGACGCCCCGGAGTCCCACATCGACTATAGAGAGGAAAGTGAATGGGGTTATATGTAGAGCCTACACCCTTACCTTGCATGAGGCCTTTTGATGGGTTGAGGCCCATCAGAAGTAAAACCATGAGGCCCGTGGGCTAAAGCGGACAATGTCATGCATGCGTGAAGGGTGGGGTGTTACAATTTCCACCAAAAAATCAATAATAACAACTAGCATATTTTCAGGTCAAACTGAGCCATACCCCATTATTTCCTTGGGCAGAATAGCCTTGTAAGTTGTTACAGCAAGCAAATGTCAGGAGGGAATTGAATAGTGAATAGCCATATATTATGTCAACATGTCAAGTACACTTGTGAGCTAGGATATATCAAAATCCAGATTAAAATGCATACTATGTGAAGAAAGGAACAGCTATGACTTCGAATAAAGACGATACTCAAATGTATTACTTTATAATGCTAATAGTAAATCAAAGTAACTAAGGAATTTAGATTGTTCTCTTCTATAACCAAAATCTGCCTTCCAAGAAGGTGTTCAGCAAAACAGACCATGATACAATAGTAGCATTCTGGAAGAGATACAATAGTAGCATTCTGGAAGCATATGGATTATACAAAATCACAAACGGCGACAGAGATAATAAGACAAATATGCAATCAAGCATATGCATTTGGGAAGAATCTAACAATTTGATGGAGCTGACTTCTTAAAAAAAAAAATTAGTTGATGGAGCTGAAGTTAAACTCATTAGTTTTCTTGTAAACTCATTAGTTTTCTTGTGGCATGATATTCTGCAATTTCAGTTCAGATTTGATTAGCTACCTAGGCTCACTCCTTTACTAGTTACCCTACTTTTATTGATCAGCATTTTCAACATTATAATATCACATACCCAATAGAAGAAATCCAGCCACATAACCACCTTTACTAATCTATATATGAGCAGAGTACATTATTTGTTTACATGGATGTTTCTGTTCCTTATATCATCATGGACCCAAGTCACCCAACCAACATAATTTATAGACAAGATCATGATTTGCCCATGAACCCAGAGGCAGCACCTCAAGTAAAGGAGGATTGGGGTGCCTGACCCACAATTTCAGAGGGCAGAAAAAAAAAACACCTTTTCCTTGTTTGATCACGACTCAGATTTAATTTACTACACAAACTTGTTTATATAAATTAGATATTACATGGATACCATGGGACTCTATATAATGCAACCAAACAGAAGCCACTGTTTACACAGATAACTTTTTATACTAATTTGCATGGCCATACAAAGATAAACCAACAGCTTACAAAATCCTTCCACCCTGGAATCCAGCCAACATGAAGTGTAATCCATCATAATACTATACTATCATGCTGCCAAGCTAGAAGTCGGACTTAGATGACGAGGCAGTGGTCAGACCTAATTTAACTAAATTGACTGTCTAGATTAAGCTTCTGTTTTGCTAAATAATCGGTCCTAAGATGCTAGGAACAAGATGCGTGCAGCAGAGGTAGAAAAGAGGTCACGTATACACTTGAATGAGAGGGAAAATTTTAGCCAAC
This sequence comes from Cinnamomum chago, assembly GCA_038049695.1. Classification (NCBI taxonomy): domain Eukaryota; kingdom Viridiplantae; phylum Streptophyta; class Magnoliopsida; order Laurales; family Lauraceae; genus Cinnamomum; species Cinnamomum chago. The sequence goes on from CP142451.1 coordinate 14,960,168, forward strand.
CCAAGACTGATGGGATAAGAACTATTAAAAAAAAAGAATAATTGTATAAGACTCTGATGGCAATGATGAAGAATGAGCAGGCAGATCCTGAGTGAGGTTTCCAGTTTTGTGGTTGCAGTTACTCAGGTAACAGCTTCCTCAGATTTCACTGTGAATAACCTAGAGGATTTTAAGTATGAAGGGGTTTCTTCTCTTACGCTTAACAAAGTCTACTATAAGAAGAATATGTAGCCTGAAAGATAAGTAGCTCTAAAAGATGAAGAGTAGCAATGCCTGATTAGTCTGCAAACATGCTCTAATTCAATTCATGGAACATGAAAAGATGAAACAAGCACTTATTCAAGGCAAGGGAAGAACTATCCCATTTTCTAAATAAAAAAGTTCTCTAGTTCTTCCAGATAGATTAACCATAGAAGAGATAAAGGAAGGCAATAATAACAAATGGTTCCCTTACCATTCAAAGAAGAAGAAACAAAAGCTAAACATCTAAGCATAAATATGCATAATAACTTAAATAATTAACAGGATATGCAATATGGTGAGGACCACAATATGGTGATCTAGGTTCTAGACCATTGATCAAACAGATAATACCTTCAAGTCCTAGAATTAAATAGATTGTGGAAGATCCTAACCATCCAAAATTCAGCCTCTCTTTTGAAAATGCGCAATTGCTTAATTTCTTTCTTAATAAATCATTTCATGCTTGCCAGTTTAAGGATTAGAATTATCCAGTTTCAGGCAGTTTTAGGATGCAGGTGGTCTATTCATGGCAAGGCCAGTCGGAGTGACAATCTAGACAAATAATAGAGAGAAGCAGCAAGATTTCATATTAGAGTGAAATGAAGAAGCACGACAGTAAAGCAGAGAAGAAGGTACCTTGCTCGGGATCTGTCTCCGATAGAAAACCGAAGTTGGCGGGAAATCAGCTTGGTAAGATGGAAGTGAATGAATGTAGATTGAGTAAAGCTTCTCATGCCCTTTTAAAAACTCCTCCCACAGAGGATACAGTGGCAAAGGTCCTTTCGCTAAGAACATGAGGGCGACCTTAGGAACCCTTCTAAATGGATACTCCTTCCTCCGTGGAACCAAGGAAGCCCTCCAAAATAGCTCTTCATCAGTCATTGTATGCATCAGATTAGACGGAGGGCTGATCCAGTGATCGAGGTGATTGGGTTCTTCAAAGCACTTCTGAAAACTGGGCTGAAGAGAAGATATGATGCTCTGAGCTCCAAAATAACGGGTCATGTAAATGCTAAGGACTGAAAACCCCAAACCCAGAACCAGAAACAATAGCAGGAACTTGAGCAGAGTTGAAGGAATGCCCCTAAATTGAGTTCTGATGGCCGAATCCTTGCCTTCATTCAATAGAACAGCCCTTGGTTGCATCTTATGAGAGGGGAACTTTACCCACTATGTGTTTTATTCTCTATAGTTTCTATAGGTTTTTTTGTACTGGAAACTTGCTGGGATCAGACAATTATCAATCTGGGTGAACTTTCCTTCCTCTAAATGTAAAATACAAGATTGCATCCTAGTTTGAAAATGGTGATTTTCAGAAGGGTTTTATCAAATCCAACGCCTTTTTCCACATTGAAGCTATATTACTTTGAAAAAGAAAACCCAGATTGAATCTCTTCAATTAAGCTTTCCCTAGTCCTGAAACACAAAATGAACAAAAAGTAGAGTTCTTACATTACAGTATTCATATAGGAAACACCAAGAACTTCAAAACAGAAAGACCCAGATTGGGGTTTCATCAATGCGGGTGGATTTCATCAAAATCAACCCTTCAGCATCAGAAACCCAAGGTCTTCAAAGAAGTGGAGGTTAAAAAAAAAAAAAAAGAAAGAAAGAAAAAACCCAAACAAGATTTCCTCGAATTCAGTCACTTCTAAAACTAAAATGGAGAAGAGAGTCGGATTTCTACCTTCTGGGTCATCGGCTTTTGAGGAACTTCATCAGAACCTAGTAAAATCCACACCAGAAACTCCAAGATCTCCAAAGAGGAAGAAGACCCAGATGGGGTTTTCTTGAATTTTGGTGAGAATGAGAAATGCAAGAGAAGCAAAAGAAGAGAGTGAATGGAATGAAGCAATTGAGATTACATAGAAGGAGATGAGATTGGGAAAGGCATTGATGAAGAAGAAGAAAGAAAGAAAGAAAACTCTTTAGTCCCGCGTTGGTAACTGAAAGAAGCGTTTGGTGAGACCCAGACAGGGAATGACCAGAAAGGTGATTACACAGTGGCCAAAATTAGAAAAAAAAGAAAGAAAAAAAGAGATACAATTCTGATACATAAATAAATAGTAATGAAGTTAGCAATAGCTTTCATTAGAGCTTAAATTAAGATGAAGTTAATTATTGTTTTTAGTTATTTATTTCAAAAAAAATATTATAAAAGATCTCAAATTCGAATTTTTATTTATTTCAAAAGAATCTTGTAAAAGATCTCAAATACTAAAAAAGATGAGAAAGTTAGATCAAACATAGAGAATATAAATAAATAAAAAAGATATCCAAACTTAAAAAATTAAAATTAAGATTTTTTTTTTCCATAAGTGTGATACAATGAAGTAAAAAATAATTAAATATAAGATAAATAAAAAGTTTAAGGTTAAAAGGATGGAAAAGGTGAATGCCTAATGAATGTTCTAATCCAAGTTTTTTTTGGAATGGGTGGGGAAATCTTAATCTCAAATATGAATTAGTCTATATCATAAAATACAAACTAATGAAGTTGGTGTTTAGGAAATCAAAAAGTCTACTTGGACAAACTTTTTGGCCAGAATTTTGGCCAACCCATATGGTTTCCATTGAATATCATAATGATATTCAATGGAAACCATATGGGTTGGCCAAAATTCTGGCCAAAAAGTTTGTCCAAGTAGCATTACTCTTAGGAAATATAGATGTTTTATTATGAGTCCTTTTGGGTTGGGTTGGGTGGGGAAAGATCTTAATCTTAAATATCTATTTTTATTTAATGACAAATTTTAATTTTAATCTAAAGGGGTTGGCCGAGTGGTCAGGAGGTCTTGGTATCCCTGGTTCCCCTCTTTTTAGGAACCGAAGGTTGAGTCCACGGGCTACAAGGGCTTCTCTCTGTGCCCGGAGGGAATAATTCAGTTCAAAGAGTTGAGAACCCTCCATTAGCGAAAAAAGAATTATCTAATGGCTATTATCGATTTTCGCATGTATGTGATAAAATACATCAAGTGATGTTAAGGCAAAAAAAAAGAAAAAAGGCATCAATAGATGCATCCCGAAGAGAAAAAATAGTTTCTTGAGATTGGCTTGTAGATGAAAGTGTTATTAGTTGGGGAGGAAATGATGTCAAAGAGATGTAGACTTTTTATAGGGTGCATGAACGTATGTTTAAAGCAAAACCTTGAAAATAATTGATTTGATTGATTATATTTAGGCTAGATCAATAAAACAAAATAAGGCCCTTACATATACGAGGCCAACCCGGGCCATCTGCTTGAGCCTTGTGGCAAACAAAACCATCCATGCCCATCCCATGGTCAAAGATAATATATGAAAAGGGTCTCATGGTTAATATCTTTGTGAAGATGGCAAGAAATCAACATGGGCATTAAGTGGAATTTAAATAAATATTCTTCTCTTTGGGCTCAATGGTTCAATCACAAGCACATTAGAAAAGGTTCACTATGGCCCTCCATTGGCTCCTGTATTTGGAAGTGGATCTGGTCCCTCTCCCCCTTGGCTCAGTAAGGCAAATGGCTGGCCTATATATTTCCTCATCTTAGTTTCTCTCATAATGAGCTTGTTTCCTCTCTTTATTGATAATGGTTATTGGTTAATTCCACATTATCTTCCTCATGACTTGAAGTATTCTCTCACTCAAGAGACCAGCTGGCCCTTGGATGAAGAAAAAGGCCTGGTCCTCCATTGTCTCAAATCCCTTTCTCTGGCCCCACTTGGTCAGTTTTTGTTATAAAAAAAAATTGTTTCATAAGAAACTCCCAATTAGTTGATTGATGAGCTCAACTGATTGGGATGTCTTCAGCCTCATGATGTCCACTCTTGTCTAACTGAAAGGGAATAGGTAACTTCTCTTCTAGGCCCACGGATGGACCTGCTTGTTTGGTTATGGGAGAAATTTACAATTCTTCTCTTGACTTTTGGACTCATTATTGAATGTTATCAAGTGTGAAGAGCAATAAAAAAAATTATCATTTTATCATTTTGGAATATAATCTAATAACCAGTTTATGGGTGTTGAACACATGATTTCAATTTTTTATATGTTAATTTTTTAAAGAAATCCTCAAATTCCTGACCTTTTGTGCTAAATTATTTTACTAACATTATTGATTAACCATCGGTGCCTATTGGTATCGACCGCCGGTTCCCCCTTCTTTAGGAATCGAAACTTGAGTCTACTAGTGATACCACCTTGGGCACATGGGTGATTATCTCCATCAATTCTCCTCACCTATAGGCATTTAAATCTCGACTTTTTTGTTTAATATGTTGTTATTGTTTTTCACGCCTTGCTCTTTTTTTTTTTTTCTCGGGCATGGGTCTTTTGTAATGCATCTGTGTGATGCTTGTACTCTTTTTTATGGGTCACTTGTGTCGGCATCTGTGATGGGACCACTTGTGTTTTTATGTGGATGGACCCAATCACAAAAAGAGGTCCCTCACAAGGAGACTGCATGGTTATAAAGATAAGAATTGTTTTGAGTTTAATCTCACTCTCTATTCTTATCATCTCTTTGAATTTGAATTTAAAGCTTATTATTTTAAAAAGGAACTTGTAAACTGCCCCATCCTCAAGACTGTAATTAAAGGTGGGCCTATGCTATCTCAGCAGCAATGTATGGGTGTACACAATTTCCCAATTTCAGCAAGGCAACTTGGTTAGACATCACAATAATTCAAACATACTTGATTGTCATTTTCAACTTATTTGGAAAGGTGGGCCCACACGTTTTGGCAAACCGTTTAGCTAGAACAGGTCAGATTAACGTGCATCCAGTGCAGGTTGAAAGTAGCTGAACCAATATTTGCGATCCCTATAGTTTGGTATCAAACCCTAGTGGAAGGGGTCGGGTCGGGTTAGAAAGAAGTCAGTACTCTTTGATCTGGAAACTATTGGATCTTACTCCCAGAGCAAAGTGGGTGAGGTAGACAACTTGAACCTGCCTTGAACCCGACTTAGTATGAGATTTACAATCTCGTATCCATTCAAGCCCATCGAGACTGCAATAGACCCACCACATTATTAGAGCAGGTCACTAGTTAAACCCGACCCGTCGACATGCATGAACCCCATCTTTCCAACAATGAGCCAAGAATACCTTTGGTTGGTTCATGATTAGGATGCAGGTGGCTACCCGATTATCTAATAACGGAGAGGGTATGATAATCTGAGGTTCCGACTCATTAAAATCAGGTTTTGAACTACTTTTGGACCCATCTATTTAACCAGTTTGGGTCTTGAACCCATTTGGAACCCATTTATCCGATTCAGGACCTATGCATGTTCCGATCCGTAGACCCATCCCGTTTGCAAGGTAGAGCTAAAATAGAAAGAATGATTTTTTTTTATTTATTATAAAACCCTACAACCCCCCTCTCTCTCTCTCTCATCAAAAACTCTTTTTCTTCCCCTCTTCCACCACAATAACCATCTTCTCTAACTCTCTGAGGTAGGGAGGTCGACAAATACCCGATTATCTGATAACTTGAAGGTTCCAACTTCCAACCAGTCTTGAACTTATTTTTGTACCCCGTCTGTTAAACGGGACTGAGTTTGAAACTCATTTTAGAACCCGATTGGTAAAAGGATCCCATTCCGAGTCCTCACTTCAAAAAAACAGGCCTAAGTCCGAAACAATATGGTTCCGGCCCGGACCCCACCCATTTGCAACCCTACAATCATGATTATGTATCTCACATCAATTATCAAATAAGCCACAGACACTTAGCCAACCAACCCGGGCAGGTCGAGACTCATTCGACTGAGTGCCGTTCAAGTCGAGATAGCTTCAAAAAGTAAAGCATGAACCAGATTTTGTTTTTCTCAAAAGATCAATTGAAGCCTGCTTGTTTTCACGAATTGAATTCCTAGGTATCCTGATAAATGTACTTTTAAAAATGGTTAAAATTTATACACATTCATTGTGCAAGATCAATGAAATTCATAAGATCCCTGCCTTTGGCAACGGTCCGGATGCACATCACGAGGAAGCAAGCGTGTGCAAATAAGAAAATTCTCCAAAGGTCCATGAGTGGCCACCAAATATTCTCCTCTTAATGGAAAATGAATGAATTTACTATAGACGTAGGTAAGAAGGCGAATCGCCTTCTAAAACGAAGAAACTGGGACCCTCCTTTTCTTGTTCTTCCTTCCCAAGCTGAGAGATTTTTTGGGGATCCAAAACTGAAGTTTATAGTTCTCATTTTATTTTAAAGGCAAAAATAAAAAAAAATAAAAAAAAAATCGTCCAAAAAACTCTGCTTGTTCATCATCTCTACCTATCCTTCAACTTATACCTCCTAAACAACCTTTTCATTAGAGTTGCAAACGGAAAGGTTTCGGATCGAAACCATAGTAGATCCGGACTCATTTTTAAATAACAGTTGCGGTTTTAAATCGGAACCTAATCTGATTTGTCGGTTTTGAACCCGGTTTTGATAAGAAAACCCAAATCCGGGTCAGAGGACTCGAATCTAATTTTAAAATCGATTTTATTTTCTCTTTATTCTTTATTTTTTTTCTTAAAATAAGCATATCATTCAACTTATAACAATGCATCAAGTCAACAATATCTAATATTATACATAAGAATGCCAAAAAAAGAGTTGGTTTTAAAGTACAAATTGCAAATCAAAGATCCATAGATCGAAACCTATATGAACCCAGAACCGGACTCGTTTATCAATCGAAACTTAATTTAGGTTTTGGACCCGGATCCGTTTATGAATCGAAATCTAAAATAGGTTCCAAATCCGGTTTTCTGCGCGTCAAAACTTCCGGATAATCGAATACTCATTTGCAACCATACCTTTCATGGAACCCATTACACGTGATTTTCCAATAGTTCAATTGCATGTAAACTAACCGTGCCCTAAGAGAATTCTGTTTGAAATGCCAATTTCAATCTCAGACTAAAGTTATAAAATCTCAGCTACACGCCTATTGTTAAAATAATATACGCCATGAATTCCGGTGTGGATTTGGCACCGAGTCCAAGATGCAGGTCCCCTTGTCCTAGTCTGCTTGAAATTAGGTGGTGACCTTAACCCATGTTTGACATCTATTTCCAACTTCTATTTGTCTAAATGTCTAGATTGGATTGAGGTTTGAAAAACAAGTGTTTGGCACACAATTTTATTCTCTACCAGCTTTAAAGAAGTAGAAGTAAATCCTCTTAAAATCAAAGGGCTTAAGAAATAAGAGCTTTAGCCTTTTTTTTCTCTCTCTTTTTCTATTTTAATGGCTGGCAATATGGCTCTTTCTTCTTTTTTTTCCTAGAGTGGTAGTTGGACAGCTTCCAACCTCTGGGTGGCCTTCCAACCTCTGGGCGGTTATAGATGAACCCCGCTCCTCTGTACAAACCCAGTTGAAAAAGAAATGCATAGTGATCAACAGTGATCAGGAGAAAATAAACAATAAGCAGGCTTTTCAGTGATGTTGGCCAAGGAACCAACTTTCCCTGTGATTAAAATGAGAAAGAACCAACACTGTTATTCTGTGACCATCAGAGACGATCCTCTTGATGGTTTTAAATTCACACCTTCCCCTGTGATTAAAATGTGAAAGAACCAACACTATTCTGTGATCATCTGTGAAGATCCTCTTCATGGTTTTAAATTGATCACAATATCCTAATCATTCAACAAGAGTTTGAAAATATTTTAGCAACTCTGATTTAACTATCTGTCAACTATTCAAAGGGGCAATCTTAACCCATTACCCATTGCCAATGTCCTCAATCTCAAAATTTCGATCAATTACATAATATCCATGGATTCTTACAAATCCTCTTAAGACAAGACCAAAATGAAGTCCTTGATCCAACCCTGTCCACAAGCCACGATGCAGGTGAACATGTCATGGATCCCAAGAACCAATGAAACAAAGATTACAAAGTAAAGGTCGAAACAAACCAATAATCCATAATATGGCTCACTTAAGTTCATCCTTCTTTGCTGTGTAGTAGGGCAAACTTGGGAAAACCAGTAGGGCAGGCAAACTCGGTAAACCCCCCACTTCCCAAAACCAAAAAACCATGATTTGGGGTGGGATGGAAAGAAGTCTGGTGAAAATTGTTCTTGGACTGAATGTAAACCCAGGTGATCCAATCCATGACAGACATCGCAATAGGGTTGAGTTGATTGTTGGTCACAATCAATGATGATTTTATATAAAAGTTTAACAACTCATTGACAGTGGCAGCAAAAACCTCTACAACAATAAAAAATTAAACCACTACAATCCACAGTTGATCTACCTTGAATAACCAGCAAGAGAGAAAAGTACCCAATGACCACTCTCTCAAGGCAAAGGATTAAACCAATACTAGATCTTACTAATTCTAAATAAAGAGAATAATCGTATATCTTCTTTTTTATTTTTATTTTTATTTTATATCTCAGGGTAGAATAATCGTATCTCATTTGCTTAACATTCATATGTGCAGAAATCTTCTCACCCCTAAATTTCAACTGAGACAAGGACATGGAAACTAAAGTAGATATCTTTCACATGTCATGCTAAAAGTTTCTTATCAAATAAGGGTTCTACCGATATTAATGATATTAATAATATCTGCAAGATTTCCCAAGGTATAATTGGTTGTGCAAGGGACGTGTATCTCCTATTCAACTAATGGATCAAGTAATCAACTAAAACTGGGACTGGCCTTATGTGGTGAACTGCCGGGCCCAGTGAGCAAAAACAGCTAGCCCATGGGTCTGGCTTAAGGGACCTAGGGGAGAGCTCATGAAATCTTTGATTGATTGTGAACACAATCACACAATGCCCCATCTTTCATAGGAACTTCAACACTAAGGTTCATAATACCCATCCAACCAAAACCAACCCCTCTTTTATTTAGTTAAAATAATTAATAAAAACACCCTTTCCTTCTGATATGATAATGAGAACTATGATGTGAGACAAGAGTCCAGCAATTTTACATCATTTGCTCATAAGTTTAACTCATTTTGACTCTCACTGACTCCACTCAATCTTCCTTCTCAAACACCAAGACTCAACTCAATGAATTACCAAGTTTCTTCAAATTTCCTAGTTTAAACAACACCCACAAGTAAACAGTAACAGCAACAATTTGTCTCACGGATTCCACTCAATGACTTTCCGATTCAAGTTTCCGAGTTTAATCAACTCCCACAACTAGAAGAGTAATTTATTGCAATCAACTAAACAGTAACTGTGATGATGAAGATGATGGTTGAACCAAAGAACAAATGGTTAATGAGTTCGGACCTCAATCCAATTCAAACTGGAAGTGCCACTAGTAAATCTTTCAAAGAAGTAACAAGGGCAAACAAACATGTTTTATCATGCTCATTTGCATTAGTTCCAAAAAGAAATGCGAAATCCAACTGTGTAAAAGAGTGATGTCACAAAAACATTGAATATAATCTCTTATAAGAAGCTCCTGTTATACTAAATTCCAAGAGAAACCAACACTTGAAAGATCAACAAGACGAATACTACGGCACCCACACTATTATCCAACTGACCAAAAACATCAGAACTGAAACATATAAAGCTGCAAATAACAAAATTCGCAAAATGAAGAAAGAAAGAGAAAAAAGAAAAAAAAACAACCTGCCCTCTATTGCATCTTTAGCTTACTTTTCAGATGAGTTGGGCCCCCTCTTCTTTCCAAATCCAACAACTGAAACCATAAAAACCAAAGCCAATGAGTTCAGAATCTGTTATCAAAAAAGAAAAATGAACCAACAACAATCTATTTGTCTTCATGTTTGCATTTCCCATCAAAGGGTCCTGGCAAATTGCAGCCAATTCAAGTTACAATCACCTCACACTCAATTAGCCCATGAATCTAACACCTAGAAGCAACTCAGGTTGCCCAAACCCATGAATCATAATTTCCATGTAAAACCCCACAAGTGTATGAAGATCCAAATGGGCCCTTAATTAGAATTCACATATTGGTGTATTTGTAGGGAATGAAACACACACACACACACACACACACACACACACACACAGAGAGAGAGAGAGAGAGAGAGAGAGAGAGAGAGAGAGAGAGAAGCAGAAGAAGAAGAAGATAACGTACCGGCCGTTACGAAACGGCGATTGTACTGCATTCTCTTGTGAGCCCTGCCCCTGGGCTTCTTCTTCTTGTCCTGCTTCGCCACCTTTGGGGTTTGCCCTCTTACCTTCCCCGCACGTGCCAGTGATCCGTGCACCTTCCCTGCACATTTCCATTTCCAATATTCAGAAGACGCAGACAAAGAAAATTCATGTGAACATGAATGAATTGCAAATCAGTAACAAGAAATCGAGATTCTGTGAAACCCTAGAGAGAGAGAGAAATCAGTAACAAGAAATCGAGATTCTGTGAAACCCTAGAGAGAGAGAGAGAGATTAGGAAATTACCCATGGCTGATTGATGCTATTAGGGCTTAAAGATTTCTTCTTTCAGTCTTTTAGCCTTGGAGTAGGAGGAGGAGAAGAAAGGGAGGGTTTTTAGGGTTAGGGTTTTGAAATGCTTGGGTTACTTATACGGTGTGAGGTTGCATTTGTATGACATCTGAACCGTCCGAACGTTCCATTAAATGATGAGATCTTGACCATTTGATCAAGGGAGAACAGTTTACATTCTGATAATATGTCCAGGGTCTGGGCCTTAACCTTGGGTGGATCAGGCCCGGAGGTGCTTGTTTTTTTCCCCTCCCTCTCTCTGCATTGGTTTGAGCGCGTATCCAACGCGAGTTTCGCCTTGCACGTTAATGGCACACCAGTAAAAGAAAATAGGCCAAAAGGACGAAAATTATAACTTATCTAAAATTAAAATAAAAAAATAAAATTCTCGTAATCTACTTAAACATAATTGAGACAAAACTTATGACGATGAATGGATTAGGAGAGGCTTTTCATTGGAACTTGCTTGTATTGTAAGATCTTGGTAATTTAGGGCATGTTCCGCATCATGTCGCCAAGTTGTTCCTATGTTCCTCTTGGCCGAAAATTCGAAAAACACGTTTTGGAACTTCTTTTTTATCCCTGTTTTTTGCTATACTAGTGGAGCCCTGCACGTGCATTACACAGTTTTACTAAGAAAACTTTTTAAAAAATAAAGTTCTTAAAAATTTCAGTAGAAGCTTCAATACATTTAAAAATCAAATTTCAACAGAAAATGAGTGATTGTAAATTGCAAGCCCCGTGTAATGTCCAAATATAGCCGACACTACTTTTTTTCTATACATTTGAAAACAATAAAATAATGATATAGTGAGAAAAATGAGATCTCAAAAGACACTTGATATGGAATTTATATAACTTTTTGAGGATATAAATCACATATTTCTAAATATTTTATCATGAATGTGTACAAAGAAATCTCAATTTACTTTATTTAACCTGTCAGGTCAGCTTATCAGTTTTTTGAGAGACTTGACTTGCTAAAATTAGAGTTCAGTCGAAAGCATAGTCAAATTGATGACCTGCAGTTTTATAAAAAATAAAAATAAAAACTAAGAACCAGATGAGTTTACTGTTCTAACCAATTACCATGAACATTTTATGTTCACTACAAAATCAGATTCTATTAAGAAATTTTTTTTAATTATATCTTACCTAAGGACATCAAAATAACAAAACTGAGATGGTGGTTTTAGTCTTAACTTACAAAGAAGAATAACATCTTACACCGACCGTCAAGAATAATGAAGTAATCCGGCTTACCCTCAAGCGACAGGAATCAACAATGGTGGAACTATAATATGAACTTTGACGGGTAAGATTTGCAGAACACTTGTTGATCTATAGTATTCATGTGCTTTATTTTATTTTATAAGACGGACCACTATAAGGTAAAAAGAGGCAAATCCTCTCTAAGCGTGAGCATCTTCTTTTGCTTGATACAAAGTGCTATATTTTATACCCTGTAAGAAAAGGATAATACAAAGTAATCATAGAAGTTCAATTAAATTATTGGAAGCTAATAAATAGAGATATACATAGGGAAAAAATACCAAAAAATAAAAAACTACAAATACAAATTTGCCAAAAGAATTGGACATTCCTCTTAAGAAATATATAAGAATGTAACCCATGTATTTTAGATCAACTCTTCTGCTTTGTTCTGTATAAAGGATGTGAGTGCTAATCAAAGTAAAAAAAATTCGAAACGAACAAAGACAAACTGAATTTTTTGCAGCTTAGCATCAAATAATTATTTTAGTTGTTTACACTTAAAACAACCACTTCATTCATTGACTCTGAAGTTAGTAGTAACGCTAGCATAACAAACAGTTTCTATGAGATTCTCATTTTCCCTTTAAGGAAAGGCATGACGTTTCATTGAAATATATGAAAAGAAGAAGAAGAAGCAACTTGCAATGATGAAAGAAATAAATGTGTTAGAAAATTATTAAAGTTTTTCAATTTAAGCCTCATGAGTAAGAGCAATAATAAATAAATATATTCATGCCCTTGAAATGCCCTTTTATAATTAAAAAAATCAAAAAAGTTGTATATTGAGAAACTAAAAATTGTACTAATATCAGAAGAGAACCAATTTGTTGATAGCAATCTATAAGACCTACCACTAAATTGCATTTATAGAATTATCTCTAGCAATCACTAATATCAGAAGAGAACCAATATTTAGTAGTAGTTATCACATTATCCAACTTGTGATTACTCTTCCAACAAGGGTATAAATCAAGATCAATACAACTATTATGTCAGATTGAAAACTCAATTATTCTAACTAAATAAAATGCAAACACATGAAGCAAAATGGAAAAGAATATTAATTTTTTTTAATGGTAACTTTCATTAAAAGAGAGAAAAAAAACAGGGTGGACATAAAATGAGTTTAAGTTTGTACATTTCACTTTCTTAGTTATGATATTTTGTTAGTAGCTACTTTTTTCTAAAAAATAAATAGAAAAAACTAAACATAAAACAATAATGCAAACGAAGTACCTGTATATATGGGATGTGCTTATAAGTTTTGGAGGTCGCTATACCTTCTTCAAACGTTATAATAAATAATATACAACTAAAAGAACATCAAATTACAAATATTTAAGGTTAGTGTACAAAATATTAAAGGGTTAATATTTCAAAAATAATAACAAAGGGTTACATCTGTACAAAGAAAATAATCTCATATCTTCTGGAAACCTCCAGGAGCCCTCTGTTGTTCTTAACTCTTAAGTATATTTTAGTTCCACCAAAAAATAAAAATAAAAAAATAAATAAATAGAAACTATTTGCACAATCAGCATCGTTTTAGGTAAAAAAAAAAAAAATAGAGAGAAAGTTAATTCCCTCGTGTGTAGTCAATTTGGTATTTGAATTATAACATAATCACCAATTGGCCACCAGCAACAATAACAAAAGTAGTAAGCTAGCTAATACCTTTTGTCGCGACTTTTAAACTGATGACGAAGTATTTAAAGTGCCCACAAAATTGTAAGTATTGAACATCAAAAGGTATAAGTAAGTAAAATACACTTGATTCATTTTCTTTTCATCCATTATGAAATACACTATTCATTTTCTTTTTTATTTTATTCCCGTATTAGTTCAAGGTTTATTATTGAAAAAGCACATGACATTTAAGTTTTCAGAGTTAAAAGGCAGTATGTACACTATGAACTACATAATTGAGCAAATAGTGCATAGTTAAAATCTTTTGTTTTTCTCACATTGGCTTAGTTGGCTTAATTTTTCAACCGCGGTGGACAAAATAGTGCCAAGAAAGATTAAAAAAACTTTCTGAATTATAAAATCTGAAATATTTTTCATTTGAAATGATTCTTAATTGCACCATATCTCATAATTAATTTTACAAAAGACAAAAAAAAAAAGCAACTGAATAAAAATTTGGAAATTAGTGAATAAAATGGTTCAACAAGAACCACGAATGAATGCTTATTGATCTTATCACACTCTTAAGGGGTTTGAAGGGTGATGATTGAAGAGGCCTTGGTCTAAAGCATAAGACTTTAACTAACATAAATTAACAGGAAAAATAAACAAAATAAAATGTCAAATTCTTATACAAATATGGATTATGTTTTTGGCCTTTTGAATATTAGCACATGTACTACTTTAAAAAAAGTCATTTCCCTTCGACTCTATGGAGAAGGAAAACAAATTCTAACAGATAATGGAAAGTTTTTCCATACCTCATATCATCATCTTTTTAGTTATTGTCTACTTTGCTTTTCTCAACCAGGACACTTTCTGTTTGAATTTTTCATTTTCCTATCTCACATAACAAAACAATATCAATTTTATATTTTAAATGCTTTGCACAAATTCATATTCGAAACATAGAGTGAGAACTAAATACAAAGTTTTACCATAAGGAAACTAGGGTTGTAAACGGGTTGGTTCCAGTCCGGGGTCCAGGGTGGAACTGGAATCGGAACCGTTTTCTAAGAGGGGGAACCAGACCTGGTTCGGAACTAAAAAACTAGTTCCAGAACCGGAACCATTTGTGAGGCGAGTCTGGTCCGGTTCCAGGTATGAGATGTAGAAAAGTAGAAACTCTAATGTAGAAAATAGAAAAGTAAAAAGGGTTCTGTTTTCATATACTAAAGTTACCTTATGTTAGTGTATATTGGGTCAATCCGAAATCGGAACCTTTTAGGTATCGGTTCCCCAAAAAGGATTTGGAACCGGAACCATTTGCTTATCGGGACCAAAATAAGGACCCAGACCCGGAACCTAATGAGTTGGAACCTTCAGGTAATCGGAAAATCGGAGACCCATTTACAACAATTAAGATTAAAGAAATAAAACAGACATATAATTAAAATTATCAGAGCACGAACCTAACTTTGGCCCAAACAGGAATGAGAAAGAAAAAACCAACTCTTCATCATCATTTTCTTAACTCTGGTTGTACCCATTTTTCTTAGACACAGTAAAATAATAATAATTTCAGTAGACAGTGCTCACTTATATGTATGGAAGCTCCCTCCATTCCAAAAGAAATTAAGAGTCAATGAAAAATCTGTTAAAATATCATGTTCTTCCTTACACAATTACTCATAGAGGAAAAACCTCATACCCATAGAATCTGAATAAGAAGAATGTTAAAATAAACTTGAAAAAAGAAGAGGGAAAAAAACAACATTTGAGATAGATTCCAATCTTATCCACATTTTCCTTTCCTTTTCTCCACTACCTTAAAGAAAAAAAAACCCAAAGAAATCGAAAAAAAATTACTTGATTTATTGGAATGTATTAAAACGAAATTTTATTACGTTTAAAATATCAGCATCTACTCAATATAAGAGATTAAAAAATTCATTAGGATCGTGTATGCCAAGTTTGGTCTGGATCCGAGTTCATTTGGGTATAGTAGGGGGGTAGTTAGCAGTTTTTCAAAGAATTTAGGAGGCTTTTTCGTAATTTTAGATTTTTGAGATTATGATACCGTTGGGTAGATATTTTTAATTCCTAAACTTTAGTTTTTGAGACCATTTTGATCCGGATTCTTAAAACCCTTCTAAATCCAAGCCTGACCCAAAGCCTATTTTAGGCAAATTGGGCAATTCTCATTATGTCCCCATCTTTATCCATATGTAAAATACATTTACATAATAAATATATATAAGGGTGGGCCCCACAACTTGCATTTTATTGGGCATGTATGTAGTGAAAAAAAGTACATCATCTTTCTTTCTTTTTTAGACACTCTTATATAATAGGGTATAGAAATTGGAAAATTCTCATTATGTCCCCATCTTTATCCATATATAAAATACATATACATAATAAATTTATATATAAGGGTGGGCCCCAAAACTTGCATTTTATTGGGCATGTGTGTAGTGAAAAAAGTACATCATCTCTCTTTTTTAAACACTCTTTTCTAATAGGGTGTAGAAATTGAAAAATTCTCATTATGTCCCTATCTTTATCCATATATAAAATACATATACATAATAAATATTTATAAGGGTGGGCCCCACAACTTATATTTTATTAGGCATGTGTGTAGTGAAAAAAGTACATCATCTTTGTCTCTTCTATAATAGGGTATAGATATATATATATATATATATATATATATATTTATTATATACATATAGAGGGAGGCTCTCCTCCACTGCAGTGGAGGGGAGCCTCAGCTGGGCACGTGAGGTGAGGAGTGTTCCCACTTACTTCGTGTGAAGTCTATTCTCTACCGTCAGATCACGAGCCTGATCCAACGGTACTTGCGATGAGTTATTTAAAGGGTAAAAAAACCGCCAAAGTTTTCATCTTCCCGCTCGACTTTTCCAGCGATGAAAAAAACTCTGCTCTTCCATGTCTCTTCTGGTTTTTCTTCCCCGTCTCTTTCATTAAGTCTTATCTCTCTCAAAAACTCTCTTGTCTCCCCCAGCCCTCTTTTTCTCCTGGTTTTCTCTTGTGCTAAACCTCACAAACCCCATGGATTCAAAAGAGCCCTGGTTTCAACTCCAGCTCCAGCTCCAGCCCCATCGCAGCTGCCGATTCCATCACAGCACGACCCGTCTCTGCTCCACGCCACATCGCAACTGATGGCGTCCATCCCTCTCTCTCTCTCTCCACGTCAGCGGAACCACCCTATCCAAAATCCAGCTTTGAAAACCCTAAATCCCCTTCCTCTCTCTCCATCAACCAAATCCTACATTCTATCACCCGAACTCTAAATCCTACCTCCCCAACTCACTATCTCCATCATCCAAAATACCAATTGCCATCACAAACTCTAAATCCCATCACTAGAAGCCCAGAAACCTAACACCCAACCCTAAATCCCATGGCTGAACACATAAAGCACCTGAACCAACAATCAAATCCCCGTGACCCTAGGCCTAAATTGCATCCATATATCCTCTGTTTTTCAGATTTGAGAGAGACAAGTAAACTCCTTATGTGTTTGTAGTGGATAACATTAAAGGGCTTGACTATTAACTAGAAGTGTTAGTAGTTTTATTGCCATGGACTTTGAAAATTTGATGGTTGTACTCAATGGTCTTCTTGATTTTCCAATTTTAGGTTCTGGAATGAAGAAAAATGGTTCCAGAATATGTCTCTTTCCCTACTGTTTTATAATCTCAGTCGACAGTATTGTAATGCCAATTGCATGTTGAACAGTGTATGGTTTCAGATTATGGCTATGGCGTGTTAACAGTGTGGCTAATGTAAAATCATGTGAAGTTTGTACTTTTGACATTAAATTCAAATTGAATGAATTGAATTTAAAAATAAGACAATAGATATTTAACGGGTGTTGCATGTTATTGAAATGAAAATGAATGGATGAAAGGTTACGGATGAATTCCAATGTTTTTTTTACATGTTACAGGTCATTGAATTGAAAAACGAAAGAAGGGATGTTGAATTAAAAATGAATATTGAATCGATGAATTGGAATTTTTTTTTTTATATGTTAAAGTTACGGAAATGAAGAGGGAGACAATGGAAACTGGATGGGATGTTGAATGATGCTACAGGTTATTGAATTAAAATTGAATGATTAGATGAATTGGATTTTGTTTACATGTTACAGGTTATTGAATTGAGAAGTGGAAATGTTAGAATGGGTGTTACAGGTTATTGAAATGGATGAAAGGATATGCATTAATTAATTTGAAATATGTGTAATTTGATTAAATCTATCAATGAATTGTTTCTGGGTGAGGCCATGCAGTTCTAGGCTTTGGTGTAAAACAAGATTAAGTAGTTAAGCGCAATTCCTCGTATTTATGTGCATATTGTAGTATTTACAACACAGAGCACTGCACTTGTGCATGTGAAGTGCAGATTTCAGCATCACCTAATAAATTTTACAGTGCACCAGCTACATAAAGCACAAGTGATGGATGGGCTTTGATTTCAAAATTCGTCTCAATGCTCTCCATCTTTGCATGTGAATCTACTAGCATTTGCTGGTTAATTTTATGACTTAAATCTTTTAGTAAATCTCCACCTTGGCAAGTGCAAGTTTTGGCATCACCCGATAATTGTCCAATTAACATGACACATACTAATAAAGGCATGGAAAAATGTTCCGTGTAACTCGCAAACAAACCAAGTAGTTTTTTAACCATTAAACTGCACCTTGAGGAAAACTTTATACCCATACATAATTAAAGCAACATGGGAGTCCGCATTCACCACACATCCACTTTTCCATAAGCTAAAATCACAACTAGTGTCACATGATCAATACCAACTGTTTGCAATTCCAAAATACATGGACACAACCAACATTCTATACATTCATTTATAATACTGGAATATCCATTTGTAAAAAGGCAATATTTCAACAGCTTCGAAGCACATTTGCAAAATCCAACTTCTAACACCAATTTCCAGCATCCAACATTAAATCAAATAACTTAGAGACATTGGAGTCGGGCCCAAAATCCAATAGAACTAAGCAAATTACATTAATAACAACCTCCAACATCAAATCCCATAAAAAAAAAAAATGGATAGAACTAAGCAACCTCTAACAACCACCAACATTACAAAATCCAATTGCCGTTAATTCCATACAATGGGTAGCATCCAAAACAAACATTCAACTTCTCATGCCAATCACAACCACATGCAACGGCGAAACCATGTCAACCACTCTTCATTTAAAGCCTACAAAATAGAGCTGTAAAAAATTATAAGGATAATTAATAACAAGTCAAAAAAACTAAGATAAGAATAGAAATCTTAAACAATTGAGATTTACATGTTAGTAATTTTAATAACATGTCAGAAAAATCAAGATAACAATAAAATTCTTAAACAATTGAGATTTTCATGTTAGTAATAAATACCTGCAATTGTTCAATGTCTTGTCATCAGATGTTGACCTTTACAAGGCCTCGCCTTTAAAAGGGAAACAAAATAATGATTACTGGAAGCTTATTGAGGCAAAACAAAAGTATACAACACCACATAATAGAACCATGACTTGATAAAGAACCATGAGCTTAGTTATATGCCTTGAAAGCAGAGATAATATGCTAGTGTTAATAGGAGGAAATGAGATCAATCTGTTTCCTATTAAAAAATTTGTACACCATCATTCTCCAATTGCATAAGCCAACAAGAACACTCCATTACAGAAATTACATCTCATACTTTAACAATAAAATAGAAAAAACCTATACATTTCATGTTTCAAAGAAGAGAACATTGCAATATTTACCAAAATATGAGAAAAAAAAAAAAAAAAAACTATACAAGAGCTTGAATTACATCATAAAAGGCTCCGATGCACTATACTAGAGATGAATTTTAAGAAGTTTCGAGTTCTAATCTTAATTTTTCATATCTCTATATAAGGCTTTGAATGAAACATTATATTTTCAGTGCCGACAAAAACATTTTTAAAAACTTAATTTCACTCAAAAGAACTAAAATAGTAGTTATAATTTACTATTATAAATCCTTTGGGAAATCACTAATATTAAAGTAAGGACCAATAACATCCCAGACCCAGACATCCATGATAGGACTATAGCTTGTAAACATTTAACCGAAACACAGAGCATAATGGAAGATTAAAAACCAAAAACAAATTTCTGGTATAAATAAAAAAAAAAATGATACATTGTATTAAAACACTTAGCTGATAGTTATTGAGAACTACTGCTATTACCTTCTGTAAATCCACAAATTAGCATATAAAACATTAAACACACATCAAGTCAGACCATATATAGTGCATGGCATCCGCAAAAAAATTAAAATGAAACATTGATGAGAAGTGTAGGAACTAAGAAGATCACAAATCAAATCAGAGGACGAAAAAGGTGCTAAATTTCCATAATAAATCACAGATTTCTCCAATTTTAAACTATTCCAACACTAATCAAACTGTTCTAAAAATAAACGGAGAAAATCAAACAATCACAGAAAGAAACCCACAACAAAAAAAAACCCCAGTTATATCAAACGTTCAGTATGATAAAACTTGAGGGAAAGCATCCCAGGTAATGTTTATAGAACCCATTCCATTAAATAAGCTTACAAAGAAGATGAATGGAGTCTTCATGTCTTCATTCTCTGCATTCTCTGGATAAAGTCTGCATATCTGCATTATAGTAATTGAGCTGCAATAGACATGCAACTTGTGATAAGTTATGGAGGGAAATAAAAACATGAGAATTCGTCATCATAAAAATAAGAAATAAATTATTTAGTTTAGTTTCTGTTTGTTCTGTTGAACATGGCTGAATTTTGTGAGAACATGCCCTTCTATCTTTACCCATGCTGACATCAGTACTACTACTACTCTTTTGTGAGAACATTGCTGAATTTTGTGAGAACATGGCCTTCCATCTTTACATATGCTGCCCTAATGGAGGCTCGACATATGGTAGAGTATCAGATTTGGTCTCTTCCAGTTGGAAAGATTTCATTGATGGTTGATGATCATCACAATTCACAACCTGTACACAAGGTTGATGGTTGTAAAGTTTATGGAACCTTTATGAGGACAATATGCTTGTGTCAGCTGTACACAAGGTGCCATTCCTGCCAAGTCTAGAAGACAGACATACAAGTTCGTAGAGAAACTATTTCTTTCGAAATATGTATTATATAGAGGATAAAGTTTTGTTTTATTAAATCCATCCATGTACATAAATCCATCCATGTTGAGGGGTTTCAAATTAAAGAGCATATCCTACAACAAAATGATGATTTAAACATGCAAATAATGATATGAAACAATGGGGGCATTATTAAGTTATGGCATAACATCAGATGATGACCATCTAAACATGATAATTAGGGATTGTTTCATGACAAAATGATGTTTTTGGCGTTGGAAAAAAAGTTGTACCACCAAAAAAACTGGATCGGATTTGTCCAAATGCCATAGTGAAGATTCAGACAGGTGCCAGTAGTGTCAAATGGCAGGATCTAGTAGGGCTATTTGACACAAAAATTAGTCTTTTAGTTTATCTTTTTTTATACTTGACACATTCATCCAGTCAATGTTTCTCAAACAAAAAACACAAAAACCCCAAAATAATAATCAGAGTATCCACCAATAATGCTAAGAAGAAGAAGAAGAAAGATATAATAGATTCTAGACATTGCTGCAATTAATGTGTTTCCAAACAAAGTAATCAGAGAGGATGTCATGTGATGGGGGAAAAAGCAAAGGTGGTGTGCTCCTGGATTATGGGCTGGATTGTGATTCACCCTCTTTAGTTGGTGGGCTACGTTATACACCAGGCCAATGATCTCTATTTGCAAGAAAAAAACCAGAACAGTTACCTTGCCGACGCCGTCAGTAGATTTGCAGCAACAAAAGAGGGAGGGATGAGGAGAATCGCAGCGGAGAGGGGGAGAGGAGCGGCAAGATGAGGGAGCGATCACTGAATAGAGGGCGAGAGAGCGAGAGAGAAACAGGGGTTGCAGGCGGGCGAGATCGCTGCACAGCACCAGAGAAACAGATGACGCAGCACAGCAGCAGAGCTGGAGAGATCACAGCGCGGCAGTGAGAGATAGATCACAGGCGAGAGGGGAAGAGAGAGATCGCAGGCGGGCGAGAGGGGAAGAGAGAGATCGCAGGTGGGCGAGATGGGGGAGAGAGAGATCGCAGGGAAGAGAAGCGGGGTAGCTGGAGAGATCGCAGGCAGCAGCGAGAGAGACGTTGCAGGCGGGGGAGATGGGAGAGAGAGAGATCGTAGGGAAGTGATTTTGGAGATGGGAGATGGGAGATGGGAGAGAGAGAAATCGCAGGGGAGATTGGGGAAACGAAATGGAGGGAAATGCATTTGGGCGGTCTCCAGCGAAATTTGACCCACTGTTCTCTTTCTTTTCAGCCAACACGAGCCTCACCCCACGTGCCCAGCTGAGGCTCTCCTCCACTGCAGTGGAGGAGAGCCTCCCTCATATAGATATATTAACACAATATGAAAATTTGGACGATGTGGCTCACATTGACTCCATTGTCCTTAATGGTGGGTCCTCTAAAACTATAAATTTGTCATTAGTTAATTTTTAAAAGGTGGGCTCTAATTACCAAAATTTCTTAAAGTGGATCCTATATTCACAATCACATAAGGTGGTCCCACTTTGTAATTCCAAAAAGAGAGCCATAAGTTTCCAATATCATATAAGGGCCCACACTGTAAATCCTATAAGGTGACCCACATTGTAAATCTTATAAAGGTAAGCCCGATGTAGTTCCTAGTGGAGAGCAAATCCATGTCTAATGCAACTCCACCATCTCCCATGTGCACGCCATTAAAAATAAAAATAAAATAAAATAAAATTTTAGTCAATTACATCTATCTTTTGCCTTCACCCATTCCACAACACTTTTTTCCTCTAAAAGCTCAAACCCTTGACAAATAATTAACATAAATGCCATGCACAACCCTTTTCACTAAATCCTCCGAAACCTAAACAACCATGAATTGAAAGTTCAAGTCAAGTTACCAAAAAAAAAAAAACCCACATCTTCTATCAATTGCATCTATCTAATTTTAACTTACCCAAGACAGACTTGGTTCCATATACGAGCTCAAACTGTTTAGCATCAACCCTGATCTGACTAACATGTTCTTTGCAGTAGCTAAATTCTCTACTAAGTCCTTTTGTTTCAAGAGAATAGATAACTGGATCATTGCAGTCTCACTACGTCAAAACGCCCCTTAATCGACGGCCAAAGCCCGTCGTTTTATTAAAAAAACGTCAGCACATTCCGTCGAGGAAGCCGTCGAAAAAAAGTGGCGTTGTTACTAACGACGGGCCATGACCGTCGACGGATATAGACCTCAATTTCCGACGGTCATTAACCGTCTGCAATGAATTTTCCAAAATTTAGTGGTAAAAATAAAACGACGGCCCATGACCGTCGTTTTTTTTTTTTTTTAAATGACATTTTTAAAAAACATTTTTTTAATTATTTAAAAAACCTGCAATTAATTTTAAAAAATTGAATAGAGTATCAATTATAGAACCATCCATTTTCCATCCATTAAAAGGGCTCAAGTGAGCTAAAAACACTGGTAGTTAAAAGTTCATCCATCCATTTAATATGTAAACTTACATTATCAAAATAGTTATGAGAAACAACAAACTTAACTAAAAAAAAACAAATTTCATATGACCACTACCACGGTTCCACATATGAAAGTAAATACAAAAAATCAAAATCATTTACATGTCATTGTTTGCAATAAAATTAGTCGGCCACAGTTCTAAAAATCGGCCATGAAATAATATCGCCCAAAGTCAAATCCCCAAAAGTCGTGTCTCCGCCCAACAACAATTCATCATCCTTCAAGATCTCATCTATAATAATCCTATAGCAGCCCCCCTCATCGTTTGACAAACCCATCACACGGCCAACCGCAACAGTAATCTCCTTCCTCAAATATGAAAACAGCCTACATGAACCCTCTCTTGTATGTGAGGTGTTGTTCTGGTTCGTGCCTGTGCGTACCTCCTCACGTGGGGAACCATCTTGGGCCTGCTTGAAGAAAGAAATATTTAGCTCATAAAATTGGGAAAAAAACCATCACATAAAAGTGGACATTTCTACAAAATACATGCTCAAGAATATCACCAAACTTCAAACATAAATAAAGCAATTAGAAGAGCTGATTTCTGAATGCTGTTTCCCAAAGGCATAAAGAAACCAACCCACAGAACAGTCTCTAGAGCAAGTGCTTCCTTCCTTTTTTTTTTTTTTTCCTTCCTCTTTTTGGATGTATTTTCGGGTGAACCTTGTTTTGGGTTGTTGTCTTTCTTAAGTTATTAAGGAGACTTTGAAAATGGCACTTGTTGGAGAGAGGTCTTTGTTTGAATGAATTGGGGTGATGGGTTATTGCATGGTTGTTATATATTTTTTTAATGAATTGGGGTCTTGGAAAGTTGCACTTTGTAGTGGTGGGGCTGATGTATTAGGTGGGATTGTTGTTGCCTTTTTTGTCTTTCATCTGCACTAGTTAAATCATAATGTGTAAGGAGTCTTTGGTTTAATTTGTTAATGTGGGCATTTTCGTTTGAATGAATTTGGGTTGATGCATTTGTTTTTTCTTTTCCTAGGATTTGCATGGCAGTGGTGGGATTGGTTTTTAATTTCTTCTATTTATTTATTTATTTGAAGGGGTTTTTTTGCTTTTATTGGATTTGCTTATTGGCCTTTTTTTCTTGCACCTCAATGACAAAATGGTGAAATGCTTCAAGAGTATTCGTTTTGAATATATAAGGTAGGCTTCTTTCTTCTTTCATTGGAAAGAACTTTTGAAAGGATATTCTCATCTCAAGAGAGATGTTCAGTTTTGAATGAATATGGTTTTGCCTTTTTTTAATCAAACTAATGTTTATCTTGGAAGGTTTTGTTATTTACTTCAGTCTTCTAAGAAAGAAATCAAATTTGATTATAGCAAACGAGATCAATGGGATTAAATGAGTTTCTTTTTAGTGAATTTAGATAAGTATTATAATTTTTATCCATGTCTTATAACAACTATAACTGAATGCTACTGTCCAACAGTTTTAATCAACCAGGACTTTGTTCTAAATGCAACTGTAACATGCTATATTTATGAGAGATGCTCGTTTTGTGATTGTCTTTTTGGGATTGGGGAACTTTTTGTCTTGAAGAAAAGGAATCTATGTAGTGGAATCAGTTTCAGTTATAAGGCAGTTGTATCTTTCCTTTCCAGAGTACTTTCAGTTATAGAAATGCATGATATTAGTAGCCCTTCAATGTATATCATCAATTTTAATAATTCATTAAATTACTGAATCAATTATGTAAAAGAAATTACTTTATACCTGAGATGAACTCTCATAATAGGTGGAAGAATGTTGCATCCCACCTTGAGAAAGAACTTGTTTGATCTCATTAATTTCCTCTTTCAACCGTTTCACTTGAGTCTGAAGGTTTGTATTGGCTTCATGTTCCTCTTCCAAGGCTTTCTTATAAGGAGCCGAATGTTGTCCAAGTCCAACTTGCAAATAAGACCTGATTCCTTATTTCAATGTCTACAAAGACTCATTGGCAATAAGGACCCCATTAGGATCTGTCTATCATGAACAAAAGCACCCTAAGATGAGGTGATATTAGAGGGCAAGACCTTTTGTCGCCTGATTGCATGAACCTTGGCCAGAATTTTGTAAATTCCAGCAATAAGGCTAATTCGGCCTAAACTCTTTCAAACAGTCAGCACCAGTCTTTTTAGGTATAAAGGCAATGAAGGAGGCACCAAAGCTTTTAGATAGAATTCCTCTAGCACGGGATTATCAGATAAAATCCATAGTATCTTCATAGAGGATGTCCCAAAAATGTTGAAAGAAAATTAAAGGAAAACCATTGGTTCCTGGCGGTTTGTCGCCCCCAAAATTAAAAAACGGTTCTTTCACTTCCTCGACAAGGAACTCTATTTTCAAACAAGTAGCACTATCTACGCCGATGCTAGCAAAGCTAACATAGTCTAGAGAGGGCTTGTTCCATGAAGCTAGATTGTCTAAAGAGCGCTTGTTCCAGTCTTCTTTGGCATACAAAGGTTTGAAGTAGCCCAATATATGTCTCCTGATATCATCGCGACCTTCTAGTCTTGAGCCTTCATCTAGAAAAGAACTGATCCTGCTGCCCCTAGGGATCCATGTCTTCTCCAACCAAGACAGCGATAAAAATTTGCCGACCAAGATAGGGACCTCAGACAGCAACTTACAAACTCTTCCTAACAACACTTTAACTCTGCCATGGGTGAGGATCTCCTTGGAAGACTTACAACGATCAACCTCTGTGGTCTTACCTAGGAAGTCTCCAAACAAATGAAAAACCCTTTCCGTCCAAGCTTGCATTGGCACTCCGAAAAACTTGATCCAACAAGGACAAGGAGGAGAGTCTTATCACCTCTATCCATCTGTCCATGGCTACAAACGAAGAAGAAGGTAGGTCTATAGCACCACGAATCACTTCCTCAATCTCCTGATCTGAACGAAGTTCCATGAGGATAACTTCTTTATCAATCATCTTCACTCTAACAAGCATTTTGCCCAAGAACTTACCATTTAGGATTCGACAGAGCCTTCCCCTTCTATATGAGGTTTCAGGAATCCAACCAGGCAGAAACAAAGTTTCTATTTCTCAACTTCCACTACCAAAGGGAGCACTTTAACGACCTATGAAAGCCCACAAGGATTGGTGCTCTCTAAGAGCTAGAACATAGGGGCAAAAGCTTGCAGCAGGAGACCAAACAGAATTATTCTAATCTAGCAGTACCTGGGGCTTCCAAAAGGGAATAATTGTCTTGCACTCTTGTTGACATGGCAATCTAGCTAACTTTCTCTCTCTCTTTTTTTTTTATATATATATAACAGTAAATTTTAATCTAGCTAACTTTCTTGAAGGTGAATTCCACAAGGTTGTCTGCAAGCACCATTTCGGGATTTTTTATCAAGCTACTTTTTCATCATTGTCATTCTTGTATCTTCAATTTTCTCATTCTTGTTCTTCTCTTCGTTTGAAGGGCAATCTCCGTCACACATTTTGTTTCTTGCATTGCTTTATCTCAAATAGAATCTTGTTCAAAACAACAATAACAAGAATCACGCCACTTATTTGTAAAGCAACTATTCATTTATATATATATATATATATATATATATATAAACAGTAGCATTTCATAGTTAAGAGGTTCTTCTAATAATAGTAGTAAATAATCCTCACCAGTTACCACCACCATCTTGCCAAAGACCTCATAACCATCTTTCACCACAAAATTCTTCACAAATTCAAAATATAGCCTAGAAATTGGAATATATTGGTGATTAAATCCCTCAAGAACGCCAACTTAAACCTAACAGATCACTAAGGGCCCGTTTCTTTACTAGAACTCATAGAATTCATGTCTGGTAGTTGTCTGGGAATTTCAAATGCTAGTATCTGAAATGCTGCCAAATTCTGGAATTCTAAATTCATTGTTTCGTTCATGGCATGAATTCTTGCCTGAGCTCTCAGAATGCCGTCGTCCCTCTCCCAGAATTCCTGTGCCAAGTGAGATTTTCAAATCCTCTTTGTTAAAGTGGTTTTTCAAATGCTGAGTTTTTTGGGATTTCAAATACTTGGAATTTCAAATGCCCAGGAATTCTGGTAATGAAAGATAGAATTCCTGACAAGAATTCTAAATTCCCAGACAGCCTGAATTCCTGTCAGGAATTCTAGTAAAAGAACGAGACCTAAACTCATGTCATGGTCAAAGTTAAGTGAAAGGCATCTCATTCTAGCAAACCCCAATCATCTATACAATCCATAGATGCCAATATTATAAGTTCCTAAACTATCTACTTTCTAAAAGTCAGGCAGTGCAAGAAAATGGAAATGCTAGCAGCCGGATCACCAAAACTGCTTCACAAGCAAAAACTTTGTGACTTTCAGGGGCTCGTATGGAAATTAATAATACTACACGACAAGGAAATGAAACTACATAATATTTCATGATTGTAAACATAGAACACCCACGTTATCGAACTCAAGAGGAAGGTAACAGAGGACATCAAGTTATGTGCCTGGCTTCCAAAAGTAAATACAAGGAAATAGGGGTCAACATGTCTCATATGTATCAACATTTTTTTTTTATCGGTAAATTTGGAAATGCATTAGAAATGAAAAAAGTACACAGTATAAAAGAAACAAGACCAAAACAAAGTGTTCCGGTATAAGAGTTCTATACCGGACACCCACCACACCTACATTACAAAAGCACTTAAATTACATGAACGCTCAATCCCTTGTTTAGCTAAGCAATCTACGAAACCATTTGCGGACCTACTTATATGATGAAAGACACCTGAGATTTTGATGAAAGGTGACTAATCTCATTGAAATAGAACTGCATCTTCCATGGGCCCTTAAAAGAATTCACCCAAGATATGGCATTAGATGAATCGCTCATATGTATCAACATTCTGAATACTTCCACTAAAGAAAACTGAAAAGTGTTGACAAGTCACATGTAATCCTTCAGAAAGCTCTACATTTAGTTTGTATACCTCAAATAAAACTCCAATGCAGCAAAGAAGGCTCACATCAAATCAGCATTAAAAGTTTCTAAAAAATAAAGCAACGAAGGCACGTTGGTCATCTAGAATAGAACAGCCAAGCAGGTTTGAACTCAGAAATCGACCAGTAAATAAGAATTCCTTTAACATTAAGTCCGAATGGTATTCTTCATCTAACATTGCAAAAATAGATATATCATTCCATATAGGACTACAACCACAAAAGAGACGTCACACAGATAATACTAGGCAGTAAGATCAGTAATATTTTCCATATCTGAGCGTCCGGGAATCCCATGTTCATGTGCTTCCAGGAGCATCATTTCCCCCAGCTGGCTTGCGGTTGAGATAACGAATGACAGCATCTTCAACCCTATTAAATCAAACAAATTCAAACATCCTCATTAAAGCATCCAAAAGAACGTTTTTTAAAACATAAAGGAAAGAAAAAGAAAGAAATAAAGGGGAAAACATTTAAATGCACCTCACAATGCATGATGTTTTTAGAGGTGATGTGCCTCGAGGAGACATTTTAGAAATGCTTCGTCACTCACGTTTAAGGCATGACTTGCATTTGGGGGTGTCACATGCTCATGACTCACTGGACACATGTAGGGTGGGCGCACAATGGCACGTACACCTTGTGCAAAATAGCAACTATAAACGATAGATGTTGCGTGGCATGGATGAACAGAAGACTTGGCATGGAAGGATAAAGGCCTGTAGAGTTTAAACTAATCTAGAGTGGTATAGAGTGGTGTCGAAGGCAGGGGGTGGGTGTTGCAGTATTCTCATATAATCAGGATAAGTGGGGAGATGTCTGGAATATTCTAGAATAGTATGAAATATTTTAGGTATGAATAGGAAGATTTGTGCAGAAGGTTCCAGAGTAGGGTCTAGAAGTTTCATGTCCACAGAATGAATGACACATGGATCAATCCTAGCCATTGACTTGTATATCTATAAATAGGAGAGTAATCATTCATTTATGACATTCGAGAAGCAAGAAGTAATATAAGCTATCATTATATCTCTAGAGCGTTCTCTCTACTTGATGTGTGAGTGTGCACAGCCTTGAGGTGTGAGCTCTTGGCTAAGGGTCAGACAGCCAAAAGGAAAGGGCTTACTGCTAGTGCACAAGGCATAGATGACAGACTAGGGTCAACGAGATTCACTTTGTACCTAGAAAATATATCATTGATGAAGTGAACGCTTCAATCACACCCCACATTGGAAGGCATACGCCACTAACACATCTTGTTTTTAAGGATTTAGGAGGTGACAGCTTGTAATTTTAGAATTTAAAGTTCTTTATTAAGACTATTAAATAGCCATATCCCATTAATCTAAAGTTGGCTTGATAAAATCAACTAAAAATATCAAAGATAGGAAAAAAAAACACTACAAAAAAAGTTTAAAATAAAAAATGTAGCCTGAACCTAGTCCAGAAATTTTAGGGGCCAACCCAAATTCTGAATTGGGTGGATCTGGTAAGGAATTGCCTCCCCTAACTGGTGTCCTTCTCCAGTCGAGATCTTTAAGTTCAACGTGGATGGGGCGGCTAGAGGTAAACCAAGGCCTGTAGGAGTTGGCGGTGTTCTTCAAAATTATAAAGGAGATGTGTTATATGTGTTCTCTAAGAATGTGGGAAACAAGGACTCTAACAAGGCGGAAGTTATAGCAATTTTGGAAGCTCTAAAGATTTTTGTTCAGTTGTTTAGGTCAAGTGCGGTTGTAGAAAGTGATTCTGCTAATGCTATTCATTGGGTCTCTAATCCTGATGGTGGCCCATGGAAATTCCACTTTCTCCTTAGCAAAATCAAAGCGTTATCTTCTTCCGGTGCAGTGTCTTTCTCATTTTTTATTGGAAGCTAACTCCATCATTAGCTAAACAAAGGGTGGACAGAACAGATTCTCTTTTTGCTTCTTTGTTGTAATTGTTGTGTTGTAGTTTCTTGGTATAAGGCTTTTATACTAATATCAATCTTTAAAAAAAAGGCTTTTACACTGAGATTTTTCTTTGCTCTTTGCAGTGTTGTTTTCTTCCCCTTTTAATAAAATTTCTGCTACCGTTTCAAAAAAAAAATGTTTGAACTTACCAAAATCATGCATTTTCTATTTGCATCAATAAAGTATATATACTTAATGTAATTACTTATTTATGAAAGGCATTTTCATGATGCTTACACCTCAAACTTTGGGTAATCAGAACACCTCGCTACACATCTTAGCGTTTTAAAAAATTAAATGCACCGTCCCTAGTTCCCTCAATCAAATGAGCATTCGATATACTTTGACTTTCACTGCTTTGACAGAAAAGATAATTATTCACTCTAATTAGCAATATTTTGGAAACAGGACCAGACTACTAGCCGATCTAATTGGGTTCAACCAGAACCAGTGCCCTCAATGGTTCAACGAAGGTAAGACCCATTCAAACAGACAAAATTGGTCAAGACCGATCAAACTTGTGACAAGACCAGTTCTGGAAACCAGTTTTGATAATTTTTCTAATATTTTATTTTTGGTATGGTCAAATCATGGTGGCTTGATGGGACTTTAACGCAGGTGAGAATTAAAACGCATTAGATGGGATAATTTTTTCCGTCTTTTGTGCATTGCACCCTCCATGGTGTAACAAAGTATCAAAAACACTGAACACCACTATTTAAGGCAGTAATGTCACAGAAAAGGTATCCCACTTATTATGATTTTCAATTTTCAATTTCCAAACGACCAAACACCCTAAGTAATAATCACTCACCTACAAAAATACTCGGACGATCGCAATTTGGATAGTTCCAAATCCACCATAAACAAACAAAAAATCAAAGATACTGTAAGTGCAGAAATAATAATACTCACAAGATCAGGATGCCTCTTAGGACTTACTCAATGCATGGAGGAGATAGCTGCGACGGTATGAACCTGAGAGAAGAGAAAGACAAAGGTCAGAGGACCCTGGCTCTGGGCAGCGCAGGGCTCTCCGATGCTTAAGTCAGCAATGGATCGGAGAAGAAGAAGAAGAGGAAGAAGGAAGACTGGGTGTCTATGTGAGAGTGCTTACCCCTTGCTCCCTTTGGCTCGTGCCTTATATATGGGACAGTCTTGGGTGAATGCCAGTGGGCTTGGTGATGTGACCTGGGTCACATCAGCCCACAAAGCCATTAATGGAGGTCCATCATAGCCCACACTGCATTTAATGTGGGTCCGATCAGCCCACAATGCATTTAATGTCAGTCACATTGGGCCTGATCCTGCCCTGATCTGGTGGTGGCTGAAGTCCCATCAGATCCCTTCCTTGGGCTTCGCCACGATAGGGCCGTGGCTATTAGCTGCAAGCGCAATTCTGCATTGCCGAGCTTGCATTGCCGAGACTGAACGGTATGCGCGGCCGAACTGAATTCTGTTTGGCCGAGACCAGCACGTAGTGCCGAGACCGAAGTAGATCGGATCGTAGCCGAGATCAAGGGACGTGGTCCCCCAAACAGTAGCTAACCGAGCACACCCTAGCCGAGACCAAGAGAAACTAGTTCACGGAATGGGCCCCCACACAATAGCCCCTCAGTTCTTGACCTCTAGGGCTCTCTCGGGCACTAAGGTTAAGAGCTGGACCGATCCCCCGCACTAGGGTTGAGAACTGAACCGATCTCCCGAGACGGACAGTGCTCGCCTTCCATCCGATTTTGTTTAAGGGTTCTGACTTATTCGGCGCCGGACGCCGCCGCTGCTTCGTCTGCCAGAGATAATAAAGGGGGTAATAAATGCGGGGGCTATGATTAGCATGGGAAGGCGAACCATCACTGCCACAGCGCCACGCGTTATTGCCCGGTAGGCTATCTTGTCTTTTCGAGGGGGGATGCGACGCAAGCCGAGGCGACATCTCACGCGTGTCCTGCTTCGAATTCCGGAATGGCGCCCATTCCTCCCCTTTATATTCATTTTCGTCTTCTTCCTTTGCCATTTTCGCTCTCAATTCCTCTGCTCTCTGCCTGGACTTCTGTTTCCTGCTAGAACTCTTGCTTCCTGCTAGAACTAGTGCCACCGGACTAGGACCAGACCTCGTACTGTTTCCCAACAGTAGTCGCCCACATCCGTCAGTCGGAGTCTGACTTTGCCCCGTCAAACCAGTGAGTTTTCTTCCGCTCCCTCCTCCTTCATTTACATTCCAGACCTAGCCCCTAGGGTTTCTTAGATCCGGAAATGGGGATTTTCACCCATTGGATAGATTCCCCGTCAGGCCTGGCTAACCTTAGGAGAGTTTACACGATCCCGGACGAGGTCCGGATCATGGCAGCCGACCCTTCTGTTTACGCTTTCCGCAACGGCTGGATGCCGTTCCCTCTGATAGCCGTCATCGAGGGTGGGGTCAGATTCCCCTTGCACCCTCTTCTTAGGTCTTGTTTGGAGACCTGGAACCTCAGCCCCTGCCAGCTAATGCCCAATGGGTATAAAATAATCATGGGCGTCGCCGAGCTGAATAGGATTCTAGACATCAGTCTCGGCGTCCATGATATAGAGGATATATATGACCTCTGCAAGACCAGGGACGGGGTCACCTATTACCTTCGCGTCAAGGCGAAGTGCCAACCCCTCGTCACGGCGCTGGAGGACTCCAATAAATACGCCGGAGATGACCGTCTGCTCGTCTCGGGAAACTGGGAGTTCGGCGAGACCGAGACTGAAGTAGCTAGGAGGGTCCGAGTCCCTCGACGCTTCGGGACTCCACCGAGTAAAGACCTAACCCCTTTGGGTTTCGGATTTTCCCTTTCTTTTTTTTTTTGTTTTATTTCTGCTGCCGAATTCTAACTCAGCTGTTTTTCGCAGGCCTTTCTCAGCGCAAGCGTGAAGCCCAGCTGAACGGCTGGAGAAGGCACTCACCTTGGCTGAGCAAGGTGTACTGCTACCACGGCCACCACACAAGAGCTGCCTACTCTCTCCTGAAGTACGAGCCGAGATACGTGTCTTATACACGGAAATCCGGCAACCCTGAGAGATTCGCCCCCGATCTAGCAGAAACCAGCGGGACCATCTCGGTTGCGGGAGCGTCCACAACGTTGGCCATTGTCGCGGGCATCCCGCTAAGGGATATTGAAGACTATACCTCCGGAGCCGAGGTAGATTCTCCGACAAGGGAAGTCGAGAACTATTCTTCCGGTGCCGAGGCCGAAGTCGACGATATGGAGAGGCGCAGGCCCGCGTTTCAGCCAAAGAGTCTGGCGAACGCCGTCCTCGGCGGCGGTAGAAAGGTTGCCGCAACCCGCACTGCCTCGCCCTCCTTCGGGACCATCGTCCCTGCTAGAATTGAGGCCCGACCTCCCCCAGTCTCGGAAAGCGAGAGGCCGAGGAAAAAGGCGAAGGGGAAGGAGCCGGAGCGGGAGGAGCGACCACGGCAAAGTTCCCCCCGAGCTGCGAGGGAAAGGGCAGTGGACATGGTGCCCACCCCGGCAGTTCCTCTGGTGGAGAGTCGCTCCGAGCCCCAGGCGGCAACGTCCCCGGGTGCTGAGCCGGCCGAGTTCAGGCCGGACATGGAGCTGAGGAAGGGGAGGCCCCTAAATGCTGGGGATAGACTGGTGGGGAGCCCGGATGTCATCGCGGCGCTCAGCCGAGCCTGTGCGCTCCCCAGGGACATGGAGAGGCACAGGTCGGAAGACACCCCCCTGCTGCTTATGAGGACCATACAGCACTCCCTCGCTGTAAGTGCCCGACTTTCCTGGTCACAGGTGTTTCTATCTTTAAATATTTCTTGCTTTCATGCTGAGCTTTTTTCGTTTGCTCCGCTGCAGGCTGTCCAAAGGCTCCAGATTGTCGCTGACAGAATAACAGAAGATGACAACCGGCTGGCCCGCCTAGCAAAGGAAAAGCAGGGAGCCGAAGCCGAACTGAAGGCGGCCAAGGAGGAGCTGAAGGCGGAGGCGGCCAAGACTGCAGAACTCAAAGCTCAATCTGATGTAGTGGCGAGCGACCTCTGCAAAGCAAGGTCAGAGAGCTTCGAGTGGCAAACGAAGTTCCAGGCAGAGGAAAGGAGGTCGGCGGGGTTCAAGGCCGAGATGGAGCTGGAAAGTAAGGCGAAGGAGGAACTCCTTGCATCGAAACAAGCTGAGGTCGATGCCGCCTTCCTGGAGGGGACTGAGGAAGCTGCGAAAATTTATATTGATCAAATCACAGCACTCAGCCCGAAGCTATACCAACTCGGCTGCAAGGCCGTGTTAAAGAAGATGGGGGTTCCTGCTGATGATCCGATATATCAGAATCTCCCCGAGCTCGGAGAGGAGCCCCTAGATGAAGCCCTGGCCGAGAACCCTGCCACTTCGGCCGAAGTCCCTTCCGAGCCAACGCCTGACCCCGTTGAAGAAGCTCCTCAAGCCGAGGTCGATGCCGTGGTCGTTATCGAAGACATAGAAGCGGGGCCGTCGACCTGACTTTGCATTTTTTTTGCCAAAGGTGTAATTTTTGTTCCGAACTGATTTTGATGTGAGCTCCAATGTACATATCGTATTTATTAATGAAAGGCCCTTTTTCATATCTGTCTCCTGTGTGTTGTGGCTTTTATTTGCTTTCCTTTGTACGCTTTCCATGTGTTATGAATCTGGGTGTGAGTTCGGACAAGAGCAGACCAACCAGGTTAGGGTTCCCTGTGAGTGCTCTGATTTCTTGGAGGCCTCTTTTGTTTCGGCGAAACCAGAGAATCGCATCTGACCTCCTAAGGCATCGATAAGACTGGGTACCATCATCGAATGATGCCGTATCGGCATATCTAGGTGGCTGAGTGCCAGCCTTAGACATGGTCCGTATCGGCAACTCGTCTAGGTGGCTGAGTGCCAGCCTTAGACATGGGCCGTATCGGCAACTCGTCTAGGTGGCTGAGTGCCAGCCTTAGACATGGGCCGTATCGGCAACTCGTCTAGGTGGCTGAGTGCCAGCCTTAGACATGGGCCGTATCGGCAACTCGTCTAGGTGGCTGAGTGCCAGCCTTAGACATGGTCCGTATCGGCAACTCGTCTAGGTGGCTGAGTGCCAGCCTTAGACATGGGCCGTTTTCGGAAACTCATCTAGGTGGCTGAGTGCCAGCCTTAGATATGGTCCGTATCGGCAACTCGTCTAGGTGGCTGAGTGCCTGCCTTAGACATGGGCCGTTTTCGGAAACTCATCTAGGTGGCTGAGTGCCAGCCTTAGATATGGTCCGTATCGGCAACTCGTCTAGGTGGCTGAGTGCCTGCCTTAGACATGGGCCGTTTTCGGAAACTCATCTAGGTGGCTGAGTGCCAGCCTTAGATATGGTCCGTATCGGCAACTCGTCTAGGTGGCTGAGTGCCTGCCTTAGACATGGGCCGTTTTCGGAAACTCATCTAGGTGGCTGAGTGCCAGCCTTAGATATGGTCCGTATCGGCAACTCGTCTAGGTGGCTGAGTGCCTGCCTTAGACATGGGCCGCTTCGGCAACTCGTCTAGGTGCCTGAGTGCCAACCTTAGACATGGGCCGGTTCGGCAACTCGTCTAGGTGGCTGAGTGCCAGCCTTAGACGGTCTTCCATTTTCGCACCGTAGTCGCTGTCACATTGTCATTGATCATCAACTTGCCCCAAAACAAACGCAGTTTTATTAGATCCGGAAGCACTGTACAAGCACACAAACTAAAAATAGAACTTCTTAAGGTGTGAAGCGTTCCACGGTCTCGGTAGCAGCCGTCCTTCCATGTCTTCGAGCCGATAAGCTGACCGCCCTGCGATAGAAGTCACCTTAAACGGACCATGCCAGTTCGGCGCCAGCTTGCCCTGATTTGGGTCCCTGTCGGCTGGGAGCGTTTTCTTGAGAACCAGTTCCCCCACGCAGAACTTCCTTTCTCTGACGTTCTGGTTATAGCCCCTGGCTAGCTGCTGCTGGTAGACGGCCAGTCTGATTGCCGCCGCTTCTCTTCTTTCGTCTGCCAAATCCAGCTCCCTGGCCAGGTTAGTCTCGTTCTGTCCTTGGTCAAAGAGTTCGGTCCTCAGAGTGGGGAGGCCGATCTCCAAAGGGATGACTGCTTCCATGCCGTAGGCGAGTGAGAAGGGGGTAGCCGAAGTAGAACGCCTTGGAGTGGTTCGGTAGGCCCATAGGACGCTTGGAAGCTCCTCTACCCATCTCCCCTTCGCTTGGTCCAGCCGTTTCTTGAGCCCATCGAGGATCACCTTGTTGGAGATCTCGGCCTGGCCGTTACTTTGTGGGTAAGCTGGCGTGGAGTAATAGTTTCTGATGCCGAGCTCCTGGCAGAAGGTCTTGAAGAGCTTGGAGTCAAACTGAGTTCCATTGTCCGAGACCAACGCTCTAGGAATGCCGAACCTTGTGATCACATTCTTCCATACAAAATTCTTGGAGTCCCGCTCTGTGATGGATGAAAGTGGTTCCGCTTCAATCCATTTGGT
This sequence comes from Cinnamomum chago, assembly GCA_038049695.1. Lineage (NCBI taxonomy): Eukaryota > Viridiplantae > Streptophyta > Magnoliopsida > Laurales > Lauraceae > Cinnamomum > Cinnamomum chago. The sequence continues at coordinate 14,996,802 of CP142451.1, forward strand.
GAAGTAATCTGTTGCCACAATAAGCCATCTCTTATTCCCCGGAGTTCGGTGGAGCGGTCCCACAATGTCGAGCCCCCACTGAGCGAATGGCCACGGGCTAGAGAGCGGGCTGAGATCCTGCGTTGGCTGATGGAGGGAGTGGGAGAACTTCTGGCACTTCTCGCACTTCTTCGCGTATACCTGTGCGTCTTTCTGCATGTACGGCCACCAGTAACCCTGGCTGATGGCTCGATAGGCCAGAGATCTTCCTCCGATATGGCTTCCGCAGATTCCTTCGTGTATCTCGAAGAGGAGGTCCTCGACCTTACTCGGATGGACGCACTGGAGGTAGGGTCCCGAGAACGATTTCCTGTAGAGCTTGACCTCGGGAGATAGCCAAAACCGGGCTGCCTTGAATCTGACCCGGTGGGCCTCGCCACTGTCCTCGGGAAGCTTGTCGTCCTTAAGGTAGGTGATGATGGGGTCCATCCAGCTCGGGCCGAGACCAATACATAACACTTCCCGAGGTGAACGGAGCTTAATGCTGGGTACAGCTAGCGATCCGACTTCGATGCTCCTCTTTCTTCCTGCCTCAACAGCGCTGGCCAAGTTAGCCAAGGCGTCTGCGTGAGAGTTCGCTTCTCTGCCGATCTGCCTGACTTCGGCTGACTGAAACTGTGCCAGCAGCTTCTTTGCCAGGGCCAAGTACGCGGCCATCCGGTCGTCGCGAGCCTGATAATCTCCAGTCAGCTGGTTTGTCACCAACTGTGAATCACTGAAGACCACCAGCTGTTGAGCTCCGAGGATATTGGCACTGTTAAGTCCGGCTAAAAGGGCTTCGTACTCAGCTTCATTGTTTGACGCCTTGAAGTCCAGTGTCAGAGCTTGCTCTATGACCAGTCCTTCCGGCGATTGGAGAACAACTCCTGCTCCGGCTCTTCTCGAGGTGGAAGATCCGTCGACGAAGATTTTCCAAACTGGGGTCTCGGCTCGAGATGGTGATTGTTCAGAACTTGTGGGAGCCCCATGCTCCTCACCCCCCAGTTCGGTGCCGAGCGGGGTTGGTGCCGAACTTGAATCAAACTCGGCGAGGAAATCTGCCAGAACCTGGGCTTTTATTGCTGTCCGTGGCTGATATTGAATCTCATACTGCCCTAGCTCGACAGCCCATCGGGAGATTCTTCCTGAAAAGTCGGCCTTCTTGAAAACAGATTGGAGTGGGTGCTCCGTAACAACCATAATAGAATGGGTTTGAAAGTAATGGGAGAGCTTTCGCGAGGCGCTAACGAGCGCCAAGGCGAGCTTCTCCAGAGGCAGATACCGGGTCTCGGCATCAATAAGGGTCTTGCTCGTATAATACACTGGTTTTTGAACCTTGTCCTCTTCTCGGATGAGGACTGAGCTGACCGCATGAGCCGAGACCGCCAAATATAAATACAGGGTCTCCCCGTGGGTCGGGGTTGACAACAGTGGTGGTGATGAAAGGTAAGCCTTGAGCTGCTGCAAGGCGTGGTCACATTCTAGAGTCCATTGAAATTTAGAATTTTTTCTAAGAAGCTGAAAGAAAGGTCGGCACTTATCTGAAGATTTGCTGATGAAGCGATTCAGTGCCGCGGCCATCCCTGTAAGCTTCTGAACCTCCTTGGCCGAAGTGGGACTCTGCACTCTGAGGATAGCCGAGATCTGATCTGGGTCCGCCTCAATGCCTCTGCGTGTGACCAAGCTGCCCAAAAACTTGCCGGAGCCAACGCCGAAGGAGCACTTCGAGGCGTTAAGCTTCAGCCGGAATTTCTTCAGAGTAGCGAAGACCTCGGCCAAGTCTGATAGATGATCCCGCGTCTGCTTGGACTTGACCACCATGTCATCGATGTAAACCTCCACGGTTTTGCCGAGCTGATCGTGAAACATATTGGTGACAAGTCTCTGGTAGGTGGCCCCTGCATTCTTCAGCCCAAACGGCATCACCTTATAACAGTAGGTTCCCCTGGGCGTGATAAAAGCTGTTTTCTCTTCGTCTGGCCCAAATAGTGGGATCTGATGATAGCCGCGGTAGGCGTCGAGGAAGCTCATTCTGTCGTGCCCGGCCGTGGCGTCGATCAACTGGTCAATCTTCGGGAGGGGAAAGCTGTCCTTGGGACAGGCTTTGTTGAGGTCGGTAAAGTCGACGCACACCCTCCACTTGCCAGTCTTCTTCCTGACGACCACCGGATTGGCTAACCATTTCGGGTATTGAACCTCCCTGATAGCTCCGGCCTCAAGCAGCTTATCCACTTCCTCGACGACGGCTTCGGTCTGCGGGACCCCAGTTCTCCGTGCCTTCTGCATCACAGGTTTGTGGTTAGGGTCAACATTTAGTTTGTGACACATTACCTCGGGGTCGACGCCAGGCATCTCCTGAGGCGTCCAGGCGAAGGCATCTCTGTTCTGCATCAGGAACTGGGCCAGTTCGGACCTTTCCGGCTCTCCAAGCTGGCTGCCGAGTAGAAAGAACCGATCCGGGTCCTTCTGGTCGATCCGGACTTCGGCCAATTCCTCGACGCTCTTCCTGCCCGGATCTTGGCCGAGCTCATCCAGCCCCTGCTCCAGGTTCTTCTCCATCTCGGCCACATTGACCTCCTTGGGCTCTTGCTCCCCAGGTACCACAGCTGTCAAGCACAGCTTAGCCGCCTGCTGATCTCCTCTTACCGTGATAATCTCAATTCGGCCGCTCTTTCCCTCCCATGGAAATTTCAGCTTCTGATGGAGGGTGGAAGGGACTGCTTCCAGGCTGTGGAGCCAAGACCTGCCCATTATAGCATTGTAGGGAGAGGGTGCGTCGATCACCATGAAGGTTGCCATGACAGACGCGCCACCGACCTCGACCTTGAATGTCACTTTCCCCTTAGGATAGACTGGTTTGGCGCTGAAGCCGATAAGGGGAATTCGAGCCTCCTGCAGATCTTTCTCCGTCAGTCCCATCCTTCGAAAGCTGTCGAAATAGAGGACCTCGGAAGAACTACCGGGGTCAACAAGGACTTTCTTCATAGTACAATTCTTCACGCCCTGCTTAGAGCAATCGAACTTCAGAGTCACGATCAGGGGGTCGTTGTGGGGGAGCTGCACCCCTTCTAGATCTGCATCAGTAAACCTGATCTCGGGACGCTCCCTCCGAGCCCTTTTCGGTGCTGAACTGAGTTCGGCGGCCATGACATGTTTGCCGTGAGAGGCTTTCCTGGCTTCGGCACGTGCTTGGTTACTCCCCTTGGGCGGGGGTGCCAGATGGATAACGTCAATTATCTTCTCTGTCCCGTCGCTGTCGTGACCCCCTTCGTCTCGGCGCGGGGCTCGGGTGTCGGCCCTGGTTTCTCTCCTGACAAACTCTTGCAGGTGTCCATCCTGGACAAGCTTCTCTAAATGCGACCGCAGTATCCTGCAATCTTCAGTCTTATGGCCGCCCTCCTTGTGATAGGAACAGAACTTCGTCTGATCTCGTCTAGAAGGGTCGCCTTGCATGGGCTCTGGCCAGCTGAAGTACGGCCTGCTCTTGATCTTATACATGATTTTGTGGATTGGCATCTTGAAGACCGTGTTAACCGCCTGGAATGCGTCCTCTATCAGCCTGGGTCGCTTGTTCCTTTCCGAGACGAACGCATGAGGCCTTGCCGAGCTGGTGGGCGCCCAACGCCTGTTTGGCTCATCTCTCCGCCGCTCCTCTCTCCGAGGTTCACTCCTCCGAGACGGTCCCCCGTCTTGCTTGGATGTCCTCCCACCCCGGTCTTTCAGCGCGGTTCCATGGTTTTCCCGAGCGCGGATCTGGTCATCTTCTTGGGCAATGTACCGGTTGGCGATGGACATGAGCGCTGCTATGGAAGACACCGGGTTCCTAGCCAAGTCCTTGCGGAGATCGCTGTCTGGCAGCAAGGCATTCTGGAATGCGAAGACGGCAACCTCGTCCTTAGAGCTCTCTATCTGACTGTAGACCGCCCAGAACCGCTTGGCGAACTGGGTGACGTTCTCTCCTTGCTTCATCTTCAAGGCCATGATGTCTGCATCTGTCTTCGGAAGGACTCTGTAGGCCTGGAACTTCTTCAAGAAGGACTGCTGGAGCTGCTGCCAGCTCGAAATGGCCCCCTCCGGTAGTGCACAGAACCACTTCAGGGGGAGGTCACCCAGACTGGAAGAAAAAACTCTACAGTTCAGGTGACCCTCATCTCCCCAGACAGACATCCTCTGGGAGAAGTGCCTGAGATGCGTAGCTGGATCCGAGACCCCATCATAGGTGATGAATCTTGGTACGGTGAACTTCTTGGGTAAGGGGTACCTCCTGATGTCTTGGGAGAAAGGAGACGCACCGAGATCAACGGGGTTACAGCAAGCATCCTTTTGGTCTCGGCCGAAGCCGGCTACCTCCAGGTTGCGCTGGACCGTTTCCCTTATGTGTGCGTCCAGCCATTCCTGGTCTCGGTACATGTTCTCCGGAATGGTTTCGGACGCCTTCCTGGAGTAGCTACGGCTGGTGCTTGAGCCTTCATCTCGGGTTCGGTCGTCCCCTTTCCTGTTCAAGTGGTCCCTCAGATCCTCCTTTGAGGAAGAGATGCGCGTAACACGAGTAACCCTCTCCTCATGTTGTCGCTGGGATCGCTCCTGACGAGTCCGCTGCTGCTGGGACTGCTCCTGACGAGTCCGCTGCTGCTGTCGAGACCGTTGCTGCTGGGACTGCTCCCTACGAGTCCGCTGCTGCTGCCTTGCTGAGCCCGCAGCTTTCTCCAGCTGCTGCTGGAGCTGGCGGATTAGAGCATCCTTTTCCCTGAGGGCCTCGTTCTGTGCCTTAATCTCCCGAAGGGTGGAGTTCAAGCTGTCGCCAGGGTTGTAGTCATCATCCTCTTCATCCTCAACGTCCTCGACGTGTCCTTCCTGACCTGAAGGGCGTGGTCCATCGACCACTGGGGACTTATCCCGCTGGTCTCGCCCTGTCAGGAGACCTGCAGGCTGCTGGGCGTCTCCCCTCCCGGGAGCGGACTCTGTACGGAGGTCACGCTGCTGGACGTTGATCCGGATGAGAGCGCGTTCAGCATCGTCCTCTGCGACTACTTGCTTCCCAGCCCTCTGCTGGTCAGGGGGCGGTCCTGCATGCTTTGTCTTGGAAGTTTCTCCGCTTTTCGCAGTTCTCCTCGTCATGGTATTTAGGAATAGGAATAGGAAAGATTATAGAAATCGTTTCCCACAGACGGCGCCAATTGTAAGTGCAGAAATAATAATACTCACAAGATCAGGATGCCTCTTAGGACTTACTCAATGCATGGAGGAGATAGCTGCGACGGTATGAACCTGAGAGAAGAGAAAGACAAAGGTCAGAGGACCCTGGCTCTGGGCAGCGCAGGGCTCTCCGATGCTTAAGTCAGCAATGGATCGGAGAAGAAGAAGAAGAGGAAGAAGGAAGACTGGGTGTCTATGTGAGAGTGCTTACCCCTTGCTCCCTTTGGCTCGTGCCTTATATATGGGACAGTCTTGGGTGAATGCCAGTGGGCTTGGTGATGTGACCTGGGTCACATCAGCCCACAAAGCCATTAATGGAGGTCCATCATAGCCCACACTGCATTTAATGTGGGTCCGATCAGCCCACAATGCATTTAATGTCAGTCACATTGGGCCTGATCCTGCCCTGATCTGGTGGTGGCTGAAGTCCCATCAGATCCCTTCCTTGGGCTTCGCCACGATAGGGCCGTGGCTATTAGCTGCAAGCGCAATTCTGCATTGCCGAGCTTGCATTGCCGAGACTGAACGGTATGCGCGGCCGAACTGAATTCTGTTTGGCCGAGACCAGCACGTAGTGCCGAGACCGAAGTAGATCGGATCGTAGCCGAGATCAAGGGACGTGGTCCCCCAAACAGTAGCTAACCGAGCACACCCTAGCCGAGACCAAGAGAAACTAGTTCACGGAATGGGCCCCCACACAGATACCATCCAAAGGTTGCAATGAAGTAAAGCAAAGAAATAAGTTTACCATGGTTGGCTGTAGAAGTCGGAACGACGCTCCCTTTCAGCATTACGAGCAGCTTCCCCAGCAACAAGCTTTAGGTCTCTACTTTGTGAAGCAATCACAGCATTAATGAACTCCACTGGATTCTGACTAAACCCAAGAAAGAAAGCTCGCCTCCTACTATGCTCATGAATCCGCTTTATGGTATTACAAATTAATTCTTCACAGGCATCAATTTCTTTGTGCTTTTCTGCATTTGCCAAGAATGCTGACATTTCCTTCTGTATCGGAAAAGGTATATCAACCAATACATCATAGCAGGCATTGCCAGCCGGACTATTCCCTGATAACTTGATCCTGTGCTCCAAATGTATAGGCTGTGGAGGAGACAAATGCTGAGAGATCTTCTGTGAAACCATGGCAAACTTCATCTTCTCTTCTCCAAATACATTTCTGAGAGGCGGGTCACATGCGAAAAACGAAGGGTCACTTGGGATCTGCAATTTTTTTGCCTTCACATAGTGCCAAATCGCAGCAATGATTCTCGGGCGTATCGACCTCAATACAAAGAACCTCTCTCAAGGCCGGCGACAGCTTGAATTTTTCGGGCATGTAATTCATTTCCAGACGTATATTCACATTGAATTCCTCATCCCCTTTCCTTTTAATCTCAAAACCCTCGTGCTGTGCAGGAGAGCGGGCACTCTCCCACATAATTGTAGGGCTCTCAGGATACAAACTCGGGTCAAGCGCGATGGACACCCGCTTGAAGAAAGTTGAGAATTTCGGATACTGAGAAGTAGGCTTCGAAATGCCTCCTCCAGCAGGATCCCCATCTGCTTCATCTTCCAATATCCTCCCAATGATCCTAAGCGTCCAAGTAGGAGGGTCAGGGTTCTGCCTCCTGGTGGCCACACGGGTCTGGTTCGAAAAAGTATTGAAGACATAGATACGAAGTGTTCTTTGAATACATGGGGTGTTCTTCAGTGACTCCTGGATATCAGTTTTCTTCCTCAGGAGGGCCGAGTCCACTCGAGCCTCGAATTCCAGGAGCTGCGTGTACAGGGCAGATTCAGGTAGAAGAGCCGCCACCCGATCGGGCAGCTGCTTCTCCGGGAGCTTACGCTTCTTCCTCCTGGCAGCCGGCGTGAGCTCCGTAGTCTTGAACGGGGAGGCCATGGTGGCGGCTGAGGTGGGGCCAGGGGGGCGGGCTGCAGGAGGTTTCTGCAGGGCGCGCTTCGCGCTGGCGGTGCCAGGGGTTGAGAGGGATGGGGAAGGGGACGAGGCGCCGAGCCCTTGGGCCTGTAACTGCGCCTGGAATTGCGCTCTTGCGGCCTCAGTTCGGGCTTGGTTTTGCGCGTGCATTTGGGCTAGAATCTGGGCTTGGGAGATCTGGATAGGAGCCTGGAAAGGAGATGGAGATTGGGACTGGGACTGTGATGGAGGGTGGAGATGCGAGAGCTGATTCGCAGCGGCGACGAGGGGAGGAACTGATCCCGCGGCGCTGCCGAGAGGGGAAGGATTTGTTTGCTGCGGGTTATTGTTGCTGGAGTCCATATCTTTTTCAGAACCGTTGATTCAACTGGAGCACAGCCTAGAGAAAACAAGGGTTTTGTCCAAACTCTTCGGGCACGTTTGTGTACATCTAATTTCCGTGGAAATTGGAAATTGCCACATCAGCAAAATCCATGGGTTTCAAATTCTTTGGAAAAGTTTTTCCGCAGAAGTCAAAATTTTATGTTTGGTGCAAAAAGGTTTTTCTCGATGAATTAGTGCTAATGTTGTTTGGTGCAGCTATGGATTTCTTTAGTGAAAACTATTGGGTGGGTGGGTTGATATGTGTGTGGGGTGGATGGGGTTGGGAGGGGAAAAGGAAGAAAGAGGGTGGTTGAGTGGAGTGAGGGTGAGAGAGAGGAAATTGAGGGGTCGGTTTTCCGTGGAAATGGACTTCCCATACCCCCCCATAGGAAGTCTATTTCCATGGCTAAGAAGGAAAATGCTGACGTGGCGAAAAAGCATTTCCGCGGAAAACTGCCGCACCAAACACATGAAAAAGAAGTTTTCCGTAGAAAACTACAACCTTTTCCGCGGAAATGGGCTACACAAACATGCCCTTCATGTGTTTTGTGGAAGCTGGGGACGGAAAGTCCTACGTTACGGATAAAAAAACAACTCCTTTGCCCTTTTCATTACTATGGCTTATGTGGGGAATCATGTGATGCCATGAGTCCCACGTCGTATCTATTAGGGCGTAGGCACACAGAGAATACAATATTACTAAATAAGAGTACGTCTTGATCCGTTCTAACAAATAACACTTCTAATAGAATAAGTAATTGTGAGTTTTTTTTTTTTTAAAGAAATCTCTAGTAAATGTGATTCTTTGGTATTTATTGACACGATAAGGGAGCTCTAGAGTTGGATAGATACAAATAGATCCACGAAGCTTCTCAGTTGCTGGAACACATAGACTTCCGGCCATAAGTTGGAGTCTCCATATCTATTCGTTAACTTATTGATAATCGTCAAAATTGCATAGTTGACAATTTTGGAATTATAGAAAATTATGATAATGTATTGTAAATGCGTATTGTTACTTTAAGGGCATGTTTGTGTACACACCTTTTCTGCGGAAAATGAAAATTGCCACGTCACCAAACTCCATAGAAATGGAAACCTCGGAAAATTATTTCTATAGAATTTAGAAATTCATGCTTTGTGCGAATCTTTTTTCCTCATGGAATTGGTATACATGTTGTTTGGTGCGGCTGTGGATTCCTTATAGAAAATCAAATTTTCTTGTTTGGTGAAACATTTTTTTAAAGAAAAATAATATAACATGTCTATTATTTATTCAACATCAAATAATAATTTCTTTAAAGAAATTAAAAATAAATTAGTTGTAGGGCTTTGGGTTGAAATGTAAAAGAGTGAGGAAAAGAGGGAGAAGTTTTCCGAGGAAATCCATTTCCTATACCCCCATAAGAAACCCATTTCCAACATTAATAAGAAAAATGCCGACGATGCAAAAAAGTGTTTTCATGTAATTGTTCCGCACCAAATGCTAGAAAAATAGAATTTCTACGGAAAATCAACTACCTATAGAAAAGTGGTGCCTTATAAATAATAGAACCTTTTTCTCCGGCAACAATATTGAATCCTCTGGATTTACACAAACATGGTAGCAACAGGGACTTGCTGCACTCTAATATTTCTAAAATACTAGAGGTAAGAATAGAGATTTATTGTTGCTCCATATGTAATATTTTGCAACAATAAAAAAATAAAGATATACAACAAGAACTACAGCATCGACCAACAACAGCCAAAGCCTAACAAAAGAAGCACCCAAAACACAGACTGACCAACAAGCTCCCAAAAGCACAAAACGCCTAGACCCCAGCCCCAATCTGTCAATACAGATGTTCATAAGATTTGATAGAAATTGGTGTCTGTTCCCCAGATGGGAAGAGATCTTTAATTATCAGCTACATTGCCATGCTCTTGGGCCTATTCAAAATGCAATTTGTGCGACAAAAGTGTTCTACCATTGAGAGGAAAATTGTCCTGTTTTTTTAACAGCACACTTTTCCTTGTTTGACAACATTTTTTCAATAAGTAAAAGAAAGAAAGAAAGGGAGGAAAAAAAAAGAAGAAAAACTGAACTACTTTCCACAATATAGAGGATTTCAATTTCCATGAGAGGAAGGAATTCAAGATTTCTCCTTATTCGGAAATGAAAATACCCATTGGTGCGGACTCTCCTCATGCAAAACACACCCTAAGCTGTTGTAAGCTTATGCTTGCAAGTAATGCTATTGTTATATATTTTTTAAATATATAATATTAATAGATATTACTAGCACACACTGGTATTTAGATGAAGGACCCAAACCTGATTATCAGTCAGGTCCAAGAGGACAGTTCATAGCTGGATTTTTCAATTGAGGTCAACCAGATAATCAGAGGTCCCACTGAGACCCCCATAAATAAGACACTTATTAATGAATAATTTTTCGTTCTGGAAAGCCACTGGAAGATTAAATAGATTTTGGCAATGTAATAAGCATCTAAAATACATTTAACATAAAAAAAACATTGAGCTTGTCAAACCATATGATGTACATAAAATAACATTGAGCTTGTCAAACCATATGATGTACATAAAATAACATTGAGCTTGTCAAACCATATGATGTCACTAAGTTCTTAATCTCATCAACAGTTCCAAGTCACAACCATCAGTTACAGGTCCAAGTCAAAAAACTATAGTCAGTTACATCCTTCTTTTGCTTTGCCCAAGACTATTAAAGGGTTCTCTCTAGACTTGGTTCCATATGCAAGCTCAAACCCTTTAGGATCAACCCAAATCCGTCTGACGTGTTCCTTGCATTTACTGATTTCTCTACTGAATTTTTTTGTTTGAAGAGAGAAGAAAACTGGATCATTGCAACATCTTTTGAATGCAGAAAAATAAATCCTGTTCCTCTGTCCTCCTACTGCAGTTGTAGACAGAGATGTTAATCGATCAAGAAACAACATATTGTCTTCTAAGCTCTTCATCTTGATCCATATCAACTTACGGCGGTCAAACTGAAAAAAATGAAATTTATTGCGACGACAAAAGATTGATAGAAGCTTTCCATGGGACTCCACTAGATAACAATCATGCTTGCCTGAACAGAGACCTGTTGGATATTCAACATATGCAGATCCTTTTGTGTAAAATACACCTAAAGTACCTTTCGTGGTTAGATAATACAAGTCCCCATCAAGATAAACAGGGCTATTATAAGCCAGCTGACCTTCAAAAATTTCTTCAAAAAGATCATACATGGAACCACGAGGTATACTCCTGAACAGTTTCCAAGTCCTGTCTCTATGACAATAAGTATAGATGGTTACACGATCGTATGTACTGCCATTATCTTTATAATGGCTCGTCTCTCTCAAAATAAGAAAAACAACGCAGTCTTGGGAAGTAGGTGATGATGAAAATGATAGGATAAAAGCGCCTTTCTTAACGAAATCCCTGCTGTGTGGTCTGATGTACCCATCGGTTAAGTCGTTGAAGAACAATTCAATGTTGGGTATGTTAATCTTCTCATTAGTTAAGGGGTTAAAGAAGAACAGTTCTGACAGCTTCTTCCGAGACAACAACAACCAAGCTCCTTTAGAATAGTGGAATTTTGCATCTAATAATTCAGGGATACGGGCAACATAGACCTTCTTTAATAATGGATCAAAGAACTTAGCTTTCCTGTCTTCTATAAATAAGAGGAATGGTGTCTGAGGAGACCAGGTTGAAAGGGTAGCCCTTTGCCATGACTTGCAAGTTGCAGTCATATGCAAATGATCTACTAGAGACAAACGCTGTGTGACCAACATTAGAACATCAATTGGGAGATCTGACCATTTTTCGTTTTCCAAAATGCTACAAGTTCCTTGCTCTGTATCTTTGGCTAGTGTCATCTTCTCCACAATTCTTGTTTCTTTGTCATCCATAAATAACAGACTTCCTACAAACAAGGCAGATGTAACATTGAGAGATAGCAAGAGACACAGGTTCCCAACAGTCCAGCACATATGACTTCAGTGTACAATTATATAGGTTTTGCATACCTAACGTTATATATGTATTTATTTGAAATGTTACCAAACATTATATATAGCGTTGTGTTATAACGATATAACTTAATGAATTTTAAAAGAACATAAAAGATTTCTATTTTTTTTTACTTTAAAGCGTATGTGGTTATATGCAATAATTGGTGGTAATAGTGATGGAAATCGTGATGATGTAAATACATAATGAGATTTTTTTTTTTTTTGCAACAACGATTTTCATCAGAAAGGTAAAGCGTTGGACAAGGGTTCGTAATTTTTTTTTTGGGCACAGAGATGAATTCTCCTGCAAAAATAGATTCATTAATTCCTCAAGGAAGGGCAGGGAATCATTTTTAATTTAAAGAAGTTACAGATCACTCCTTTTAGAGACATTTTCTAACCATGCCATCATTTCCTTTCCAACCCTTTCTTTCACTAGGTTTTTTTTGTTTTTTGTTTGTCTCTATGTCTTAAGTAGGAAGAATCCCTGTTTACAGGCATTGGAATATTTAACTATATGCTACTTTGGATAGTACACTTTCCCTAAACCATGTGATTGTGTCTGCCATATTTACAATAATCAGAGCATCCCCTTTCATGCCAATCTCTCTCTCTTCAAGAAACCTCCTAAATCCGAAGCCCATTGTTTGCCTTAGTCCCATACCTTACCCCTACTTCAAAACAGTCCCAATTTCCTTCTCAATCCGTCTTTAATCCTGCCCAAAATCAAAGACCGAACCCCTATCCAACCCTTCTTATTTTTAGTAGGAGTCAGTCGCAAATTCAAATCATACCAGCTTTAATAGGAAGACCTGTGACATGAAAAGATGAAAGAATTCACAAGTTATAGAGAATTGAGTAATAAGTAAACGACCAGGCGATCCAAGGTGAATGCCTGTGATTTAGAATTACTTAATCTGTAGAGCAAACTTCTTCACAGTAGGATTAGAACTCTTGATGCTTAACAAACAAGGATTGGATCACAAACACCAAAAACAGCAACAGTTTATTCAACAAGGACTTTGGAGAATTAAAGTCATCAAGTCGACGAAAGACTTCAATATCCACCCAGGCTATGTAGCTATCCCAAGAAGAAATAAATAAATAAATGAAAAATCACAAGAAGAAGAAAAAATCATAGCAATCAATGATAATTATGATGACGCTGAGACCATCTAATCTAATTACGTACCAAGTCATATCATATTGATCAACATTAATTAATTCGAAATAAACTATGATGAACCCATCCATTGAAATTGACTCCACAATAAATCGATAGTCAATGTTGGTGGGATGGTGAAAAGCTCTTTTTGATAAGCAATCAATTGAAAGAAGAAGAATTTGAAGGAAAGATGAAGTATTTTAGAAACACCCATGGTTCTATCACCACTCAGATAAAGCATACATGTGACATGAAGGAAACAACCCATAGGAGAGAAATCAGAGATCAGAGATCAGAGAAAAAGAAGAAGAAGAAAACGTACCGTTTGCATGGGAAGGAGGGTTGGTCATGTGAGGTATGCAGTGAAAGGAAGATATTCGATCATATATATATATATATAGACTCTGACTTGGAGTAGGATTAGTAGATCCAGATCCAGATTCTATTCGAGGAAGGGTAAGCTTTTTTCAATCAAATAGGAAAGCGTTAGGCCCCGAGGGAGTGAATATCTAATTTTCCTATCCTTTCTAAAATAGGACTCCCTATGCTATGTAACAGGATTTATCTCCTGCACGTGGTGCCGTGAGGGCCTAAATTTTACTTCAATTGCAACTAGTAACCAAGGCCCGGGCCTAAAGAAAATAAAAATATATTTAATTTTAATATTTTTGTACAATATTATTATAAAAATAATTGAAAATAAATAAATATTTATTATAAAAAAAACCACAAGCTCAGTTTCCCAACGAAATTAATTTATTTATAGAAGTTATATTATAACTCTAATGTTATCTAACGTTTGAATCAGTATAAAAGAATTATATATAAAAAAAAAGAGAGAGTAATTAATGATGATGATAATTGAATATCTTAATTAAAAGATGGGATAATAGCAGAATACATACCTATACTTTGCTTAAAATGTAGACTACTCCTTGGACTTTGGTATTTTGTATTAAACCAATCTAAAATTCTGATTAACATACAAAATGAACGGATTTTGTTAGTATTAACGGCATATACGTATAAATAGCTTCTAGTGCATACTAACGACAACTTACTCACCCAAATAGGTTATGAACGAGACTTATTTACCTCGGAACCTAGCCTATGAAAATGGTAATGAGCACTTTGAGTTTGTGAGGAGCTTTCTGTCATTTTTTTTTTCAGCCATATCAAATGCCTCTCTCTTAAAACCCCTATACCCGTTGTTTACATGGTCAAAACTCTCAATTTGATGGTGAAATTAGTTACTGTCACTGCGGGTGATAAGTCCACAAAATTTGGTCATTAGGTCATCATTTCATGAGCATTTGTGGACCTAATTAGGTTTAATTGCATAAAATTGCACTTGATTTCATGATTACATGCATTTGGGGTTATTTTTGTAAACATGGTCAAAATAGGTCAAAATTCATCACGTTGCATGTCTTTTATGAAATTAGGTTTTTCATCTCATTTATCACCACAAAATTAGTTTTTTGGCTTTATCGATGTATGCCTACTATTTTTGGCACCATGTGTTATTTTTTGGTAAGTTTGTCATTTTGGTGCATCACTAGGCATGTAGGGTCCCATACATGGTTCATAATTATTTTCTTACATATAATTAATGTTAAATTTATCTATTTCAATTTGTAGGAGAAAACAAGAAATGAGACCCGCATTAAAAAGCACTTGAGTATATATGGACCACACTACACGCCCAAGGAGGAGCCCCACTTTGTTAGCATGCATGTTTCCAAGATTTTGAGAAATTCTTCTTTCTATGTGTTGCAAAAAAAAATTGTGATTCAAATTTAAGAAAGAGATTTGTTCAAGAATGGAAAGAAGATCTAAAGAAGCTTAGAAGAGTCAAACTTGTGAAAGAAGAAATCTAATCCAAGAAGGAGATAAAGATTAAGAAGGAAGTAAAATCAAGAAGCAAGAAACAAGAGGATAAAACCCAAGTCATGTTTGGACGTTCAAGGTGGGGTCCACATGCCTTGGACGTCCCACATATGGGAGCACAAAGTTGGCAGACAATCTGAATTTTTTTTGGAATCCTTCTCATGTGCAATCTTAAAGATCTTTTGAGGAATCCAAAGATGGAAAGAATGGGACCACAAGACTTTATCATTAGCAAGAAATCAATTAAAGTTGCCAAGATATATAGGAGGATTGCTTGGAGTTCAAGTCAAGATGGAAAATGAGTGTTACCAAAAAAAGGAACATGAAAAATTATAAAAAGGATTCAGCCAAAGGGGTCCGAGGTCCAAGGGCCTGGTAGTTGAAAAATCTTGGAAGTTTTCTCTCCCTTTCCACTCCCATCCACCCTTTCTCTCTAAGTCACTTCTTCTTCTTCTCCATTCTAATTCTTTAGACATAGATTGAGAGATCATATTGTGAGAATGATGAAGAGAGAAGAATCTTAATTTTTTGTACTTCAAGATTAAGGAATAAAGACACTACTTGGATTGATTTTGCGTGGATTGATTTTGCGTGTTCTTTATGTAAGTGTTTATGTGTTTTAAATGGAGAAAATTATTTCACATGATTAGATCTAGGGATTTGAGAATAAAAATAACAGGATCAAAAGTCGAGAGACAACAAATAATCACTTGCATAAATTTTTCCTACTCTGAGAAGAGAGGATATCATTATCGCATTGTCAATACTTGTAAGATCGTTTAATTTCTAAATTTTTGTTACATCTTTTCCACTTTTTATTTTTCCACCCCTTTTATTTTTATTTTAAGTTAATATTCTGATTATTATTTTTTATTTAAAAATTCTAGATTTAAAAAAAAAACCAATTTACATATTTCTTTGTATAGTAGAAACTTATTATTTTTATTACTTGTATAATATATGGTTGGAAAGTGTCTTTGTGCATACTTCATATTTAGAAATTGCATTAGAACAAGTTTTTGTTGCTGAAATCACAAGATTATTAACTGATTAGAAAGACTAATTTCGGACTTGGTAGGAGAATGTGAAAAATCTTGCACAGTTTAAGCAGAATTAACCCAACTGTATTACAAAAGTGCGAGATTTAAAAACCAGGTAAACGTGAATGGTTTGGTCCGAAAATAGCAGATTTAAAGTATGGTAATAGGACTTTGAAACCCCAGAATTTTAGACAAAAATAACCTCGGGAGCCGTGTCAACCAGGGGTATAAACAGGGGTAGTTGAAAAGCCTGCAATCAGATTTCAGCAGCATAACTGGTTCAAGTATGCATCTTTAGGTGATCATATCTTTTTTGTTTTTAAGTCTTTTTTCTATTCTTTTTTTTTTTGTTCATGCATCATCAGAGTATTGATTCCAGCTATTAGATTTAGGTTCATATCATCTTAGATTAGTCGCACAGTCCAGCAAATTTGGGCCTATGCAAGAGTTTCCATACTTGGAATTTTTTTTACAGCATGCATCAGACTTTTAGAAACTTACATGAATTTGCATTGTTAGCATTTTAGGCATTATAGATCATTCAAATTTGCATAAAAAGTGATTTTGGTCGTTAGGATTTAATTTAGGAAATTTTATTTTGATTTATTTTATATTAAATTGGTTGTTTGATTTTTTTTTATTCTTTTGCAGGTTTTAGTTTAATTAGATTATGTTTCTTTATTTAGATTAGTGTTTATATATTTTTTTTGGAAAGTTGATGTAATCTAACTAGTTTTCATTTTGGCTAGATTCAGTATTTATTTAGGATAGGTCAAAGTTGGAAAAACTTTCAAAAAGGCATTGCTCCCTATGGATCGACCTGGACATACCAGATTATTACTACAATTGCACCCTATACTTGGTTTGATCAGTGGGCATAGGACTATTTTGAGAACTTCTCGAACATAGTGGAACATGAGGAGGAGATTTCTTGGTGGTGCACTATATGGGGTAATGCTTGTAAGGAAATTATTTTAGGCCCATTACTTGGACCACAAGTCCTTTCCTTTCTAGAAGTGTGGTCATAATAGGAATTCCGTTTTCATAGGATACATATGCTATAATTACTCAAAACGGTTTCCTAATGAGATAGTTTCCTTAATATTCTCTACCTTGATGGACGGTTGAGATTAAATCTAAAGTAAACCTAATTGGAAATTTGGTCCTCTCTCCACCTATAAATAAAGCCTTTGGTCCATCACAAAGGCTACACACAAAACCTCAACACATTAAGGTTTATAGGCAAGGAGAGAGAAACCGAAACCATTCACCCAGCCTCTTCTTCGACGGATCTCAACAACAGGGACAGACAGCAGGATCAGAAATCTCTCTGCATCAGAATGTCTGGAGGTACTCTTCAACTTATTTAAGATTGAATCCTATATGTGATTATCATGCTGTTCTCGATCTTAGGGTTCATGTTAATAATGGTATAACATGTGGTATCAGAGAATGGTTTTAGAACACATGATCGTCCATTAATTAGGGTAATTTTGCATCGCCATAATCGGCAAATATAGATCCGTTTCTAACTCTGTTTTACAACTATTTTTCGATCAAACTATTATGGCCTGCATGAATGGTTTAGATTATGTTATTCCGCAATTTTAATTTGACCACAATTGTTTGATCGTGATTTATTTAAAGTTTTGATTTTTTATTATTATTATTATGATGCATAAAACTCCTGCGTAAGTTGAAAAAAAAAAACCGTATTCGGGGCACTTCGGAGTGTGATCCGATAAAACTATTCCCGATCCGATCTGCCTTGTTTGTTACGAGTCGGATCGATCCGTTCGGAGAAGTGTCATTGTGTATAGTTTGCATAATTCAGTTGATCTTGTGTGGCCCACTTGATAAACCATCCGATCCTTAAGATCAGATCATGAATTGGGTGGAGGTTTAAGGAAACTCGTGAATCTTGTGGGTTATGAGTGTTTTTTTTTTTGTACTGGAGTACGATTAGCGTTTGGATATGGCACAGATCTGAAAGTGTAACGTGTGCGGCTGGATTTTATTTGCCAGTTGTATGGATGATTCATGAAATTCGCGCCACGTGAGTCTAGACTTTCGAATAAGACACTTCATCAGAGTGCCTAGGGACAGTTTGGACCGACATGGGCTGGATTTTTAATGTGCTGTTAGGTTTTTTAATGGGCTGGATTTTTAATGTGCTGTTAGTTTTTTTTTTTTTTTTAATGGGCTGGTTAATTCCTGGGTTGAATAAAATTCTCGGACAGCCCTCCGGGGCTCGGCCTCTTTATCAGTACTTTTCATATATGGAATGATCTATCATGAATGCATGCAACATATAATGTTTATGTTCATATTAAGCTAATTATGATCACCAAAGTTTTATGCTTAGGGTTAGGTCTCACCACAGTGACCCTAACAATTAAACACTGATATTTGGCCCTAATAGTACCATCATAATGTTTACATTACATATTATTCAAGCGCATGAAACATTCAATCGCCCACAGGCGGATTATATTCATACGTTTGAACAATAATTAAGGAGTGTTTGTTCATAATTAAGAGTAACATCACTCATTAGCACCACCTTGAATATGACGACCTTAGATGGTATAATGTGTAGAAATTATGGTGACTACCCACAGGAGCACCTAAATTTTATGTCGTATATATTCTTATCTTATGCATGTGTTGTCTTAATTTTAATTGAAGCCTTATTGTTGTTTCTCTATTACAGTTATTGTACCCACTAATCTGAATTCGCATGCTACCTCTGTCACTAAGCTCAATGGAACTAACTTCTCAGAATGGAAAGAACAAGTTGAGTTCACATTGAGGGTACTTGAACTGGATATGGCTCTTATTAAAGACAAGCCAGCTGCACTCATTGAAACAAGTACCCCTGAGGAAAAGGCCCTCTTCAATGCTTGGGAGAGGTCTGACAGACTAAGCACTATGTTTTTGCGAATGACTATTGCCAACAACATCAAAACATCCCTTCCTAAAACTGAGAATGCTAAGGACTATATGAAGGCCATTGAAGATAGGTTTAAGACTGCAGACAAATCCCTTGCTGGGACACTAATGGCAGATCTTACAACCATGAAGTTTGATGGCACTCGCTCAATGCACGAGCATGTCATTGAGATGACCAACCTTGCTGCTAAACTTAAGAATTTGGGATTATCAGTGGATGAGGCTTTTCTCGTCCAATTTATCCTAAATAGTTTACCTCCTCAGTACGGGCCTTTCCAAATTCACTACAACACTATTACGGATAAGTGGACAGTGAATGAATTGGCTAACAAACTGGTTCAAGAGGAGGCCAGGCTGAATCAACAAGGTATTAAAGTAGCTCATCTCGTTCAAGGAGCTGGACATAAAGCTGGGAAAAAGAATAATTCAGGCCAGAAAAGGGCACCACCCAGACCTAATGAGGCTAGTCATAACCCCAAGAAGAAAAAGAAGGAAGACGTATGCAGATTTTGCAAGAAACCTGGACATTTTCAGGCAGACTGCATTAAACGAAAAGAATGGTTCGAAAAGAAAGGTAACCCTACGGGTTTCGTAAGTTATTTCGAATCAAATCTTACTTATGTTTCTTCTGATACTTGGTGGATTGATACTGGTGCTAATGTTCATGTTTCCAATTCAATGCAGGGATTCCTTACGATCCAAACCATAAACCCAAGTGAGAACTTTCTTTTTATGGGGAACAAAGACAAAGCTCCAGTTGAAGCTATTGGCACTTTTCGTCTTGTTTTAGATAGCGGTTATCAGTTAGATTTATGTCAAACTCTTTATGTTCCGTCTATTTCTCGTAATTTGGTTTCTGTAAGCACACTTGATAAAGTTGGTTATTCGTTTGAAGTAGGAAATGGTAATTTCAGTTTATTTAAAGATTCTAGTCGCATTGGTTCTGGAATATTGATTGACGGGCTATACAAGTTTCATCTTAATAGTCCATTTACTGAAACCCATCTTACCCTGCATTCTAAGGAAACAAAACGAAAGTCATCTAAAAATGACTCTTATTTCTTGTGGCATAAAAGACTGGGTCACATATCCAGTGAAAGAATCAAACGATTAGTAAAAGATGGTGTCCTTCCAGATCTAGATTTTACTAATATTACAGTATGTGTGGATTGTATTAAAGGCAAAACAACAAAACACACAAAGAAAGGAGCCACAAGAAGTACTCAGCTTCTTGAAATAATTCATACAGACATTTGCGGACCTTTTGATGTTCCAGCCTTTGGGGGAGAAAAATACTTCATTACCTTTATTGATGATTACTCACGTTACTGTTACCTATACTTGTTGCATGACAAATCTCAGTCTGTGAATGCTGTACAAGTGTTCATTACTGAAGTCGAAAGGCAACTAGATAGAAAAGTGAAAATCATAAGGTCAGATAGAGGTGGTGAGTTTTATGGTAGGTATGATGAAACAGGACAACATCCTGGACCTTTTGCAAAACTCCTCCAAAAGCTTGGAATTGTTGCCCAATACACAACGCCTGGTTCTCCATGGCAGAATGGTGTAGCTGAAAGGCGAAATCGTACATACATGGAAATGGTTAGATCCATGATGAGTCATGCCAACTTACCTATATCCTTGTGGATGGATGCTCTACGCACAGCTGTTTATATCTTGAATAGGGTTCCCAGTAAGGCAGTTCCAACGACACCTTTTGAACTGTGGAAAGGATGGAAACCTAGTTTAAGACATCTCCAAATTTGGGGTTGCCCAGCTGAGGTTAGAGTTTACAACCCACATGAAAAGAAATTGGACCTTAAAACGATCAGTGGTTACTTTATAGGTTACCCAGAAAAGTCCAAAGGATTTAGGTTTTACTGTCCTAACCATAGTACAAGAATTGTTGAAACCGGTAATGCCAGATTCTTTGAAAATGGTGAAATCAGTGGGAGTAATAAACTGAAAGATGTGATCATTCAGGAAATCAGGGTACCTATCCCTTTACCCTCCATTCCGAAAGATGTTGGAAATCCTCCCGTTGTTGAACCCTTTAACAATGAGGAAAATCCAATAAATGATCAACAACTCCATAATGAGATTGTCACCAATGAACATATGGATGAAGCACCAGAGGGACCAGCATTAAGATGGTCTCAAAGACAAAGGAGATCAGCTATTTCCGATGATTACATGCTTTACCAAGTAGAATCTGAAGAAGGAACAATTAAAGACCCGGTTTCTTATTCACAGGCCATTAAGGATGTTAATTCTAGTAAATGGATTGATGCCATGAAGGAAGAATTGAAATCTATGGATGAAAATCAAGTATGGGAAGTTGTTCAATTGCCTCCAGGACACAAACCAGTTGGCTGTAAATGGGTCTTCAAGACCAAACGCGACTGCAAAGGCAATATTGAACGACATAAAGCCAGACTTGTTGCCAAAGGTTTTAATCAGAAAGAAGGCATTGATTATACTGAGACTTTCTCCCCTGTGTCCAGGAAGGATTCTCTTAGAATTATCATGGCATTAGTAGCTCACTATGACCTCGAGTTACATCAAATGGATGTGAAAACTGCCTTTCTTAATGGAGACTTGGAAGAAGAAGTCTACATGCGTCAACCTGAAGGCTTCATAATTGAAGGTCAGGAAGACATGGTCTGCAAACTTAAGAAATCAATATATGGACTGAAGCAAGCTTCGAGGCAATGGTATCTAAAGTTTCATGAAATCATTACTGCCTTCGATTTCAAAGAAAACATAGTTGACCCTTGCATATATCTCAAGATCAGTGGGAGTAAGTTCATATTTTTGGTTCTGTATATTGATGACATATTACTGGCTAGCAGCGACCTTGGTCTGTTACATGAGACAAAGGATTATCTCTTTAAGAACTTTGAAATGAAAGATATGGGTGAGGCTTCCTATGTGATAGGAATAGAAATATTCCGTGACAGGTCACTTGGTATTTTGGGATTGTCTCAGCAAGCATATATTGACAAAGTTCTAGAGAGATTTGGCATGATGACATGTTCTTCTAGTCCTGTTCCACTGCATAAAGGAGACAAGCTTGATCTTACGCAGTGTCCACAGAACGAATTGGAACGTAAAGAAATGGAAAAATATCCTTATGCTTCTCTTGTAGGAAGTTTGATGTATGCACAGGTCTGTACAAGACCTGACATTAGTCATGCTGTTGGCATGCTGGGTAGATTTCAAAGTAACCCAGGAATCGCTCATTGGAAAGCTGCAAAGAAAGTACTGCGATACCTCAAGGGAACAAGGAAGTATATGCTCACATACAGAAAATCAAGTCACCTACAGGTGACTGGTTATTCCGATTCAGATTTTGCTGGATGTCCTGACACCAGACTCTGCACTCTTGGCTATGTGTATCTCTTATGTGGAGGAGCAATATCATGGAAAGGCCAGAAATCAGAGTTGCTTTACACATCCACCATGATGGCTGAATATGTGGCATGTTATGAAGCTGCAATTCAAGGAACATGGTTGCGTAATTTTATCACTCAGTTTGGAGCCTTGAGTTTCATCTCTAAGCCATTAACTATTTACTGTGATAATGATGCTGCAACCTTCTTCTCTAAGCATGACAGGATATCTAAGGGATCCAAACACATGGACCTTAAATATCTATCACTGAAGCAAGATGTTAGATTACAAAAATTTGTCATTGAGTCTATACGTACAGATTTCATGGTCGCAGACATATTCACGAAAGGACTACCTCCAAAGACCTTTCAAGGACATACTGAAAGCATGGGTCTTCAAGATAGTTCTTAATTATCATTTTCTGCCTTTTGTATTTCTGTGCTTGTATTTGACATTTATTGAGCTCTTAATGCAACTCTACATCTACTATTTCTGTTTTTCCATTGTGTACATAATTATGTTTGGATAAATGATAAACAGAAACAGTCTTTAAACAAAGACATTATGGGACCATTATGTAAATCTCATCTTATGGTCTAGTTATGACGGTTGTAAATGACGTGGTACATGGAAGTAAACATGTTGCAAAATAATATGTGCACGCTATGACTCCCATTAACAACTGAATTAGCCAAGACACTTATGATAACTGACTAAAGCAGTGTTTAGCATATAATGCGCGCCTTATGATCCCTAAAAATGAAAACATTAATGGATCTTCCTATTGACCAAGTGGGAGACTGTAAGGAAATTATTTTAGGCCCATTACTTGGACCACAAGTCCTTTCCTTTCTAGAAGTGTGGTCATAATAGGAATTCCGTTTTCATAGGATACATATGCTATAATTACTCAAAACGGTTTCCTAATGAGATAGTTTCCTTAATATTCTCTACCTTGATGGACGGTTGAGATTAAATCTAAAGTAAACCTAATTGGAAATTTGGTCCTCTCTCCACCTATAAATAAAGCCTTTGGTCCATCACAAAGGCTACACACAAAACCTCAACACATTAAGGTTTATAGGCAAGGAGAGAGAAACCGAAACCATTCACCCAGCCTCTTCTTCGACGGATCTCAACAACAGGGCCAGACAGCAGGATCAGAAATCTCTCTGCATCAGAATGTCTGGAGGTACTCTTCAACTTATTTAAGATTGAATCCTATATGTGATTATCATGCTGTTCTCGATCTTAGGGTTCATGTTAATAATGGTATAACAATGCTTTGATCCATCTGATTGTTTATCTTGATGTCTGGTCAACCATGCTAGTATTAATGAATTTTTTTTTCAATTTTTTCTCAGATCCAACTAGCGTGTCGATTTTTTGAATGGGTTGATGGAGAAATAGAGCTTGTGCTGAAGCTATTGGATATGATTAAAGTGTTGGAGAGGGAACTGAAGTCAGCTTGTTGACGGGAAACATGTTACCTGCATGTGCTGCTCAGGACTTGGACTAGAATTATGTTTGTGTTGTTCATGTGTTACCTACTGATAGCTTAGTTGCCTGTAGATGGGTTGGAATTCCTATGAGCATATGTATCAGTTAAAATATAATATTCTGAAATTGGGTTGGTGTTGTTTGTTTGTCAATGCATGCTTTGGTTCCTTCTAATTTTTTGATGAACTTTAACTAACATGCAATAAGAAAACCCTAACTTGACAGGAAAAATGGAAAACATAGATCTATACAAGAATACAATGAGTTTTCAATTGTTAAATGATTTGGAAATCTCAATCCCAACATAACAATAATATAGTTCAATAGAAGTCCTGCTCCAAACAGTATAAAAGAAATTGGGAACATCATCATCCAAACAGTAAAAAAGAAACTAAATGAATCATCATCCAAACAGTTATCCAAAAAAAGTCTTTTAAAACAATTATCTATGCAACTCCGTAAGCAGTGATACTACATCATCTAGAAAAAAAAAATTTAAACAGAGTCAACATAACATCAAGCTGTTGAGCTGCCTTTTCCTACTCCAAACCTCCATCCACCTCTGGGTGTTGATGTAGACATCATTGTTTGTAACTTTCCTCTACCACTAGTATTTCTTTCTGATGGATTTGGTCGTGAAGCTGGCATGAGCTGAGAAGAAACTTGTCTGACTCTCCCCTATCCAATTAAAATTTCAAGACCTTAGAGTAAATGCATATACTCTAGTTAGAAGTATAAAAAAATGGGTGAAAACATAGTACCATGTGTGATGGCATGGGCTAGGAAGCTGGCATGGGCTGAGAAGTTGGCATGGGTTGAGATGTTGGCTGGGAAGCTAGCATGGGCCATGATGCAGAACTAAAGAGTCTTGAATTGGGATGTACTCGTCCCTTACAAGACCTGGCATTATGGCCTGTTTTCAAGCATCTAGCACAAGTCATTATTTTATTCCTTCTAGAAACTCTACTGGAATTAGGTAACTCATCTGCTTCCCTCCTCCTCAACTTCTTTAGCTGACCTGCAGGTCTTCTATACAATAGAGGGGCAATTGGTTCCATTCCACTTCTATTCATACAACAACTGGTTCCATTCCAATCATGCATGCCAAGTACTGAGTGTATCATACTATTATATGTCCTCAAATACATCTCTTTGTTGTAGCATGTATGAATATAGTTTTCATGCTTTTCTTTATTCGTGTATATACATGCTATGGCATGCTTACAAAGTATCCCAGTCAAATCTCACATTTTTCATAAACATGTTCTACTCTTAATGTTAACAAAAAAAACTTTGGCAAAATAGTCCACATCAAACTCACCTCCTCCTAACCAGTTGGGAAAACAGTGTCTGCTGTCATTCTTGTTCTTTTCCAACGTCTCCAATATGCCCGGACAGACTGTCCCAATATATTTGGTCATGCCTTTCAACTTCACTTGAAATCTGTTCATGAACTTCCTCCTTACACACTCAAGCAAACCAACTATTGGTTTTTTCCCTTACTTCAAGTATGTAACTGTTGGAAGACTCATAGAGTTTGCTTGTTAATGCATCACATTTGGCCATTGTAGAAAAATGAGATCTGGCCCATCTCTTTGATCATCTGCATATTACTATCAAATTTTCTTGGTGATCCACATGATGCTGCAGCTCACATAGCATCTTTCAACAATCTTTCTATGTAAAGTTTTTTTTTTTAAGTTATCATATATATGCTTCAGGCAGTGTCCAATTTCAACAATAGGAACAACTATTTGAAATGATACATCAAGCCCTTTCTGCCTATCTGACATAAAAATCCAGCCCATGTCACCCCCATCTCCAATGTCATCAATTAATGATTTCAAAAACCAAGTCCATGAGTCCATATTTACAGCCTCTACAACAACCATTGCAATTGGGAACATATTCTCGTTCACATCTCTACCTATTGCAGCCAACACTTGTCCACCATAAATACCTTTGAGGAAACACCCATCTAGACCAATTATGGGTCTACAACCACTCACGAACCCTACCTTTTGTGCGTCGTAACAGACGTACAATCTTTGAAAATTTGAAATTCTATCCATGTGAGGTCTTTGTGTCGCCACAAATATCCAGTGACACAATTGTCCATCAATCTGGTGTATTGGACTCTAATATCTCCAGAGATGTTATCTGTTGCCTTCCTCTTAGCTCTATACAACTTATGCTTCGACAAATCCACCTTCAGTTCTTTTCTCAGCTTTTTTTGCATTGCAGGGATTGACCATTTCAGATTGTCAGTCATCATCTTCTGGTTTTTAGTAGCTATATAGCTGGAAGTTACCATGTGGCTTTTAAACTTCATACACATGCATGTTTGGGCTTGAATGTCTTAATTTGAAATGTCCTCTCACCATGCATGGGTGATGCATGAATCTTATATACACAATCAAATTTACAAATAGTTGTTATTCTCTTGTTCTCATTTTTCAAATATTTAATGTCATAGCCCTGCCTTACAGTTCATTCAACAAGTGCTTGTCTAAATACTTGTGGACTTGAAAAATATCATATCCAACTTGAGTTGAGGATTGTTCATTTCAGTTAGCTCATTAAAGTCAAGCCATTTAGCCCAGTTGTTCTCATCAGATGAGTTGCATGCACAAAAACTAAAGCTCATCCCCATCCTCAACATCTGTATTCCAGTTCTCATCAACTAGTACTTGTTGGTTTTTGGTATGTTCTTCTTCCACACTCTCAGCTTCACGAGGTTGTGATTCCTTCTCACAATATCCTTTAAAGATATCCTCATTGTCAGCCTTCTCAACATCCTCATATAACTCTGGAGGCTCATCAGGATCTAATCTGATGTGATCACTTTCAACCTCACCGTTATCATCTAACTGATGCTGTTGGTTTTGATCATCATTAGCATATCGATGGTGATGAACATTAGAGTCATCATGATGACCATGTTGTTAATATTGGTCATCATTACCATCTACATACTGATAACTGCCTTCATCAACAACAAGTTCATCATCAACATCAGCACCATAGTCCAAATCACAGTGAGGTGCATTGCTAGCTAATGCAACTTCTGCTGCAGGTAATTGCTTCAAGGCACTTTTGGTGTGAATATTTTGTACCAAGATCTTCCCCTTAGGTGACAATACCAGCAAAGGTTCATGTCCCCTCTCTACATAAATAGCCAATACCTCATTGTCCTTATAATGTTCTAATAGAACAACTATATCCTTATCTGATTCAATCCGCCTCAGACCATCATCAAAACCTAAGCTCGTCACCTTAAAATACATTGAACTGTTCGCTGGGTACCCTAATTCTATCACATAATCTCTGAACTCAAAAAATGATGCTTTATCAATATCAAAATTAGTGATTTCATCTACCACACTCCCGATGCATACACTATTTGGTAGGTCTGTAAAATAACCACCATGGTGGAATTGAACTATAACTTCATCAAAAAAACATTTGCATGTAAACGACAATTATTTAGGCAAATTCATGTACAATAACAAAAATAAAATCCATGTTTGACAAAACTATGGATATAAGAAACATTTAAATGTGTGATTGTGGTCCCCTCCATGTGTGACCGCCTAAAAGTTGTCGACACAGTGCAGACAGGTGGGGTATCTATTCCACCAACATTCAAAAGAAAGAAAAAAAAAAAAACAAAAGAAACAGATAGTTCGAGAGGGGACCATTTTCACTAAACATCACTATATCAGACAACGAAAGGGCCTACAACACTATATCAGACAACAAAAGAGCCTACAGTTTTCAAGGCTTTTGAAAAAAAAAAAAAAAAAACTCATCCCCATTCACTATATGAGACAGAAAGGGACACTTTTCTAATTCAAATTTTACATAAATCATGAACGTCGGACAAACCCATTAACAACTTTAAAATCCATGCATGTAGAGATGTGAAATTAAGATGACTGTTCAAAACCCTAAACCTTGTTAATTTCTAGACCAAATGCATCATAATATACATGACATTATTAAGGGTATGAGATTATACCTCTGAAAGCGCTGATGCTCTTGATGATTATGATTGGCAGAGCTTCTTAATGGATATGAAGATCGTCGGGAAGGAGGGGTGGTTTCTCCCAAAGTCGCGAACGAAGAAGAACCCTAGCCGCAAGCGAAAAAGGGGGAAATGATTAAAAAAAAAGAGCCAAGACACGTCTTATGTATGGAGGGGTAAATTCGTCATTCCACCTTTTCCGTCACAGTTGTCTCTATTTGCATTGTGATTTAAAATACATGTAGGTTAGTTCAAAACTTTTTTGTACAAGGGGGTAGTCTACATTTTGAGCAAAGTACAGGTAGGTACGCTAATATTTAGTTGCTTCCAGAAGTATTCCTTTGGGGGCTAATTCTGCTCGTCTTTTCTCTTTCTTCAATACAAACTTGTATTTCAACAAATAAATAAGTAAATGAACTTGTGTTGCAAGGTGAACTCCCCCCACAACCCCCCCCCCCCCCCCATGGGAAGTCACCAAATTCTACTTCGACCTAAGTTTTTTTTTTTTGCCTCTCAAGTCTGAGCTGCTTAAAGTGAGTTTCCTTCCTCATATACGGCTGTTTTCAAATTTTACTAACAATTGCAAAGTGAACTTCCTCCTCAAGTAGGCAAGTTTCTAAATTTCACCTCAATAGAAGTTTTTTTTTTTTTTAATTATGAGAAAAATCTTCATATATCCAGAAACCTTAGTTTAGTCTTGAAATATAGGATATCCCTCGGGAAGGCCTCGGACACCGTATAATTTTTTACAATTGTATGAGTGCATCTAAAGTTTCACAGTTTTTCACTTATTTCTTAAAATATATGATGTCATATTACCTGAGATTTGATCCTACAAACATTTAAAGCTTTGCAAAGACGATGAACGATCTGGATCTTGATTTAGAGGTCGGCAGAAGTCCAAAAAGTTAGCTTTAAGAACTCGGACTTTTTTTAAAATATCTTCAAACATGTAATCATCAGACGGTTTATGTTTGAACCCATAGTCCTTTTTTGAATTTTAAAGAGGATGGAACTATTCATCAAATTTGCAAAACAAGTGAATAATGGCAGTTTGTAATGACAGCAAAAAGTTTTTTGCTTGATCCGAGGTTGTCTTATGGTTGTTTGGTTGATAAATACAAGCAAAGACGACCATTCTATGATGTTAGAATTTGTGATCAGGTTTGGTTGATAGCTTCATGCCTAGTCCTAAATGGGTCCTTCCCCTCCTATTGTTCTTTCTTCATTTGACTCTTGTAGAGTTTCCAGTGGATGATAGATTGTTCAGTTTTACCAAAAGAGGAGGTAAGTGTATGCTCCAATATATACGTGGGAGTCTTTCCTAATTTATCATTATTATTGATTCCATAATACCAATATAAGAATGAATACTCCTTTTTAATTGTTTTGGATTTTTGGCATTAAATCCACTTATAGATATTTATTTCTAACAGATTTTTTTTTTTGTAAGCGAATAACCTAAAGAATTGGAGCTCCTTTATTCATAAGTAACTTTTATGCTTTTTTCATCCTTATTGAGATGCTTCCATTTTCCAACTGATCACTTCATTATTTTTTGGATTTTTTATTTTTAGTTTTAATGATGGTAAACAGCTAAGTATTATGTTAGAAATCATTACATTAATGATGATGGGTCTTTTTAAGATAAAAATGGTAAATATAATATATATTCTTGATCCAAACTTGATTACTTTTAAAATACTTTGAAATTTTTACTAAATATATGAAATATATTATAAAATCTTTTTTAACTTTTGAATTTTTATTTAACTTTCAGATATACTTATAAATTTTAATGAAAACTAAGAATTTTATATTTTTATATGATGTATTATATTGCCCATGCTAAGCATTGGCACTATGAAAGGGATGGGACTCAATTTCGCAATTGATTGAGAAATCGAGATTCCAATTTTAACTTGAATGTGGGATTTTAGGGATTCGAGAGAGTTTTTCGATTTTATCCATCTAAATAAAGAGTACAATATAAAATGAGTTTCCTTTCAAAGAGTTCATTATTATTATAGGTTTTAATTTTGATTGCAATTTTTGCAATCTTAATATAATTTAGGCTAAATATTATTTAAAGTTATATTTCCTATAATATTATAAATTATATTGCCTATGCTAAGCCCATGCAATTGAGTTTTGATTTCACAATTGATTGAGAAACTGAATGTCAATCGTGCAGATATTAGAGTTTCATTGCAATGGGATTCTCCAAACATTTAGATTGGCAACAGATTTTTGTGTTCCCATCTTTATTTCTGTAAGAGTCCCATTTTGTTAATTTTTACTATCTCAAATATCTCAATATAAATATAAATACATATTATTTAAAAATTTTATTTTTTAATATTATAATCTATATTACCCCTGCTAAGCGTGGGCATGTTTTGCTAGTTTTATTATTATTATTGTCGGGTGTAAGATATCAGGTCTGAAGAATATATTAATTCTAGGTTTGTTATTATCATTTGTCATTAGGACAGACTGTTAGTATTTTTATGTTGGCTAATTCATGAGTTGGACAAAACTCTGGGTTCATTTAGTTGTATTTTCTAATTTATTTTAGAATGGACATAGGCTGTGCCCCTAGAAGAGAAGAAATGAAGAAAAGAAGAAACTCGGGCGAACCACCGAGGACTGATCGGAGGTCGAACGTGCCTCAGTTATTTGGGTGGTCCGATCGATCGGAGCCATTGTCCGATCGATCAGATAGCGCAAGAAAAAACGGGAAAGACTTTATATTTGCTACAAATTTTTTTCCCACTTTGAGTCCTATTGGTGTTCTAACATTAAGGCACGAATGTGAGGCTAGAAATAGGGTATTGCTCTCAACCTTAAGATACACATCAATTAATTCTCTCATTGATTTGAGGTGAGAATACCCTAGGAGAAATTCTTTCATTCTCTAGAGACATTGAGAGATTGTTCTGAGTGGCTGCTTTAAAAGGTTTTGTTACTTCTACTCTCTTGTAGAAGATTGATCATCTTGGTTGAAAAGGTGCGAGGAGATCAAGTAAGGAGAACAATGCACGGTGGGGAAGTCGTGGTAGCGGAAGTTGTGCAAGAACAACTACAGTTGTTAGGTTGAGGTACTGAGGTAAATGAGCAGTGAGTATATCTTATAACTGTTCGTGAGTTTTTTATTTTTGGATCGTGGTTTTTCTCCCTGGATGGGGTTTCCATGCTAAATATTGTGTCTGGATTTTTGTGGTGTGTGATTGGTAGATGGCTAGTTCTATCTTGTTTATTTGGTTACATCCGCTGTATTGGTTAATTAGAACTAGTAGCCATTCTGGTAACTGGAACTTTCACATAAACAAACCAACTGGGTTCTTTCATCTTTGGATGTACCTCATGATTCAGATGCGTATGCACAAGTCGCCGATTAAAATTAGATGCGCACAAACTTGTAAAATTAATTACAGTAAAATCCTTTTACTGCCGTTTTCCACCCCTTTTTTTAGCACCTTTATCCGATCCCTCTATCAGCAGTTCTTCATTTTACAGCAATTCTCATCTTTTTTATGGCTCCCATATTCAGAAGCTCTGGTTTCTGCCCTATTCACAATAAAGGTGGCTAATTAATAATCCTCACATTTGGAAAGACAACAATTATATATATTAAAGTAAAGGAGGAGGTGGGCTGTGGGGAGTGCCACGTCATCCCTAAAAAGTCTCTCCTTTCAAAGAAATATAGAAGAAAAAAAATGTAAAGCCTCAGGCCTTGATGTGGGCCACTACACTCATCCAAACAAATCTCCTCCCTAAATCTCCATTTCAATTCTCTTCTCCAAATCACCTCCCTAAATCTCTCCATTTCATTCAATTTTATAAAGATAACAAACTCACATCTTTATCAGATCTCCTACAATTTATCTTAGAACAACCTCTTCCATCCTTATCACACCTCTCTTTTCTCCACTTCTATCAAGAAATTGATATTACCATGAAAGGAATACATGCGGCTTGAAATAGCTGTCACGAAACGAGAGTCCATTCCAGGTAGAGTAAAAACTCCATTCCAAGTAGAGTAAAAACTGACGATGGACTCACACATATCATATCATCTACCCCCTACCCCTCCATGGACTCACACATATAAAGAGAGAGAAAGCTCACAATGAGATGATCCAGACCACACATTTGGTCGGCTACACCAAATTGATGGATTTGACAAATTCAATATGGTCAAATTTGAAGAGTAAAAAACTTGTTGAGTGTAAGTAGGCAAATTCCATTTCCGGCCCGTCCAGAAAGATGCATAGTCAAATCTCAAAAGGTTCAGCTAGACTTCCTGGTTACCAAACCGAGGTACTTCGGACTATACCCATTCGACTTATGGTCTCATCTAACTCGATGGTTTAATGAGCGAAACCACACTGGCTGAGTCTAACATAACTCAAAATGAGTTTTAATACTATAGGATGCATCAGATCCAAGGGGTGGTTGCTACTTGCTACATGTACCATAGGTGAGGTGTGGCTACTGGCTGCTAATCATAAGATTATGTTGACGTACGTGGATCAAAAAGGGTTGGAAGTGAGTGAGTTTTTTCTTCTAACCATAGGAACAATAATCCTTCTCTTTATCAGATATTGAATGGGTGCATTGACATGCATAAATAAAACTTACAAAATTTGCACATATGGCTGTAAAAAAAACTGATAAGATCAACCCACCTTTCATATAGATAGCCCTATTGTAACACCCCGACCAGAGTTAATTTTTATATAATGGATGATTAACCGTGTTTTATTAAGTTAATTATGTTTAAGTAGTGAATTAATGACTAGACAATGCAAAATCTCGCCCTCTAATACTTCTCTAAAATCTCCCATCCTCCTAATATCTCTCCCTCTTAAGTCTTCCCTAAAATCGTTCATCGTCATCTCTCCCCCTCATCCAGCCCCCCTATTTGATAAAGGGATTGAAATCTACGACCAGGCTAATGGAGCGATACCGGTAGGAAGGACTACTTCCTGGTAATTTATTATGGTATTTATAAGGCTGAAAGTCACCAAATAGATCAACATGCAACATGTCAGCCAACAATTGATATACAGATGTGTATGATCTTAACTGCCCCATGGAACCTTTCAATTAACACTCTTGATTAGAAACGATCAAACTAATCTGAACCATCCAAAAGGTGAGATCCATCACCTGCTGTATGCGTCATTCACCAGAAGTATTATAGGCTTCTTCCTTTTTTTAATGCAAGTAAAGAGAGGATTCGCGGGGCATTTATCTTCATTGAAATGACTTGGATTTAAGGCTATCAAAACAAGAACCTTGGATCGGATATCAAGCTGAGGAGCCCACCAAGCAATGTCGCCAAATTAGTAATCTTCCACACTCTCAAAGGTGCATTTCAGGTTAATATTCATGTACAATTCAAACCGTTTATTAAGCCCTGACAATTAAGTTTGGGGGAGCCTGATATATATCATAGGACAGTTCACAGGCCTGAAACTGAGCTCTGATCTAACCCATTTACAAACTAAATACCATCTTTTGTATTAAGATGTTGGGTAATGCCAATTAAGCAACCCCCACACCACCCACACCAACACACACGCAAAGCTATACTAATTAATACAAAATCCAATAAATTTTTGCTACTACATATTCGAAAAAAATTTGAATTTATAAGTAGAAATTAAGGGTCAAATAAGTCTAATCAAATCATCACAATTAATTATTATGTAATAATCAAAATTCAATCCAAGGTGGGTATAATACAACTTAGATTGTACGTAAAATCTCAGATAATATTTGTGAGCTTTGTTATTTTTTTTTCTAAGACATGAAAATCAAATTATTATCTATTATATTGGGCATTTTCATTCCTTTGAATTTTTTGGATTTTGTTTTTCAAAGAGATTATAATCACATTTTGTGAATTTCATTGGGGTTTTTTTATACATTATTTTTTTTCCAAGGAGAGCAAGATCTTATTTTTATTAATTTGTTAGGGTTTTTTTTTCCCTAAATCCACTAGCATATGGTTCTTCTTTTTGTTTCCATGGATTTTCTTTTAAAAAATAAAGATATTATTTTTAGTGGATTTTATAATCTATCATAATATAATTCCTTTCATCTATTCTTTATAATATATTATTTTAGATTTACTTTTTATTAATTATATTTAAAAACTCTTAAATTTTTATATATCTTCAATTTTGGCACCGGGCTTAACGCGGGGCTTTGCTGCTAGTTATGAATTAACCCCAAAGTGCTGAGAGCCTCCTCATAAAGCCACCTCAGCATCCATGTCATTGTAGGCCCAGCTAGAGTTTGCATCTTTACTAAAACTTACTTCAGTCACGACTCTTTGTTGAGGAGTTTGATTTGTATGGAGATCTTCTTAGAGTGCTAAAGAGCCTGTTCCTTAAGAAGAATTCTTGACAGGGATTTTTCATATTATGAATTCCCCACCATGAAGTGATGGTTGTACTCTTGGCATTTCATGCAATGTTTATTTGGTAGAATTCTCAATTCCAACCACTTGAAAAGTCACAAATATCTTTTGGAATTTAACATTTCAAAATGTTTCTCTGGAGTTTGGCTATGAAGATTTTGGAATTTCTTGCCGGAGACAACATTTGGAGATTCCCAAATTCTCCACATATGAATTCTTGTGAACAAAAGGAAACAAAAGGTCCCTAAATTTAAGGAATGACTAGAGTGACATATCAATAGGGCTCATCTTAGTAACATAATGGGTTTTTTTATTTGCTTATGAAAATGATTCACATGCCTAAGTGATACACGTGAATCTATTATATAAGCAAATGAGTTACCTATAGCAGGAGAGTCAAGAGTGACATATGAATAGGTATGGGGATCAATCCTAGTAAGATAATGGATTTGTTTATTTCCTTATGAAAATGATTCACATGCGTTAGTGATACACATGTAAATCTATTATATAATCAAATGAGTTACCTATAGCAGAAGGAATCTCAGTTCTGCTCCAGCAACTTCCTATTTGCTCATGATGCTTTGGGGGTTGCTCGCTGGGAGAGAGTATTTGAGAACTGAAATGAAAAGAGACTCACAAAGCTCCTTTCCAGAGTCCAGGTGATTCTCATCAAACGAAGGCGGAGGACCCAACTATTAAAATTCAATTAAAGGACCTCCAGCTACTGAGGACAAGAGACCAGAGAAAGTAATATTGTTTTTTCCTCTTTGCTCTCTTCCTAAAGAGATCCTAATCATTTCACATTTGTACTATCGTGTATTACTTAATCTCATGTTACCAATATAAACTGCTGATATGTCATATTCAACCCAATTCTTATAAAGCTCTCTCTTCTCCTTACACCACATCATCGGTATGAAGACTTAATCACCTAATCAGAGTCTCAAATTAGATGTCTGGGACACACTAAAAGAATATCCTGCACATCTTATCTTTGCCGGAACGAAAGTGACCCACGTACCCACAAATACATAGGACCCATGCCCTTCTATAGAGCTCATTGTTCACCAGAAAGTCTATATGGACATACTGCAAAGCCCGAATTCAGGACCGATCCCAGCTGGACGCTGACCTGGACTCCAGCTGGGATCTCATTTTAATAAACAGTGGTGCTAGATGTCCCGAATGGGAGCCCGACGCATGGGAGCTCCCAGTCGGGCTCCCATTCGGGACAAGAAGACTTTTCCTTTAGGGCCCGTTTGGTAAATTTACATGTATAGTCAAGTGAAGTACAGTGCAGGTCCAACGGTAGGAATTTCCACCATACCACGTTTGGGTGCATCCGGGAACAAATCCAACTAGTAATGTATAACTTTACAGCTGTAGTTACAACTGGGCCGTACAAGTAAACCCAGTTATCCACCCCATTTTACTCTCGTCCCTGCAATGTACCCCGGGCCAAGCGAAAATTCATCGGAAGACGAATGCTGTAGTGAATATAGGGTTTCCATATCCTCTTCATTATCATTTCTCCCCATCTGCTGCAAACCAAATCAAATGCGCATCACCATTCGATCCTTCAAACCCATTATACCTTCATAACTATCAATACCTACTTTTCTATCTAACCCTCTTGAACGTTACTTCCCCCAGCGATCTATCCATGTATACAGCCTCGCTTTTCATGCCAAATCCCTAGACCTTATCACTTTCTATCATAGAGCCTCTTCTAGCCCTTTGTCATAGCAGCGAGGGAAGATAAGGTGGTTCTGAAAAAAGGGGGTGGATTTGCAGATTGCAATCGATTTTGGAAAGATAGGGTTGAGAAGACATGCCCCGCTGACAGTAGGTGGGTACAGAAAGGATCCCCACAGGCAACACCATTACTTCACCTTCAATCCTCTCCACCAAACGGGGTTTGGCGCATAAGTTGGCCAGAAGAAAGCTCATACTTTCCTCATATCTACCACTGACGGGGACGACCTACAATACGAAGAAACCTGTCAGGGACCATAACTTCTAAGCAACATGCATCCATCAGTTCATCTCTTCTTGCCACGGAAAGACCAGTGATGCCTGACATATAGCCGTCATAGATCTGAGTTCGTAGGCAACCATCAGTCTCCGGAACGAGTAAATGTGCGAGGGATGATGGAGGATAAAACTTGGTAGCGGGATTACTTTAGATTTGGGCATTGATGGGAGAGGACATCACCAGGAGAAATACTTACTCCCGGACACCTACTACGGCTGGGAGTAGAGCTGATCTTACGCGGGGAAGAAATTAGTCACGCGCGCGTCCTGCGAAGAAGCACGTAGGTGTATGCATTGATTCAATCCTCTCTCATAATAACTACATGCCATTTAAGAAGAAGGAAGCTAGGTTCATCATACAGTACCAGAACAAGCTCAACATATCTAGCAGAGATCTTGTCGCAATTGCTCCATTCGTACTCATTCACAGAAGTCCTCTATAAAAAAGAAGCAGTGGCAGTTGATGATGAACAACGGGTGCAGCAATAGAACTCGAGTAAGATGACTTCCGATACGCTACAAAACATGTCCGTGGACGAGCAAGGTATAGACTCTTTCCTCTATTTCCAATGTCTGTTTACTGTAAAACAAGCAAATTCAATGTAAAAGCTACTTGTTCATAATTTCATTCGGTTCATTTGCTTGGTTTCACACCAAAGACATGTATTATACTGAAACTTACATGCAACAGAGTCGACCGGCTTTATCCATCTATTTGTTAGCTGAGATCACTTGTATTGTAAAACAACACAAATTTGCTAGAAAGTTTCCTATGCTGTTTCTACAACTTGATTGATTGCGTACGATATCGTACGTGTCAACATTATCTAAATAAGAATCTCTCTGCACTATATAAGTGAAATGAAGATCTGAAATCACTACCATTAACGTCTGCGCTGTTGTTTATAACTTGTATTCTTAATATTGGTCTTTGGAATGTTGGCAAAAACATCTTGTGAAACGGTCCAAAATCCCTACACTAGCTAACATCTCTGTGCATCAAGTCCTTTGAATACCACGCTTGGAATTTGCCCCTACAAGCTTGCGACAATCAGATGGAGGGTAGAAGATCCTTCTATAGAAAGTCAAATAAAGAGAGGAGGGAAGCAAAAATAAAAAAAAAGAAAGCTGTTCTTGCAGTTCTTTGGGCAGCCTTGGCTGCATGGCAGATGCAAGTCGCAGCCGCAGTGCTTTTCCAATATCGAAATAAGTCGGAGTCCCGGAACAAGAGAACTGTTGAAAGAGCCCACTACCTTTCGAAGTTAACAGAAGGGAGGGACGAAGAGTGTATTAGTCAGCTTAGAATGAACAAGGAGAGCTTTGATTACCTCTGCGAGCTACTCAGAGTGAGAGGGTTGCTGAAAGACACTCGCGAGGTCACCGTTGAGGAAGAGGTCGCATCATGCTTGCACATTCTGGCACATGCGGTTAAAAACAGAACAATCGCATCGAGGTTTCTGCGATCAGGGGAAACAGTTAGCCGTCACTTCCACGGAGTTCTCAATGCCATTCTAACACTAGCACCTAACTTCGTCAAACAAACCAACATACATACAACAACGGGACCTTCCAACTTCAAGGTAAAATGGGTACCTTTTTTTAAGATCACTTGTCAACTGAGCAATATTGATCATGTTATGTTTTGTGTTATAGTCTCGCACTGATTTACATTTTTCAATCAGGATGCCGTCGGTGCTATCGATGGCACCCACATACCCGCCTTCCTACCAGTGCAGTCACAATCAGCGTACCGAAATAGGAAGGGGACGTTGACACAGAACGTCCTAGCAGCTTGTGGGTTTGACTTAAAATTTCAGTATGTGCTTCCCGGCTGGGAGGGATCCGCAACAAACGCACGAGTCCTACAGAATGCTCTAACAAGGGGCGATCCACTGGTCGTGCCGCCAGGTATATACATCCTACCCTCTTTGGTTTTCTTCCCACTTGAACAATAAGGATCCCAATAAAATGGAAAGTAACCGCTCATTCTCCGATCTCTATTCGAATAGGCCGCTACTACCTCGTGGACGCCGGATTTGCCAATGCTCCGGGATTCCTCGCACCCTACTGTGGAGTCCGATATCATTTGAAGGACCACCGAGGAAGAACACCGCAAGATCCAAAAGAACTTTTTAATAAAAGGCATTCCCAAGCTCGTAATGTGATCGAAAGGGCATTCAGACTTTTAAAGGGGCGCTTTGCCATCTTAAGGACAGCCCCCCAGTATGACTTCGTCCACCAGGTGTCGATAGTACATGCCTGCTGCACTTTGCATAATTTCATCCTAGAGCAAAATGATGCAATTGATGACAATTTCGAAACTAGTACTATAGATGCGGTCCAAAATGAGGAGGGATGTAGCGAGGTCGATCTGGCTGGTGTTTTCAGGCCATACAGCCAAAGAGAAAGGGATGAGTGGCATGCCTTCCGTGATAACTTCGCAAACAATTTGTGGGAAGAGTACCAGATGAATAGGACACATGGATGAATCTATCACATGCCATAGTACAATTATCGAAATATAAAATGCACTGATGTTGTTTAGTTGCATGGACTAAACGGTTGTTCTGTATCAGTATTAATATAGCGAACTCTGTCCATTGACTCAATTTGCAATGTGTTGTAATTTTCGGGACGCTGCTGCTTATGAATGCTTGTAATGCACGTTTTTACAGTTTATGTCCACTCACTTGTGTTTAAGTAATTAAGTATTACAATAATAACGTTGATTCTTGTAGTTCCACCGAAGCCTTCGCGCAAATACAATGTCTTCAACGCAGAGCTGGACGAACTATTATTGGAACTAATGCTGGAACAGGTAACAATGGGGAGGAAAGGAGACAGGGGATTCAAGGATGAGGCCTACATTTCTGTTGCAAACGCAATGACGGCTGCGAGCACAACAGGGAAGAAGTTTACTGAAGGGACAATCCGGAATAGATGCAAGTACTTGAAGAAGCAATACGCCATTTGTACAGAGCTGCTGAATGCATCTGGGTTCGGGTTTGACAATGCAACGAAGCGCGTCATTGCCAGTGACGAGGTCTGGCGGGATTGGATAGTGGTATGATGTTCGAGGTTTCTACCATATTATATTTATTTGCAGTTTCAGTATTTTATTGTGTAGGACATCTTAGTTAAAAACATACTATGACATTGCAGGGACACCCTGATGCGCAGTCATGGCGGTCTAAGACAATTGATTACGACAGGCTCTCTTTCATTTTTGGCTGCGATGTCGCCAATGGCCAGTTTGCTCGATCATCCCAAAATGCAGGCCAGACCAACGACTCTGTTTCACGTACGAACACCCAAGCGATTTCTGGTAATGCTGAAATTGGGGTAGACGACTGTATCGAGGAGATGATTATGGGCAGCAAAGGTTGCGAGGGTTCATCCGGATCAAGGAAGCGAGTAAAAAGGGGTACCTCTTTAGCGGATTTCATGACGGGGTTCCAACAGGCATCTGGAAAAATTAGTGCCGCGATCGAAGAGGTTGCAAAAAAGATGCTAGAGCCTTCGGAACGACTGTCGGAAATTGTTGGGGCAGAATTGGATAAGATCCCAGAACTGCCTCCGACTGATCTAGACATAGCACACGAGTGGCTGAACAATAGTGCCGATAGTTCGACTGCCTTTCTCCATTCTAAGGATAAATCAGCATGGATTTTTCGTCGTTTGGACCGGATGCACAAGGAGACCGGACTCTGATCAGTCTCCTGTAGATGGGCTCTGTGGCTGTCATTGTGTGTGTTGGTTATATTGCTGTCTGCGTCTATAATCTGCATGAACTGTCTGTTATTAATATTGGCATGTGGTTAAACTTTGAATTATCCAACTTTTCCTCTCTCACATGAGGGGAAACTGCAAGAACATCTATGTTATATTTATAAGGTTGTCGTTCACTTTGAAAAACCTTTCGTTTGACAGGGCAGTTAAGGCAGATGAATCAATTTCTGTGTGTCCAGTACAACGTTCTTTGTTTCTCTTTTGCAGTATAATATGTATCCATAGTTTGTACTGTAATTGTGGATTTGCAGGATATCTGCCGAAGCTGATGCCATCATCTCAGTAGTTAAAACTGCCAGAGCTTGTTTGCTGTAAACAGGCAGAGTTCACAATAGTCCCTCTTCCCAGTATGCCTTCTAACTTATTAGTCTAAAACAAAAATAAAAAACTTAATGCCAGTATGATAATGTTTTTTTGACCTTTCTGTCTTACTGCATTCACAGAATCAAGAACTAGAGTCAGAGCTGGTTTTGAACTGTTGTTAAGACATTTGCGTTGGTTCGTCTTGGAGAACTGTACGGGCAGCAAGCATATGGTTCACGCCACAGAATAATTGACAGTGCAAAGTGCATTTACCTCTTTTCGTGTTAATTGATTTTCATATACATCAACGTCTGTAACATGTCACGTTCCATCTCCTCCACTGCTGAAATTGCACCCAAGTGTAGATGCGGGAATGGCGATATGAAGTTATTCACCTCCCATACAAAAACCAACCCAAATAGAAAGTTTTGGGGTTGTCCAGGATGGATTGTAAGTTCTAATGTATTCAGACCCAGATGATGCGCATGGTCCGTTGCATTAACCAGCGTCTGATCCCATCTGTTGTTCATTCACATTTTTATTGCAGGAAGGAAATGGTTGCAACGCCTTCATGTGGAAAGACAAGGTAGCAGACCAAAGTTCCGATGCAAATTCAATGTCTTCTCACAAAGGAGACATTCGCGGTGAGCTGCATAATATATCAAATCAGATCGATGAGCTGAAGCGAGAAACTAACAAGAAATTACATGCTTGGGAATTGTACTTGCAGAAAATGTATTATGTGTGCCTGTTCATTTCCATCATTTTATGTGTAGCATTGGCTAGGCTATTTAATTTGTAGTCAGATGTAGCAAACGCTGGATGTCAGATTTTAAATGTCCTTTGTTTTAGGTTCTGATACACTCTTTCTACTGACAATGCTGTAGTGAAAAGTCATCGTACGTCCTCGTACGTTGATGGTGATACAATATTTTTTGTTGTTCTAATTGTTCGACAGTTCTCACTTAATTAAAGAGATTTTTTCACTCATACAGACGTCCGTTGCTAGTTAGCCGATAAATGAGTGGTATTGGAAACAATTTTACGGCACCATATTAATGTTGTATGAAACTATAGAATATAAATTTCAAGTATTGGATTTTTCCTTTTAGAGCAGGAAAATTACATTGCTAAGATTATGAGGATAGCCTAACGTATAAGGTGGATTAATTAGAGTCAGGACATGGCCTACAAGATGGAATTAAATTCATTGTCAAGGTACTGCGGGCTAATAGGATACTAATTCATCACTCCTCATAGGAAACCTGACAGTTTCCGAACTGTTATCGCTTCCCAGATGTATGTCCCAAATGTATGTCCCTTTTTAATTAATATTTGAGTACTGAACGTAGAAGGAGCGGTTTCCGATCTAAACAATAGTCTCGCTATGTTGGTGAAATACACATAGCAAGTCATCTTGTGCAAAATTCCAAGTCTGATCTATGAGCAACCAAAGATGAAACAACATTTTAAATTGGATACTGACAATTGATTTCATATAGACATGGCCCAGCCCTTTTTAATTTTCCAGACAACAACGAGTAGCAGTTCGATACTGTTAAATGCGCTAACATCAGCAGTTAAACTATCAGATTATACATCAACAACTGATGGGTGACGGTAAAAATAAAAATAGCTCCAATTGTGTAACATCCGATGGCATTCCTTGTTGACAGACCGGCCCCTGACCTCCTCTGAATGATGCCTCACTCGGTGTGAATATGATGCATTTTGATTGTCTGTTTGTCTTGGGCAGTGTCAGCTTCAAGCACATGGTGAGTTTAATAGCCTAGATGGTCAAACCTATTCGGTCCTTCCTAGTGGGCAGCGGCCCTATCCAACTGGCGATGATATATGTCAACGACTATTTTCTGGCGAAAATACCACATGTCTGCTTGTGTAAATCGGAGATCACGACGCATTGCCAGGTGATCAGCAATGGCCATGACAAATACCCCACAGTCGTCACTGTTTATAAGAAAGCATTAAACACTATATTAGTAAGTGTACGTACGCATATACTAAGTAACAGTGTGGAGTCTGTAACAAATTAATACATGTTGCCTTGTTGTGGGCAACTAGCAACATTATGCACTTCCCAATTTGTACCCGCCCAACCTCTTGATGCGAATTCAGTGCAGACATACTCTTTCTGCAAAAGAGATAAAAATTGTAAGAGATAAAAATGTATGAGAGATTACAAACATAGGTTGGGTGTTTCAGTCAACTTACAAACGCCTGTGCTTGTACCCAGTGGCGCTTCCTCCATCCCATTGTATTGTAATAGTCCCATCTCTTCAATCTTGGGTATGCCACTAGTAGGTAGAAATGAGATTGATGCCAAACAGGAAAGAGCAAGGCATCAAACTCTAGAAGTGTCTGAGAGTGACAGAAGTTGAATGCAACGGAGCATGCATTGGTCCATCCACGATCTCGCATGGTCTGCCATTGAAAACTCAATCGTACAAAATCTCTCAAGTCACAAGCCTACAAGCGTCTGACCTATTAATCAAGATGGAAAAGTACAAAAAATTTACCGCCAGGGTGCTTGGGAATATATGAACTCCGTGCAGACACCCGCTATTTATTGACAGCCAGTAGTCCATAATCTGTAATTTTTTAAGACAAAGATAAAATGGAAACAATAGGTTAATACAGGTTTCAAATGTCCATATAAGTAGCGCTAAATATGCGTACATACCGTCGTACTAATCCAGTGCCTCCGTAGGACCAGATACAGATCCTGTGCGCTGATGTAGCTGCACGTCTCAAGGATCCCGTCGGGGCTGGACAGATTAGTCCGATGCAAATTCGATAGTGAGTATAATTAGAATACAGTGAAATATAAGAAAAAAAGGAAATGTGAAGGTTGAATGATCATACGCGTTTTGGTATTCCTTCCAAAACTTCTCCAACAACGAGCGCTCATTCTTAGACAGTTGGTACTCCCGATTTGGCTGTGCTGCCCCCTTCATCGACGAAGGGGGGTATGGGCTTACTAACGGTTCAACAGACGCTTCCCATTTGGACGCTCCTATGTGTGCGTCGGTAGCACGTTCCTCTCCCAATTTGCGTTTGGACTTGCTGACCTTGGGAGATGACGAAGTCGTAGTCCTAATGGTTGGAGTACCCTGCCTGACCGTGCGCTCTGAAGGTTCTTTCTTCCTTTGTTTAGTGGGGAATGTAATTTTTAAAACCTCCTCGACGGACCAATCACTGCTGCTGTTGCCCTGTGACATTTGAAAAGATATGATCACCGCTATCAATACTATGTAAAATATGAATAGTTGTCTAGTGCAGTCTTTCATAGAGATGACACGTACGGTAGAAGCTCCATCGTTGTCATCATCGTTAATGAAAGAAGCTAGGTTGAATTCCTCTAGGGCCTTGAAAGACTTGATTGCCTCTCTGAACTCTTGCATTTTACGCCCGACCCTCATGGACTGCTCGTACAAGTCGACAGATTGTTCTCGATTCATGACAGCGATGGATCCTGCTCCGAATTGCAGGAAGAGATCGACCTAAATAATGAAATGAAATGGAAACAGTCATTATATCAAAATTTGTCAAACGAAATCTAACTATGCAGTAACTAACTACCTTGGCAAGTGCATTTTCAACTGTTGCTCGTGGTATAGCTTCATCTGTGGCACATGACCTGCCGCTCGCTAGACGATACCAACTGAGATACTCTTCGTCGTGACATTGCTCTCCATCGTGTGCTCCTGTGATCATGGCAGTGTCTGCTCTGGCCTCCCATGCATCCACAAATTTCCTGC
Source organism: Cinnamomum chago (assembly GCA_038049695.1). Classification (NCBI taxonomy): domain Eukaryota; kingdom Viridiplantae; phylum Streptophyta; class Magnoliopsida; order Laurales; family Lauraceae; genus Cinnamomum; species Cinnamomum chago. The sequence continues at coordinate 15,040,655 of CP142451.1, forward strand.
ACCTCTCTCCATAGTCGACAGAGTCTTTGGATGCCCTCTCATTGATTCTCTCCCATCGATGGAATGGAGGTGGCACAGGTTGTCTCAGACCGAACTGCTTGTATACCCTATCAACATTGTGCCGCTCAACTATCCAATAGTAGACCAATGGTGTTGTACAGCGGAATAACTGCCGGTCCCGGGGGTCAACGTGCAGATTGAGCTGCAAGATCCAATGCCGGTAAGGCTGCCACTCAAACTGCATGAGTAGATAAATTCCAGCTGTTAGTGAAATTTTCAATTGAAGAATATGGATTGTTATTACAAACAAATAGTAGCTGGTTGAAAGTTGATTACATCTTCCTGTCCATCAGCCCTGTCAAGTAGATTCCGCATCTCTTGGATTGTGCTGGAACATGTGTGTGTGGACAAGGCAGTTTGCCACATCTTGAACAGAGGAAAATCGACGCGGACTCTAGCCAACTCTAACCTGATTGGTCGTCCGATTGCTGTACGAGAGTAAGCCCATATCTGTATATGTAGGGATGTTGAATCAGAAGGTCATCAATGAGCCATACCATTTAAATTCATATTGACGTTATAAATTAAATCCATTACCTGCAACAGATGTAGGGGCCCAGTGATGGTACGTAGACGGTCCTTAATTTGTGTGGCCCGAGTCAAGCTACGGTAAACACAGGCTAGGCACGCAGGGCCCCATGCATATCGTTCAAAGTCAGCGAGAATTTCCAACAAATAACCGTGCCCACATGCCCCGGTGTTATTTGTCGATAGTTGCGACGCCACCAAACAAAACAAGTAAGCCCTTGCGTATCTGATCTCGTCTATAGCAGTGGGTCTCGATTGTATATTGCTGAATTTCTTTTGTATCCAAGGCAAACTCAATTGCCCACCCCTCAAATATGCAGACGCATCAACCTTTACTCCAAGCAATTTTATTACTGTTTCCTCAAGTTTGGATCGTGTCGACCAAACAGGGCCCGTAACCGCTTTGCCATCTACTGGTAATCCATACAGATATGACATGTCCTCTAGCGTGATCGTCATCTCACCTCCACCCAAATGAAAAGTGTTGGTTTCAGGCCTCCAACGTTCTATTAGGGCATTGATCAACGCTATGTCTATCTTTCCTTTTTTCAATTTAGCAAGATGTTGTAGTCCCGTACGTTGCACATACTCTTTGACCTTTGGTGTAAGCTTCCAGAGATCACCCTTTGGTTCCAATGTAATTAATCGTACCTGCTCTATTTCCTGCACAAGACCGAAATGGGGATTGTTAATTTTCACCCACGTATCAATTAAAAATTGAATGTCTCAATCATGTATACAGATTAAGTGTGGTACAATACCTCTCCTTGTAGCAACTTTGAGGAAATATGGTTTGCCTCGTCGTATAACAGGGTGTCATTTGATGGATCCATATCTAGAAGCAGTTGTAAATTACACCTGACTTTGTCAATCTTTCTGTATTATATCCAAAGACCTGGACCATCATTACCATGAACAATATCGAAAAATACAGCTGCTCAACTAGTTTTGCATTTGATGAAACATAATATAGTTTGATAGTATCAGTAGTGGCAATACGAAGAATGAATAAAATTGAATTCTAAATCAGATGACATGAAAATACTTGATAATAGTTCTGAATTTAGCCATATAAAGAGATGTTCGTCAGTCATCTGCCATCTAGTGATAGAGAGATAGGGATTCACAGGAGCCTATCTATGTAAATCTCACAAAATAATAATTTCGCACTACCATTTACATGAGTATGATGATGACTTTGATTATATTTCTATGATGATGATGTTCATGAGTTTGATGATGACTTTGATTATTTTCTATTTGAAGAGCATATGAATAAGAGAAAGCTACCAATGAATGGTAATGGGATGATGATGATGGGTAGTGACCAGCATCTTGATCGTCCACCCATGAATGCCCCCCATGGTTTGAATGACAAGAAGGGTGGAGGTAATATTGTTGGTGGGAATGGCAAGAAAAGTGGCTGCTGATGTGCATTTACATAACAAGGCCATTGGAATGAACAATGATGGTAAGAATGGCAATAGTAATAAGAAGGGTGGTGGACACCATGGTGGAGATAAAAATAAAATAAAACAGCAGGGGGGGTCATCAACACAAGAATTGGGGGACAAACACCTGGACCACAAGATACCAAAACGGGTGGATTTGGTGCTGGCAACAACATGAATGCGGCCCAATGCCAATGGTGAGGTCAACAATGGTCACCACTATATTCAGGCGTTCATGGTGGTGTGGGTGGTGCACCTAAAAGAATGATGTGGTTCACACCATGAACATGGGACAAGGCTTTCACGACATCAATTTGGCTAGCCTTGGGAACATGCCCTTAATTGGTAGGGTGCAGAAAATGGTTGGTGGTCAGATGGGTCATCAAATGGGTCATCATATGGCTCCTCAGATGGTTCAGATGAGGAATATTCCAGTGGGAATTATGGGGATTATTTCGGTCGTGCAGGGGCTGCTTACAGCAGCAGCTATGAACACAAATGGGTACTTTCAAGGGGCAGGGCCTGAGGTCATGGCCGGAACAACAGCAACAATACACACACATGATGGCCCAACAATGTCGGCATGGTAATAACGATTGGTTCCATCCCATGATGTCCTTCCCGTCCACCGCCGACGGTTACCTACATTCCTCCGCCGACGCCATACATGCACTACTTTAGCAATGACGACACGACCGGATGCTCCATATGTATCCTAGAACAGGGTTGCTCCAAATGCAGTAGGAGGCCCCATCCTTGTGGCTGACAAGGTTCGATGGGTGTTGTGGGTGTTGTTGCTCTGTTTGTTCTTTGTTTGGGACTCAATTCCTCCAGTGTATGTCTGAAGGGCAGGTTTGCTATGTTGGTGTTACTGTTTTATTTATTTATTTTTCTGTTAGTCTCAGTCTGTAGCACATTTATATGTTATATTAAAATCTACATAGGGACATAGATAGATAGATAGATAGATAGATATGTTAATGTGGGATTAGTGGGTGGATGCTTATGACTGTTTTAAGAAAAGTGAGAAGAAAAATCCAAATTGTCATGAGGCCAGATGGTAATTCTTGCTTCTTGAGATATGTGTTATATGTGTTTATAAGTTTAGAGAGTAATATTTGGCAGCAAGCATGTTTCTGTTTCCAGTGCAGGTGTTCCTTCTGTATTCCATTCATGGTTTCTATTTCAGGCTGTTGAGGTAGACAATCACGTTAAGTTTGTCTGGCATTACTGACCTAAGAGGATGCAATGCAGATGCTTCTGTTGAGTTGTTTGCCCAATATGGGACTTAAGAGGAATTCTGATTTGAATGATAGGAACTCCACAGTGGATCCAAGGAAAAATTATAGTAGATATCTCCCAATATACAGTTTAAAGCCCAATTTTGCTCCGTATTAGAAGTTGGTCTCACTATAGGATTGACACTTCAATAAAAAGAATATGATTAACAAATCTTAGACATTATTCATTTACACATTTATAATCAAAATGTGAATCAGGCGTTGAGAAGGAAAGATACTTTAAACTATCGAAGGTTTGGATTTGGCAAATAGAAGGAAAGATCCTATTGCTCTTTTCATACCCAAAAACTCCATTCATATTGTACAATGATGGTAACATGCAAGAACAGAATCCCATTTCGGTTTGCAATACCCTTGGAAAAGGATCCTTATATCATGACACCCACAGGGTGACAAACCCTGGTTGCAAGATTTTTAAATACAAACAATCCATGTAACAAGAAAGACTATAATAACCGAAATGAACATGAAATGAGCTTACAAAACTAGAAAAAAAACTCAAAATTCAATTCTGGTCTTCTAGTTCTTCATGATATACCATTTAAATGGTACTTCATTCTCATACCACAATCCCAAAAAAGAATCAGAATAATTTAATATGAAAAACAATGAACTTTATATGAAACAATAAAATAATTATAAGGGCTCGAAAAAAGAAAGAGAAGAGGTCAAAATATCAATCTTGTATCAACATTACTGAAATAGCAGAAATTGGTCGAAAATCCATTATCTACGGTAGCATCAAGATTCGTACGATATGGGCTGATAAAGATCAGAGTAGCCCCATTTATTCACACAATCATCTTGACGATAGTAGCAGAGGTATTTCTATTTACCATAAATAGGTCTCCAATTAAATCCGAAGCGGAAAAGGGAATGCGATAAAACGTACAATCGGAGAGGAAACCGTCGCCGTCGATGGCTCACTAGACGCTGCGTGTGATGATCCCGAGTCTGGGACAGGTTGGATCATTACGCTACAATTCCTGGACTTTGCGATCTGTCGGAGAGATATGTTTGAAACGGTCACAGTGTATCGCCTGCTTACATCTTATTCTCTTCGCCGGAGAAGTGCTCTCTCTTCGTCGAAGGAGAAGCGACCTTGGCGCCAAAGAGGGTTACAGTGTATGCCGGAAAGGGATGAGTACATGCAATCCAAGATATCGCCAAACCCTTTTATCTAGAATCTATTTTTTTGTTTTATAATAAGTTGGATCTGGGTATGTCTATTTGCAGATTCTCATTATCCATGTCAACTATACTTTATATAGAAAGAAGGCCTGGCCCACTTAGATTCTGCTTTTTATATGGATCTGTATCCATATGTCATTTCCAGTGGGTTTCATTCTTCTTGAAAACAACGTGCGTCCTGCAGTGTTGTTTGGATAAAAGCTTCTGGGTACCCTTTTTAGACTGTAGTCGACTTAGTACATGGACTTCCAAACGCGATGAAGTCAAGTGATGTACGGAACAAAAAGTCAAGTGAAATCACCTTTTCTACCATAAAGTACACCGGTATACTTAACTACACTCTACTAGTTAATTGCCAAACGGGCCCTAAAGAATCGACCTAACATTTTGGAAGCCTGCCCCCAAATTTTCAAAGCCCGCCAGAGGAATAGGTTCTTGAGTAAGAAGAAAAAGGGGAATGCCCTGGACATCTCCACATCGCCTCCCCTTCTCTCACAGATCTCTCTCTCTCTCTCTATATATATATATATATATATATATATATATATATATATGATCCAGCGCAGCACCTCCTCGCGGCAACAGGTCTCTCTCGCTCGGATCTCTCCCCATTGCAGCGCCTCCCCCTCGCAGCAGCACCCCCTACGCCGCTCATCCATTGCAGTGCCTCCCCCTACGGCCATCACCTCGTCTGACAAATCCCCTGTCTTCCTCGCCCTGACTGCGCCTCACCTCTCTCCCTCGCAGCTTCAAAACGGAACAGGAAGGCCTTTGCCAAAGAGAGGCCAGATCAAAGCCAAGATAGTTGGAAATCTCATTAGATCAGTTGTCACAATGGCCTCAAAAGCAGGGAAGAAATAAAAAATAAGCAGAAGTGGCAGTGGAAGCTCTCTCCAGACTACCCCATCTTTTAGTTCTTGCGCTTCCGATGGGCATTCAGATTCCTGATCAATTGCTAGATCAGAGAGATGTATTTGTAGTCATTTTGCTGAACTGGGTTCTTCTGGCTTATGTCCAAAAAGTTTCTCTGCTACTGATTCTTTTTTGTGCTAGTGAAGTGTGGCATTTGTAATAGATGAGAAGCAGAGGAGCTTAAATTTTGTCATTTCAGTTTTTGTAAATAGATCTTTAATTTCAGAGAAATATTTGTTGTTTCTAATCTTTTGATGTGTCTGATTATGTAGAGATCAAGTTCAGCCAAGTAAAGAATAACTTTTGAGATAATTTTGGATGGGTTATATGATTGTATGGTTTACATGCTTCTCCTCTGTATAATTCTGCATCTAACATACAGAGTAGAAGCATATGTGGGCATGGTTGCATTTTGGTGAAATTAAGCTGAGATTGAGGTTCTGCTGAATGGGTTTTGTTGTTCATTTGCTAATGTCATGCTTCAATTACTTCCAGTCTAATTTGTCTGCAAGTTTCAGTGAAAAAAAGAAATTGCAAATTTGATTGTAGTTAGAAGGTTCTGATAATAGAAACTGGACCCATTGACCAATTTGAGAGAACTAAGAGCCTGTTTCTCATACAAATAGGTTTTAGATTTTAGAATTTGAAGGAGCAATGCTCTGGCAGCTTTTTGGAATCCTCAACTTAGGAAGTGCCTTCAGAAATGTTTGTCACCAAACATGCGCACTGTTATTGTGAGATCAAAGCAGTACATTTTAAGAATGTTTTTGGTAGATGGATGGAGGGGTTTGTTGCACTTGTTGATGAAATTAGGTACTCCTTGGATTGAATGCAGTAGAACAAGATGGGTGTTTTTAGAGTTTTGATAATTGGGTTTTACTGGAAAATAGTATCAGAAATATGAAATTCCAAATGGGTGTTCTTAGAGATATTTCAATTGTCTAGAACTCTGCTTGGATGAAACAACAGAGAAGTAGAACAAAATGGTACACAACATTATAATGGGTTGTTGTAAACAAGAAATGGCCTACAAATTGATAGATATTCTGTAATTACATATTGCCATTCCTTTAATAACAAATTGATAGTCGTTTCAACCATAAATTTCACTCATCAAATCTACAGCCTGTTTACAACTCCATTATCATAGGTCTACAACCTATTCAGTTGATTACATCCCAATAAACTATCACAACTGTCGGAGAGCCCAAAAAGTTGGACAGAAATCATTCCCATCAATACCAACAGAGACCAATTTCTACAAATACAACTTACCAATGTTTGCAAATCAAAATACAATTTTACACTTCTAAAAAAGGATTCAAAACCCCAATGTGCATATCAAAATACAAATTACACTTCCAAAAAATGATTCAAAACCCAACATGCATCAGAGTTCCAAAAAAGTAACAGGGAGGCAGCTTGGTCTTGCGATGCAGGTTGCGAGACAGAGGAGGGGGGAGGCAGCTTGGTTGCGATGCAGGTTGCGAGATAGAGGAGGGAGGCAGCGCTGGTTGCAACGCAATGTTGCAGGTGATGGATAGCTGCGCAGTCCGGCGAGGGAGAGGCGCGTTTTGAAGCGGCGAGGGAGAGAGGTGAGGCGCAGTCAGGGCAAGGAAGAGAGGGGATTTGTCGGATGAGGTGATGGCCGTAGGGGGAGGCGCTGCAATGGATGAGCGGCGTAGGGGGTGCTGCTGCGAGGGGAGGCGCTGCAATGGGGAGAGATCCGAGCGAGAGAGGTGCTGCTGGGAGGCCTGTTGCTGCGAGGAGGTGCTGCGCTGGATCATAGCGAGAGAGAGAGAGAGAGAGAGAGAGAGATCTGTGAGAGAAGGGGAGGCGATGTGGAGATGTCCAGGGCATTCCCCTTTTTCTTCTTACTCAAGAACCTATTCCTCTTGCGGGCTTTGAAAATTTGGGGCGGGCTTCCAAATGTTAGGTCGATTCTTTAAACAAAAAGTCTACTTTGACAAACTTTTTGGCCAGAATTTTGGCCAACCCATATGGTTTCCATTGAATATCATAGTGATATTCAATGGAAACCATATGGGTTGGCCAAAATTCTGGCCAAAAAGTTTGTCCATGTAGCATTACTCTTCTTTAAAATGAGATCCCAGCTGGAGTCCAGCTCAGCGTCCAGCTGGGATCGGTCCTGAATTCGGGCTTTGCAGTATGTCCATATAGACTTTCTGCATTGTTCACATATATTATCAGAAAAAGTCTAAGGACCCGGGATCCATACCCCGACCGGACCGGGGTGACGCGCCGGGGTGAGTAGCACGGCTGATATTACCACCGGTTACGGTCTCATAGGTGGAAAGATTACTCAGGTCTAATGGGGATGCTAACAGAAATCCGATTTTTATCTGGAGGTTTCTACCCATAAAAAATGGGGTTTGAAACTTGTTTTAGGTTATAATTCATAAACGATTTCAGATTTGGAACCCCATTTAGGGCTCGTTTGGCGGAGGAAGGAATCCAGCCCAAGTGGATCCCTTTGAGCCCCATTTTCCTGCCATGAAAATAATAATTCATGGTGTCATTTTTTCTGCATTCGGTGCAACAACGGACAGAAGCCTGATTCCTCAGAGTTGGTGTTCGATGCAAAAGCTGATTCTTGATGATTCCAATGGATTCGTTGAGCCCCATTTCTAGGCTCTCGAAAGCCATAGAAATAATCATTCATGGTATTATTTTTTCTGGGTTCGGTGTAGCAATATAAAGAAGCCTGATTCCTCAGAGTTGCTGTTTGGTGCAACCATATTACTGGATTGGAAAATAACCTTAGTGATGAAAATTCTTCATAGAAGATGTGGGCCATACTCCAATACATATAAAAACTTAAATACATTCAGATGGGGTGCCCCTATAAAGTCGATTTAATATTTTCTTAATTAGACCACCAACTCAATCATTTTTTTAACTAAATTGGATCTCAACACTCTGTTGGACAATCACACATATACATAGGACCTAATACATAATATAATAGCTATTCATTATTATCTCTTTCATTTGCTAAGTCTAATTGCACCTTTTCTCATTATTTTCTTGCACAAGGCGCAAACAGGGTACACGTGTTTGAGATTCATGCCATGATAAGGTGAAGCTTGCTGTGGATTTCATCTTAACCTAGATCAAGAAGATGGATGGTTCAAAGTACAAATCACTTAATGAGTGGCTTGTGATTGTCATAATGGGTAAAAACTTAATGAGCTTCTATTACAGATCTCCTGCTCACACAAAATGCTGTGAGCTAGGCAACTGCCCAACTGAGAGCCAATATGGAGTAAATCTGATAAGGTTCTCCATGCCAGACTTTGGTCTCTTTGAGAAGCAACATGATACAAGAAAACTACAACTACGTTAATACTTATTCTACCAAATATTTGAGGCACAAGCATGATAAATAGTGAAATTGAAACTCATTATAAAAAATAAATAAGAAACTGTCAATGGGTTGTAAGATTGATATATGTACTCCAACTACATCATACTTTCTCTACTAAAAATAATTAAATATGTTTTCTACCAAAAGAAAACTACACCAAAGTCTTCAGTGTCCCATCCCATCTCATCCATTCCTCTTAGTAGTGCCAACCTGAATAATGCATACTTCTCGTGGGCCGTAGCTTGTTATACTATCATAGTCATGGATGAAGTGCAAGCTCCTATTCCTTCAGAGTTGTATATTATAGGTCCAAGAGTTGCTTCACCTCCACCCTTCTGTGAAGAAATAAAACAAACTTGTTGTAAATGCATCTCAGCAATAAAACAGAGAGAGAACATAGACAGACATGATTCTCGAATTCAACTTCACTGTAAATGCCCTGTCCAAGAGTAGCACATCAAATCAATTATTTAGATCAATAAACTGGGGCCCATTTTTGAGATGCTGTGGCAAGCAGCTTGAACAAGCCCGCTAGAGAATAGAGGTTGTGTAAGCGGTAAGCCCTCACTTAACTCTGATCCAATCCACACATGCAAAATGGTATGACCTCTTGGATTTATCGTCTGTAAAATATAGTTGGATCTGATTGGTATAATTGAGTCCACTATAATTTAAGATAACCTTCTGTCATTACCCTATTCACATGATCCCACAATGATTATGGTATTTAGGTGACCCACCTTAAGATTTAATTTGATTGTCAATCAAATGACATTTTGGTAATAAAGAGTCATTTTAGCATACAAGTATACTCCATATATAAGCGAACATTTAACTAAATATACATCAAAAAGTTTAAGCGTATATAGACACTTAACTAACTATACAGCTAGTTTAAGGCAGGAGAATAACTAACTATACAGCTAGTTTGAGGCAGGAGAATCACAAAATTAATTGTGTTATTATATTTTATCCTCACCTAATCTTGAATTAGAGTTTTAATTTCCTTATGATGCATAGAATCCAATGACAACATCAACCAGAGAAGTATAGAGATTTATAAGTGAGAAGATGATGCAGTGACATGTGTAAGATAGACCCTCTATTACTAAAAATATAGGTTATGAACTTATAAAATGCATTACTTCAAAGAATCTTAAAATAAGAAGTAACTACTACACATCCATTTGACCATCACTTACTATTTATATCTACCCCTTTCAGATACCAACATAATAGTTACTCTGATTTTTCAAATTTCGCAGCTGCCTTCCAGATAGCTACTGAGACAATCTTATTATCATGCTCGTGCACATCTGCAAATTCTCCATCAGATATATAAATATCAGGTATTTCCTCCTTTGTCTCCGTCTGAAAAAAAATAAAATCAGTTACTATAAAATATATATTATTGGTATTACTATAAAATATATAGGTATTCAATTGCTACATTAAGGGAAAAATGTTGATTCAACCAGTTAAACTATATCATGATATAGATTCAACCATTTTGCGAATACAAGAGTATTACTTATTCAACACAATACTTATGGGGCCCACATGGGCCCATGTCAGGCATAAGGACACTGGGGATGGAAATCATTTTCATTGTCTTGTTTGGCCACTAACCACAAGTGAACATACTAATATGTTTGCCAATAAATCCCTTAGATAGGGACATTTAAGCAGGTCTTTAAAAATTTTAAACGAGAAAAGTTACAAAAAGTTTCCACCCATACTCTGGTCTAATGCATCCTATAATTAAAATACATAAAATACGAACAGAACACACAACACACAAAAAATAAAAAATAAAAAAATAAAAAATGGAAGACATCTCATAACTATCTATATAATAGATATTATATAAATAATAAACAAATGCAAGATATCTCTACATGGAGATGGCTTTTAGTGGCTTGGGTCAACCTAATGATCCCTTAGACCTGATCCATCTTAGAGCTAAGGATTAGAGCCGTGTTGCCGGTCTATGGGGGCACTACTTGGTTTACATTTTGGTCAACTTAGACCCAACATGCCCATAGTCACTACGGGTACTTTTTGGCAAAGAGGGTTGGATTTATGCTGATTTGATGATCCAACAGACTCAATTTGGATTCAGTTGGGAGATATGGATCAATCATGAGAAAGATCTCTTTACAATCTTTAAATAAATTCTTCTTATGTGGGGCGGGTCGAAATATAGTGCACATCTAATGACCATAGGAAACATACTGTTTGAACAAATTTGAACTCTTTGCAAACATGATATGGAGTTGACGTTTTGTAGTCATTCAGTGCCTATATGCATAAATTTCACAAAGAAGACATTTTATTTATAAAAATGTCTTAATGTTTTGTTACATCTAACTTCCCAAATTAAGATTGAATACAAGTGAAGAGGTTTTATCACCATAAAAATGGAAATTGGCTGGACTATTCGAGGCTGAGATGGGATGAAGTTCATAGGGCAGACCGATCTATTCAAGGTGTGAGGATAACAGATTGATGTAGCAGTGTCAGTTGATGATGACTAAGGGGTAGGTAACTGACAGTAAACTTGAGTAGTTAGAAGAATTTAACTGAAGAATCATTTTGTGTTATGTTCCCAGTATTACAGTGAAAAATAAACTAATATTATGGAATGGTAACTTCATTACATTCAATTTAGTTCTCTATGGAAGATAAAGTAGGTTCATGTAAATTGGAAAATTCAAACAAAGAGTGAGCAAAACACCTAATGTCTAGGGAGATTAGTTTAGATACTAAAAAAATTGAGCTTCCCATGGAGTTTTTTCAAGAGAGAAACGCACGGGCTTGACACCATCACAATCGAATACCATTATCGTAGTGTAGCTCCCTGTTTCACCAAATTTGCTGGGCAGCGGGTGTCCTTCCCCTGGGACCATAAGTATAGTCCCAGTTGTTTCACAAACATTGCACTGCAAACATCAATGCAAAGAACAATGTCATCTACCAGCTCAATGTATTAAAAAATCATTTGCAATAAACTGTTAGAGCATCACATGATACTCTACCAATTAAATTCTCAAAGCAATTTATAAATGATGTGAAAGAAAGGGAAGGGGTTTTAAAAGTTATTCTGCTTTGTTAGCGAACAACTTACTCACATAACCACCACCAATTCATTAAATCATGCATCAATCCATGGGTAAGAAAGAAATAGAAGAGGTCTAGAACTAACAAATAGACGCGTCAACCCCAACTTTTATATCCATTTCTATTATGAAAAATAGGCCTAATCTATGATCAATCTGCAGCCTCTGCAAACTCCTACCCCTGTATATCGGCATTTAATTTTGTAAATAGTTCGTTGGATTGAATACAAAAAAGAATGGAGTGAGCAGCATATTTCTAATTGATCAATGTAATAGTGCTCTCTGTTCTACTTGATTTTCCTCATATCAACCCACTTTATTTATACCCCTTAGTCTCTCTGTACTTTGTAGAGGCACCTTGGAGACATTTAAGTCATTCACGCTCAATGAATTGACATTACTTCTAAGATGAAGCCGATCAAATGCTAGCCACTGTTGGACTTGATCACAAAAATAAATGCATTTAAAAAACTACTATAGTTTGAGGCATTACAATTAAAGAGTGAGGATCATCTGTGGGGATTAGTATTTGACCTTATCCTCAATGTCCCTAAACAGAGTATCTACCTATATGAATTGGATGTCTCCCAAGTGTGCCCACACAGGAGGGCAGAACTTTGAAGTCCTTCCTGACAGACAGGAGTACTCCCGAGTCCCCGGCTCCTACTGGAGACAAATTTTTCTACAAGACCAAGATGGGATGGTTAGTTCGCACGGTAAAAGGCGGACCCCACTATGAGTTTTTTAAAGTATTTTTCTTCACCAGATTCTCTAAAGGCAACCCTATCAAGATTTGCTGGGCACTAGTCCCTCCATGGACCTTGATCGTTTTAGTCTATGGCATTCATGGACGTTGTTCTTTTTTAACAGTTTATGGCATTTGAGAGAGAGAGAGAGAGAGAGAGAGAGAGAGAGAGAGAGAGATTATAGTTTATAACTACACTCACTGTCAGAAATATTTTTCATCAAAAATTTTCATCTTAAAAAATATCTGGATATCTTAAATTTTAGGCCTTTTGGGCTATTATTAGGAGAATGAAGTAGACAATAAATTAAATTTTAAATAATTAAAAACTAATACATAAATATAAATATCATAAAAAAACCATTTTTACGAATTTTTCTATTTTCACATCTTTATTTCAATTTTCTTGCGTTAGCTTTGTTTCGGCATTTATATTAAAATATTGTGAAACTTTTGGAGAATTTCTGTTTCAAGTACATATCACATATTTTTAAAATATCGCCAATCTGTGATAGTGCATGCAATAAAAAAGAAATGATAAAAACCAAGAAGCTGGAATAGTTTACCGGTAAAAAAGTCCAGTGGTTCAACCTCTCGTTCAATTTTCAGAATGTTGAAATAAGCTAATTTGTCTTACTATTTTAGCCACCTATCTGTTGGATTGTTGGTGAGAAAGGTTAGATTGAGAATGGCTATATTGTTACCTTTATCTGATGGTCGTAAGTCGTGACAAGCACATAAAAAAGACCTTCAAAATAAATGGCTAGACCGGTTTGGTCCAACCATTTATTTCATATACTCTTCATTCGATTGTTATGATTATCAAATTTTAAGCCATATAAAAAATAACATTGGATCATCAGTATTCAACCATCTACCACAGCTTTAGCAACTCCTACAAGATGAGCTAGATTGCTATTCTATAAATTCCTACTGGTTGGGCATGATTATTTCTCCTGCTACAAATAACCACAGACGGTCATTATTAGCTATCTCAGCTATGGCTTTTAGAATGAATCAAGTCAAGAAAAACTGACTCAAAGGGTGACAATAACAACCATTGATCATGCATCTTACTCCATGGAGAATGTGGTATATGTGCACCTACAAACCCCCTCTTTCATTCCCACCATGTCTATTTTGTGGAAGTAATGACCATCATAATTAGTTTTCTCACACTGTTTACCTGTAAGTCTAATCACGTGTAACTTAAATTTACTTGTAGTTGGTTATAACAAAGAAATGAAACAACTGTCTATCATAGCTAACAGAGGTTGTCCAAAAGCATGAAAGTCATTAAATGTAAACTAAGTTACCTAGTTTATGAAGATCAAGATCTGTACTGTGGCATCACTTCCTACCACACCCAATTGTTGTCATTCATTCCTACATTCTGGGAATACGTGGAACTAAAATATACATGAACGGTAGCAAGAAATCAAACAAGATCTGTCAAGCATCTTGATAGACAGCAACAATGACAGCCAAAACTATTTCAATTAGATTGACGATATTATAACAGTTGCATAAGAAAGGGATGACCAACCAAATCCAATATTCCTCTTTTTTCTGTGATAGCTAATACATGACGACAAAGCGTGGTTTTATGCACAGGAGACCTCTTTGGGTATCTTTCTTTTTGTTTTTGTTTCAAATTTAAAATATTTTTTTCTTGGTTAATGGAGACATTTTCTAATATTCAATCAGAGTATTATTTGCAGCTAGATTGAAATATTTTGTATCGAATCATCATAACATGAGTTAACCACCTCATTTATACTCCATTTCAATCCAATGTTGAATATGAAAATATTACTTGAGTTACACCACATAGAAAACAGAGTGAATCATCCTTCTTTCTTTCTTTCTTTTTCATCTCTAAAATGTAATCAGCTGGACTCCTTTTTGCCGTCCATCAAGTGGGAGGATTTTCGTCAAAATTTGATGAACATTTGGAAGTGAGGTAGACTGTTGTGGGGATGGCCATCACACTGTGCCATTTCAGAAGAATGTTTCTTGAAATGTGGATCTCTCAAGAAAATTCAAGAGTTAACTCTCAAAGGAAATGCATGTCCAAGAGTCCACATTCAATGTTAGAAAAATAAATGGCTGAGATCTTCTAAACTGGTTATTTTCAGAGAGACTGTTCATCCGCAGAGGTGGATCCCACAGATGTTTAAAGGAGACAATGTAACATAACTCAATTTTAGTTTCCTAGTCACTGACTATATCTTCTCAGATTTTGGTGCCTATAACGTGAGGTGGAGGGGCATAGCATGCACATCTGAGGCACCTTAAGTTGTATTATGAGACAAATTGAAGTGAAAAATGGCCAAGACATGAGAAATTTCCCTTGCTGTGGAGCAGGGTTATAATCTAGATTGCTGTACCACCTCTTGATCTTAGCTTTAGTGATTCAGAACATAAGCCAATTTTTACCAGTCAGAATGTCAAAATATCTAAATGATTCTAGTTTAGGATTGACACATAAATATCTTGAAACCTTGATTTTTATTGGACTGTGATAAAAAAATGTTGTTAGTTTTATATCGAAATTGCAAATACAACATTATCAACAGCTTGGCCTCTTAATTCTTATTTGTAAATTAGGAATTTAAATCTAAATCTAAGAATACAAAAAATTAGATACCTCGTAAACTAGGTTTGTAGTTTTCCCCCCACTCCATATGGGGTCAGGGACTAAAAATTTTTCCTTCTTACAAAGTCGCACTTCCTCCTCTGATATGCTTCCACATGATTCACATTCAATCTGAAAAAAAAAATGCAAAAATAAAAAATAAAAAATAAAAAATAGAAGAAGCACTATCAACGATTTCAAATGTAATAAATGAACAAGATTCATTACTGTAAAATAGTAAGAAATATTCTCATTGTCAATGCCTCCTTTCGGCTGAAGTTTTGTGATGTTCTCTAATACGGCTGTAATTTGCGGCTTATATTTCACCATTTTTTTACCAAGAAGTAATTTTACCAAAGGGACAAGTGAATAAGAAATGGAGTGAGGAAGAACTTGAAGAAGAAATGGAGGTGAACTTGAACAAGTTAAATAGCATGAATGCATGATAAAGATCAATATAATCAATCACGAGAAATGCTGCACAAGTAGAACGAAAAAGCATGATATTGTACTCTTTGAACATTTCAGTTGGCATGTTTTATTCTTCTGGCGGGAATGGGTGGACCTCTGTCGGGTCGGAGTATACATGTTAAAGCCTGACAACTTCAACCTGCACCCAACGTGGGTTAACCCGACCTTACCCACAAAACCCACAGAGGAAGAAAGATAAAAAGAGGAGGGAAGAAGGGAGTAAACTGCAAAAGAAATGGAGGAAGACGAACCTCTGGGGTGACTGTTCCAGCCGCTGCTGCCGGCTGTTGCTGCACCTCATAACAGCTGCTTATTTCCTTTTTCTTCATTTCTCCTCTGCTTTTCCTCTTCCATTTCTTCTCCTTCCCTCCTGGTTTTGTTTTTTATGTTTTCCTCCCTCCTAAACCCTTTCAAAGGGGCACTTGGATCATGGAGATGCAACTTTAACGTCTGAACCCTCCTCTCACATGCGGCCCCAACAAAATTTCGGTCTATTTGAAGGTGATCCATTTCCGATTATTAGTTCTACAAAGGGCCATTTATTTTGAGCACTTAATATTTATAGTAGACAGACCCTAATCGTATGAGTCCATCCCCGCCAATTTTTTTTTTCTAATTGTACGTTGCTAATTTGGGGTAGGGATGTAAACGGGTTTGGTCCGGTCCAGATCCTTTAAGGGTCAACTCGAAATCGTTTTGGGACCGGTTTCTTGGTTCCAGACCAAGAACCGTTAAGGAGAAGGTGGAACTGAACTCGAAATTAAAACCATATATGGGGCGAGTCCGGGTCCAGATAGAGAATAGTATGGGAAAAAAAATCTAATTTTAAGGAAAGATTCTTGAAAATTGAGGTAATGTGTTGGGTTTAGAGTCCAGGGTCCATAGGTCCGAACCAATGTGGAATCGGAACTAGACTCGTTTAAGTTACAGGTAAAAAAAAAAGACCTGGACCAGACCCATTTACTTAGAAGAGTCTAAATAAAGACCAAAAACTGGCTTTTCATAAGTCGGAATCTCCGGATAATTGGAGACCCATTTACATTCCTAATTATGCGTCACTTATAAAAAAACTTAAACCACTTAAAAGGGATAAAAAAAACTTAAACCACTTAAAAGGGTCCCCCCTCTTGAGGGGCCCTCCAATTTTACTCAAAAAAAAGCTATAGGCAGATTACCGGATTGATCACTTAGAAAGGATATGAATAAATATATTAAAAAAAAAAGTCAATTGCTTTAGAGTGGTCAATCTAAAGCAGTGGGCCAAGTCATATCATTTACCCTCTCGATTTTGACGCTCACAAGAGCCCACGCCAACTTATTATTATATATTACACTTGAAGCTTTTTAATCCAATTTTGATAATTATCTTTCAATTTTGACTCTCACTTACTTAGGAAAACTTATCATTATATATTGCCGTGGATGGAGTTATCTATTAATTTAGACTAATTATTATATATGAAAGATGTGGATTGGTGGGTTTAATTTTGAATCGCTTCAATTAATTTTAACTAAAGTGACAATGTATTAGGTTAGGTTTATACTTAGGGAGACACGAACCAGTCCCAAATAGCAGTTTTTGAGCCCCATACCTAATCGCCCCATGACGGGTTTATGATTTGTGTTACCAAATCCATCTTGTGATTTATCAAGGTGAATATTGTATTTTTGACATTTAAGTTTATTTTGTGATGTTTTTTGGTTTGTGGATTTGATTTTGACCTACTTCAATTAATTTTGACTGACAATGGGTCAGGTCAAGCTCGTGTTTCTGCTGATTCGAATGGCAGTTTCTCGGGTATACGGTTTGTGAGGCTTAGCCTGCCTTGTGAAATGTATGGGTAGGGTTGGGTATCCAAAAGGATGATTTTCTATTCATTTAAAAAAAAAAAACCATATTCATGCGGTGGATGAGAATTACATTACCTATTTATGGCTTGTGTTAAGTGTAATTTTGCATTGAGAATTTTACCAAGTAATAGAAAAGTTAAAGTAAAAGGCATGAGGTGAGCTAGGGTTGTAAACGGGTCGGGACCCGAAACCCTTTAAGGAGAAGGTGGAATCGAATCCGAATCCAAACCTAGAACCGTTTTGAAACCGATTTCTTAGCTCCGGAATCAAAGCCCGAACTATATATGGGACGGGTCTGGATCCAGGTTCGGGTTTAGGCAGACAATGATATTAAAAAAAAAAACATGATTTTTAGAATAGATTTTCAAAAATTGAGACAATATATCGGGTCTCGGGCCCACGAGTCCAAACCAAGGTAGAATCGGAACCAAATTCATTTACTTATCGGGACCTAAATAAGAATCCAGACTCGATTTTTAACGGATCAGAACCTCCAGTAATCAGATAATCGGATACCCATTTACATCCCTATGTGAGTCAAGTAAAAACCAAACCCCTCCAACACAGCTGGAGAAAAAGTCCAAGAATCCATACCCCTCTGAACCCTTCCAACTCACTACTTAAACTCTCCCCTAATAGGTAAATATCATATTAATTTAACATCATTCTTTTCTCTGTGTTTTTACCTGAAGATTTTTTTTTTTGAAATTAGAATGGACGATAATTTATAAATTAAGATTTAAATTGTAGTAATTAATTTCACTAAATATTTCTCCTTTTATATAATTTTATATATAGAATTTCAGAAATTAAAAACAATGCATTTGTTGTTTTAGATTTCTTTTCTCCATATTTATATAGAAAAAAAAAAAAAACCACCAAATTGGATGGAGCCTGAGTTGTAAAGATTACAACTCATTACCTTTGAGCGATTGGAGCATTTGAAAAACTATTCTAACCACCATCACGTAATATTTTTATGTAAAAAATTGTATTAAAAATCATAACCCATCAGATTAACATTATAATATATGATCAAAACATTATAAAGTTCTCTTTACGAACAAAGGTCACAAAAAATTAACAACAAAAATAAGCCCCATCAGATTATATTATCCTTTGACTTGATAGCCTTAAAGTTTAATAGTCTTTTTAGCATGGATTGTTTCCGGATTCAACTTCAATATATACTAATATCACCGTATCTTATAATATATACTACATATACCGCATCTTATAATACATACTATATATATCACAACTTTATACATAATTAGGATACTGAGTCAAAATTGGGTACTCAAAGCTCCAAATTGAACTTCACCCGGATCCCATGTGAGTTTCAACATTCAGGCCTGAGCCCAACCTGAACAAGTGCAGGCCTTCACTCTTGGCCAAGTTAAGTCATGAAGGTTGGGTTTGGCCCAACTCAAATTGCATGCCTAAATGCCACGTTATCAAGACAAAACTTGATCTTCATTGCTATTGCAATCCAAACTAAAATTAGAAAAAAAGAAGAAAATATAATTCCTTCTTCCCTGGTACAACTCACACACCCACTCACACACTACCCATGTCTGATCATTAGTACTACTATTCTGTGGAGAGGGAGGTGCCCACCATTGATACCAATTTTTCCTTATCTAAACCATCCTGAAAGAAAATTAACTGGAATACCAATTGAAAAATGAAAAATCTCATATCAAGATAACTGATATCTCTAAGCTCTCAAAATTTTGCCAACACCATGTAGAAATGCAACCAATGCTATGAAGCTAGTGCTCATAATGAGCACACTGAAGGGTGTTAGCTTCCAACCTGTGACGGAGTCTGTGTAGAACTGGAGCATGGTGTTGACACCTCCTGTGGCGGCCCCACCACCACCAGCCCTCCTCCTCCGCAAACTTGCAGCAGCTGCTGCACTGCCTCTAGGCGGTACTCCACCATTTGCAACCATTTTTCTTTTGATCTACAAAAGATTTGTTTGGGTGGAAAGTAAGATTGTTAAGTACAATGCCATAATTGCTTTCACATGATCATCTAATGGAAGTTTAGATTCAATATACTTTTCTTGTTCACTTAAAGTATCAATTTAAGAGTGCGAAAGCTCATTAAGTGCAAGAAGTGATTGATAATAGGTATCTAAGACGAAATATCAGTTAGAATACAATTTTACATTTATTGTCTGATTAATGAAAATTCTAACTAAGTATTAAGATTTCTTCTGTTTTGTTTTTTTTTTTTGTTTTTGTTCTTTTTTTTTTTTCTTTCTTTTTTGAAGCATTAACAAAAGATTTCATTAAAATAAGACAACAAAAAAAAGAGAGAAGAGAACGAGCAACAAGGTATAAGAGTGTTGCACCCAACCCACAACTCAATTACATAATAATACCCACCCCAAAGAGAAATCCTCTCAACCCTCTGTTTGGTAAGAGCATCTGCCATAAAGTCGGCCAATAGGCGGCAACATTGATGAAAAAAGATAAACTCGGATTTCATTGAAGAGGAATTGGAATTTCTAGGGATTCGACTTCCAACTTGACACCCAAGCAATCGCATTAGAATAGTCACTCTCCACAATAAGATGGACATAAAAACATCTTGAAAAACACTGAAGAGCTTCTAGAATAGCTAATGCCTCAACTTCATTAAATCACAAACACCCACATGATTAGAGAATATAAACAAAAACCAACTTTACTATTATGAAGCACACCTCCAATTCCCACCGGCCCCTTCTAACCCCTTAGCAGCTCCATCAACATTGAGTTTTAGCAATGCCAAGAAGGGGGGAGACCAATTAAAAGATCTCCTCACATTAGCTGGGCCACGCCCCATAAAAGCTTCCCAACTCGCAAGGATATCATTAAGAAAAAAAATTAGAGAACTCCTTTCTAAATAAGGCCACTTTGCATTCTTACGGTGACACTAGCAATCAACTCTGCTAGATAACAAGAAGTGCCCCTGAAAATTCTATCATTCCTTTCCCTCCAAATGGGCCACAAAATAGCAAAGGGAATCATTCTCCAAAGAATGCACCGACACTCAATGAAACACCCTCCCAACCGAGACTAAACTTCTTCCGCAATGGACACTGGATAAGACCAAGTAACTCACAACGGATAAAGAGGAAGAATTGGAAGTGCTATATGGGAATGATGGATACATGGGCTGAAATGGATGCCCTTCATTGTAAGGTGTCTCCCTATTTATAACTCACATATATAAATAGTATAACAATTAGTTTTCATTGATTAATGAAATCACGATCAATTACAATGAATACAAATTCATATTTGATTCCTACAAAGTGCGGTGCACTAAAGCTACACTGAAAAACGTATCCCTCAACTATTCGTAAATACGTATCCCTCAACTATTTGCATGGTAGTCCAAGGAACTACCCAATTTAACAAAATCCATATTCTGCACATCTTAAGTACAAAAAGCAACGCAAGTTCTCGTGACTTGTTTAGTAATTTTTTTTAAAGTTTTGAAATGACTTCTTGAACTTATAAACTCCATTTAAAAACAGAAATGAAAACCCTATTATAGGAATAAAGAGGCTAGGGATCTAAAATAAAAGAGGAAACAATCTTGTTATGGAAGCATCTTCCCCACAATCAACAACTCTAAGTGGACTTCCTCATAACAAATAAAGCTGATTGAATTCCACTTACTATTTGAGTAGGGATCACCATAGCTTAGACAATAAGACTTAAAGAGGCAGAATTTCACACCCTAACAATAAATTAACTAACTTGACAATATAACTCTCTGAGTGTGTGCGTGTGTGTGTGTGAGAGAGAGAGAGAGAGACTCTCTCTCTCTCTCTACTCTCTCTCTCTCTATCTGTGCGCGCGCGTGTGCGTGCGCTCTATGTGTGTGTGTGAGACCCAAAAATAACAAAATTAATTCTTTGAAACGTCAAATAATACAGTAATGGAGCTCTCTGACACATGCAAAATATTTTAGGCACAACATAAAGCCCAAAGCAATAAAGTTATTTCTTTGAAACATCTCATAAATCATAATAGAAGCAATGAAGTTAATAAGAGGGTACACGATTAGATTGTATAAGACCTTATGAGACATTCAAATGCACAATATACTGTTAATTTGTCACTGCATTTAGTCGTCCCCATGATTTTAATAGAAAATCAATCCAAATGCGAAGTTGCAAACCAGTGTATGGCACAACATGATTTATTTGTCTGATCTACTCTTATTGAGTTCCTCTACCTATCAGCACTCTTTCTATTGGACACAAGGTCTTCCTACTTGAAGGAGGAAAATGTTCAGTGACATTACAAGATAGATGGTTCCCAAGGATAACAGCGACAATAAATTTCTCAAAGCATATGATGCAAGATATTCACATAGAGTCAGCACCCTGTGACTCTTCTGCTCGATAATTCAAGGACTCAGAATCTAAGGACCCTTGGAGTAATAAACATAAAAGGGAGAGAAGCAGGCTTGCACCAAAGGTTTTTGTTCTATTGAATTCAAATAAGAGACTCAAAACTTGGGTTTCAAATCACAACAAATAGATTCTACAAGTGTTTTTCTTCGAATGGTAATTTGTTCTATTTGTGTTAGGGCAACGCATCTGCTTCTTGTTTCTATTCTTCTTTTAATCCAAAATCATTGAGGACTCCACTAGATAAAGAGAAGAACAATCTCCACATTAAGATAGCTACAGATCATCCCTCTCTCTAAATACTTGGACAATAAATTTAAGGAACCCAATCACATGGAATAGGCTCAAAAATTGCAAGCTAAGGAAATAAGAATTCCTAATAAGGAAGCAAGTATCTTGATAGGTTGCTTAAGAAAGGGAAACATATATTGGTTATAAAAAAAATGGGGTTCTTGGAACCCTTCCAAACTCAACCTATCAAGAAGGCCATCCTTGATCCCTCTCACTTTTAAATTTATACCAATCACAACTTTGAGACAAGGTCAAGATAGTTGGTCATGACAAAGCAACATGTATATCAGATGTTTGATCAGATCAAGCAGCAGAAGACAGGTATGATGTAATTATCATGTTCCTTGAACACATGAATTTAAATCCTATCAGTTTCAGTTTGTAGTTTCAACATGGTGATTTTTTTTAAATGAAACCATTAGATCGAAATCATTCTCAGCAAGAGCATAAATGGAATAACAGGGAAAGACATAGAAACCTGAAATATTACTGCACAAATATTCCTCCAACACGCCTACATAGGATCAAACAATAATCATAAAGATAGAAGAGACTAAGAGAGGCTTTTAGGCACCTAAATCCTAGGGTATGTTATGTTTGCACGAGCATTTGACTTTAGATTAAAGAGGAAGAAGGAATACCTGTCTGTCTCAGATCTATTCTGTATCAAACGCCGTGGGAGAAGTTGAAACTTGAAGACGAGATAAAATCAGGAATCAACCTATTTCGCATGTATATGTGATAAGACAGCATGTGGGGCCCGCACAGGCCCACCTTCAGATGAGGTTTGATTTGTGCCCATAGCATTAAAAAATTTAAGATGAAAAATAACATTAATTATAATGAGGGTATAGTCCATTTGGATGGGTGTAAATTGGTTAGGACTTAGGATAGTCGCGAGCCTATAAGCCGTCTCTTACTATGCAAGACATCTGCACCTGCAAAACAATTGTACATCCCGGTTGGGGCCCATTTGATGGTCTGTCCAACCGGACCACACACAAAGATAACCCTCCTGAATTTCTTACACCTACCTGTTTTGTACTCATATGAATGGACTGGATTGTTGAATAAAATGCACACATACCGCTAGATTTGTATGCTTATATGTAGATGTTAGGGTTTAGGAATGGAGCTGATTTTTTTTTTTTTAGATATTAGAGCCCCAAGGAGATCATAGAATCCCCCTTGCCCCCACATCGAGGTGCTCTGTATATACCAACTTTATGAGAAAACTTTTTTATAAAATTAACTTAAAGCAAAAATACTTGATTGTTTTGCGAGACGGTTTTTCTTTGCCTAGAGTGGCGGATTTTTTTTTTTTTTTTTCAGAAAAAGTAACAAATCTTAAACTTGATTTTCCCAATTCCACATCATATAATTTCCTATGTTTTGGATTTTAATTATTCGGACCCATCATGAGATTATAAGAATGGTTTGAAGGTATTCTCTTGAGCATGCTAGGAGGATCTAGATCATCTAGACATATGGCTACAATTCTAAAAAATTTAACATCCATAGTCCATTATATAGAACTTCTATTACTTCCTACCGTCTTAATTATAACATTAATGTAGAATGGTATTAAATAAAAAGGAATTTTTATTATTTCAAAATAGGAACTTCTTGTAGGGCCCACAAGAATTGATAACAAGAATGGTGGAAATCATAAATAGTTAGGGTCACAAGTGGATTAGGGATAAAAATTTGTTTCAATCAAATTATTATAGGCAAGTGGATTAGGGGTAAAAGATTGATGAGTCCTGATCCCTTGTTTCATAGAAAAAGGGAGATGTTGTTTTGTCCAATCTACAATTGCAACCTATATAAAATCTTATGCCAGCTAATGCACCCTCTTAATTGATTTTTTGGAATGAAAAAAAAATTAAGGAAGAGCTTTTATATCGGTGGCAAAAGTGGATCGGATGAAACAACATATCCCTGTTTCGTAAATTTAAAATTGTTTCAATAATATTATTATAGCCCTTGATTTACAGGGTATTAATCTTAGACCCCATCTTGAGGACAGCTGAGGTTCTTAATTTTGTAAGGCCATAGTTTGTTTTTACATAGTGAATAGCAAAATCGAATGGAATGGGTGCCCCCCGTATGAGAAGGTTTGGACATACTTACTAGGGTTTTTATGTTCTGCTAAGTGGTGCTTTTCACATTCACTATCACATGTGACCCCCTGTGACCAATCCAACCCCGAACATTCAAACCCTACGAACAACACTTACCTCAAAATTGACAATAATCTGAACTACACTCATAGTCTAATTGGGTTTCATGAATCATGAAACTTAAGAAACTGTTAACTATTATACTCTTCAATAGTTGTAATAAGCTAACTAGCACTATAACCCGTGCTTAGCACAGGTATGACTAACACTGCAACTTAAATATTTATGCATGAAAAAAATATCCATAAATTTTAGAAAAAAAGCAAAAGAAGAAAAGATTATAAAAATATCGGTTTATGTATTATAAGAGGTAATCACATAGAAATAAAAGAGGAGAAGTGGAGGAGAAAGGAAATGGTAGAGTTTGGGTAGAAAGAGAGTTGCAGAAATGAAAAAGTGAAAGTTTGAGAAGTGGGTAGTAAATGTGGTTTTTGGTAAAAAGATATAGTTAATTTGCATGAGATGAGTGGGGATAAAACTGAAAAGATTTAAAAAAAAAGAAATAACTAATTGTCAAAATCATAACGATGGGTCAAAATTAAAGCAAAATACCTCTTGGCTTAATATAGTATAATTAGAATTATTTTTGCCCAAAATCATATCTACAATGCAACTTTTCTATCATATTATATCTTTTCATGATTAACATGCATCCAAGTGAGTCATACAAGGGGATTAGATTTTTACCTCTCCAATCTTTGAGAATGCAATCCTACCAAACAGTTCTTATTTCACTTAGAAGAATGAGTTCTTTCTTGAAGATGGAAACATCAGTTTGTAGAAATAATCCAAATCCACGCAGTGTACTATCGTCTCCTTTTACCCCTAACCACTCAACCATTACATTAAATTGCCCTCAGTAGGAGATGACCTTTCAACCCCCTGTTTGGTGAAAGCTTCTGCGAAATAGCTGGCCGATCTAAGTTCATAATGGAACACAACGCCTAATCTAGAAGATAGAAGATGAACTGCATTAAACAGAAATTGAAATTTTCACGGATTTACCTTCGGATTAGACACCCACACAATGGTATTATAATAATCACTTTCAACAATAAGGTCACCACCTATACATGCTTAGAAAAGATAAATAAAACCTCACCGTTGTTATTATAAAGTACACCACCAATACCCACTTACCCCAATTTTCGTCTAACATGGATGAGAGGAGGAGACCAAAGAGCTGATAGAATTTAAGAACACTACCCGCCCATTTACTCATTCGAGTTGTGTAATTCATTAGCTTGAATGCAGATTTGACTTTTTTAACCCCAAGGGTAGCTCAGTTGGCCTAGGACTACGGTTTGCATCCGGAGGTTGTGGGTTCGAAACTGCTCTACCACACTGAGGCCACAGGGGAATTTTACCAGGCTTTCTCTCCTGGGCCCGTAGGGATTATTCTGGCCCAAAGGGCTAGGAACCCTACGATATATAAAAAAAAAAAAAAAAAAAAAAAAAAAAACGCAGATTTGACATCACCAAACCGGCAAACCTTATCTAAATATTATTAGGACTAGGGAAGATTTAAGGCCTTTAAAACAATGCCTTTCAAGTGAGCCCTTTTCAAGTCATTCCTTCAACCTGACTCAATGAATGAATGTTTTAAGTAGAGCTGAAAGCCTGAAACAATGGTTGCATCACTTCTCAAGCAAACTAGTCCACCCTTTGAATAAGTAGTTGGGTTCGTATGTCAACACGTCGTGGGAACATGTTTGGGCCACAACAAGGAATGTGGTTAGACCAAAGTTGTTCGTATACAACCAGACCACCCAACACCACGGACTCAGTTGCTCACTCTGCTTCCTCACCACATGCTTTGATGCACCACTTCACTAGCATCCGAACAAATGCGAATCTTTGAGAGTCCTTCATCTTTGGCCATTTTAATCAAGGAGGACCACTCTCACCCATCTCAGCTTCTTTGAATAAGAAGAGCCGTGTTCCTTCTGAACGACCTTACACAACCATAGGCCGATTCACCACTTGGTGCTTTTGAGGCAGAGTCTGAAATGGGCAATTGTATCCTGTATCTTTATTTCTACTGTGTCTATGGTGTCATTGATGTATACATGCTGTATATAGGCATCATAGATGACAACAATTCAGGGCCCTACCCCCCACCAATCATATGCCCATCCATTAATGGATGGCACCCTCTTAGCGATTGTAATCACCCTAATCGTTGATTCCCATAATTATGGTGACAATCTTAGCTGATTTTGCCAAAAAGAAAGAAACAAAAACAGAATGAAGGAAAGGGAAGGAAATGGAGGGATTAAGGAGGAAAAAAAGGAAAGAAAGAAAGAAATAAGTAATGAAAGGATCAAAGAATAGGTTTCTGCCCATCTTACATTTGCGTGTGCTTGGTGTCTTGGGATCTTTTGAGGTTATGCTGAAAGTTGGAGGTATGTTTGAGAAGAAACTAACCCATATCTAGAGCTTCTTTACAGTTTACAATTGGTACATATAGTAGCGAACGATGCATCATTGTGATTTTCAGTCAACCATGTTTATACATAAATCTAAACTACTCAAAATTGCTCTGTCTCGGTATTCTTTTATCATATAATTTTCTAATCAAATCGGAGATATATACACTATAGATTAAAAAATAATAAGTTTCATGTGCCCTTTTATTATGACTTTTTCGTCATAATAAATCCAAATGGAGGAAAATCTTTTAAATTGATCAAAATTGGTGGAACCTGTTTCTGAATGGTTTAGATTTCAAAAATGGGTCTCAATCACAAATATATATATATATATATATATATTTGAGGATTTGAACTATTTTGAGACGTCTTAAAGTTTTCCCCCATTACATAAATTCTTAATCCAATCAGAATTTATCTACATTGGATAATTGATGATTTCAAGTCAATGAAAGAACGTCGAGTGTAGCCTCAATAATTTGATTATTGTATATTTTATTACTAAATTTTACAATTTCATTTTAAGCAAATTTTTTTTTTTTTTGCTCCTCATAAACAAAACTCATGATTCCACCCTTGGAGAACATCCTTATTCTTTACTTTTCTTCGTGCAACTCCATGTATTAGGAAAGTGATCCTTCTAAGAGAGTTTCTCCTTTGAGGCTTTTAAGAGAGCCCATCAAGTTAGTGCCTCCAAGATAATTCTTCTATGGTCTAATTTTTAACCCTTAAAAAAAAAATCAATTCTAGCCCTCCAAATAGCCCATCATAAAACCACAACCCATGATTTCAATTGAAAGTCTATGGGGAATGGATGGGTCGATTGATAAGAGTCAAACTACTCGTCCCACCACCCTGAAATACTACAAAATAAAAAGTTTTGGGTTAATAACTTAACATCCAAAATCACAACCCAAACCACGCCGCTTGTACAAAATCAAAATGATTGGATTTACATAAAATAATAACTCTGGAAATTTTCACTTGCAAGACCTTAGGCTCATTGATTACGTGGGATTTTCAATTTTTGCTCTCCATGAAAGCCGGCTTTCCCTAAATTAAAGGCGCATATAGGATTCCTGTAGGAGAAAATCGCCACATCATCCTTGAATGAGGAAGGTCTTGGGAAACAGATTTTATAGGCATGGTACAATTATCAATATGCACTTCAAAGTACATACTTGAAAAAGTAATTACTCAATGATAATACAGTTTCAAAGTATCACCAAAAATAAAATATCACAAGAAAAACCATGATGAAATCTGAATAAATCCATTCATGATTTTAATCTTTAGGCCCTCGGTGCATGCTTATTACTTGCTCCTTAATAGAGGTGGGTCACCTGTATGACTAGCCCCTGTGGAGTCAGGATCTCCTGTTTTGAAGAAATATGGAGAAACATGGAGATAATGTCTCATCTAATCCACAGTCGCCAACTGTACAAAATCTTATGCCATCTAAAGCACCCTCTAAATTGCTTTATTGAAATGAAAAAATCAAGGATATTTTTTTTTTCTTTTTGATCGGTAACAAAAACTTCATTGAAAGGAGAGGAAACATTTACAGAAAAGCAAAAAAAAAAAAAAAAAAAAAGGGATCCAGACTCCCCACTGCCACCCTTTGTTGCACCCTTGTCCCTACATTTTCAGTATTTCAATGGCAGAAGTTTATAATCCAAGTAGAGTTGGTTCTGGTTTGAACAACTCTTCAAGGCTGGAATCATTTTATTTTTAAAACTGTCCTCAAAATGCACGGGCTAAAATAAACAAATGGAAACAAAGAGGTACTGCTGAAAGCCTGAAACCCTGATCACACGCTACATTGGCCCACCTGGCACCAATCAGGTCTTTTCACTTATTTTTCATCACGGTTGGCCCATCCATTTTGGGACCATCTGCTAAATCTTGGCCTGTGCATGAGCCATTTGCAATGTGGGGTGACTAGGACCGTGGGTCGCTCGCTATTGAGGCTTTTGGGTAGGCAACCAAATTGGGGCCTTCATATAGTCCAAAAATGAGGAGGATATGGTGGGCCACACAGGCCCATAGGCTCACAATGTGAAATTGATCGATCCGGTTGGCAACCAAAATTGTAGAATTTCTTTTCCTTGTTTTAAATGATCTTACCTACAAATTATGGTCCCCTCAAAGATATGGGGTACATGTTGATATGCTGATCTTAACCATTCTGTACTAGTAAAATAGTTGAACCCCTTTTTATGGGTAGCTCAGCAGCTGTGAAATGGGAATTACTTAGTTTTCCTGTTCTTCTGTGTATTTTCGCCTTTCCTATCTAACTTACTGCCCACCAAGAGATTAATTGCCAATTTCAGGAAAATCAGTATTTGGTTATTTCAGTGAAAATTATTGAAAACTTTCTATTATTCCACCTTTAGGTTCGGCATTCGGATAAGTAGAAATGCAAATGGGTTGGGTCCGGGTTGGAACCATTATGGAGCCACACACTGATATGTGTTTATAGATTAGGTTCTGGATTTGGATCAGATGAAGACATGGAGCCTGTGTTGTATCTGTAACTAGCATCAACTTAAAAAAGAGGATCCAGGTGAACAAAACTAGATGAAAGAGCTTCAAAGTATTTTTTTTTTTTAAATGTAGAGGTCTGGCTATTTAATGTTATATGATTAAAGCCGAGTAAACTCTCAAATATGAATATAACTCAAGCTATGCATGCCCTTAAAACCTCTAAATATATAAACAAGTGAGTTTAATCATCTTGGATCTAGATCCTCGGTTCAGAATATGTAGTGATCTGACTCCTGATCTTTAATGCTTGATTTTGGGTCTAAATTCAAATCTCTCTTTGATCCAAAATACCCATTTACAACTCTACGGATAAGTTCTGACCTTATTGCTCCCAATCCCATTTATTAAATGAGTCAAATGCCCCTATAGGATGGGGTAAAAAAAATAAAAAAATGAAGTGCCCAACTTGCACTCGAAAGGTAAACCCCATCCAATGAGTCCAATCTTTTCGGCAATAGTCTTCCTTTTAGGATGTGTAGGGAGAGGATTCTACTCAATGTAAATTTCCATTACGCAATAGAAAAGAATTCTGTGTTCGTACCCCTTACGAAAATCGAAATCATCTCTACTAATAAAATTAATAAAGTTCATTTCATTTTGCCATAAAAACAAGGGTGCACAGAAAATCAAAACAGATTTCCTTGCTTCCATTGATTCCTTTTGTGACATTGACGCACCCTTACAATGGGGCCATGCAAAAACAATGTCTTAAAAAATGGCTAATCCTAACACCGCAATAAGGCTTATACAAAGTTTTACCAAAAATTGAGAGAGAGAGAGAGAGAGAGAGAGAGAGAGAGAGAGAGCATGTAACCATGGGGTTAAAATTGCCCGACATATGATTGACCATATGTGAAGCGGGTTGGTTAAACGAGTCAAATGCAGTTGAATTTGCAGGTCAGGTCAGGCAGGACAGGCCTTATGAACCAAATCCAAATGCAGGGCCATGCCCCCAAATAGAAAAGTGCCCAATTATACCATTCCATCAGCAATAGGTCAATGGTTCTACCAACTTTGTTGTACCAAATAGCCCCCAAGAGAGAGAAAAGGGACTGTTGGCAAGGCTGTCCTTCCTACTTCTGTTAAAATGAATTTGTACATCTGTTTCTCCAAACATATTCCCATATATCAATTTTATTATTGTGTTGGTTAAACAAATAGGAGCCATGTTTCCCATGCATCATCATACACCCATTCGCTACCATATATATATACAAGCCCACAATCACTGAACTAGATGAAGACAAACCACATGGTTTATTTGCAGCCCTCTTAGATACCTGGTTTGGCTCCTTTCTCTCAAAATTTCTCTGCAACATGCAAGTCATGTTTACATATGAAAATAACATCTTTTTAAGCTTAAATACAACTATCATATATGCTTCTTACTGACATCTTACTACATTTTTGGTTACTGCATTTGAAAAAGACATAGTTGAAGAGAAGTGTTTGTTTCTCAATTTTTGGTTGTTGGGTCTGTTTTCTCTTTAAATATACATAGATCAGGCAATTTGCAAACAGGCAATAAGCATGTAGTCCAAAATGGTCCTAAATTAATCTCTCTTTTGGTGGGTTTGCAGGTTAAGAAGTGTTCATGGCTATGGCGAAAACTTTGGATGTGAAAATCATGTTTGTAGCAGTGGTTTTTATTGGTTCTTTCTTAGATGGAGTTGTAGGAGCAAGAACAAACAATTTAGAACATGTTGATATAGATCTGCATCTGAAACGTCTCAACAAGCCTGCTGTCAAGACCATAGAGGTTGTTCTTTTGTTCTTCCAGATAACAAAAATTGTGAGCTTTCAATAGGAATGGCAGGATTCTAGGGTCCAGAAGATGTACGGTTTGCTTCTGTTTCAGATTGTGGGACCCATTGTTTTGTGCCCCAGAAACTGTGCAGATTGGAAGATTCTAACCCTCTGATAATAAGGGGCCAACAAATATTTATGTTTTAGAAGAGAATACAGTAATGCATTAACAAAAGGTCATTGATCAAAAGGGTTAGAATTGTTTTGCATGGTTTTTCGCATTGCTTATTGACGTGGGACCCATCAGATCAAAAGTAAGAATAATGAGATCAATGGTCCACTTTCATTTGAATTGGACAGAGTACATATTTGTATACCATCAAGCTAGGAACCCTATAATTCCTTTCAGTTAAGTCTTTGCAGCCTTCCAATAAAACTTTGATTTATGGCGGTGATGTATGTTTATGGATGTAGCAGAAGGAAGATGGGGACATCATTGACTGTGTTGACATCTACAAGCAGCCTGCTTTTGATCACCCTTCACTCAAAAACCATAAAATCCAGGTTCATTTCTCTTCTAAATCTCATCTTGAATTAGTACTAATCAATGCAAAGAAACAATCATCCCACCCAAATTGCTATTCCATAAATATCAGAGAAAAGCTGCCAATATATGGCACTTGATGGATGGATCATATTGTCTAAATCCGACGACAATGATGGTCGATCTTTGGCTGGTAATGGTGCATATATAGTCCAATGGTTAAATTGAAGTAGAAGATCATTCATGGATAAAGAGCAAGATATGCTTGATTGGTATTGTTTAGAATTGTTCCCAACCTGACCCATTGCCTCCCCCTAACCACAGATGGTGACCTCCACTCTCATCTTTCATCATATACTGGTGATCATGTGGTGCTGATTGCAACCCAATAACATCTTATTCATTCTCTCTTCTTGTATTTAAACTATGCTGAGCCTTTTGGGTATGGAAATTGTGGTGCACAGATGAGGCCCACCGGCTATCCAACGGATAGAGAAAAGAAGGCTTTAGGGGTCCCACAGAAACCAAGATGGAGGAAGAGTGAGAATTGTCCACAAGGAACGGTACCCATTCGCAGGACTCTAAAGAGTGACTTACAAAGAGCACAGTCCTTAGAAAGTTTTGGCAGAAGAAGGCCTCCCCAGTACACCTTTGCCACCAACAACGCTGGTGCACATGAGGTGAGCTCATTGAATGTGCATGTTATCTTTTTGAGAAATGCTGAGAATCCTCTCTGTCTTCTGCCCCGCCATGTGGTTGGTTATCCAGACTGCTAATCTAATGGGCCCACCTACAAAAGATCAAAATTCTTTTTCTGACTTGCTAGGTAAAAACAAGTGGACTTGACTCATAGGTCACCAAGTCAAGTGGACTTGCACAAGTCTGTGCTAAGTCAAACCTAGCCATGCTGCTTGACCTGATGACCTTTGAGTCTAGTCAAGTTTTTAGTCTTTAACATGGTATTAAATCAGTTTAGTTGGCATTGTCTGGAGAACCCAGGGATAGCCCAGTTGGTTCAGTATGACCTTCTCACACAACTGCCCAATGTTTGATCCCAGGTTCCTTTCCCTTGCATCTGCAAGCAATCATCTCCTTAGCTGGTACCAAAAGAAAAAAAAGTAAAATGTTAGCATTCTTTTTTGACTCAGATGGATAAAAGAATATTTCAGGGTGACTCAGCCGAGTCATATCAGACTCGGTAACTCGTTTCATAATTCTTGGTATGACCAAAATGACTTCATTCAAGAGTGACCAAGTCACAGTACCCAACTCAATTTTTTTTTCTTTTGAAACCTTGATGTTTTATCTTTAAACCCTTATAGTTGTAAAAGAACTTTCAAATTAGCATCTAACTAATCTCATTATTATAATTTAATTAGAATGCTATAGTACTGGTGAAAGGAGGCAAATACTATGGAGCCAAGGCAGAATTCAACATATGGAACGTACATGTTGAGCCCAAGGAGTTCAGTGCTTCAAAAATCTCTCTTCTCAGCAGCAATGACCCAGATGCCAGCAGTATTCAAGCTGGATGGCTGGTATGTATTCCCTCTCATTTTTCATTTGCATCTTATACAGAGTCCATTTTCATATTCCAGACCCAAATCCAAAAAGAAAAAAGGCTATACTCATGAATTCAGCTCTAAACTTGCTAATGTTTACAGTAGTGTCATCAGATTATGGTTAAACTAGAATGGTCGAACTAGGTACAGATCCAACCTCAGTATTGATCCAATTCAGATGTATACATCTCACTCGGAGTTGCAAATTGTTTGGGTCGGGGCTAAACAGTAGGCCCGTATTCGAGCCTTTGTTAAACGGACCAAATACCCCCAACCTGCACCTGATGTGGGTTAGCCCAACCTTATCTGCTTAGGATTATTAACAGTTACAGTTTTTTTGTTTTTTGCCTAACATTTGGTCCCACTTTTACAGATTAGTTATTGCAGGCAAGGTTGGAAAACTCGGGATTGAGACTTTGACTCGCCCAATTTGAAAAAGAAAAAAAATAAAAGAGAGAGTTAGGGGACGCCATATGTTCACTCTGGAAAGCCAATGTTTCATTTAAATTGTTTTGAAAGTATGTAGAAATGGATTCAATGTTTATAAAATTATGAATTTATTAATAAGCATATATTCATGATAATGAATTCAAATTAATAAATTTATATAAAAAAACATCCTTACAATATTTTCTTTTCACATATGCTAAATCTCCCCTGAAATTGACTCAGCCCTCGTCCAAAATGAGGTGACTCCACTGTGTCACAAATCAACTCGGAGAGATTTCCAACGCCGATAAAGTCTCATGGTTGCCAAAATCTCTCATATCAAGACCCAAATCCCCTTCCAATTAGTTTTAATTATGGGAGCAGGTTTTATCCGGGTTAAAAGACTTAGGTGGGTCAGTCTGTCAACGGCCCATTTAACTGTGGGTTAGGATCTCCTGACTTGTGACTGACCCAATAATGATGTGGGTCACTTTAGACGGGTCAGAGGAGGTTTTGCCACCCCAATGTCCCACTCTTGATCTGATAATTTTCTTGGTTCTAAACCTTTATGGGTATGATCTTTCTGATAATGAAAATTATGTGGATATCCACCCATAGACTCTTAAAAACTCATTGTCCAGTTTCACTCATCCCTGTAAATTGAGCAGGTGCATCCACTTTTATTTGGAGACAGCAAAACCAGATTATTTACTTATTGGACAGTAAGTTGATCTTCTCTCTGCAATGTCTGTATCTACTTGAGTTTAAAGTTTTTTATTAGATAAATCTAATGATCAAATCAACCATGCGTTTTGACAGGGAGATGGCTTTAACACAACTGGGTGCTATAACATGTTATGCCCTGGTTTCATTCAAGTAAGCCAGGACATAGTCCTTGGTGCCGATATTAATCCTGTTTCCACCTACAATGGCAGCCAATATGTCATCGAACTTCTTGTATACAAGGTATCTGTATCTTATTGACATCAATTATCTACAAGATTTTACCAGTATGGGAGCCTATCTTTTGTGTGATCAAACCCACTCACAATCAGCATACCCTTGACTGATCATGTGTAGATCACATAGCATATGTTTTACACAATACCAATCCAAAGAAATTTCTATTGTTGGAGATTTCTGACGTCGACTTCATTGCTAGCTGACCCTCGCATTTCAAAAGTCATGTTTCGTTTGCCAGATTTTTGAATTCTAACTCTTCCAACCCACTTGAAAAGTTATATATAGCCTTTGGAATTCTCATAATTCTAACATCTCAAATTCTAGATTGAGATGAGAGTTTGGAATTCCACTTTGGGGAAAACTACATATGGAGATTTTCATATTCTCTAGTGGTGAATTCTAAAAAAATTATGCTAAAGGAACAGCCTTTGGCCATTGCCTAAATCAAGCCATTTATATGAGTGAGCTGGATCAAATAAAGGTGAACTGATACGAATCAAGTCATGTGTTAGCAGTCATTTCAGCACTATTGTAATAGTGTGGTACATTGAAAAATGTCCAACTCTTCAAGTGTATAGAAAGAACATCATTAACTATAATGAGATTGTATTAGTCTAATTTGATTCTCTTACTCTTTGTTGATATGTTTGATAGGACCCCAAAAATGGGAATTGGTGGCTTGTATATGGAGACAAAGAACCAGTGGGATATTGGCCTAGTTCCTTGTTCGAGAACCTGGGTAAGGCTACATTGGTTGAATGGGGAGGAGAGGTTCTCAGCATTGCTACTGATGGCATCCACACCACTACACAGATGGGCAGTGGCCATTTCCCTTCTGAAGGCTATGGAAAATCCAGTTATTTTGATAACATCCTTGTTGTAGACAAGTCCAACACTTACAGAGCCCCTGAAGGGATTCAAGCCTTCAGTGATGAGCCACAGTGCTATGATGTGAGATTTGATGGAATCAAGACTGGCAAGAACATGGGTTATTTCTTCTTATATGGGGGGCCTGGACGCGGTCCTAATTGCCAATGAAAAATAAGATCAGATGCATAAGTATTACAAATTTACAATCCTTGATTTTTTTGGGCATTTTATAAAAATAAAAGCTAATAAGGCTGGTCAAATGGTCATTAGTATAAAGTGAATTATTTTCCATTTAATCAAGAGGGAAGGGATACTTTGTAATAATGGCGGTATTAAACAGGGATTTAGCCCTGTTTTTTTTTTTTTGCAAGTGATTGTACTTTGTAGTTAGCCTAAAAGGCTTACATAACCTAGAAATCTTCTGTTCTGTATCAACTATGGTATATCTGTTTCTTCTTCTTTGCAATTATAATTGGGAAAGAAGGATTTTATGCACTCCTGAGATGTTGTATATCAAACATTAGCCAAAAGGGCTCACATGACCCAGCTCGTAAAAGGTGACCAGAGTCACAGGTTGAAGGCAAAATAAGCAGGGGAAAAAAAAACACCTATTATAGAGAACCATCAGCTCCATTTGTTTAAAAATCAGAGTGTGAAATATTAAGAAAATAGTGGCCTTGCCCGTGGTCCACTTGGATTGTGAATCTGATAGCACCAAGGGACTGTCAAATTAATCCAACGGGCTGGACCCTAAGTTTAAGTTCAAAAACCATATTTGGGTTGAGTCATGGGCCCTTTATGGGCTCGATCAAGCCTTTCTTCAGGCAGACTCAGATCTCCCATAATCCTCAGTCCGCACTGGATGGGCTAGAACCAGGGCCCAATGTCTGTATTTGACTCAGGCTTGAATTCAGGCTAAACCCAAGTAGGCCCAGGACCAAGGCCAATGTGAGTCCTGCCCATGCCCAGCCTATTGACAGCCTTAACTATTATTTACAAAGTGTCACGTAGCAAAAGGTGCATGAAGGACCCCACCATATCCAAATTGACCTCTTAGGAAGAGTGTATTAATTTTCTTATTAACTATCCTTGTCATTCCACCAATGAACTAAACAACTCACAAACTATGATTTACCCAAAAAAAAAAAAAACCTCACAAACTATGGCACAGACAACAAAAGGATAAAATTAGGCAAAGAAATCCGAATCTCAATCCTCTGCTTTTTTTGGCGGATTTTTTAGCTGTGCATATTTGCCCTAAACTTGGACTACTTTGACCCCTGCACCAGGATTCAGGACAAATTATGGCTCTATTGACAGGGGTGTGATTCCTATTTCTACAGGAGGTTGGGTTTCCTCAGATGTACAACTGAGACAATGCTATGAAAATACTAGTGTGATCTTGTTTGGTTGGTATGTTGGGACTCTCCCTCTCTCTCAGATGCTCCTTTGATCTCCCTTTTATTTGAGTCCTACCTTGATTGGGTAGCATCATCCTCACACAAAATTATTATCCACAAACAGTTTGTGGAAATTTTGGGACTACATCTTGCCAAATCTAATCTGAATTCATCAATAGCATATCCAATCCTTTTATTTTAAAAATACTCTATTACATTTATCAATGAATTATGTTCTTATACCAAATGCTATTTAGCATTTTATAAGTTTTGTTTGATGTTTTGCAGGAGAAATTTGTATTTGTTCATTTCCATGGAGGACCGTTGACGAGTGATATTGGTGATTTTAGCAGCCATTGTTAGAGAAAGTCCACTTGGACAAATGGGGGGACTGATTCCTAGCCCGGTCCCCCTGAGAACCCTTGGATTGGGGACCGGGCCAGGAATCGGTCCCCCAGTATGTCCACATAGCATTCCTCGCCATTGTTATTGTTTTATGTGATCCAATGGTGGAAGGAAGTAAATCCTTGCGCGATTTGGTAATGGAGGGATATCCCAATAGGATTAACAAGCCTGTAGTGAAGATCATTAAGGTGCTTAATATTATGAGGAACTATAGAACTTGTATTCAATAGACAAACAAGCTGGGCCTCGGCCTAAGTTATGCCCCCATGGGCTTAACTTAGGCCAGCTGCCAGCAGCCCAGCACCATTAATTTATTATCTTGGGAATTAGAGTTGGGAAAAGGATCCCCTGTTTGGTCCAACAGGGAGACCCTGTTTGGACCGATCAGAGGGTGCTACATGGGGGAGAAAAAGTTATTTATTTTTTATTTTTTATGGAGGAGATGAGATGTCATTGAGTTGACATCTCTCCCCCCATGTGGCACCGCTTGAGTGGTCCAAACAGGCTTCCGAAAGTTGCCTGGTGAACTCAAAGACTCAGCAGAGTCTTTGTCGGGCAAATAGTCAAACTAGAAAATAATGTTCTACAGAAAGAAGAACAAAAATAAGATCTAGGATTTTATTTTCAAAAACAGAACTTTAAGTGCATGTTTGATTGCATAGAATACATAGAAAATCCTGTAATTATCAGTGGTAAAATATGAAGAACTAAGGTGAACATATAAAAATGATCATCAATTAAGCTTCCCTTGAATGAAAAGTGAATACACACAGCCATCACCCTAGCATTTCAAATTCTAGGAAAGTGAAGGTCCAATCTAAATTACTACCTTATATCCTTTTCACCTTGATTTCACTCACACTTCATCACCTCTTTAATAATCCTTGGGTAGAGCTCGTTTGTAATTTTAACCATCAATTTCTATGCATTCTAATGCAAACAAATCTACAAATTTCCTACCCAAGACTCTATTTTACAGAGCCTTTGAGTTAACTTGGGCAAGTTTTACCAAGGTTTTTGGATTCTCGGCCTGAATATTATGCATGGTTTCTAAATAATAAGGGCTTGGACAAAGCTTTAGCTTGGCTCAGCCCTTACCAATTATAATTTCTGCAATTTTGTTTTTCTACCCTTGTGAAATACACATTGGTATCTGATGAAAATGTGTGGTTGTGACCGCAGAGTGAAGAAGGGGATGTCATTGATTGTATTGACATCTACAGACAACCAGCTTTTAATCATCCATTCTTAAGAAATCATACAATCCAGGTTATTTAGTTTCATTGCTTCTTTCTCTGCTTTTTTCGTTGATTCACTTGTAATGAAAATAGTGAGTAGTTACTGCAGCTGCTGTTATATATATGGTGGGAAATTTGGCTATGAATTGACAATCATGGGCCCAATGATGATGCATGTGGTTAATGGTGATGGAAAGGTCTCATTGTAGATTAAGGTGGGCAAAGTAGAAGTATGATTTGATGACATAAACAACTACTTAAGGGCCCTTTATAGTTTATCAGAGGTTGCTAGGTTGGTGGGCAATTCAGATTGTCACCCAGCGGTTGCCTTATGGATCGATCCCTATATATGCCACTCTTTCCACTCTTGTGGGTTATCCTTCCCACTTCATAGGCTTACTCTTCCCACTTGTATGGGTTCTTTTGGGTCGTAGCCCACTAGACTGGGGTAACAGGGCTTTCCATTCCCACTTGCGTGGCCCCTGATTTTCTTTTTCATCCCATTTTTTCAACTTGTCTCCGTCTCATCATCTGAAATTATTTGATAGATGAGGCCCAGTCGCTATCCAGTGGGAATGGAAAGGCAGGTTCCGGACCCACAATTGCAGCTGACGTGGCAAAATATTAGAAGGTGTCCAGAAGGGACAGTCCCCATTCCCAGGACTAGAAAGAGAGATTTGAAAAGCATTAAGACAGCAACCTCTATGTCTTCTTTGGGTCATGAGGCGAGATCATAGCCGTTAACTTGCTAATGTTACATTGCTTTTATATATTTTGTGGTCCTTGGTTAAGGAGTTGGCCCACAAAATTGCCTTCCCAATAGCCCATCTCCAATATTTGGCCGGCCCACTCATCCTGACTGAAAGATTAAGGTAGTTAAATCAACAATTGGGCCATAGGTGGAACACATATACAAGACGGACCGCGTTGGCCCAACCATGTACAGGTGGGCCTGTCAATCGGAATGAGTCTGGCTGGGATCCGCCAGATATCAAATCATACAGCTCCAGAGTTGAAACCAGGCCCAACGGGCCAGCATTGGACTCAACTTTAGGATATGAAATGACTTTCCAACAAGACCCAGATTGTGATGAATTGGACCCATTTCTAACTTGGGCTTTTATCAGGGTGGGGCCCTCATCAGGCAGAGCGAGCCTTTTTGGGTTGACTCGGGCCTTCCAAAACCCTTATCGAGTTGGCTCAGATCCAGGTCTCAGGGTCCTGGTCAGGCTCAAACATATATTAGAGCTCCTTATTAGGACCCAGACCATGATCAAATTGGGTCCAGCTCTGGTCTATTTTAGAGAGAGAAAATCAGCTATCTTGGGTGTTGATCCTTAGCTAACCTTTTGTACACTTGATCTTTTTTGTCGCTAGAGTTCTTCCATACAGGCAATGAGTTTGGATACATATGGAGCACAGGCAGAAATCAACGTGTGGAACCCACATGTAGAGCCCAATGAATTCACAGCTTCTAAAATCTCTATTTATAGCAGCACTGAGACAGTAGAAAACAACATTCAAGCTGGATGGATTGTATGTGTTTCTAATCTTCCTTATTTTTCATTTTTCTTTCAAATTTCCTCAATTTCCAAGGATCTAAACTGACTGGTTACTCAGCGACAACAATAAGTTTAGAGTCTGTTATACATGAGATTTGAACGCATCGAAATTCATGGTCAAATGAGCTCTATTGAAGAAATCTTAAAGAGGTGAAGTGAGAACGATGTATGTGAGGCTAGAACTGAAGGATATATAAAAGGTAACATGATTGATAAGACCTTGGCTTATGTATGATTTGAATAATTGAATTATTAGGGTGATGATGGTATTCATTTATCATCTTTCCTTGATTTACTTTTCATTAAAGGGGAGGCTATTTTATTATCATTCTGTATGCTCATCTTGGATATTCATTTGCAACCACTTTGACATGAATTCCTATGTATTCCATGCAAACAATCGGGCCCTTCCCCTTAGTAATAATCAGGTATCCAAAAAGGTTCATGGCGTTCATTAAGTCTAGTTCGGGTCTGAGTGCACCATGGACCTGACAAGGATCATCACTGTCCAATCAATAACATACATGTTCTGTTGTTTTCATGAAATTCTATTTCTCAGGTACATCCGGTGCTGTATGGAGACTACAAGACCAGATTATTTGCTTATTGGACCGTATGTGTTTCCATTGCCACCATGTTTGGATAGAGTAGAATAGGATCTGTATTGATGTTCCATATTGGTCTCAGGCAAAAGACTCAAAACTTTCATTTTCATTTCTTTGCTTAAATACCTATACATATGAGTTATATTGGTGAAATGGTGATTAGGGGTGTTTATGGCCCAGAAATTGCCATTTCTAAACTCAAGTCGATCCATGGTCACATGGTATATTTTCTGATAATAAAACCATGAAAGTGTAATGGCTAATCTCATTCTTGTTTCTCTCTTTTGCTGAAGTAATAGCTAATCTATTTTGGGATGTGATTTCAG
This sequence comes from Cinnamomum chago, assembly GCA_038049695.1. Taxonomy (NCBI): domain Eukaryota; kingdom Viridiplantae; phylum Streptophyta; class Magnoliopsida; order Laurales; family Lauraceae; genus Cinnamomum; species Cinnamomum chago. The sequence goes on from CP142451.1 coordinate 15,081,833, forward strand.
GCCAGTAACTCAACTGTAACAAAATTGGGGTGCTTCAACACAGTTTGTGCTGGCTTTGTTCAAGTCAGCAGCAAAATATTCCCTGGTGCTCCTATCATACCTCTCTCCATATACAATGGCCCACAGTACTCCATTCAGGTTATGGTATTCAAGGTAACAAGAATACACATTTGTTTATAGTTTCATGCGTACCAATGCCCATGATTTGGTGATTCGGGCATTTATCTGAGCGCCACCCCCCCCCCCCCCCCCCCCCCCCCCCCCCCCCCCCCCCCCCCACCCCCGAGTGGATGGACCATACCCGAAATCCCTGAGATCCATCATTGACACATTTGGGCAATGACCTGACCCAGATATCATGCAATCTCTTTCATTCACTCTGGTGGGACACAGTAAAAAAGGAAGATTTTCGAAGTGTTGGATTGGCTGTATATCATCATACATGTGGCAATTGTTCATCCTGATCGATACTGTTGATCTGGTGGCGGCCTACAATTGATCAAATTAGAGTTGTAATTGGGTTGTGGATTTAGATCAATTAATTTCCTCGGACAATTGACTGCAGACATTAACTATCCATGGAGATGTCAGTTATTTGAGCTCTCATTAGTTCAAGTAACTTACTTTAACTCGAACAAGGAACTCATGTGTTCAAATCTTGGCCATTAGATCTTTGTGAAACATTTTGATCTTTTTCATTTAGGACCACATCCAAAATACATTACTAACAATTCCAACTTTCTATGTTTTTACTCTTGTGATTATGTGATAGGATCAAGAAACTGGTAACTGGTGGTGGATGTTTGGAGATGAACGTGTAGGATATTGGCCCAGTTCTTTGTTTGGCAACACCTTCAACCATTCTTCTTTGATTGAATGGGGAGGGGAGGTCATCAACACAGGCTCCAGAGGCCAGCATACCACAACCCAGATGGGCAGTGGTCATTTCTCTTCTGAAGGTTTTGGAAAATCAGGTCATTTCAGGGACATCCTTGTCGTCGATTTCAAGAACAATTACAGGGTCCCTGATGGAGTTAAAACTTACACTGACAAACCCCAATGTTATGACCTGAATTACAATGGACAAAAGATTGGCAGAGACATTGGATATGCCTTCTTTTTTGGTGGCCCGGGTCATGGTCCTAATTGCTCATGAAACTCCAGACAAAGTGTGCAAAAAGTGTGCAATGACTTCTGTAGTTCTTCTTCAGTTTTCACGTCTAAAATTTCATGTTTGAGATTTTAAAAGAGTAAATGTTGCAATAGATTGGGCCCATTTGGATATGTAAATCAAGCGCTCAGTTTAGACATACATATTGAATTTTGATGCTTTTGGATAATATGAGGTATCATCAATTGAGAGTTGTTTTGTTCTTTGCCATAAAGAATAGGCTTGTCCAATGGCCCCATTTGGGTCAGGTCTATCTGTGCCTAGGCTTTGGACAAATAAAGATTGAAGGTCGCGAGTCCAATTCTAGGTGGACATTGAACCCACAGCTCTAGTCCATATCTATCCGATAAAAAAATATGAGGCCCGAGATTGCCCTTCTCATTTTTGATGCTCCATTGTCAAAATGGAGCTCATCATTTCAATAATTTGAGTAATTCAATCATGGTCCATGGATTGTACTTAAACATTTTTTTTTTTTTTTTTGGGTTACCCCAGCTAAGGGAGTTGGGATGCATGAGAGAGTCCACAAATGTGGGAAGAGAGCCTGCATACACGGGTAGCGCCTGCACATGTAGAAGAGGGCAATGTGCTCCCCTCATTTTTGTGTTTGTGTTGTGAGTGTGTGGAATTCCTTTGTAGGCCCACAATGATACTAAATCTTATTGAGTAATTAGATTTTCAGACATTTAAAATCTTAGGCAATCATCTAAATGGCCACATAATGGGGAGGAAATTAGACTTGAGAGTGGGACATGTTGTGTCTGGGTCGGGCCAAGTTGAGGCATATTCAAATTCAGCCCCACTTTGTATGATCAGGTGCTATTTGATCCAAGCCTTCCCATTTAGTCAATTGGGCCCAAGCCCGATTAATACTAGCAATAAAAAAAAATGATATAGCTAGATCTAAAATTCAAATACCACTATAAAAATAAAAGGAAAACACACCAGAGGGCTATCACTCTCACTCAGGCCCTACTGGGCCAGCTACGAGCATTCTAATACTTTATGTAAGCCCAGCCCAAGTATTAAATGGAAACAAATACTAAAACCTAAGGCACAAACCTTGCTCAAAGCTTCTTGTGCCTGGGCCGAGACTCAGGGCCTGGGCTGAGACTCAGACGGTCTGGCCCTTGAGCACCCTACCTTTAAAACTTAAAAATAGAAAAAAATTCGAATTTGGTCCAAATCAAATTGGAGTGAGATTTGTATAAGAACTCCTAAAAAAGAGGCATTTCTTCTGACATTTCTTAACTGGGCCTCACTGAAGAGCCTCACAAAATTGTCCTTAGTGAGAGCTGCAGTCTGCAGAGGATCTGGACTCCCATGACAGAGCTGCAGCCATACCATTGATCCAAGAGTGACTTGGCCAATTGTATTTAATCAATCACCAACATCATCTCAAATTGGAATTAGAGAAGGTATATGTCATTCAGGAAAATGATAACAGTGAAGAAAAAGGCTAGAGTTAAAAACCACCTTAATGGTCTTGATTGCAGGCTTATTTAGCCGTTTAAGCTCTCTCTTGATTTCCAAATCTGTAAGGATTTTCCTTCCTACTGCAGTAGCAGCTCCATAAACACATATCGAACTGAGGACCACTAAAACCAGCTCTATGGTTTTTGCAAGTTGCCTTTTCCATTGACACAAACAAATTATAAAACCACCTTCAAACCAGCAAATATCTGAAGAGAAGGGAAAGATATCACTGTTCTTATGACAATGAAGGAATGACATAACCGTACAAAGATACATACAAAGAGTGTTAAAGAGTCCATGACAAATGTAGGTAGACCTATCCTATCATTATTTTTGCATTAATGTTGTGATTATCCTATCTTTCTAAAACGAGAAATCTTTTCAATGCCTGGCCTCTACTGGGCTGGACTAGGGTGCCCTGCTGGTGAGTGCCCCAGAGATTGATGCATTGAGAGTAAACATATTCAAGTAATGATGACAAAGGCGTCTCATGAGAGACATTTTGCAGATTCCCATTTTTAAGGTGCATAGGACCCTCTTACGATTAATCCAACTCCCCTCGCACTCACTACCCCATGAATTGGCACCGGTCTAAACTTGACCCACATCTAAAGATACACAATTTGAAGACAACAAGACTGGACTGTTTAGTTACCTATTGGACTGTGTGAGCAGGGCAGAATAGATTCTCTATTAATCTCTGGTGATATATATTGGCCATGCCAGAATCAACAGAATTAATGATAAATATCATGCAAATCAGCAATGAAAGCCAATCAGACATCACATCAATATTTTGTATTTTGTGGTCTTTTTAACTACAGACTGATATGGTATGTATTTTCTTATATTTAAAGCCAGCCAAATGAAATTGCTAATCTATTTTCTCCATGGTGATTGCTGGAGGCAGATAACTGAAACAGAAACAGGGTGTGCTTGATCACAGTTTGTGCTGGTTTTTGTTCAAGTTAGCTGCAAAATATTCTTAGGTGCTCTTATTACTACTTTCCAAATAAAATGACCCCCTCCATTCCATTCATGAGGTTAACATTATAAGAACACGACATCAGTTTGTAGTTTCATTTGTGACCAATGCCTATGTTTTGATGATTCGGGCATTTAAAGTCTTGGGCCAAGGTGGATAGACCATACCCCCAAACTCCTAATCCCAAGATCCATGATTGACACATTTGGGCAATGTCTGTTGGGAAGTCCCACATCCCCTAAGTAATAGGCTTGTCATATCTTAATATACTTGTATGTGCCTTCCACCTATCAGCTTAAGTTTTTGGGTTAGTATATAGTTTCTGACAAGGTATCAAAGTGGTTCTGATCATGTTATTCTTGTGTAGTCCACGTGGACGTTGTTTGTTCATAGTGATAAAGACTGTTGATATGGTGGCAGCACATGTATATAGTAAGATCAATCGATCAAATTAGATTTCGAACAAAACTAGATCAGATCTGAATCCAAATCCATTTCTATACTACAACCATGATTTTTTCATCCATAAAAGTACATACTGAGAATCACAATAATGTCAATCTCTCAATTGGGTAAACAACTATTGGTTCAAGTCTGACTTAATTATTAATTGGGTTTTAGATCCATGGTCACCATCCAAAAGTAGATCCACACACATTTGTTCTTCCTTCTCTTTTCCTTTTGGACTGTGTCCTTAGATTAGTGGGGTAAAGAATATTGGATGAGTGTCTATGATCTGATCATTGTGTGCTTTTCCCATTGGAACTGGACCTTTTCTTGTTTCAATGTTAACCATCCATTCCATGGGGATCTCTCAAAGCTACCTAGCATAGAGGATCATTGAGAACTGGGCAAGATTTAATCAAGAGGCAAAAATATCACCCAGAATGATGGAAATTGTATCACTTTTCTTTATGGTAAGAGGAGAAATCATTTATTTGGGTTGTGCTACAATTAGCTTTTGATGAGTCCAATTTCATACTACATCACAAGTAGGACCACCAGGCCCACCGAAATAGAAAAAAAGGCCTTTATCTCTACTGCCCACTGATACTCTTGACATGTCATAGCATTTCGGTCTAGTAACCGAAGTAGAAACTAGATGTGGGGTTTGTCCTTCATCGTGCTTGATTAGATACATACAATTGTCAAAGAATGCAGCTTTTCTTTCCCCTTCAGCAGAAAAATGACCACTACCCATTTGAGTTGTAGTATGATGATTATCAGGTTCAATGTTTAAGACTTCTCCTGACCACTCTATTCGATCAGCCCTTCCCACCAAGTCCTTGAACAACGAACTGGGCCAGTATCCCAAAGTGTCTGGCCCTATTACTAACCACCAATTATTATCCGCTGGGTCCTGTGCCAATAAACAAGAAAGCATTGTACATATATCACAAATTAGAAAGAGATTTGTGCTGTGTGACTTCCAACAATCCAACTTTCACAGTACAAGAGTACAAGAGTTTCTTTCAATATGGTTATTTTCAAAACCAAAGTTAATCACTAGCTCAAAAGAAATATTTGTTGAATTAGCTTTTTGATAGTATCAACCTCATTAGATATTGCTAATGGTCTAATTATAAAAACAACTACAACTCCCACTACCAACCTTTTTGATCCAAGTCCGCCAATGGTGTTGATATGTTTCATAAAAACCTCTGTTAGGTTTTACAATTAAACTTGTTTATCTTCACCTGAAAAACAATAAATATAGTGCAAAATAAATTGATGTTTTTCAACATTCAACAAATCTAGCGCAAAATAAATAGATGTTTTACGACATTAAAGCCCATGCGCTAGACTCTTACATCAGTTGGCGATGTGATCTTATCTACTTGTTCTCAATGAAAGGTTTATGATTTTTTATTTTTTTTGCTAATAAATTTCTACTAATAAAAACTAGATTCATGATGAAAAAAGGAGAACAAGTAGAGAAGAACAAAAGATTTTTTTTTTGTTTCTAGTGGTTTACTTCTTTTTTTTTTTTTTTTTGGGTTGTTTGGTAAAGCAATATTTCATTAAAGAGAACAACAACACAACAGAGGGGAAAAAAAAAACACCCAAGAGGCTATTAATGTTACCATTGATATTCTCACTTCCAGTGTCTGTTGATCGCCATCATAGACAGACACAGGAGTAACCGAGCCTAAGGCAATCCCCTGGTTTGTTTGAACAAAACCAGGGCATTTCAAGTTGTAGCAACCATCTGTATCTGACTGAACACAGTTAAACATAAATTTAGTAAAAAAAATGTATAAAATGAAACTATTTTATAAAGTCAAAAATGATATACGAAACTAAAAGAGCAATTTGAAATGGGATTATTCAAATCTAGCTCAGGCAGAGTTAATGTTTGGGCTACAAGCACCCAATTTTGAGCTAAAGTGGACTTCAGATTTGCAAACTGACCCACATTAGCAAATTTTGAACCAGTTATATCTGTATGTATATATTTTTGGCATACACTATGAAGTACACAACTTATATATATTTATGACCTTACACAGGTCAATACAACTCGACCCAAATTGCACTTAGGTGGAGTTCAAGCTAGGCTTTCATTCAAATCTGGCTTCGATTTGGGTTAGTCCACATGCAATTCAGGTGCGCTTAAGTAGATACAGGCAAACCCACCTGCGTTATTGACCTAATATAGACCACGAACTCATATATCATTAAAGAAAGTGTAAAGTTAGTTACTTGTTTCAGAAAGTTAATTGCTTACCCCCCAATATGCATAAAGATGTGTGTTGTTGTCTCCCATCACATAATCAGAAACCTGAAAGTTCCAAGAAAAAAATTTCAACAATGTAACTAAATGAATTATAAAAACAATGAGTAAAGAAAAATATACTCTTGGGAATCACAGGGTAGCTGTGGATGGCACACCTGCTTTCAGATTCCCACCTAGGCATCGATCCCTAGGGCGTTAGGTTTTCTTACTCTCCCTCGGCCACTAGGCCAACTTGAAAAAAAAGAAAAAGAAGAAAATATACCCTCCCTTCATGGTAGGGATATGAGATGACATGCAGTTCAGGTCCACTCAGTAGATGCAATAATATCTGTATATCTAATGAGTTGTTACAATTCCAAAAGTGTAGACATATTGAGGTAGGTCTGCCTCTTTTTATGTCTCAACAAGCTCAAAAGCATTGCATCTGTTTTTTTATACATAGAAAAAAAAGAGGGAGGGAGAGAAGGAGATTACGATCCACCCAGCATTGACCAAATCGAATTTATCCTTTTTACGGACGAAGATGGAAGCTGTGCTATGTTCAGATTCCTCCACATGTACGTTCCATACATTGATTTTTGCTTGAGCTCCATGATTTTCAGCTTCCATAACCATTTTAGCATGCTGGCACATATTTCCCAAACAATCAAATATTGAAGCACACGTCAATATATAGTATACGATATGAAACGAACTATAACCAAAATATATATAACAACTTACATCCAATTGGGATGGTAAGTTAATCTTCCTTCCGAAGGAGATGTCTCTGAGCAAGTCCTCCTTTCGAGTCCTTCGAATAGGAATTGTTCCTTTAGGACAACTTCCACTCTTATGCCACAACTGTTCTAATGGTTTTGAAGAAGAAATCTTTGTACTATCATAGTAACTTGGTCTCATCTACAAAGCAATTTGTACAAAAGAAAAAAAAAAATCATTCCATGCAGTTGAATATTAGAAGGGAAACAATCCAAGATTTTGAAGTACAAAAAAGCCAGGACATATATGGTGGGGCAGGATTAAATTAAACAGATCAACAAAGAAATCAAATCAGTCTAATCCTTCACCTGCACCAAATGTGAACCTTCAGCCATGTTATATGACCAATGAATCAGATATTTTACACAGTACATTACCCTAGGCTAGTGTAATCAGTTTTAGATTTAATCACTGTCATTATTATCCACATAAAGGATGACATTGGTATTACACATTTATGCTACCTGGATACATGATATGGGAGCATAATAATGGAAATTTTAATCCAATGAAGAGTATAGACCAAGGAAATGAAGAAACCTGTATTGTGTGATTTCTGAGTAAGGGATGATCAAATGCAGGCTGCTTATGGATATCGACACAGTCAATTATATCACCATCTTCACTCTGTTGCCACAATAACAAACAAAACAAACATCATCATCTCTATACTGTTAATGAGTAAATCATTTTTCACACATATTTGAAGTCCTAGGAAGTCAACTGATCAAATGTCCACATGCCATACAAGAGATGGGCCTTGGGTGGAAAGACAACAAATAACAATCCCATCTAAAATCGAGAGAAATTAACTTTAGGTTTTCTATGTTAACCCCTTTCGGTTAAATGGATTTATGAAGTACTTGCTCAGGATCTGGTGTTTTGCACATTTGATTGCATATTTCTTCTAGGAGCAGTGCAAGAGGATGGCCTGATTCCTATGGGATCGTAATTAGGTGAGATTCCGGGCAGGATTAGGGTATTGTTGGGTCCAACTCTGATAGAATAAAGTACTGGACCAGAATGCGAAGCCTGTCCAACTATTCTATAAATAAGTAAATTTTACTTATAAATGAAAATTTTTTTATCAGCACATCCAAGGGTCTGTTTGTTTTCTGTAACTGATTTCCTAGCATTTTATTTCTTTTAAGTGGTTAAAACTGGATAACTTGGGATTACTCAGTTGGTTTGGAACCCCGATTCTCAACTGACTAACCAGGGATAGACCTTTGGGCATGCCACTCTTCCTACTTGTGTGAGCTTCTCTTCCTACTTTGTGGGTTTTCTCTTCATATTTATCGATCCTAGGCTTCAGACTAGCATTGGACACTAAAAAAAAAAGTGGTTAAAAATGAAGAATAATCTTGAATATCCAAAAAATGACCATTAAATAACTTCTCCTTTGATCGAAGTTTGAATCAAGGAAATATAGGAAATGAATACAAACCCATCATCCTAGTAATTCAATACCTAAGAGAAAGTAAAAGTCTCATCTACATCTACCTAATATCCTTCACACCCAACCTCAAATAATCCTCCAGCAGTGCTCATTTGACCATAAGTTACTATGTATTCTATGAAAGAAAGGCCTCCAAGGTAGTGTATAACATATTATATAATGTGACAATGGAACGCTTGAAACGTTCAAGCCGATATTGAACTATTAAAAATATCAGTGGTTACTGAATTCCTAGCAACTCTAGTTTGATCTAGCATCTTTTACATCAAGGGCTCATTTGTTTCATGTAATTGAATTCCTACTATTTCTAAGATATGTACTTCTAAAAATGGTTAAGAATAAAGAAAAATCATTCACTAATCTCCATTTTTTTGGGTACCTTAGACTAGGAGCTAGGACCCGAGAGAGTCCACACACTAGTGGAAAAGTGACATGCCCAGGGATCATTACCTCGGCAGCCAGGTTACACATGGAGCTACCAACCAAGTGACTAACCCCTGTTATCAATCTCCACTTATGTTGAAAATGAACTATAGGGGATATGAGATATAAAAAAGCTAGGCCAAAACTTTTAAGTAACTGAAATCCTTTGAAAGTTAGGGTCCCATCTGCATCTCTACTCTAGATCATTCACCCCTCACCTCTTTAACTATTCATCCTTTGTTTGAGAAATCGTGTTTCAATATACCTTAATGAGAAAGAAATGGTGATAGTGACTACTTAAATCAATAGATAACGCCGTTCCCTACGGTAGCTTAGCAGGTTAGAGACATGGGTGTGTGTGTGATTGCCGAGTTCAAGTCTAATTGCATAAAAGTGAAAAGAGAAGAAGAAAAATGGTATTCCTTAGTGTTTAAAAGTTTTTTTATAGCAACTATTACATTGAAATAACCATATTCTTACGTACCAGCATAGGATGATCAGTTCAATTTTCTTTAATCTAATCACTTCTATATAGATTAATAAACAATTTTGAACTGATGGTTAATTAATTATTGATGTTTCACATATCAGTTAGAAATGATTTTTGTTATCAAGGGGGTAATTAAAAACAGCGAGAAAAGGCCAATTAAGTTGAAGAAAACAACCTTAATGCTCTTGATTGCAGGCTTATTGAGACGTTTAAGTTCTTTCCTTATTTCCCATTCTGTAAGGGTTTTTCTTGCTGTTGGAGTAGCTGCTTCGTGAACAGATATCAAACTCAGGACTACTAAAATCAGCACTATCTTTGCGCGACTTGCTTGTGCCATTGACAAACTCATCATCAAACCACCCTAAAATCAACAAACTATAAGATACATGTAGAAATATAAGAAAGATATCACTACTCTACGATAATGGAGGAAAGGATAGAAAACCACTTACAAATCCTAAAGCTTAGGTGTTTGTTGTGCAAACCAGGTGGTTTGAAGATGTATAAATACTAGTGTTAAAGAGTCCCTGAGAAACGCATGTAGATATGTCTTACTTAATGACGGTATTATTAATGTGATTATCTTTCTTTCTAAAAGAAGAAATGCACATAGAAATGCTTCATGTTCTGTCTTTCTTGGGGGGTGTAGATATGTCATACTTTATGATGGGATTTTTAATCTGATTCTCTCTTTTTCTAAAAAAAGAAATGCAGATAGACATATGTTTCAAGTTCTGTCTTTCTTGGGGGTGTATGGAAAATATAATATAATCTCAACAGTTTTGGATATCTTCATATTCCATCTTTGTAATATTGTGCTTATTATGATAATTTGTAATTTTTGCAGATTTCAACAGAACATAAACTCTACTAACCCATGTAGAATCCACTAATTAGTAATTATTGTGGAGTCATCTAATGTTGGTCATTAAAATACAGCACTCAAGGCAGCAACTGCTCCCTCCTCTTTGAATCCTATAAATACATCACTGGAGGCAGGGGTGGACCTAGCTTGTTGTGACCTGGGGCTTCGTTGGTAAAAAAAAAAAGGGGAATTCGGCGACGGGTCCATGAACATGTCACTTTATTGCCTTAGGTCCATAATCTTTTTTCATAGTGTGATAGGTCATTTTTCCAAATTTAAAGACATAAGATGTCTAATTTACCCTTTCTTCAAAATCATATCCCAGGATTAGTGAGATATGTCATTAATAATGGTCAACTACCATTTAATTAGCCAAGTAAATTTCAAAAGATCCAAATAAATTTTGAAAAATGTAAATAAATTTCAAAAGACGAAAATAAAATAAAAAAATGCAAATAAATCCAAAAAACACAAATAAATTCGAAAGAACGCAAATAAAATTCAAAAAATGCAATAATTTCAAAAAACGCAATAAATTTCAAAAGAAGGCAGAGAAATTTAAAAAGACGCAAATAAATTTAAAAAGATCCAAATAAGTTTCAAAAAATATAAATAAATTTCAAAAGATGAAAATCAATTTAAAAAGACGCAAATAAATTTCAAAAGATCCAAATAAATTTCAAAAAACATAAATACATTTCAAAAGATGAAAATCAATTTCAAAAAATTGAAATAAATTTCAAAAAATGTAAATAAATTTCAAAGGACGCAAATAAAATTAAAAAACGCAAATAAATTTAAAAAAATACAAATACATTTGCCAAAATTAAGATAACCTAATTTTTCGAATTTCAGAAAAATTTGCCAAAAACTAAAGTATTTTTTCTAAAACTCAGTTAAATTTATTTTAAAAAATACAAATAAATTTCAAAAGAACAGCCTGAGTTTAGCTCAAAAACTCAGTTAAAATTTTCTAAATGGAGATAAATTTCTCAGAAAGTCTATATTTTTCGAAAACTAAAATAAATTTGCTAAAAACTCAGATAGATTTGTCCAGAATTCGGATAAATTTGTTCCAGAATTCGGATAAATTTGCCAAAAACTCAGATAGATTTGTCCAGAACTCAGATAAATTTGTTGCAGAACTCAGATAAATTAGCCAAAAACTCAGATAAATTTATACAGAACTCAGAGAAATTTGTTCCAGAACTCAGATAAATTTGCGCAAAACTTAAAAGAATTTGACAAAAAATGAAAAACTCATATAAACTTAACAGAAAATCATATAAATTTGTTAAAACTTAGATAAACTTGACAAAAACTTAGATAAATTTCATAAAAACTCATATAAAGTTCATAAAAACTCATAGATTTGTCAAAAACGGTATAACAGCTCTGCTGCCTTCCTTCTTTGGCGATGGTGCAGTACCGTCGACTCATCAAATTCAATATGATGATTTGGATCTTTCGAGGGCTGATGATGAAGCTTTAATTTTCTTGGCCGATCATGTGGATTTTGAAATAACGAAGACCAGGCCGCCTTCCCATTAAACCCTTTTGCCAGATTAATATCATCAGCTTTAGCACCAGAATTGTCATGAGACCTCGTCTTCATAGCAGCAGCACTATCAATGACCTCATCTTCAATCTGACATTTGTCCTTATGCATATCATATGGAATCAAGGCGGTACGTGGATCAAAGACTCCACCAATTGGAGATGCATTCAGAACACGTGGATCAACTACACCACTTGGAGATGGATTCATAGCACGTGAGAAAGATTTATTCTCTATTCCTACATGCACCTTGGCTTCCAGAAGCAAATCGCTAGGGAGGTTATGTGCATGGCAGCACAAAACCCCGATTTTTCTTCAAGATGGATCTGATCAAGGACACCTAATTAGCAGATCTATCTTTAGGATATTCAAGCATAATACGTACCTGCTCCTTGAGCCTTGTTATTTGATCGTCCGGACATTGAGGGTCCGTCCCACCCTCCATGGTAGGGTTCGGTGTGATTCACGAGCAGATGAGTTGGGGAAGACGGTCGCCAGACAGGAGAGAAAATAAAAGGAACTAGAGAAAATAAAACGCAGTGTAGAGTCAACGCTGCAACGTGGTTACGTGCAGCGTCCAGCTACACTCACCGGAGAAGAAGGAAGGAACCTTCGGTAGCTGCTCATTCATCGCCGAAAGGGGTTAAAAAATCCTGACAATTGAATCTCGTCTACCTAGGAATGAGGAGGGGGAATCCAAGATTTGAAAATTTAAAATTCAAATATGGTTGCCTAAACAGTTGAAAGAGGGCAAATTAGTCATGTAAATTGTATTCAGGGACCTTTGGCTGCAAACAGTCTAACTGCTTGGACTAGAGCCCTTAAAAAGAATTTGCTTGGACTGGACGTTGGAAAGATTCAATTCTAAGGACCTTTCGCTAATTATAAAAAAAAAAAAAAAAAAACAACATTGTGGCAGTACAGGGCTCCCTCTTTTTCCACCTCTTCTTTCGAGCCCATTATCCAAGCCCTGAATTCCCACAAAATCCAAACATATCTACAAATCCAAAGATGACCAAATCCATTCGTATTATTATGTCTTCTTACCCCCACCCAATCTTCTAAATTCTTGGGTCCGCCACTGACTCGAGGAAGCATTTGGTACCAAGCATCAAGCTAGAAATTCTAGCTAAACCCTTCCAGCAACTTCTCTTCAATTGTTCTAAAGTATAAAGAAAAGGAAAAAGCATTTAAAGCCTTCTCAAGAAGTGAACTTGAGCAACATGGGATGTCATGTTCTCAAGTATGCTACACTACCCACATAAGGCAAGACAAAACATCTTTTCAAGTCAAAACACCATTGAATTTTTTGAAACAACTAAAAACCCAACAGTTACCATGCAAAGGCCTGAAGTGACATTAGCTGGAATCCTTCCCATGTCATTATTCAATATAGACAACTCTCTCTCGGAATTTGCCAAGTGATAGATCACGGAGATCATCGAAGGGGCAAATATCCTATGACGAATTTTCAGGATCATCATAAATCCATCAAAATTACTGATTACAGTTCTAAAGAAGAGGAATTCATGTTAAAGAATTCTAGAATTTACTTTTGGACAGAGTTGCATAGTGAAGAATGGCCTGCAGATCATTCTCGGGCAACCTGTTAGGCACTTCTGGCTAAATCAGAACTTCACCGACAGTGCTTGACAGTCACCCATCCTCTTTTTATGTTTTCTTCCATCATTTTTTTGTGTTTGATCTCCTCAGCTAAACGGGGGAGTTGTATGAAAATGTATGTAAACGATTTGCACCCGTAAGGTGAGAAATGTAGTACCTACGCAAAAATAAAAGCGAAATTGAAAATTCATGTGTGTTAAGTGTTAACTGTTCTTTCTTTCTCGTGTCTGACTGTGTGCTGATTTTAGCTTTGTGCAAAATACATAAATGCTTCTTCAAAAATTTCGGCCGACGCCATCTAATGTTTATCATTGTTGTATTATTCATTTCATGTTTCAAATAACAAGGAACACACCAAACAACTGTGATCACGGTGAAATTCACCTAAATGCATTTGCAATAATGAGAAGATCAACGTGGTTTTGGCAATGAAAGTGGGACCAATCTAATGTTGAGAATCAATGCCAAACTCATTTATACTTGATAATAATGAAGTATTAATAATAATAACAATCAAGATATTGAAAACTTCCCGAAATTGTAAGCCAACCCGCTACTTTGCTCAAACGCATTTGGAATTGTGTGAGACTTCGCACGTGTGATCCAAACATCAAACCTGACTCATTCACTCTTTAAACACACTTAATTAACTAACAAGTAATTAATTACAATTAATATAAGATTAAGGGTCGGGATGTTATACAAACTAGCTAATACTAAATTCCCTTTCTCTCTTTCTGCCCTTCTCCTCCTCTTGAGGGTGCTCTTGATTCTCTGTTGAGAACTCAAAAGTTAGCGTCTCTAGGGTTTGGGTTGTTGGAAAATTTCTATAGCATTAGACTACTGTGTGGGGGCAACTCTTAATACGCAAGTTATGCAAAGGCTAGCAATAACGCCAGCTTGAGTTTCGTTTCGACTATTTGCGCATCGGCACAAACACTGAAGCGCTTGCCGAGACCAGCACTGGTGACCACCGTCTCGGCCATATGCTTTGTCAAAAGAGATGTGCGTCTCGGCTACAGCTGAGGTGATGAGCAATTACCTGAGACGGGCACAAACAACCACGCTGACATTTGGACACGTGACATGGTACATGCACACGCTGATGGGACATATACACCATCCAAGCCGTCCACCCTCATCAAATCTCTGACAGAGCCACGTCTAATGGCTGCAGCCATATCGGGACAGGGCACAAGAAAGGATCCGATGAGACCCCAGCCGCCAACAAGTCAAGGCGAGATCAGGCCCAATGTGACTAGTATTTAATGCGGCATGGGCTGATCGGACCCTCATTTAATGCAATGTGGGCTATGACGGACCCTCATCGATTGCTCTATGGGCTAATGTGACGCTAGCAGTCAAATCATAAGGCCCACTAACAGATATCCAAGATTTTTCTCATATAAGGTGATCCACCACCCAAAACCAGGTACGCACACATACATGCATGCAACTCCCTAAACATGACTCGACTTTTCTTCTCTGACCAGCGCCCTTGTATTAACTTAGGCATTGGAGAACCCTGTGCTGCCCACAGCTAGAGTCCTTTGATTGCTTCTTTTCCTTTCCTTTCAGGTCTTTGAAGTGGATAGCTCTCTCTAGTCACTTGGATAAGTCCTAAAAGGCTCCCCTTATATTGTGAGTTACGTTTTCCGCACTTACAACTACAGATGCTGGTTTTGTTCACGGGATTAATGTCGGCACTCATGACGTCGATTTTCAAGTTCTTGCCAAGTCCGGTAGACCCAAACATTTTGTACACGCAGGTCTGCATTTCATCTGATTTTCTCTGTTGTTGGACTGGTTTTTATTTTTTCTTATATAAAAATGTTGTAGCTGTTGTTTTTGTTAATTATTTCTGTTTGTGAGTGTTTGGATGTATCCCCAGCTCCAATGGTAGTGGTTTCTGGTAATTACAATTTAGAGTTTGACATGGCTCAGATCTAAGAAACGTTCTCATTTTTGTTGCCCCGACCCACACACTATCACTCTAAACGGCCTGTTTGAGCTGTACCAAGTTTTTTTTAATTACCAGCTGGTCCTCTTAAAGCTGGATTTTATCTTGATTTTTGTAGGATCACTTCATTTCCCTTTGGACATGATATTGTAAAGTACTTTTATAACTAAACTGTTTGTTCCTTGTACATGGATGGCAAACCTGCAGGGTCACAGTATTCAAGGTAAGGTGCAAGATTAAATGTTTTTTGTGCACCTAATACTTGAGCATTGGATTATTAGGCTCCAATTACATAGGTAACCAGCGTGATCCATTATTTTGATACATGAGAATTTACCTTCGATTTAGAACTCACTTTTAGGCTTTTCCTACTCGATGTAGAGATACAGAGATCTCTAAATCTGATGCAGAATTGTACAATTTGATCGAAGCTGTTAAGAAGAAAAATTAATCACAATTTAAACTACAACGAGTTCACAATTTAAGCTTCAAAGAGTGGGGAGAGTGCAACACCCCACCCCCCAAAACCCACAAACAAAAAACAAAACAAAAAAAAGTTCCTTTGTCCTCTGTGCAGACTATAGTTACGAAAGTAGTTCAGGAGAGGATTTAATAAACAATGTCAAAAGTAATTGGAGTGGGCCTCTACATCGGTTGATCAGATATTCACATACATTGTAAAACTTGAGATCTCCCTTATTCTAATCACATCTTAAAGTTGATTCATCAACAGAAGGGCCCAACTTCAATTGGAGCATTTTGACCCACCGAAATATATGAAGAGCATAAAATTGAGCAGCTTGCATTAAAATGTGGGCCCCATTTAGCCCACCGGAGGATTCTCCATGTTGAAATTAAAGACTAGCACAATAACCCGTGCTTAGTACGGTACCTCCATGCATTTTAAAATAAATAATTATAGATTAAAAAGGTTATGAAAGTACCTCCTTCCATAGAGCAAGTTGGATAAAATAATAGGAAAATTATGGCACAAATGGAAGAGAAGATAAGGGGGTAAAAGAGAGATTTTACAAAAATGAAGAATTTAAAGAAGAAAGTTTTTACAGAAATAAAGAACTGAAACTTTAAAAGGTGAAGAGTAGACATCGGTGATTTGGTGGAGAATAGAGGTTAGTGGTTAAAAAAAAAAATGAGTGAGTACTTATGAGATAAGTTGTGGAGAGAGAATGTGGAATCTTTGAATAAAAATGTATAACCATTAGTCAAAATTATAGCCACGGGTCAAAATTGAAGCCTAACCCCTTGACTTTAATATATTATAATTGAAACATGAAACATGTAAGTGACAGGTCTTTTATTATTTGTTATAATAAATAAAAGTTAAACAGAGTTACAGGTAATTAGATTTCCATGTCATCCGTTCTAAAAGCAACACAAAATCTTTTAAATATGATGCATGCAATTCATCTCATTGCTAATGATTTTTTCGCACAAGTTCACTTATCTAGTCTTTAATTGAACAGCTGCTCTCCATTTCCAAATCGACAACTAGCTCAGACCATCTTGGGTGAGAAACTGGAGTTTTTCACTAATCCAAAGAAACTGGAGTTTTATACTAACCCCTTGCCCTTTTGTTGCTGATGGGTTGCTTGATAAGTGCTCTACTCTAATTTTTTTTTTTTTTTTTCCAAATCCATGATTGAAGTAAGATTGTTTGGGTAAGTGATGTATATAAGGGTCGGGCCCAATATAAGCAACAGGCTGGTTTAGATGAGCTAAAACCAATATTGCTAAACATGAGTACCATATGCTTATATGTTTCTTTCAATCCTCTAGCTACTCATTTGTCCAATTTCCAATTATAATATATTAAGTTAAGAGGTTTTAACAGCTTCAAGTTTAACTGTTGGTTATAATTTTAATCGATGGTTATGTAACTATTTATGTAACTATCTACTTATTTTTTTCATCAAACAGCTCACGTTTCAGTTGTTCCCATGTAACTATAGTCTTTTTGCTCCAATTTCTCTATTTCTATTTTATCTATTTTATCACATTGAAAGAGGTAATTGTCTCGTATTAAAAAAAAAAATGGAGCTATCGTGCTCAGCACGGGTTATTAAGCTAGTATATTGTAAGAGGATCTTTGTAGGGTGCAGATTTCTTCCTAGCATAATGGTTTGAGATTTTATTTACTCAGAATTTCTACCCAAACACATTTTCTTTGATAACTGAACCGATTGTTCCTTATAGTTGGATGGTCCACCAGCAGGGTCATGAATTTGATGGTTTCAAGTGAGTCAGATCTTTAACTTTAAGAAAGGTGTGTCCGAAGACTCGATCTGACTGGAGAGTGCCTATTCCCTACAAAAATCTATCCACAAGTAGATATCATTGGTACTGTGACCAGGTCTAGGATGCAGCTTCAGTGGGCCTAATCAGGTATGAAATGAAATGCATGCTCGACCCAAATTGCAAGTGGGTTAGCTCTTTTTTATTTTTTTGAATGGTGCAAGAGGGTAAACTCAAATCCAAAGTTGAATCCAACAGGTTGGCTCAGTCAAATTAGTTACCTATTTTTATGAGTTTAGTTTTTAAAGAATGTATGCTTATTTTAAAGTCGAGTTAAATTTGGAGATCCAAACCCAAGCCAAAGGGCCAGGATCCAGTTATTCAGATTTGTACATAACTCAGCCCAAGGTTTTTTTTTTTTTTTTGGCCTTTTCTTTAATAGAGAAGGTATCCCTTGGTATTAACCCGCCAGGACTAATCCTCCGGGCACATCGATGCATGATTATTAAATAAGGGTTCGAGTTAACCCTTTTAATTACAAAGCAATAAATAAGTTAGAGTCCATGGAATCTTATCTTGTCAAGATTAAGCTTATACCAAGAGCCTTGGCCTGGACCCCAAAAAAAAAAAAAAAAAAAAAAGATCTCATTTGATCCAAACTTGACTCAAAAGACAAAAAATTAAAAGTAGAATTTATTGTAGTATTACAAGTGAATCTACGATTGATCGTAAGAGTTCACACAAATAAGAGTTAAGAGCCTCCTTGAATGATGGTCACCCCCACCTAGAGGTGAAAATCTGGGCCGGGCCGCCCAAGCCCAGCACGGCCCGGCACGAAAAAACCGTGCTTGGGCCGTGCTTGGGCACTGACTTTGGTCAACGGGCCGCCCGGCCCGGCCCGGCAGTCCCGATGGGCCGTGCTGGGCCAAGGCTGCCAGGCCCAAGGCACGGCACGGCACGGCCCGGTCAAAAACCTGTGCCGTGCTGGGCCAGCTCCCCAGGCCCGCGGGCGGCCCGGCCCGGCACGAGGCCCGCCCAGGCCCGCCCAACGACTCTTTTTTTAAAAAATCCCCCCCCTTCAAAAAAAAGGTTAAAAGTGGTTTTTTACATTTTTAACCCCCCCAACAGCTATAAACGGTCAAATGGGGGGGTATTAGTGTCTTTTGATCATTTTTTTTAAACTTTTGTAACTTAAATTTCAAGGAAATACAATTTATGTAATGTATTTTTTCAAAACATTAATTATTAGTGTTATTCTACTTGTTATTTCTCTTAATTTCTTTATTTTAATGAAATTGGTCCAAGACCAAGAGTGAAGAGTCTAAGTCTCTAAGACTTAAAGAACTTAAAAAAAGTTAAAAAAAAAAAAAGGGGGGGGGAGGGGGATTGTGGGCCGCCCACGGGCTGCACGGCCCAGGCCCATCTAGGGCCCGGCCCAGCACGGCATGACCAGAGCCGTGCCCTGGGCCGTGCTGGGCTGACCCCAGAGGTCCTGGGCCAGGCACGGCACGGCCCGCATAATGAACATGGGCCGTGCCGGCCCGGCACGGGCACGGGATGGGCCCAGCTTCAGTGGGCCGTGCCGTGGATTTTCACCTCTACCCCCACCTAGTCCCATCATTAGTGGGCCCCATCCAACTGGGTTTAAAAAAATAATTTTTTTTTAGAAAAGGGAGGGGTGGAGAAACGAGGAAGTCAGTTTTTCAATTCTTTTTGGCTTTCCTCAAACGGCAAAGAATGCATGCTTTTTTAAAGCAGTAAAGTAGCCTGTAAGAGCATCTCCAAGAAACACTTCAAATTTGGATGTCTTTTTCAAAATAAAGGCTTATCTGGCAAAAAAAGGCATATGTAAATTTGATATATCACTTGAGCAACTCCAAGAGAGATGTCAAATTATTATTTTATAATTTTCTCATTTCGAATTTAGCATCTACTTGTACCAACTTCAAATGCATTTACCCTCATCACCATTATTTTATTTAAAAGAAAGAAAAGGCATCTCACTTTATGGTATGTCAAATTTAACATACCAATACAACATTCAAATGCCATGTGGGATTTGACCATTCTCTTGGAGATAAAGCCATATGCCAATTACACTCATTGGGAGCTGAGTTGGACAAATAAAGCCTCTGTTGGAGATGCTCTAAGACCACCACTTTCTACTCCCAAAAGCGTGTGGGAGGTCAAATGACAACCAGATGAGGTTCTTTTCCTACTCTCTCATAGCGTTATTTTCGCTTTCCATTCAGGAAAAGGTGTCTACAACACACTCCACAGCAGCATCTTTCACACGCGAAGAGTCTTCTCTCCAACCAAGGACTGAAACAAGATTGCTCTTTCTCTCAAGATGTAAATCACGTAAGAACATGTTTGGCTCGCTTTTTATAGATTTCCCCCCGCCCCAAAAGTTACTTCAAAACGTGCTAGGAGACCGACTATACCCGGGTCGGGCGTCCGGACACCAGGAGGCATAGTCTAAAAGGGGTTGTGCAGGTTCTGACGTCTGGACGCCACTCTCTGACGTCCGGACACCAGGCTCCAATTCTTTGTGCGATGGCTCTATCTTTCTCCAATTAGTTATGAATTCATTCTCTTCACTTGAAACACCTGAAAACATTAAAATAATACAAATAAGGTCATATACTACCATCCCAAGGTGTAAGAAAGTCATCATTTAGGGGCTTTAAATGTACATTTTAAGTTCTCATCAGCAATGCAGTTTTGTTGTTTTGTAATTGCTGTTTATTTGAGTTCCAATTGTTGCTTCTATATATAGTTTCTCTATGTTGATTGCTTGTACTTGTTTCTTCAACGCTTGCATACGGGAAATTGAAACCTCGCACGTTCTGATGAACCAGCACAATCAACCCTTTGAAGTGCAATGAAACATCTTCTTACTTTATAAAAGATCACTAAATTGGAGGAGAGAGAGAGACAGAGAGAAGGAAAAACAGAATCCAATGAGAGGTTCTCGGGACTAGGAAACAAAAGAGAATGATCCAGACCATAGTTACCTAATTCATATTCGAGATCGCAATTCGTAATTCGAGACATAGCTTGATCATAAAATTCAATGAAGTAGGTTCTTTGACTCGCTTCTCGATTCGGTTAATTGGAAGTTCGAGTTAAACAAGTTCGATCAACTAATTCATTAGTGCCCATTTTGTAAATCCATCACTAAAATCCAAACCACTTAAAATAATTATTATATTCATTCACCCTATAGGCAAAACTTTACTTCAATTATTGTTTGGGCTAGTCAAATTGACTACATGTAAAATATAGTTAAGATAAAAAAAAAAACTGACGTAAAATTTCATATTTTACTGCTGATCAATCTTTATGTGGGCCAACTTTGATAAGAGTTAGGTATGGATTCACGTTAATGCATCAAGGTGCAATGTAGTGCTTTTGAGTGGCTTGTGTTTTATAGGTAAGCACCACAATAGAATTATATGATTAACTTTGAGAACTAGATGAAATTAATTTGCTAGTAGTTCATAAATCGAATTGTGAAGTATTCGATATTTGTTATTTGCAGTTTGAAGGCCTCCTGAACGAACTAGGTAACTCTGACCCAGACTTCAACTTGCTCTTGGATTGTAAATTAGCGACCAGTTTTGGTGATTTGTAAAGAGTATGGAAGACGGACGAATATAACCTTAGATGTTTGGAAAAAAAAAAGAGATAATTAGCGAAAGGTCCCTAGAATTGAATCTATCCAGCCTCCAGTCCAGGCAAATTATTTTTAAGGGCTTTGGCCCAAGCAACTAGACAGTTTGCAGCCAGAAGTCCCTGGATACAATTTTCATGACTGATTTGTCATTTTCAACTATTTAGGAATAACGATTTTGTAAATCCATCACTAAAATCCAAACCACTTAAAATAATTATTATATTCATTTACCCTATAGGCAAAACTTTACTTCAATTATTGCCCGGGCCACTCAAATTGACTACATGTAAAACATAGTTAAGATAAAATAAAATAAAACTGACGTAAAATTTCATATTTTACTGCTGATCAATCTTTATGTGGGCCAACTCTGATAAGAGTTAGGTATGGATTAGCATTAATGCATCAAGGTGCAATGTAGTGCCTTTGAGTGGCTTGTGTTTTATAGGTAAGCACCACAATAGAATTATATGATTAACTTTGAGAACTAGATGAAATTAATTTGCTAGTAGTTCGCAAATCGAATTGTGAATTATTCGATATTTTTTATTTGCAGTTTGAAGGCCTCTTGAACGAACTGGGTAACTCTGACCCAGACTTCAACTTGCTCTTGGATTGTAAATTAGCGACCAGTTTTGGTGATTTGTAAAGAGTATGGAAGACGGACGAATATAACCTTAGATGTTTGGAAAAAAAAAGAGATAATTAGCGAAAGGTCCCTAGAATTGAATCTATCCAGCCTCCAGTCTAGGCAAATTATTTTTAAGGGCTTTGGTCTAAGCAGCTAGACTGTTTGCAGCCAAAGGTCCCTGGATACAATTTTCATGACTGATTTGCCATTTTCAACTATTTAGGAATAAAATTTTGAATTTTAAAATTTCAAATCTTCCATTCTCCCTCTCTCAAATCTATCCTACCAAAGGAACCACTTATCTGCTCTGTTTCCGGTTTCTGCAATAGTGACGAGCAGCACCACGCATCGTCTGGGACGCTTGTCCGGCGCTGGCAGCAGCGTTGAGGATCAGGTCCTCTTCCGCGGCTGCGCGTGGTTTCTGGGAACTCTGATATTTGGTGGCAACAAGTATCGAAATCCATGTTTGTTATTGCACTTTGTAGCCAAGCCCGATTTCGAACCGTCCATCCACTTGTCAAAACAAGACAAGATTTCTTTTTGTCTTTAGTTTTGGACTCAAAGAAGCCAACAAAGAACTTAGTTTGAATCAGGGAAACAAACCATGCCTTCTTCTGAAGCCTGGCGTCGCGAAAATTTTTGTGCGCGAAGATGGGGTTTTCCGACACGATTGATGGTTTGAGGAAGTGGGTTTTTTCTGGAGCGAATGGATCAAATGGGGATTTGGGGATCGGGGATTGGAGAATGGTTAGGGTGCGGGAGCAGTGCAGTTTGCAAGTTTGCGGGTTGCTGCAAATAACCATGGGGTTGGTCCTTCTACAAAGTAAAGTTCTTGCCTTGTTTTGGTTACAGAAAGCAGAATGAAGAAGAAGGGGATCTGGGCCAGGTTCAAGTTTTGTCCAGGTTTTGCAAAAAATGGAACCATCGCAAGACAGAGGATTCCGGGATTTCCTTAAACTTGCCGAGGAAGATCCTCAGTTGCATAGATTGACCGCCGTCATCGGAGAAGGAGCTTCTCGCTGTCCTGCATACAAGTTGCATAGAAGTTGCTGCGCCATCGCCAAAGAAGGAAGGCAGCAGGGCTTTTATATCGTTTTTGGCAAATCTATCTTAGTTTTTATGAAATTTATTTGAGTTTTTGTGAAATTTATTTAAGTTTTTTCTCAAATTTATCTGAGTTGTTGACAAATTTATATGAGTTTCTGTCAAATTTATCTAAGTTTTGAAACAAATTTATCTGCGTTCTGGATAAATCTATCTGAGTTTTTGGATATTTATCTGAGTTCTGGAATAAATTTATCTGAGTGTTGAACAAATTTATATGAGTTTTTGGCAAATTTATTTGAATTGTTGAAAAAAAAATAGCTGAGTTTCAGACAAAGTTATTTCCATTTTGAAAATTTTAACTTAGTTTTTGAACAAGTCTTTCTGCGTTTTTGGAAAAATATTTATTTGTATTTTTTTAGATCTATTTTTTTTAAATTTTATTTGTGTTTTTTGAAATTTATTTTATATTTTCTAAAATGAATTTAACTGAGTTTTGACAAAAATACTTGAGTTTTTGACAAAATTTTCTGAAATTTGGAAAATTGATTTATCTTAGTTTTGAAAAATGTATTTGAGATTTTTAAAATTTATTTGTATTTTTTAATTTTATTTACATCTTTTGAAATTTATTTGCGTCTTTTGAAATTTATTTACATTTTTTGAAATTTATTTGGATCTTTTGAAATTTATTTGAATCTTCTGAAATTGATTTTCATGTTTTGAAATTATTTATATTTTTTTAAATTTATTTGGATCTTTTGAAATTTATTTGTGTCCTTTTAAATTTCTCTATTTTCTTTTGAGATTTATTGCGTTTTTTGAAATTATTGCATGTTTTAAAATTTATTTGCATTCTTTCAAATTTATTTATATATTTTGAAATTTATTTGCATCTTTTGAAATTTATTTACATTTTTGAAATTCATTTGGATATTTTGAGATTTATTTGTGTCAATTTCTTTGTGTTCTTTTGAAATTTATTGCGTTTTTTGAAATTATTTCGCTTTTAAAATTTATTTTGCATTTTTTATAATTTATTTGTATTTTTTGAATTTTTTTGTGTTTTTTAGAATTTATTTGAAAATCTAATTAATGGAATTTCATTAATCATCGCTAATTAAATGGGAGTTGACCATTATTAATGGCATATCCCACTAATTGTGGGATATGATTTTGAAGAAAGGGTAAATTAAATATTTTATGTCTTCAAACTTGAAAAAATGACCTATCACACTATGAAAAAAGATTGTGGTTCTATGGCAATAAAGTGAAATGCTCAAGGACCCGTCGCCGAATACCCAAAAAAAAAAATGTCCCAAGTTGTTTCAGTGGATGTAGGATGTGAGCTGCACATGAATATACCAAAATTAAACATAAATTGGAAAGTCATGATTTGCATTAAGATAGCATAGATTTTTCTCCAACTACAAACTCCTGTGACAACAAATAGTTTCCATTAACTTACCCTGCCCCTAGAGAGATCACAGCGTCAATTAGGGGCCAAGCAAGAAAAGCTGCGCCCCCCCCCCCCCCCCCCCCCCCCCCCCCCCGCGCGCTCACAGACATGTTCTCCAATTCCTTTCGTCATTTGACACTCAAACATTTTATTTTATTTTTTTGTTTGTTCAATTTTCTAATCTTTTTTAAGTTTTCTAAAAAAAAACTATTTTTCTTGATTTAAAAAGAAATTAAAGAGGACTCTAATAATTGAGACTGTTCAGCTTGTAATTTCTTTTTAATCAAATTTTGAAGACTCAGTTAAAAAAACTCAAGAAACTAGAGGCTCCCTTGGGTTCTATCAAACTTGGTTCACTTGACCTACCCCAAACTCGAACAAAGCCTATCAATATTCCACCTAGTTACTTAAAGCTGTTGAAGCTCCTTTCCTTTTTTTGGTTTTACAGAACCCGTAGCTGCACATGAATTTGACTCGGTAGTTGGTGGGGGAGGAGGGTTGGGGGGGGTCGTCCCAGACAAGGTTCTCGCAGTCGATCTCGCGAGCAGAATGGGAGTGCGCAGAGGTGGTTTCTTCCTTCAGCATTTTGTTATATTGAATGGGTTTTTTTAGGGTAAGCTTGTGTGGGTTTTGTTCATTTGAGATGAGAGGAGAGGAGGAGAGAGTGGGTGAAATGATGGGTGATAGGGAGATAAATGGGTATCCGATTCTCCAATTATCCGGAGGTTCCGACCCGTTAAAAATCGGGTTTGGATCCTTATTTAGGCCCCAATAAGTAAATGTGTATGGGTTCGGGTCCGGTTTCACCTTGGTTCGGATCCGTGGACCCGAGACCCGATATATTACCTCAATTTTTAAAAATCTCTCATAAAAAACCATGTTTTTTTTTTTAATAAAATTCTCTACCTAAATACGGAGCCGGATCCAGACTCGTCCCATATATGGTTCTGGTTATGGAGCCAAAAAATCGGTTCCAAAACGGCTTCGGGTCCGAATCCAGTTCCACTTTCTCCGTAACGGTTCCGGTTCCGGGTCCACCATGGACCGATTTAAGAGTCTTCGGACACAGAGATCAGTTCTCAATTAAATATGCCCTGCAACTCTTGTCAATCACAAACACTTATTGCTAGTCACAATCAAACAATCACAACCAATCACACCCAAACTTTGCAATTACAATCTCTGTCAAATGCTCACTCTGGTTGCCCACTAATAGATACTGCACGCAATTTTCTCTACTCACAGTTTTCACGGTATAAGTTGCCAACAGACAAGCACCAACATAATATGAGGAAGACTATAAGTAGGAACATAAATTCACATGAAGTAGAGAGCAGATGACCTTACCACAGATGAAGAACAGATCTGCATATACTGAATAACACCTTCAGAAATCAGATCATAAAAATGGCAGCAGTTCAACACAATATATATATATATATATCTCACAACCCAGCCGGTTTGACTCTGCTTCAGCCTTGAACACCCACAGAAACATAGCACCGTCGTCAACCTTCCTTTGGAAATCTTCTTTGAAACCTCTGGCTCTTCAAGCTTTTGAATGGGACGAAGACAGAGGTTGAAGAAGGGAAATGGTGAAGCACACGCCCCAAACACTGCCTGGACTTTTCTTCTTCTTTTTATTTACTTGATATAATTCCTATTACCGTCCAAGACTTTTCTCCTTACAGCTAGGGGTGAAAGTGGGTCGAGCCATCCTAGGGCCGCCCGCGGATGGCCCGTTATAGGCTCGGCTCGAGCTTGGCTCAAAAGACAAAAGAGCCGAGCTAGGGCCCAGTAGGAGGCCCGTTTAAGCAAACGGGCCAAGCTCGGGCTTGATGAAGCCCGGCTCGAAGCCCTAGGACCTACATATATTAATACATATATTATATATATGTACACTATGCAATATATAATACATATATGATATAACATAATCCATAAATCCTAAACCTTAGTTTTAATCAATATAAATAATCTCTAAACCCTAAACACTAAATAATCCATAAATCTTAAACCCAAGCAGTAAGTCATAGGGCCTACATATATTAATCCATAAATTATATATATGTGTACACTATACAGTATATAATACATATATGAATCTATGATACTAAATAATCCATAAATCATAAACCTTAGTTTTTATCCAATATAAATAATCCCTAAACAACCTTGAGGATGCATGTATATTAATGGTTTGGAAGACATTTTTTTAAGTCTTGTAACTCTGGAACAACATTTCCTTTGGTGTTATTATTATTTATTAACAAGGCTCTATTGTTGTCGTTATAAGTGATGCTGGTGATGCTGGAGACTTTATTTTATGATGCTAGCCGAATACTTTATTTTATTCTATGATGCTATTGAAGTTTAATTTGATGTGTATTATTGTTGGAGTTTGATAATGCTCATCTACATTAACATTGAACTATTATGGAGTGTTGGAACTGGGCTCCCTTTGCTTTTATGGAGTCTTTCTTATTTTAGTTAATTTTATTGCTGCAATCCAAATTATGGGAATGGGAATATGGGATGAATGCATATATTTGACCATTTTTTGTTCTGGTTTGCATATGTAGATTTCTTTGAATTCCTACATGATTTTTTTTTCTGAAAATATTTTCTTTCAGCTAGTGCTATATCATTAGAGGCCGGCCCTAGGGCCTCATAACTTAATAAGAGCCGAGCCCGAGCCAGGGTTTTTGAGGCCCTTTCAAGCTAGGGCTGAGCTAGGGCCTACTGAAAAATACTAGAGCCGAGCCTAGTGCCAGTCAAAGACAGGCTCGGCCCGATCCACTTTCATCCCTACTTACAGCCAATAGAGCAACGAATTTTGCACCCAAAAGAGAGACTGCCACTTTGCACACAAGTCTCTGCTCCTCTCTGCAATGAATGGAAAATATTTATATAAAAAAAAAAACCCTGCCCAGACGTTTTGTTTTTTCTTCTTTGTTCAATAGAAAGTCCTATGCACACATGTCACCACCTTGTTATCTTAGACCTTAGATCCTAAAAACTTGATCAGAGTTTCTATACAAATGTCCTTTTCCATAAGTGCATACCTAACAGTTGTGGGCCCCACTGATGAGCCTCTATGAAGACTTTTGCATTCCCACTAGATTGGGCCTTTGCAAGTGGGCTGACCCACTAAAATTGCTATGCTATGTTGGCAACAATTTCAACTCCAATTCCAAAACTTAGGTATGATCAACGCAGATTTCTTCCTAGCATAATGGTTTGAGATTTTATTTACTCAGAATTTCTACCCAAACACATTTTCTTTGATAACTGAACCGATTGTTACTTATACTTGGAGGGTCCACCAGCAGGGTCATGAATTTGATGGTTTCAAGTGAGTCAGATCTTTAAAGGTGAGTCAGATCTTTAAGAAAGGTGTGTCCGACGACTCGTTCTGACTGGAGAGTGCCTATTCCCTACAAAAATCTATCCACAAGTAGATATCATTGGTACTGTGACCAGGTCTAGGATGCAGCCTCAGTGGGCCTAATCAGGTATGAAATGAAATGCATGATCGACCCAAATTGCAAGTGGGTTAGCTCTTTTTTGTTTTTTTGAATGGTGCAAGAGGAAGATAAATAATCATAGTGTTGCTGAGATAACGATTGGATAATGTTTCCATAGTACTAGCCACTAGCACAACCACCCGTGCTCAGGACGGTTGCATTATAAATTAGAAATCCTTACATTAAAAAGGTTGTATGGGTACCTCTTTCCATCCATTAAATAAGTTGTATAACTGAAAATTAAAAAACTGTACAGAAAGGGAGTAGAAGAGAGTAGAGCAAGAGACTTAAAAAAAGAAGAAGTGGAGTTAAAGTAGAGAGTAGTGGGTAATTTGATGAGATAAGGATACGAGGGGGTAATTATATGGAGAGATTGTGAAATATTTTAGTAAATAGGGCTAACAGTCAGTCAAATTTATAACCGATGGTCAAAATTGAATCCAAAACCTCCTAACTTAATATATTATAATGGTTTCGAAGAAAATGTTTCCATATGAGTCATGGTCCACTGTTATTACCACATTGATGGCTTCATTGGAATTCTGATTAGATAGAACACATTACTTTTTACCATTAGACAACTCCCACTTTACTAACCGCCATTAGAGGACTCCACAACGACTACTCATTGATAGATCCTACCATGGGTAAATCTTTTCTATTTTACGCATCTTATCTGTTGAGTCTTTAAATTACCAAATAGTATAGTTTATAATCTATTGAGATTTGCAAATATTATGAATTACCATAATAAGCACAAGATTACCAAAGATGAGAATTGAAGAAATCCAAATTAACCTGTTGAGATTATGTTATGCATCCACACCCCACCAAGATAGAAAGAACATGATACATGTGTATGTACATTTCCTTCTTTTAGACAAATAGATAATCACATTACTACAGTCATAAAGTAGGACATATCTACATAACAAAGTAGGACATATCTACATACGATTCTCATACTCTTCACACTATTTATGCTTCTTCAGACCACCAGCTTTACACAACAAACTCGCAATGTTTGAAGATTTGTAGGTGATTTTCTATCCTTTCCTCCAGTATCAAAGAATAGTGATACCTTTTCTATCTCTACAAATATCTTATAGTTTGATGATTTTCAAGTGGTTTTTTAATTTGTTTGTCTCATGGCAAAAGCAATTTGCGAAAAGTTAAGGTTGGTTTTAGTAGCCCTCGTTCTGCTATGTACTAAGGGGGCTGCCATTACAACAGAAAGGAAAAACCTTACAGATAAGCCTGCAATCAACACCATTAATCAAGTGATCTTATAGGATCAAGTTTTAATCTTTCTTGTTTTTGTAAGACAGATTTGCCTAGACTATTATAATCAAGTGATCTTCAAAGAATAAAGTTATAATCTTTCTCGATTTGGTAAGATAGATAATCACTGTGTTGCTGAGATAACGATAGGATAATCTTTCCATACATTAGTCATGGTTTCTTAACACTATATATACACATCATTCATGGTTTCTTAACCACGTTTTGGACGATAGTGATATCTTTATAAGGTTTGTTGATTTCTCCATTATAGAGAGAATAGTGTTATATATTCAGACTCTTCAGGTAAATATCTTAATTTATGATAATTTACAGGTGGTTTTCTAACTTGTTTGTTTCGATGGCAAAAGAAATGTGCAAGAAGTTAACGTTGGTTTTGGTAGCCCTCGTTCTGCTCTCTGTTCAGAGGGCTGTCACTGCAGCAGGAAGGAAAAACCTTACTGATTTGGAAATAAGGAAAGAGCTTAGACGTCTCAATAAGCCTGCAATCAAGATCATTAAGGTGGTTCCTTTGATTCTAGCATATGGACTTTTTCTTTTTAGTGTTTCCAACAAGCATCTACTATCTCTTGGGTGACTATGGGTTTCTCAGGTTTGGAGCATGTGTGAGTTTTCTTTTTTTACTTTTATCTTGAGTTGTCTTGGGGGTGGGTTTGCATAATTGCATCTCGTTGGATATCGACCCAAGAAATTGAACATAGGGGCTAGATATAAAAAAAAAAATTTGGGGAAGGAGGAAATGTAAATAAAATATATATAAACTTTTAAAATTTTCAGGGGTGTTTTTAAAAATTCTAAGCTTTTTTTTTTTTTATGTTTGGGTGTGGCCTTCAGCCCAGAGATCTTTATACTTGGGTCTGCCCCCTGTGGGTCATACCAATATGGCCCACTGTCGGGATAGGGTTTGCTGTCATCAATGGCCTTTTACCTTGACTATCACATTCACGATTCTTTGAGAATCTCCTTAAATTTGACATTGATTGTGGATGTAGAAGGAAATGTGAGACATGATGTTTAAATTTCTCGAGATAAGTGATTCACGACGTAGAGATAGAGAGAGATCGGGAAATTTCATCAATCTTCAAGTATTTTTCATATTTTGGTCGAATCTATAAAAAAAAGCAAGAATATATGGCTTTCCTTATAAATATATATATATATATTTATGAGAAATATATTTATTTATTTATTGAAAAGTTATGGCTTTCCATGTATGAATTAATGCACTATTGTAAAAATGAAGTATGAAATAGAAATAATTCATTGATGAAATATTCATGAAAACTAAAACATCTATCAATCATTATGGGCTTTTCGAATAGATATAAATATATGTTACTGTAATTTTAATGAGATACTAATATTGATATCATTGTCTATTTTAAAAACAAATTATTTTTATAGCATAATATTAATATGATATTGATGTTACCATATATTATCATAATACGTTAATACTATCATAGAATACTTATTATCATAATATAAGTAGTCACGATCACCATTTTATGTTCATTTTGGTCTCTACTAAAAACTGTTAAAAGTCGTATTTTTCTTAATCAGAAGTATGCTAAAACTTATTAAAATGGATTAATGCGAAAGATGTTAGATCAAGAAAACTGTGAGATAGCTTATTCTCACCATTAGTGCCCAATATCAACCCTTGGTGCTGGTGGGAATGCAGAGTGTCCCATGGCTCCACTCAGGGATCGATCCCTGCGTGGGCAAGTTATTTCTCCGCTTCCAGGCCACTGGGCTAACTAGCAAAAAATAAAAGACACTGGTGTGGTGCTGGAACATCACCAAGGTAGGGGTCCACTACAGCGGGCTATAGCATGTAGGGTGCTCAACGCTAGGCTCTGAATTTTTGGCCAATTTAATATATGACTTGGGCTTGGATTATGTGCTAGAAAGTCCAAAGCTGGGCCCGGACTGGCCCAATTGACTAAATGGGCAGTCTTCAGTCTGATATTTTCTAAGGCCGGCTGAGCTCAGGTCATGCACTTAAAGCCCATATCGAGCTTGAACTGGACATGGGCCTGTGTTACTAAAGTCACATGGGTTGTACTGGGATATGCCTCAGCCTAGCTTTGACTGGCCCATCCACAACCCTTGTAGCACGGATGCGGGTGTATGACCCTGGGACTGTAGGCTAGACCGGCATTCCTCCCATTTACATGGAAATGGAAAAAGAAAGCCTATCTAAAAAATAGGGGTGCACAAAAAATCTATAGATCCGTAAAACCGATCCGATCCACGGATATTTAACCGAACTAATTAAGGTAAACGGATTGATAACGGATTGAAAATCTTGTAAACCGTTAGCAACGGATCAATGACGGCTTTCACCCTCAATCCGCGGATTCAATCCAATCTGATCTGCTAACATTAAATATAAATAAAGAAAAAGTAATTGGCAAATGAAACCCAAAACCAAATTTTACCCTGGCCTTGAGAGCATGCTCTTCAAATTTTCTTTAACATTAGATTCAATGAATTGAATAGATTAAACCGATCCGATCCGTTCCTCTACGGATCAGATCTGACCGGTTTTTAACAGCTACGGATTGGTGACGGACTCCAAATTCATCAATCTGTAGCTAACGGATAGATTGCAAATTTGGTCTAATCTGCTCCAATCCGATTCGTGTACACCCCTAGTAAAAAAAAAAAAAAAAAGTTTTGTTGCGAATTGCAATTTCATTGTAATAGATAGGCCATTTTTTGAGAGTATCATTATATCATAATAAGTAATATGGCAAACTTATACACACCCACATCGTCCATAAATCTAATCAAACATAAATTATAAATTTATAGAATACAGGGATAGGATTATACTTGGCTTTCAATCCTCACTTTGGCGAAAAGGAACCATCATAGTGGACCAAGAAGGAAGAAAAATACATTTCCCGGATAAACCAAAATGGAGAAAGAGAATTAGCCAACCCCAATATAGTTGGTGCAAGGCTACAATGATATATTGAGGAGATGGGGAGTATTGAGAAGTGGGCTGCCTCTACTAACGCCCGGAGGTTTTGGTAGGAATGGCTAGTTAATGAAATTTAATATGGTATCCGAGTCAATGGTCGTGAGTTCGAATCCCAGGAGGAACGACTCGGCGCAAAAAAAAAAAAAAATGCGTGTCGCCAAAAGTGCGCCGGCCGGGTTCTTCCTGAGGGGGAGTATTGAGAAGAGGGGGAATATTGAAAAGTATTTCCGTTGTCTCTACTAACGCCTTAAGGTTTTGGTAGGAATGGCTAGCTCCCTCCGCCCCCGGCCCATTTCTTACCAAGCGTGCACTCTTGACTTTAACATTTAAAACATAATTGCAAGCTTAATTACTCAATGATAAATATTGATTGTTTAGTCTAAAGGTGATGATGTATGCTCTTTTTATGATTGTGGCTACAGAGTGAAGATGGCGATATCATTGATTGCGTTGATATCTATAAGCAACCTGCATTTGATCACCCGTCGCTCAAAAATCACACCATACAGGTTTTTTTGATTTCTTCGTATGTTGTATCTACTCTTTATTATGCTAAGATCTTAATTCCCATGCTCCTATTCCCATATGTACGTAAGGGGCATAAATGTGTTGACACCAATGTCTTAAGTAGATAGTGATGACAGTGTTGAAACATTAAAACATAGACACTAGATTAAAAGTATGAAACCCCGGGGGGTAGCTCAGTTGGCCTAGGACTACGGTTTGCACCCGTAGGTTGTGGGTTCGAAACTGCTCTACCACACTAGGGCCATAGGGGAATTTTATCCGGCTTTCTCTCTTGGGCTCGTAGGGATTATTCTGGCCCAAAGGGCTAGAAACCCTACGTTATAAAAAAGAAAAAAAAGAAAAAGAAAAAAAAAGATTAAAAGTAGGCAATGGGGAAAATTTTGATTCATGTACATCTGTTGCGGTGCAACTGAATGATTACAATGATTTTCACTTAACCTTGCCTTACAATATCATGCCTTGGCCTTTTGGTACTTCAAGTTCTAGGATTGTTTCCCTTATTGCTTGAAATGAACTTTTTTATATGTATTACAGCTGAGACCAAGCATTTATAATGGGGAAAGCATGTCATCTTCGAAACCATTAGAACAGTTGTGGCATAAGAGTGGAAGTTGTCCACAAGGAACAATTCCTATTCAAAGGACTCAGAAGAGACACTTACTTGGAGCCATCTACTTGGATGCATCCCAATTAGAAGTGAGTTGTTATAATATTAGTTACATTTCAATTGATTCACCATTTATGAGAGAACGATGGTTGCTTCCTTGAATTATTATCAAGTGTGAAGATAGCAACAAGTTTGTTAATAATGAATGTGTACTCGTATTTCTCGAGTTACCAAAGCTATAGATCGTGCGTGATTATTTGTTGTTCTCTGTCAGGGCTGTAAAGCAAGTAAAGAGGATGAGAATAGAGGAGGCGAAGGAATGATCAATGTATGGAACATACATGTGGAGCCAAGTGAATTTAGCAAAGCTTCCATATCCGTTGGTAGAAGAGATAATTTTGATTTGATCGACGGGGGCTGGATAGTAATATCTCTCTCTCTCTCTCCATTTTTTTTTTCTTGTAGTAAAAGTAAATTGATGGTAATGTCTTTAGCTTATTGCTTAGTCATAAGAGCAGGTCCACCTTAATATGAACCCAACTTTGGTGAATGGTGGGGCAACATTAAAAAAAAAGAAGAAGAGAGATTTCAAGATGAGAAGTCTAAACTATTGATTCTGAAAGTTCAGATATATGGCATCCATCCTAAGACATTTCAATAAATTATTGAAATTTGTTTCTTTTGTTTAATCTATTTCGCCTAAGCATTTGGATTTCTCAGGTTTCAAGAAGTTTGTTTGGAGACGATGCAACACGACTTTTCGGGTTTTGGGGTACAACTGTAAGTTATTAATTTTACACTTTCTTTTGCTATAAATGGTGTCATGTAGTTGTACTAGTTAAAAACAAGATATATTCTAAAACCGCTAAAGTTGATGGTGATGGATCAAAAGGCTTGATGATCAACCCCAACTGAGATTTTGCATGCATCTTGATTTTTATTAGATCTTTGGATCCACCACCTCTATCATTGCCATGGCTCTAGGTGGGCCCATAAGGGGTGAGCACTGCCCATGTATAGACATGCATACATTTGACTCCACAGCTCAAATTAGGTGCTGGAATCCCAAACATTAAATTTACCTGAACTAAAGTGATCTCCTTTCATATTCCCCTCTACTCTTGGTAGAGTTGTGTGCTTTAGTTTTTCTTGTAGGCGAGATCCTGAGGTTGTAGTTCTTGACAAAACAAAAAAAAACCCATTCATTACTTTTTTGGCACTCTAATAAGATACAAATATGTTTTCTATTTTCAATCAGGAAGGGTTCTTTTCCTTGGGTTGATCTCTTCCATTCTCTCTAGCAAAAGCTGGAGAGAATTCGGACTCTCCTCAAATTATGATCAGTCCATTGTAAAATCTTGTGATTTGTTAGCCTTATTTTTTATATTGCATTGTTTCTTGTGATTTGATGTAGTTTCTCTGAATTGTGCATGTATCTATTCCCAGTCGGATCACGTGGGTTGCTACAACTTGAGATGCCCTGGTTTTGTTCAAGTAAGCCAAAAGATTGGCTTAGGCTCGGCTACTACTCCTACTTCAGTCTATGGGGGGCTTCAACAGGGTATTGATCTGAAGATATTCAAGGTAATTGTAATCCACTAGAAACAAAGCAAACATTTCTTGCTCCACTTGACCTTTTAAAACTCTATTTCCACAATAAATAATCTGTAAATCCCATGATTTTTGGGCGATGCTGAGCTTGTATTAAGTGAAAAAACGTCCAAAAGTCCTGCTCCGCTAGGCCTGATTAAGTAGTGGTTGTAGTTTACTGATGATTTGTTGAAACACGTGCTGGAAAGCCTGAATAAGGGTAAAAGTCCTGACCTCCCCAGCCCAGTTGGCTAAATGGATGACCTCGGTAAGCGACATCAAGGCCTGTGTCAAGCCCAAGCCAATAATTGGCATATGTTTCTAAAGCTCGGATATGCCTAAAATCATTCATGACCATCCAAAAAGTCTCTTCTAATGTGGGGGGAGGAATTGGAGCACTACTACAACAGAATCTCTCCTAAATTTGTGTATACATATGTTTTCTGGTTTATTGCCGCAGGACAAAGCAACTTCCAATTGGTGGTTAGTGGCTCAGGGTGAATCGGTGGGGTACTGGCCCAGTTCTTTGTTTAAGAGCATGGCTGACCATGCTGATTACGTTCAGTGGGGAGGACAAGTCCTGAACACGGCACCTGGGGGAAGTCATACCATCACTCAAATGGGTAGCGGTCATTTCCCCAATGAAGGATATGGAAAAGCTGCCTTCTTTGATAAATGTGTCTTTTTCCCCACAGATGACATTATTGGATTAACCCCATCCAATTGTCGATTTAAGGTCTCTAAACCAGCTTGCTATGGCGTATCAGGTTTATCATATCTCCAAGGAACTCCAGGTGTTCAATTCTTTTACGGTGGACCTGGTGGGCCTAATTGTGCTTAATGAACTTCAACTTCTCGGAAGCCAATTTTTGCAAGCTATGCAGGTCACTGATGTACTTGTCCATAAATTAGGGAAATTCTTTTATTTACCAAAAAAGATTTCCCTAATGTATGATAAATAAAGCATTTTTCTTGGCAGTGAGATTGTCTTGGAAACTGGAATTTATAGCAATTCATGGTCACCGAAGGGGGATCTAGATCCCCTGTTTCGACAAATCAGGGGGTGCCACATGGGAAGAGGAATTTTTTAAGGAGATGAGATTTTTTTTTTGAAGAGATAGGATGTGACTTCTCAACCCCATGTGGCACCCCCCTGATTGGTCCAAACAGAGCTTTCTTGATTGGTCTAAACAAGGGATTCATTTCCCAAAGAAGGGTGAAAGATACTGGGCAAACGATAGCAATTGTGTGAATGGGACCTAGTATTTTTTAGTGAGACTTCCACATTATAAAGTTACCTTGGCTGAATAGGAAAAGACGGTCACGACTTCGGACCGGGGCCGCGGCGCGGTGGGCCAGAAAATTTCGTCCGCTCACGCTGTCTCCCACAAATTTCCGC
The DNA here is from genome assembly GCA_038049695.1 of Cinnamomum chago. Taxonomy (NCBI): domain Eukaryota; kingdom Viridiplantae; phylum Streptophyta; class Magnoliopsida; order Laurales; family Lauraceae; genus Cinnamomum; species Cinnamomum chago. The sequence goes on from CP142451.1 coordinate 15,118,350, forward strand.
GGTGAGGATTCCCACGATCCATAACCTGACAATCAAATGGGAACGAGTACATACACGAAAGCATGTAGCAAACACACCTTAAAGTATAAAGACATGCAATAGTATCCAAGCCTCGTGTCAAAGTGAGAAACATAAATAAGCAAACCCAAAGTTAAAGTTAAAGTTTTACATTACCAAGAAGATAAGTTTAAGGTTATACAATCCCAAAATGAAAAGCCAATAAAGGCCAGTGAAACAAGTTCCCAAAAGGTATGATCAACTCTCCAAAATGTGACATGTGTCTCGTAACTAAACTCAATGTCTAGATGACATTGTCGGGCTGCCACTCTTGAGCAACCGATGTGCTTCGCCTCACGGGCAGCGGGGTCGACATCTGGCACCAAACAATCAAATATCAGACACGATGGTCTGACAATCGAATAAAGCAGATAAAGGTATGGCAAGTGTTTACAAACTCATTGATAATCATAATAGTACATTTGAGATCTAAATAAAAGTAACGATAACTTAAAAGAAATCAAGTATTGAAATCAAAGGATTATTATGGAAGACATTTTATAAGAACGCTAAGAACCGAATAAAACAACGGCAGCTCACATTGAACTATATTCTCCTATTACCGAAGTAACAAGAGCAATCAAACTATAACGCCGCCATATGAAATGGCCAGAACAAACATATAATACATATATAACCCAATATAGATGAGTATCAAACGGAATCTGCCGCGGAATGGATAACAAACAAACGGAGTTTCCAAGCTGCAGTTGGCGAAATGATTTAGGATCCCAGTCCGAGTGATTAAACCGACTAGGCAACCGAAGCTTAGTGGTGCCGACCAAAAATCCTAACAAAATATAAATCCTGTCACAAAAATATATCTTCAATGGATAAAAGGACCACTCTGAACAAAGCTTAAATAGACAATATGGAATGAAACGTATGAGTAGCCTTACCGAGATTTTCTAACATGGCGTACCACACAAAGCTATTCAAAATGTTTTTTAAGAAAACGTACAAAATATTCAAACTTGGAATGAGGTGATTTGTTGTGGTTAATTGGTTTACCTAGGGCCATCTCATCATACACTTAGTATCCAAATGCCAGTTTATGAATGATGAATTTGGTGCCCCATAAGGTCCCCGACATTTAAGACCTCAAAGTGCATATCGAGGCTTGCAATATCTCCCCAGTAATTCAAATACAAAGGCAGGGCCGGCCCTGGGCAAGGGCTGTAAGTGCCCTTGCCCCGGGCCCATTTTTTGAGGGGGCCCAAAATCCCCAAAATCCTTTCTATTTTTTTTTTCAATCATTTGGTGAGGGCGGGGCTCATCCAATGCATTTCATCGTCCTGGGCATCAATAGACTCATCATCAAATCATCTGAGAGTGCTTATTGCATCACTTATTTGAGCATCCATCAGAGGGGCCCACCAATGATATTTTATATTTGATGGCTGAAATTCTGGGAGAATCTGGTCTAGTGTTGGGATGATTTAGGGCTTTTTTTTATATAAATAGATCATCAAGCCTTCAGCCCTACACCCGTTCTTCTCATTTGTTAGTGGGGCCCACCAATGATTTTTAATTTCCCATATATGATGCTTAAATTCTGGTCTGAGTTTTCTTTCTTCTCTTTTTTTTCAAATAGTTATACTTGGGCATCATCAACCCATTGCCAATTTTTCACATAAGTGGGACCCACCAATGATATTATCATATATGATGGCTGAAGAGGCCTAACTTTTACTCTTGCCCTGGGCCCTGAAAAATCCAGGACCGGCCCTGTACAAAGGTTCCTCCTTTTCCACTTTGGTTTCCATGTTACCGAGGGTTTTAGATTCAAGGTTCCCATTCCCAAGCATCAATGAGTCTTTAGGGGGGGCTTTGCACATCAAAACAAAAGAAAACATGGTGCAGGAAACAGCCTTGAGACAGAACACATGTCCGCTCGAGCGAGTAACCACCTGCTCTGGCGGACTGCACAAAGGCTCACACGCTTGAGTTGGCCTGGCTTTCTGGCCTTTTCCTCGCCAGACGCCCGCCTTGCCCGCTCCAGCGAGCTAGGCTGCTGCCTAAGCTTGCCCCTTGCGGAATTTTTCTATTTTTCTTCATATTTTCAGTTCGCTTTTTCATCCATTCATCTCTACCACCCTTCTTACACAACCTGAGCTTCCCTTAGCTTCAAACCCCAGCTCCAATGGTAGTGGTTTCTGGTAATTACAATTTAGAGTTTGACATGGCTCAGATTTAAGAAACGTTCTCATTTTTGTTGCCCCGACCCACACACTATCACTCTAAACGGCCTGTTTGAGCTGTACCAATTTTTTTTAATTACCAGCTGGTCCTCTTAAAGCTGGATTTTATCTTGATTTTTGTAGGATCACTTCATTTCCCTTTGGACATTGATATTGTAAAGTACTTTTATAACTTGGACTCCTCTGATCTGGAATGGGATCTCCCTCCCAAGAGTCTCCTGCTTTGGATGGCATTTAATGCTCAACCGAACTCCCACTGAAGAACGTCTGCAACACCTTGGCTTCTCTCTAGCTTCGAGATGTAATCTTTGCCATAATGCAGTAGAATCAGTCAGCCACCTTTTCTTCTCTTGCACTTTAGCTCAGTCAGTTTGGCGATGGCTACTTCACTCAGCAAAGACTCAGCCTTCTCACTACTTTTCTGCCTCCTCGATTTGGACCTCCATTTCTAATGGCAATGATTCCAATGGCAAGAGATTCATGGCTTCCTCTTTCTTATCTGTCCTGCACTTGATCTGGAAAACCAGAAATGCAGCAGCCTTTGAAGGTCACCTCCTCCCTCTTCACCAGATCATAGCTCTGCTGCAAGAAGACCTCAGCTTCTCCCTAAGGAAGATTTCCAAGCCTTTTGTCAGCCAGCAACTCTCCTCCCTCATGGAGTTTTTGAAAGTTCAAGTCTCCCAGGCCTCTTAGCTAGGCAGTCCTGTCTGTTGCAATTGTTTTTGCTCGGCCAGTGGCCCCTGTTCTGGTTTTTTGTAGCTTTGCTTGTAATTCTCTGCATTGCTCTGTTTTTGCTCCATCTTGGAGCTCTTGTGCATTTGTAATTCTGTTTTCCCTCTTTTAATACATTTACCCTTATTCCAAAAAAAAAAAAACTAAACTGTTTGTTCCTTGTACATGGATGGCAAACCTGCAGGGTCACAGTATTCAAGGTAAGGTGCAAGATTAAATGTTTTTTGTGCACCTAATACTTGAGAATTGGATTATTAGGCTCCAATTACATAGGTAACCAGCGTGATCCATTATTTTGATACATGAGAATTTACCTTGGATTTAGAACTCACTTTTAGGCTTTTCCTACTCGATGTAGAGATACAGAGATCTCTAAATCTGATCCAGAATTGTACAATTTGATCGAAGCTGTAAAGAAGAAAAATTAATCACAATTTAAACTACAACGAGTTCACAATTTAAGCTTCAAAGAGTGGGGAGAGTGCAACACCCCACCCCCCCAAACCCCCAAACAAAAAACAAAACAAAAAAAGTTCCTTTGTCCTCTGTGCAGACTATAGTTACGAAAGTAGTTTAGGAGAGGATGTAATAAACAATGTCAAAAGTAATTGGAGTGGGCCTCTACATCGGTTGATCAGATATTCACATACATTGTAAAACTTGAGATCTCCCTTATTCTAATCACATCTTAAAGTTGATTCATCAACAGGCGGGCCCAACTTCAATTGGAGCATTTTGACCCACCGAAATATATGAAGAGCATAAAATTGAGCAGCTTGCATTAAAATGTGGGCCCCATTTAGCCCATTGGAGGATTCTCCATGTTGAAATTCAGGACTAGCACAATACCCCGTGCTTAGCACGATACCTCCATGCATTTCAAAATAAATATTTATAGATTAAAAAAGTTAAGAAAGTACCTCCTTCCATAGAGCGAATTGGATAAAATAATAGGGAAATTATGGCACAAATGAAAGAGAAGATAAGGGGGTAGAAGAGAGATTTTACAAAAATGAAGAATTTAAAGAAGAAAGTTTTTACAGAAATAAAGAACTGAAACTTTAAAAGGTGAAGAGTAGACATCGGTGATTTGGTGGAGAGTAGAGGTTAGTGGTTTAAAAAAAAAATGAGTGAGTACTTATGAGATAAGTTGTGGAGAGAGAATGTGGAATCTTTGAATAAAAATGTATAACCATTAGTCAAAATTATAGCCACGGGTCAAAATTGAAGCCTAACCCCTTGGCTTTAATATATTATAATTGAAACATGAAACATGTAAGTGACAGATCTTTTATTATTTGTTATAATAAATAAAAGTTAAACAGAGTTACAGGTAATTAGATTTCCATGTCATCCGTTCTAAAAGCAACACAAAATCTTTTAAATATGATGCATGCGATTCATCTCATTGCTAATGATTATTTTTTATTTTTATTTTTCGCACAAGTTCACTTATCTAGTCTTTAATTGAACAGCTGCTCTCCATTTCCAAATCGACAACTAGCTCAGACCATCTTGGGTGAGAAACTGGAGTTTTTCACTAATCCAAAGAAACTGGAGTTTTATACTAACCCCTTGCCCTTTTGTTGCTGATGGGTTGCTTGATAAGTGCTCTCCTCTAATTTTTTTTATTTTTTTTCCAAATCCATAATTGAAGTAAGATTGTTTGGGTAAGTGATATATATAAGGGTCGGGCCCAATATAAGCAACAGGCTGGTTTAGATGAGCTAAAACCAATATGGTTAAACATGAGTACCATATGCTTATATGTTTCTTTCAATCCTCCAGCTACTCATTTGTCCAATTTCCAATTATAATATATTAAGTTAAGAGGTTTTAGCAGCTTCAAGTTTAACTGTTGGTTATAATTTTAATCGATGGTTATGTAACTATTTATGTAACTATCTACTCATTTTTTTCATCAAACAGCTCACGTTTCAGTTGTTCCCATGTAACTATAGCCTTTTTGCTCCAATTTCTCAATTTCTATTTTATCTATTTTATCCCATTGAAAGAGGTAATTGTCTCGTATTAAAAAAAAAATGGAGCTATCGTGCTCAGCACGGGTTATTAAGCTAGTATATTGTAAGAGGATCTTTCTAGGGTGCAGATTTCTTCCTAGCATAATGGTTTGAGATTTTATTTACTCAGAATTTCTACCCAAACACATTTTCTTTGATAACTGAACCGATTGATCCTTATAGTCGCTCTACCACTGAGCTACAGTCGTCGTCTGGTTCCCTGGAACTAGGGCACTACAAGCTCCTGGTTCCCCGGAACAGGGGCAATGCCACCGGAGTCTCCTCCTTCCCCTCCAACCCCCCCTTTTCAGCCCAACCTTCCCCCTCTTCTCCCCTACCCTCCATCAACCCTTCCCCTCCCACCTCCCAACCACCTCACCAGCCAGCTTCCCCTAATAGTTTCCAACAGAGATCTTGGACATCCTTGGGCCAAGCCAACCGGTTCCCGTCTTCCTCATCCTCACCCTCCCCCTCCTCTAAACCAGTCTCCTTTCTTATCTGCTCCTTCAGAAATTCAAATCCCCCTGCCTCCCGCGTTTTTCCCCCTTTTGCCCAGCCAACCTGTCCTCTTCCCCCCTCACCACAGCCAGCTCCCAGGCCACTCCCAGGCCTCTAGTAAGCTCCCAGGCCACTCCCTGGACAATAGCTCATCCCAACAACCTCTCTCTCAACCCCCCTCTTCGTTTGCAAACCTTTTTGCTGCCCCAACTCCCTTCTTCCACGCCCCCACCTTTCCCCCCACTACTTGGCAAAATGGCAAACCATCCCTAACTATTCCCCAATCTATGCTCTCCTCCAGCAAAGAGTCCTTCTCCTTTGCAGTTATCGAAAAATTTGCAGGGAAACGCCCTTCCCTGGAATGGGTAGAAGAGAAAGCTAAGTTCTGGTCCCTCTCCAGGCCCTGTCTGGTCTCCCTCACCATCAAAGGTAACTTCCTTTTTCGCTTCAACTCCCCTGCTGATAAAGCTCATATCCTTGGCTTGTCCCCTCTCTCTATTGATAGAAAGAGGATTTCCTTCCTCTCTTGGTCACCAGGACAAGATGAATCCATCTGGCCCTCTCTTGCCCCAGTTTGGGTGAGGCTCTCAGGATTACCCTACCATTGCTGGAGCCAGCACATCATCTACTCTGCAGCCAACACCATCGGCCAGTCAATAAAGCTAGACGATATCACCTCCTCCCAGCGTATTCTCACCTTTGCCAGGGTCTTGATTAATGTAGACTTATCCAAGCCTAAACCCCAATCTATCCTAGTGGACCTGGAAGGAGAGACAGTATTGGAAGTAGTAGTATCCTATGAACACTGCCCTTGCCCTCACTGTTTTCAATCTGACAATCACCATCACTCCTGTTCACTGGCTTCTCTGTCTAGCCATCAGCTGCCAGAAAAGGTCCAATCTTTACTTGTCTCCGACACCACCAAGCCTATCTCAGTCAAGCCTAGCCATCAGCTTCAAGAAACTGTCCAATCTTTACTTGCCTCCAAAACCACCAAGCCTATCTCATACAAGCCTAACCCCCAGCCCACTCTAGACAACTCCACCCTCCAGCAGGCACCTCTCCCTCCTGCCTCTACCTCTACAAGCTTACCTCAGTCTTCTCTCAACACCTCAACCCCCAATTCTCTTCAAGCTATAACCAACTCACCTGGTAAGCTTCTCACAAAGGCCATTAACCCATCCAATCCTCTACCAAGCCCCCCCAGAGCTCTCCCTCCCTCTCCAACCTTCCCTATGATGTAGTCTCAATTATCCTAGAGAAAACTACATCTCCATCCTTTGATACAACCAATCCTTTTGACATTCTGGAAAATTATTCCTTCCTGGACCCAGTCTCCAACCCTAACATCTATGGTCGTAACCTCCAAGGTTTCTCTGAAGATAACTCCTCAGAGCCTCCCCCTGGTTTTGAGAATTCCCATCACCCCTCTTGGCCAACTCCCTTAGAATCTCTGCCAGCTTCAGTCTCTCCCCCCCTGCCAGCCCCTGCAATTCCCCCTCTGGCAACTACTCTTTTACCCCCTCTGCCAACCACTAATTTTTCCTCCCCTCAGGATATTTCTTCTCCTCCCCTCCCAGTTCTACTTCCCCAATCTAGCACTCCTCAGTCCTCCTCTGCTATCCTTTCTAGACTTCCCCCCAAGACAAAAAGGGGGGGCCAAAAACTCTACATCAGGCACTGGCCCAATCACTAGGAGGTCTAAGAGCAAGCGTACCTCCCCAAACCTTTCTCCATGTTGAAAGTCCTTTATTGGAATTGTAGGGGAATTGCTAATCCCCCTACCATTAGAGCCCTGGTTAACCTCGTCCGAAATCACCACCAAGATCTGATCTTTATATCTGAACCAATGACCATTTTCTCCTCCACCCAATCCCTTGGCCTTCTTAATTTTGGCTTTGATACTTTCCACTCCAACCTCCCCAAAGCTCTGGTGTTTCTCCAAATCTTCCCATCAGCTCCAAGTATCTGTTCTCAATGCTTCCTCTCAGCACCTTACTATGTCTATATCCAATCCATCTTCTGGCCTTTCCTCCCTCATCACAGGAGTCTATGGCTCCACCAACCCAACCATTAGAAAAGCCCTTTGGACAGTCCTTATGGACACCTCTCCAACCACTCAGCCTTGGTGTGTCCTTGGAGACTTTAACGCCGCATCCTTGCTCACCACGAAAGGCTCAGCCTTCGCCAGGTTAATCCCTCTTCCCTCCGTGAATTCCAATCAGTAGTGATGTAAGCTGGCCTCTCTGACATTCCTTTCTTACGCAGCAAATTCACCTGGTCCAACAACAGACAAGGCTTATCCTATGTTGCAGCTAGACTTGACAGAGTTCTGGTAAACTCCCAATGGCTGGCTTCCTTCTCTGACCCCACTATCCACCACCTCCCTAGACTTTCTTCAGACCACAATCCCCTCCTGTTGAGTCATACTAACTCTTTTCCCACCCCCAAAACCCCCTTCAAATTTGAAAACAAATGGCTCATTCACCCCAACTTCCTTGAGGTAGTCGAATCTAGTTGGAGGACTCCCATTGATGGGCATCCTCAATTCATCCTGGCCCAAAAACTCAAAATCCTCAAGCATAATCTCAAATCCTGGAGCAAAGACATCTATGGTCATCTTCACCACAATATCCTCATAGCTGAAGCTTCAGTCCTGAAGTGCCAGCAGAATTATGACTCTTCTCCTTCAGACAACCTTAGGAATGCTCTTTTGTCAGCTAAGTCTACTCTTCATGAGGCTCTCAAAGCTCAGGAGATTCACTGGCAACAGAGGTCCAGGATCTCTTGGCTTAAAGAGGGTGACTTGAACACAAAATTCTTCCACCAATCAGCCAAAGCAAGAGGTTCCTTCAACAAAATTAAACAGATCACTGTCAATGGCCAACTCTCTGATGACCCTCTCTTCATCCAAGACCAAGCAGTGCTCCTTTTCTCCAACCTGTTCAAACCCCATGACAGTCAGCCAAACCAAATCCTCTTTTAGACAGCCAGCCCCAAGGTAACTGATGCAGACAACTCTATGCTTACTTCCATTCCTACTGATTCAGAGATAAAAGAAGCAGTCTTTGCCCTAAAAAAGAACAGCTCTCCTGGCCTTGATGGTTTCAATGGAGCCTTCTTCACCTCAGCTTGGGCAGTCATTGGCCAAACAGTCTCCAAAGTTGTGCAACACTTCTTCCTAACCAAGAAACTTCTCAGAGCCTCCAATGCCTTTTTCCTAGCTCTCATTCCAAAATCTAATTCTCCTACCACTTTCGCAGACTTCAGGCCAATCAGCTTGCTTAACTTCTCTTACAAGATTATCTCCAAAATTCTCTCCTCCAGACTCAGTTCTCTCCTCCCTAAGCTTATCTCTTCATACCAGGCAGCCTTCATCTCGGGTAGATCCATCCACCATCACTCAGCCCTGGCATATGAGCTCTTCCAAAAGTTCAATTCAAACCTTAGCAAAGGCTCTCTCTGTCTCAAATTAGACATCTCCAAAGCTTTCGACAAACTCAATTGGTCATTTCTCTTCTCTGCTCTCAAATTCTTCAACTTTTCAGAAACCTGGATTTCTCTCATCAGAGAATGTGTTAGTTCAGCTAAATGCTCCATCATGATAAACAGATCCCCTCAAGGTTTTTTCAGCACTTACTGTGGCCTAAGACAAGGTGACCCCATTTCTCCTTACCTGTTTATCATTGCAGAAGAAATTCTTAGCCTTCATGTCCATAATCTCCTCTCCCAAGGTTCCATCCAGCCCCTCTCCACTGTCCCCCATACCCCCTGCCACCTCCTCTATGCAGATGACATAATTATCTTGATGAAAGGAGCCACCTCCAGTGTGCTTGCCCTGCAAGACCTCCTTGACCTGTATCAATCAGCATCTGGTCAGCACATAAACCTCTCCAAAAGCCAGCTATTCTTGGGTAAATGTGGAAATAGAAGAAAAGCTAGGATCAACTCCATCCTTGGAATGCAAGTTAGCCATACTCAGCTCAAATACCTGGGTTTCCCAATAGCCTTTGGGGCTCCAAAGCGAACTCATTTCCTCCCTCTGCTGGACTCCATCAATGGCAGACTGTCAGCCTGGAAAGCTAGATTTCTCTCATTTGCTGGCCGATTAATCCTTATCAAACATGTCCTCTCTTGCATACCTATGCACTTGGCCTCCATCCTTCCTCTCCCAACCTCCATTTGTAAAGACATTGAACGCCTAATGCGCCACTTTCTTTGGTCAGGCAGCTCCCCCTCTCCTAAGATCAGTCATGTCAATTGGTCCCAAGTTACCCTCCCAAAGCAAGAAGGCGGCCTGGGAATTAGAAAGATCTCAGAAGTCAATGAAGCTGCCCTCATCAAGCTAGGCTGGCAAGCCTCCACTACTAAAACCATTTGGTCTACTTGGTTCAAGAACAAATATTTCAAGGACAGCTCCATCTGGGACACTACAAATACCATCTACGGATCTTGTATCTGGAAACGAATCCAGCGTCTCTCTCACTTCATCCACCATGGTAGTGCCTGGATTTTTGGAAATGGAGAGAGCATCAACCTCTGGCACGATACTTGGCATGGGGACAAGCCCCTCTCAACTGTCTTTCCCTCTCTGAATTTCCCTCCAGAACAAAGGCTCGCCTCCTAGTTTCACTCAAACACTTGGCAATTTCCTCTCAGCTTACCTCCTGCAGTAAGAGACCAGTTAACTTCTGCTACTTCCTTTCTCTCCCCCGGCTCTTCAGCTACAGATCATCTCTTCTGGAAGGAGGCTCCTAACGGGTTATTGTCTCTGCATAGTGCTTGGAATGCTCTCAGGCTGAAAGGCAATATCCTCCAATGGCCACCTCTGATATGGAATGGAATCTCCCTCCCAAGAGTTTCCTGCTTTGGCTGGAGTTTAATGCTCAACCGGACTCCCACTGAAGAGCGATTGCAACATATTGGCTTCTCCCTAGCCTCGAGATGCAACCTTTGCTTCAAAGCAGTAGACTCAGTCAGGCATCTTTTCTTCTCCTGCAACTTAGCCCAGTCCGTTTGGAAATGGCTTCTGCACTCCACTAAGGCACAATAACCTCTCTCCTTTACTGCCTCTTCTATCTGGTCCTCCATTACAAGAGGTAATGACACAAATGGCAAGAGATATATGGCATCCACCTTCCTATCAGTCCTGCACTCTCTCTGGAAAGCCAGGAACACAGTAACCTTTGAAGGTCATCACCTCCCTCTCCACCAAATCATAGTCATGCTGAACAAAGACCTCTGCATCTCCCTGAGGAAGATTTCCAAGCCTTTTGTGAGTCTGCAGCTCATCTCACTCATTAATTTTTTGAGAGTTCACGTTAACTCTGCCTCTTAGTTAGGCTGCTCTGCTTTTGCTCTGGCATTTTTGTCTGTTGGCCTCTCTTTTAGTTCTCTGCTCCCTCTTTGGAGCCTTTTTGTGTATTTGTAAATCCTTTCCCCTTTCTTAATACAATTACCCCTTTATACCAAAAAAAGATTGTTCCTTATAGTTGGATGGTCCACCAGCAGGGTCATGAATTTGATGGTTTCAAGTGAGTCAGATCTTTAACTTTAAGAAAGGTGTGTCCGAAGACTCGATTTGACTGGAGAGTGCCTATACCCTATGAAAATCTATCCACAAGTAGATATCATTGGTACTGTGACCAGGTCTAGGATGCAGCTTCAGTGGGCCTAATCAGGTATGAAATGAAATGCATGCTCGACCCAAATTGCAAGTGGGTTAGCTCTTTTTATTTTTTTGAATGGTGCAAGAGGGTAAACTCAAATCCGAACTTGAATCCAACAGGTTGGCTCAGTCAAATTAGTTACCTATTTTAATGAGTTTAAAGAATGTATGCTTCTTTTAAAGTCGAGTTAAATTTGGAGATCCAAACCCAAGCCAAATAAGCCTAGATTTTACTTTAATTGGGCCAGGATCCAGTTATTCAGATTTGTACATAACTCAGCCCAAGGTGTTTTTTTTTTTTTTTCCTTTTCTTTAATAGAGAAGGTATCCCTTGGTATTAACCCGCCAGGACTAATCCTCCGGGCACATCGATGCATGATTATTAAATAAGGGTTCGTGTTAACCCTTTTAATTACAAAGCAATAAATAAGTTAGAGTCCATGGAATCTTATCTTGTCAAGATTAAGCTTATACCAAGAGCCTTGGCCTGAACCCCCCCAAAAAAAAAAGAAGATCTCATTTGATCCAAACTTGACTCAAAAGACACAAAATTAAAAGTAGAATTTATTGTAGTATTACAAGTGAATCTACGACTGATCGTAACAGTTCACACAAATAAGAATTAAGAGCCTCCTTGAATGATGGTCACCCCCACCTAGTGCATCATTAGTGGGCCCCATCCAACTGGGTTTAAAAAAATAAAAAAAATTTTTAGAAAAGGGAGGGGTGGAGAAACTAGGAAGTCAGTTTTTCAATTCTTTTTGGCTTTCCTCAAAAGGCAAAGAATGCATGCTTTTTTACAACAGTAAAGTAGCCTGTAAGAGCATCTCCAAGAGACACTTCAAATTTGGATATGTCTTTTTCAAAATAAAGGCTTATCTGGCAAAAAAAGGCATATGTAAATTTGATATCTCACTTGAGCAACTCCAAGAGAGATGTCAAATTATTATTTTATAATTTTCTCATTTCAAATTTAGCATCTACTTGTACCAACTTCAAATGCATTTACCCTCATCACCATTATTTTATTTAAAAAAAAGAAAAGGCATCTCACTTTATGGTATGTCAAATTTAACATACCAATACAACATTCAAATGCCATATGGGATTTGACCATTCTCTTGGAGATAAAGCCATATGCCAATTACTCTCATTGGGAGCTGAGTTGGACAAATAAAGCCTCTGTTGGAGATGCTCTAAGACCACCACTTTCTACTCCCAAAAGCGTGTGGGAGGTCAAATGACAACAGGATGAGGTTCTTTTCCTACTCTCTCATAGCGTTATTTTCGCTTTCCATTCAGGAAAAGGTGTCTACAACACACTCCACAGCAGCATTTTTCACACCCGAAGAGCCTTCTCTCCAACCAAGGACTGAAACAAGCTTGCTCTTTCTCTCAAGATGTAAATCACGTAAGAACATGTTTGGCTCGCTTTTTATAGATTTTTTTCCCAAAAGTTACTTCAAAACGTGCTAGGAGATCGACTATACCCGGGTCGGGCGTCCGGATGCCAGGAGGCATAGTCTAAAAGGGGGTTGCGCAGGTTCTGACGTCCGGACGCCACTCTCTGACGTCCGGACACCAGGCTCCAATTCTTTGTGCGATGGCTCTATCTTTCTCCAATTAGTTATGAATTCATTCTCTTCACTTGAAACACCTGAAAACATTAAAATAACACAAATAAGGTCATATACTACCATCCCAAGGTGTAAGAAAGTCATCATTTAAGGGCTTTAAATGTACATTTTAAGTTCTCATCAGCAATGCAGTTTTGTTGTTTTGTAATTGGTGTTTATTTGAGTTCCAATTGTTGCTTCTATATATAGTTTCTCTATGTTGATTGCTTGTACTTGTTTCTTCAACGCTTGCATACGGGAAATTGAAACCTCGCACGTTCTGATGAACCAGCACAATCAACCCTTTGAAGTGCATTGAAACATCTTCTTACTTTATAGAAGATCACTAAATTGGAGGAGAGAGAGAGACAGAGAGAAGGAAAAACAGAATGCAATGAGAGGTTCTCGGGACTAGGAAACAAAAGAGGATGACCCAGACCATAGTTACCTAATTCGTATTCGAGATCGCAATTCGTAATTCGAGACATAGCTTGATCATAAAATTCAATGAAGTAGGTTCTTTGACTCGCTTCTCGATTCGGTTAATTGGAAGTTCGAGTTAAACAAGTTCGATCAACTAATTCATTAGTTCCCAATTTTGTAAATCCATCACTAAAATCCAAACCACTTAAAATAATTATTATATTCATTTACCCTATAGGCAAAACTTTACTTCAATTATTGTTTGGGCCAGTCAAATTGACTACATGTAAAACATAGTTAAGATAAAAAAAAAAAAAAAAAACTGACATAAAATTTCATATTTTACTGCTGATCAATCTTTATGTGGGCCAACTCTGATAAGAGTTAGGTATGGATTAGCGTTAATGCATCAAGGTGCAATGTAGTGCTTTTGAGTGGCTTGTGTCTTATAGGTAAGCACCACAATAGAATTATATGATTAACTTTGAGAACTAGATGAAATTAATTTGCTAGTAGTTCGCAAATCGAATTGTGAATTATTCGATATTTGTTATTTGCAGTTTGAAGGCCTCTTGAACGAACTAGGTAACTCTGACCCAGACTTCAACTTGCTCTTGGATTGTAAATTAGCGACCAGTTATGGTGATTTGTAAAGAGTATGGAAGACGAACGAATATAACTTTAGATGTTTGGAAAAAAGAAGAAGAGATAATTAGCGAAAGGTCCCTAGAATTGAATCTATCCATCCTCCAGTCCAGGCAAATTATTTTTAAGGGCTTTGGTCCAAGCAGCTAGATTGTTTGCAGCCAGAGGTCCCTAGATACAATTTTCATTACTGATTTGCCATTTTCAACTATTTAGGAATAAATTTTGAATTTTAAAATTTCAAATCTTCCATTCTCCCTCTCTCAAATATATCCTACCAAAGGAACCACTTATCTGCTCTGTTTCCGGTTTCTGCAATAGTGACGAGCAGCACCACGCAGCGTCTGGGATGCTTGTCCAGCGGTGGCAGCAGCGTTGAGGATCAGGTCCTCTTCCGCGGCTGCGCGTGGTTTCTGGGAACTCTGATCTGGGGCGACAACAAGTATCGAAATCCATGTTTGTTATTGCACTTTGTAGCCAAGCTCGATTTCCAACCGTCCATCCACTTGTCAAAGCAAGACAAGATTTCTTTTTGTCTTTAGTTTTGGACTCAGAGAAGCCAACAAAGAACTTAGTTTGAATCAGGGAAACAAACCATGCCTTCTTCTGAAGCCTGGCGTCGCGAAAATTTTTGTGTGCGAAGATGGGGTTTTCCGACGCGATTGATGGTTTGAGGAAGTGGGTTTTTTCTAGAGCGAATGGATCAAATGGGGATTTGGGGATCGGGGATTGGAGAATGGTTAGGGTGCGGGAGCAGTGCAGTTTGCAAGTTCACGGGTTGCTGCAAATAACCATGGGGTTGGTCCTTCTACAAAGCAAAGTTCTTGCCTTGTTTTGGTTACAGAAAGCAGAATGAAGAAGAAGGGGATCTGGGCCAGGTTCAGGTTTTGTTCAGGTTTTGTCCAGGTTTTGCAAAAAATGGAACCATCGCAAGACAGATGATTCCGGGATTCCCTTGCACTTGCCGAGGAAGATCTTCAGTTGCATAGATTGACCACCGTCATCGGAGAAGGAGCTTCTCGCTGTCCTGCATAGAAGTTGCTCCGCCATCGCCAAAGAAGGAAGGCAGCAGGGCTGTTATATCATTTTTGGCAAATCTATCTTTATGAAATTTATTTGAATTTTTGTGAAATTTATTTAAGTTTTTTTTCAAATTTATTTGAGTTGTTGACAATTTTATATGAGTTTCTGTCAAATTTATCTAAGTTTTGAAACAAATTTATCTACATTCTGGATAAATCTATCTGAGTTTTTGGATATTTATCTGAGTTCTGGATTAAATTTATATGAGTTTTAAACAAATCTATATGAGTTTTTGGCAAATTTATTTGAATTTTTGAAAAATATAGCTGTATTTCTGACAAAGTTATTTCCATTTTGAAAATTTTAACTTAGTTTTTGAACAAGTCTTTCTGCGATTTTGGAAAATTTATTTTTATTTTTTAGATCTATTTTTGTTTTTGAATTTTATTTGTGTCTTTTGAAATTTATTTTATATTTTCTAAAATAAATTTAACTGAGTTTTGACAAAAATACTTGAGTTTTTGACAAATTTTTCTGAAATTTGGAAAATTGATTTATCTTTGTTTTGGAAAATTTATTTGCGTTTTTTATTTTTTAATTTTATTTTTTAATTTTATTTACATCTTTTGAAATTTATTTGCGTCTTTTGAAATTTATTTACATTTTTTGAAATTTATTTGGATCTTTTGAAATTTATTTGAATCTTCTGAAACTGATTTTCATGTTTTGAAATTATTTGTATTTTTTTAAATTTATTTGGATCTTTTTAAATTTATTTGTGTCTTTTTAAATTTCTCTTTTCTTTTGAAATTTATTTAGTTTTTTGAAATTATTGCATGTTTTAAAATTGATTTGCATTCTTTCAAATTTATTTATATATTTTGAAATTTATTTACATTTTTGAAATTTATTTGGATATTTTGAAATTTATTTGTGTCAATTTCTTTGTGTTCTTTTGAAATTTATTGCGTTTTTTGAAATTATTTCTCTTTTAAAATTTATTTGAATTTTTTATAATTTATTTGTATTTTTTGAATTTTTTAGGTGTTTTTTAGAATTTATTTGAAAATCTAATTAATGGAATTTCATTAATCATGGTCAATTAAATGGTAGTTGACCATTATTAATGGCATATCCTACTAATCATTGGATATGATTTTGAAGAAAGGGTAAATTTAACATTTTAGGTCTTCAAATTTGAAAAAATGACCTATCACACTATGAAAAAAGATTGTGGATCTAAGTTAATAAAGTGAAATGTTTAGGGACCCGGCGCTGAATACCCAAAAAAAAAAAAAAATGTCCCAAGTTGTTTCGATAGATGTAGGATGTGAGCTGCACATGAATAAACCAAAATCAAACATAAATTGGAAAGTCATGATTTGCCTTTAGATAGCATAGATTTTTCTCCAACTACAAATTCCTGTGACAACAAATAGTTTTCGTTAACTTACCCTGACCCTACAGAGATCACAGGGTCAATTAGGGGCCAAGCAAGAAAAGCTCCCCCCCTTTCTCTCTCTCACGCTCACAGACATGTTTTCCAATTCCTTTCCTCATTTGCAAATTTTTTTTTTGTTTCTTCAATTTTCTAATTTGTTTTAAGTTTTCTAAAAAAAAAAAAACTATTTTTCTTGATTTAAAAAGAAATTAAAGAGGACTCTAATAATTGAAATTGTTCAGCTTGAAATTTCTTTTTAATCAAATTTTGAAGACTCAGTTAAAAAACTCAAGAAACTAGAGGCTCCCTTGGGTTCTATCAAACTTGGTTCACTTGACCTACCCCAAACTCGAGCAAAGCCTATCAAGATTCCACCAAGTTAATTAAAGCTGTTGTAACCCCGAGGGATAGCTCAGTTGGCCTAGGACTACGGTTTGCACCCGGAGGTTGTGGGTTCGAAACTGCTCTGCCACACTGGGGCCACAGGGGAATTTTACCCGGCTTTCTCTCCTGGGCCCGTAGGGATTATTCTGGCCCAAAGGACTGGGAACCCTACGTTATCAAAAAAAAAAAAAAAAAAAAAAATTAAAGCTGTTGAAGCTCCTTTCCTTTTTTTGGTTTTACAGAACCCGTAGCTGCACAAGAATTTGACTTGGTAGTTGGTGGGGAGGAGGGTTGGGGAGGGCCGTCCTAGACAAGGTTCTCGCAGTCGATCTGGCGAGCAGAATGGGAGTGCGCAGAGGTGGTTTCTTCCTTATGCATTTTGTTATATTGAATGGGCTTTTTTAGGGTAAGCTTGTGTGGGTTTTGTTCATTTGAGATGAGAGGAGAGAGTGGGTGAAATGATGGGTGGTGGGGAGATAAGTGGGTACCCGATTCTCCGATTACTCGGAGATTGTAACCCGTTAAAAACCGGGTCTGGATCCTTATTTGGGCCCAGATAAGTAAATGGGTCCGGGTCCGGTTTCACCTTGGTTTGGATCCGTGGACCCGAGACCTGATATATTACCTCAATTTTTAAAAATCTCTCATCAAAAACCATGTTTTTAAAAAAAAATTAAAATTCTCTACCTAAACACGGACCCGGATCCAGACTCGTCCTATATATGGTTCTAGTTCTGGTTCTGGAGCCAAAAAACCGGTTCCAAAACGACTCTAGGTCCGAATCCGGTTCCACCTTCTCCATAACGGTTTCGGTTCCGATTCTGGGTCCACCATGGACCGATTTAAGAGTCTTCGGACACAGAGATCAGTTCTCAATTAAATCTGCCCTGCAACTCTTGTCAATCACAAACACTTATTGCTAGTCACAATCAAACAGTCACAACCAATCACAGCCAAACTTTGCAATTACAATCTCTGTCAAATGCTCACTCTGGTTGCCCACCAATAGATACTGCACGCAATTTTCTTTACTCACAGTTTTCACGGTATAAGTTGCCAACAGACAAGCACCAACATAATATGAGGAAGACTATAAGTAGGAACATAAATTCACATGAAGTAGAGAGCAGAATGACCTTACCACAGATGAAGAACATATCTGCATATACTGAACAGCACCTTCAGAAATCAAATCATAAAAATGGCAGCAGTTCAACACAATATATATATATATATATATCACAACCCAGCCGGTTTGACTCTGCTTCAACCTTGAACACCCACAGAAACACAGCACCGTCGTCAACCTTCCTTTGGAAATCTTCCTTGAAACCTCTGGCTCTTCAAGCTTTTGAATGGGACGAAGACAGAGGTCAAAGAAGGGAAATGGTGAAGCACACGCCCCAAACACTGCCTGCACTTTTCTTCTTCTTTTTTTTTTACTTGATATAATTCCTGTCACCGTCCAAGACTTTTCTCCTTACAGCTAGGGGTGAAAGTGGGTCAGGCCATCTTAGGGCCGTCCGCCGTTATAGGCTCGGCCCGAGCTCGGCTCAAAAGACAAAAGAGCCGAGCTAGGGCCTAGTAGGAGGCCTGTTTAAGCTCGGGCTTGATGAAGCCCGGCTCGTAAGCCCTAGGGCCTACATATATTAATACATATATTATATATATGTACACTATACAATATATAATACATATATGATATAACATAATCCCTAAATCCTAAACCTTAGTTTTAATCAATATAAATAATCTCTAAATCCTAAACACTAAATAATCCATAAATCTAAAACCTAAGCAGTAAGCCATAGGGCCTACATGTATTAATCCATATATTATATATATGTGTACACTATACAGTATATAATACATATATGAATCTATGATACTAAATAATCCATAAATCATAAACCTTAGTTTTAATCCAATATAAATAATCCCTAAACAACCTTGAGGATGCATGTATATTAATGGTCTGGAAGACATTTTTTTAAGTCTTGTAACTCTGGAATAACCTTTCCTTTGTTGTTATTATTATTTATTAACAAGGCTCTATTGTTGTTGTTATAAGTGATGCTGGAGACTTTATTTTATGATGCTAGCCGAATACTTTATTTTATTCTATAATGCTATTGGAGTTTAATTTGATTTGTATTATTGTTGGAGTTTAATAATGCTCATCGACATTAACATTGAACTATTATGGAGTGTTGGAACTGGACTCCCTTTGCTTTTATGGAGTCTTTCTTATTTTAGTTAATTTTATTGCTACAATCCAAATTATGGGAATGTGAATATGGGATGAATGCATGTATTTGACCATTTTTTGTTCTGGTTTGCATATGTAGATTTCTTTGAATTCCTACATGATTTTTTATTCCTGAAAATATTTTCTTTCAGCTAGTGCTATATCATTAGAGGCCGGCCCTAAGGCCTCATAACTTAATAAGAGTTGAGCCCGAGCCAGGGTTTTTGAGGCCCTCTCGAGCTCGGGCTGAGCTAGGGCCTACTGAAAAATACTAGGCCCGAGCCTAGGGCCCCCGTCAAAGACCGGCTCGACCGGACCCACTTTCATCCTTACTTACAGCCAATAGAGCAATGAATTTTGCACCCAAAAGAGAGACCGCCACTTTGCACACAAGTCTCTGCTCCTCTCTGCAATGAATGAAATATATAAATATATATATATATAAATATATATATATATATATATATATAAAACCCTATGCCCAGACGTTTTGTTTTTTCTTCTTTGATCAATAGAAAGTCCAATGCACACATATCACCACCTTCTTATCTTAGACCTTAGATCCTAAAAACTTGGATCAGAGTTTCTATACAAATGTCCTTTTCCATAAGTGCATACCCAATAGTTGTGGGCCCCACTGATGAGCCTCTATGAAGACTTTTGCATTCCCACTAGATTGGGGCTTTGCAAGTGGGCTGACAAACTAAAATTGCCATGCTATGTTGACAACAATTTCAACTCCAATTCCAAAACTTAGGTATGATCAACACATATTTCTTCCTAGCATAATGGTTTGAGATTTTATTTACTCATAATTTCTACCCAAACACATTTTCTTTCATAACTGAACCGATTGTTACTTATACTTGGAGGGTCCACCAGCAGGGTCATGAATTTGATGGTTTCAAGTGAGTCAGATCTTTAAGAAAGGTGTGTCCGAAGACTCGATCTGACTGGAGAGTGCCTATTCCCTACAAAAATCTATCCACAAGTAGATATCATTGGTACTGTGACCAGGTCTAGGATGCAGCCTCAATGGGCCTAATCAGGTATGAAATGAAATGCATGATCCACCCAAATTGCAAGTGGGTTAGCTCTTTTTTGTTTTTTTGAATGGTGCAAGAGGAAGATAAATAATCATAGTGTTGCTGAGATAACGATTGGATAATGTTTCCATAGTACTAGCCACTAGCACAACCACCCAAGCTCAGCACGGTTGCATTATAAATTAGAAATCCTTACATTAAAAAGGTTATATGGGTACCTCTTTCCATCCATTAAGTAAGTTGTATAACTGAAAATTAAAAAACTGTATAGAAAGAGAGTAGAAGAGAGTAGAGCAAGAGACTTAAAAAATAGAAGAAGTGGAGTTAAAGTAGAGAGTAGTGGGTAATTTGATGAGATAAGGATACGAGAGGGTAATTATATGGAGAGATTGTGAAATATTTTTTAATAAATAGGGCTAACAGTCAGTCAAATTTATAACCGATGGTCAAAATTGAATCCAAAACCTCCTAACTTAATATATTATAATGGTTTCGAAGAAAATGTTTCCATACGAGTCATGGTCCACTGTTATTACCACATTGATGGCTTCATTGGAATTCTGATTAGATAGAACACATTACTTTTTACCATTAGACAACTCCCACTTTACTAACCGCCATTAGAGGACTCCACAACGACTACTCATTGATAGATCCTACCATGGGTAAATCTTTTCTATTTTACGCATCTTATCTGTTGAGTCTTTAAATTACCAAATAGTATAGTTTATAATCTATTGAGATTTGCAAATATTATGAATTACCATAATAAGCACAAGATTACCAAAGATGAGAATTGAAGAAATCCAAATTAACCTGTTGAGATTATGTTATGCATCCACACCTCACCAAGATAGAAAGAACATGATACATGTGTATGTACATTTCCTTCTTTTAGACAAATAGATAATCACATTACTACAGTCATAAAGTAGGACATATCTACATAGCAAAGTAGGACATATCTACATACGATTCTCATAGACTCTTTACACTATTTATGCTTCTTCAGACCACCAGCTTTACACAACAAACTCGCAATGTTTGAAGATTTGTAGGTGATTTTCTATCCTTTCCTCCAGTATCAAAGAATAGTGATACCTTTTCTATCTCTACAAATATCTTATAGTTTGATGATTTTCAAGTGGTTTTTTA
Organism: Cinnamomum chago; assembly: GCA_038049695.1. Taxonomy (NCBI): domain Eukaryota; kingdom Viridiplantae; phylum Streptophyta; class Magnoliopsida; order Laurales; family Lauraceae; genus Cinnamomum; species Cinnamomum chago. Next base: position 15,139,508 of record CP142451.1, read on the forward strand.
ATTTTTTTGTCTCAATGGCAAAAGCAATTTGCGAAAAGTTAAGGTTGGTTTTAGTAGCCCTCGTTCTGCTCTGTACTAAAGGGGCTGCCATTGCAACAAAAAGGAAAAACCTTACAGATCATAAGCCTGCAATCAAGACCATTAATCAAGTGATCTTATATGATCAAGTTTTAATCTTTCTTGTTTTTGTAAGACAGATTTGCCTAGACTATTATAATCAAGTGATCTTCAAAGAATAAAGTTATAATCTTTCACGATTTGGTAAGATAGATAATCACAGTGTTGCTAAGATAACGATAGGATAATATTTCCATACATTAGTCATGGTTTCTTAACACTATATATACACATCATTCATGGTTTCTTAACTACGTTTTGGACGACAGTGATATCTTTATAAGGTTTGTTGATTTCTCCATTATAGAGAGAATAGTGTTATATATTCAGTCTCTTCAGGTAAATATCTTAATTTATGATAGTTTACAGGTGGTTTTCTAACTTGTTTGTTTCGATGGCGAAAGAAATGTGCAAGAAGTTAATGTTGGTTTTGGTAGCCCTCGTTCTGCTCTCTGTTCAGAGGGTTGTCACTGCAGCAGGAAGGAAAAACCTTACTGATTTGGAAATAAGGAAAGAACTTAGACGTCTCAATAAGCCTGCAATCAAGATTATTAAGGTGGTTCCTTTGATTCTAGCATATGGACTTTTTCATTTTACTGTTACCAACAAGCATCTACTATCACTTGGGTGACTATGGGTTTCTCAGGTTTGGAGCAAGTGTGAGTTTTTTTTTTTTTTTTTTTTACTTTTATCTCGAGTTGTCTTGGGGGTGGGTTTGCATAATTGCATCTCGTTTGATATCGACCCAAGAAATTGAACTTGGGGGCAGACACAGGAAATTGATCATAGGGGCTAGATATAAAAAAATATATTGGGGAAGGAGGAAATGTAAATAAAATATATATAAGCTTTTTTTTTTATGTTTGGGTGTGGCCTTCAGCCTCGAGACCTTTATACCTGGGTCTGCCCCCAGTGGTTTATACCAATATGGCCCACTGTAGGGATAGGGTTTGCTATCATCAATGGCCTTTTACCTTGACTATCACATTCACGATTCTTTGAGAATCTCCTTAAATTTGACATTGATTGTCGATGTAGAAGGAAATGTGAGACATGATGTTTAAATTTCTCGAGATAAGTGATTCACGACGTAGAGATAGAGAGAGATCGGGCAATTTCATCAATCTTCAAGTATTTTTCATATTTTGGTCGAATCTCTAAAAAAAGAAAGAATATATGGCTTTCCTTATAAATATATATATATATATATATGAGAAATATATTTATTTATTTATTGAAAGTTTATGGCTTTCCATGTATGAATTGCACTATTGTAAAAATGATGTATGAAATAGAAATAATTCATTGATGAAATATTCATGAAATACTAAAACATCTATCAATCATTATGGGCTTTTCGAATAGATATAAATATATGTTACTGTAATTTTAATGAGATACTAATATTGATATCATTGTCTATTTTAAAAACAAATTATTTTTATAACATTATATTAATATGATATTGATGTTACTATATATTATCATAATACGTTAATACTATCATAGAATACTTATTATCAAAATATAAGTAGTCACGATCACCATTTTATGTTCATTTTGGTCTCTACTAAAAACTGTTAAAAGTCGTATTTTTCTTAATCAGAAGTATGCTAAAACTTATTAAAATGGATTAATGCGAAAGATGTTAGATCAAGAAATCTGTGAGATAGCGTATTCTCACCATTAGTGCCCAAGATCAACCCCTGGTGCTGGTGGGAATGCAGAGTGTCCCATGGCTCTACTCAGGGATCGATCCCTGCATGGGCAAGTTATTTCTCCTCTTCCAGGCCAACTAGCAAAAAATAAAAGACACAGGTGTGGTGCTGGAACATCACCAAGGTAGGGGTCCACTACAGCGGGCTCAACGCTAGTCTCTGGCTTGAGGTTTTAAGTACTTGAAGGTGGCTTGGATTTAAATTTTTGGCCTATTTAATATATGACTTGGGCTTGGATTATGTGCTAGAAAGTCCAAAGCTGGGCCCGGACTGGCCCAACTGACTAAATGGGCAGTCTTCAGTCTGATATTTTCTAAGGCCGGCTGAGCTCAGGTCATGCACTTAAAGCCCATATCGAGCTTGAACTGGACATGGGCCTGTGTTACTAAAGTCACATGGGTTGTGCCGGGATATGCCTCAGCCTAGCTTTGACTGGCCCATCCACAACCCTTGTAGCACAGATGCGGGTGTATGACCCTGGGACTGTAGGCTAGACCGGCATTCCTCCCATTTACATGGAAATGGAAAAAGAAAGGCTACCTAAAAAATAGGGGTGCACAAAAAATACATAGATCCGTAAAACTGATCCGATTCACGGATATTTAACCGAACTAATTAAGGTAAACGGATTGAAAATCTTGTAAACCGTTAGCAATGGATCAGTGACGGCTTTCACCCTCAATCCGCGGATTCAATCCAATCCGATCTGCTAACATTAAATATAAATTAAGAAAAAGTAATTGGCAAATGAAACCCGAAACCAGATTTTACCCTGGCCTTGAGAGCATGCTCTTCAAATTTTCTTTAACATTAGATTCAATGGATTGAATAGATTAAACCGATCCTATCTGTTCCTCCACGGATCAGATCTGACCGATTTTTAACAGCTACAGATTGGTGACGGACTCCAAATCCATCAATCTGTAGCTAACTAATAAGTTGCAGTTTTGGTCTAATCTACACCAATCCGATCTGTGTACACCCCTAGTAAAAAAAAAAAAAAAAACAGTTTTGTTGAGAATTGCAATTTCATTGTAATAGATAGGCCATTTTTTGAGAGTATCATTATATCATAATAAGTAATATGGCAAACTCATACACACCCACATCATCCATAAATCTAATCAAACATAAATTATAAATTTATAGAATACAGGGATAGGATTATACTTAGCTTTCAATCATCACTTTGGCGAAAAGGAACTATCATAGTGAACCAAGAAGGGAGAAAAATACATTTCCTGGATAAACCAAAATGGAGAAAGAGAATTAGCCAACTCCAATATAGTTGGTGCAAGGCTACAATGATATACTACCATAGTGGACTGATAATAAGCCGCCCCCCCCCCCGCCCATCTCTTACCTGGCGTGCACGCATGACTTTAACATTTAAAACATAATTGCAAGCTTAATTACTCAATGATAAATATTGATTGTTTAGTCTAAAGGTGATGATGTATGCCCTTTTTATGATTGTGTCTACAGAGTGAAGATGGTGATATCATTGACTGCGTTGATATCTATAAGCAACCTGCATTTGATCACCCGTCGCTCAAAAATCACACCGTACAGGTTTTTTCCATTTCTTCATATGTTGTATCTACTCTTTATTATGCTAAGATCTTAATTCCCTTGCTCCTATTCCCATATGTACGCAAGGGACATAAATGTGTAGACACCAATGTCTTAAGTAGATAGTGATGACAGTGTTGAAACATTAAAACAGAGACACTAGATTAAAAGTAGGCAATGGGGAAAATTTTGATTCATGTACATCTGTTGCGGTACAACTGAATGATTACAATGATTTTCACTTAACCTTGCCTTACAATATCATGCCTTGGCCTTTTGGTACTTCAAGTTCTGGATTGTTTCCCTTATTGCTTGAAATGAACTTTTTTATATGTATTACAGCTGAGTCCAAGCATTTATAATGGGGAAAGCATGTTATCTTCGAAACCATTAGAACAGTTGTGGCATAAGAGTGGAAGTTGTCCACAAGGAACAATTCCTATTCAAAGGACTCAGAAGAGACACTTACTTGGAGCCATCTCCTTGGATGCATCCCAATTAGAAGTGAGTTGTTATAATATTAGTTACATTTCAATTGATTCACCATTTATGAGACAACGATGGTTGCTTCCTTGAATTATTATCAAGTGTGAAGATAGTAACAAGTTTGTTAATAATGAGTGTGTACTCGTATTTCTCGAGTTACCAAAGCTATAGATCGTGCATGATTATTTGTTGTTCTCTGTCAGAGCTGTAAAGCAAGTAAAGAGGATGAGAATAGAGGAGGCGAAGGAATTATCAATGTATGGAACATACATGTGGAGCCAAGTGAATTTAGCAAAGCTTCCATATCCGTTGGTAGAAGAGATAATTTTGATTTGATCGACGGGGGGTGGATAGTAACATCTCTCTCTCTCTCTCTCTCCATTTTTTTTTTCTTGTAGTAAAATTAAAGTAAATTGATGGTAATGTCTTTAGCTTATTGCTTAGTCATAAGAGCAGGTCCACCTTGATATGAACCCAACTTTGGTGAATGGTGGGGCAACATTAAAAAAAAAAAATGAGATTTCAAGATGAGAAGTCTAAACTATTGATTCTGAAAGTTCAGATATATGGCGTCCATCCTAAGACATTTCAATAAATTATTGAAATTTGTTTCTTTTGTTTAATCTATTTCGCCTAAGCATTTGGATTTCTCAGGTTTCAAGAAGTATGTTTGGAGACGATGCAACACGACTTTTCGGGTTTTGGGGTACAACTGTAAGTAACTAATTTTACACTTTCTTTTGCTATAAATGGTGTCATGTAGTTGTACTAGTTAAAAACAAGATATATTTTAAAACCGCTAAAGTTGATGGTGATGGATCAAAAGGCTTGATGATCAACCCCAATTGAGATTTTGCTTGCATCTTGATTTTTATTAGATCTTTGGATCCACCACCTCTATCATTGCCATGGCTCTAAGTGGGCCTATAAGGGGTGAGCACTGCCCATGTATAGACATGCATACATTTGACTCCACAGCTCAAATTAGGTGCTGGAATCCCAAACATTAAATTTACCTGAACTAAAGTGATCTCCTTTCATATTCCCCTCTACTCTTGGTAGAGTTGTGTGCTTTAGTTTTTCTTGTAGGCGAGATCCTGAGGTTGTAGTTCTTGACAAAACAAAAATAACCCATTCATTAGTTTTTTGGGACTCTAATAAGATACAAATATGTTTTCTATTTTCAATCAGGAAGAGTTGTCACATCCCGGTCCCGAAATCACCCTGGCCTAGGGTAATCCCCGAGGTGTGTCATACGTACTCCCGTATATTGTACCTGTCTCGAGTCAAATATAACATACGAAGGAGATAAAATCGACTATTCCCCATGTGAGAGCACATAACATTTCATATCGCGGAAGTCGTAGTTCATTGATATAAGGTATCAAATTCCATTAAGTGTTATTAAACATTTAAGTTGATACAAAAGAAATAAACAATTGTATACATTAAGTTATAAAAGATGTAGTAATGAAATAACCCTATACAACCACTATCAAAAGTATATGCAAAAGAATTTTGCATGACTATATGAAAAGGATAATCATACGAACTATGGTATCTACAAGTGTAGTCCGCACTCCGAAGAGACAACTTTCAAGCTGGCCCTGGTTCCGGCCACTCTTCTAGTCCTGACGGTACCTCTTGGGTACCCTCCTCTCTCTCCTGGACCGCTTCAGGACCAGGAGTTGCATCTGTGTCTGTGACACCAAATGTAGTATCTCAATACGACTATTAAGCAAGTATAAGCAAAATAAAACTTCACACACAACACCAAAAACAGGAAATTGGAACGGAAAAGCGTTCCCAATCCTTCCGTTCCTAATCCGTTAAACCGTTCCAAAAACAGGAAATTGGAACGCTTTAACGGATTAGGAACGGTTGGTACCAAATTGGAACGGAAATTGGAACGCTTTAGGAACGGTTTAACGGATTAGGAACGGAAGGATTAGGAACGCTTTTCCGTTCCAATTTCCTGTTTTTGGTGTTGTGACATAATGTTTCAATTTGACTTTAAGACAAGTAAATTCGTAGAGATCAAAGGTAAGTATTAACTACGCAATTGTGCAATTTTGAGTTTATCATGCTAGTGAATCAATTAATGAGAAAACGTGTTAATTTGGCTACTACTTTAGCTCATCCTCTCAAAGAGAACAATTCTAGTTGGGATGTCACCAGCTGCCCGGCCAAAGACTAACTGGCTACCCGGTTCTGGAGTTCCGGTACTCCAGGTGACTTACTGCAGTAGTCTCTCATAAATGAACCAAGTGGTGGCCCCGTCGGGCGTCACAAGGTCAAGGTAGGTAGTGCCAACTCAATCGAATCAAACTAATCAAATAATAAGTGGATTCAAGTGATTTGTAGTTCGAACTGTCTAAATCAATTCATTTCAACTCATATATCATTATGTACTCACTAAATCCACATTTAATTTAAAGACTGAATCGATATACAATATTTGACAATTGACGGCGAATTTAGAGTAATTAGACCTCAAAAGAGATTGATAATGAAATAAACTCATTTAGTTATAATGATTGATCTACAATGAAGATATAATTCAATATGAAATGAAATAATTTAAGGAATCAAAGGATTTTATTAACCATTTCTAAACTATTTCTTTTAGTCTTTCACCGTCCATTAGAAGGTAAGTTTAGTACAATCAATGTATTACTACTTTTGTTGATATGTCACTATGTATAAGAAGTACATTGAGTTTCTAAACGAACCCTCGTGGCATAGTGTTAGACTAATAATTATCCATTAGACTCATTTATAAGGTTAACGGTTCCGTTTTAAGGTCATAAGGTCTCAAAATTCCTAAACTCCTATAGAAGTGAGGGTGAGCACCAAAATCCACTACATAAGGGATTAAGGAGGGTTAAAATATGCTAAGGGAGTTAAAAATCCATTTAATGGGGTCCAAAGAACCAAAAAACATGGCTTCAGGTCCGCTCGAGCGGAGGTCTCCAGCACCTCCACGCGCTCGAGCGCCCACTCCAGGTTTCCACTTCGGAATTTCTGGAGTGGTTGTTCCTCCCTTCTCTTCCCACTCTTCTTCTACCATATAACCTGCATAAAAATAGAGCCTTCATGCTCCCCTTTACACATTCAATCTCTCCAAACCCATTTTATCAACTTTGAACCATAAAACCATTCATTTATTAAGAACTAAAAACATAGAGGAAGAGTAGCATAGAATCAATGAAATTAACAAAATGTAAATCCATATCATGCATATACTTGCCTCAATTTATGCTTTTCAAACCTCTTCTAACTCTTGATAGTCAAAATCCTAAAATCCCCCAAATGATGCAACCCTAGACACAAGTCAAGTAAAAGAATGCCATGAATGCTATGTAACCTACCTAAGAGCCTCTTGACTCCATTTTCAACTCAAACCTACTATCAAGGATGGATTTGAATCATACCTTGACAAGGAATCCACTTTTTGGAGTTGGGAAAAGAAATGGTTCTTGAAAACAAGAGGTGGAGAAGATGAAGGAGATGATGAAGAAGAAGAATTCCACCTTAGCCTTCCCTTGTGCAAATCTAAGGAGCTTGGAGAAAGGAAAGGAATTTGAAAGAAGAAAAGGAGAAAGGTCTTCTCCACTCTCTCCACTGCTACTGCAACGAATAAAGTGGGCTGAAATTGGGTTGGGGTTGTTACAAGTGATAAAGATGGAAAAATTGCAACAAAGCCCATTATGTTTATATATTTTCCAATTGAAGTCAAACTAGGGCCCACTTCTTTAACGAGGGGTCAAATGAAGTGAACCTAAATACGAAAATCGACGTGCTCAACAAGATACACGCGATGACGCCAAGATGATGTGAAAACAATGTAAAACGAGAAAATCTATAATTACGGGAAAGTCCTTGACTCAATCCAAATGAGTCAATTCAACTCCACTCAACTAGTCAAAACTCAAGACTCAATTTAACTCGGTCTAAGAGACTAAGTTGAAGATTTACGACTAAACCAAATTAATTAAACTAAACCCCATTAATTAACACTAATGACAATTAATTGGGGTTGGGGGTGTAACAAGAGTTCTTTTCCTTGGGTTGATCTCTTCCATTCTCTCTAGCAAAAGCTGGAGAGGATTGATCGGACTCTCCTCAAATTATGATCAGTCCATTGTAAAATCTTGTTTCTTGTGATTTGATGTAGTTTCTCTGAATTGTGCATGTATCTATTCCCAGTCGGATCACTTGGGTTGCTACAACTTGAGATGCCCTGGTTTTGTTCAAGTAAGCCAAAAGCTTGGCTTAGGCGCGGTTATTACTCCTACTTCAGTCTATGGGGGGCTTCAACAGGGTATTGATCTGAAGATATTCAAGGTAATTGTAATCCACTAGAAACAAAGCAAACATTTCTTGCTCCACTAGACCTTTTAAAACTCTATTTCCACAATAAATAATCTGTAAATTCCATGATTTTTGGGCGATGCTGAGCTTGTATTAAGTGAAAAAACGTCCAAAAGTCCTGCTCAGCTAGGCCTGACTAAGTAGTGGTTGTAGTTTACTGATGATTTGTTGAAACACGTGCTGGAAAGCCAGAATAAGCGTAAAACTCCTGACCTCCCCAGCCCAGTTGGCTAAATGGATGACCTCGGTAAGGGACATCAAGGCCTGTGTCAAGCATAAGCCAATAATTAGCATATGTTTCTAAAGCCCGGATTTGCCTAAAATCATTCATGACCATCCAAAAAGTCTCTTCTAATGTGGGGGGAGGAATTGGAGCACTACTGCAACACAATCTCTCCTAAATTTGTGTATACATATGTTTTCTGGTTTATTGCCGCAGGACAAAGCAACTTCCAATTGGTGGTTAGTGGCTCAGGGTGAATCGGTGGGGTACTGGCCCAGTTCTTTGTTTAAGAGCATGGCTGACCATGCTGATTACGTTCAGTGGGGAGGACAAGTCCTGAACACGGCACCTGGGGGAAGTCATACCAGCACTCAAATGGGTAGCGGTCATTTCCCCAATGAAGGATATGGAAAAGCTGCCTTCTTTGATAAATGTGTCTTTTTCCCCACAGATGACATTATTGGATTAACCCCAGACAATTCTCGAATTAAGGTCTCTAAACCAGCTTGCTATGGCTTATCAGGTTTATCAGATCTCCGAGGAACTCCAGGTGTTCAATTCTTTTACGGTGGACCTGGTGGGCCTAATTGTGCTTAATGAACTTCAACTTCTCGGAAGCCAATTTTTGCAAGCTATGCAGGTCACTGATGTACTTGTCCATAAATTAGGGAAATTCTTTTATTTACGAAAAAAGATTTCCCTAAAGTATGATAAATAAAGCGTTTTTCTTGACAGTGAGATTGTCTTGGAAACTGGAATTTATAGCAATTTATGGCGACCGAAGGGGGATCCAGATCCCCAGTTTGCACCAATCAGGAGGTGTCACATGGGAAGAGGAATTTTGTAAGGAGATGGGATTTTTTTTTTTGAAGAGATAGGATGTGACTTCTCAACCCCACAGGGCTTCCTTGATTGGTCCAAACAAGGGATCCACTTCCCAAAGAAGGGTGAAAGATACTGGGCAAACGATAGCAATTGTGTAAATGGGACCTAGTATTTTTTAGTGAGACTTCCAAATTATAAAGTTAACTTGGCTGAATAGGAAAAGACGGTCACGACCCCGGACCGGGGCCGCGGCACGGTGGGCCAGAAAATCTCGTCTGCTCACGCTGTCTCCCACAAATTTCCAAGGTGAGGATTCCCATGATCCATAACCTGACAATCAAATGGGAACAAGTACACACGTGGAAGCATGTAGCAAACACACCTTAAAGTTTAAAGACATACAATAGTATCCAAGCCTCGTGTCAAAGTGAGAAACATAAATAAGCAAACCCAAAGTTCAAGTTAAAGTTTTACATTACCTAGAATATAAGTTTAAGGTTATACAATCCCAAAATGAAAAGCCAATAAAGGCTAGTGAAACAAGTTCCCAAAAGGTATGATCAACTCTCCAAAATGTGACATGTGTCTCATAACCAAACTCAATGTCTAGAGGACATTGTCGGGCTGCCACTCTTTAGCAACCGGTGTGCTTCGCCTCAAGGATAGCGAGGTCGACATCTGGCACCAAACAATCAAATATCAGACAGGATGGTCCGACAGTCGAATAAAGAGATAAAGGTATGACAAGTGTTTACAAACTCATTAATAATCATAATAGTACATTTGAGAGCTAAATAAAAGCAACGATAACTTAAAAGAAATCAAGTATTGAAATCAAAGGATTATTATGGAAGACATTTTATAAGAATGCTGAGAACCGAATAAAACAATGGCAGCTCACATTGAGCTATATTCTCCTATTACCGAAGTAACAAGAGCAATCAAAGTATAACCGCCGCCATATGAAATGACCGGAACAAACATATAATACATATATAACCCAATATAGATGAGCATCAAACGGAATCTGCCGCGAAACGGATAACAAACAAACGGAGTTTCCAAGCTGTAATTGGCGAAATAATTTAGGATCCCAGTCCGAGTGATTAAACCGACTAGGCAACCGAAGGTGCAAGATTAAATGTTTTTTGTGCACCTAATACTTGAGAATTGGATTATTAGGCTCCAATTACATAGGTAACCAGCGTGATCCATTATTTTGATACATGAGAATTTACCTTGGATTTAGAACTCACTTTTAGGCTTTTTCTACTCGATGTAGAGATACAGAGATCTCTAAATCTGATGCAAAATTTTACAATTTGATCGAAGCTGTTAAGAAGAAAAATTAATCACAATTTAAACTACAACGAGTTCACAATTTAAGCTTCAAAGAGTGGGGAGAGTGCAACACCGCACCCCAAACCCCCAAACAAAAAACCAAAAAAAAAAAAAATGTTCCTTTGTCCTCTGTGCAGGCTATAGTTACGAAAGTAGTTTAGGAGAGGATGTAATAAACAATGTCAAAAGTAATTGGAGTGGGCCTCTACATCGGTTGATCAGATATTCACATACATTGTAAAACTTGAGATCTCCCTTATTCTAATCACATCTTAAAGTTGATTCATCAACAGGCGGCCCCAACTTCAATTGGAGCATTTTGACCCACCGAAATATATGAAGAGCATAAAATTGAGCAGCTTGCATTAAAATGTGGGCCCCATTTAGCCCACTGGAGGATTCTCCATGTTGAAATTCAGGACTAGCATAATAACCCGTGCTTAGCACAGTACCTCCATGCATTTCAAAATAAATAATTGTAGATTAAAAAGGTTATGAAAGTACCTCCTTCCATAGAGCAAGTTGGATAAAATAATAAGAAAAATATTATGGCACAAATGGAAGAGAAGATAAGGGGGTAGAAGAAAGATTTTACAAAAATGAAGAATTTAAAGAAGAAAGTTTTTACAGAAATGAAGAACTGAAACTTTTAAAGGTGAAGAGTAGACATCGGTGATTTGGTGGAGAGTAGAGGTTAGTGGTTTAAAAAAAATGAGTGGGTACTTATGAGATAAGTTGTGGAGAGTGAATGTGGAATATTTGAATAAAAATGTATAACCATTAGTTAAAAATATTGCCACCGGTCAAAATTGAAGCCTAACCCCTTGGCTTTAATATATTATAATTGAAACATGAAACATGTGAGTGACAGGTCTTTTATTATTTGTTATAATCAATGAAAGTTAAACAGAGTTACAGGTAATTAGATTTCCATGTCATCCGTTCTAAAAGCAACACAAAATCTTTTAAATATGATGCATGCAATTCATCTCATTGCTAATGATTTTTTTTTTTTTTTTTTTTTTTTTTTTGCACAAGTTCACTTATCTAGTCTTTAATTGAACAGCTGCTCTCCATTTCCAAATCGACAACTAGCTCAGACCATCTTGGGTGAGAAACTGGAGTTTTGCACTAATCCAAAGAAACTGGAGTTTTATACTAACCCCTTGCCCTTTTGTTGCTGATGGGTTGCTCATAAGTGCTCTCCTCTAATTTTTTTTTATTTTTTTTTCCAAATCCATGATTGAAGTAATATTGTTTGGGTAAGTGATGTATATAAGGGTCGGGCCCAATATAAGCAACAGGCTGGTTTAGATGAGCTAAAACCAATAAGGCTAAACATGAGTACCATATGCTTATATGTTTCTTGCAATCCCCCGGCTACTCATTTGTCCAATTCCCAAGTATAATATATTAAGTTAGGAGGTTTTAGCAGCTTCAATTTTAACCGTTGGTTATAATTTTGATCGATGGTTATGTAACTATTTATGTAACTATCTACTCATTTTTTTCATCAAACAACTCACGTTTCAGTTGTTCCCATGTAACTATGGCCTTTTTGCTCAAATTTCTCTATTTCTATTTTATCTATTTTATCCCATTGAAAGAGGTAATTGTCTCGTATTAAAAAAAAATGGAGCTATCGAGCTCAGCACGGGTTATTAAGCTAGTATATTGTAAGAGGATCTTTCTAGGGTGCAGATTTCTTCCTAGCATAATGGTTTGAGATTTTATTTACTCAGAATTTCTACCCAAACACATTTTCTTTGATAACTGAACCGATTGTTCCTTCTTGGATGGTCCACCAGCAGGGTCATGAATTTGATGGTTTCAAGTGAGTCAGATCTTTAACTTTAAGAAAGGTGTGTCCAAAGACTCGATCTGACTGGAGAGTGCCTGTTCCCTACAAAAATCTATCCACGAGTAGGATGCAGCTTCAGTGGGCCTAATCAGGTATGAAATGAAATGCATGCTCGACCCAAATTGCAAGTGGGTTAGCTCTTTTTTATTTTTTTTGAATGGTGCAAGAGGGTAAACTCAAATCCGAACTTGAATCCAACAGGTTGGCTCAGTCAAATTAGTTACCTATTTTTATGAGTTTAGTTTTTAAAGAATGTATGCTTATTTTAAAGTCGAGTTAAATTTGGAGATCCAAACTCAAGCCAAATAAGCTTAGATTTTACTTTAATTGGGCCCGGATCTAGTTATTCAGATTTGTACATAACTCAGCCCAAGGTTTTTTTTTTTTTTCCTTTTCTTTAATAGAGAAGGTATCCCTTGGTATTAACCCGTCAGGACTAATCCTCAGGGCACATCGATGCATGATTATTAAATAAGGGTTCGTGTTAACCCTTTTACTTACAAAGCAATAAATAAGTTAGAGTCCATGGAATCTTATCTTGTCAAGATTAAGCTTATACCAAGAGCCTTGCTCTGGACCCCAAAAAAAAAAAAAAAAAGATCTCATTTGATCCAAACTTGACTCAAAAGAGACAAAATTAAAAGTAGAATTTATTGTAGTATTATAAGTGAATCTACGATTGATCGTAACAGTTCACACAAATAAGAGTCAAGAGCCCCCTTGAATGATGGTCACCCCCACCTAGTCCCATCATTAGTGGGCCCCATCCAACTGGGTTTAAAAAAATAATTTTTTTTTAGAAAAGGGAGGGGTGGAGAAAGGAGGAAGTCAGTTTTTCAATTCTTTTTGGCTTTCCTCAAAAGGCAAAGAATGCATGCTTTTTTAAAGCAGTAAAGTCGCCTGTAAGACCACCACTTTCTACTCCCAGAAGTGTGTGGGAGGTCAAATGACAACCGGATGAGGTTCTTTTCCTACTCTCTCATAGCGTTATTTTCGCTTTCCATTCAAGAAAAGGTGTCTACAACACACTCCACAGCAGCATTTCTCACACCCGAAGAGTCTTCTCTCCAACCAAGGACTGAAACAAGCTTCCTCTTTCTCTCAAGATGTAAATCACGTAAGAACAAGTTTGACTCGCTTTTTATAAAAAAAAATTCCCAAAAGTTACTTCAAAACGTGCTAGGAGACCGACTATACCCGGGTCAGGCATCCGGACACCAGGAGGCATAGTCTAAAAGGGGGTCGCGCAGGTTCTGACGTCCGGACGCCACTCTCTGACGTCCGGACACTAGGCTCCAATTCTTTGTGCGATGGCTCTATCTTTCTCCAATTAGTTATGAATTCATTCTCTTCACTTGAAACACCTGAAAACATTAAAATAACACAAATAAGGTCATATACTACCATCCCAAGGTGTAAGAAAGTCATCATTTAGGGGCTTTAAATGTACATTTTAAGTTCTCATCAGCAATGCAGTTTTGTTGTTTCGTAATTGGTGTTTATTTGAGTTCCAATTGTTGCTTCTATATATAGTTTCTCTATGTTGATTGCTTGTACTTGTTTCTTCAACGCTTCCCTAGGGGAAATTGAAACCTCGCACGTTCTGATGAACCAGCACAATCAACCCTTTGAAGTGAATTGAAACATCTTCTTACTTTATAAAGATCACTAAATTGGAGGAGAGAGAGACAGAGAGAGGAAAAACAGAATCCAATGAGAGGTTTTCAGGACTAGGAAACAAAAGAAGATGACCCAGGCCATAGTTACCTAATTCGTATTCAAGATCGCAATTCGTAATTTGAGACATAGCTGGATCATAAAATATAATGAAGTAGGTTCTTTGACTCGCTTCTCGATTCGGTTAATTGGAAGCAATAATTAAAGCTAAGCGGAAGTTAATTTAATTGCTATGGCCATCCCATAAACTAAGGTCATTAAATAACATAGAGTCAATGAAAGAAAGTCCAACAAAGAATAACAATGAATTAATTAAAATCTAATGTTTGTCCCAAAGTGAGTCTCTCATGTGCCTGGTAATGATGACACTACTCTACGTCATCGGCACTCCACTCCCGTGCCTCCTTTGCTGGTTGGAGATCCTCTGAGATCTCCTCACCGGCCTGCTCATTGTAGTAGTACTCACCTGAGGAGTCTGCACACCAAGGAACCTAGTCAACGACATGTTGAGCAATAGATAAGCAAGATATAATTAAAACATAACATGCATCAAATATAAGAGTAATGACAAGTACAAGATCGTAGGAATACAAGGAACAATACTAGGCATGTAGCATGAGTAAATAACCATTAGAATAATAAATAGAAATCCTAACAATACTAACAATCACCACTACCAATGTAATGCAATGCACAAGAGGGAGACTCTGTGAATGTCCAAGCCACCTCACGGGGTACCAGTAACAATCCTATCAAGACTACTGATACCAAAGTCCGGCTCCAGGGGGATCCAAGCTCCCGGTCCTGGGAATAGTAGCACGGTCCAAGCCCGCTCCCAACTATTCAACGCCATGGACGCCGTCCAAAGCCGACTGCCCACCCTGATGTCCCAGTAACCGGCCCATTAATAAACCCCAAACTGCAGCTGGCCATGATATGTAAATAATAATAATAATAATAATAAAGTGGTGTTGACACGCAGGATAAATCAAGACAAGCAAGTCTGGCTAGGTCAGCAAACAAAGCATGTTCTTAGGGATTATATCATTCAAACAATACAAGTTAAACCATCCACACGATAATCCCTTACATTCTAGCCAGTCATGTTTATCAATACACGATATATCGTTCATAAGGTACACTCCAAATCAGGTCCTTATTCTAATTCTACAAGAGTTTATGTTTCATAATTAATTAGGTGTTTTATGCCAAGTGAGTGTACAAGGATACAAAATCAACGGATATGATTAACAAATCAAGGAGAGATTACAATCCAATCCTAGGCAAGTGTTGTCATCCATGTACCATATGTGGTTTAACGGAGTGCGTGGGGAATTCGAATAATCAATGCTTATAAAGAATTTCCTTTGGGTACAATCATGTTGAGCATCGATTGATTCAATTCCGTACGCGTTCGGTTAAACTATACACAATATACGAATACCTAGATAACCCATCGAAGCACACCAAGCCACGTGCTACGATTTCAAAATCCCATTAATGGTCACGTGAGAGTGGTTTCATGGTTTCCAATGTCTAAGGCCCAAACCTAGGCTAACAATCTCGTTACTAACAAGAAAGTGGTCTAAATAATTAATCTCCTTAGCAACCTCCCTACCTGATCCCCAATCATCACGAGACATGTATCATTGGATTCTACGCTCAAAGAGCTTTCCAACGGTATATGGCCCGCGAAATTCCGACGTATAGTTCAGAAGTTATGGCCCATAGAAGTTTGCCCCTTTATATATATAAAACGCGACGGACCAACATGTGTCCGATTCATCGGATGGATGATCCAACAGTTGCATCATCCATGTCAGACCATTCAACGTTGTTGTTTGTTTGTTTTCTTTTTTTATTCAACATGCGCTAATGTCCTGATGTCCTCTAGACGTTCAGTGGCCATTGAACGTTCTGGACATCCGCATCATGCAACGTTTTTTTTTTCTTTTATTTTCTAAAGGGCAGAATGTTTTTGCTGACTGACGTTCATAACATTGAACGTTCTGAACGTCAGTCGGATTCCTTTTCTTTCTTTCTTTTTCTTTCTGTCAAATACAGAAACCCCATTTTTTGCAGTCTTTCACCCAATCCATTCCAAAAATTCACATGCACAAAACTGAGCCACCGTGCTCCCCCAATAATTCATTCCATTCATCATCATTTCCACTTACATCAATTAACACTAAAATTAACAATTAAATTAAATAAATCCAAATTAATAACAGAACAGACTTGGAATTAGGGAAACCTAACTAGAAAACACATACAATCAATGGAAGACATACATACATGCTTAATTATAAAATGTAGATCTACTTGCCTCAACCAAGAAGAAGATTGGAATTGGGAAAATCTGAGGAGAAGCCCTACTACTGCGGAAACCTCGATCTACCCCGACCAAATGCAATCTAACACGTAAAGGAGAAGAAAAGAGAAGAAAAGATTAAGATCTAACCTAAATCTAAACCAAAGAGAATTGATTGAAAAGATGAAAGAGAGGAAAATCTTACCAAACTGATGTCAATGGAAAGAGGAGATCGCGAGGAAGAAGATGAGCAGCTCGGATCGTGGACGTGATCCTTCAGGGAAGGAGTTCTGGAGCCTTGGAAGAATGAGGAAGAAGAAGAGGCTGCGGTAGGTTATCGTTCGTTGCAGAGAAAGAAAAGAGATTAGGGTTAATCTCTTGTTAAGAAGAAAGGGAGGGAGAAAAGACTAAGTTACCCCTTAAGTGGGTCCGGAGAAAGAATAAATTATTAGAAGGGTTTTGGTCGTCAGATCGCAACGAGCCAGAAGACAAAATTGATCAACGCGACGAGACCTTTCCAACGAACCCAAAATCACGGCGATAGGAATTTTTCGGAAAAACACTCAAATTTTTCCTAATTTTGCAAACTACCCCCTACTAGGGTCAAACGAACTCAGAATCGTATGAAACTCCGCAGGCACTATTCTAACACTAAAAGAAACTCGCTGACCATCTAAACTCACTTAAATATCTAATAAAATAATTATTATAATAATATCAAAATAAATGGGTCAACGGGCCGGTAATTGGGCCCAACTGACCCAGTAAGGTCGCAAACCTTACAAATTGTGTTCCACCCCGGCGTGAAGTCGTTTCGACCATCTAGACTTCCCTAAGGTCGTTGACCCTGCTGTCACAAATCTGTTTCGGCTAACAGGAAGGGTTGATTCGAGACCTTCCGCTCGGGACGGTGTCAAAGGGCCAGTGTATCACGAGACCAACCCTGAGTACGATATCGAACGTATTATTAAACTCATTACACACCAGAGCTGTTGCACCACGAAGAGGTGGAACCCTATTTTGGGCATCGGAAACCACGAAAAGTTACTACCTGTTTCGCACGACGTTCCAGTTCGGTCGTGCCTCCAACTCGGAACGTATCGAGACGAGCTCAAACACTTGCACAAAAAAGAAAGAAGCAATAGAACAAAATGCAAAAACCACCACAGAGTAGGGAAATGCACAGTTTGAAGACAAAAACTCAATTTTATTGATTCATTGATATTACAATTGTTCCATTACAATTGAGGCAAAAAAAAGAGAGAAGGGAACATACATCAGCAGTTCAAGCGTCAGCATTGGCGTCGGCTTCATTGGCGGGAGGGTCTTCAGCAGGAGCTCGGACTGAAGTGGGGGCAGGGTCTGGTCCTGTATCCGAGCTTGGGAACTTGGCCGGGTTCATGTAAGCTGGGTCATCCTCAGGGATGCCCACCTTGTCAAGTGCGGCGAGCCAGCCAAGCTCCCATGCTTTATTTCGGATGGTCACGACTTGTTCTTCATATTGGGACGTTGCCTCTGCCACTCCTTTGTCGAAGGCCTTTCGAGTTTCGGCCTCTAGCCTGGCCTTGGTCTCAACATTCTGTTCCGCCATTTTCTTCTTGTATTCTTCGACCTCAGCCTTTGCAGCTTCCACCTCGGCGGTGAGGCTCTAATTGAGATGCTCCTGCTCGGCCGCTCTCTTTCTGCACTCCTCCAACGTGGCCTCCAGGGCTTGTTTTTGCGCCTCTGCCTCCGCCACCCACGCGCCGTGCTGTCGGGCTCTCTCTAGCTGCACGTGGGATCGCTGCACCATCTGCAAAAGGACAAGGACAAGACAGTGTGAGAGAACCGCGGTCGAAACAAGAATTCACAAGGAATTTGAGTTCCCGACACTTACCAGGAGCCCCGCCTGCATCTATGCCATCGCCAGCCCTATGTCGTCGACGCCCCTATGCCTCGCCATGTCTTTTGGCAACGCCTAGGCGTTGGCAAGAGCTGCCATGACGAGGGGGCTCCCAGGGACTTGGTCCTCCACCGTGATTGGCTTCCCAGGACCAAGCTGGAAAGACGGACACCACGGAGCGGGGCGAGGCGGTTGCGCCTCAGGGGATCCAGGGACTTCGTCGGCCGAAGCCTCAGTCCTGGGCCTCTTCCCGGCTCTGCTACCTCCTCCTCCACAACTGCCCCGGTTTGCTGTTCGCTTTCCGATGCCGGGGGTGGGGAAGGAGCCCTGTCGGCAGCAGGAGCCTGAGGAGCTCGGCTGGGCCCGCCGAACGCCAGCGCGCTCAAATCTTTAATAGCGGGACGACGGCGAGGCGACATCTCCTCCGCTGCTGGGACTGGGACAGGGCGGCGAGGTCGCCTAACGAGGGGGCTCTCGCTTGACTCCGCCTCGGACGTGGAGGCCTCGACGCTCGATGCGACCCTGCTCGCTTCAGGGGTTATCTGGGGAGGGCCGGCCTCGGGCTCAGGCTCCCTCCTATCCGGGATTCCCTGTGGCAGCTCCCGATTGACCTCGGCCCTCTTGTAGTAGCCCCGTTACTGAGGCTCGTAGCCTAGAAGTGCCCAGGCCGCCCTATTGGAGAAGTCCGTGCACTTTACGACTCTCTGGTGCCAGGAGTCGTTCCTCCTCCAACCGACCTGCCCGGCCTTTCTCTGTCGAGCAGCTGCAGGACCAGAAAAGCGTCAATTAGGGAGAAATGAAAAAGGACAAAAAAATAAAATCAAAGCGAGGAGCTCTCATACTTGGAACAACCTCGGGGCGACGGGGGACACTGTACACTCCGATCTCCTCGGCGCCGAACTCCCAATTGCTCGAGACGGACAAGAGGTCGTCCCCCGCGTACTTGTACGAATCCTCGAGCGCCTTGACGAAGGCTTTTCACTTCGGCTTGACACGGAGGTAGTAGGTGTCCTCCTTCGTCTTACAAATGTCATATACGTCCTCTATGTCGTGAACACCTAAGTCTATATGAAGGTGCCTATTCAGCGCCACTGTGCCCATAATAATCTTGTAGGCATTGGGCACCAGTTGGCAAGGAGTGAGGTTCAAGGAACTAAGGCAGGCCCTAAGTAACGGGTGAAATGGAAACCTAACACCCCCCTCTATAACCCCTATGAACGGGAGGGGCATCCAGCCGTCAGCATATGACCGGCGTACGTGGTCTACAGGCTCGGCCTTCCAGACGAAGACGTCGTCCGGTATCCCGTATGCAGTCCTAAGGCCCTCTATGGATTGGGGAGAATCTATCCAATGGTTGTAGATCCCCATGGCAGATAAAAGGAAAAAGGTGGAGAAGGGGAAAGGATGAACTAGGATGAAAAACAGTAAGAAAGAACTTACTAACAC
This sequence comes from Cinnamomum chago, assembly GCA_038049695.1. Classification (NCBI taxonomy): domain Eukaryota; kingdom Viridiplantae; phylum Streptophyta; class Magnoliopsida; order Laurales; family Lauraceae; genus Cinnamomum; species Cinnamomum chago. Next base: position 15,159,341 of record CP142451.1, read on the forward strand.
AGGGAAACCTAGAACAGAAACGGATGCAGGTGCGCCGTGTGTAGATGAAAACTTGGCTCTGGATCTTGGCTCTGGCTCTTAGAGTTCTTAGAAGTGCTCTTTCGAAAATGAAAAGTAAGAAAGAGGGAGAAGATGAAGATGCATCTATTTATAAAACGGAAGTGCCCCGTAATGGCGCCGTTTTCGAAATTCAAAAAACGTCTCTTCAAAGACTGCACGTGTGCCCTATACGGCAGCGTGGCCAACCAGATTGCGACGCTTGTCATCGGCGGTTCGTCTCCCGCAATGATTTAAGCATGGCATTTACTGCAATTAAATTACCCCTGGCGTGCGAGGAGAAGTTGAATAAGCGCCACGCGTCAATTGCTGTCGTCAGAACGAGAACCTCTTGCGGTCTTTCATAATTATAGCTCCCGACCCCAAGGAATTCGAGATCCCAAGGAGTCGGAAGCTAGGGGCAATTGTGTGGGGCAACTCTTAATGCGCAAGTTATGCAAAGACTGGCAATAACTACAGCTTGTGTTTCATTTCGGCTGCATGCGCCCCGGCACGAACTCTGGAACGCTTGCCGAGACCAGCACTGATGAACACCGTCTTGGCCATATGCTTCGTCAAAAGAAATGTGCATGTCGGCTACAACCGAGGTGATGAGCAATTACCCGAAATGGGTACAGACGGCCACGCCTGACATTTGGACACGTGACGGGGTACAGGCAAGCGTCGATGGAATACATACACCATCCAAGCCGTCCACCCTCACCAAATCTCTGACAGAGCCATATCCATTGGCTGCAGCCGTATCAGGACAGGGCCCAAAAAAGGATCCGATGAGACCCCAGCCGCCAACAAGTCAAGGCGAGATCAGGCCCAACGTGACTGGCATTTAATGCAACATGGGTTGATCGTCATTAAATGTAATGTGGGCTATGACGGACCCTCATCAATTACTATATGGGCTAATGTGTCACTAGCAGTCAAATCATGAGGCCCACTAACAGATATCCAAAGGCTTTTCTCATTTAAGATGATCCTTCACCCATAACAAGGTACGCACACATACATGCATGCAACTCTCACAACGTTGCTCTATCTCACACAACGTTGCTCTATCTTTCTTCTCCGACCAGGGCCTCGTACTAACTTAGGCATCGGAGAGCCCTGTGGTGCCCACAGCTAGAGTCCTTTGTTTGTTTCTTATTCTTCTTTCCTTTCAGGTCCCTGAAACGGCTAGCTCTTTCCAGTCACTTGGATAAGTCCTCGAAGGCACCCTCTAATCTTGTGAGTTAGTATTTTCAGCACTTACAACCATAATAAGCACAAGATTACCAAAGATGAGAATTGAAGAAATCCAAATTAACCTGTTGAGATTATGTTATGCATCCACACCCCACCAAGATAGAAAGAACATGATACATATGTATGTACATTTCCTTCTTTTAGACAAATAGATAATCACATTACTACCGTCATAAAGTAGGACATATCTACAAAATAAAGTATGACATAACTACATACGATTCTCATAGACTCTTTACACTATTTATGCGTCTTCAGACCACCAGCTTTACACAACAAACTCGTAATGTTTGAAGATTTTAGGGCGATTTTCTATCCTTTCCTCCAATATCAAAGAATAGTGATACCTTTTCTATCTCTACAAATATCTTATAGTTTGATGATTTTCAAGTGGTTTTTTAATTTGTTTGTGTCAATGGCAAAAGCAATTTGCGAAAAGTTATGGTTGGTTTTAGTAGCCCTCGTTCTGCTCTGTACTAAGGGGGCTGCCATTGCAACAGAAAGGAAAAACCTTACAGATAAGCCTGCAATCAAGACCATTAATCAAGTGATCTTATAGGATCAAGTTTTAACCTTTCTTGTTTTTGTAAGACAGATTTGCCTAGACTATTATAATCAAGTGATCTTCAAAGAATAAAGTTATAATCTTTCTCAATTTGGTAAGATAGATAATCACAGTGTTGCTGAGATAACGATAGGATAATCTTTCCATACATTAGTCATGGTTTCTTAACACTATATATACACATCATTCATGGTTTCTTAATCACGTTTTGGACGACAGTGTTATCTTTATAAGGTTTGTTGATTTCTCCATTATAGAGAGAATAGTGTTATATATTCAGTCTCTTCAAGTAAATATCTTAATTTATGATAGTTTACAGGTGGTTTTCTAACTTGTTTGTTTCGATGGCGAAAGAAATGTGCAAGAAGTTAATGTTGGTTTTGGTAGCCCTCGTTCTGCTCTCTGTTCAGAGGGCTGTCACTGCAGCAGGAAGGAAAAACCATACTGATTTGGAAATAAGGAAAGAGCTTAGACGTCTCAATAAGCCTGCAATCAAGATCATTAAGGTGGTTCCTTTAATTCTAGCATATGGACGTTTTCTTTTTACTGTTTCCAACAAGCATCTACTATCTCTTGGGTGACTATGGGTTTCTCAGGTTTGGAGCAAGTGTGAGTTTTTTTTTTTTTTACTTTTATCTCGAGTTGTCTTGGGGGTGGGTTTGCATAATTGCATCTCGTTTGATATCGACCCAAGAAATTGAACTTGGGGGCAGACACAGGAACTTGAACATAGGGGCTAGATATAAAAAAAAAATATTGAGGAAGGAGGAAATGTAAATAAAATATATATATAAGCTTTTAAAATTTTCGAGGGTGTTTTTAAAAATTCTAAGCTTTTTTTTATTTTATTTTATTTTTATGTTTGGGTGTGGCCTTCAGCCCCGAAACCTTTATACCTGGGTCTGCCCCCTATGAGTCATACTAATATGGCCCACTGTCGGGATAGGGTTTGCTGTCATCAATGGCCTTTTACCTTGACTATCACATTCACGATCCTTTGAGAATCTCCTTAAATTTGACATTGATTGTCGATGTAGAAGGAAATGTGAGACATGACGTTTAAATTTCTTGAGATAAGTGATTCACGACGTAGAGATAGAGAGAGATCGGGCAATTTCATCAATCTTCAAGTATTTTTCATATTTTGGTCGAATCTCTAAGAAAAAGCAAGAATATATGGCTTTCCTTATAAATATATATATATATATATATATGAGAAATATATTTATTTATTTATTGAAAGGTTATGGCTTTCCATGTATGAATTGCACTATTGTAAAAATGATGTATGAAATAGAAATAATTCATTGATGAAATGTTCATGAAAACTAAAACATCTATCAGTCATTATGGGCTTTTCGAATAGATATAAATATATGTTACTGTAATTTTAATGAGATACTAATATTGATATCATTGTCTATTTTAAAAACAAATTATTTTTATAACATAATATTAATATGATATTGATGTTACTATATATTATCATAATACGTTAATACTATCATAGAATACTTATTATCATAATATAAGTAGTCACGATCACCATTTTATGTTCATTTTGGTCTCTACTAAAAACTGTTAAAAGTCGTATTTTTCTTAATCAGAAGTATGCTAAAACTTATTAAAATGGATTAATGCAAAAGATGTTAGATCAAGAAAACTGTGAGATAGCTTATTCTCACCATTAGTGCCCAATATCAACCCCTGGTGCTGGTGGGAATGCAGAGTGTCCTATGGCTCCACTCAGGGATCGATCCCTGCGTGGGCAAGTTATTTCTCCGCTTCCAGGCCACTGGGCGAACTAGCAAAAAATAAAAGACACAGGTGTGGTGCTGGAACATCACCAAGGTAGGGGTCCACTACAGCGGGCTATAGCATGTAGGGTGCTCAACGCTAGGCTCTGGCTTGAGGTTTTAAGTACTTGAAGGTGGCTTGGATCTAAATTTTTGGCCTATTTATTATATGACTTGGGCTTGGATTATGTGCTAGAAAGTCCAAAGCTGGGCCCGGACTGGCCCAATTGACGAAATGGGCAGTCTTCAGTCTGATATTTTCTAAGGCCGGTTGAGCTCAGGTCCAGGCAAATTATTTTTAAGGGCTTTGGTCCAAGCAGCTACAATGTTTGCAGTTAGAGGTCCCTGGATACAATTTTCATGACTGATTTGCCATTTTCAACTATTTAGGAATAAAATTTTGAATTTTAAAATTTCAAATTTTAAAATTTCAAATCTTCCATTCTCCCTCTCTCAAATCTATCCTACCAAAGGAACCACTTATCTGCTCTGTTTCTAGTTTCTACAATAGTGACGAGCAGCACCACGCAGCGTCTAAGACACTAGTCCGGCGGTGGCAGCAACGTTGAGGATTAGGTCCTCTTCCGCGGCTGCGCCTGGTTTCTGGGAACTCTGATATGGGGCGGCAACAAATATCGAAATCCATGTTTGTTATTGCACTTTGTAGCCAAGCCCGATTTCCAACCGTCCATCCACTTGTCAAAACAAGACAAGATTTCTTTTTGTCTTTAGTTTTGGACAAAGAGAAGCCAACAAAGAACTTTGTTTGAATCAGGAAAACAAACCATGCCTTCTTCTTAAGCCTGGCGTCGCGAAAATCTTTGTGTGCGAAGATGGGGTTTTCCGACGTGATTGATGGTTTGAGGAAGTGGGTTTTTTCTGGAGCGAATGGATCAAATGGGGATTTGGGGATCGAGGATTGGAGAATGATTAGGGTGCGGGAGCAGTGCAGTTTACAAGTTCGCGGGTTGCTGTAAATAACCATGGGGTTGGTCCTTCTACACTGTAAAGTTCTTGCCTTGTTTTGGTTACAGAAAGCAGAATGAAGAAGAAAGGGATCTGAGCCAGGTTCAGGTTTTGTCCAGGTTTTGCAAAAAATGAAACCATCGCAAGACAGAGGATTCCGGGATTTCCTTGCACTTACCGAGGAAGATCCTTAGTCGCATAAATTGACCGTCGTCATCGGAGAAGGAGCTTCTCGCTGTCCTGCATAAAAGTTGCATAGAAGTTGCTGCGCCATTGCCGAAGAAGGAAGGCAACAGGGCTGTTATATCGTTTTTGGCAAATTTATCTTAGTTTTTATGAAATTTATTTGAGTTTTTGTGAAATTTATTTAATTTTTTTCTCAAATTTATCTAAGTTTTTGACAAATTTATATGAGTTTCTGTCAAATTTATCTAAGTTTTAAAACAACTTTATCTGCGTTCTGGATAAATCTATCTGAGTTTTTGGATATTTATTTGAGTTCTGGAATAAATTTATTTGAGTTTTGAACAAATCTATATGAGTTTTTGGCAAATTTATTTGAATTTTTGAAAAATATAGCTAAGTTTCTAACAAAGTTATTTCCATTTTGAAAATTTTAACTTAGTTTTTGAACAAGTCTTTCTGCGTTTTTGGAAATTTTATTTGTATTTTTTTAGATCTATTTTTGTTTTTGAATTTTATTTGTGTCTTTTGAAATTTATTTTATATTTTCTAAAATAAATTTAGCTGAGTTTTGACAAAAATACTTGAGTTTTTGAAAAACTTTTCTGAAATTTGGAAAATTGATTTATCTTAGTTTTGGAAAATGTATTTGTGATTTTTAAAATTTATTTGTATTTTTTAATTTTATTTGTATCTTTTGAAATTTATTTGCGTCTTTTGAAATTTATTTACATTTTTTGAAATTTATTTGGATCTTTTGAAATTTATTTGAATCTTCTGAAATTGATTTTCATGTTTTGAAATTATTTATATTTTTTTAAATTTATTTGGATCTTTTGAAATTTATTTGTGTCTTTTTAAATTTCTTTGTGTTCTTTTGAAATTTATTGCGTTTTTTGAAATTATTGCATGTTTTAAAGTTTATTTGCATTCTTTCAAATTTATTTATATATTTTGAAATTTATTTGCATCTTTTGAAATTTATTTACATTTTTGAAATTTATTTGGATATTTTGAAATTTATTTGTGTCAATTTCTTTGTGTTCTTTTGAAATTTATTGTGTTTTTTGAAATTATTTCGCTTTTAAAATTTATTTTCATTTTTTATAATTTATTTGTATTTTTTGAATTTTTCTGTGTTTTTTAGAATTTATTTGAAAATCTAATTAATGGAATTTCATTAATCGTGGTCAATTAAATGGTAGTTGACCATTATTAATGGCATATCCCACTAATCGTGGGATATGATTTTGAAGAAAGGGTAAATTAAACATTTTAGGTCTTGAAATTTGAAAAAATGACCTATCACACTATGAAGAAAGATTGTGGATCTAAAGCAATAAAGTGAAACGTTCAAGATCCGTCGCCGAATACCAAAAAAAAAAAAAAAGTCCCAAGTTGTTTCGATGGATGTAGGATGTGAGCTGCACATGAATATACCAAAATTAAACATAAATTGGAAAGTCATGATTTGCCAGTAGATAGCATAGATTTTTCTCCAACTACAAACTCCTGTGACAACAAATAGTTTCCATTAACTTACCCTGCCCCTAGAGAGACCACAGGGTCAATTAGGGGCCAAGCAAGAAAACCCCCCCCCCCCCCCCCCCCCCCCCCCCCCCACAGTAGATAGCATAGATTTTTCTCCAACTACAAACTCCTGTGACAACAAATAGTTTCCATTAACTTACCCTGCCCCTAGAGAGACCACAGGGTCAATTAGGGGCCAAGCAAGAAAACCCCCCCCCCCCCCTTTCTCTCTCTCACGCTCACAGACATGTTCTCCAATTCCTTTCCTCATTTGCAAACATTTTTTTTTTGTTCAATTTTCTAATTTGTTTTAAGTTTTCTAAAAAAAAAAAGAACTATCTTTCTTGATTTAAAAAGAAATTAAAGAGGACTCTAATAATTGAGACTGTTCAGCTTGTAATTTCTTTTTAATCAAATTTTGAAGACTCAGTTAAAAAACTCAAGAAACAAGAGGCTCCCTTGGGTTCTATCAAACTTGGTTCACTTGACCTACCCCAAACTCGAACAAAGCCTATCAAGATTCCACCTAGTTAATTAAAGCTGTTGAAGCTCCTTTCCTTTTTTTGGTTTTACAGAACCCGTAGCTGCACATGGGTATGGGTCCGGGTCCGATTTCACCTTGGTTCGGATCCGTGGACCCAAGACCCAATATATTACCTCAATTTTTAAAAATCTCTCATAAAAAACCATGTTTTTTTTAAAATAAAATTCTCTACCTAAACACGGAGCTAGATCCAGACTCGTCTCATATATGGTTCTGGTTCTGGAGCAAAAAAACCAGTTCCAAAATGGCTCCGGGTCCGAATCCGGTTCCACCTTCTCCGTAACGGTTCCGGTTCTACCATGGACCGATTTAAGAGTCTTCGGACACATAGATCAGTTCTCAATTAAATCTGCCTTGCAACTCTTGTCAATCACAAACACTTAGTGCTAGTCACAACCAATCACAGCCAAACTTTGCAATTACAATCTCTGTCAAATGCTCACTCTGGTTGCCCACCAATAGATACTGCACGCAATTTTCTCTACTCACAGTTTTCACGGTATAAGTTGCCAACAGACAAGCACCAACATAATATGAGAAAGACTATAAGTAGGAACATAAATTCACATGAAGTAGAGAGCAGAATGACCTTACCACAGATGAAGAATAGATCTGCATATACTGAATAACACCTTCAGGAATCAGATCATAAAAATGGCAGCAGTTCAACACAAAATATATATATATATATATATATCTCACAACCCAGCCGGTTTGACTCTGCTTCAGCCTTGAACACCCACAGAAACACAGCACCGTCATCAACCTTCCTTTGGGAATCTTCTTTGAAACCTCTGGCTCTTCAAGCTTTTGAATGGGACGAAGACAGAGGTTGAAGAAGGGAAATGGTGAAGCACACGCCCCAAACACTGCCTGGACTTTTCTTCTTCTTCTTTTTTACCTAATATAATTCTTGTCATCGTCCAAGACTTTTCTCCTTACAGCTAGGGGTGAAAGTGGGTTGGGCCATCCTAGGGCCGCCCGCGGACGGCCCGTTATAGGCTCGGCCTGAGCTCAGCTCAAAAGAAAAAAGAGCCGAGCTAGGGCCTAGTAGGAGGCCCGTTTGCTTAAACGGGCCAAGCTCGGGCTTGATGAAGCCCGACTCGTAAGCCCTAGGGCCTACATATATTAATACATATATTATATATATGTACACTATACAATATATAATACATATATGATAAAACATAATCCATAAATCCTAAACCTTAGTTTTAATCAATATAAATAATCTTTAAACCCTAAACACTAAATAATCCATAAATCTTAAACCTAAGCAATGAGCCATAGGGCCTACATATATTAATCCATATTGTATATATATATATATATATGTGTACACTTTACAGTATATATTACATATATGAATCTATGATACTAAATAATCCATAAATCATAAACCTTAGTTTTTATCCAATATAAATAATTCCTAAACAACCTTGAGGATGCATGTATATTAATGGTCTGGAAGACATTTTTTTAAGTCTTGTAACTCTGGAACAACCTTTCCTTTAGTGTTATTATTATTTATTAACAAGGCTCTATTGTTGTTGTTATAAGTGATGTTTGAGACTTTATTTTATGATGCTAGCCGAATACTTTATTTTATTCTATGATGCTATTGGAGTTTAATTTGATTTGTATTATTGTTAGAGTTTGATAATGCTCATCTACATTAACATTGAACTATTATGGAGGACTCCCTTTGCTTTTATGGAGTCTTTCTTATTTTAGTTAATTTTATTGCTGCAATCCAAATTATGGGAATGAGAATATGGGATGAATGCATGTATTTGACCATTTTTTGTTCTGGTTTGCATATGTAGATTTCTTTGAATTTCTACATGATTTTTTTTTCCTGAAAATATTTTCTTTCAGCTAGTGCTATATCATTAGAGGCCGGCCCTAGGGCCTCACAACTTAATAAGAGCCGAGCCCGAGCCAGGGTTTTTGAGGCCCTCTCGAGCTAGGGCTGAGCTAGGGCCTACTGAAAAATACCAGGGCCGAGCCTAGTGCCCGTCAAAGACCAGCTCGGCCTGACCCACTTTCATCCCTACTTACAGCCAATAGAGCAACGAATTTTGCACCCAAAAGAGAGACTGCCACTTTGCACACAAGTCTCAGCTCCTCTCTGCAATGAATGAAATATATATATATATATAAAGAAAAAAAAAAAAAAAAACCCTATGCCCAGACGTTTTGTTTTTTCTTCTTTGTTCAATAGAAAGTCCCATGCACACATGTCGCCACCTTCTTATCTTAGACCTTAGATCCTAAAAACTTGATCAGAGTTTCTATACAAATGTCCTTTTCCAAAAGTGCATACCCAACAGTTGTGGGCCCCACTGATGAGCCTCTATGAAAACTTTTGCATTCCCACTAGATTGGGCCTTTGCAAGTGGGCTGACCTACTAAAATTGCCATGCTATGTTGACAACAATTTCAACTCCAATTCCAAAACTTAGGTATGATCAACACAGATTTCTTCCTAGCATAATGGTTTGAGATTTTATTTACTCAGAATTTCTACCCAAACACATTTTCTTTGATAACTGAACCGATTGTTACTTAATTATACTTGGAGGGTCCACCAGCAGGGTCATGAATTTGATGGTTTCAAGTGAGTCAGATCTTTAAGAAAGGTGTGTCCGAAGACTCGATCTGACTGGAGAGTGCCTATTCCCTACAAAAATCTATCCACAAGTAGATATCATTGGTACTGTGACCAGGTCTAGGATGCAGCCTCAGTGGGCCTAATCAGGTATGAAATGAAATGCATGATCGACCCAAATTGCAAGTGGGTTAGCTCTTTTTTGTTTTTTTGAATGGTGCAAGAGGAAGAAAAAGAATCATAGTGTTGCTCAGATAACGATAGGATAGCGTTTCCATAGTACTAGCCACTAGCACAACCACCCGTGCTCAGCACGATGGCATTATAAATTAGAAATCCTTACATTTAAAAGGTTGTATGGGTACCTCTTTCCATCCATTAAGTAAGTTGTTTAACTGAAAATTAAAAAACTGTACAGAAAGGGAGTAGAAGAGAGTAGAGCAAGAGACTTAAAAAAAGAAGAAGTGGAGTTAAAGTGGAGAGTAGTGGGTAGTTTGATGAGATAAGGATACGAGGGGGTAATTATATGGAGAGATTGTGAAATATTTTAATAAATAGGGCTAACTGTCAGTCAAATTTATAACCGACGGTCAAAATTGAATCCAAAGCCTCCTAACTTGATATATTATAATGGTTCCGAAGAAAATGTTTCCATACGAGTCATGGTCCACTGTTATTACCACATTGATGGCTTCATTGGAATTCTGATTAGATAGAACACATTACTTTTTACCATTAGACAACTCCCATTTTAATAACCGCCATTAGAGGACTCCACAACGACTACTCATTGATAGATCCTACCATGGGTAAATCTTTTCTATTTTACGCATCTTATCTGTTGAGTCTTTAAATTACCAAATAGTATAGTTTATAATCTATTGAGATTTGCAAATTACCATAATAAGCATAAGATTGCCAAAGATGAGAAATGAAGAAATCCAAATGAACCTGTTGAGATTATGTTATGCATCCATACCCCACCAAGATAGAAAGAACATGATACATGTGTATGTGCATTTCCTTCTTTTAGACAAATAGATAATCACATTACTACAGTCATAAAGTAGGACATATCTACATACAATTCTTATAGACTCTTTACACTATTTATGCTTCTTCAGACCACCAGCTTTACACAACAAACTCGTAATGTTTGAAGATTTGTAGGTGATTTTCTATCCTTTCCTCCAGTATCAAAGAATAGTGATACCTTTTCTATCTCTACAACTATCTTATAGTTTGATGATTTTCAAGTGGTTTTTTAATTTGTTTGTCTCAATGGCAAAAGCAATTTGCGAAAAGTTGAGGTTGGTTTTAGTAGCCCTCGTTCTGCTCTCTACTAAGGGGGCTGCCATTGCAACAGAAAGGAAAAACCTTACAGATAAGCCTGCAACCAAGACCATTAATCAAGTGATCTTATAGGATCAAGTTTTAATCTTTCTTTTTTTTGTAAGACAGATTTGCCTAGACTATTATAATCAAGTGATCTTCAAGGAATAAAGTTATAATCTTTCTCGATTTGGTAAGACATATAATCACAGTGTTGCTGAGATAACGATAGGATAATCTTTCCATACATTAGTCATGGTTTCTTAACACTATACACATCATTCATGGTTTCTTAACCACGTTTTGGACGACAGTGTTATCTTTATAAGTTTGTTGATTTCTCCATTATAGAGAGAATAGTGTTATATATTCAGTCTCTTCAGGTAAATATCTTAATTTATGATAATTTACAGGTGGTTTTCTAACTTGTTTGTTTCGATGGCGAAAGAAATGTGCAAGAAGTTAATGTTGGTTTTGGTAGCCCTCGTTCTGCTCTCTGTTCAAAGGGCTGTCACTGCAGCAGGAAGAAAAAACCTTACTGATTTGGAAATAAGGAAAGAGCTTAGACGTCTCAATAAGCCTGCAATCAAGATCATTAAGGTGGTTCCTTTGATTCTAGCATATGGACTTTTTCTTTTTACTGTTTCCAACAAGCATATAGTATCTCTTGGGTGACTATGGGTTTCTCAGGTTTGGAGCAAGTGTGAGTGTTTTTTTTTTTTTTTTTACTTTTATCTGGAGTTGTCTTGGGGGGTGGGTTTGCATAATTGCATCTCGTTTGATATCGACCCAAGAAATTGAACTTGGGGGCAGACACAGGAAATTGAACATAGGGGCTAGATATAAAAAACAATATTGGGGAAGGAGGAAATGTAAATAAAATATATATAAACTTTTAAAATTTTCAGGGGTATTTTTAAAAATTCTAAGCTTTTTTTTTTTCTTTTTTATGTTTGGGTGTGGCCTTCAACCCTGAGACCTTTATACCCCATGTGGGTCATACCAATATGGCCCACTGTCTGGATAGGGTTTGCTGTTATCAATGGCCTTTTACCTTGACTATCACATTCACGATTCTTTGAGAATCTCCTTAAATTTGACATTGATTGTCGATGTAGAAGGAAATGTGAGCATGATGTTTAAATTTCTCGAGATAAGTGATTCACGACGTAGAGATAGAGAGAGATCGGGCAATTTCATCAATCTTCAAGTATTTTTCATATTTTGGTCGAATCTCTAAAAAAAAAGCAAGAATATATGGCTTTCCTTATAAATATATATATGAGAAATATATTTATTTATTTATTGAAAGGTTATGGCTTTCCATGTATGAATTGCACTATTGTAAAAATGATGTATGAAATAGAAATAATTCATTGATGAAATATTCATGAAATAATAAAACATGTATCAATCATTATGGGCTTTTCGAATAGATATAAATATATGTTACTGTAATTTTAATGAGATACTAATATTGATATCATTGTCTTTTTAAAAAAAAAATTATTTTTATAACATAATATTAATATGATATTGATGTTACTATATATTATCATAATACGTTAATACTATCATAGAATACTTATTATCATAATATAAGTAGTCACGATCACCATTTTATGTTCATTTTGGTCTCTACTAAAAACTGTTAAAAGTCGTATTTTTCTTAATCAGAAGTATGCTAAAACTTATTAAAATGGATTAATGCGAAAGATGTTAGATCAAGAAAACTGTGAGATAGCTTATTCTCACCATTAGTGCCCAAGATCAACCCCTGGTGCTGGTGGGAATGCAGAGTGTCCCATGGCTCCACTCAGGGATCGATCCCTGCGTGGGCAAGTTATTTCTCCACTTCCAGGCCACTGGGCGAACTAGCAAAAAATAAAAGACACTGGTGTGGTGCTGGAACATCACCAAGGTAGGGGTCCACTACAGCGGGCTATAGCATGTAGGGTGCTCAACGCTAGGCTCTGGCTTGAGGTTTTAAGTACTTGAAGGTGGCTTGGATCTAAATTTTTGGCCTATTTATTATATGACTTGGGCTTGGATTATGTGCTAGAAAGTCCAAAGCTAGGCCCGGACTGGCCCAATTGACTAAATGGGCAGTCTTCAGCAGGGGCGGAGCCAGGATTTCATCTTGGGGGGGGGGGGGCAAAACTTGAATAAAATTTTATTTCACCAATTATTATAACTATCATATTTTAAAGTTTCCTTTTTGACATAGTTATAAGTTCAACCATGATTTTGTTCCTTGAAAATGCTGGACATAGAGAAGACAGAGTGCAAAATTTTAACCACTGAAGATGAGCTAGATTAATGGAAAAAAAGAGGAGACGAACAAAACAAAGAAGGAAGAGCAGAAGAGGGTTAGGGCTTAAGACTGGAGTCTGGAGAGGTTTTCGAAAGTTAAAAGGGTTGGGAGTGGGGGCCGGGGTGGGATGGGGTTTAACTTAGAAAAAAAATCCAAAAACCTTGGGGGGGCCCATTTTGGTGTTTTAAAAGACCTTTTCAAAAAAAAAAAAGGACTTTTTCAAAGGCTGGGCCCCCCCGGGCCTCAACACAGTTCCGCCACTGGTCTTCAGTCTGATATTTTCTAAGGCCGGCTGAGCTCAGGTCATGCACTTAAAGTCCATATCGAGCTTGAACTGGACATGGGCCTGTGTTACTAAAGTCACATGGGTTGTGCCGGGATATGCCTCAGCCTAGCTTTGACTGGCCCATCCACAACCCTTGTAGCACGGATGCGGGTGTATGACCCTGGGACTGTAGGCTAGACCGGCATTCCTCCCATTTACATGGAAAAGGAAAAAGAAAGGCTACCTAAAAAATAGGGGTGCACAAAAAATCTATAGATCCGTAAAACCGATCCGATCCACGGATATCTAACCGAACTAATTAAGGTAAACGGATTGAAAATCTTGTAAACCGTTAGCAACGGATCAGTGACGGCTTTCTCCCTCAATCCACGGATCCAATCCAATCCGATCTGCTAACATTAAATATAAATAAAGAAAAGTAATTGGCAAATGAAACCCGAAACCAAATTTCACCTTGGCCTTGAGAGCATGCTCTTCAAATTTTCTTTAACATTAGATTCAATGGATTGAATAGATTAAACCGATCCGATCCGTTCCTCCACGGATCAGATCTGATCGGTTTTTAACAACTACGGATTGGTCACGGACTCCAAATCCATCAATCTGTTGGTAAATGATAGGTTGCAGATTTGGTCTAATCTGCACCAATCCGATCCTTGTACACCCCTAGTAAAAAAAAAAACAGTTTTGTTGAGAATTGCAAATTCATTGTAATAGATAGGCCATTTTTTGAGAGTATCATTATATCTTAATAAGTAATATGGCAAACTTATACACACCCACGTCGTCCATAAATCTAATCAAACATAAATTATAAATTTATAGAATACAGGGATAGGATTATACTTGGCTTTCAATCATCATGTTGGCGAAAAGGAACTATCATAGTGGACCAGAAGGGAGAAAAAAACCATTTCCTGGATAAACCGAAGTGGAGAAAGAGAATTAGTCGACTCCAACATAGTTGGTGCAAGGCTACAATGGTATACTACCATAGTGGACTGATATTAAGTTTTTCCCCCCGAGGCCCATCTCTTACCTGCCGTGCACGCATGACTTTTAACATTTAAAACATAATTGCAAGCTTAATTACTCAATGATAAATATTGATTGTTTAGTCTAAAGGTGATGATGTATGCTCTTTTTATGATTGTGTCTACAGAGTGAAGATGGCGATATCATTGACTGCGTTGATATCTATAAGCAACCTGCATTTGATCACCCGTCGCTCAAAAATCACACCATACAGGTTTTTTCCATTTCCTCGTATGTTGTATCTACTCTTTATTATGCTAAGATCTTAATTCCCATGCTCCAATTCCCATATGTACGTAAGGGGCATTAATGTGTAGACACCATTGTCTTAAGTAGATAGTGATGACAGTGTTGAAACATTAAAACAGAGACACTAGATTAAAAGTAGGCAATTGGGAAAATTTTGATTCATGTACATCTGTTGCGGTGCAGCTGAATGATTACAATGATTTTCACTTAACCTTGCCTTACAATATCATGCCTTGGCCTTTTGGTACTTCAAGTTCTAGGATTGTTTCCCTTATTGCTTGAAATGAACTTTTTTATATGTATTACAGCTAAGACCAAGCATTTATAATGGGGAAAGCATGTCATCTTCGAAACCATTAGAACAGTTGTGGCATAAGAGTGGAAGTTGTCCACAAGGAACAATTCCTATTCAAAGGACTCAGAAGAGACACTTACTTGGAGCCATCTCCTTGGATGCATCCCAATTAGAAGTGAGTTTTTATAATATTAGTTACATTTCAATTGATTCACCATTTATGAGACAACGATGGTTGCTTCCTTCAATTATTATCAAGTGTGAAGATAGTAACAAGTTTGTTAATGATGAATACTGTGTACTCGTATTTCTCGAGTAACCAAAGCTATTGATCGTGCATGATTATTTGTTGTTCTCTGTCAGAGCTGTAAAGCAAGTAAAGAGCGTAAGAATAGAGGAGGCGAAGGCAGTATCAATGTATGGAACATACATGTGGAGCCAAGTGAATTTAGCAAAGCTTCCATATCCATTGGTAGAAGAGATAATTTTGATTTGATCGACGGGGGGTGGATAGTAATATCTCTCTCTCTCCATTTTTTTTTTCTTGTAGTAAAAGTAAATTGATGGTAATGTCTTTAGCTTATTGCTTTGTCATAAGAGCAGGTCCACCTTAATATGAACCCAACTTTGGTGAATGGTGGGGCAACATTAAAAAAAAAGAAAAAATTAAAAATGAAATTTCAAGATGAGAAGACTAAACTATTGATTCTGAAAGTTCAGATATATGGCATCCATCCTAAGACATTTCAATAAATTATTGAAATTTGATTCTTTTGTTTAATCAATTTCGCCTAAGCATTTGGATTTCTCAGGTTTCAAGAAGTATGTTTGGAGACGATGCAGCACGACTTTTCGGGTTTTGGGGTACAACTGTAAGTTACTAATTTTACACTTTCTTTTGCTATAAATGGTGTCATGTAGTTGTACTAGTTAAAAACAAGATATATTCTAAAACCGCTAAAGTTGATGGTGATAGATCAAAAGGCTTGATGATCAACCCCAATTGAGATTTTGCATGCATCTTGATTTTTATTAGATCATTGGATCCACCACCTCTATCATTGTCATGGCTCTAGATGGGCCCATAAGGGGTGAGCACTGCCCATGTATAGACATGCATACATTTGACTCCACAGCTCAAATTAGGTGCTGGAATCCCAAACATTAAATTTACCTGAACTAAAGTGATCTCCTTTCATATTCCCCTCTACTCTTGGTAGAGTTGTGTGCTTTAGTTTTTCTTGTAGCCAAGGCGAGATCCTGAGGTTGTAGTTCTTGACAAAACAAAAATAACCCATTCATTACTTTTTTGGTACTCTAATAAGATACAAATATGTTTTCTATTTTCAATCAGGAAGAGTTCTTTTCCTTGGGTTGATCTCTTCCATTCTCTCTAGCAAAAGCTGGAGAGGATTCGGACTCTCCTCAAATTATGATCAGTCCATTGTAAAATCTTGTGATTTGTTAGCCTTATTTTTTATATTGCATTGTTTCTTGTGATTTGATGTAGTTTCTATGAATTGTGCATGTATCTATTCCCAGTCGGATCACTTGGGTTGCTACAACTTGAGATGCCCTGGTTTTGTTCAAGTAAGCCAAAAGGTTGGCTTAGGCGCGGTTATTACTCCTACTTCAGTCTATGGGGGGCTTCAAGGGAGTATTGATCTGAAGATATTCAAGGTAATTGTAATCCACTAGAAACAAAGCAAACATTTCTTGCTCCACTAGACCTTTTAAAACTCTATTTCCACAATAAATAATCTGTAAATCCCATGATTTTTGGGCGATGCTGAGCTTGTATTAAGTGAAAAAACGTCCAAAAGTCC
Organism: Cinnamomum chago; assembly: GCA_038049695.1. Lineage (NCBI taxonomy): Eukaryota > Viridiplantae > Streptophyta > Magnoliopsida > Laurales > Lauraceae > Cinnamomum > Cinnamomum chago. The sequence continues at coordinate 15,176,169 of CP142451.1, forward strand.
TGCTCCGCTAGGCCTGATTAAGTAGTGGTTGTAGTTTACTGATGATTTGTTGAAACACGTGCTGGAAAGCCTGAATAAGGGTAAAAGTCCTGACCTCCCCAGCCCAGTTGGCTAAATGGATGACCTCGGTAAGCGACATCAAGGCCTGTGTCAAGCCCAAGCCAATAATTGGCATATGTTTCTAAAGCTCGGATATGCCTAAAATCATTCATGACCATCCAAAAAGTCTCTTCTAATGTGGGGGGAAGAATTGGAGCACTACTACAACACAATCTCTCCTAAATTTTTGTATACATATGTTTTCTGGTTTATTGCCGCAGGACAAAGCAACTTCCAATTGGTGGTTAGTGGCTCAGGGTGAATCGGTGGGGTACTGGCCCAGTTCTTTGTTTAAGAGCATGGCTGACCATGCTGATTACGTTCAGTGGGGAGGACAAGTCCTGAACACGGCACCTGGCGGAAGTCATACCAGCACTCAAATGGGTAGCGGTCATTTCCCCAATGAAGGATATGGAAAAGCTGCCTTCTTTGATAGATCTGTCTTTTTCCCCACTGATGACATTATTGGAAAAACCCCATACGATTGTGTAATTAAGGTCTCTAAACCAAGTTGCTATGACATATCAGATGTATCAGATCTCCAAGGAACTCCAGGTGTTCAATTCTTTTACGGTGGACCTGGTGGGCCTAAGTGTGCTAAATGAACTTCAACTTCTCGGAAGTCACTGATGTACTTGTCCATCAATTAGGGAAATTCTTTTATTTACCAAAAAAGATTTCCCTAATGTATGATAAATAAAGCATTGAGATTGCCTTGGAAACTGGAATTTATAGCAATTCATGGTCACCGAAAGGGAATCCAGATCCCCAGCTTGCACCAATCAGGAGGTGCCACATGGGAAGATGAATTTTTTAAGGAGATGGGATTTTTTTTTAAGAGATAGGATGTAACTTCTCAACCCCATGTGGCACCCCCTGATTGGTCCAAACAGGGCTTCCTTGATTGGTCCAAACAAGGGATCCACTTCCCAAAGAAGGGTGAAAGATACTGGGCAAACGATAGCAATTGTGTAAGTGGGACCTAGTATTTTTTAGTGAGACTTCCACATTATAGAGTTACCTTGGCTGAATAGGAAAAGACGGTCATGACCCCGGACTGGGGCCGCGGCTCGGTGGGCCAGAAAATTCCGTCCGCTCACGCTGTCTCCCACAAATTTCTGCGGTGAGGATTCCCACGATCTATAACCTGACAATCAAATGGGAACGAGTACATATGCGGAAGCATGTAGCAAACACACCTTAAAGTATAAAAACATACAATAGTATCCAAGCCTCGTGTCAAAGTGAGAAACATAAATAAGCAAACCCAAAGTTAAAGTTAAAGTTTTACATTACCAAGAATATAAGTTTAAGGTTATACAATCCCAAAATGAAAAGCCAATAAAGGCTAGTGAAACAAGTTCCCAAAAGGTATGATCAACTCTCCAAAATGTGACATATGTCTCATAACCAAACTCAATGTCTAGATAACATCGTCGGGTTGCCACTCTTGAGCAACCGGTGTACTTCGCCTCACGGGCAGCGGGGTCGACATCTGGCACCAAACAATCAAATATCAGACACGATGGTTTGACAGTCGAATAAAGCAGATAAAGGTATGACAAGTGTTTACAAACTCATTGATAATCATAATAGTACATTTGAGAGCTAAATAAAGTAACGATAACTTAAAAGAAGTCAAGTATTGAAATCAAAGGCTTATTATGGAAGACATTTTATAAGAATGCTGAGAAATACAACAATGGCAGCTCACATTGAGCTATATTCTCATATTACCCAAGTAACAAGAGCAATCAAAGTATAACCGCCGCCATATGAAATGGCCGGAACAAACATATAATACATATATAACCCAATATAGATGAGTATCAAACGGAATCTGCCGCGGAACGGATAACAAACAAACGGAGTTTCCAAGTGCAATTGGCGAAATAATTTAGGATCCCAGTCCGAGTGATTAAACCGACTAGGCAACCGAAGCTTAGAGGTGCCGACCACAAATCCTAACAAAATATAAATCCAGTCACAAAAATAAATTTTCAATCGATAAAAGGACCACTCTGAACAAAGCATAAACAGACAATATGGAATGAAACGGATGAGTAGCCTTACCGAGATTTTCTAACATGGCGTACCACACAAAGCTATTCAAAATGTTTTTTAAGAAAACGTACAAAATATTCAAACTTGGAATGAGGTGATTTGTTGTGGTTAATTGGTTTACCTAGGGCCATCTCATTATACACTTAGTATCCAAATGCCATTTTATGAATGATGAATTTGGTGCCCCATAAGGTCCCTGACATTTGAGACCTCAAAGTGTATATCGAGGCTTGCAATATCTCCCCAGTAATTCAAATACAAAGGTTCCTCCTTTTCCACTTTGGTTTCCATGTTACCGAGGGTTTTGGATTCAAGGTTCCCATTCCTAAGCAACAATGAGTCTTTAGGGGGGGCTTTGCACATCAAAACAAAAGAAAACATGGTGCAGGAAACAGCCTCGGGACAGAACACATGTCCGCTCGAGCGAGTAACCACCTGCTCTGGCGGACTGCACAAAGGCTCACACGCTTGAGTTGGCCTGGCTTTCTGGCCTTTTCCTCGCCAGACGTGTAACATCCCGTCCCCTAATGGCCTATTAATTATAATTAATTGTGTGATTAGTTAGTAAGCTAGTTTAGAGTCTAATTAGTCAGGGTTAACGTCGAATCTTGTGTGCGATGTCTCGCACGATTCGGAACGTGTTTGGGTAGGATAGAGAGTCGTTTTGCTAATTGGGTAGAGTTTCAGGGAATTTATAAGATTATGAGTTTTGGTCAGTTGGGTGCATTGGGTAGGTTTCGTCGTTTCATGAACCTTAGCCTTTAGTCGCGTTTCGATTCGACGCGTCGAAGGGACCCAAACATCATCAAATGTTAACTTAGGCTGACCCGAAACTTGACCCAAGCCCAACCAAGCCCAAAGCCCAAGCCCAAGATCCACTTACTTATATTAAGTCATCAAACCGATCTTTACTTCCTCCTTTTCATCTCACTCACTCATCCATTCAACTCAACACAGCCACACAACAGTAGCCGACTCTTCTTCTCTTCTTCTCTTCCTTTCATTTTCTTCTTCTCCGTTGACGAGCACCGGAGCTTCGGCGAAGGAAACAAGTCCACCCATCTTCTTCCTCAAGTCTTCAAGAGCACAACCATACCCTTTTCTTCTTGGTTCATTCACAACCCATCTCTAGGTAAGCTTTCAAAGCTTGGAAACCTTGTTATCATCTTCTTTCTTGATACTTTTGTTTAGGCCTAGTTCTAGATGGCCTTTTTGCTTGTAATAAATATGTTGTCAACAGTTTCAAACTTTAATCATATTTATAGTATTCAGTATATTGCTCTCAAACTATACATCTTTAAGATACCTCTTGCATTATGAAGCTTCCGCTAATTGTTTATGTATTGAGGAAATATTTATACCTCACAGTGGTCTTCGATCCAGATGGGACATGATTAGGGCAAGTGGAATGTGATTATCATTGAAAAAAGTTTTAAATTGGCCCTAATCTCACACATAACCTCAGTTTCACTTTTTGGGGCGTGACAAGTTGGTATCAGAGTTGTATTGGTTTCTAGGTTAAAAACAAATAGAAACTTAAGACGTGTGAGGATTGGGTTTTCGTTGGGTATCTTAGCTTGTGTAGATTGTATAGTTTGTATGCTAGATTGAGTCCCATAGGACTAACATTTCTTATTTTGCAGAATGGCTGGGGGGCACACTCATTCTACTCAGAACAACGATCAGGCTGGGTCTAGTGGAGATGGATCAGCAGAGGCTAGATTCAATCAGCTCATGCAAGCCTTTGTGGATTCTTAGACAGCACAGGCTTAGACACAGACTCAACAGCGAGCAGATCAAGCTACCTTTCAAGCTCAGATGATGCAAGTGTTAGAGAGGCCAGCCCCGGTACCTCAACTCATCATCCCTCCTAGGGTGATAGACTTGAATGACATCTATGACAAGTTCAAGAAGAGGAACCCACCAGTGTACTATGGGAATGAGGACCCCCTCGATGCTGACTAGTGGGTGGTGCAGATGGAGAAGATCTTTAAGGTCTTCCAGTGTACAGGACGGGAGCGTGTGCAGTTAGCATCCTACATGTTCCGAGGAGTGGCAGAGCTATGGTGGAAATCGGTCATGACACCATATGACACGATTGACGATGCTGAGGCTTGGATGTCATTTCAAACACTATTCCAAGCGAAGTATATTCCACCCCACATTCAGGCTCAGAAGCTGATAGAGTTTGAATCGTTGGTTCAGGGAGAGGATCCAGTGCAGATCTACGAGCAGAAATTTACTAACCTCTCTAGATTTACAGTGTCCTTAGTTCAGGTTGAGGCGGACAAAGTGATGAGGTTTATTCGTGGACTGAGACCCGATATTCAGATGGAGGTGACATCTGTTACCCTAGTGACATATGAGGAGAATCTTAAGCGTGCATATTGGGCTGAGGAGTCCATTAGAAAGAAGACCCTCTATGCACAGTAGTTTCAGGCCATACCTGTACCAGTTAGGAGCCCAGGTTTGGGACAGTTTCAGCATCGTCCACCGCAGTACCCTCGGTACCAGCAGTACCAGCAGCGTCCACAACAGCAGTATCAGCAGCAGCAAGGCAAGAGGCCTAAATTTGATCAGACACGCAAGGTTTACTGCGAGCGTTGTGGTAAGAATTCGCATATTACGGCAGCCTGCAGATGGAATACAGGGGCGTGCTTTGAGTGTGGTTCGATGGACCACCAGAGAAAGGATTGTCCTTAGGTACAAGGGCAGGGTGTGAGGAATGCAGCTCCTCGACCCCCATTGGCAGCTCAGCCTTTGAGACAGGTACCTCCACAGCAACCTAGGGCACCTCAGCAGCCACATCAATTCAGACTGCCAGCACCACGGGCTAGAGGACAGTTCAGACCTCAGGGACCACATCGACCACAGGGCCAGCAGTATGCATAGTACAGACAGCAGAGTCAACAACTGCACCAGAGGCCCCAACAGCATGACAGACTTCAGGCCCTTGACCTGCAGGAAAGTGAAGAAGCTGGAGGAGTGGTGGAAGGTACACTCTCTATCTCAGATGTACCTGCTAGAGTCTTGTTTGATTCTGGTTCCACGCATTCTTTCGTATCACCTGTTTTTGCTGCATGCTTGGTAGGAGATATAACTCCATTGCATTGTATATTGTTTGTTAGTACTCCCTTAGGGAAGACTGTGCAGTGTGAGTCCTATTATCCAGCTTGCAAAGTGCAGGTGAGAAGTTTTATCCTATCTGCAGACTTGATCATCCTAGGGATGAAGGATTTTGATGTGATCCTAGGTATGGATTGGTTATCTACCTATAGAGCAGTTATGGATTGCTTCAACAAGACAGTTAGATTGCAAGTGTTAGCAGATAGTGTGGAGATTGTTGGGGAGAGGAAACCCATGTCCACTAGAGTCATCTCCGCTTTACGGGCTGATCGATTGATTAGGAGTGGATTTGAGGGCTATGTAGCCTTTATTACAGAGGATACAGTTTCCAGAGCGGTAGGGGATATTCCAGTTGTGTGTGAATTTCCGGATGTCTTTCCGGAGGAGATACCTGGATTACCACCAGTTAGGGAGATTGACTTCACGATTGAGCTCAAGCCAGGGACAGCACCGATTTCAAAGGCTCCTTATCGCATGGCTCCAGCAGAGTTAAGGGAGCTAAAAGCTCAATTGCAGGACCTTTTAGATAAAGGGTTTGTGAGACCCAGTGTATCACCGTGGGGTGCGCCGATTCTCTTCGTGAAGAAGAAAGATGGATCGATGCGTATGTGCATAGACTATAGGCAGCTGAATCAAGTTACGATCAAGAACAAGTATCCTTTACCTCTGATAGACGAGTTGTTTGATCAGTTGCAGGGAGCACAACATTTTTCCAAGATAGATTTGAGATCAGGTTATCACCAGATACGAGTCAGGGATCAAGATGTGCAGAAAACAACCTTCAGGACTAGATATGGACATTATGAGTTCTTGGTTATGCCATTTGGGCTGACCAACGCACCAGGAGTATTTATGGCTTTGATGAACAGAGTCTTTGCATCATGCTTAGATAAGTTCACGGTCGTATTCATAGACGATGTCCTAGTCTACTCGAAGTCTAGAGATGACCATGCTGAGCATTTGAGGAGTTCATTGCAGATTTTGAGAGAGAATCAGCTCTATGCTAAGCTTAGTAAATGTGAATTTTGGTTGGAGCAAGTGTCTTTTCTGGGACACATCATCTCTAGGGAAGGTTTGGCGGTAGATCCCGCGAAGATTGAGGCAGTGGTTAGTTGGCAGAGCCCGAAGTCAGTGTCAGAGATTAGGAGTTTCCTCGGTTTAGCAGGGTATTACAGAAGATTCGTCAAGGGATTCTCTAGTATTGCAGCTCCACTGACCAAATTGACGAGGAAAGATGTTCCTTTTGTATGGACGGAGCAGTGTGAAGTAAATTTTCAGGAATTAACGACCAGATTGACCACGGCACCTATTCTCTCGTTACCTACGGGAACTGGAGGATTCGTGATTTTTACAGACGCTTCAAGCATTAGATTGGGTTGCGTGCTCATACAGGAGGGAAAGGTCATAGCTTATGGATCTAGACAGTTGAGAGAGCATGAGAAGAGGTACGCTACTCATGACTTGGAGCTTGCAGCGGTGGTTATGACACTGAAGATGTGGAGGCACTACTTGTATGGTGAGAAATTCGAGGTTCACTGGGATCACAGGAGTCTCCAGTATCTATTTAGGCAGAAAGATTTGAATATGAGGCAGACTAGATAGATGGAGTACATCAAAGACTATGACTTTCCGATAAAGTATTATCCCGGGAAAGCGAATGTGGTTGCAGATGCATTGAGCAGAAAGGTAGCGACTACCGGATGTTTACAGACAGAGTGATCTTTGATAGAGCTATTCAGAGACTTAGCCATAGAGTTTCAGCCTCGGAGTGAAAGAGTCATGGTTGCCAATATGCAAATTTGGGAACCAGAGATTCTTAGCAGAATCAAGAGCAGTCAGTCAGAGGACCCAGAGTTAGTCAGACTGATAGAGAGTATAGTAGAGAGGCCAGAGTTCAGACTCATTGATGGAGTGTTATACTGCCAGGACAGGCTATGTGTGCCGGGTGTACAAGATTTGAGGAACGAGATTATGGTTGAGGCACACCATTCTCGTTATGCTATTCACCCAGGGAGCACCAAAATGTACCAGAACTTGAAGAGCTTTTACTGGTGGAGCAACATGAAGAAAGACATTGCAGGGTTTGTCTCGAGATGCCTAGTGTGTCAACAAGTGAAGATTGAACATCAGAAACCTCCAGGATTACTCCAACCATTGAAGGTTCCGGAGTGGAAGTGAGAGCATATCACCATGGACTTCGTTGCAGGATTGCCACTCATAAGGGACAATGACAGCATTTGGGTGATTGTGGACAGACTTACGAAGTCGGCACACTTCATTCCGATGAAAATGAGAGGATCCATGGATGTTTTGGCACACAAATATATTGACAATGTTGTCAAATTACACGGGATTCCAGATTCCATTGTTTCAGACAGAGATATGAGGTATGTGGGAAGATTTTGGGTCAGTTTGCAAGCAGCCTTGGGCACCACATTGAACTTCAGCACAGCGTATCACCCTCAGACCGACGGACAGATAGAGAGGACCAATCAGACCATGGAGGATATGTTACGGGCATGTGTACTTGATTTCGGGAAAGACTGGGAGAAGAGTCTTCCTTTGTGTGAATTTGCCTACAACAACAACTATCACTCCAGTATCGGGATGGCACCGTTCGAGGCTTTGTACGGACGAAAGTGTAAGACCCTGATTTATTGAGAGGAGATTGGTATTCGGAGCTTTCATGGACCGTCGATCATCAATGATACCAGCGAGAAAGTGAAGCAGATCATAGATAGGCTGAAGATTGCAAGAGACCGTCAGAAGAGCTTTGCAGACCCAAAGAGAATGGATTTGGAGTTTCAAGTCGGAGACAAAGTGTTTCTCAAAGTCTCACCGACTAGAGGAACTATGAGGTTCGGTCAGAAAGGAAAACTGGCTCGGAGATACATTGGACCGTTTGAGATCGATATGCGCGTCGGCGAAGTGGCTTACAGATTGATACTACCAGCAGAGTTAGCAGGTGTTCACAGAGTTTTCCATATTTTGATGCTGAGGAAGTACATTCCAGACCCTTCACACGTGCTACATCACGAGCCTTTGGATGTTCAGTCAGATGTTACGTTTGTTGAGAGACCGAAGAAGATCATCGACACGAAAGAGCAAGTCCTGAGGACAAGAACCATTCACTGGGTCAAAGTATAGTGGGAGCATCACAGTCCAAGGGAAGCGACTTGGGAGCTCAGGGATCAGGTTCAGGAGAAGTATCCAGAGTTACTGCCAGAGGTGTGTTAGCGATTTGGAGGAACAAATAGCCTAAGCGGGGGAGGATGTAACATCTCGTCCCCTAATGGCCTATTAATTATAATTAATTGTGTGATTAGTTAGTAAGCTAGTTTAGAGTCTAGTTTAGAGTCTAAGTAGTCAGGGTTAACGTCAAATCTTGTGTGCGAAGTCTCGCACGATTCGGAGCGCGTTTGGGTAGGATAGAGAGTCGTTTTGCTAATTGGGTAGGGTTTCAGGGAATTTATGAGATTATGAGTTTTGGTCAGTTGGGTGCATTGTGTAGGTTTCGTCGTTTCATGAACCTTAGCCTTCAGTCGCGTTTCAATTTGACGCGTCGAAGGGGCCCAAACATCATCAAATGTTAACTTAGGCCGACCCGGAACTTGACCCAAGCCCAAAGCCCAAGCCCAAGATCCACTTACTTATATTAAGTCATCAAACCCATCTTTACTTCCTCCTTTTCATTTCACTCACTCATCCATTCAACTCAACACAGCCACACAACAGTAGCCGACTCTTCTTCTCTTCCTTTCATTTTCTTCTTCTCCGTTGACGAGCACCGGAGCTCCAACGAAGGAAACAAGTCCACCCATCTTCTTCCTCAAGTCTTCAAGAGCACAACCATACCCTTTTCTTCTTGATTCATTCACAACCCATCTCTAGGTAAGCTTTCAAAGCTTGGAAACCTTGTTATCATCTTCTTTCTTGATACTTTTGTTTAGGCCTAGTTCTAGATGGTCTTTTTACTTGTAATAAATATGTTGTTAATAGTTTCAAACTTTAATCATATTTATAGTATTCAGTATATTGCTCTCAAACTATACATCTTTAAGATTCCTCTTGCATTATGAAGCTTCCGCTAATTGTTTATGTATTGAGGAAATATTTATATCTCACAGCGGTCTTCGATCCAGATGGGACATGATTAGGGCAAGTGGAATGTGATTATCATTGGAAAAAGTTTTAAATTGGCCCTAACCTCACACATAACCCCGGTTTCACTTTTGGGGGCGTGACAAGACTCCGCCTTGCCCGCTCCAGCGAGCTCGGCTGCTGCCTAAGCTTGCCCCTTGAAGAAGGAGATAGCTCGCTATGTCTCTAGGTGTTTAACGTGTCAACAGATCAAGGTCGAACACCAGAAGCCGCCAGGACTACTTCATCAGCTCGAGATACCTCAGTGGAAATGGGAGCAATCACCATGGACTTCATCGCAGGACTTCCAGCCACCAGGAGACGCCACGACGGCATTTGGGTGATTGTGGATCGACTGACTAAGTCAACCCACTTCTTGCCAGTCTCGATGAGAGCAGGACTCGATGTCCTTGCTAAGCTATATGTGGATAGGATTGTTTCATTGCACGGAGTTCCAGCTTCGATTGTTTCAGACAGAGACCCGCGATTCACTTCTCATTTCTGGGAGAGTCTTCAGCAGGCCTTGGGCACCAAGTTGAGCTTCAGCACAGCTTATCATCTTCAGACAGACGGACAGACCGAGCGTACCAACCAGACACTGGAGGACATGTTGAGAGCCTGTGTCATGGACTTCAAGGAGAACTGGGAGGATTCCTTGCCGCTTTGTGAGTTCGCCTACAACAACAGCTACCATGCGAGCATCAAGATGGCACCGTACGAGGCTCTGTACGGGAGGAGATGCAAGACCTCAGTCTGTTGGGAAGAAGTTGGTGTCAGGAGTTTCCATGGTCCATCCATAGTCAGCGACACCAGCGAGAAGGTTCGGCAGATAGTTGAGAACCTGAAGGCCAGCCGCAGCCGACAGAAGAGCTATGCAGACAACCGGCGCAGACCCCTCGAGTTCGAGAAGGGAGACAGAGTTTTCCTAAAGGTTTCTCCAGCTAGAGGTACCCTGAGGTTTGGAGAGAAGGGTAAGCTAGCGCAGAGATATGTCGGACCGTTCGAGATCAGATCGAGAGTTGGAGATGTTGCTTACAAGCTTCAGCTACCCCCAGAGCTTTAAGGAGTGCACGATGTGTTCCACGTCTCCATGCTGAAGAAGTACGTGGAGGACCCGACACACATTCTTCATCACCAGCCACTCAGCATCCAGCCAGACGCTTCGTACGTCACCAAGCCAGTTGCGATCATCGACACCAAGGAGCAGGTGCTCCGGACCCGAACCATTCATTGGATGAAGGTCCAGTGGGAGCATCACACTCCGGAGGAGGCTACATGGGAGCTTCGCGACCAAGTGGAGAAGGACTACCCACATCTTCTACCTCAGGTATGTTCTAATCTTGTTTTTACATTTGGGGACCAAATGTTTTAAAAGGAGGGAATAATGTGAGGCCCCACCCGTCGTGGGCCCTCTAATTGCTATTTTATAGGCTAATTAATACTAATCTATGCTAATTTATACTAATTATTGTTAATTATTTCTAATTATGGCTAATTACTATTTAATTGGGCTAATTAGGGGTTACTCGGAGGGATTAGTTAGATTTTCCTAAGTTATAGTTAGACTAGCTTGGTTTAGTTAGTATTGGGGTTAGTTGGGTGTTTGTGTTAATTTTAGGCTAAATAGTGCTAGATAGGTCCTTAGTTGGGTTTTATTTTAATTAGAGGAGGGTTTAGTGTTAATTGTGCATCCTTTAGAAGATTCCAGCCCAAAGACCTCATTAACCCTAACCCTAACCCTAATTGCATGAAACCCTAAAGGGTATTACTGTCATCAACCACCCCCCCTAATCTATAGAAGGGCTCTTATCCCAATGCAAACCCTAAGCTAAACCAGCCCCCATTCCCAAGAATCCCAGCCACCACTGTTCATCTAAATATCTCTCTTCTTTCTCCCTCAATTCTCTATCCCAAGCCACTATTACGTTATAATGCTGGAAGTTACTGTTGTGCTGAATTCTTCTTGAGAGCTGCTACTTCATCTTCCTTCTCCCTCTTTCATTCTTCTTCCTCCAAGCTACTGCAACGTTGATGATTCTGTGCTGGGAAGACTCTTGCAGCTACTGCTTCTTCATTTCCCTCTTCTTCCTTTCTCATTTCCCCTCTTCTCCTCTCCCTCACTTTTCCCCCTTGAGCTACTGTTACTGTTGTGACTGGGACCGGACTGCTACTGCTGGGATTTTTCCCTCATTGCAGCAGCTGCTACTTCACCTTCCTTCTCCCTCTCTCACTCTCCAAGCTACTGTTGTTACTGTGCTGGGGGAAACTAATTGGAGCTGCTACTGCTACAGCTGCTGTACCTTCTTCTTCTCCTTCTCTGATTCAGCTGGGATTCTGGTCTTCTCTTCTATTTCCCTCTCTCTACAGACCCTCTCTCATTTCTTCACCTGGGAGGTTCTGTTGCTGCTGAGTTTTGCATTAAGGAATTGCAGCTACTGCTACTGCTGCTGTGTCTTCTTCTTTTCCTTCTTCTTCATTTCAGCTGGGAGCAACAGACACTTCTTCTTCTTCCCTATTGCATCAGATTTGGTTTTCTCTTCTACTTCTCTTCAACCAACATTTCACAAAAGGCAAGTGCGTCTTCTACTAACTTAGAGTGTATATGTTTTACCTTGATTTTTGTAGTTTCATTTCCTGTTGGTGATTAATTGAGTCTTAGCAATTACCTGGAGCCTCTGTTTTTGGTTTGGATGGATTTTGGCATTGATGGATGGGGGTTTCACCCCCCATTTGGAAGATCAATGGGTCCAAATGTTGTAAATTGATGGGCATTAGAGTTATTTTATGTTTGGAGATGATTCGATGAAGTTTGGGACTGATTGGAAGTGATTTGGATGGAAAAAGAGCCAAAACGGAAAATCTGCAGAAACTGTTTTCGTGTTCCCAGTCGACCGGCAGACTCGACCCGCAGTGTTCCCGATCGACCGGGACCTGCAGGCCGGTCGACCGGCAACACTGTAACTGGGAGACAACAGCTCCCAGTTATTTTTTTTTCTTTTTTTCTGCAGGTCTGAGATCTATAGTGTTCCCGGTCGACCCTTAGGTCGACCGAGAACACTGTATTTTTGGGAAAAACTGGCCCTCAGCCATTTTCTTGCATAAAATTTATTTCAGTTAGCCAGGATGACCCGGCCTTGTCCAGGTTGACCTGGAATACATTTTTTTGCAAGAATTGACTAAAAGTTGGTTTTTCACCCGAAACTCTGACTCTTTACACCCAAATCAACCTAATACTTAGGATTTACTTTAGATAGTGTTTAAAACTGGGACAATCACTCTTTCTAAGGTTTTTGGAGTATGCGGTCAATCATCCAGGCTAGGAGTTTGACCGGACACGCTGGAAACCTTTAGAAACGAATTAAGTTGTCCAAGAGGCCTGATTCAGGTAATTCAGTGCACTCGGTTGATCCACCAGGCCAGGAGGTCAACCGAGCACACTACACATCAGGTTCACCTGGGAAACTCCGATTTTCCAGTTTTCAACATTTAGGAGTTGTGATTAGTTGTGGGGCCCATTGACCATCCAAATGAGCGTTTATCGATGTTCAAAGCCCGAGTCAACGGTGTGGCTCAACCTTGACTCGCGGGGACCACTGATTAGTGTTTAGGTTATTAATCTAAGATGATTCGACATCTAAGAGTTGCCAAAGATGCCCGTAACCACCTAAGCACCAAACACAATATTTTTTGCATTAATGACTTCGTTTAGAGATCGAATTACCGGAGATGGACCTGAACCCTATGTGGCCCATTACCTAGGATTGAACCATTGTATTTTTCCCTATTGATTCCTTCATTGAAGTTCATACTTCACATTTATTATTTATTGTCATTCTTAGATCTTTAGTGTAGCTGTTAACTATTAATTTACATAAATGGAGGACCTGGACCTAGGATATCTTAGAGGTGACCCGATAGTGTGATTTAGGAGAACATTGACCCGTGTCTGTGTCTAGGCGGGCCCTTATTGGGCCTAAGTGTGGAGATATGTACCCCTAGTTGGAAGAAGTAATTTCTTTTGGGATTTTAAGTTATGATGGATTAGAATAAACTGTTTATCAGCATAAATGGATAGTTGCCTCGTTTGGACAGATTTAGACCAGGCCATGTGCTGATGGGCCTTGGTATGGATCCAACGAGTGGGCTTGGACCTTGAACGAAATCCATAGACTGAATTGGTATTTGTAGACCTATTAGAGACATTGTTAGGACCTTGTTCACGCAAGGCAAAGGCTAGACAGACACAGACCCTTAGAGTATTCGTGAGTCGGCATGAACATTCACTCGGTTGATTTAAGCTCAGCCTGTGGACTGATCATCCCCGGTAGGAGCTAGTTGAGTGTTGAGGAGCTATCATGATGAGCTGTGTGGTTAAGACGGAAGGTGTGATACCGTGTCCGGTCTTGAGATGATGAGTTGATGTGATGATTTGCGGGATTAGTAATTCCCAGCACTGATGAGATTTCCCCACCGCGACTGTGTTCAGTATGGGAGGGCCGCGGCATAATATCCCGTGGTATTCCAGCTCCTGTGAATGTGCCATTTTGTTGTAGTAGTTTAGCTGATTTCTATTTATCCTGATTCCTTATGATTAAAATGCACAACTACCTAGTTCCTTTCTTTGTTATTCATTTAATTTATTTTACCTGTCTCTATTTCCTTTGATATATATGTTCTATGTTAGTAGTATGCTGTAACTTACCAGATCTTTTAGATCTGACCCTTCATTGGTGCTTAGGCCTTGACCCAGAGATCCCAGAGGACGCACTAGCGCTTGTAGAGGCGCCGATCGCTGGAGAGTTCGCATGGGGCCCGGCCGACACGGACGTCGAGCCGGAGGGCGGAGATTACATACCAGGGTTTTGAGAGCTCATCTTTATTTTGGGTTTGAGAGGCAATTTTGTAGTGAGTTGGGTAGAATTAAATATGTATTAACCTTTGATTAACAACTGATACATTTTAAATTAGACTGTAGTTCTGCTCATACTTTACTTATATATCGATACCTATTGCTTCCGCTTACTTCTTACGCTTCTGCAATTTAACTGTTATTATTATATGGTTCAAAAAGTTTTAAATTGGACCTCACTGCGGCCTACGATCTTGGAAGTTCTCGGATTTTCCGGGAAGTAGCGCGCCAACTTCGGGTATTCGAATGAGTATATCGGTATCCGGAATTGGGGCGTTACATCCCAACTACTCATTCCATTCCCAAATCTGATCCAGAAATAGATTACAAATTCACAAAGAAATACAGAATTCTGAAGTACGTTTACAATGCTCTAAAGACCATCAATTGACAGTAAAAATCCATGTTATTATAAAAGACAACTTACAGAAAGCATAGCCTTAAACCATACACTAAAACACTTCTAAAATCAAACCATTCATAATCACAGAACTAATTTGAAAGCATTATAGTTACTAACTAAGAATTTTAGGAAGAAACTAAATTTTCATTGCATGCATCTCATTATCAGGTTATTCAATTGCCTTAGACCAAAAAGGGTTCTAAAGTTGCTCCAACGATTCCTCTCTACAGCAAGAACCACCAATCTACATAAAGCCCCAAGGAAAGAACTCAAAAATCCCAACATCTTTGAAAAAGCAAAGGGTTTCTCCATGGAAAACCTTACATGCATGATAGTAAGCTCCAAAAGGGTCTAGAAGAACCAAATCAAAGAAGATGAAACCATAACTTACCTAAGGAACACTACAACAGTTTACACATTTAGCTACGGAATTTTTCGTCGCAAAAAGTCAACAAAATGTCGGTACAAACCTAGGCCTTTGTTGCTATTTATCCATAAATGTCAATTATGTACATCTTCCTATTAGCTAGGAATTATTTCATACTTCTCCATCTATGCATGATCTGACCCATGATCCCAGCAGTGTCAACGTTGAAGTCCTGAAATTTTTCTTAAAGTAAAAGTTAGTTTTAGGAACCAAAGAGACCAAAGAAAAAGAAATTTTATCCCCTTACCCCTAGAAGCTAGTATTCTTAGCAACCTCGTGTGCAACTGGAAACTATTGAATGGGTGTCTTTAGATAGAATCATAGATTCATAAGTTTGATTGTTAGATTAAGCATCTCCCTTCCTAAATTAAAGTGCTTTGGTTGGCGCTTGCTGCACAATAAAACTCCAACTGATTCTCTGTTAAAACGCTGGGGTTTTTCTTTTGCTTCAAGATGTAGTGGCTGTCACCAAGATGAGGAATCTGTTCCTCACCTCTTCTTCTCCTGTGCTCAAGTTAGACTGATATGAATTTGGCTTTTTCGTGCTGCTAAATTGAGGCCTCCAAGGTTCTTCTCTGCTGCAGCTATTTGGTTATCTCTATCCCAAGGCAATGACTTACCAAGCAGGAAGTTCATGGCTGCGGTTTTCATGGAAGTTATTTATTCTCTCTGGAAGTCTAAAAACAAATCAATTTTTGAAGATCACAAGCTCCCCCTCAATCTCATTATTTAGCAGTTGCAGGAAGCTATCTCCCTCTCTCTGAAGAACATTACTAAGCCCTTTTGTAGTCCCCAGCTCAAGGCTATATGCCTTTTTTTGAAAGTGTAAGGTTCTGGTTTGTTTCCCTCTGCTTCTGGTTCTTCTTCTTTGCTCTTTCTCTTCATTTTGGGGGTCCTGTTTGACCTTTGTAAATTCCTTCCCCTTCTTCTTTTTTAATACAATTACCCTTTAAGCAAAAAAAAGAATACGCATAAGTACATGGTTTAAACTGATAATACAACGGGATGTCTTGATAATAATAAAAACTTAAAGGGCTCCAGCAACAGTGCCTCAGCAGTCACAACCTTTATCATTGGAAGTAGAGCTTTCAAACTTGGTAACCAAAAAAAAAAAAAAAAACCTCGTTAATGAGGCGAAATAGAACAAAAATAAATAAATAAATACAAAGAATGAGAAATGATGTAATACAAAAAATGGTTAAATGTTGACCTGCAAGAAGAAGGAAAAAGGTGAGGATAAAAATACAAATCAAGAATGGTGATGGAAAGAAGTTAGAGAGAGAGAGAGAGAGAGACGGGGAATAGGGAGATATTTAGGAGCTATCTTATCTTAAAGAGGAAAGAGGCTATTTCATTGGTAGGAGGGATAGTAATGACGAAACTAAGGGAGAGAGATTTTAGGGGATAAATTTTAAAATTGGATGGATAAAAGGAAGGTGTGTAGAGTGATGCAAACTGTGTGGAGAGGATGGAGAGATTTTATGTGAGTATTGATTAAAAGAAATGTTTGTGTAGAAGGAGAGATTTTAGTGGAAAATTGGATTGTGTTGAGGAAGAGATATCACTACTAGAAAATTGACTTTTAGCGGCCGCCACTTGCCGTCGCTAAAAGTAAATTGGACCGCCGCGCGCCGGCCGCGAAAAGCTCGTCGCTAAAGTGGCGGTCGCAAAAAAATTTAAAAAAAAAAAAATTTGGACTTTTAGCGGCCGCCATAGCGGTCGCTAATGCCTCATTTTTTTGAATTTTTTTTATTTTTTTAAGTATTAGCGGTCGCTAATACTCCATATGGCGGTCGCTAATACATTGTTTTTTTTTTAATTTTTATTATTTTTTTTAATTTTTGAAACTATTAGCGACGGCTAAAACTACTTTTAGCGGCCGCCAGTAAGATTTTTTTTTTTTTTTTAAAAATTTCTGTATTTTCTAAAAATTTTCCCTTTTTTATACCTGTACCTGTACCTGAGTATATACAACTACTGCCATCAATTAAAATTACAAATAACAAAGCCTAAATATATACAACTACTACCATCAATTAAAATTACAAATAAAAAAAGAAAGTCTTATATTAATTGCATTCAAAACATTACAAAAGTCTCAATAAAATATATCCATTACAATTACACGAAAAAAAAAATTTACGTGCCGGGTGCCGTGGTATATCCGATGCTCTCAAACCTGAACAGAAAAAGAAAAATAAATATTAAAAGATAAGTATAAAAATTAGCAATTTATTCTAAATATAAAAATAAAAGGAGAAAGATTGGCAATTAACTTCAGCATTAATTAGCTACTAGAAAGATGTCAGACCTTCAGAAAATGACTCTATGCCATGCATTAAGTTGATCAATGGATGACAATTGCATAAACATGAAAAGATAAAAGGAGACATGATATAGCTTTGATAAATTCTCACCTGCCAAAGTGAAAAGATAAAAGGAGACATGATCAATGTCTAGATAACCATCAAACAGTATAAGATAATAACAAAGAACACACAGCCAAATTTAGGTCATTTTGTATATTCAATTGAAAATAGCCATCACCATAACATGGAAAAAGAAAGCAGAGATTTTAGAGACACTGAATAATATAGGAAATAAAAAAGAAAGCAGAGATTTTGCACTTTCATGTTTTTCTATTTGTATGCGACAAATAAAAAATCAAGGGAACTAAGTTGTGTAGAGAATAGTGCAAAATCCAACTGTATAATTATTTTAAAAAGCTGCTCCTTCACAATTTCTTCTAGATAATCTTAGGGCTAGAGAATAAAATAGAATATGCAAACAAAACCACCCCAGTATTGTCTGTCCCAGTCATGTAGGTACTATGTAAGGGAGGATACAAATTATCAAATATGTGGTTAGTTGAAAGAGGTTGACTATGAGTGTACATGGATGAGAACAATGTTTGCAATCATGGCAGAGGTTTAAGATTGTCAACCTAACATCAATGTCAACAATTATAGGTGGTTGCGATAGCTTATGTATTTTTGGTGAGGAGAGGTGAAAGGCAAAAGATCGGAATCTTCAGTTCAGTAAAATCTGCTGATGACATAAAATACATCTCTAAGCTAACATAAATTCCCAACAATCATAAATAACCATTTCAGCACAAGTATATGATTTATACCTAGTACATAATCTGGCCATAAGCAATGGGTGGTCCAAAATAACTCTAATCTTGCACAAGAAACGCGATAAGTATAAAAGCGCAATTCAAAACATGTGTTTGAAGCAATTCAATCTTCACAAACAAACAGGAATTTGGGTAAATTAAAATCAGTAAGAAGAAATCATCATCATACTGATAATTGCTATGGTGAGTCAGCTGACCTTTCATACTTTTGCCGCTGCTGAAACCAAGAAGGGCTTGACCCATTCTTTGAAATGAAATATCAACCTTGGAGAAAGAAAACCCCTGTGAAGAAATCTGATTCTCAACCACAAAAGTTCAAATGCATACACATTGAACACATCCTAACAAGAGGATGTAGAGGCTGGAAAACAACATTATTCCTTATATACCAAGGAAATTGACATAAAGGAGTAAGGTGGAGAGAATGGATATCCCAAGTCAAAATTTCAACACAATAAGAATAAAAAAAAAAAACCACATAATAACCATATGATTCACTCATATGAACCATGTGCATCAATGCTAGCATAGAATCCCATTTATTAATCATCAACAGACATAATGATAATATTTTTCTCATAAACCTACAATGGAAAAAAAGAATGCAAGAACATGTGCCAAAGAAATTGGGAACTTAATTCAGGCATCCAGCTGATATGAGGCATCCTCAGACTTCCAATCCTATATACTGCATCCAGCCAGATCTAGCAAATTCTTCTTCCAAAACAACTCTGGGAAATTGGTATGTGATCATCATCATCATCCATCTTTGCTTCTTTTTTTACTTCCTTCTCTACCTTAATTTTGTTAGGCACATCCATCTTTGCTTCTTTTTTAACTTCATGTTCTGCCTTAATTTTGTTAGGCACAGAACCAGCCAGAAGTTTTGGCTTTTTAACTGAAGAAGAGGGAGGTGGACTTCTAACTTCATTAGATGATGGGATGACGCGTTCATTAGAGCTGATTTCAATTGATGATTCTTGGATGAAGTGATGTTCCTTATAAAAATTACAGGCCCATCATCATCATCATCACCCATTGAAAAATTATTTGGATTTATAAAACCATGAAAAGCAATTACTCCAATTTCTGGCAACTTAAAGTGTGTATTAAACCCATTATCACAAACGCCACTTTTCAGTTGTATGTATTGGTGATGATTTTAAAGTGGAACCGCTCCACAAACAAGTCCTAAAGAGTGGACCGTGCGTCTGTGCCTAAAGTGAGAAATCAAAATATCACTCTATTGATATAACTATGTTCAAACTCGGGTCCAATGTAGCGGACACACTTCAATATTGAGGGAATCACGTAAATCTATGTGTCTTCTTTAGATTGTTTGATTACATATTTGTTCTTACTTTCCTAACACAAACAGGAACTAGCGTTGTAATACATTACAATTGCTAATTAAAATTGGACACTCCTGGCGTTGTCAATGACTTTAATTAAACTATTAGTGTTATTATTGTTACAACAATTGGAAACTTTCTTCAAATGCATTTGTCCAAGTGCCATCAAACACTAACTTTGCTACTCTTATGCCTGTAGCATTAATTGCCTGATGATTTATGCAGAACCCACCATTGCCACAAATATTATTCTCACGAAATTATCATCTTTGTGATGCTTGTCAAATGCGGGGCTTTTCTTATAACATTACAGGAGAAGTGCCACATAAAATAAAGTAGCCTATTATAACTGTGGATAAACAAAGACCCATTCTTTTCTCTTTCTGCTAAGTGTTGTAGAGAAAGGTAAATAATAGTGGGGAACCTTGTTTTTAGATGTGAGATTAATGGTAAGCTATCTTAGTCCTAAATTAGCCTATTATCGCTAATCACAGGTGGAGAGATAAAATGCCTTTGATCACCTTTCATGCTTGTTTGCTCTTCACTGGACTTCTGCTTCAAGTGCTCTGTCACAATATCTTCACTCCCATGCTCTGCAAAGTCCCATGTGTTGATCCTTTTACACTGTTGGTGAGATGAAACACACTTTAGCTGTCCCATGGTTTTTGACATATAATTTTTAATCTTAACATTGTGAGATCACAATACATTCTTGCAAGTTTTATTGCATGCAGTACTTTTCTATTATCAAATAAAAAAACTAACGAAGGAATAAAAAAGAGAGAAGAATAAACAAAACAACAACAAATCTTAAATGAATAAATAAAAACCACATCAGCCTATGAATCATATTTTGAGACCTTAAGGAAAATGGATTCACTTGAGGCAGACAAGATGGAAAACCCATTTCCTATCCAATGCAGTTGTTGTTTTCTTTCCCAGCTCAAATGGCGGGGCACGAATCAAACAGTCAGTTTTAACAATATATATCCATACTTACAATGATTTAGTATGTAAAAACTAAAATTCACAAACACACTAGCCCTGAGAGCCAAACCTTAGATTGTACAGAATTTGATGGAACAGAAGTCTCTTGATTCTGAGTCCCATCTCGAGATTCATCTTCTAATGTATGATAAACATCATCACCATGTAACTGCAAATCTGGACAAATGAAACAATGGGTCAACAAAAGATCAAAACTTTTGTATAAACAGCAACTTTGTAACTACATTCAATTCTAAAAATTCACCAGATTCATAAACCCTACAAACAATAGCCACATACAAACTCTGAATCCAAAACAATCACACAGCAGAAACCCCAGAAAAATACAGGAATCCCAAACCTAAATCTCGATTCAAAAAAAAAGAATCATGAAATCAGCATCGAATGCGAAGGCATCAGAAACCCTAGAAAATGATGGATTGGAGATTGGGAGTGCTTACAAGAGGGATTGAGTTTGGAGAGAGAGGAAGTAGGAGAGGGAAGGAAGAGAGAGATGGAGGCCTTGTCGAAGAGAAGAGCTCTGGCTCTGAGCTGAAGGTGGAGATGTAATCTGTTGCTGTTGCTGCTGCTGCTGCTATTGCTGTTGTTTAAGAAGAAGAAGAAGGAGTCCCAAGCAGAGGGAGACGACAGGTAAGGGAGGAAGCTCGCGTAGCTCGACTCGCCGAGCCAAGCTCGCCACGCGCCGCAGCTCTCCAGACGCCGAGCCAACTCGTAGCCGCGCCCGTCCTCTCCAAGCAACGACATTTTCTTCTTCTTCTCTTCAACCAGAGCAGAGCAGAGCGAGAGGGAGAGGAAGGGAGGGAGAGAGAGAGAGAGAGAGAGAGAGAGAGAGAGAGAGCAACGAGAGGGGGAGGGAGAGGGAGACGGAGAGGGAGAGGGAGAGAGAGAGAGAGAGGGCGTGTCGTGCTGGTGCGGCGGTGGCGTGCTGGTGCTGGTGCGGCAGGAGGGGAGTTCCGTCAGTGCAGAGAGAAACAGAGAGAGATAGAGAGAGGGAGAGAGAGAGATCCGAGGACGAGGGGAAACGGGAAAGGGGAAAGGAAACCAGAGCGCAGGAGAAGGAAACCAGAGCGCGGGAGGGAAAGAGTGAAAAGGGGAAACGGGAATGGGGAAAGGAAAAGAAGGGGGGAAGGAAAAGAAGGAAAAAAAAAAAAGTTGGAACGGCACTTTTTGCGACCGCTTCATGGCGGTCACCCGCCTTTTGAGCCGCGAAAGCTCATTTCTCTAGTAGTGTATAATTAATCAAAATCACATTTAAATATGATTAAAGGAAAGTTTAAAATTGAATGGGATGAATTTTAGGGGAGTTGGAGAAGCTCGTTTATTCAAAATCACATTTAGATATAATTAAAGGAATGTTTAAAATTGAATGGGAGGAATTTTAGGGGAGCTGGAGAAAATTTAGGACTTTTATTTGTGATGCCACGTGTCATTTTTTTAGGATGCCCACATTGTGCCCTTGAAAAATCAAAGAAATTGAGGATACGCCACGTGTCGCTATCCCGCGAACTCACCTGCCGCTTTTATATATATAATTTGAAAGAGGGAGGAAATCCAGTATATACATATGGAGGGAAGATATCAGAAAGAGCAGACTGTTTTTAGATAAATGTAAATTCATTGCAACTTTTTTTTCTTTTTAATAGTTCTTGAATCCAGTGTCAATATAAGGTTTGATAATTGGCCAGACTTCGAGCTTGATTTTGGCCCGGCCAATCCGTGGTCAAACATTCCTAGAATAAATATAACGTTATAATCTTTCTTATTTAGAAAGACACAGAATCACAATAATTACTCTAATCATAAAGATAACGTATGATATGTTTCCATGTATTCTTCATGGACTATTAACACCATTTTTAAAATGTCTCTAAACCACCCACTTTGGACTGGAGCCCCAATTGCGTACCATCTCTTTTTTAAGGTTTGCTCATTCCTCCATCATCAAAAGAACACTGTTGATACCTTTTCAATCTCTTCATATAGATATCTTACAGTTCGATGCATGATTTGCATGCAGGTCGTTCTCTACTTTGTTTGTCACAATGGAAAAGGCAATTTGCAGAAAGATATTTTGGGTTTTTGCAGCCCTCGGTTTGATATCTGTTTATGGAGCTGCTACTCCACTAGGAAGAAGAAACCTTACTGAGTTTGAAATAAGGAAAGAGCTTAAACGGCTTAATAAGCTTGCAATCAAAAGCATTAAGGTTGGTCCATTCATTTTAGCTTTAATTAACATTTTTTTTTCACTGTTTCCAACATCTACCATCTCTAATTTAAATGTTGGTAATTAATTGAATACTATCTGTTTAAATTATTTTTAAAATCACATATTTGTAGTTAAGTGAGAAAAGTATGGATCATTAATCCTCTGCCTGTATCAAACATGGTTATTACAAAATAATAGTCGCAGTGAGGCCCATTGTTAAGCAGTCATAATCACAATTTTTGGCTCATTGTGGTCTCTATTGATCACTATTAAAATCATATTTTTCTTAACATTAAGTTATGAATAATTAACACATTAAGAGACGTTTGTGCAACAGCTTCTATATCAAATTAATTAGGGCTATTATGCCACTGGGATATCTTTGATAGTTATAAAATGTTAGACGTTTAAAGCATGTCCATAATGATACTTAAATATTTAGTTTCATAAAAAATAAAAAAAATAAAAAGATAGAGAAACCTAATCTAATTACAATATGGAAAGTGACAATGTCTCCAACTACTTTTTTAGGGTTGGCTTTGGTGCATCTATCTTCAGCCAAATTCTCGGATAGGTTTCTAAAACATTTCAATGTTACATTATCATTGTATTGTCCATTTTTAAATCATTAAATATATAAAGATAATTTCAAATAAGGCCCTTTAATTTTTTTTTTCCTTATTTCAAAAAAGGATATAAGTTTTAAAACTTTTCGAATAAATTCGTAAATTTTCTAGGAAGTTTTCAATTAAGGACATCCGTCCGTTTAAATCTATTTTCCAACGATTTTTTCCCTCAGTATTTTTAAACTAAAGAAATTATTCTTCATTAAAATAAAATCCCGTTTTGGTTTTGTTATATTTTCCTCATTTTCTTCACCGGCGTCCTCGCGGTGATCGAGGACAACCAACATCTCCACAACTATCCACTTTATGTAGTACTTGCCGGAACTATATCATGATTTTAAATGAAAGGTAATTTGAGTATTGAGGATTTTACCAAAAACAACTTTAAGTGGTGTTGTGGCCACTTAAACTATTGGCTAAAGTTCCTTGATTGGTGTTGTGGCCATTTAAAGTTCTTTTTTTGGTAAAATCCTTTTGAGTGTTTTAAAGAAATAAGAAAAAAAATAATAAAAAATGCCTTTAAATGGACAAATGTCTTTAATTGAATACTTACTGAAAAACTTAGGGACTAATTTTATAAATTTTAAACTTGTGTCCTTTTCTAAAATAAGTAAAAAACTTAATGCTTTATTTGAAACTTTTCCGAATATTATATGGCACACTTATTATATACTGATCTTTCATTAATAGAAAATTTAAAATTTAGAGAATAGCCGGAAAGGATTAGATATGTCCTAAGACCAATGCTAGTTTATGAGAGGTCCGACAATACCTCGAAGCTGGCATTGCTCTTTGAAAACCTGAGCAAATCAATTTACCATGATGCTTGAACTTAAGCAAATTTACCAAAAGCCATTTTGTTGAAAAGGTACCATTATAGGATTGCAATTTGGTGTCTTTTCCTCCAACAGCCTATAACATCCAACAGCCTATAACATATCCTGTGAAAGCCTAGTTACTTAATGATAAATTGTGAATGTTTGTCTAGAGGTGCTGAAGGTTATTTTTTTTCATGATTGTGTCTACAGAGTAAAGATGGTGATATCATCAACTGTGTTGATATCTATAAGCAGCCTGCATTGGATCACCCATTACTCAAAAATCACACCATACAGGTTTTTCCATTTCCTCATCGTATTGACTATTTATTGGTTTAAAACTTTAATTTTCATGTTTCCATATGTATCTAGGTGGCATAAATGTGTAACAAACCATGCCATGTCATCCTTTTAGGCTTTTTTTTTTTTTCCGATTGAAAGGAAGTTCATTACCCAAAAACAGAGAAATTAAACAACAGACGAAGACAAAAGTACCCACAAGTAACACCTGAATTTTTTTTTTTTTCCTAAAAATCATGAGCTAAACATTAAGCTTCCTAGGAATATAAGAGAAAGATAAGGACTCAAAGCACTTAGAAATAGAAAAAATGTCTATCAAAATAGGATTGATATATAGACCAATCTTGGCAGCCATTGACGCCCAAACTACTTCAAGAACATCATAAGATAAAAGGTGGACTCTATGAAAGCCCTGCACTTCGACCTCAATTAAGGTTGATAAAACAGCCCTCGCTTCAGTTTCTTCGGAGGAAGAAACTTGGGTCCATCCAATAATTAACCTGCAACCACATTAGCATTATCAAACCATATAATAAAGCCAAAGCCAAATTTATCGTTTGCTGCGCTAAAGGTAGAATCAGAGAATGCAATAGTTGTATCCCTCATAAGATTTCAAGCAAAATATTGAGAATAAACATTAGAATTATTAACATTTTCATAAGATGACTAGTTATGAATAGGGATGGCAGTGGACCGGGGAAAAACGGGTATTCGTCCAAACCCGCCCCGTTTGGACCGGGGATGGACTATACGTATTGGACGGTGGAAGTATACGGGGATACCCGTATAAACCCATGCGGGGATGGAGGTGAGGATGGACTTACCCTTACCCCCGCCCCGTACCCACCCCGCCCCGCCCTGTCCCCGTCCCCGTTACCCGCTAAATAAATAAATATATATATATATATATAAATACTCTTTTTAGTCTTTTAGCCCTAATTTATTTGCTCCTTCAGCTGCCCACCTCTTCGGCTCTTCCTCTAACAATCAGCCAGCCTTCACATCTCAGGGAAGTCTATTGAAAGTCTGAAAGTATCATAATATTTCTCATACCCTTGATTCAGGTGTGATCTCCTGTTGCAAGGAAGCTGGGGGAATGCTAGAAAAAAAAAAAAAGGCTTAGGCTTAGGCGGGTACGGGGGAAGCGGGGACGGGGATTATAAATTTACCCGCGGATGGGGATGGGGATGAAAATTATATCCGTTAGCAGGGGTGGACCGGGGATGGACGAAGATTTTTTAAGCGGGTACAGGGATGGAGACCATGCCCCCCGCCCCCGCTTCGGTCCATTGACATCCCTAGTTATGAACAACTTTCAAATTTTTAGCCACAGTTCTACTTTTTCATAACCTCCACCAAGGGCCAAATTAAGTCCAAGCTTTAGAGTGATTATCAATTTTCGGAACAGTAAAGTCATACATTTCCACAAAATATTTCCAGCAATCTTTTATTTGGATAGAAGATTGGGGTTAGGACAAAAGATAAAAAATCCCCACATTGAGCCAAACTAGGTAGCTTCGCCTTGATATTATAAGCAGACTTTGTGGATATATCACCCTTTTAACTAAAAGCTCAAATTCTTTTGTCATTTCTAGATGAATATAAATTTTCAAAATAGAATCCACATCAGAAGCATTATTAAAAGTAATTCTGATGAGTTTCTTAGTCCAATTCTTGTTCTAGTCCCAAAGATTTTTACAGGATTCAAGTAATTATTACATTAGACAAAGGTTTCCTAAGGCCACCCCCGCATGGAATCCAATTACTTTCCCAAACTGACAGGTTTTCACCATTTCCAAGAATCATTTATAGGTAAATTGTTATGACAATGTTTAAACTTTAAAACAAAGAAATTAGATTAGGGCTAGATTGGTGAAAACATTTTGATTCATTGTTGAAGGTCTGTATTTGCTATGGTGCAACTGAATGCTTAGAATGACCCGGTTTCTTGGTCAATCAATTTAACTTAAGCCTGCCTTAATATATCATGCCTTGGCCTTTTGGTACTTTAAAATCTAGATTAGTTCCTCTCTAAACTTAAATTGCTTGGAATGAGTCTTTTGTGCACAATGCATTGTAGATGAGACCAAGCTTCTATAATAAAGAAAAGGAATCAATTTCAAAACCATTAGAACAGTTGTGGGACAAAAGTGTAAGCTGTCTCGAAGGAACAATTCCTATTCGAAGGACTCGAAGGAGAGACTTAGTTAGAGCCATTTCCTCATAAGGATTTGGGGTGAAAGCTTCTTTGTCCGAATTTGAAGTGAGTTTTTTCATTTTGGTTACATTTCATTCAATGCACTATTGATGTAATGATCTTGCTTGATTCCTTTAATTATTTTCAATACAATATTCAATAAAAGTTGGTTAACATAAGAACCACCTCTTACCTTGACCGGTAAGAAGCAACAATTCTTACCTAGTTGTCATGGATTTGAAATTGAGCAGCCAGCACCTTGCCTTAGCTAAGGGCTGTCGTAATGAGGTCTTTTTTACTCACCCATGGGCTCTCTCACCTCACCTTAGGTGTACTTCCCTCACAAGAGCCCCCAAGATGGGTAAAAGAAAAACAGTTGGTAATTAACATGATAGTGTACATTTATTTTTTAAATCCTAAGATCCATCAGCTTATCTATGTGGTCAAATAAGTATATTTTGATTATTTGGTGCAATATGTGTCAGAGCGTTAAAATAAACGCAGAAAAGAACAATTATGGAGGTGAAGCAATTGTCAATGTATGGAACATGCATGTGGAGCCAAGTGAGTCTAGCTGTGGTGCGATCTTTGTGGGTACAAGAGACAGTTCAGATGCGATTAGTGCTGGGTCCTGGGTGGATGGTACTCTCTCTCTCTCTCTCTCTCTCTCTCTCTCTCTCTCGGAAAGTCATATATGTCTAGTGATAAATGTACTGATAGAATCCACGTCTTATATTCTTCAAAATACCCTTTTTTTCAAATACAGTAAGATACATCATTGAAGTTTTTTTTAATATCTTTTGTCTAATCTCCTCTTATGCATTTGGAATTTTTAGGTTTCCAAAAGTCTCTTTCGCGATGATGTAACACGACTTTTTGGGTATTGGGAGGTAAGTAACTAATTTTACACTTTCTTTTATTATATATGAGATGATACTCTGTATTACTATCAATCCAATGGTTACTTGCCATTGGATTGAAATCCGTTAGAAAAATTGACATATTTTAAACAATTCAACTTAAGGGACATGGGTCAAGTTTTTCACACGAGCCAGTTTTTGTTCGTATTAAAATCTGGTGTTTGACCAATTGACCCGAACATAAAAAGATTCCAAAGAACAAAAATTCTACTTAAAGATCAGCCGACCCTCATCAGACTTCACAGTACTGACAACGCCGTGCAATTATCCAAACGTTTTTGGGAGTGTCTACTCCACTATAATAACTTATAGTTTTGTTTTTTTTTTAATAGTATCCTTACATTTATTTTGGATTTCATGTTTTGCTGTCTCTTGGTCTCCTCTGTTTTTTGGGGTTGGTTTTTCTTAAACCACATTTTCCTCCTTTCTAATACAATATGCCTTCTAAGCAGGAAAAAAAAAAAAAAAAAAACTCAGACATAATACTTTGCCTAAACTAAAGCAATTTCAGTTCAAACTTCCGTTTTAGTTTGGCAGAGTTGGGTGCTTTCATTTTTCTCCTAGTCTAATCCAGAGGGAGTATTTCTTGCCAAAATAACCCACACATTGTTTGCTTGTTGGAGCTCTAACAAGCCACACGTATTGCTTGTTTTCAATCTGGGGAGGATTCAGACTCTGCTCACATTTGATTGCTCCATTATAAAACTTAGTGATTTGTTAGCCTTAAATTTTGTATGGCATTGTTGCAGGTGATTTGATATGGTTTCTTTTGAACTTAATAAAGTTATCGTCTTATGCCACTGTGTGGGGTAATTCTTAATGCGCAAGTTATACTAACACCAGCAGTAACGCCAGCTCTTGTACTCCATTTCGACTGTGCGCGTCTCGGCACGAACGCTGGTGCGCTTATCAAAACCAGCACTGATCGCCACGATCTCGGCCACATACCTCGTCAAATAAGTGACGCATCTCGGCTACAACCGAGGTGACGAGCTGCTAAACGAGACAGGCACTAACAACCACATCTCACCTAGGGACATGTGGTAGGATAGAGGCACACGCCGATGGAACAGATACACCATCTCAGTCGTCCATCATCGTCAGATCTCTGACAAAGCCACATCTAGTGGCTGCAACCATATTAAGATAGGGCCCAAGAGAGGATCCAATGGGACCTTAACCGCCATAAGGTCAAGGCAAGATCAGGCACAATGTGACTAGCATTTAATGCAGTATGGGCTGATCGGACCCTTATTTAATGCAATGTGGGCTATGATGGATCCTCATTAATTACTTTATGGGCTAATGAGATAATGAGATCCTAGCAATCAAATCATTAAGCCCACTAACAGACATCTAGGATTTTTCTCATATAAGGTGATGGACCACCCAAAAAACAAGGT
Source organism: Cinnamomum chago (assembly GCA_038049695.1). Taxonomy (NCBI): domain Eukaryota; kingdom Viridiplantae; phylum Streptophyta; class Magnoliopsida; order Laurales; family Lauraceae; genus Cinnamomum; species Cinnamomum chago. The sequence continues at coordinate 15,205,306 of CP142451.1, forward strand.
ATGCACACATGCATGCAAATTCCTAGTCATTACTCTGCCTCTCTTCTTCTCCGACCTTGGTCCTGCACTAACTTAGGCATCGGAGAGCCCTGCACTGCCCACAGCCAAGGTCCTTTGACCTTTCTTTCTTCCCTTTCAGGTCCCTGAAGCGGATAGCTCTTCATAGTCGATTGGATAAGTCCTCAAAGGCTCCTCTTAATCTTGTGAGTTACATTTTCTACACTTACAAAAAGGATGGGGAAATGGAGTAGAGATGGTGAGAGTGGTGGAAGGAAGAAAGCAGATCATAGCACTAAAGTAAGCAGATATTAGGTGCACTTCTAATTAGAGTGGCATTCCGCATCTTATTTTAGATGTAAGTTTAGGGTAAAATCTGACTTTCTATGTTATTATTGGATTTGGTTACAATATATAGGTTTCATGTTGGATCTAGATCCGAATTTGGTTCCCAATCTATAAAGACAGATTCAGGTCTGGATCAGCCATGATTCTGCCTTGGATGAAGAAAGAGGAACAAGCCCAACTAATTAAGGTAGTCTTTTAAAGGCAAAATAAAGCAAGTTTCAAATACAAAATGAGGAAAGCAAACCCATGTCTCATACCACTCCAACAACTCCAAAGGGGAGTGGATCTTTTTCTTTGTCATTTGGTGAAAAAATGAACTAGTTTTTCTACCACAGGGGGTTTTGATTTCTATGTGAGGGAAAGGAATGCAATATTCATCTCTAGTGTGAAAAAAAAATCATCAAGAACAAAAAAAATTTCTGTCACAAAAACATCCCAAAGGATTTGTGTTATTTTTGGCATCAGATGCAGGCTCATTGGAGCAGCAGCTATTAGACGGTTGGGATCGGCTTGCTTGGTGGCTCGTTGTCCATGATTGCATATGTAAATGTGTGCAACCGCACGTGATTTTGAAAGAGCGAGGAGAAATGGCGTGTGATGATTGGTTGCATACTCCAATGGGGATTGCATTCGTGCACATGGCTTGGTTTGGAAGCTGGGAGGTGGGACCATACATCTCGGCTCACTCTGGGCTCTTCAGTGACCTTCTGTACACTCCAGCTTTCCAGCAGGAAGCTCATTGTTGCTTCTTTTTTTTTCCTTTAATATAAACACCTCACTTGTGATCAGGCCTCATTGTGTTGCGTTTGGTGCCGGCCGCGGAAGAGGAAATTAGGTATTTTTGTCTTTAATAGATCTGGCTTTTCTACCACCCTATAGAGGACTTTGGGATTCACTCATGCAAGGAAATAAAGGAAAAAAAAGAGAGGATTTCCGGGCTAAATCGTCCCTACACCAAACACGTCATGAAATCCTGCGTCTTGTCTATGGATATTTTCCACCGAAAGCAATGCCTCACAAACTATCCGTAATAGTTGTTGTTTTGCATGTGGGGTGAAATGAAATAAAATAAAATTAAGTGATCAAATATACCATGCATGCAAGTCCAGGGCGAGGCCTCCCTCCAAAACAACTAGGTATTAATCTCTAATTATTATGCACATACTGGGAGACTAGGGCAAACAATTAAGAAATATTGATCCCTAATTATTCTGCACATACTGAGAGACATGGGATAATGTATATGGAGGCGTAAGTGCTTATTAGAGAGCCGGAACTTGAAGAACGTGGCCCTCAATGAATTTCAATCAAGACGCTCTTGATTGAAATTCATTGAGGGCCACGTTCTTCAAGTTCCGGCAGCTTATTCAGGTCAAAGCTAATGATCTCAGCTTCAACCCTGTCAACTGTGCTCTCGGAAGTTATAGAAACTTTCTCCTGTAGATACAACTGATGGATATTTTGGGGAAGGGTAGATTCAAAGGTACGTGGTGAATCTTGAGTAGTCCATCTCAGCTAGCTGATCTGCAGTTTTGTTTCGATATTTCCTACAAAAGCTAATGTCTCCATACTCTTTAATCCACCCATCAGGGCTGACCAAAGTTGCATAAACTCCCTGAACAGTTTTTCAGCATTCTTAAGGCTTTCAACAAGGATGAGACAGCTGCCCTCAATAATTGTTTTTTTGTACCCGTTTCTGATGCAGAGAAACACCCCTTGATGCAAGGCTTTCAACTTTGCTTCCAAAGGGTGTGTGATGCTGACGCCCATAGAGCATGAGTAGGCTATCTTCATTTCTCCTTTGTTGTCTCTAACAATTCCACCAACTCCAGCTGCCTCAATGATTGGGTTCACAGTACCATGGAAATTCAGTTTGACAAAGCCTTCTGGAGGTGGGCTCCATTTTTCCACTGAAATATAAGAAACATTCCATTCATAAATTGCGATTTTGGCTCTCTCAAGAACTTGGCCCGGGTTAACTGGACAGTGCAGAAAGATATAGTTGTTACTCATTTTCCAAATGTACCAAGAAAGAGTTGCACCAACTCTTCTGCGTTTCTATTGTTGGCTTTTTTCCAGAATCAATCACTAAGGAGCTAGCTTGATAAGGAAAGGTGTTGTGATCTAGGGCTACGAGAAGAGAACATGCATACGCACAAGAGAACACAAAGATTTATGTGGTTCGGCTTTTGGCCTAAGTGGAGATTTGTTAATTTGTATGGCGCAATAGAAGTTAATTAATTTTGGTTAAGCGGGCTCCTGAATTGCCTAACTTGTGCTGTGATTAGAAATAGGCTTGTTATAGGTCTACTGTGATTAAGAAGTAGTGTTTGGATGTAACAGGGTTTTGATCGGCTGATATTTATAAATAGAGGTTCAGAGTCTCTAGGATGTACACCTTCATTTCTGATTACATAGTGAATTCGACATGATTGATCTCTTCTCGTAGGCTCTGGATCACAATAAAAAGGAATACTCGCTCGAAGTCTTTTCCAAATTTCCACAGTCAAAGGGCAAAGAAATGATCAATTGTTTCTTTGTTTGTACTACACATGGGACAATTTGGGTCAATGGAGTTTAAGTATTTATCCAACCTATGTCGGACAGGAAACTTACCAAGTAGGATCCTCCACATGAAGAACTGAAGTTTAGAGCGGACCTTCAATTTCCAAACAACTTCCCAAGGTAGGTGTGGGCCAATTTGGATATTTTTAATAGATTTGTTTTGTGGGCCAAATTGGACATTCTTAATAGTTTAGAGTCCCTTTCCTCTTTGTTGTTTGTTTTGGCTTATAGATATTTTGTCTACCAGAAAAAAATCAATGTGTCTAGTTTTCGTAGGGGGACTAACTCACCCATGTAACTGTGATCTCACTTGGGCCCCATATTATAGATTCCCAAAAACTGACACACAAGAAATTGCTGAGGCAACCCATTTAATTAGCTGTAATCATGGGATGCATGTGGGAGAGCTCAGTAACCAGATCTCCTGGTTCACAACAATCTTCATTTAAAAAATTTCAACATTGAGACAAAACGGTAGGAAACAAGTTGCATGCTTCCTTAGTACTGCTGACTCTTGCCAGCATATTTTTATAGCACAAAATTCCAACCCATTAGTTTTATGTTTAAAAAAAATCCTTAAATCAAGCTGCAAATATTCAGTAGATTTTTCAAATGCATTCCTTCGACATCTAAAGAATAATATTTCATCAAGCAATTACACATTTTCTATTCTTCTGATTCACCATGTCATTATTGTTTCGTAGTCTTCTCTTCTTCCAATGTGCATAAAGTACTGATCAAATAATCTAAATTAACAGTTTGTGGACCCACCTTTAATGGCCAGTGCAGCTTTGTCTCCCTCTCTCTCATGAAAATGGGTCAAGTTCACAATGTACAGAGAACTGCAGCCAAATAACCAAATGGAGGACCTGCACTACAGTCCCGAATCTGACTTGGGTACTAGTTTACATGACCTGTGCACAACTGCACATGCCCTAGTTTAAATGACCCAAATCCTGACCTAAACCTGAATAAAGGGCCCTGTCCTGGACCTGAGTCAAGCCCCAGTACTTGTATATTTTTGAATTTATCTGGGTCCTCAACTTCTCATGTATGAAACCCATGTACTCAAATCCAGATCCAAATTAATAAAATTCCATCTACTTAGCCCATAACAGATTTTTTTTTCTGTTTGTTTTATGCATCTTAGTATTGATACATAAGATGCAATGCCTGTGCATACATCTATATGTACACATTTTCTTTTCCCGATTGGGTTGGTTTAATAGCCAAGAGTGATGCTATCAAATAGAAGACTCAGGGATCAATCCTTGGGCATTTGTACGATACAAAGGTGCCAACACGACTCCACCATGAGTGTGTTGGCTATGAGTACACACTTCATGATTTGTGTATATACACTGTAAATGTATATTACCTAATGATGCATTATGACATGTATTGTCATGAGATTTTGCTATGTATGCATCTCTAAACTTGCGTATGTTAAATGTAAATGAACTTTACTTCTACATCTGAATCGCTGGCAATAATACTAGTTGGAGTCATATCAGTATAACAGTATCATTAAGATGAAAAGTTATCATGGTTGTATGATTAAGACTATGATGAATGCTACTTCATATATGGAGGAGTGAGAGTGGCATTGATGCTACTCTCAGCTTCTCACTGCTGTCTACAGGAATTTGGCAGAGCGCGTGAAATAGCAGAAGCCACCAAAAGAGCTGCAGGCCTTTTCCTGCTTATTATTCAAATTCCTCTCAGAAGTCTCATGCACCCCATCTACAAAACCCTCCCCCACCCAAGTGCCCAAATGCCTTATCTTTTTGAAAAATCAACACAAGCTCTTAAAACAATAAATTAAGTGTAATATTCTGTTTGTTTTTCATTTCTCTTATTTTAAAACTAGTACTTGCAAGGACCATCTGTCTTTATAGCTATATCTTCAAGTAAACATATCTCCTAGAACCAGACCTCACATCTCCATAGAAACCCATGATGAAAACCAGTTCTTTCAGTCCTCCCATTATTCTTCCATGTCCAAGTTGAATGATTCCTGTTTCATTTGAGAACATCAGACAGTTACTTTTTGGAATTGTGAATTTCCTTGGCATATATAGTAAAAGGAGGTTTAGCTGAAGTTATTTCTGTTTGAGTCTCTTTTATCTGATGAGGTTATCAACAGATGTTGGTTGAAATTGAAGTTTCTTATACTACTTTCTCTATCTGATTGGATTTCCTGGTTTGGGTAGCTGCCAGATTCAAAGAAAGGTACGTAGATTTCGTGAATTGAGTAGCCTATTTAATTTCATACTAATCAATAAACTATATATCCATGATTAAGATTCTATATCCTCCTCTTACAATTTTTAACAATCAGCTGCACGTAGTTTTAGATAAGATCTTTGTTGCTTAGAACTCTGGTAGAAGAGTTGCTTTAACGTTTATCTGATCTTTTTCTTCTGTTGGGTCTGAAGGCGTTGAAGAGTAGTCATCTCTACAAAGAGCCCAGCTATTTTGAATCCAGGAAGTTGTGATAATATGCTTCTGCAGATGGATAGTTTGGGTTGGGATAACCCACAAACTGTCACCAATCCAGCAGTTACTCCACCACATCAATGGACTCACCAGCAAGTTCAAATCAGTGAAAATTCAGTTGAATCTAATGCTAATCATTGTGGAACTGTTGGCAAGATAAATTATGCTGATGCTTTCTTCGGCCCGAGTCCATTGCTTCAAGGAATTAAGATGTGTGAGACAAGTTTGAATTCAGATAGAGTGGGCGAAATGATAAAACAGTTGGATCCTGCTTTAGATTTGATAAATGGCGCTTCCAATCTGAATATTTTTCAGTGGGAAGATGCAACAAAGTTTGCAATAGATACCATGCTTGTTAAATCTGGAGTCGATGCAGCTTGGGGAGAGGCCTTGGCTCCTCAATTCTGTCTCTCTCCTCTCATCAACAGGTCTTACATCATACATCCCACAAGTGGTCTAATGGAGAACTTAGGCGCTACAGATGGATTGCAAGTTATTAATGGAACTGAAGCCAGTAACGCTCAATTTTCCAATCTGGAGCCAATTGAGCCCCTTGATTGTATGTTGTTGGCGAAAAACAGCAATGGGGAAGATGGTGCAATGCCAGTGGTCTTCTCTGATTACAAAAATTTATGGAACTTGAGCTCCAATTGTGCTGTTTCATCAGGAGAATCCGAGAGGAACACTGCCTCCTATGGGAGCACCAAAGAAGTGCGCTGGCCGGTACGCGACCGACACAATGCAATTGCTCCTCGTGCCAGATCTTCAAACACCAGGCCTACGTCAAAGAGAGGTGATGAAGAAAAAGTATCAAACACCACGGCAAATTCTCATTATTTGGACTTTCTTCAGTCCGGTGGCTCAACTACAGAAGGCGGTTTTCAGTTCATCATTGACAATCAACCAAAATCAAAGAAACACAGATCAGAAAAGCATCAGAGCTCTTCAACTATCGATTTCAGGCAGCCAAGCTCCGCTTGTTCTTCCATTGATAAGCCTGACACCGAGGCCATTGCGCAGATGAAGGCGATGATATATAGGGCTGCAGCTTTCAGGCCTGTGAACTTGGGCGTTGAGGAAATGGAGAAGCCCAAGAGGAAGAATGTGAGGATATCAAGTGATCCACAGACTGTTGCTGCCAGGCAAAGGAGGGAGAGAATAAGTGACAGGATTAGGATCTTGCAAAGGCTGGTCCCTGGTGGGACCAAGATGGACACTGCTTCCATGCTTGATGAAGCTGCCAACTATCTCAAGTTCCTTAAATCACAAGTCATGGCCTTGGAAGCTTTAGGCCACAAGGTTGATCCCATTTATTGCACACCTTCCTCACTTCCATTTTCACCATCCTCCAATCACCCCAATCTCATGCAAAGCTTCTTCCCCTATCCAAAATCCACATGAGAAAAAGAACAAAAAAGAATAGTCCAAGATCATTTTAGTCTCTGCTCTAATTCTTGACACGTCTTACTTCTTATGTTAATTAGCCCATGTCATAACCTTCATATTACTTCATTGTGATGTATGTGTTGAAGAAGTCCAGTTCTAGTCTTGCACACAGCAAAACTTTGTGGTGACTCATCCACACTACACGTGGCATATGAGTGCTGATCCATACTGTCCAAATTGTAGGCCACATATTTGATGGGGTATGTATCATGCTCCACGAAATGGATGGCTAAAAAAATGATCGACAGTCCAAAATCAAGGACTGAAATCATTGGTGAAGATTGTTCAAACCAGAGTCATTTTTGGGGTATACCCCAAAAGAAGCCAGGTCCCATAATTTGGACGGTATGGATTGCTGTACTCATCGTCTACATGTATGGTAGATGAGTCGCCACAAAGTTTTTATGTATGCAAGACTATTTTAGTCTGCTTATACTTCTAAGTACTAGGAGCATGACAAACTGATACTCTCTTAATCATCTCATCATCATGAAAACACACCAACTATTTGCAGCACAATAACTTTCCCTCACAAAAAGGTTTAACAATTATTGCATCTATGATTAAGATTAAAAAGGAGATGATCACTTTCTCTTGTAATAATAAAAAAAAATTCTTGGGTTATGCACTCATGTTCAGTTCTCCTTGAAAACAATGTTGGTTTTTCCTTGAAGCATGTTAGATACCCAATGCAAGGGACATTCTCTAGGGCTAGTGGAGTCAGATGTTGTGTCTCCTTGATCCAAATCAGGCGTGGCTTTGGAACTCTCCAAACTAGTGGTGGTTAGCACATGGTACAAGGACAAAAGGGTTTTACCTTTTCCAACTTTTAGTTTTATTCTTGGACAGTTGCACTACCTTTTTCATATGTAACAAAGCTCAAGTAGGCTTTGGATGGTGAATATGATGTTGTTATAATTTGATGAGGCTGATGATGTGGATTGGCAATGGGCTTGATTTTTTTTTTTTCCTTCTTATGTGAGGTTGTTCCTATCAAGAAAAAGGTAGCTGTTGAAGTTTGCTTTCAAAGTGGTTCTTGCGGTTGTGATCCTTTGCTTGAGTTAGAAAAATTGTTTTAGAGAGACCCCCACCCCGAATATTCTCTTGGTTATAGGCAACATTTCCACACCATTTTCTTCTTCGGCCACCTTTAAGGACCCAAAATCTTAAACTTGGTGTTTGAGAACTTGAATTTGTTGGTTCGCATGGCCGGAAGAATGGAAAATATTTGGATTTGGAGTATGGTTTTGTAATTCTGCTAAAAAAGGACATAGATCTATGTTTGTGGCTCCATTTTCTAGCCTACCATGTTAATGAAGTCCAAGATTAATAAATCAGCATTACCTTGATCAATTATTAAATAAACATCATTGTCATCAACAAGAGAGCCTTATCTCATCAATCTCAGATCCACCGCGGGTAAGGGATGGGCCCAGACTTATCCGACCCACATTCATTTGGACTCAAGCTTTTTAGGTCCGTGGGTTGGGTTGGGCTATATATAGGACCAATAACTAATGGGTTAAACCCAAAGGGGCATAAAATTTTGACAATGGGACAAACAAGGCTCTACCTTGAAAGCCCATGGGCTCACTCAAACTTCTACATGAAGCTCAGCAATTAATGGGCTGAGGTTGGAGAAGCTTTGAATGAGCCCAAACCCAGACCTGAATGAGGTAAAGAGGTCCGCCAAACTTGACCCAGAGATCCAGTAGCCCTGTGGACCAAAATCTATCCAATTAATCATATTTTTTCTTAGTCTGACCCTATGCGTACGTATTCAGGTACCTATTAATGAACCATGCAGCTGTGCTGCCCAACAGGGCACTGGATCATACAATGAACAATTTTGGAAAGAAAATTTAAATCTGGCCATCCGTGTACCATTATCAGATCTAAACTGATATGGGTCCAGAAATATGATTTAGAATCACACATGGAATGCATGCTTGGTTAGGCAGACTCAGACCCATACCTGATTCTACCTAAAGTACCTGTGGTTGGAGATAGGAACCCTTGTCCACTTTATGAAGGGATGTACCATTTTAGCTTCAAAATATTCATGTGTTCATGATAATCGGCATAGGACTGTTTGATTAAAAATATATATTTCTCAGTGGTTTCTGTGAATGAACACGAATAACGGGATTAGCCATTATAAATTTATCCTACCAAAACCATTACAGAATTAAATAGACCTAAATGAATTCATGAAAAAATTGAATTGTTTATAACATTTTATTGGAGTATTTTAGAAAGTTATCAATCTGAAGATGGGTCACTTGAGTGAGATAAGGACTATAAACTACATGTGGAGGTCATTTTTTTATAATGATTTTGATGTTTTAAAAGTGGGCCTTGAAGGTCGTAGATGCATAAGAAGCACGGATTTAAATAAGCTGGCTGCTACAAACGCGACAAGGACGGTGTCAGCTTGAATCACACTACAAGAAAAGTGAAGATAAACGACGGAGAACTTACCGACGCAATAAAAACATCGGTAATTTTTAATTTTACCGACGCTATTACAAAAAGATAGCGTCGGTAAATGTCTTGCACAGAACGCAGGGCAGGAGTGGACAACTTCCCGACGCCAATGGCGTCGGTAAGTTATGATGTTTAATTTCCCGACGCTCCTGGCGTCGGGAACTTCCGCGCGCCAACCCATTTCCCGCTGGAATTTTGGTTCCCGCGGATGACCAAAAAACTTCCCGACGCCATAAGCGTCGGGAAGTTTGTGAATTCCCAGCTGTTCTGTAGGACTTGTGGGAGGGAAGTTACCGACGCCATATGGCGTCGGCAACTTTAGTGGAAAGAAAGTTACCGACGCCGTACGGCGTCTGCAAGTTTATTGGGAGAAAGTTACCGACGCCATATGGCGTCGGCAAGTTTATTATAAGTACCCAACTTTTCCCCTTCCCCTTCTCCTTTCCCTTTCTCTCCCCTTTCATCGCCATTCTCTCTGCATCGCTTCTTCACACTCTTCTCTCTGCGTATGTTCTCTCTTCATACGGTATGTGGTTTTTTTTTTTATTTATCTGATAATTAGTTTAGTAATATGTTTTATTTTATAAATTTTAGAATGAATATGATTATATAATTATTACTATCTGAATGTTTTATTTGGGGTTTTTTTTTTCATACGCTGTTTGCACTCTTCTGACTTGGACAATGATCTGCGAGAAAACTATTGCATTCTTTTTAGCATGGATAAAAAATAAATAGGAAACTAATGCATACGACTACGCTTCATAGATAGAACCCTTTCCAGTCTATCTCTTTTTTTGGGACCCTCTCTGTAGTTGTTAGGACCCAAGATTTTTACTCCAATGGTCCTCGGTAGTGTATGCGCAGTGACAAATGATAGGGACCAATTTTCTTCTTTATCTGTACCTTTCAAAATTTTCTTTTAACTTTTCAAGAAATTTTTTTTTTCTTCTTTCTGTCGTTGGTTTTGTTTATGCCCATTCCATCTTTTGCCCCATTTATGAATTCCCTGCATCCAACTTGCACTTGTGGGGGGTTTCTTGTGGTTCTCATTGGGTTGACCATGAGAGATAATAAATTTATATTTTTAACCTAAACCTCTCATTTATTACTAAAACCTAAAAAATGTAAAATCCAAAAACCAAATTATTGATTAAATGCAAATTGGGCTTACAAGTTAGGCCTTCCATGGTTTTTCTTTCCAATTAGCTTTTTGTTTAAACTCATGCGGTGTAATTCAAAACTAGTACATGGCATTTGGTTTGGAACCAACGCTAAAATTGAAAAATTGAAGATGAAAACAGAATTGAAATAACCCAATTGCATTCAACAAAAATGGTTCCATACAGCTCTCTCTAATCACTCTTCTGACTTGGATATCATAATAATCATTCATTAACTATCGTGAAAGCTGTTCTATATGCAAATAAACAAAGATGTGTTGTAATTGGCTTTTCTTAAACTTTATCACATGTTTTCCCATGATGTTTGATTTTATCAATGTGGGGGATAGCCACATTCCTCGTCTTTTTCAAACTATTTCTATTCTTGTTCTGGTGTATATATTTCAATTAGTCTGTATCTCTCTGTATATACAAATATGATGACAAGTGTATTTGTTGTGGAACTTGGAATGACTTTTTATTTTGGGGGTGAAAAGTTGTGGAGTGACTTGAGAAAGGGCCAAGTAAAGAGAGTGGATGTGGATGGCAATGGGTCAAGGTCAAGTTTGGGGTGGGCATGGAGATACCTAGGATAAGTGATTTTTTTTTTTTTTTTTTTGGGGCCGGCTATAAACATGACAACCAAAAGAGGGGATGACGTCAAATTAATTAAATGATTCGAGGCTTGTTTTTATTGGGTCATTGCGTTTAATGATTATGTGTGGGGAAATTTTATTTGCGATAATTAAAGTCTGTGATTAACATTGTGGATGTGAATTTAAGAAGTCTGCATGTGTAAAGTGATTAGATTGATCGGATGTAAGGCCCCTATGCAACCAAAAGGGGTATGTTGGAGGAAGAAAAAGCGACTTATAGGAATGGTTCGTTGTTAGATTTACAACTGTATATAATTTGTTTACATACAACTCCGTTTTACGTTTATGATGTACTTGTGCTTATAGTTACATATAGGTACATCTAACAGATTGTGTAAGAGATAACAATTTTAGCTCCAGCTGCTTAAACTAGTATTATGAAGATGACCCCAACTGCTAAAGACATTGTCTATAATGATTCCAGGCAAGACAACTAGAAACCTGCAAAAGGGCTAACCAACATATAGAACTGCTATAATTGAAAAACCCATAAAGATGGTCATAGACAGGGCTAGCCATCTCATAGGCTTTGGAGATTTCAACCTTGGCTTCTCCTTCAAAAGCAAGAAAAACTTAAGGCTGTTAACTGGAGCTTATGAATAGAGAAATAACATATAAACTGTATAATTCTTGGGCGAACTTCTGTGATTACAAATTTATGTAAACACTCAAAGAATTACTATGACAGTGATGAGCCAGTAGAATTACTAAATGATGATAGTGAATAAATTGTAAACACTTTTTCAAATGTCTAATTTATGTACTTTGTTATATTATGTGATTGGAACATGTTGACAAATTATACTATTTTTGTTGAAACAGGTTGTACATAATGTCATCTTCACAAGGAGGAAGCAGTAACAATAATGATAAAAAAGGAAAAGGATTGGAAAAACTAGATATTTAAAACTAAATTAACAAGACAAAAAAAAACTAAATTAAAATTTGATTTAATATAATAAGGATAAAATAAATTTACCGACGCCAACTTTAAGGATAAAATAAATTTACCGACGCTATTGGCGTCGGTAATGTAAGAATAAAATAAAGTTACCGACGCCATAATTTAAGAATAAAATAAAGTTACCGACGCCAATGACATCGGTAACTTTAACCATTAATTTCGCCGTGCAAAGGTTTTTGCGGAAGGTTACCGACGCAGTTAGCGTCGGTAAATTTAACTACAACTTCCCGACGCGGTCAACGCGTCGGCAAGTATATTTACCTACGATTTTTTCCCTACGCCGCATATAGCGTCGGTAAATTTATTTACCGACGCATATTTTAGTTTACCGACGCATTGACTGCGTCGGTAAACTTCATTTTTGTAGTAGTGTCAAGCACGAGTTATGGAGATCTGTGACTGTCTACAAGAGATCAATCACATGTGATTCACTCTTCAAGATCCAAGGGCAAGGATGGACACCCCAAATGTAGAAGATGTTGACAGACAATTGTAGATCTCAAGGAAGAGGGTGATATCTCTCATGTCTATATATAGTCCTTTTGGCTAATAGCTGATAAGTGAAAAGTCCGGGGACCCGAACCCTAGAGGGAGGGTGAATAGGGTGAGCTTCATTTATGACCAATTATAACCAATTTTAACTTCTTTAAAACAAACTAGTCACATGTGATGATTAATCATACAAGATGCGGAAGCTTAATGAAAGCAATCACCACAAAGCAATCACCATCACACAAGTATTTATAGTGGTTCGGCCTCAATGCCTACATCCACTACCGGCTTGTGATCCAACACCCCACCGGATTTCCACTATTTATGTTTTTTACTAGGCTAAGCAATAACCCTTACAATATGCTTTCCAAGGCTAAGCAATAACCTTTACAATGATGTTTTTCAAGGCTCAACATCAACCTATACATTATGCTTTTATAGGCTAAGCAATAACATCTTCAACCATAGGTTGCTTATCTCACTAAATTAGTGTCTAACATACACTTGATGGAGATTCTATTTAGCTCATTACATTTGCCTCTAAAATAGGCGGATATGAAAATGAAAATCTAATACACACTCACACTATGAATGCAAAGATGAAAGTACATGAAGTGTGTGTGTGATGTCCTCAATCATTTTGAAAATGAAAGCTTATGAATGTATGCCTAAAGCTTTTGAAAGTTTTAGCTCAAAAACATTTATGATTGAGGATAGAATGCAATCACATGTTAAAAGTAACAACTTGTTAATGATATCAAAGTTACACAAGTTGTATGAAATGGATTAGCTCTAAACATGTGATGCATAGGGATGTCAATCAAATCAACAATGTAGCTCAAAACATAAAAATAGATTTGATTGAAGTTAGGGGACAAATCATATGTAATTATAAATACAACTTGAAAAGGATTTACCTATCAAAGTAAGGCAAGTTGTGAAACTTTAAAACAATAATACACATATGATTTGTAAAGATGTTGAATCCAAAGCATAAGATACATTTGAAAGAGATTTTCTTATGATGGAAAAACAACAACCAAAGATTCAACCAAGTATATGGATCATGTTACATCTAATTTCAAAGATGTTTCCATTAACATGATCTACTTAGATTTACCAAAGATTAAGTACTACTTGGATTGAATCAAATGGTGATGCATCCAAAACAATAGATCTATTCAAAGTATAAAACATGTTAAGGATACAACACATCATAGTTTATCATGTTACTAAAGATTTACCAATGATAAAACAAAACATGAAAACATATGATTTGTAAATAAGTTGAGTCCAAAACATAAGATAGTTTTGAAAGTGAATTTCTTATGATGGAAAACAACAACCAAAGATTCAATCAAGTATAGGAATCATGTTACATATAATTTCAAAGGTTTTTCCATTAACATGATCTACTTAGATTTACCAAATAAAGTACTACTTGAATTGAATCATATGGTGTTGTATCCAAAACAATAAATCAACTCAAAACATAAAACATGTTAAGGACACAACACAAACATAGTTTAACATGTTAGAAATGATTTACCAAAAATAAAACAAAGCATAAAAACATATGATTAAGGAAAGTAAAGCCTACTTGGTGATTTAACTTCATTAATCCAAGCTTTAGCTTTCCTAATGCTCCCCTTCATCCCTTAGTTCTTTTCCCTTGAATATGCCTCAAGACCTCTCAAGGAGGGGCTTAAAATTCCCCAACTTTTGGCAAAGGAAAGAACTCATATTTATAGCAAAAAGTGCCCAACGGCTAGTCCTCGGTCGACCTGCAAACAGGTCTCGGTCGACCGGGATCACACAACGGTCGGATTTCTGACCGTTGGTGCGCCAGGCCATTTTTGCCTTGCAGTGTTCCCGGTCGACCGGGACCTCTGCGCCGGTCGACCGGCGACACTGCCGGGACTCCAAAATTTCCAACTTTTGCAATTGACAAAGTTTTTCTTGGTGGAACTTTGGGCCATTAAACCAAGTTTAAAAACATGTTTTAAATCATTCTAAGGGTATTAAAACATGAACCATAAAAAGCATAAAACATTTTGAAAGATTTAAAACTCATAGGTTAGCTTGATTTTCTAAAACTCTTTTCAAATCAAATGCATCCAAGACTGAAAACAAAACATGCATAAATCAAAGCTTTTACAACTCTTAAAAACAATGCATGTTTAAAACAAGATTTCAAGTCTTTATAAATCAATGCATATGTGTGTAAATCAAATGATGCTAGAATGAAATGCATCCATCAAATTGCAATCTACAAAATTCCTAACAATAAGATCTCTATTCAAATTCGAATGGAGAGAAGGATATTAGGTTGAATTAAACTCTCTTAATTTGAATTTGAATGGATATATAATAAGGATAGAGAGTTAGATAAAACTCAAACTATTCTTATCCACATCACCATAAGATTCCTTGTAAGGGGTGTCTCTTTGTAAGTGGGGTCCACCCACATGTAAACACAAGTGGGCCCCATCACAAATGCCAACAGGCCCGCTCTCATGGAACTCTACCATTATGCTTATATATATGTTTACTTTTCTCTTGTTTTTGTCTCTATTGTGTTGATAACTGTATGGCCTTGAAGAGAACAGCTCCTTCCCTGAGTGGTAAAGAGTGATAGTTTTCACCTGACCGCGTAGGGTTTGAACCTTGGGTACACCACCTCTTCCCGCGTGTATGGGCAGCCTTTCCATGTGTGTGGACTCCCTTCCCACTTGTATGAGCTTTCTTCCCATGTGTGTACGGGATTTCTCTTTGGTCTCATCCCCTTAGCTGGGGTATAGTACCACAAAAAAGTTAATAAATAAAACTCTATGGCCTTGGAATCATTAAATATTGGTGGGCTACAAAAGAATTGGCTTTTATTCTATGACAAATATCATCAATATGATATAGACCGACCATTAGTTTAATCTCTATAGAAACATTATTGTTTTTCTTATAAAATTTTATCTGAGGGTTCTAATTTGATTGTGGACCATTTAGGTGAAGGAAAAACCAACCACCTACAAGTAAATCACATGTTTGTAATCAAGCTTGTGGAACTGATCACTTGGATGCATTCCTGTTATTGGGGGTGGGTCGGATAGTAAGATCTATTTATGGATAAGGGTCAAGCAAAAATTCAGCTCGATGAAATTGTCCTAGCTCTTATTTAAGAGCATTAAAGCTTAATTTTCTTTTAACCATAATTTCTTTTAGATTCATGGGTAAGATGAACATCAAAATTGGGCATCGTGCCATAACAAGGTGAGGATAAGAGGGTGAAAGGAGCCACATTGATTTAAGGTGAACTCAAGTGGGCCCTATAGGGCTATATCTTATATGCTGTATGCTTGTAAGAGAAAATAGATTATAAGGAGAGGGGCCATTTTTTGAATGGTTAGAAATTCTGGCTTCGCCATTGTGAGAAACCCAATAGAGTTTTCATGGGTTGGGTTGAAGCTGGTCCAAGGTCGATTTGTTGAGTTATTGACTCGTAATTGCAAGCCCTGATTGAGAATACAGTTAGTGTTAAACATTGTGTAATTAAGTCAAATCTAGTAGGGTTTAACAGTAGATGTGCCCAACCACAAACTGTAACAGAGGACCAAAAGATCAATAAGCCTTTGTTCAGCAACATTGACATAAAACTGAATCAAATTCAGCTCAAGATTAGATGAATTCCCCATCCCTCCTACCTTAATTGGTTGGAATCTACCCAGGGGGGCCCACAGGCTGTTCCCCTCAAAAGCCCCAAGACATGTCCCTGGGCAGAAAACACCCCTAACATTCCTCCAATCACAGTGATACTAGGCCTTTCAACTATCAAGAAAAAAGCTTGAGATTCAAATGAAATGAACTGCCAACAGTGATTTTTTCAATACTTGGAACACTTTATACAGGTGACTGGCTTGAGCCTAACAAGGCCAGTGAAGGATGAGCCTAAAGTTCATTATTCCAAACATTCTCTGTTGAGCGGGTTAAATCAAATTGTTCGAGACCATTGTTAGTAAGAGGCGTAAATGGGTCAGGCCCATAGTGGACCAAATCCATACCCAATTAAGGCTTTTGTACTTGGACGCAAACCCCGAACATGGTTATAATGTGTAGGTCCCGAGTCCGGTTCCAATGGACTCAGTTGAGCCTGAATTCTTCTCTAGAATCAACTAAAAACCTAATTACTATTTTTATTATTAGCATACACTACAAAAAATATTATACAATATTATAATCTAGCTATGTATAATATTTATTTTTAATTATGTATTATACACTCGGGTACATTACCATCCAGATCCAATTTGATTATCAACTAGACCTGAACCTGAGACGCAGACCCAGACCCAATTATCAATGGCACCATAAAAAAAGGATCTAAGCAGGCCTGTCTGGGTTGTGTCCATGGTGAACCCAGACCCAGAGCTGTTCTGGGTTCGACTAAAAGCCCAAGTACATTACTCTGTGAATATCATCATCACATACTCGGGTGCACAGGTTCTGGAGTGGAGCTGACTAGACCTGGACCCAATTATTAACCCGGCCCAAGCTGTGGACTCGAGCCGGACTTGATCATGACATAGTGTGAAAAAGGCCCAGACAAGCCATTAGACTAATCAATTGATTTTGCATTAAAATGACTTAAAATCAGGATTTTAAAACTTTAGACCAGTGGATCTAGATTTGTTGGATCTGAATGATGTAACAGATGGAACCAAAGCCAAAAGGATAAATCAAAACAATGAAACACAAAGCACTTGAGAGTTTCTTTTGGATAATATTTCTGAGTTCTCTATGCAGAAATCTTTCTTTTCTATTACTTTATGCTTTATAAATTGAATTGACCCACATATTATAGCAATGATTAGATGATCTCCTTAAGAAAATATATTCTCCAACATTTCATTGGAGAAGATGGCTACTATAGATATAGTTTGTTAAGAGGTTTGATTGTGTTTAAGTACAAAAAGTCTCCTTTGATCCTGACAACTTAATGCCTACATGGACAAAGATTAAAATTAAGATTTAACTAAGCACTGTCCAGGACTATGTTTTGATACAAGACCCTTGATTGCTTGTGCAAAAATTGATATAAATTGTTGATTTTGATATCGTTAATTGACTAATTACTGAGCAAGCACTACGTTACCACTGATCATACGGTGAGTTTGCCATATCAATGTAATATTTTTTTTAATTGAAATAAATGAAGAAAGTAGTCCCTATCACTATCAGTGAGATTTTGTTTTAACAGGAAAGATTGGAAAAGAATATCAAATAAAACATTCCTCAATATAGGCCCAAAGAGCCTGTGTGGACCATTGGGTATCATGCTAATTCTCTATATCAATTTTTCAGAACCGATATGTATAGGCTGATATAGTGCAATTTAGCCAATATAAACCCGATCATTTGTCTACTTTGTATCAAATTTCTTAGAATTTTGTATGCAGGGTTTCATCAAAAGGGTATTGGGTGTGTTGGATAGCATGAATGGAGTTCATACCAGCTGGAGAATTCCAAATGACCTTAAGTTCTTGTTAGAAATATTGCAATTGAAAATCTTAGATGTTAATATTAAAAATCATTTGAATTTCTAGAATTTGGAGCTTTTTTTTTTTTTTTTTTTTCCTTTCTGAGGTTCCCAACCCTTTGGGCTGGACTAATCCCTTCGGGCCCCGAGGAAAGCCGAGTAAACTTCCCTGTAGCCCCAGTATGGTAGTGCAGTTTAGAACCCACAACCTCCAAGTGCAAACCGTGGTACTAGGCAAACTGAGATAACCCTTGGGGTTGAATTTGGAGCATTTCAAAAACTATATTTTCTATTTTGCTGTAATTGATTTTAATATTTCATCTCTAAAACATAGACTTTGGGAAATACAGGGCTGACGATCATTGTGAATTCCCTAGCCACGCAAATCCCACTTAAAACTTCTCATTCTCAAGTATACTTGTAGAAAGGTCAAAAGCCTAGGGTCAACGGCAGTGAAGTAGATGGAATCTTACTTTCCTAATATTAGTTTTTTAGAGTGATAAATGGGTAATCATTTTCAATTAAATGGAAGATTATTTGGTGGCCTTATAGATCTTTACCTTTAGTCCTTTACTTTTTTGCTTATACGATGGAAAGTCTTCACTTGAATATCATAGAAACTCAAAACTTTTGAAATGAGCATCAGCATTTTAGGATTCTATATTTAGAAAAAAAAATTAAAATCATTTTGTTGTTATTGTGAAGTTAGGGCCTAACATTATAGTGATCAATGACATCTTATACTCATGTGCCCCGTCCCAATCAGTAATACAAAAAACACAAGAAACAAGAACTTCACCCAAGGTCAAGATAACATTCTAAATTCTATGGGATTAAATCAAATGTTGGGATAATCAGCTATGCTTCATATATTTATGCATCCTGAGGTTACTCCACCTAAACAATGATTAGCTTGCATCAAGTAACCCTCATAAGCTTTGCTACTATTTGCGACTGGTAATTATTTGGTGCTCAGAATTAAAACTCTTCACTTGAACTCATAAATAGAAATATCTATCTACTTTTTGAACTATCTAAACATGTAAAATCATCTTCCATTTGGTGATCCTTTCAAAGGGTAGAATTATACATGAGTATATAAAAGGAAACCAACTAGTAGCTTAATTTACTAGTTCAAGGAAACAGGAAAAAGGGGGAGAGTAGGTAAAATTGAGATTTTAAATTAATTTTGTCAAAATATCTGAAATAGCATGGTTTGTGGGCAACTTATCTTCTTATTTAATGATAAAAAAAACTATATTCTTATTTCTGAAATTATTATAAAATAGACTTTTAATTAAATAGCAAGTCATTTTCATGAAGGACTAGGAACGGTCTAGCCTATGAGACCTACTTGGAGGCATGACAAATAAAGGGATTTAAAATTCCTCCCTTACACATATATAGTTGTGTACAGAAATCAATTAAAAAGGCTTTACAGTTGTTGAAATCCTAATTGTTGAATAAAAAAAAAGATAAATGATAGGTGCCAAGATTTGTGTAATAAATTGGAAGGTTTCCACAATTCGGATGAGTGTTAAATTTGGACGGATGCTAATCCACAGGGAGTGAAAAGGGCTTAGAATTGATCATTGGAGGGGAGCAGCTTGGCCCAACATACATGACCGCTCTTGTTATTGGAATGGATCGGCATTTCCAAAACTTTGCAGATAAATACCCTGTAAATTCATGTGCTTAAATCCCTAATATCTCTAAAGCCATTATTACCAAATATTACACGTCTGGTATACCCTAGTAGGTCATGGCTTTCTAACCACCATTGATTTTGTATTGTACAAACTTTCGATTTGATCAATCTTTAGCTTTCTAAAGTAAGTCATGAGTGAAATTAGAAAGTAAAGGAGATGGATTAGGAATTGATGGTATTTAGGGTGGTCCAGACCACCTTCCTTTGGTTCTAGTCCTTGAATAATAGGTCAAACAGGACCATTTGTTGTACCGGCCGGGATGAGCCACAACTACTTTTTTTTTTTTTTTTTGGGTAAATGATCCACACCTACTTACTAGGCAATCAAGAAAACACTTGGCTTCTTTGTACAAATGAGATGTGGAATAGTGTTGCAACAAAAGGAAAGAGAGTACAATTCAATGAAGTTGATCAATGATACAACATAATAGATGAGAAAAACAAATCATGATCACGACATCAATATCATCTATGGTTAACACAAGACTTCAAGGATCTTGATGACCAGATAATAGAAGTTCATCCATCACAGGATTTAAGTCTTCAGTATATAAAACACAAGACCAGTCATAAGTGAGGTTGAAGATGAGAAATTGACATTTGGGATGGCTCAATCTGTGCATAACACTTTCAAGGAAACACATCAACATAGGCTTTTAGTTTATAGTTTGTTTGAATGGAATGGAGACTGATTATCTGAATTCCATGAAAGAAAAGATTCAATCATGTTAGAGAAGGGAATTAATGTGTGTGGTACATCAAACTACATATAGAGTCTTTTCATTTGCATAGAATCAATAGGAATTCATGGTTAAAGTAATCCAACCGAAAAATTATTAAAGTAGTGAGGGGGTGAAGGATAGGAAGTGGGGAGTGAAGGATATCGTCCATAATTGCTGGATATTTATTTTTCATATTTCATTAACTCAATTTCAATTAAGGGAGAGGTCATTTGATAGTCATTTTTTATTTGTTATTTTAATTTGTCATTCCATCACATGAAACAAATAGTAGTGGAGCTTTCCATCCCTAGCAATTGACTTGGAGAAACATCTTGTAGACATAAGCATGAGAGCAACAACCCATCAACTGCAAGGATGGACTGCTGCTAGAGCAAGCACTCTTTTTTGGACTCAAGAACAAGGACTTGAGCAGTATCCACCTTTCCAATTTGTGTGTGTGTGTGTGAGAGAGAGAGAGAGAGCAATTTGTGTGTGTGTGTGAGAGAGAGAGAGAGAGAGAGAGAGAGAGAGTGGGCTCAGAATGTAAATCAAAAGTGAAAGACGAGAACTGGGAATAATATTCTATGGAAAAGAGATGGAGATCATTGCCAAACATAAAGAGCAGAATGGAGGATGATTGGAGTATTTCAGAAAGGAGAGCATATAGAAAAAGGCGCTTTGGACATTTTACTTCAAGGTATATTTAATGGGGTCTAGTGAATAGACCCAGGCAGGGCAACTAGACAAAAAGGCTGCCTTTTGGTGTGCAGACAAATGCCCTTAGAAGACCTGCATTCTGTTGGGTCCACGTGCTCTTTCAAGGTCGGATTATAAATTGTAACAAACCAAATCAAACCAAACTAAATCAAACCAAATCAAATCAAACCAAGTTTTTTTTTCACTATTTTCCTACTAGGTGGGATCGGCTATATAGATTTGACAACGCTAATCAAATCTGTTTAGGGTCATTCTCAAAGGGGGTGCAACACAAGGACTTTCTAGGGGGTTACTCATCCTAATACTACTCTCGTCCAAGCACACTTAACTGCTGAGTTCTGATGGGATCCGATATATTAGTGCTGGTATGATCGCACCCATTTGAACCATCAAATCTTCCACGATCATAAGACCGTTGATCCAAGATATTTGACTTTATTTCATTTTCTACCATTATTAGTTTCATCAATAATTTTTTTTGGGAAAAAACCTAATAAAAATGATTTTTGATACACCCCTAATCCACAATCTGCCTCTACAACTATTATTCATCGACATATCAAGATTACCCCTAACCTTGACTCCCATTCTTTAGCATATTTGGGACAAAAAAATTAACCATATGACTGTGAACACCAAGAAATCAAGTTGGATTGAATTTAAAACTGAAGGTGACAAGTCTGCACCAATTCCTACCTATTAATTGACCCGTACTAATACCAGTACACAAATAGAAATTTCAAAAAAAGCTTATATCTGCCGAGTAGCAAAAATGAATCTATTCTTATAAAGCCAATCACTATCAAACCCTAACTCAACCCTTTCTATTATTGTTCCCAAGTTACAAGGTTGGCTTTGAGTTAGGTGAGCACAAAAACAGAAATGACATACTTACCCTTTTTCAACCTGATTCATTTGTTCTGATATTAATATATCAAAGTTTTGCACTTTTGGTTGAATTTGATTTCCTTTTCAAGAGTTGTGTTTGTGTTTTGTGGTTCTAAAAGAGGGAACTTTCCAGACATTTAAGGTGACAGCCCCACATACAGAAAATATTAAGTTCCCTAACAAGATAAGGGATTGTACAAGTCCAGATCATCAAAAGGGCTGTGTAAGTGTTACTTAACAGAATTCTATGAGTCCATTACTACAAATTCTTCAGCCAACTTCTTTGTAATTGGAGCAAAATGTTATGCCCACCATCATATATAGATCATACCCATTTTAATTGCTTTTCCTTTTAGTATGGAATTGCCCCCACTAGAGTGAAATTGGGCCATGGAAAATGATTTTAAATGGTTGAAATCTCTTAATTTCATCTAGCCATATGAGGATCATACCCCAAAGGTTGGCTGAGTGGTCTCTCTTCCAGAGTTAGAAGTAGTTCTAGATTTCTGATTTCCTTCTTTTTCAAAAACTGAATATTGACTTTATTAGTACTACCACCTAGTGCTATAAGAGATTAGTCTATTTCAAAAGATTGGAAACCTCAGTTACCAAAACAAAAAAAAAAGATGGCGGCCCTTCTTCTCTTTTTTTCTATTTTTCCGCCAGCATGAGCATCTTACAAACCATCATGATATTTTTATTGGATGGGCCACTCATTGTGGCCCACCATAAACCAACGGCGAGGATAAGCGAATTATGAGGATTACGTGTATCAAAACAGTGAAAAGCGGTTTTCTTTCTTGAAAAGAAACAAATCCAGAGATTTCCATACCTAATGCAAGCTTCTCGCTCCATGCATATCTTCGCTGTCACTACTTTATGCGTCTTCCACTATCTACTAAACTCTGGCAACTCATCATCATAAGCCCTGCTGCATTGTCAACAGCGCACAATAAATCACTTTACTATATGGTGATATGGTCCAGTACAGATCAATACAAGCCCATACGATCTGGCCAATTCTCATAATGTGGTCTGAAAATAAGATCAGACCGATACATAAATAGGAGGATGTTTGCCTACAAGACAAGGCTTGTTTGGCTCCATCTTTGATTATTCTATTTTTTTTTATACTCTTGTCATCTTATAATCTCGCATCATGATCAGTTTTGCATTGATTGAACCCTTCACTCATCATTTGACTGAATCTAAAAAAAGACTTCAACAATTAATGTGCCATTTAAATATAAAGACTTCAACAATTAATGGAATAATTTAGTAAGGCTGATTTTTCGATTTTCCCTTTATCGATAAGAAGATAGACATAGATCAAAGTAGGCTCCATATTAGCAATATTCAGTCAATATCCGGCAATTCACTTGGAAAGTAAATTCAATGTAAATGACCACTTTTAAATAGACAAGAAAATCATAGGTATTATAAAAAAAAAAAGATTAGATTTTAAAAATCACATCTTCTCTTTTTCTAAATTCAAAATGTCAATCTTTCATCCCATTAAAAGACAAAAAAATATATATCTTTTTTAATCCAAAAAAATAAAAAAAATTCTTCCACGCGTCGGAAATGACAAAAAGTCAATAATAAAATGAGTTTTGGAGTTTTATACTTTTCGATAAAATCCCTTTTCGTTCCTTATCTTCTAAAAATGACCAACTACTATAAATTTACTTTACATTTTACAAGTAGGTGAACTGAGAAACAAGAACATTGTGCCAAGGGAGAGAGTGATTCAGGAGTAGTGGTGAATGTGATGAGATGTTGCAAACACACACAGTAAGGTATTTGGATATCTATCCAGTGGGCCCACCACTTGCGGACGCTTTTTCTCGCTTTTTGTTGAAGAAGATCTTCTCTCAAGAACAAATGCCTACTAAGCGACCCTTCTCCCTCCTCCAGTCTATGTTTCAAGCCGTCCTTTCCTCACTGCTCTTATCTTCTCAGATACTTCCCTCTCCATCTTCGATTCTCCCACCGTTCAATCAATCATCGTCGCCGTTCATCGTAGGGACTATCGATTTTCCAATCTGGTTTTCGTCTCAGGAGGCTGGATGCTTGTGATTTAGCCGCTTTCAGTGAGAAAGATTCGATCTTTCTTTCTGGGTCTCTGCTATTAGGATTCCCTGGTTCTGCTTCCGTTTTTGGACAAAAGATCGGATTTTTTTCAGGTGGGCATCGCTGGAAGAGCTCGGCCGTCAGCGATTTTGGAAGAAAGGATCGGTTTCTGTAAGTAGGTTTTGATTTTTGAGGTTGGAGACATGGGATGTCTTTGAGGTTTGGGGGGGAAAGATCCGGTTTTTGTATGTGGGTTTTGTTTTGGAAGATTAGGGAGGGTTGTTTCGTGGTCAATTTGGCGAGCTCTTGTAGTCTTTTTGTCTGGGTTGTTTTTTAGGAGATTTTGGAAGTGAGGTTTATTGTGATTCTTGTAAGTGGGCTATGCTCTGGAGATTGAGTGCTTGAGATTTCGTTTGAATTGTGAGGAAAAGATCAGGTTTTGTATGTGGCTTTTGTTTTAGAAGATTTGTTTCTATCTGGGTTGTCTCTTGGTGGATTTGGGGAATGGGAGTTTTCTTTTGATTCTGACTTAAGGGTTTCGGTTTTCTGAATTGGGGTTTGGAGTTGAGAGATTGGACGGGGAAGATGAAAGGGGGAAAAGATGAGAAGGTGATGGGGCCTTTGTTTCCGAGGCTACATGTGAATGATACGGAGAAAGGAGGGCCAAGGGCACCTCCAAGGAACAAGATGGCTCTCTATGAACAGCTGAGTGTCCCCTCTCAAAGGCTCCATTCCGTTCCTTCGACACTGCCTCTTCCACCGCATCATACGAGTAATTTAGTCCCTTCTGCGTCTTCGAGTCAGGTCGGTATTTAAGTTTCTGCCAATTTTGTTTTGCTCATTGATTGGATTTTATTCTGACTGAACTCAGATTTATTGAGTAGGCAGTGTTGTGATTTTCCCCACCATGATATTCTTTAAAAAAAAAAAAAACACTGAATGGTAGGATTTTATGTCTTTACTTGTGGGTTTGAGAGGAACCCATGATTTGTATTTGCTTGCTCTGCCGTCTACATCTGGAATTCAGTGAAAACTAAACTTGTATGTGGCAAGTCTGAAAGATAGGATTTTGCATCTTTATGTGTGGTTTTGTAAGAACCCAAGTATCATATTTGATTGCTCTGCCCTTTACATGTGGAAGACTGAGTGAGAATCACATTTTTCTGTGGCAAGTCTGAAAGGTGAAAATTTCATCTTTATGTGTGGTTTTGGGGAGAACCCATGTCTTATATTTGCTCGCTTTGACTATTGATATGTGGAATTCAAGTGATAATCAGTCTTCTCCGTGGCAAGTCTGAAAGATGAGATTTTTCATCTTTACGTTTGGTTTCAAGAAGAATCCATATTTTCTATTTGCTCTGCCAGTTTATATGCACAGATTAGAGTGAGAATCACACTTCTCTATGGCAAGTATGAGATTCTATGGTGAATTCTCAGATATTGCTTTTTATTGAGAAATAAAAATGAAAGTGATTATGGGCTACCCCCTGGTTCGCATATGATTTTGGAATAACAAACATTTTACATTCGCACATAATTTTTGAAGGCCAAAGCCCTCTTTAGTCTTTTCACCCTCCAGGATTTTGTATTCATGGTAATAATATATGCATATGAAATTGATTTTCTACTGCTGCTATAGGACTTTTATCTTACTATTCTTGATGTGGAATGATTTGTGGCTGTAGGGCGGTGGCCACGAAAGGGGCATGTTTGCTTCATTTTACATCCCTTCATCTACACCTGCCCATTCAGCTGAGAAGGTTCACTCTCGTTCATCCGATGGGATGAGTTTTAATGGCGGAATGGAGTTTGGGGGGAAATCTATAAAAAATGGAAGTTATAAAACATCAAATCCTGCTGGACATGACTTTTCAACTGCTGAATGCAATTCAACCCTTCCACATGACTTCTCCAATTCAAAAAATTCTAATGGAAAGCAACCTGCTGAGGAGGATGATTTTCGGGTTCCTACTTATCAGCATGGTCTTGAGAGAGGGAGACAAAATACCTTGCAGGTGTATCCAGGCCAGTCAACAGTGTCAACAGTTACATTGAGCCCACAGAAGAGTATTGCTGCTAATAGCAATTCTTCAAGTCAACTTCCAAATGCTGGAGATAAGTCCTTGAAATGGACCAAGAACACTAATCTAAAGTCAAGAATACAGGGAAGAAACCCAAGCGAACAAAGCCCAAAAGAAGCAGTAGGGATTAAACATGGTACAGAAAGGACTGCATCCCACCCATCAGTTATGGAGAGGATTGCTGAAGCCTCAAAGCATGCTAATGTGCCTTCAATTGACAAGTGGCCAAGTGTTTCAACAAATGAATGCGAGAATTCACATAATGGAAATTCAAGGTTAGGTCCACAAAATAGTTTTGGGTTTCTCTCAGAGAATAATATCGGTGCTGAAGGTAATTCAGTTGAGCCTAGGTGCTTGAATGACAATGGGATTGCAGAAAAGAAAAATGCTTCAAGGGTGAGAAGTGAACTAGGTTCCAGTGCATCACTTGGTAACAGCCATAGGGTTCCTAATGATGCCGCGAACTGCATCAAGGAAAGTGAAGGCAAGGCGCTGGGAAATGTGGATAGAGTTGATGATGAATCTGATACCTCAATGGTAGACTGTATATCAGGTTTGGACATCTCCCCCGATGATGTTGTCGGAGTAATAGGTCAAAAGCACTTTTGGAAAGCAAGGAAAGCAATTGTCAAGTTAGTATTCATGCCATCACCAGCTTCTTGCATTCATCACATATTTGCAATGTTGAAACTTGAAATCAACAAAGCCTTACTGATTTTTCTTTTTATATTTATCACTAATTTGAACATATGAAATGACATAGGAACACATTAAAGTTGTTCCTACCATTGCCCTAGCTGACACTGGAGATATTAAGCATATATGTTAATTTCTTCTGTTGCAGATCAATGGTCTTTGAGTCTGTAATATGTTTGTGTACATTTGTTGTGAAATTCAATCTTCATCTTGGATGTTTCATATCTTGGTAGAGAAAGGCATATTGTGATGTGCTTTTTAGGTGATGCATGATTTGGGTGTGTGAATGTTATAATATAAGATGTCATAGTTATTTTGTAGTTAATTTGAAGGGTATGAACAAGAACAGAAAATTACAAAATAAACTCTAATTCAGATGTGAAAGAACTTCCCGAAACAAGTTCATAGAACTGCTTCTATCTTCCACTCTCTTGGGATGCGAGCAAAAGAGATAGTGGAGGACAGTGGAAGCATTCTCTCCATGGTTGTTTCAGCTAATTTCCAAGGGTTGGAGCTGAGCCTTCACTAAGTATGCTACCATACTCCCTCTCTAATTTACAAAAATTTCATCTTTGTTTGGATCGCCACTGTCAGCTGGGGTGAAGAACGCAAGTACAATTGTACAACACTAGTGAACTGAATTCCTCATAATTCACAATGTTTGGGCTGAAGAGGGTTTTTTTTTTTTTTTTGGTTCCAGTTACAAAATATTGTGAGATTGCACATTTATGACTGCCAAGTACATATGTATAACCTAGGAACTAGTGAAGTAGAAAACATCTTGCATGATAATAAGAAATGAAGATCTGGATCCTTGGTAGTGGTAGTGTCCCTTTATCATCTGCCTTTGAGACAACACAGTATCCTAGACTGCTGCAAGCCTGCAACCATTGTTTCTCCTTCTTTGATGTAACTGGAGTTGGGTTTGTTTTATGTCCTTATTAGTGCTGAACATTTGTGTCACGTATTCATGTTGCTACATGTAGCAGGTCATTTTGATCATGTGGAGTTTCATCCCCCCCCACCCCCGCTTTTTTTTGGCTGAACTCCACCCTTCCCTTTACTCTATACTTGTATGCATGGAAATGAGACCATCAAAATTTTCTATCAATTATATTTTATCCTGCTTTTGAAACCATATCAAACGAAAACGTAATTATTGGAGATGATTATTAAGAATGATTGCTGTTGTTGCCATCATTTTCTTAAATATTTCTTACTGGTTTTACTTCTCAAGTTTCAGTTGTGACAACGGAGCATGGTGTAATCCAACAGAAAGATTGATTGTTTGTTCTCTAGACTAAGGCTACTATAGCAACGCTCAGAGTCTTGGGTGGATTTAAAGTTTGAAAAGTTGTCCAATTGGCATTTAGTATCCACACTAAAATCTTCGGTTGTAGTGATGCTAGCCATTTTGGTTCCTTCAGTGCTTGTGATCTTAGGCGGGGAAACCCTCTTCATGTTCTTTTCCACCCTTGTGGCAAAAGCTACTCTAACAATTCTGGACAGGTAAAGATGTTTCCTGTCTTATGATTTGAAGTGGGCCATGGTGGCTCTCTTCTTATTATTTCTTGAGAAGCATCGTGCTTTTCACTTAGATTTTAATTCTCTCTTGCCAAGGTAAAACTTTTGGAAATACAAAGAAGTCATGTTTAGAAGGTGGTAGAGTCTGTTGGCTGACTGATAGATTGTAGCTCTTCAATTCTTGCTCAGAGAATTGCTAATAGTGTATTTGTGAGTTTTGTACTCCTATTGGTGTGCTGGGTATGTCTCTTCCTTCCATCATTTGGATGGACAGGTCTCACGTTGTACCATGCGCTTTAGTTCTATTTTTTATTTTTTTTCCCCTTAACTGAAATCTGTTTTGTCTGCATATAAGAGGTTACTACCTTTTGTATTTTTTTTTGAGATGTCAACATCAATGTTCATGATGTCTAGTGGAGTTTTTTCCATGCAAACTGTGATTTCCAGAATGGAGGTAGCTTCAACTACTTATGGTATCAGGAAATGCATGTTTGTTTTGGTTTCACGAATTTCATCCCAGCCACATTGCCAACACATGGGTAATTGGACCATTACTCTTGTTTGGCACTATGTATAGGCTCTCAGGCCTAGATTCACAGTTTTTAGATGATAAGTTTGGAACTAGAACCATGGGTAGAAGGTACATTTGTTATTTCCTCTTCATATCTTAGTTTTAGGTACCTTATTATTCTTTACTTGAATACTCTTTGGTGTCAGCTTTGTGCAACTAAGGTTCATATTTTTAAGGATATTGTCGTAGAAGTCTTATCCCATATAACTCGGGTAGTCTTTCGGATCTTTACGAACATGCTATTTGCAAAGCTAGCATTCTAAAAAATAAGTATACTCCTTTTGCATAATTTTTCCATATCCAGTATTCATGTCAATATCAGACATATGGGCACACCTGAGCAGTGAGCACCAATGATATACTGCAAAACGAATTGCTACGTCTGATGATACCCCATTTTATTGCTCTATTCTCACAGCAGTTATATGCTGTGTTTATAAAGCTCTAACGTGCTTTTATACTTATAAATGAGTATTTTCTTTCTTTTTTTAAAATGAGCATTTTTTGTTTCATACAAAAGCTGGAATATGCTAGTAAAATATTGTTCAAAATATATTTATATAAACCTACATTTATGAGGTACTGCTTTGATTTGGATATTTTTTTATTTAAAGAGAACATAAAAAAAAAAAAAAAAACCTCCAACTCATTGATTTTTCTATTATAGTTGATTTTGTACACATTCAATTATTCAGGCATATATAGTTGTTGATAAGTTGATACATGTCAATGAAATTTTCATATGATTCTGTCATTGTCTTATTTGTCACTTTGTTATTGATTTATAGATAAATTATTAGTTGCTACTATTTTTTTTTTCAGTACTTTTTTATTTTATTAAAAAAAAAAAAAGAATTCTGTGATTTATGATTAGATTCTGTTCAACCCCTTGAATGACATGCAACATGATTTTGAACTTTCAGAACAATGCTTTTAGGGTCCAATATTGATTTTACACTTAAGCTTGTAAAATATCTTTTCCTTGGAACTTTTTTAATTCTGGAACGGCCATTCGTAATTGCCTTGAATTCATGATTATCACAATTCCACATCTGAGTTTCTTATTACTCCTTGCAGTCAGCAGAGGGTTTTTGCGGTGCAAGTGTTCGAGTTGCATAGATTAATAAATGTAAGCTGGTTTTCACCCAGTTATATAGTGTTTTCTTTCATTTTTTTTTTTAAATGAAATTGAGAAGGATGTGTTTGGAGGCCAGCTCCTGATGAAGGCCTGTGGGTGGGGCAATTTTCCTCCTTTATTTGTATCCATGACTTGGGTTCAATTTGAAACTGAAACCTTGAGTATTGATTTACTCCCAGACTCCCAGTATATATTTGCTTTAATGAAATGGAGAAGGATGGGCAGGGTGTTTTTCCTCCTTAATTTGTATCCAACATGTTTCAGCTGCAATTTGAAACTGAAAGGTTTGGGCATTGATATCGGATGGACAAGTAAAATAAATAAAAAAAAAAAAAAAGAGAGAGAACCTGCCTAATGTTGTTCCCAATTTCAGCATTGCTCCAAATTCTAGGCAGCATAGAGTTCCTCATGTGGTTTGTTATACATCCAAATTTGAAATGCTTACATTTTTTTATTTAAAATGACGTGGAATTCATGAGATATTATGCTAAATGCAAGTATTCAAAATGGTAAAACAGGTACAGAAACTGATTGCTGGCTCACCAGATCTGTTGCTTGAAAATAATCCTTTCTTGAGTAGACCTACGAAGGTACCTCCTAAGAAGCCCACTTCAGAGTACAGTCTAAAATCTCAACCGCAATCTACTTTGCAGAAGGATGATTTTCAGAAACAGAGCGAAAACACTGAGTGTCCAAGTTTGAAAGATGGCTCTCAGAAGCCCTGTATTCCTCCTTTTGTTGATGGTGGGGACAAGGGACTTGTCAGTCAAAGCTCAAATCATGGGCCTTATCCTGGGAATATCGCGCCAGCAACTCCAGCTGCTGATAACAATTCCAATCCTTGGTGTTTTCAACCATCTGGAAATCAATGGTTGGTTCCAATAATGTCCCCTTCAGAGGGATTAGTGTACAAGCCATATATGGGTCCGTGTCCCCCAAATATTGGTTTCATGACACCGATTTATGGAAATTGTGGCCCACTGAGTCTCCCTCCTGCTCCAGCTTATGGGGTCCCAGCTTCTCACCAACAACCAGGAGCTGGAGTCATTCATGGTGCTCCTATGGTTCCTCAGAACTACTACCCTCCTGGTTACGGCCTCCCAGTCATGAACCCAATGGTCTCAACCCCTGCTCTTGAACAAGTGAACCCGTCAGCTGGAGCCCAGCTGCACCAGCAAGCCAAACAGGTATCAACCAGGGAGGTCAACTTCAACATGCACTCTCGGAGCTCGTGTAACATGTCAAACCAGAAGAGCGAAGCTTTCTCCTGTTGTATTAGGAAGCTTCAGACATCAAAAGACAGTGAGGTACAGGGAAGTACAGCGAGCAGTCCCTGTGAGAGGGCACAAGAGGCAAGCAATGCTGTGGAAGGTAGAGATGGTGGTGATGCACTTCCTCTCTTTCCTGTGGGCCCTGCCAAGGAGGGTGCAGACCTTACCGCACATGTCCACAGTGGTGATCAGCATACTCGTGCTATCAAGGTTGTGCCACACAATCCTAGGTCTGCAACAGAGTCAGCAGCACGGATTTTCCAGTCTATACAGAAAGAACGGCAACAGTATGATTTGCAATAACTCAACATATGATGATGGTTGTGTTTCCTGATCATACTTATGATCCAGTATCAGCGGTTTGGGTATTCCAACTGGCTTTGCCTTTTCTTATTTCTGATTTTATGCTCTTTACATGTGAATATATTACTGAAAGGTCTGGAAAAAAAATCATTTTCTTTGGCTTATATCGTCAATATTATATTCAACTGTTTTTGAGTACTGGGCCCTTTTGGGGAAATATGAAACAGTGCGTGATTTTACTTGGGAAGAGTAATGATCGTGGCATGAACGGCTCTCTGTTATGGATGATGGAAGGCAAGTTGTATTCTGGAGCAATGAGATGTGTTCTTTTCAGTTCGTTGACCGAGCAAACATGCACCTTCTTTGTAGCAGTCCGTCACCAACTGGTAGTTCTCCTTTGGTTATTGTAATTGTAATTGTTCAGCTTCTTTCTCCTGCATAAGCATTTGCCTAAATTTTATAGTTCACTTAATATCTAATGTTTGACCATGAACCATATATGCACATGGTTTGACACAAATTTAAAAGCTCTCTACCAATTATTCTGGAGAAGGTATGCATTCTTTTTCTTGTCAAATTTTTCGTTGGCTTGGATTTTATATTTTAACTTGTTTATGGTTTGGGTTTATTTGTCTCGATCATAATTCAAACTTTAAGAACTGGCCTTTTACTCTAGAATACCTCACATGATACATTTTACTGATGCACAAGATCAAGACTAACATTGTTGAAAAGACTTGCAGCATCACATGGACTGAGGCCTCCTGATCTGGTGTTACTGGAAAAATAAAAAATACAAACAGTTGAAAGCCCACGCCTTCATTTTGATTTTTGTTTGTTTTTTTAGTTATGCTTGCCTGTGTGCACAATATTTTCACTTCATTTGGAACCCTATTATACTGCTTCGCCTGTTTTGTATTTTATTTTTATTTTTATTTTTTTGCGCTTCCTTGATTTGAAACTTTTTACACTGTGCCTACGTTGTTTGTAAAGGATGAAGCAGAAGCAGCAGCACAAGCACACAGAACCACTTACTGAGATTTTGCTTCAGAAAATGGTACCTATATGGTCTGTTTATTTCATGTAATTGCATACTGAGGAATGTATTTCTATAAGCAGTTTTAAATGAAGAATTGGAGAGGAATGTCCAAAAAAATGATCATCAAATAACAACCTATTTAATGAAAATTGAATCAAGGGAAGTTGAAATACCCAGCCATCACCCGGGTAATTCAACACTTAGAAAAGTCAATGGCGCACCTACATCTCCAGCTCAAATCCTTCACCTATATCCTTCACTCTGATCTCTTTAATAATTCTTTAGTGGAGCTTATTTGACCATGAAGGCCTATGTATTCAATTCAATCCATATGCATGAAGAATATAGGAGACTTTGAATGAAAACGTTTCCAATATTGGCATTGATTGCAAAGATTAAATCCTGGACAATTGTAAGGTAAATGAATTTGAAGAAATATACTATAGCATTTTGGATAGGAAATGAGGGGTGTTTTTAAAAGGGGACCTGGAACAAATTTTACACGGAATTGTAAGTTTTCCTCCTAAATTGTATTGGTGGAAACTATGAATTTTTTAATTAGTTTTTTCTTTTTCCTTTTTTTGGGCCGAGTTGTCCTAGTAGCCAAGGAGAGTGAGGAAGACCCACCCACCCACCCACCCATGGATCAATTGCGTGCTTTGGGTTTAACCAGGTCCATACCGATTTCAAAATTGGTGGGATGAGAGTATTCAAATTGAGGACGAGAGTTGTGCTGGTACGAGTCTATTCAAGACCTCTTTCTTTTTGCACTAGATTACATAGAAATTGATTACTTAGGAACTCATGGTCAAATGATCTCTGCCAAAGGGTGAGGTGTGCATGATATGAGGTGAGGGGTGAACATTGAAACTTATAAGATAAAAGTGTAGATAATGTACCTGGGCCCTTGACTTTCCAAGGGTTATAAGATAAAAATGTAGATAATGTTGGTGGACCCTTGACTTTCTGAGGGTTTGATGGCTGAGTAGCTGAGTAGCCATTTTCCATCCTCTCTCTACCCAATTTTCATTTTTGCCTTCAAAAATTAGTTTTCCTTCGTCCTGTCCCTTCAATCAATCATTTAAGGGCTGGTTTGTTTGAATAGAATACATGGGAATTAAATGCAAATGAATTTATTCTATGTAAGTGTCTAAAATTGAAGATGAAATGTGAATGTACATATAGCAATACAATGGGTGAATGATATGAGGGCAATGTAGATGATTAGTGACCCTCTCACCCTTGCCGAGGTGGGTGACGTCCGACTGTATGAGATTTTTTTTTTTTTTTTTGCAAGGGCTGATGAAGTCAATGAATAAAGACCTATCCTTTTTTCTGTTTTTCTGCTCGTTATAATATAGTGGGTGAAGTTGGGCAAATGGGATTCCTAGTGGTGTAATTTTTCATCCATACACTGCAGAATGATGGCGTGCATTCATGTTGTATTAACTCTTTTTCCAACAATTTGTTACTTCCGAGTTAAATGGTACAACACAGATGCAACATTCTTAGAAGACCCAAAACAAGTGAATGATCAATTGGTGGCTATTTGAGCAGGCCACCAACGAAAGCAAAATAAGTCTTTAACCAGTCAGTCGTATAGAGAATCATCAATCTCTCTGTTTAAGTAACCGTTGTCTTCTAGGCATATGGCAAGTTCGTGTCCAAGACAGTTGTCCATTGAAATAATTACCTAACCACCTAAGTAAATCTAATCCTAATAAACTGATGGCTCCGTCTATATCACCTTGTATCCTTTACTATGGATCCCTTTAGTAATTTATTAGTAGAACCCGCTTTACTACAAATTCCCTAGAATTCAATACAAAGTAGGCAATGGGTCGTTGAGATGGGGCGTGAATGAGCATAATATTCATTAGGAAGCGCTCTTAGATTTTAAGGTGATGTGCAGTGGCCTAAGCTTTGTTAGGATTCATTAGCATTGCAAGTCCTAAATAAGAATTTAAAGACTCATCTTGTCAACTTAAACTCCTCTAGCATTGCTTATTATTATTATTAGGGTGATGAAGATGATGAGGAGGAGAGTCCACCTGCGAGGCAGTTGACCAAACTGTAGCAAAACTGTTCAGACCAGCTCCTTCAAGTAGCTTTTACCCGAAAAAATAAATAAAGACCTTCAAGTAGCCCCTGAATTCCGACTTGTTTTGGGTTGGGGGTTGGGGGTGGTACTTGATCCGCATAAGCCAGGCGCACCTGGTTCCCCCCCATTCCCACCCTAGTGGGATGGTTTGTGTCTAGAGAGAGTTAAAAATAAATAAATAAATAAATAAATAAATAAAAAGGTAAAACCCAGATCTTACTTTCTTTGGTATTAGTATTATTTTTACATTTGAATTTGATGTTTGTTATAGCGTATAGATTGTTTAAATTATCTTCGATCATTTGGGAGAAGATCAAGGGAAAAGAAGCGACACTTTTGGTCTATTGGTTGGCACCTTGATTGATGGCTTGTAGCCGTTGATCGCCATGCAGTTGGTTACCCTTCTCTGAAGCCTCTCGTTGCTTGTGGAAGATGGTTGTCTGCTGGTTGCGGACAGCATAAGAAATAATCTCCATATTTGTAAGTTGAAGGTCCCTCTATTGAGTTCAAGCATTATATAAGTTCCTTGAATGGAAGAATGGTCCAGAAAGTGAGGCTGAATGCTGATGTATTTTAATCTTGTAATTTTGTGCTTGATGGATAAGATGGAATCCTAGGAGCACTGTAGATTTTGGAAGTGCCATTTCTTCCTTACTTTCATCCGCATTTCTGGATAATATCAAGAAATGTTACACAAGAAATCCCCAATCTCTCAACACAGATCCACACGTTGGAAAAGAAAGTTGCCTTTCAGAACTATTGATACATAACACCAGCGGCCTCAAGCCCACAGTGATTTTTCAACATAGAAGTACAGTAAATACCAACCGAGAGGGCGTATGTCGGACCAGGGTTCCAAGCAGTGGTGTTGGCTGTTAAAATAGAAAAGCTTCCAAAGAAATAATAATAACAAGGGTATACAATGCACAGCTACGTTGTAGAACTAAAATGTTTCAGTCGTCTACACCAAGCTACCAAGAGCAGCAGCAGTAAATCCAGATAATTAATGGGCAGTAAAAGAGTGCTACAGCTAAGGGGGTTTTCAATTTCAGTACTGACCTAATACAAAGGATAACCATTCTTTCCTTTAACAGTAAAGGATAAACCATCCACTGCTATAACAATATTTTAACACCTTTTGACACGGGGTACATCAATAGAGGCACACTAAAGGGTGTAGCAGTAATGTACAATGGATGGCCTGATTACAAGCCTCTATAATCAAGATGCTAATCATGAGGGAAAAAAAAAACCAAGAAGCTTGGTTGACATTTCAATTGCATCAAATCAATATTTTTGAAACAAGCTTCTTACACAAAAAAATTATTTAACCCCAAGTTTAAGATGGAAAGGGCCCACTGCCTAGTGCCTGCAGGTGGGGGCACGTGTGATCGGGTAAAGAAATCCGGAAAGAGGCAATTTCTTACTCAGTGAGGGTCATAAACAACACGCCAAAATAAGCTCGAAGTTCAGAGAGAAAATGTACAAGTATAAACGAAAAGAAGACAAGTTGCATCGAGAGCCCCTTATTCAACCTGAATGCTACAAAAATAATGTTGATACAATTGGATCCCACTTTAGAGCAGCATGGAGTGTGGGTTCTCGATGTAACCTTTAAATGCTTTTAAAAACTCTGCTCCGATTGCACCTAAACAACAACAGTAGACAATGAGCATCTGTGCAACAAACATAAATTAAACATTGTAAAATGCAAATTAGTCTTGAATAACATGTGGTGCATACCATCGATCACACGATGATCACAACTTAGTGTGACAGCCATGAAGGAAGCAAACTTAAACGGATCAGGGCCAGAACCAGGTGTCGCCCTCTTTTCAGCTGCACCAACATCCAGTCAACAATTGTTTTTAGGAAAAAAAAAAAATAACACTAGCTATTGCATTAGAGATATGCATGTGCATGAGAACAGGCTACCATAAGAAGAATTCGAAAGAAAAACCGTTTTACACAAGGTATTGCATTGGAGATACACATGTGCATGAGAACAAGCTACCAGAAGAGGAGTTCGGACTAGATTAGAAGAGACATGGGAACCTGTAGCATGTACAGTGTTTACATAACCCACTTAGTTACTAGTTAGCTACAAAGGATTGTTGATTGGGGCCCATTAATCTAAGGACCACTCTATTTTGTCTTAATTTTCAATTTTCAGGCCAAATTGGATGCCATTCTTCATTGCCATAATGTTTTTGGGCATCCACTGTCCTTCATGAGAGCAATTAGATCAGTGGTCCCATGTAATTTACCCTATGCGCTCCTTGGTTGGCGCATTAGGATTAAATGTGAGATGCATCCGAAATTCAGAATCCAAAAGTCCTCATTGCAAAGATGGAATGATCCAAAAAGTAAAACACTGTTATAGTAAATCTCACCAGATCCAACTGCCAAAATGGCTGCTTGTGGAGGATTGATGATGGCACAGAACTGCTTAATCCCAAATGGACCTCCCAAATTCGACACGGTAAATGTGCCTCCCTACAAAGAAAATTCCATTTTTATCTAAGTAGTGACACTAAGCATCCATGAAAGTTTTCAACAGTAATGTTCAAGGTACTGACCTCATAGTCTTCAGGTTTCAGACTATTATCTTTTGCTCTCTGAGCCAAATGTTTAACCTCTTCAGCTATTTTAGCCAGTCCCTTCTTGTCTGCATCCTGCAAATCCATAGAATTTCACAAATATTGGATCCTAATGAACAAGGAAGCATGCAATCAATGTAAGACAGAAATCACATTACCTTGATGACAGGGACAAATAACCCATTCTCTGTCTGGACAGCAACATTAATATTCACATTGTGGTACCTGCAACAGTGAATAGAAGATGATATACATAAATGCTGTCAAACAAATGAAGGGTACAAAGAAAAAAGTTTGTAATAGTCAATACTCACTGCCGGATGTAGTTGTCTGTCCACGAACTGTTACACTGAGGAACTTTGCATAGAGCCAATGCAGCAGCCTGTGATTGTTCCATCAAAGTTAACAAGGCTGGAAAACTAGAAAGGATGAGCTTACAAACATGTTTGTGTGTGACATTTTCCTATGATGAAGAGTGTTCCAGTGAAAGTTGGCTCTCAAATGTTTGGGGCGTCTCATTTTCCTAGGTAACGCATTCCTGAAATCTTCATTTTCCCAAGTTTAGTGGAGAAATTTTTTTTGAAGGATAGATCTGAAGAAGTGCAGTCCATCCAAGGATTTGGCCCAGGCTTTGATGATGATGATGATGAGTGGAAAAAAAATTTGCATGTGAGAGGATGAACCATATTTCTTGAGAAGATTTTCCCAATAAAAACAAACTCCAAGCACCCATTTTCTAAGTTTGAGTTCTGAGGAAAATACATTTCCGTAGCACAAACATGGCCCAAGGGTGCATTTGGATGAAAACTAAACTACAAGAGGCCTGAAATTGCAGCTGAACAGATGATCATCTATTCCAACGTGAAAGTTGAATAGCATGGACCTCATTCGGCGGGATCTTTTTCAGTCTTGACCCCAGATCAGTATCCACATGAATCATTGGTTTTGGTGTGGATTGGAAAACATGAAAGACATTATTTGCATAGTAAATGTGATCTCGATGCATCTCAAAACTCACAGTGGAACCATATGAACTTGTTTTGCCAAAATATTAAAACTGCTTGGAATTTAGGAATTTTCAAATGCAGCACAAAAAACAAGTGAATCTACAGACTATATTTTCTATAATATTGTTTTCTATGACTTTGGTGACATCAAAGATTCTATGTAACCCAGAATCTGCTTGGAGTATAGTTGGTTGTTTCTTCTCTCTCTGGAATGGTACTTGGTCAATTCAAACAATGATACAGTACAGAATCCTTCCTTTCAAGCAGGACATTAATTTTGTGCCCGGGCTATAATGAGTGTAAGCCTCCAAGCATACCAACAATCAGAGTTTCAGTTACAATTTAGTACTAGTGAAAATACGAGATGACAGACCTTTATTACAAGATCATTGATAGAAATCCGCTTCCCTCCAGAGGCTTCCTGTAGGGTATTAAGCTGGCTCCGTAAACTGAAGAACACAAGCATTAAATGCTACAGTAGATCAGCATCCATCCAGATCAAATATTTAAAAAGATCTGAAATAATATCAGTTAATTTGGGGAAAAGTCATACCTCATTAGATCGTCAACACATGTGTCCACTGTCAAGTAGTAATGAGGAATAGTTTGTTTAGAGAGCAGCAATCGAGAAGCTGTGACCTGTCAAGACAGGATCATCATCAGATATGAACTCAAATTTCAGAATGATAGACCTCAGTTGATGGAGACTTTTAAATAAGTGAAGTGTCAAACACACGTACTTTTCTTATTTGAGAAAGTGGGATGTCAGAATAATCTAGTGTCTGTACTGTTGTTGTCTCCTTAGCCTTGGGGACACCCTTCGCACCAGAAGCTGCATCAGGTATAAAGGCCATGCATTACAACCAATGAAAATAAAGGTTTGAAGTGAATAGACAATCATAAATAACCAATATGCAACTACTGAAAAAGCATCAACAAATTTGCTAAGTAGTATTATCCCATCGATGTGGTTTCCATTACAAGCACTGAAGTATAGGCGTCTAATCTATTGCTCTGATGATGAGATCTACTCTCTCTATCACAATAGAAAGTTCATGGAAATAAAAGTATTTAAACAAAAGTCAGTATTTGATAAATTTGAAGTTCATACTACTAACTTCTATGTAGAGATTAATCATGTAAAGAATGGTTTATATAAAAAGAAGCATCTACCTCACTAGAAAAGTAACTTATGACTCTAAAACTTTTCTTAAGCATATGAGAAACAACATACCCAAGTAGTCTTCTATATCAGCTTTGACAATACGCCCTCCCGGACCAGTACCTTTTATGCTTGAAAGAGGAACCTGTATCAAATTAAAAGGTAAGGGTAGAGACAAAATTGTGTGGAGAGAGAGTGGCTTAATGACTTCTATCACATTCACACAAGCTAAAATGGCTTACATTTTGATCTTGTGCCAATTTCCTTGCAAGAGGACTCACGAGAATGCGATCTTCTGCTTGAGGAGTCTCATCTACCTTAGAAATCTTAGGCTCAGGAGAACTAACAGGCTCTGGCATCTCATTCTTGGGAGGGGCAGAATCAGAGGGCTCTTTGGTTCCATCACTAGTAGTCGGTGCTGAAGCTTCATAATCCTTGAATTTTTCAATATCACTCTCTTCTTCTACTGTGATTGCGATCACCTAATTAAGTATTAACGTATGTAAAGAACCCAATAATGTAAAAACATTAAAATCTCAGAGTAACCATTAAAAGCTAATCATAATAAAGAACAACCAATTTGGATGTTAAAATTTAGGCCACATGGAAAAAATTCACTTTCTGGAAGTGCTATATATATAAATATAATGAAAAATGTTTTCTGGAAGTGCTATATGACTAAAAAGGTATCATGAAATGCATGAGCTAAGAATAGTCATCGAGTAAAATATACAAGAGCAGCACCATAATATTCTCATGCTAAAGATCCTCTAGGTGCCTATTTGTTTG
This sequence comes from Cinnamomum chago, assembly GCA_038049695.1. Classification (NCBI taxonomy): domain Eukaryota; kingdom Viridiplantae; phylum Streptophyta; class Magnoliopsida; order Laurales; family Lauraceae; genus Cinnamomum; species Cinnamomum chago. Next base: position 15,245,843 of record CP142451.1, read on the forward strand.
CTCTATTTCTGAGTTGTATTTTTTTTTCTTATAAAAAATAAAAAATAAATAAAAAACTTACTGTTACTGTTCAAACAATAAATAAATATAACAATACGAACAGATACTGACAGTATCTGCAGGCAAATTAGTCTTCCCAAAAAGATTCAGTGCATACCTCTCCAACTTTAATATCTTTTGCACCATCCCCACGTACAATTTTAGCAACGTAACCTTCTTCCATACACTCCATCTCCACTGTCGCTTTGTCCTAATAAAAAGGATGAGTGAAAACATAAGCCAGATTTTCTATTAGAAAATAGAGTTTTATTCGGAAAAAAAATGTATCAATATCCCTACAGTTTCAACTTCACATAGCACTTCACCAGGAGAAACTTTATCCCCCTCTTTCTTCAACCACCGTGCAATGTTTCCCTGTATGCAGGTTAAAAAATAAGAAACTTCCAATTAAAAACATTTCATTTGTTGGTTGCAATTCAAGGGGCTCTAGCTTGAAAAGGAAGGATCATCTATGATTCCCACCGTTGGTAGGCATTTTTAGTTAAGAAAAATCCGATGAATCCTGAACATTACGATGAAACCTTAAAGATCTATTGAAATTTTGGGAGGACCAATAAGAAAAAAGGGTATTTTGGCAGTAGTACATTTTTATTGAGAACAAGTACAACCAACCCCTTTATTTCATCAAAGGATTTTTTTTTTTTTTAACCAACTGAAAAATTTAAGCCAAAAAAGGGCTTCTGATATATAAGAAATCTGATTTCTTTTACTGATGATCTTATTTTTGCTTTGCGAAAGGCGTTAAATGTCCATGCATGTTAGGTGAAGGCATGTACCTCAGTCATAGTAGGAGAAAGTGACGGCATTCCAATCTCTTGGTGTGGAGGAAGTCCTGAATCAAATGTTGAACTTGCTTCTTATTAAGAATTGGATGCACAACTTCTATCTAATTATGAATAAAAAAAAGCAGAAAAGAAATACAAGAAAGAACTAAAGTAAAAGCAACACATACAAACAAGAAAATCACCATAATTTAATAGAACAAAATAGGAGCAGAATGGTCGGTTGCAGTAGGGGATTTAATCAGAGTTCAGTACATTCATTAAAGAAAAAAAAAGTAGTGTAATCAAACCCCTTATGCAGGCACATAATGTATTGTTTGGAAATGAGAAAAAACAGCATTTGGTCAAGTTGATCTGAAATGCCACCAAACCATGGTTTAAATATTGGCTGATATTTATGTATCGGTTTTTCAAGAAACCACAGTAGAGAATCAGGTGGTGCCCAATGCTTGATGGTAAGTTGTTCACTAAGAACAGGATTAAGTATCCCTTCACTAATTTGTTCATGAAGGAAGATCTGAGTTGCTCAATGCTTGATGGCATCGAATATGGATATTAAGACGTTATCTCCTAGTGAGCCACAATGGGCAGAGAGAATCTCAAGCCGAGGAAGAGGAGGAGATTTGAAATACGGAAGGTGAAACGGCTCTCAGGCCGAATGGATTCCATTTTTCTTTAATTAAGGTAGGGTGGTATTTTCTTAAATTAGACTTTGAAAAAGATGGGAGAGTTTCAAAATCATGGAAAACTAGACTTTGAAGGAGAGTTTCATAATCATGAAAAACTGAGTAGCATTCTACCTTTACAGCCTTGATTCCCAAATGTGAGAAAGTGATATACTGATAAGAAAAACAGGAGAACAGGACAGAATCCTGTGGTGCCTAAGGATTATAGAACCATAAGCCTGGTGGGGTGTAAATTTATAAAGTTTTAACTAAGGACCATGTCAAGAGAATGAGTTCATGCATCGGATTATTGAGCCAATGCAATGAACATTTGTGAAGGGAAGGCAGCTACTAGACGAGGTCTTTATAGACAACAAGGCAATTCACTCAAGGAACATTTGTTTCATGTAACTGAATTCCTAGAACTTCTATGACTTGTGATCCTTGAAGGGTTAAATTTTGACGCAGAATGGATTTTTTATCGCAATTTTGAAGTAGCCAAAAGCCTACATAGAGCGGATTGAGCATCCTAAGGCCAGCAAGGTTCCCAATAAGAATTGATGAGGATTCAGGCCTTAAGCAGCCCTGAATTTCGGTTAAAAGTGTAAAACAGGGTGTGTTGGAGAAATGAGAAGATAGGGGGTGTAATTTTTTATTTCAGAAAATTCTGTAACTTGAAAGTCCGGAGCATGGACTGATTTTGGGCTGGTTTCTTTGGGCCAACCTGGGCCCAAACTCACTAAGGGTCTGTAGCCCTTGGGTCGCCCAAGGGTCTTATCTACATAGGCGAACTTATCATTAGTGGACCATGTGGGACCCCCACAGCAGCAAACACACAAGAAGACCAGAAAGTCCAGCAACTACTGGTTTTCCTTTCTTTAGTTTATTTAAAGCAATTTAATTTGTTTAGGAGTGATGTTGGCATTGGTTATAGTAGGAATGAAGAGTTAAATTAGGAATGGGAAGTTCTCTAATAATTCTTGGGGTTTTGAGCCTATAAAAGGGTAAGGGGTCGACTGTTGCAACATACAGCATATACATAATATACAGTGAATAAAAGTACAGCAGTGCTTTTCTTTTCCTCTTCCCTTGGTGCCGTTTGAACTCTTGGCGATTGACAAGACCTTTGAGGTCAGTTTGGGTTGATTATTTGCATTGTTCCTTGCTTATCAATTTTCTGAGTTTGTCATAATTTTCTGCAAAACCTATTGTCTGCTGGAATATCTTCTGGTTTGTCATAATTTTTTCATATTTTCATCCATGCTCTGTAGAGACGATAAACGAGGACGCACTTCCGACGGATAATCCAACTCAAGTTCTATTAATCAAAAGTCTGAGAAATAAATCTCTACAATGCAATATTAATAGGAAAAGCAAACTTAGGGCCTAAGAAAAACTAATCCAGCAATAGAAACTATCCTGATTGAAATTCTTTCAATAAAATTAGAAACCTACTAACAACTAAATAGGAAAATAAAAGGAAAAAGAATATTCCTAAACTGTCTTGGATGGGACCACTTGTGGGCCTATCCATTCTACATCATTGGCCCATGGCTTCATCATCAACGGAGATGGAAAATAAAATTTCCAGGGCACATTATGCTACATAAGCATTACCGTATCTAGAATATAAAGCATCCATTACTGATCAGGGAGAAAAAGCAATGATTCACTAAGTGCAGATGTAGTTTAAACCACTAAAATTACATATTCAAATTTTAATAGTAAAGTAGACATAAATATATAAAAATCCAACTATACCTGAGTCAGTTGAAAAACCTCTTCTTGTAGATGCTCGTAAACTGAAAAGAGCAAAATAATTAATATTTTTGTTTTCCTTTTTGATCACGATAACTATGGCAGGATACTAGAAAATGGCACAGAGAGTAAGCCCACAACGAACCAGGAAGAAGCCTTGTTGAGCCCCAAGTGAGCTTTTAGAGTTCCCATTTTTGTTCCTACTCTTGACAAATCGCCTTTGAACTCTCCTACAAAAGATATCTGAAAATGAAACTGACTCAAACATTAGAAGCATATAACCTCCCTATCCAGATAGAGAAAAGCTATTATCATGAATGAAAAGATGACAAACAGGTGAGTTGATAAGAAAAAATATAAAATAACAATGGGGGAATAATGGAAAGATGACAAAAAGGTAAGTTGTACGAAGAAAAAATACAAAATAATAAAGGGAGAGGGGGGTAATGATTCACATCACCTTACACCTGTCAAACTCTTTTGGGCTTGGAGTGCCTCCAACAGGAAAAATGGAATTCACATCCCTCTTTCCAGGTACATACCCTGGTGGCACAGTCCGCAAAACATCTAAAAGAACAACCGCAGTTAATTCAGGCACTAGAAACAATAATCAGAACCTCGAATCTAAGAGAAAAGTTTGATGTATTGCTCTGATAGATTATATGCGATACTAAATTCAGAGTAATAAGAAGATCTTTTGAAGAAATATGCAACATGTGTACGGTGTTTGTAACTCAGTTGGTGAGGTACCTCCGATCCATAGAAACAACAAGGGATCAATTCCAAAAAGTTTGTAACTTGAAATATTTCGTTTAATTATTATGTAAAGAGAAGTATGCTTGAGTTCACAAAGTATGCACATCCATTTGTTGAAAAGGCATGCACATGGAAAACAGACACATTCCTGAGCAGGGACTGCACCATGTACACAGATACACATGCATGTAAGCAGTCACTCATGGGCACACATGCAGGTGAACTTGCACATACCTAAATCTTCTAATGTGCATGGTCTTTGATTGAAACTTCATTGTAAATTATTAAAAATAAACTATAATGTAGATCTGCCATTACCCTGTAGCAGTAAATATTTAAAACATCTAAAGAGACCCGTCAACTTACTAGGACACGATTTTCCCCTAATTATTTTTTTTTACAATTACTGCTTCTTGTTTGAATCTGCTTGCTTCATTTATGTGAGTATTATAAAGAGAAAGGAAAAGTTAGATATAATGATGTCTAGCAAATTACTCACCATCTCCTTTAGCTATAACCATGACAGCATCTTTGGAAAAGCAGCGGACCAGACAAGCAGGTTCATATCGCAGAATGTTCTGAGCATGGCGTAGCTGTAAAATCCAAACATCAAGGAAATCAAATTACATCAAACAATGACAAGAGCAAGATGTTTCCACATCAAGCAACAGAATTTCAAGAAAATGTTCCGCACCCCCAAATAAATTGTGCACTACAATAGTAGATAACTGTCACATTTTAAATCAGCTTGTTTTGAATTTATTCCTATAGAGACTGAATGAATCATCCAATGGGATTGCTAAACTATGCTACAGTAGGAATTCTGATATTGTCTGGGATGGGATGCTGTTGTTTTTTTTTTTTGTTGTTTTTGTTTTTGGTGTTTGTCTCTTGTTTTCTTCTGTTTCCTTGTAATGAAACAAATCTCTCTCTACCCAAAAAGAAGAAGAAGAAGAAGAAGAATTTCAAAAGACAGCAAGAGACAAATGAATGAATCCGAGCACAGATAAGAATACAAACGAACGAAAAAAAAAGAAGAGATGCTTCCAATTCGAGAATAGGATACCTTTCTGGAGGATCTGATAATATGAGAAGCGTAGATCATGATGATATCGTCTTCGAATCCGGCAATCTACGCACTTCTGCAACACAAACAGTCCGCAAAAATCATTATTTCAAAAGGAAAACTAGATACAAGAAGTAGATAAGAAGAGAGAGAAAGAGAATAATATTGTAGTTCCAAGACAAGATTCTAGGGTTTCAAATATAAGAAAGATCCTTCTTTCTGTTCTGTTTGAGACAAAAGGAAGTAAAATCTGCAAAGTAGTTGAAGCAGATCTCAAAACCCTTCGCAGATCCAAACGCGGTTCTTTAAAACCCTAGATTTCTTCTTGTGAGATTTATGCAAGGGGGAAAAAATCTCTTAATTACCTCAAGGGACAAGCTCAACTGCAGAGAGAGAGAGAGAGAGAGAGAGAGAGAGATGGCAGTCAGAAGTAAAACCAAACCATTCCAAGAAGTGATAGGAAAGTAAAATAGAGAGAGAGAGAGAAATGGAAGTCAGAAGTAAAACCAAACCATTCCAAGAAGCCGGGCCGAATCATCGGTCCTAGGGTTTTCAGTGGCCCAAACAGCAAGGCACTGGGTCGGGTTCAACTGGACTGAGTACAATCTCAATCTGCTTCTAATTTATGAGAGTGGGTTGTGTTCTGGGCGAAATGGGCTTTAGAATTTTGACCTAAGTCAGGTTTATCGTAGGTTAGGGTTTTGGCTGCCCCAACCCACTCCACCTCTTTTTTATTATGGGTGTTTGTGGTCCGGGCTGAGAAATATCAAGGCCTGCTATACTTCCAAAACTTGACCCAGGCCCTGCCCAAGCCATAATTGGCTGCGCCTAGCTGAGCGTGCCTGAAGCATATCAAGCCCCGGCCGGCCCAGCCCGAGATAACATTATAACAAAGATGTGGCTCTCTGTAAATGCCAAATGACTTATCTCAATTGGTTTCATCAGTTGTGCCTCAAAGAGATGTCACAGTGTTGAAATCATACCTCCCTCTCTTTTTCTACAGTTACTTTTATAGTCAGGCCGGGCAGGGCTTGAACTCTATACCAGTCCATCCAAGCCCGGCCCATTTATTAAACAGGCCCAAATACATAATCCAAGCCTAATGAAAGCGGTCTGGGCCTAATTCGAGCTTGGGCTGGCCTGGTCCATGAGCATCCTACTTTTTATAACTAATCTACATATTATGATTTTTTTTTGGTATCTCTTGTCCCCACACACACACATAATAGAAGGGAAATTTTTAGAAAGATATAAGACTTTTAGCTCATTTAAAAAAGAAAAAAAGAAAAAAAGAGAAAGTACAAGAAGTTTGAATCACTCAAAAAAGTATAAAAGTCTTCCATAACTCTTTCAATAAAGTCCTCTCCATAAGAAAATTTTTAAAAAGGCAAAAATACTCTTCTCTTATGATAGGTTTTGGTCTTTTATCCCCAAAATCAACCATTTTGATTCGTTGAAGAGGGCCCCCACTAGGTCATTTTGGTGGGACTTCATTATTTTTTTTAAATGATTTATTATTAACCATTATCCTCTCCAATATCAACCATTTTTTATTTGTTGAAGTGGGCCTCGGAACGTCTTAAGTTGGACTTCATAACTTTCCTTAAATGATTTATTAAAGGAAAATTTTGAAAAATGATATATAAGGGTATTTTTGTCATTTAAAAAAAAGAATTTATGCAAAGGACTTGATTAAAAGAATTACGGAGAATTTTTGTACTTTTTTTAAAACATTCAATTCTTCATGTATATTTTACTAATTAATCAGTATAATTAGTAAAACATTAAAGAAGTAATCATACAGATTTTTCCCATTTTTCCATTTCAAATTCAATGATATTACATTGATTCTCCTACTGTATTTTAGGCTTTTCAATGTTCTAAAAATATCAAGTTGCTGTTGGGACAATTCCGATTTAGGTTATTTTCAACATATTGCCGGTTGTCAAAACCAATTGCTAGTAGATAGATTTACATGTAGAATAGAATTCATTGCCAAGTGGAGCAGATGATATTAAAACCAATTACAGACGAAAATAGAATTCATTGACCTGATAGATGATTCCATTAAAGCCAATCACTAATGAAAATTAGTAAGTCAAAATTCAAAAGCAGAGAGAGAGACCAGTGTATGGGGCCTTTACTAAAAAAAACAAAAACAATATAAAAGAACACTGGTGGATGGGGCCTTTACTAAAGCAATATAAAAGATATTCCTTTGGCAATTGATATTGATCAGGACAGGCCTTGGCCATGTTGATTAGGAAATGAGGAAGGCATTGAAGGGATGGTGGAAGTGTGGTGATCACAAAGAAAATGCCTTTTTTAAAGTTCTCATTGTTGTAAAGAGGCTAGAGTCAATAGTGTCGCAGGCATCTATGTAGAAAGTCCACTTTAGGGATATATATATATAGGCACTATTTGTTTGAAATAAAATGTATAGGCATTCAATACATAAGAGTTTTTTTTTTTTTTTTTTAAGTAGTTAAAAATGAAGGTTAAAGGTGAATTTTTAAAAATAAGCATTAATTAATTTTTTTTTATGAAAATAGAATCAAAGGAATGTGAGAAATGAATACCTATCTTTTAACGTTCATTTTTAACAGCTTGAAAAAAAAATCATATATATTGAATTCTTATTTATTTTAAAGAAGACAAATAAGCCCAGAAGCATCTCGATTTACATATTTATTAATAACCAAGCTAAATAAAAATTAATAATATAAAAAAATTGAATAAAAACCTTATACTTATTCACTCTAAGGATGGTTTCAACTCCAATCTAATTAAAATTTTATGCACCCTCAATTTGTGCAGGTTTTTTTCTTTTCTTTTTTATAAAAGTGGTCTCCACGAGAAGCCTTACAAAATTCCTGTGATTTAATCCTTTTGAGGATCCCATACTAGATTGAAGGAGATACTTTTGTACTAGTTGTAGTGAACATTAAATGGTCATGTGCTTATAATGTTATTAGTTTTAATTTCTCATAAACAGCCATTAGCCATCCAAGAGTGTGGGATGGTTAAGCTATTGGTAACAATTTGAATACTGTGTTCTTTGGATTTTTTTTTATTTTTTGTCCAGTTGTAGTGCACCAAAAAATTGGGTTTTCTCTATTAAGGGAAGAGGACCACACTGCAGGATCTATTTATCTTCTTTTTGACCCATGACTTGCCACTTATCGTCTGTGGGCAAGCTATTTCATCCTTTGCCAAGAATGAAGTCTTATCTGCCTATTGATGGGGAAAGTCAATCCTTCTTCCCCCCCCCCCCCCCAAAAAAAAAAAAAAAACTGTATCTTATGCCATTTTAATTTTAAGATCACTTGCAAATGGCCCCACCCAGCAAAGGGCCTAGATCTAGATCACATGTGTTTCATATGGGGACGTGTGGGGCAGCCTCTTGGATGATGAAATTAACATGCATCCTTTGGATGGTGGGAAGTCCATGGCCACCAGCAAGAATTTGTAACGGTATTATTTTGAGGGCCTTAAAATTATTTAAATCCTAACCATCAGATAATTAATGATGCATTTGGGCAGATTGCACGATCAAGTGATCTGAGCCTATAAGATGAGTGTCGGACTTGGGTTGACTTATGTGAAGAACACAGATAGATTGGTCCCAAGAGGGACATGTGAACAACGACACTGTGCCAGTCAATTCTTCATGATTTCCCTTCTAGAGTTATACTCTAGCTCCTTATTTTGACCACATCATTGCTACTGTAGCTTCATTTCAAATATTTGACTTTACTTTCGAAAGGGTGCATCTAAAGACAGATGCAATTTTGATGCACGCTATTTTAAGTCTGTCAGTTGAAATGTTTTGATTTGGCCTTATAAAATGATTCATGAAATCATGGTACAGTAAATTTGACCATGCAGTATTTTACTGTCAAACCTGGTATGTTACCATCATGATGACATAATAGGTCAGGAAATAAATAAATAAATATAAGACATAACATATAGGAGGAGATGTAAAAAAATATGGCGGAACTGGCACGGCCTCCATGGGGCGGGCTGGGCTAGGCGAGCCTGCTCATTTTTTTTTTTTAAGTATTAAAAAAAATAGAATACAAGCACGGCCCGTTGATCACTTTCATTTAGTGGGCCCTATTATAGATTCCGCTCTATAAATGAGAAAAATGCATAGGAACCGGTGAGAACAGGCAATTGATTCAACACTTTAATCTATAGAATACACCTGACTCCAGACTCTCCTGGAATGATCAGCCATTCAGCCTACATTCTAACTCTGAAAAATATAACAAGTTCTCTACATGAATTTCCAGACTCTTCTTTTCCTTGTATCAGGTCACTGACAAAACCTTAGTAGCATTATCAGCTGCAAAATCAAATTCCATTAACTTCTCATAGTCTATTTCGGTGGTACGGAACTTCAACTTGTACCCACTCTTATTCCATGACCGAATGCATAGGACAGGTTGCATATAGCTATACGGCAAACAGATCCGCTGCTTGTCTACTTCATCACCTTTGCTGGAGAACAACTCATCAGAGGCCACTAAAGTTGCCTGAACAGCCAAGAAATCGCGTGCCAGTTTTTGAGGGGGGTAAAATGGATATTTTTTTTAAAAAAAAGCCACTTTTGGGCGGGCCGTGCCTTGCGGGCCAGGCGGGCCCATCCCGACGGGCCTAACAGGCCGTGGAGGGCAGCCCATGTGCCTGGCTGGCCCGGGCCAAACGGGCCAACGGGCCCATCACGTGAGCTCTCCCATCCTCGACTGTCTCCATTTTTGGTTTACTAAAAAAGTGAGAGGATTGATGTGACATCTCTCTACTCATGAAACCAGGGAAGGGATAAGACAAATATAGTATTAATTTATTTTTCTCTCACCTAGGAGAAAAGTTGTCTTCGAAAGTCAAATCAAAACCTTGACAACTTCCATCTGCATGCAGCAAGAATGCATCTGCATTTAGAATTATTCCTTTCGAAAATAAGGAAATCTTAAACTACACGCACCTGTCAATTGTCATTATCTTTCATTTATACTTCTCATCATGAATCCCGCTGGAAACCGCCTTGGAATGCCAACTAATTAATTCTAAGCTGCTTTCTAAGTAGGCCTTGGATTGCTTGGATCGGTGGTGTGATTTTGAGAGAAACAAATCGGTTCCGGTTTCGGGTCATTGTGGACCCAGAAACTGTTAATGGGAAACTGAAACCGAAACCGAAACCATTAATGAGAAGCCGGAATTGGAACCGGTCGGGGTCTATATATAGAGTCATATGGAAATAAATTAGTTTTAAGAAGGGATTCTCAAGAATTGAGATAATATGTTGGACCCGTGTTCATGGGTCGAACCAAGGTGGAACCGAACAAAGAACTGTTTAGGTCACACGTCCAAAAAGGATCTGAACCCAGACCCGTTTACTTATCGGCAATGGCGGACCTATATGCATTGACTTGCCCCCCCCCCTCCCCCCCCCCCCCCCCCGAGAAAAGCCCATGAGGGCCATATAGCCCATTTGGCCCAGCCCCCATTTAATAACCCAACGAAGCCCCCTCCCACTCCAACTCCAAAATATCCCTCACAATCACACACACTCTCTCTCTCTCTCTCTCTCTCTCTCTCTCTCTCTCAAAGCCCCCAAGAGGATTTCTCTCAAAGCCCCTCTCTCTCTCTCAAAGCCCCCAGGAGGATTTCTCTCAAAGCCCCCAAGTCGAAAATCCTCTAATCAATATCCGGCTCTGACATTGGCATCGGCATTCGCATCCGCATAGGGCACATTAGTCTACCTCTTCTGCTAGCATTCCTATTTGGCTCTCCCTCTCTCTCTCGTGGTGTGAAGCCCTAAGTTTGTGTGTAATTTTTCAAAATTATTAACTAAATCATAGGTGGAATCTTTTTTTTTTTTTCAATCTTTTTTGTCATTTCATGGATTTGTTACATTATATGAAATAGTGTCTGTGTTAAACAGAGTGTGTAAAGTATTTATTCATTTATTTAAAAAATTACGTGGAAAAGGTGCATCGTATAAAAATTTCCATTCCAAGGTTGATTATTTCAATTCATTGGAAATTTCTCATTTTAGACAAGCCTAACTTCAACTTTATATTTCAGGCTCACTAAATCTTTCTACTTTTTTTTTCCATTATAGACGGTTATTTGTATTAATAAGTACGATCGGTCATCAATTTTCTCTTGTTCTCCTTTATTGTATATTTCAGTGTATATTGAAGGGTGTATTTCTAGAAATATCAGAGTTTAGTAGGACATTAATGCATAACATAATCTTCTCAACTATTTTGGAGTCCAGAAAAGACTCTCATTCCAAATTATTAATATAAAGAAAGTATATAATGATTGAAATTTTCAATTGATGATTGTTAGCCCCCCTCAAACAAAAATCCTGGGTCCGCCACTGCTTATCGGGGCCTAAATAAGGATCCAAACCCGATTTTTAACGAGCCTGAAACTCCAGATAATTAGAAAATTGGATAACCATTTACATTCCTAGTGTGGATGCTTGTGGAAAAGATAGGATCTTTTACCAGATATTCCATCCAATGGGGGTCCACATCCCTCCCCATTGGCAATTTGTAATTGTTGCCTTGAATCCAACCAAATCACTACCAAACCCTACACTAATAGGGAAATAAGTTTTACGCATCGATCCAATCAAAACTGTGCCAACTGTATTGCTGACGTCACGCTACTGACGTCACCCTGATGACGTCACTTGGATGTTTTTCTATTCGTGGGGTGGGATGGATGGAAACTCTTTATATAGATGAGGATCATGCAAAAAGACATCCCCATAAGATTTGATGAGCATTCAAATCATTAGGGAGTAAGAGTGTGGAAAGCATTGTACTGACCAAAGACGAGCCCAAGTGAGCTTATAGAGTTGGAATGAACGTGCAGCTTCCTCTATAAATGAAAACTCTCTTCAAAGACTATGAGTTTTATTTGTAGTCAATCTGACAATGGGACCGACTATCTCAAACACTAAAATTGCAATAAAATGCCCCCACTGATACACTTACATGCCTTGTCATATTACTATCTATAAAGGGAGATGCTCCTATGAGAGATATCTCTCACCTTAAATGAGAGATTGTGTGAGGCTCTCACATCTATATCCAATGCTAACAACTTAAATGTGATATAACTACCACTTTCTTCTACTTCTTGAATTGTGCTTGATGGCCTGGCCAACACAAGCCAGCGGGCCCCTTAAGTGGACAGGTGGTTCGACCTCCTCTAAACTAGGAGGAGGACGAGAACGAGAACCATTTTGTCACTTGTGATGCCAGAAAATAAACACAGTAAGGGCAGTGGCTAGCAAAACAATCACAACTATGATAATGATGATTATAAATCGCCTTACTTCAAGCTGCTTGACCGGCACCAATTGGTCCGTCGATCCTCGCAGACCAAACAATCGCTCCATCTACAAAAGAAAATTAGAGAGGGATCTTATATAAACAAATCTTTAAATAATTATAAACACAACTTGACTTTGGTGCATTGCAACTAGCCTAAAAAAAAGTCCAAAGACCACTGAATTCAAATATAAACCAATAGGTTAACCATCCGACACTATTGGATGGCTAATGGTTGTTATGAGAAATTAAAAGTAACAAAAGTAGAAGCAAGCCCAATTAATGTTGACTGCAACCGAGTTGTCAATGTATCATATTCTAAATGTGTTTTTCACATCTTCATGATTCTATTACAAACTATAACGCCCAATTCTGTATACCGAGAAAATCGTCAAGGTATCGATGTTGGCGCGCTACTTTCCGAAAAATCTGAGAACTTCCAATATCGTAGAACCGCAGTGAGGTCCGATTTAAAACTTTTGAACAATATAATATCAATGGTTAAATTGCGGAAGCAATAGGTATCATGACATATCAAATATAAACGAGACTGTAGTCCAGTCTAAAAGTGTCAATTGATAAGAACAATGATTTATTACATATTTGACTGCTACCTAGCTCACTACAGTAATCACTCAAAAACTCAAACAAAGATAAACACTCAAAGCCCAAGTACAAGCTCTCCAACCTCCAGCTCAACCTTTTGGTCGGCCGGTCCCCATCCGTAATCTCCTGCTATGGGTGCCTCTATGAGCACAAACGCATCATCCTCGTTCTCGGGGTCAAGACCTAAGCACCAAAAATGGGCCAGATCTAATGATCTGACAAGTCACAGTATACAAGTAGCATAGGACATAAGTATCAAAAAGAGTAAAGACAGTTACGCAGTTAAGAGAATATCAAGATATATGATCTAGGCAATTGAGCAAGATAAGCATATAGAATCAGGACAAATATAATATCTAGTCTAATACAATATGGTACATTTACAGGAGCTGGATACCGCGGGATATTGTGCCGCGGCCCTCCCATACTGAACACAGTCGTGGCGGGGAATTTCACTAGTGCTGGGGAATAACTAACCCCGCAAATCACACTCATCAGTCTCACCACACTCATCACTCGGGGAGACTGGACTCGACATCACACCGTCCGTCTAAAAAAATACAGCTCATCATGATAGCTCACTCAATACTCATAATAGCTCCTACCAGTGATGATCAGTCCAAAGGCTGAGTTTAAATCAACTGAGTGAATGTCTATGCTAACTTGAAGAAACTCTAAAGGTCTGTGTCTGTCTAGGCTTTGCCTTGTGTGAACAAGGTCCTAATAAGGTCTCTAAGAAGTTCAAATGTCAATTCAGTCCATGGATCTCAATCTAAGTCCAAGTCCACTCGTTGGATCCACACCAAGGCCCATCAGGTACATGACCTAGTCTAAAACAGTCCAAACGAGGTAATATGTCCATTTCTACTGATAAACAGCTCATTCTCTTCCAAAATGAGTTATAAATTCCAATATAAACCACATCTCCAATCTAAGGGTATCCATATCCATACTTAGGCCATAAGAAGGCCTGCCTAGCCACAAACACGGGTCAATGTTCTCCCAATCACACTATCGGGTCACCTCTAAGAAGTCCTAGGTTCAGGTCATCCATTCCATTTAATTAACGGTTATAAGCTATAGTAAGGACATAAGAGTGACAATAAGAAGATAATTGAAGTATGAACTTCAAGTATAAGAATCAATAGGGAAATATCAATAATCCAACCTAGGTAATGGCCACGTTCGGGTCCGGGTTCATCTCAGGTAATTTGATATCTAAATAGAATCTTAGATGCCAATGGATACTGTGTTTGGTGCTCCTGAAGTTACGGGCATCATTGACAACGTTTAAAGATCGAATCATCATAGATTATACAACCAAGACCTTACTTGGTGGTCTCTACGAATCAAGGTTGAGCCACACCATTGACTCGGGCTTAACACATCAATAGAAGTCCATTTGGACGGTCAATGGGTCCCACAAACAATCACATTTTCATAATACTAAAAACTGAAAAATCACTGAATTCAGTGTCCTCAATTGACCTGGCACAGGGCTCGGTTGACCGAGTACACTGGGCTGTCTGGATGTCGACTCCCAGGTCGACCCTGTGCGCAGTATGCCCGGTCGACCTCCTGGCCTGGTCGGTCAACCGAGTACACTGGGAAAATAGGGCCAAGCACCTAGAAGGCATGATCTGATCTTAGGGATTCTCTATGTGTCCAGTCGACCTCCTGGCCTGGGCGGTCGACCACATATACAGAAATCCTGGAAAAATAATGTCCCAACTCTCAGGCATTTCTACTATAGATCATGTGTGCTCGGTCGACCCGGAGCAGAGCTCAGTCAACCGAGGACAAAGGGTGTCTGGGTCTGAGGGAGAATCCAACTCCTAGTTAATTTCTGCAGAACTTGTGTGCTCGATTGACCTGGAGCAGGGCTCGGTCAACCGAGTACACTGGGCTATAAGTCCTGCAGGAAAATAACTGAGACTTGCTTTTCTCAGTTTTCAGTGTGCTCGGTGAACCCGACTGCAGGTCGGTCGACTGAGTTCATGTATCCTGCAGAAATTCCAGATTTCTAATTTCATCTCCTTCAATCCAATTTTTTTTTTATATCAAAACTCCTCCAATCTCACCTAAACATCACAAGATCAACATAAAACTTAAAAAGCACTTCAATGCTCCACCATTCATCACCAACGGGCCATTGATCTTCCAAATGAGAGATCTCATCCATCAATGGCCAAAATCCATCAAAACTAAGCTCAAAGGTAGATCTAACACATGTACAATAATTGAATTGAAATTACAGAATCAATGTAAAAGAAAACATACATTCTATGCTAAATATGTATATTGTACTTGCCTTGATTGAAATGCAAGGTTGTAGAGAGAGAGAAGAGATCCAAGCTATATAAAAGCAATCCAAAGCTCCTATGGTCTTCTCAATCACAAAACCAGCCTAGAATCTCAGATCTAGAAGAGATCTCTACTCCTATTCCCACATCCACAAAGAACTTCTATAAAGAAAAAGAATCTAGAGAGAGAAAGAGGGATTCCAATGAAATTGAACTACAAGAGGGTTCTTACCTTGGCTAGAAGAAGGATAAGGGATGATCAAGATAGAGAGAGAGGGATATAAGTTGCAGCCGAGATCATGGGTCTTCTTCTTCTTCCTCTTCTTAGATTTCTAGAGAGAGAGAGAATTGGAGGGAATTTGGAGGAAGAAGAGAGAAAAGATAGGAAATGAGAGAGAAGAACAGTAACCAACGTATGGCATGGGAAGGTGTAGTATTTATAAGTTGGGGGTTTGGGCTAAGGACTAAAATACCCTTTTAGTTTGTATAGGATTAGGGTTAGGGTAGAGGGCATTTTGGTCTTTGGATAGAATTCTAGAAGATTCTCTAGTGGATACCCCCTTATAGTAATTACTAATATCTAGCTAGGGCCTCTAACTCACTAACTAAATCTAGAAATTATAAAAGACTCCTTATTAATTCTATAAATAACACAACTAGACTAATCTAACTAAAACTTAGGAAAATACATAACTACCCTTACTAATCCAATAATTAGTATATATATATATATAAATACTCTTATGCTAAAATATAGCATACAAATTCAAATTGAGGGCCCACAAGGGATGGGGCCTCACACAAACAAATTACTTCTCTTATTCTGGAGTCTTGTACATTGATTTTAAATAGTTCTACTAAAGTTCCATATCGCTTCCACTTTCTTCTACTTCTTGAATTGTGCTTGATGGCCTGCTAAGCACAAGCCAGCGGGCCCCTTAAGTGGACAGGTGGTTCGACCTCCTGCATACTAAAAGGAGGAGGAGAACGAGAACCATTTCGTCTCTTGCAATGCAAGAAAATAAACAAGGTAAGGGCAATGGCTAGCAAAACAATCACAACTATGACAATGATGATTATAAATCGCCTTACTTCATGCTGCTTGACCACACCAATTGGTCTGTCGATCCTCGCAGACCCATTAATCGCTCCATCTACAAAAGAAAATTAGAAAGGGATCTTGTATAAACAAATCTTTAAAAAATTATAAACGCAACTTGAACTAGTAAAAAAATGAAGATTAACTTCATCTTTTTATCAAAATTAGAGAGGGATCATGTTCACTGACACCTCAAGGTTTTGGTAGGAATGATTAACTCAGAGGATTTAATATGATAACAGAACCAACTAGTGGCGAGTTTAAATCTTAGGAGGAATGACTCAGCACCCAGCCTTCATAGACTCATTCGACTCACGTAACTTGGTAACTTACCAAGTTGGATTGCTTGGTGTTAATTTTTATGGCTCACTAGAAATGATTAAATCTTGGTTAACCGGGCACTTGGATTGCCCAAGTTGTACTGTGATTAGAAGTAAGTCTATTGTGATTAGAAGTAGGGTTTTAGTTTAACAAGGTTTGGGGCTGATATTATAAATAAAGACCCAGAGTCTCTAGGATGTACAACCTCTATTATGATTGCATAATAATATCTCCCGTCTTCTCCATGGACATAGGCCAAAAGTCGAACCACGTAAATCTCTGTGTTCTTTGTGCATGAATGATCTCTTCTGTTAGGCCCTAGATCACAACAAACCGGTATCAAAGCATTCTTGGTGTGATCGGAGGAGATCCGACGGATCGGATTTTAAAGGGTTGATCAGAGAAAAAGGAGAGAGATCAGGGCTGGTTCTGATCGTGCGTGGGCCAGCGATTCTCTCTGTTTCTGTCCGAAGAAGAAGGCCGCT
The DNA here is from genome assembly GCA_038049695.1 of Cinnamomum chago. Classification (NCBI taxonomy): domain Eukaryota; kingdom Viridiplantae; phylum Streptophyta; class Magnoliopsida; order Laurales; family Lauraceae; genus Cinnamomum; species Cinnamomum chago. The sequence continues at coordinate 15,263,102 of CP142451.1, forward strand.
GCCGTTCTCTCTGTCTCTATTTCTGATTGTACTTGGAGATCTTAGGACTGCCGCTGCTGCCGCGTCGGAGAAAAAGATCGCTAGAAGAAAAATCAGGACGTGTCATTGCCGAAATTCTCTTCTATTACAAAGAAGAGGATGTAGACCGGATAGAAAAAGGCTGACTTGGTAACTGATTTCTCCATTGGCACATATCTGGTGTCGCCTGCTGCCACCGGAACCACACATCGCCGTCGCTGACCAAAGGGAGAAGGGTCTGAAGAGGAGAAATCGCAGACAAGCAGAGATTTGGGTTCTTTTTTTTTTTTTTTTGGCTGAGCCCCACCTCGCAGTCAAAAACAGCTGCTGAAGTTGCTGCACATCGCTGGAGAAGGAGGGTCGTCACTGCTGTCCCGTTGCTGTGGACGAAGAAGACCGGAAGTGGGTTTCCTTTTAGAGTTGGGTTTCTATTGCAGAAACTTGAAGAAGAAGGTGGGCCTGCAATCCAGGTCAAGTCTAGTTTGGCCCTACCTGTTTACAGAAGCCCAGTAGCCAACCAGGTCAAGTTCAGGTTGACCTGACCCGTGAAGCCCAACAGCAAAGCCCAGTAGCAGAAAAGCGCGGACATCAATGCCGACGTCAGTAATTCTGTACGGTCAAGGCTTATTTGGCTGGATTGACAGCTGACAATTGTTTTCGCGATATCTTGACGATCCGGAGTCCGATCTAAGATCTGTTTGAACTTGCGGACTTGTCTCAAGGAGATCTACGCAGGTGTCGTAAAAGATTCACAGAATGGCTGCTAAATTTGAGATTGGGAAATTCAACGAAAATAATGACTTCGGTCTATGGCGTTTGAAGATGCACGTACTACTGGTATACACTTTGAGGGAACTCGGGTACTGATCACATTGATCAAGTCCAAGCAATGCTTGAACTTGACTGCTGAAATAGTCTTGGTCATCATGTTTGTTGGATTCTCCGCCGTAGCAATCTTAATTATTGCAATAGCACCCTCAGCGATGACATCTCGAATGAAGTGTGCCCTAACATCAATGTGTTTGGTCTTTTCATGATACTTAGAATTGTGTGTCAGGTCGATCGCACTCTGACTATCACAGAAAATAGTAGTCAACTTTTGTTCCAATCCTAGATCTTCAACCAAGCCTGTTAGCCAAATAGATTCCTTCACTGCCTCTGTAGCTGTCATATATTCTGCTTCAGTGGTAGACAAGACAGTTGCAATGCTGCCTTCCAACTAATGACACCGCTAGCAATAGTGAAGACATAATCTGTCAAGGACCTTCTATCTAAATCTCCAGCAAAATCTGAATCAACATATCCAATAACACCTCCAGAAGTGTTGTTGGTTCTGTCATACACTGTCCCAATATCAGTAGTACCTGTCAAATAACGGAGTATCCATTTCACTGCCTACCAATGGACTTTCCCGGGGTTATCCATGTATCTGCTAACTACATTAACCGTATGAGAAATATCTGACTTCGTACAAACCATGGCATACATGATACTCCTAACTGCACTAGCATAAGGAACACGAGACATGTGCTCCACCTCTTCCTCAGTTTGTGGTGATAAAGCACCGGAAAGTTTGAAATGGGTTGCTAATGGAGTGTTCACAGGTTTCGAATTTTGCATACCAAAGCGTTCCAAAACCTTCTCAAGGTACCCCTTTTGTGACAAAGACAATTTGTCCGCTTTCCGGTCCCTTCAAATCTCCATTCCAAGAATCCAGCAAACATGATGACCAAGACTATTCCAGCAGTCAAGTTCAGGCATTGCTACGGTGGAGAATCGAACAGACATGATGACCAAGACTATTCCAGCAGTCAAGTTTAAGTATTTCTTGGACTTGATCAATGTGATCAGTACCTGAGTGCCCTCAGGGCAGGTGGAGACGGTGAGACGTGTTTTATGCATAAAGATCAGCTTCAAAGTTCGCCAATGTGGAGATTTGTTAATTTATATGGCTCACTAAAAATCAGTTAGTCTTGGTTAACCGGGCCCCTAGATTGCCCAAGTTGTACTGTGATTAGAAGTAGGTCTATTGTGATTATAAGTAGGGTTTGGGTGTAACAGGGTTTGGGGTTGATATTAAAAATAAAGACCCAGAGTCTTTAGGATGTACAACCTCTATTCTGATTGCATAATAATTTCTCCCATCTTCCCCGTGAACGTAGGCCAAAAGCCGAACCACATAAATCTCTTTGTTATTTGTGCGTGATTAATCTCTCCTGTTAAGCCGTAAATCACAACACCTAGACTAAGGCAAGTTTCAATACTATAGTTAAACAACTTGAAAATTTACCAATCCCTTAATAGGGAAAACCTGATTTTTTGGTGCACTACAACAAGACTAAAAAACAGTACAAAGGCCATTGAATTCGAATATAAACCAAGAGGTTAACCATCAGACACTCTTGGATGGCTAATGGTTGTTTATGAGAAATAAAAACTAATAATAGTAGAAGTAAGCCCATTTAATGTTCACTGCAACCGACCTGTCAATGTATTAGATTCTATATTTATTTTTTCATATCTTCTTGATCCTAGTACAAACAAATTACTTCTCTTATGCTGGAATTATGTACATTGAATCTAAATACTTCTACTGAAGTTTCATAGCACTTCCACTGTCTTCTACATCTTGAATTGTGCTTGATGGCCTGCCCAGCCCATGCCAGCGTACCCCTTAAGCGGACTGGTGGTTCGACCTCCTGCAAACTAGGAGGAGGAGGAGAATGAGAACCACCTCGTCTCTTGCGATACAGGAAAATAAACACGGTAAGAGCAGTGCCTAGCAAAATAATCAAAACTATGACAGTTATGATTATAAATCGCCTTACTTCATGCTGCTTGACAGGCACCATGTGGTCCGTCGATCCTCGCAGACCCATCAATCGCTCCATTTACAAAAGAAAATTAGAAAGGGATCTTATATAAACAAATCTTTAAAACATTATAAATGCAACTTGACCTAGTAAGAAAAAATGAATATTAACTTCATCTTTTTTTTTTTATCAAAATTAGAGAGGGATCAAGTTCTACCTGATGGGGAGGGTTTGGGAGTGGGCTTCATCCGATAGGGAGTATTGAAAAGTATTTATGTTATCTCTACGGACACCTCAATGTTTTAGTAGGAATGGTTAGCTAAGACGATTTAATATGGTAACATAATCAATTGGTGGCGAGTTTGATTCTCAGGAGGAACGACTCGGCGCCCGGCCTTCATAGACTCAATCAACTCACGTAACTTGGAAACTATTACATATATGGAGAAGAGTGGTCCTCCTCGGAAAACCTTATTTTTTGGTGCACTACAACTAGACTAAAAAATAGTACAAAGGCCACTGAACTCAAATATAAACCAATAGGTTAATCATCCAACACTCTTGGATGGCTAATGGTTGTGTATGAGAAATTAAAACTAATAACTATAGAAGCAAGCCCATTTAATGTTCACTGCAACAGAGCTATCAATGTTCATTGCAGGCCCATTTCATATCTTCTTGATCCTATTACAAACAAATTACTTCTCTTATACTGGAGTCATGTACATTGATTCTAAATACTTTTACTAAAGTTCCATATCACTTCCACTTTCTTGTACTTCTTGAATTGTGCTTGATGGCCTGCCCAGCCCAGCCCAAGCCGAAAACTGGGTTGGACTGGAAATGGGCCCTTAAGCGGACAGGTGGCTCAACCTGCTCTAAACTAGGAGGAGGAGCACGAGAACCCCCTCGTCTCATCCGATACAAGAAAATAAACACGGTAAGAGCAATTCCTAGTTAAATAATCACAACTATGGCAATGAAGATTATAAATCACCTTACTTTATGCTGTTTGATCGACAGCAATTGGTCCGTCAGTCCTCGCAGATCCATCAATTGCTCCATCTACAAAAGAACATTAGTGAGGGATCTTATATAAAAAAATATTTAAAAAATTATAAACGCAACTTGACCTAGTAAAAAAATGAAGATTGACTTCAGCTTCTTATCAAAATTAGAGAGGGACCGTGTTCCACCTGATGGGGAGTGTTGAGGAGTGGGCTCCACCCAATAGGGAGTATTGAAAAGTATTTATGCTACTTCTGCTGACACCTCAAGGTTTTGGTAGGAATGATTAGTGAAAGTCCTTGGGATCCTAACCCTAGAGGGGGGGGGGGGGGTGAATAGGGTGTGCTACAATTATGACCAATTTAAAACAATTTTAACTTCTTAACATAAACTAGTCACATGTGATGATTAATCAAACAATATGCGGAAGCTAATATAAACAATCACCACAACACAAAGGTTTATAGTGGTTCGGCCTCAATGCCTACGTCCACTACCGGCTTGTGATCCAATCACCCCACCGGATTTCCACTATTTATGCTTTTTACTAGGCTAAGCAATAACCCTTACAATGTTGTTTTTACTAGGCTCAACAACAACCTTTACAAGATGCTTTTCAGGGCTAAGCAATAACCTTTACACAATGCTTTTCTTAGGCTAAGCAATAACCTTTACAAATGAAGATTTCTCTAAGAAAGTGTCTTCACAAAAGATCACTCTAAGAGATACAATTTAAGCACAATGGAATTGCCTCTTAAATAGGCTAATGCGAAAGTGAAATTCCAATTACAATCATACACTAAAACAAGTTCAAGTGTGTGCCCAAGTGTATGAAAGTTCTACTTCAATCAATTTCAACAATGAAGCTCTTAAATGAATGCATGATGCATTTTAAAATCAAAGCTTATAAAATGATGATTGAAGAGAAAACTAATCACATAAAAGATTCAAACAACTTTGAAGAAATGAACTAAACAAGTTGTATGAATGTTAAAGTCTAAGAACACATGTGATTAGGATAAGAGAGTTTACAAACCAATCTAATTTACCAAAGATGATATTGAGTTTGCTAAACAACTCTAGAAATCATGCATAAGTGAAAATACAAAGATTTAAGCATGCATGGATTTCATTTTAATGGAAATCAAAATACAAGTAAAGATCTACCTTTTTAAAACTCAAGCATTTGATTTCCAAATAGCCCTCTAGCCTTTCCAACTTCTTCCCCTTTCTTTGGCTCCAAAATGGTCTTAAAAGTTCATGTATCATGCCTAAAAAAAGGTTGGAAATGAATGGACTTTATACAAAAAAACAGTCCAACGGCTAGTCCTCGGTTGACCGAGATCACACAACGGTCAGAAATATGACCGTTGGGGCTCCAGGGGCCCAGTTGGCCTGCAGTGTTCCCGGTCGACCTGGACCTCTGGGCCGGTCGACCGGCGACACTGCCGGACCACCCCCTGGGACCAAAAAATCCATATTTTGCAAATTTGAAGGTGTTTCTTTGTGGGGATTTTTGTGCCACTAAACCAAGCTTGGAAACATGTTTTAAATCAAACGAAGATGTTTAAAAACATGAAACACAAAAAGCCTAAAATAATTTGGAAGATTTAAAACATAGGCTAGCTTGATTTCTAAAAACTCTTTTCACATAAAAATGCATACAAAAATGATTCTGAAAGTGATGAATGTATGCAAGGCACAAGCCTAAATTCTCAATATAATTTCTCAAAAGTAATGCACAAAGAATTAGGTTTTCAAAAGAGTTTGAATTCTAAAATCAATGCATCCAAGTATAAAAACAAAACATGCATAAAACAATACTTTTTCAAATCTTAAAAGCAATGCATGTATAAAACCAGATTTCAAGGTTTTCTAAAACAATGCAAGTGTGAAAATTCAAATGATGCTAAAGTGAAAATGCATCCATCAAATCGCAAATACAAAATTCCTAACAATTAGCTCAGAGGATTTAATATGGTAACATAACCAACTGGTGGCGATTTTGAATCCTAAGAGGAACGACTCGTTGCCCGGCCTTTATAGACTCATTCGACTCACCTAACTTGGTAACTTGCCAAGTTGGATTGCCTAGACTAAGGCAAGTTCCAATACTATAGTTAAACAACTTGAAAATTTACCAATATTTGTTTCTCAGCTCATTAGAGACAGTGTCCAGCATGCTGAATGTGTTTGAGTTCGACTCTTTTGAGAAGTTGAGGAACAAAAAAGCACCCCTAACAAAAATTGAATTGAAAGGTCACTAAGCACAGTAACTCAGGCGAGCATGATGATGAGTACTTGGCCAGAGACTCATTTGACTGACGCAACTTGGTAACTTAACACTTGGAATAGTGTTAAAATGAAGACAACAAATGCAACAAAGAACCCCATTATCGGAAAAAAATGAAGCCTTCCCTCTCTCTTTTACAATTTATACATTTTATTTTTCTTTCATCCATTTATATGGAACCCTCCTTTCTTGTATTATCAGTGTAGTATGGTATCACTTGTGAACCCTCCTTTCATTAGACTCATGGTGGAACATGTTGTTATCCGCCCATTGTTTGATGTGAACAATGACCTTTTCATGCATTTTGTTCCAATATGCATCAGACATTTCTTAACCTTTGGTCGGGCATCATCCGCTCCAATGTTATCGTAGAGGTCTTTATGATAGAGGATGTCCTTCATCTTAAGTTTTCAAATTAACCAATTTGTATGGTTTAGTCTAATGATGGTAATGCTCTAACAATTATTTTCCATCTCAGTTAAACAAACAAGGAAAATAAACAATTTCCATCACGCTATAAATATCATCACCGCGGGCAAGTTGAGAAAATTGATCTAAAATCTGACTTGGGATGACTCCGATATCATAAAAATAATTTTATGAATCATAATAAGCCAAACACCCCTACTACGGACAGTTTTAGACTTTGGATGCTTTAAATATTGTGAAAATAAGTTTTACGCATCGACCACGATCAAGACTATAGTGGCTGTACTATTGACGTCACTGCTACTGACGTCACCATGATGACATATTTTGCTGACGTCAGTCCTCCTGTTATTGGGCTGGGCCGCCTTCCTCTTTTCTAGTGGGGCCGACGACGAGGCGTGGGCCACACCTCTAGGGACTCCATCCCTAAAATGCATCCTTTTGCAATATCTTTCAGTAAATGAAAAAAGAAACATAGAAATAGCTCTCTCTCTCTCTCTCTCTTTCTGCAAAACTCTTTTTTTACATCTCCCTTGTTTTTTAGAAGTACATCTACTGTTAGTGCCCTGCCACAAAATAATTTTGATATCACTGCAGTACTCGAAGATATGTTTTGAAAGTTGAAGGAGACGATTTTTTTTCTTTTTAAAGATAAGTGAGTCTTTCATTTTCTTAATAAAATGTAATTTACATGCATGGGGATAAATTAACCCTCCAATGAGGCATATCCCATTAAATCATAAAAATCAACTAAAAGAGAAACCCACAGTCCAGATCAAGCAATTAAGCAGTGGCCCACAACCCGGGATCAGTCGAACTGACTTAGAAGTTTACCAAGAAATGAAGTTCTTCCATAGAAAGACAGGTAGGAATGTCATATAAAGATTTGGTTTTCCTGGATAATCTCAATGATCTAGTGAAAATACGGTGGAAGTGTACTTCTTGAAATCGATTAAGGTTACTTCGCAGCCTGTAAACCAATCTCTCCACATTGATTGGCTTGGATCTTTTAGAATTTTAAGCATATGCTACCAAAAGCATTTTAATTCAAATTTTCGACCGTATTTTTCAAAAAAAGGTAAAAAAGTAACCTCATTTCTCCGTTAAAAGACAATAAAAAAAAAACCCTCCACAATCAATACAAAAAGTAAAAAATATTTAATAATAAATAACTAAAAATAAAATACTATCATAACCTACTTATATTTTATTCTTTCTTTAAAATACGTAGAAAGCTAAAATGATAAATGATTTCTCAGATTGCAAGAACCGGCATCCGAGAAGTTGAAGTTCATTAAGCACAATTAGGCCCACCAGGTCCACCATAAAAGAATTGAACACCTGGAGTACGTTTGAGCTCTGATACATTTGATACGTCATAGCAAGCTGGTTTAGAGACCTTAGTTTTAGTATTGTATGGGATTATTCCAATAATGTCATCAGTGTAGAAATAGACACATTTATCAAAGAAGGCAGCTTTTCGAAATCCTTCTCTGGGGAAATGACCGCTACCCATTTGAGTGCTGGTATGACTTCCCTCAGGTGCCGTGTTCAGGACTTGTCCTCCCCACTGAACGTAATCAGCATGGTCTCTAGAACGTAATCAGCATGGTCAGAAAAAATTATTTAGAGAAGCACCAATTGGAACTCAAATAAACAACAAAACTGCATTGCATACCACTAGAAAAAAAAACTGCATTGCATACCTGATTGCAAATTATAGGAGAGACGAGGGAGAAAGAGCAAGCTTGTATCAGTCCTTGGTTGAGGAGAAGACTCATCGGATATGATATATGCCGTTGTGCAGTGTGTTGTAGAAACATCTTCTTGAATGGAAAGAAGCGAAAATAACGCTATGCGCTATGAGAAAATAGGAAAAGAACCTCATCCGTGTCATTTGACCTCCCACACGTTTTCTGGGAGTAGAATGTCGTGGTTTTACAAGCTACTCTACTGCGTTAAAAAGGCATGCATTCTTTGCCAAAATGAATTGAAAAACTACTTCCTCCCTTCTCCACCCCTCCCTTTTCTAAACAAAAATTATTATTTTAAACCCAGCTGGATGGGGTCCACTAATGATGGAATAAGGTGGGGGGTGACCATCATTCATGGGGGGTCTTAACTCTTTATGTGTGTGAACTGTTAGGATTAATCATAGATTCACATATAATGTACTACAATAAATTCTACTTTTAATTTGGCGTCTTTTGAGTCAAGTTTGGATCAAATGAGATCTATTTTTTTTTTTGGAGTCCAGTACAAGCCTCTTAGTATAAGCTTAATCTTGACAAAATAAGACTCCATGGACTCAAAACTTATTTATTGCTTTGTAGTTAAAAGGGTTAACTCTAACTCTTATTTAATAATCATGCATTGATGTGCCCGAAGGATTAGTCCTGATGGGTTAATACCAAGGGATACCTTCTCTATTAAAAAAGGGAAAAAGAAGAAAAAAACTTGGGCTCAGTTATGTACAAATCTGAATAACTGGCTCCTGGCCCAATCAAAGTAAAATCTAGGCTTATTTGGGTTGCGTTTGGTTCTCCAAACTTAACTCGACTTATATAAAAATCTCTTAAAATAAACACTCATTCTTTAAAAACTAAACTCATAAAAATAGGTAACTAAGTTGCTGAGCCAACCTGTTGGATTCAAGTTCGGATTTGAGTTTACCCACTTGCACCATTCAAAAAAAAACAAAAAAAGCTAACCCACTTGCAATTTGGGTCGAGCATGCATTTCATTTCATTTCATACTGATTAGGCCCACCCACTGAAGCTGCATCCTAGACCTGGTCACAGCACCAATGACATCTAATTGTGGATAGATTTTTGTCTCCAGTCAGATTGGAATCTTCGGACACACCTTTCTTAAAGATATGATCCGTGCCTTTACATGGAGTGTTCACAGGTTTCGAACTTTGCATACCAAAGCACTCCAAAACCTTCTCAAGGTACCCCTTTTGTGACAAAGACAATTTGTCCGCTTTTCGGTCCTTTCAAATCTCCATTCCAAGAATCCAGCAAACATGATGACCAAGACTATTCCAGCAGTCAAGTTCAAGCATTGCTACTGTGGAGAATCGAGCAGGCATGATGATCAAGACTATTCCAGCAGTCAAGTTCAAGTATTGCTTGGACTTGATCGATGTGATCAGTACCTGAGTGCCCTCAGGATAGGTGGCGACGGCGAGACGTGTTTTATGCATAAAAATCAGCTTCAAAGTTCGCAAAGGTGGAGATTTGTTAATTTGTATGGCTCAACCTGCTCTAAACTAGGAGGAGGAGCACGAGAACCCCCTCGTCTCATCCGATACAAGAAAATAAACACGGTAAGAGCAATTCCTAGTTAAATAATCACAACTATGGCAATGATGATTATAAATCACCTTACTTTATGCTGTTTGATCGACAGCAATTAAGACCCTACCAAGGACGTTAGTTCAGTAAAAAAAATGTCCGCTCAAATCCCTAACCCCCATTTTCCTCGTCCCCTCCATTTCAGCGGCCATCATCGTCCCCACTTTCCTCCCTCAGCTCCCCCTTCATCCTCCTCCTCTCCCCTCAGCCTGCTCTCTGCTTCTGCCCCCGCCCCAGCTCCCTGCCTCTCTGTGCCAGTCTCAGTATCCCCATCCCCTCTTCTTTCCCAGCCTCTTTCTGCCTCTAATACGCTCTCAGCATCCCCCTCTCTCCCACCTCATACCCCTTTCCAGCTCGGCGATTTCCCTCCCCTCACCAGTCACCCCCTCCCGACTGATGTTGGTCCCCAGGCGACTTCGTTCCAGCTTCAGCCTCCAGAGCAGCGCCTTGTACCTGCTTCGAATCTGGGATCCGCTTCGACTCTGGTACCTCTCTCCCCCCCTCCTCCCTCTCCCCTCCTCCCCTCTGTCCAACCTCGTATCTGGGACCATGCCCAGCTAGAGCTCATGCTCAACCACCTAGCTAGTCTCCACCACCCTACCTCTGCTCAGGGTTCCTCCCCCTCTGTCTTTCCTTTCCACTTCCCCCCTCCTCGACAGCCCCCTGCTCCCTCCTCCATCTCCATCCCCGTGGACCTTGCTCCACCCCCTCCAACTCCCTTGAAGCCTCCCGACCCCCCTCTTCCAACCAGTCAGCTTTTCTATCCGGAACAACTGCTCCTCAACCGTCAGCTAGCCCCTCCTCCCCCTAGTCAACCCCCTCTTGGCTATAATAATTGGTTAGACCTCTTCCAAGCTTCCAAACCCCTCCCCCCCCTCTGATTACCCTCCCTCCTTCATCTCCGATGGCCAATTATGCATTAAAGTTCCCTCCTCCCTGATTGACCCCTGCAAGAACTCCTTTGCTAACGCAGCTATTGGGAGATTCCTAGGTAAAAGACCCACTGTGGAATGGCTGACTCAACAAGCCAACTCCAACTGGAACCTATCCAAACCCTGTTTGATCTCCCTAACTGATAAGGGCCAATTCATCTTCAGATTTAGCTCCAAGGAAGACTTAGACATGGTCCTTAACAAATCCCCTATTCAAATCCAATCCAAAAGGCTGCATCTTCTTCCCTGGTCTCCTGGCCAAGGTGATCCTGTATGGCCCAACTTTCACCCTGTCTGGATTCGTCTTCATGGTATCCCCCTCCATTGCTGGAGTAGCAATATCCTTCTGTCCTTAGCTAACTCCATAGGCAAGCCCATCAAGTTGGACGACATTACTGCCTCCCAACGTATACTCACCTTTGCCAGGATCTTAGTCAACCTGGACCTTTCTAAACCCAAACCACACCAGATTAAGGTGGTTCTAGAAGGTGATTCAGAGGTTCTAGTTTCTATTGCCTATGAGAACCTGCCTTGTTCCATATGCCAATCGACTGGGCACTCTGAATCCTCCTGTAAATCTGGCAATCCGGATTCCCTCTCCCCTAAGCCTCTACCCATATCCAGGGATGGTATCCTTGGCAAATCCCCTCTCAGTCCTCCTGCTGTGGATCCCACTCTCAACCCAGAGTCCACCGCCCCTAACCCCTCCTCTGTTATCAGTCCTATTAGCCTCACATCCCCTTCAACCCTCAGCCATTGCAACATCGCCCCAATCAATTCCAACACAGCCAGTACCTCTCAGGCCTTTCTCAGCTCCCATCCGCCCTTCTCCACTCTAGGCCACTCTCCTCTGGAAGAGTTCCCGGAGGATTTCCCGCAGGATTCTTCGGATCCTATTCCTGTAGAAATCTCTAATCAATTCTCCATTTTGGAAGAATTCTCCTTCTCTGATCCTCTTGCTGGAACCTCTCATCCCAATCCCCCTCTCCTTGATGTCTCTGTCAATAAGGCTCCCTCTCATCCCTCCCTTAACCTTGACCACCCCCTGCCTCCCCCTGGTCAAGGTGTTTCTGTCCCCTCCCCCCAATCTCAGGCCTTGGAGCCCTCTACCCACTCTGATGGAATGGATTTGGTGATAGATCTCTCCCCCTACACTTTGAAAAAAAAAGGCAGGAGGAAAAAACAACTCCTCCCAGCTTCCTCATCTGGCCGTCCAAGTACTAGAAGTTTCAATGGTGGCCTCCCTCCCTCAACTATTTCCCAATGATCAAAGCCCTGTTTTGGAATTGCAGAGGGATAGCAAACTCCCCTACAATCAGAGCCCTCCACCACTTGATCTCCTCCCATCACCCAAACATCATCTTTCTCTCTGAACCAAAAACTCTTTCTCCCCCCTCTTCTATGAAGTCTACCTTTGGGTATGATGGCTTCCTCTCCAACAACCCCAATTCTTTAGGTTCGATTTGGTGTTATTTCAAAGAAAACTCCAACTTCAACTTTTCTCTCCTTGAATCCTCAAACCAATTTCTTACTGTTTCTTTCACCAACCCTTCCAATGGTAACCTTAATTTAATTTCTGGAGTTTATGGCTCTACAAATTATGTCAACAGAAGGGCCCTTTGGGACTACATAGTTTCCAAAAGCAACTCTAGTCTCCCTTGGTGTCTCTTAGGGGATTTCAACTCCACCCTTTCTGCTTCTGAAAAACTTAGCTTCCACCCTTCCCGCTTTGTTAATGATTTTCATCTGATGATGCTCTCCTCTGGTATGCAAGACATGGGTTATTCAGGCAACAAATTCACCTGGTCCAATAACCGCAGGGGCTCTGCCTATGTAGCAGCCAGGCTGGACAGAGCCATCTGCAACCCCTCCTGGTTTGCAGCCTTCTCTGACCCTCAATTATCCCACCTTCCCAAATACTCCTCTGACCATTGCCCTTTACTCCTGTCCCACCCCCAGAGGCTTCTCCCTGCCAATGTGCCTTTTAAATTTGAATCCATGTGGATCCATCGCCCAGATTTTCACAACCTGGTTGCTCATCACTGGAGCTCAGACTTATCCGGCCACTCCCAATACACTCTAGCTCAAAATCTGAAAAATATGAAGAATATCCTCAAGACTTGGAATAAGTCTATTTTTGGAGATATCAATCAGAAAATTCTCCAAGCGGAATCCGACGTGCTTTCCATCCAAGAGCTCCTTGATGCTGGCACGTCTGACTCCCTCCATCAAGACCTCTCTGCTGCCAAATCTTCCCTGCACAACTGGCTCCAAATTCGGGAAACCCATTGGCGCCAAAAATCCAGATCCAGATGGCTATGCGAAGGAGACAGGAATACATCTTTCTTCCATGCTTCTGCCAATCTAGAGGGGTGATAAACCGTATCTCCAAGATTCTCTCCAATGGCAACTGGGTTGAGGATCCTATCCAAATCCAGCTCCTAGCCATTGACTATTTCTCCTCAGTTGCTCAATCCCCCAATCTGACCATGGATGAAAACCTGTTTCATGTTGCTAGCTCCAAAGTCTCCTCTGAGCAGAATGTGCTCCTGTCCAGTAGCTGAAGAGATCAAGCAGGCCGTCTTTGACCTCAACAAGAACAGTGCTCCAGGCCCTGATGGGTTTTCAGGCTCTGAATTCTTCACTTCAACATGGTCTATTACAGGTGCCTCAGTGATCAGGGCAGTTCAGCACTTTTTCTCTGCTAGGAAGCTCTACAAAGCAGCTAACACCTACCTCCTCACCCTCATCCCTAAGACCCATTCTCCCTGCTCTTTTGCAAACTACAGACCAATTAGCCTTCTTAATTTCTCCTACAAAATCATCTCCAAAATCTTAGCCTCCAGGCTGGCAGGTATCCTCCCCACTATTATATCCTCCAACCAAGCTACTTTTGTCAAGGGTAGATCCATTCATCACCAAATAGCTATGGCTCATGAACTCTTCCAAAAGCTCAACTCTAAGATCAGCGGTGGTGCCTTATGTTTACAGCTAGATATTACCAAAGCTTTTGATAAGCTCAGTTGGACCTTCCTGCTCAAATCTCTTGCCTTTTTTGGCTTCTCCGAGCAATGGATCTCCCTCATCAAAGAGTGCATCTCTACAGCTAAGGGCTCAGTGCTGATCAACAGATCCCCCTGTGGTTTCTTCCCTTCCTCCTGTGGCCTCAGACAAGGGGATCCCCTATCCCCCTACCTATTCATTATTGCAGAGGAAATTCTCAGCCTTAACCTCCACAAGTTGATAGCCAGCGGCCTCATTTTCCCTCTTTCTAGAGTCCAATTCACCCCTTGCCATCTATTCTACGCGGATGATATTCTTCTTTTTCTCAGACGTTACAAGACTAGCTTGACAGCTCTCAATCTGGTGCTAAGCTCCTACCAAAGCTGCTCTGGGCAGGTTATCAATTTAAGGAAAAGCAAACTCTTCATTGGAAAATGCTCTGCTAGGAAAAGGAGACAGATTCAGCAGCTCACTAATCTCCATGCTTCCCCCCTCTCCTCGATGTACCTTGGCGCCCCTCTAGTCCTTGGCACGCCTAAGAAGCATCATTTCACCCAGCTGATTGACAGATTCATCTCCAAGCTAGCTGGCTGGAAATCTAAGCTCCTTTCCTTTGCTGGTCGTAGAATTCTCATCAGACATGTGCTGGGCAGCCTTGCTACCCACATAGCTTTGGTCTTTCCTATTCCTAAATCAGTGATCAACCACTTGGAACGCTTGATGAAGAATTTCCTGTGGTCAGCAGATCCCTCTCATCCCAAAAGGCACTATATCCGCTAGCAGGTGGTCTGCCTCCCCACAGATGAAGGTGGATTGGGCATTAGACGTCTCCAGGAGCATAACCAGGCCTCTTTCATTAAGCTTGGATGGCAGGCAGCCTCTTCTCAATCCCTCTGGGCTAATTGGATGAGAAGCAAGTATTTCCACAATTCTTCTCTCTGGAGTCCAACTTCCCTCAAAACTGGCTCTTGCATCTGGCGCCATATCAGGTAGGTGGCCCATTTCATCCACGCTGGATCTAGATCGATCGTAGGAGATGGCTCTCTCGTTGATATTTGGCATGCTAGTTGGGCAGAGGACTATAGCCTGGCCTCTCTGTTCTCCTCTTTCTCTTTCCCTCTCAACCAGAGAATCTGCCCTCTCTTTCTAGCCGACAGATGGAGGATCCCTGAAGATATCCCCCTGGATGCAGCTGAGCTCCTCAGGCTGAAGCTCCAGGACTTAGCCATCCATCAAGACTCTGTAGACCTCATTAGCTGGAAATCTCATCCTGGTAAGGATCTGCAGTTCAAAGAAGCCTGGGGCCTCCTTCGTTCCAGAGGTTTGAAAACTGATTGGGCGCCCCTAATCTGGAATTCCATGCTGGCCCCCAGAATTTCTTTCTTTGCTTGGAGGCTCATGCACTGCAAAACCCCCACTCTGGATTGGCTTCAGTCTGCTGGGTTCAGCCTTGCAAATCGCTGTTGTCTCTGTAAGTCTAGCTTCGAATCAGTTCTCCACCTCTTCTTCCACTGTCATTTTGCTGCTGGCATTTGGTCTTGGACCCTCCAAGGCGCAGGTGTTACAGCCTCCCTCCATCCTTCCCCCTCGTGGATCTGGCATCACCTCTCAGCAAATTGCGACAAGCTGGCGACCCAGGGTGCTGCTGCAATCTTCCTCTCCACAATCTACATCATATGGAAATGCAGAAATTATCAAATTTTCAGGAATTCCAATGCCTCCCAGTTGAAGGCAAAAGGCCTCCTTGTTGAGCTCATCTCTTCTTCTCTAAGGAAGCTGGTCAAACCTTTCTCTAGCAGATCCCTCTTTGAGTTTTCCAGGTTCCTTACCATTCCCCTGCCCAATTAATTTGTTGGAATGGTTTTTGTTTCTGTTTTCTCTCTGCTGTTTTTCTCTTTCTTCTCTGTTTTTTTTGTTTCACCTTTTTGTAATCCCTTTGGCTGTTTCCCTGGGGGCTTCTAACCTGTATTCTTTCTTCTTCCTCCTTTAATACAATTGCCTTTTAGCAAAAAAAAAAAAAAAAATCGACAGCAATTGGTCCGTCAATCCTCGCCGATCCATCAATTGCTGCATCTACAAAAGAACATTAGAGAGGGATCTTATATAAACAAATCTTTAAAAAATTATAAACGCAACTTGACCTAGTAAAAAAAATGAAGATTGACTTCAGCTTTTTATCAAAATTAGAAAGGGATCGTGTTCCACCTGATGGGGAGTGTTGAGGAGTGGGCTCCACCCGATAAGGAGTATTGAAAAGTATTTATGCTACCTCTACTGACACCTCAAGGTTTTGGTAGGAATGATTAGCTCAGAGGATTTAATATGGTAACATAACCAACTGGTGGCGATTTTGAATCCTAAGAGGAACGACTCGTTGCCCGGCCTTTATAGACTCATTCGACACACCTAACTTGGTAACTTCCCAAGTTGGATTGCCTAGACTAAGGCAAGTTTCAATACTATAGTTAAACAACTTGAAAATTTAGCAATATTTGTTTCTCCGCTCATTAGAGACAGTGTCCAGCATGCTGAATGTGTCTGAGTTCGACTCTTTTAAGAAGTTGAGGAACAAAAAAGCACCCCTAACAAAAATTGAATTGGAAGGTCACTAAGCACAGTAACTCAGGCGAGCATGATGATGAGTACTTGGCCAGAGACTCATTTGACTGACGCAACTTGGTAACTTAACACTTGGAATAGTGTTAAAATGAAGACAGCAAATGCAACAAAGAACCCCATTATCGGAAAAAAATGAAGCCTTCCCTCTCTCTTTTACAATTTATACATTTTATTTTTCTTTCTTCCATTTATATGGAACCCTCCTTTCTTGTATTATCAGTGTAGTATGGTATCACTTGTGAACCCTCCTTTCATCAGACTCATGGTGGAACATGTTGTTATCCGCCCATTGTTTGATGTGAACAATGACCTTTTCATGCATTTTGTTCCAATATGCATCAGACGTTTCTTAACCTTTGGTCGGGCATCATCCGCTCCAATGTTATCGTAGAGGTCTTTATGATAGAAGATGTCCTTCATCTTAAGTTTCCAAATTAACCAATTTGTATGGTTTAGTCTAATGATGGTAATGCTCTAACAATTATTTTCCATCTCAGTTAAACAAACAAGGAAAATAAACAATTTCCATCACGCTATAAATATCATCACCGCGGGCATGTTGAGAAAATTGATCTAAAATCTGACTTCGGATGACTCCGATATCATAAAAATAATTTTCTGAATCCTAATAAGCCAAACACCCCTACTACGGACAGTCTTAGACTTTGGATGCTTTAAATATTGTGAAAATAAGTTTTACGCATCGACCACGATCAAGACTATAGTGGCTGTACTGTTGACGTCACTGCTACTGACGTCACCATGATGACATATTTTGCTGACGTCAGTCCTCCTGTTATTGGGCTGGGCCGCCTTCCTCTTTTCTAGTGGGGCCAACGACGAGGCGTGGGCCACACCTCTAGGGACTCCATCCCTAAAATGCATCCTTTTGCAATATCTTTCAGTAAATGAAAAAAGAAACATAGAAATAGCGCTCTCTCTCTCTCTCTGCAAAACTCTTTTTTTACATCTCCCTTATTTTTTAGAAGTACATCTACTGTTAGTGCCCTGCCACAAAATAATTTTGATATCACTGCAGTACTCGAAGATATGTCTTGAAAGTTGAAGGAGACGATTTTTTTTCTTTTTAAAGATAAGTGAGTCTTTCATTTTCTCAATAAAATATAATTTACATGCATGGGGATAAATTAACCCTCCAATGAGGCATATCCCATTAAATCATAAAAATCAACTAAAAGAGAAACCCACAGTCCAGATCAAGCAATTAAGCAGTGGCCCACAACCCGGGATCGGTCGAACTGACCTAGAAGTTTACCAAGAAATGAAGTTCTTCCATAGAAAGACAGGTAGGAATGTCATATAAAGATTTGGTTTTCCTGGATAATCTCAATGATCTAGTGAAAATACGGTAGAAGTGTACTTCTTGAAATCGATTAAGGTTACTTCGCAGCCTGTAAACCAATCTCTCCACATTGATTGGCTTGGATATTTTAGAATTTTAAGCATATGCTAACAAAAGCATTTTAATTCAAATTTTCGACCGTATTTTTCAAAAAAAGGTAAAAAAGTAACCTCATTTCTCCGTTAAAAGACATTAAAAAAAAACGTCCACAATCAATACAAAAAGTAAAAAATATTCAACAATAAACAACTAAAAATAAAATACTATCATAACCCACTTATATTTTATTCTTTCTTTAAAATACGTAGAAAGCTAAAATGATAAATGATTTCTCAGATTGCAAGAACCGGCATCCGAGAAGTTGAAGTTCATTAAGCACAATTAGGCCCACCAGGTCCACCGTAAAAGAATTGAACACCTGGAGTACCTTTGAGCCCTGATACATCTGATACGTCATAGCAAGCTGGTTTAGAGACCTTAGTTTTAGTATTGTATGGGGTTATTCCAATAATGTCATCAGTGTAGAAATAGACACATTTATCAAAGAAGGCAGCTTTTCGAAATCCTTCTCTGGGGAAATCACCGCTACCCATCTGAGTGCTGGTATGACTTCCCTCAGGTGCCGTGTTCAGGACTTGTCCTCCCCACTGAACGTAATCAGCATGGTCTCTAGAACGTAATCAGCATGGTCAGAAAAAATTATTTAGAGAAGCACCAATTGGAACTCAAATAAACAACAAAACTGCATTGCATACCACTAGAAAAAAAAACTGCATTGCATACCTGATTGCAAATTATAGGAGAGACGAGGGAGAAAGAGAAAGCTTGTATCAGTCCTTGGTTGAGGAGAAGACTCATCGGATATGATATATGCTGTTGTGCAGTGTGTTGTAGAAACGTCTTCTTGAATGGAAAGAAGCGAAAATAACGCTATGCGCTATGAGATGATAGGAAAAGAACCTCATCCGTGTCATTTGACCTCCCACACGTTTTCTGGGAGTAGAATGTCGTGGTTTTACAAGCTACTCTAGTGCGTTAAAAAGGCATGCATTCTTTGCCAAAAAGAATTGAAAAACTACTTCCTCCCTTTTCTAAACAAAAATTATTGTTTTAAACCCAGCTGGATGGGGCCCACTAATGATGGGACTAGGTGGGGGGTGACCGCATCATTCATGGGGGGTCTTAACTCTTTATGTGTGTGAACTGTTAGGATCAATCATAGATTCACATATAATGTACTACAATAAATTCTACTTTTAATTTGGTGTCTTTTGAGTCAAGTTTGGATCAAATGAGATCTATTTTTTTTTTGGAGTCCAGTACAAGCCTCTTAGTATAAGCTTAATCTTGACAAAATAAGACTCCATGGACTCAAAACTTATTTATTGCTTTGTAGTTAAAAGGGTTAACTCTAACTCTTATTTAATAATCATGCATTGATGTGCCCGAAGGATTAGTCCTGATGGGTTAATACTAAGGGATACCTTCTCTATTAAAAAGGGGAAAAAGAAGAAAAAAACTTGGGCTCAGTTATGTACAAATCTGAATAACTGGCTCCTGGCCCAATCAAAGTAAAATCTAGGCTTATTTGGGTTGCGTTTGGATCTCCAAATTTAACTCGACTTATATAAAAATCTCTTAAAATAAACACTCATTCTTTAAAAACTAAACTCATAAAAATAGGTAACTAATTTGACTGGGCCAACCTGTTGGATTCAAGTTCGGATTTGAGTTTACCCACTTGCACCATTCAAAAAAAAACAAAAAAAGCTAACCCACTTGCAATTTGGGTCGAGCATGCATTTCATTTCATTTCATACTGATTAGGCCCACCCACTGAAGCTGCATCCTAGACCTGGTCACAGCACCAATGACATCTAATTGTGGATAGATTTTTGTCTCCAGTCAGATTGGAATCTTCGGACACACCTTTCTTAAAGATATGATCCGTGCCTTTACATGGAGTGTTCACAGGTTTCGAACTTTGCATACCAAAGCACTCCAAAACCTTCTCAAGGTACCCCTTTTGTGACAAAGACAATTTGTCCGCTTTTCGGTCCTTTCAAATCTCCATTCCAAGAATCCAGCAAACATGATGACCAAGACTATTCCAGCAGTCAAGTTCAAGCATTGCTACGGTGGAGAATCGAGCAGGCATGATGATCAAGACTATTCCAGCAGTCAAGTTCAAGTATTGCTTGGACTTGATCGATGTGATCAGTACCTGAGTGCCCTCAGGACAGGTGGAGACGGCGAGACGTGTTTTATGCATAAAAATCAGCTTCAAAGTTCGCCAAGGTGGAGATTTGTTAATTTGTATGGCTCACTAAAAATTAGTCAACTAGGTTAACCGGGCCCCTGGATTGCCCAAGTTGTACTGTGATTAGAAGTATGTCTATTATAGTAGGTCTACTGTGATTATAAGTAGGGTTTGAGTGTAACAGGGTTTGGGGCTGATATTATAAATAAAGACCCAGAGTCTCTAGGATGTACAACCTCTATTCTGATTGCATAATAATTTCTCCCGTCTTCCCCGTGAACGTAGGCCAAAAGCCGAACCATGTAAATCTCTTTGTTCTTTGTGCGTGATTAATCTCTTCTGTTAGGCCTAAATCACAACACCTAGACTTAGGCAAGTTTCAATACTATAGTTAAACAACTTGAAAATTTACCAATCCCTTAATAGGGAAATCCTGATTTTTTGGTGCACTACAACTAAACTAAAAAACAGTACAAAGGCCACTGAATTCGAATATAAACCAATAGGTTAACCATCATACACTCTTGGATGGCTAATGGTTGTGTATGAGAAATAAAAACTAATAATAGTAGAAGTAAGCCCATTTAATGTTCACTGCAACCGACCTGTCAATGTATTTGATTCTATATTTATTTTTTCATATCTTCTTGATCCTAGTACAAACAAAATACTTCTCTTATACTAGAATTATGTACATTGAATCTAATTACTTCTACTGAAGTTTCATATCACTTCCACTGTCTTCTACTTCTTGAATTGTGCTTGATGGCCTACCCAGCCCATGCCAACGTGCAGTGGCGGACCCAGGATTTTGACTTGGGGGGGGCTTAAGATAGTCACTTGAAAAGGCCAATTGCTATTTCTTAACTTTAACTTTCGCAAAAGAAAAAATGTCTTGCATTTACAAACCTTTACATGTTAGCCAAAGTCAGAACCTTCATATATCAGCAAAGAGAATATTCGGGCCGGGGTATCTCCAAAACAGATTTTCTAATTTTAAAAAAGGATCTCAACCGCAAAAACCACTTTGAAAGCAAAATTCAACAGCCACTTTTTTCTTGATAGGAATTAGGAACAAACTCACATAAAAAATCAAGCCCATTGCCATTGGGCCCATTCCACATCATCATCTTCATCAAAATATAACAACGTCATAATCACCATTTAAAGCCTACGTGAGGTTTTATTAACATATGGAATAATGGGAATAAAAATAAAAGTATAAAAACTTGAAGTGGGAAAAGGTGACATCCTTTTGTCCTAGTATGTGCTGACCACCACAGGTAGCATCACTCCACTAGTTTAGAGAGTTCCATTGGCATGCCTGTTTGGATCAAGGAATCACAAACCAACATGCCCCAAGGAAAAACAAACATTGTTTTTCAAGAGAACAAACATCTTTTCATTGTCTTCTTTTACCTAATGAGAGAGAGAGAGAGTAAAATAGATATGAGTACCTGCCCTGCCGCCTGCCGGAGTGAGGGATGGCTTCATGCCGATGTCGGTAGCCACTAGCCAGGGGTTTACTGTTTAGGTTAAAGTGGAAAGGGAAGGGAACGTGGGGGGACTGGGGACTTGGGGTATTTTTAAGTGGGGGCTGGGCTTAAGGGCCCTTAGGGCCCTTATGGGCCTTTTCCCAATTTGGAGGGGCCATTGTATGTACGTCCACCAATGCCAACGTGCCCCTTAAGCGGACAGGTGGTTCGACCTCCTGCAAACTAGGAGGAGGAGGAGGAGAACGAGAACCACCTCGTCTCTTGCGATACATGAAAATAAACACGGTAAGAGAAGTGCCTAGCAAAATAATCAAAACTATGACAGTTATGATTATAAATTGCCTTACTTCATTCTGCTTGACCGGCACCAAGTGGTCCGTCGATCCTCGCAGACCCATCAATCGATCCATCTACAGAAGAAAATTAGAAAGGGATCTTATATAAACAAATCTTTAAAACATTATAAATGCAACTTGACTTAGTAAGAAAAAATGAATATTAACTTCATCTTTTTTTTTTTTATCAAAATTAGAGAGGGATCATGTTCCACCTTATGGGGAGGGTTTGGGAGTGGGCTCCACCCGATAGGGAGTATTGAAAAGTATTTATGTTACCTCTACGGACACCTCAATGTTTTAGTAGGAATGGTTAGCTAAAACGATTTAATATGGTAACATAACCAATTGGTGGCAAGTTTGATTCTCAGGAGGAACGACTCGGCGCCCAGCCTTCATAGACTCAATCGACTCACGTAACTTGGTAACTTACCAAGTTGGATTGCCTAGACCAAGGCAAGTCTCAATGCTATAGTTAAACAACTTGGAAATTTACCAATAGTTGTTTGTCGGCCCATTAGAGACAGTGTCCAGCGTGCTGAGTGTGTTTGAGTTCGACTCCTTTAAGAAATTGAGGAAAAAAAAAACACCCCTAACAAAAACTTAATTGAAAGGTTACTAAGCACAGTTACTCAGGCGAACATGATGATGAGTACTTGGCTGACGCAACTTGTTAACTTAACACTTGGAATAGTGTTAAAATGAAGGCAACAAAAGCAATTCAACCCCATGAACGGAAAAAATGAAGCGAACAAATGAAACAGCTTGTCCAACTTAGAAGACCCAGCTGATTAAGATCAAGGACAACATACAGTTTTTTTTTTCTTCCTCTCTCTTCTTTTTTGTTTGGATGGTCGGTTTTAGATAAGGATAAGGTTAAACTATTACATATATGGAGAAGAGTGGTCCTCCTCGGAAAACCTTATTTTTTGGTGCACTACAACTAGACTAAAAAAACAGTACAAAGGCCACCGAACTCAAATATAAACCAATAGGTTAATCATCCGACACTCTTGGACGGCTAATGGTTGTGTATCAGAAATTAAAACTAATAACTATAGAAGCAAGCCCATTTAATGTTCACTGCAACAGAGCTATCAATGTCCACTGCAAGCCCATTTCATATCTTCTTGATCCTATTACAAACAAATTACTTCTCTTATACTGGAGTCATGTACATTGATTCTAAATACTTTTACTAAAGTTCCACATCACTTCCACTTTCTTGTACTTCTTGAATTGTGCTTGATGGCCTGCCCAGCCCAGCCCAAGCCAAAAACTGGGTTGGACTGGAAATGGGCCCTTAAGCGGAAAGGTGGCTCAACCTGCTCTAAACTAGGAGGAGGAGCACGAGAACCCCCTCGTCTCATCCGATACAAGAAAATAAACACGGTAAGAGCAATTCCTCGTTAAATAATCACAACTATGGCAATGATGATTATAAATCACCTTACTTTATGCTGTTTGATCGACAGCAATTGGTCCGTCAATCCTTGCAGATCCATCAATTGTTGCATCTACAAAAGAACATTAGAGAGGGATATCATATAAACAAATCTTTAAAAAATTATAAACGCAACTTGACCTAGTAAAAAAAATGAAGATTGACTTCAACTTTTTATCAAAATTAGAAAGGGACCGTGTTCCACCTGATGGGGAGTGTTGAGGAGTGGGCTCCACCCGATAAGGAGTATTGAAAAGTATTTATGCTACCTCTACTGACACCTCAAGGTTTTGGTAGGAATGATTAGCTCAGAGGATTTAATATGGTAACATAACCAACTGGTGGCGATTTTGAATCCTAAGAGGAACGACTCGTTGCCCGGCCTTTATAGACTCATTCGACTCACCTAACTTGGTAACTTGCCAAGTTGGATTGCCTAGACTAAGGCAAGTTTCAATACTATAGTTAAACAACTTGAAAATTTAGCAATATTTGTTTCTCAGCTCATTAGAGACAGTGTCCAGCATGCTGAATGTGTCTGAGTTCGACTCTTTTAAGAAGTTGAGGAACAAAAAAGCACCCCTAACAAAAATTGAATTGGAAGGTCACTAAGCACAGTAACTCAGGCGAGCATGATGATGAGTACTTGGCCAGAGACTCATTTGACTGACGCAACTTGGTAACTTAACACTTGGAATAGTGTTAAAATGAAGACAGCAAATGCAACAAAGAACCCCATTATCGGAAAAAAATGAAGCCTTCCCTCTCTCTTTTACAATTTATACATTTTATTTTTCTTTCTTCCATTTATATGGAACCCTCCTTTCTTGTATTATCAGTGTAGTATGGTATCACTTGTGAACCCTCCTTTCATCAGACTCATGGTGGAACATGTTGTTATCCGCCCATTGTTTGATGTGAACAATGACCTTTTCATGCATTTTGTTCCAATATGCATCAGACGTTTCTTAACCTTTGGTCGGGCATCATCCGCTCCAATGTTATCGTAGAGGTCTTTATGATAGAAGATGTCCTTCATCTTAAGTTTCCAAATTAACCAATTTGTATGGTTTAGTCTAATGATGGTAATGCTCTAACAATTATTTTCCATCTCAGTTAAACAAACAAGGAAAATAAACAATTTCCATCACGCTATAAATATCATCACCGCGGGCATGTTGAGAAAATTGATCTAAAATCTGACTTCGGATGACTCCGATATCATAAAAATAATTTTCTGAATCCTAATAAGCCAAACACCCCTACTACGGACAGTCTTAGACTTTGGATGCTTTAAATATTGTGAAAATAAGTTTTACGCATCGACCACGATCAAGACTATAGTGGCTGTACTGTTGACGTCACTGCTACTGACGTCACCATGATGACATATTTTGCTGACGTCAGTCCTCCTGTTATTGGGCTGGGCCGCCTTCCTCTTTTCTAGTGGGGCCAACGACGAGGCGTGGGCCACACCTCTAGGGACTCCATCCCTAAAATGCATCCTTTTGCAATATCTTTCAGTAAATGAAAAAAGAAACATAGAAATAGCGCTCTCTCTCTCTCTCTGCAAAACTCTTTTTTTACATCTCCCTTATTTTTTAGAAGTACATCTACTGTTAGTGCCCTGCCACAAAATAATTTTGATATCACTGCAGTACTCGAAGATATGTCTTGAAAGTTGAAGGAGACGATTTTTTTTCTTTTTAAAGATAAGTGAGTCTTTCATTTTCTCAATAAAATATAATTTACATGCATGGGGATAAATTAACCCTCCAATGAGGCATATCCCATTAAATCATAAAAATCAACTAAAAGAGAAACCCACAGTCCAGATCAAGCAATTAAGCAGTGGCCCACAACCCGGGATCGGTCGAACTGACCTAGAAGTTTACCAAGAAATGAAGTTCTTCCATAGAAAGACAGGTAGGAATGTCATATAAAGATTTGGTTTTCCTGGATAATCTCAATGATCTAGTGAAAATACGGTAGAAGTGTACTTCTTGAAATCGATTAAGGTTACTTCGCAGCCTGTAAACCAATCTCTCCACATTGATTGGCTTGGATATTTTAGAATTTTAAGCATATGCTAACAAAAGCATTTTAATTCAAATTTTCGACCGTATTTTTCAAAAAAAGGTAAAAAAGTAACCTCATTTCTCCGTTAAAAGACATTAAAAAAAAACGTCCACAATCAATACAAAAAGTAAAAAATATTCAACAATAAACAACTAAAAATAAAATACTATCATAACCCACTTATATTTTATTCTTTCTTTAAAATACGTAGAAAGCTAAAATGATAAATGATTTCTCAGATTGCAAGAACCGGCATCCGAGAAGTTGAAGTTCATTAAGCACAATTAGGCCCACCAGGTCCACCGTAAAAGAATTGAACACCTGGAGTACCTTTGAGCCCTGATACATCTGATACGTCATAGCAAGCTGGTTTAGAGACCTTAGTTTTAGTATTGTATGGGGTTATTCCAATAATGTCATCAGTGTAGAAATAGACACATTTATCAAAGAAGGCAGCTTTTCGAAATCCTTCTCTGGGGAAATCACCGCTACCCATCTGAGTGCTGGTATGACTTCCCTCAGGTGCCGTGTTCAGGACTTGTCCTCCCCACTGAACGTAATCAGCATGGTCTCTAGAACGTAATCAGCATGGTCAGAAAAAATTATTTAGAGAAGCACCAATTGGAACTCAAATAAACAACAAAACTGCATTGCATACCACTAGAAAAAAAAACTGCATTGCATACCTGATTGCAAATTATAGGAGAGACGAGGGAGAAAGAGAAAGCTTGTATCAGTCCTTGGTTGAGGAGAAGACTCATCGGATATGATATATGCTGTTGTGCAGTGTGTTGTAGAAACGTCTTCTTGAATGGAAAGAAGCGAAAATAACGCTATGCGCTATGAGATGATAGGAAAAGAACCTCATCCGTGTCATTTGACCTCCCACACGTTTTCTGGGAGTAGAATGTCGTGGTTTTACAAGCTACTCTAGTGCGTTAAAAAGGCATGCATTCTTTGCCAAAAAGAATTGAAAAACTACTTCCTCCCTTTTCTAAACAAAAATTATTGTTTTAAACCCAGCTGGATGGGGCCCACTAATGATGGGACTAGGTGGGGGGTGACCGCATCATTCATGGGGGGTCTTAACTCTTTATGTGTGTGAACTGTTAGGATCAATCATAGATTCACATATAATGTACTACAATAAATTCTACTTTTAATTTGGTGTCTTTTGAGTCAAGTTTGGATCAAATGAGATCTATTTTTTTTTTGGAGTCCAGTACAAGCCTCTTAGTATAAGCTTAATCTTGACAAAATAAGACTCCATGGACTCAAAACTTATTTATTGCTTTGTAGTTAAAAGGGTTAACTCTAACTCTTATTTAATAATCATGCATTGATGTGCCCGAAGGATTAGTCCTGATGGGTTAATACTAAGGGATACCTTCTCTATTAAAAAAGGGAAAAAGAAGAAAAAAACTTGGGCTCAGTTATGTACAAATCTGAATAACTGGCTCCTGGCCCAATCAAAGTAAAATCTAGGCTTATTTGGGTTGCGTTTGGATCTCCAAATTTAACTCGACTTATATAAAAATCTCTTAAAATAAACACTCATTCTTTAAAAACTAAACTCATAAAAATAGGTAACTAATTTGACTGGGCCAACCTGTTGGATTCAAGTTCGGATTTGAGTTTACCCACTTGCACCATTCAAAAAAAAACAAAAAAAGCTAACCCACTTGCAATTTGGGTCGAGCATGCATTTCATTTCATTTCATACTGATTAGGCCCACCCACTGAAGCTGCATCCTAGACCTGGTCACAGCACCAATGACATCTAATTGTGGATAGATTTTTGTCTCCAGTCAGATTGGAATCTTCGGACACACCTTTCTTAAAGATATGATCCGTGCCTTTACATGGAGTGTTCACAGGTTTCGAACTTTGCATACCAAAGCACTCCAAAACCTTCTCAAGGTACCCCTTTTGTGACAAAGACAATTTGTCCGCTTTTCGGTCCTTTCAAATCTCCATTCCAAGAATCCAGCAAACATGATGACCAAGACTATTCCAGCAGTCAAGTTCAAGCATTGCTACGGTGGAGAATCGAGCAGGCATGATGATCAAGACTATTCCAGCAGTCAAGTTCAAGTATTGCTTGGACTTGATCGATGTGATCAGTACCTGAGTGCCCTCAGGACAGGTGGAGACGGCGAGACGTGTTTTATGCATAAAAATCAGCTTCAAAGTTCGCCAAGGTGGAGATTTGTTAATTTGTATGGCTCACTAAAAATTAGTCAACTAGGTTAACCGGGCCCCTGGATTGCCCAAGTTGTACTGTGATTAGAAGTATGTCTATTATAGTAGGTCTACTGTGATTATAAGTAGGGTTTGAGTGTAACAGGGTTTGGGGCTGATATTATAAATAAAGACCCAGAGTCTCTAGGATGTACAACCTCTATTCTGATTGCATAATAATTTCTCCCGTCTTCCCCGTGAACGTAGGCCAAAAGCCGAACCATGTAAATCTCTTTGTTCTTTGTGCGTGATTAATCTCTTCTGTTAGGCCTAAATCACAACACCTAGACTTAGGCAAGTTTCAATACTATAGTTAAACAACTTGAAAATTTACCAATCCCTTAATAGGGAAATCCTGATTTTTTGGTGCACTACAACTAAACTAAAAAACAGTACAAAGGCCACTGAATTCGAATATAAACCAATAGGTTAACCATCATACACTCTTGGATGGCTAATGGTTGTGTATGAGAAATAAAAACTAATAATAGTAGAAGTAAGCCCATTTAATGTTCACTGCAACCGACCTGTCAATGTATTTGATTCTATATTTATTTTTTCATATCTTCTTGATCCTAGTACAAACAAAATACTTCTCTTATACTAGAATTATGTACATTGAATCTAATTACTTCTACTGAAGTTTCATATCACTTCCACTGTCTTCTACTTCTTGAATTGTGCTTGATGGCCTACCCAGCCCATGCCAACGTGCAGTGGCGGACCCAGGATTTTGACTTGGGGGGGGCTTAAGATAGTCACTTGAAAAGGCCAATTGCTATTTCTTAACTTTAACTTTCGCAAAAGAAAAAATGTCTTGCATTTACAAACCTTTACATGTTAGCCAAAGTCAGAACCTTCATATATCAGCAAAGAGAATATTCGGGCCGGGGTATCTCCAAAACAGATTTTCTAATTTTAAAAAAGGATCTCAACCGCAAAAACCACTTTGAAAGCAAAATTCAACAGCCACTTTTTTCTTGATAGGAATTAGGAACAAACTCACATAAAAAATCAAGCCCATTGCCATTGGGCCCATTCCACATCATCATCTTCATCAAAATATAACAACGTCATAATCACCATTTAAAGCCTACGTGAGGTTTTATTAACATATGGAATAATGGGAATAAAAATAAAAGTATAAAAACTTGAAGTGGGAAAAGGTGACATCCTTTTGTCCTAGTATGTGCTGACCACCACAGGTAGCATCACTCCACTAGTTTAGAGAGTTCCATTGGCATGCCTGTTTGGATCAAGGAATCACAAACCAACATGCCCCAAGGAAAAACAAACATTGTTTTTCAAGAGAACAAACATCTTTTCATTGTCTTCTTTTACCTAATGAGAGAGAGAGAGAGTAAAATAGATATGAGTACCTGCCCTGCCGCCTGCCGGAGTGAGGGATGGCTTCATGCCGATGTCGGTAGCCACTAGCCAGGGGTTTACTGTTTAGGTTAAAGTGGAAAGGGAAGGGAACGTGGGGGGACTGGGGACTTGGGGTATTTTTAAGTGGGGGCTGGGCTTAAGGGCCCTTAGGGCCCTTATGGGCCTTTTCCCAATTTGGAGGGGCCATTGTATGTACGTCCACCAATGCCAACGTGCCCCTTAAGCGGACAGGTGGTTCGACCTCCTGCAAACTAGGAGGAGGAGGAGGAGAACGAGAACCACCTCGTCTCTTGCGATACATGAAAATAAACACGGTAAGAGAAGTGCCTAGCAAAATAATCAAAACTATGACAGTTATGATTATAAATTGCCTTACTTCATTCTGCTTGACCGGCACCAAGTGGTCCGTCGATCCTCGCAGACCCATCAATCGATCCATCTACAGAAGAAAATTAGAAAGGGATCTTATATAAACAAATCTTTAAAACATTATAAATGCAACTTGACTTAGTAAGAAAAAATGAATATTAACTTCATCTTTTTTTTTTTTTATCAAAATTAGAGAGGGATCATGTTCCACCTTATGGGGAGGGTTTGGGAGTGGGCTCCACCCGATAGGGAGTATTGAAAAGTATTTATGTTACCTCTACGGACACCTCAATGTTTTAGTAGGAATGGTTAGCTAAAACGATTTAATATGGTAACATAACCAATTGGTGGCAAGTTTGATTCTCAGGAGGAACGACTCGGCGCCCAGCCTTCATAGACTCAATCGACTCACGTAACTTGGTAACTTACCAAGTTGGATTGCCTAGACCAAGGCAAGTCTCAATGCTATAGTTAAACAACTTGGAAATTTACCAATAGTTGTTTGTCGGCCCATTAGAGACAGTGTCCAGCGTGCTGAGTGTGTTTGAGTTCGACTCCTTTAAGAAATTGAGGAAAAAAAAAACACCCCTAACAAAAACTTAATTGAAAGGTTACTAAGCACAGTTACTCAGGCGAACATGATGATGAGTACTTGGCTGACGCAACTTGTTAACTTAACACTTGGAATAGTGTTAAAATGAAGGCAACAAAAGCAATTCAACCCCATGAACGGAAAAAATGAAGCGAACAAATGAAACAGCTTGTCCAACTTAGAAGACCCAGCTGATTAAGATCAAGGACAACATACAGTTTTTTTTTTCTTCCTCTCTCTTCTTTTTTGTTTGGATGGTCGGTTTTAGATAAGGATAAGGTTAAACTATTACATATATGGAGAAGAGTGGTCCTCCTCGGAAAACCTTATTTTTTGGTGCACTACAACTAGACTAAAAAAACAGTACAAAGGCCACCGAACTCAAATATAAACCAATAGGTTAATCATCCGACACTCTTGGACGGCTAATGGTTGTGTATCAGAAATTAAAACTAATAACTATAGAAGCAAGCCCATTTAATGTTCACTGCAACAGAGCTATCAATGTCCACTGCAAGCCCATTTCATATCTTCTTGATCCTATTACAAACAAATTACTTCTCTTATACTGGAGTCATGTACATTGATTCTAAATACTTTTACTAAAGTTCCACATCACTTCCACTTTCTTGTACTTCTTGAATTGTGCTTGATGGCCTGCCCAGCCCAGCCCAAGCCAAAAACTGGGTTGGACTGGAAATGGGCCCTTAAGCGGAAAGGTGGCTCAACCTGCTCTAAACTAGGAGGAGGAGCACGAGAACCCCCTCGTCTCATCCGATACAAGAAAATAAACACGGTAAGAGCAATTCCTCGTTAAATAATCACAACTATGGCAATGATGATTATAAATCACCTTACTTTATGCTGTTTGATCGACAGCAATTGGTCCGTCAATCCTTGCAGATCCATCAATTGTTGCATCTACAAAAGAACATTAGAGAGGGATATCATATAAACAAATCTTTAAAAAATTATAAACGCAACTTGACCTAGTAAAAAAAATGAAGATTGACTTCAACTTTTTATCAAAATTAGAAAGGGACCGTGTTCCACCTGATGGGGAGTGTTGAGGAGTGGGCTCCACCCGATAAGGAGTATTGAAAAGTATTTATGCTACCTCTACTGACACCTCAAGGTTTTGGTAGGAATGATTAGCTCAGAGGATTTAATATGGTAACATAACCAACTGGTGGCGATTTTGAATCCTAAGAGGAACGACTCGTTGCCCGGCCTTTATAGACTCATTCGACTCACCTAACTTGGTAACTTGCCAAGTTGGATTGCCTAGACTAAGGCAAGTTTCAATACTATAGTTAAACAACTTGAAAATTTAGCAATATTTGTTTCTCAGCTCATTAGAGACAGTGTCCAGCATGCTGAATGTGTCTGAGTTCGACTCTTTTAAGAAGTTGAGGAACAAAAAAGCACCCCTAACAAAAATTGAATTGGAAGGTCACTAAGCACAGTAACTCAGGCGAGCATGATGATGAGTACTTGGCCAGAGACTCATTTGACTGACGCAACTTGGTAACTTAACACTTGGAATAGTGTTAAAATGAAGACAGCAAATGCAACAAAGAACCCCATTATCGGAAAAAAATGAAGCCTTCCCTCTCTCTTTTACAATTTATACATTTTATTTTTCTTTCTTCCATTTATATGGAACCCTCCTTTCTTGTATTATCAGTGTAGTATGGTATCACTTGTGAACCCTCCTTTCATCAGACTCATGGTGGAACATGTTGTTATCCGCCCATTGTTTGATGTGAACAATGACCTTTTCATGCATTTTGTTCCAATATGCATCAGACGTTTCTTAACCTTTGGTCGGGCATCATCCGCTCCAATGTTATCGTAGAGGTCTTTATGATAGAAGATGTCCTTCATCTTAAGTTTCCAAATTAACCAATTTGTATGGTTTAGTCTAATGATGGTAATGCTCTAACAATTATTTTCCATCTCAGTTAAACAAACAAGGAAAATAAACAATTTCCATCACGCTATAAATATCATCACCGCGGGCATGTTGAGAAAATTGATCTAAAATCTGACTTCGGATGACTCCGATATCATAAAAATAATTTTCTGAATCCTAATAAGCCAAACACCCCTACTACGGACAGTCTTAGACTTTGGATGCTTTAAATATTGTGAAAATAAGTTTTACGCATCGACCACGATCAAGACTATAGTGGCTGTACTGTTGACGTCACTGCTACTGACGTCACCATGATGACATATTTTGCTGACGTCAGTCCTCCTGTTATTGGGCTGGGCCGCCTTCCTCTTTTCTAGTGGGGCCAACGACGAGGCGTGGGCCACACCTCTAGGGACTCCATCCCTAAAATGCATCCTTTTGCAATATCTTTCAGTAAATGAAAAAAGAAACATAGAAATAGCGCTCTCTCTCTCTCTCTGCAAAACTCTTTTTTTACATCTCCCTTATTTTTTAGAAGTACATCTACTGTTAGTGCCCTGCCACAAAATAATTTTGATATCACTGCAGTACTCGAAGATATGTCTTGAAAGTTGAAGGAGACGATTTTTTTTCTTTTTAAAGATAAGTGAGTCTTTCATTTTCTCAATAAAATATAATTTACATGCATGGGGATAAATTAACCCTCCAATGAGGCATATCCCATTAAATCATAAAAATCAACTAAAAGAGAAACCCACAGTCCAGATCAAGCAATTAAGCAGTGGCCCACAACCCGGGATCGGTCGAACTGACCTAGAAGTTTACCAAGAAATGAAGTTCTTCCATAGAAAGACAGGTAGGAATGTCATATAAAGATTTGGTTTTCCTGGATAATCTCAATGATCTAGTGAAAATACGGTAGAAGTGTACTTCTTGAAATCGATTAAGGTTACTTCGCAGCCTGTAAACCAATCTCTCCACATTGATTGGCTTGGATATTTTAGAATTTTAAGCATATGCTAACAAAAGCATTTTAATTCAAATTTTCGACCGTATTTTTCAAAAAAAGGTAAAAAAGTAACCTCATTTCTCCGTTAAAAGACATTAAAAAAAAACGTCCACAATCAATACAAAAAGTAAAAAATATTCAACAATAAACAACTAAAAATAAAATACTATCATAACCCACTTATATTTTATTCTTTCTTTAAAATACGTAGAAAGCTAAAATGATAAATGATTTCTCAGATTGCAAGAACCGGCATCCGAGAAGTTGAAGTTCATTAAGCACAATTAGGCCCACCAGGTCCACCGTAAAAGAATTGAACACCTGGAGTACCTTTGAGCCCTGATACATCTGATACGTCATAGCAAGCTGGTTTAGAGACCTTAGTTTTAGTATTGTATGGGGTTATTCCAATAATGTCATCAGTGTAGAAATAGACACATTTATCAAAGAAGGCAGCTTTTCGAAATCCTTCTCTGGGGAAATCACCGCTACCCATCTGAGTGCTGGTATGACTTCCCTACGGTTGGACTGGAAATGGGCCCTTAAGCGGACAGGTGGCTCAACCTGCTCTAAACTAGGAGGAGGAGCACGAGAACCCCCTCGTCTCATCCGATACAAGAAAATAAACACGGTAAGAGCAATTCCTAGTTAAATAATCACAACTATGGCAATGATGATTATAAATCACCTTACTTTATGCTGTTTGATCGACAGCAATTGGTCCGTCAGTCCTCGCAGATCCATCAATTGCTCCATCTACAAAAGAACATTAGTGAGGGATCTTATATAAAAAAATATTTAAAAAATTATAAACGCAACTTGACCTAGTAAAAAAATGAAGATTGACTTCAGCTTCTTATCAAAATTAGAGAGGGACCGTGTTCCACCTGATGGGGAGTGTTGAGGAGTGGGCTCCACCCAATAGGGAGTATTGAAAAGTATTTATGCTACTTCTGCTGACACCTCAAGGTTTTGGTAGGAATGATTAGTGAAAGTCCTTGGGATCCTAACCCTAGAGGGGGGGGGGGGGGGTGAATAGGGTGTGCTACAATTATGACCAATTTAAAACAATTTTAACTTCTTAACATAAACTAGTCACATGTGATGATTAATCAAACAATATGCGGAAGCTAATATAAACAATCACCACAAAAGCAATCACCACAACACAAAGGTTTATAGTGGTTCGGCCTCAATGCCTACGTCCACTACCGGCTTGTGATCCAATCACCCCACCGGATTTCCACTATTTATGCTTTTTTCTAGGCTAAGCAATAACCCTTACAATGTTGTTTTTACTAGGCTCAACAACAACCTTTACAAGATGCTTTTCAAGGCTAAGCAATAACCTTTACACAATGCTTTTCTTAGGCTAAGCAATAACCTTTACAAATGAAGATTTCTCTAAGAAAGTGTCTTCACAAAAGATCACTCTAAGAGATACAATTTAAGCACAATGGAATTGCCTCTTAAATAGGCTAATGCGAAAGTGAAATTCCAATTACAATCATACACTAAAACAAGTTCAAGTGTGTGCCCAAGTGTATGAAAGTTCTACTTCAATCAATTTCAACAATGAAGCTCTTAAATGAATGCATGATGCATTTTAAAATCAAAGCTTATAAAATGATGATTGAAGAGAAAACTAATCACATAAAAGATTCAAACAACTTTGAAGAAATGAACTAAACAAGTTGTATGAATGTTAAAGTCTAAGAACACATGTGATTAGGATAAGAGAGTTTACAAACCAATCTAATTTACCAAAGATGATATTGAGTTTGCTAAACAACTCTAGAAATCATGCATAAGTGAAAATACAAAGATTTAAGCATGCATGGATTTCATTTTAATGGAAATCAAAATACAAGTAAAGATCTACCTTTTTAAAACTCAAGCATTTGATTTCCAAATAGCCCTCTAGCCTTTCCAACTTCTTCCCCTTTCTTTGGCTCCAAAATGGTCTTAAAAGTTCATGTATCATGCCTAAAAAAAGGTTGGAAATGAATGGACTTTATACAAAAAAACAGTCCAACGGCTAGTCCTCGGTTGACCGAGATCACACAACGGTCAGAAATATGACCGTTGGGGCTCCAGGGGCCCAGTTGGCCTGCAGTGTTCCCGGTCGACCTGGACCTCTGGGCCGGTCGACCGGCGACACTGCCGGACCACCCCCTGGGACCAAAAAATCCATATTTTGCAAATTTGAAGGTGTTTCTTTGTGGGGATTTTTGTGCCACTAAACCAAGCTTGGAAACATGTTTTAAATCAAACGAAGATGTTTAAAAACATGAAACACAAAAAGCCTAAAATAATTTGGAAGATTTAAAACATAGGCTAGCTTGATTTCTAAAAACTCTTTTCACATAAAAATGCATACAAAAATGATTCTGAAAGTGATGAATGTATGCAAGGCACAAGCCTAAATTCTCAATATAATTTCTCAAAAGTAATGCACAAAGAATTAGGTTTTCAAAAGAGTTTGAATTCTAAAATCAATGCATCCAAGTATAAAAACAAAACATGCATAAAACAATACTTTTTCAAATCTTAAAAGCAATGCATGTATAAAACCAGATTTCAAGGTTTTCTAAAACAATGCAAGTGTGAAAATTCAAATGATGCTAAAGTGAAAATGCATCCATCAAATCGCAAATACAAAATTCCTAACAATTAGCTCAGAGGATTTAATATGGTAACATAACCAACTGGTGGCGATTTTGAATCCTAAGAGGAACGACTCGTTGCCCGGCCTTTATAGACTCATTCGACTCACCTAACTTGGTAACTTGCCAAGTTGGATTGCCTAGACTAAGGCAAGTTCCAATACTATAGTTAAACAACTTGAAAATTTACCAATATTTGTTTCTCAGCTCATTAGAGACAGTGTCCAGCATGCTGAATGTGTTTGAGTTCGACTCTTTTGAGAAGTTGAGGAACAAAAAAGCACCCCTAACAAAAATTGAATTGAAAGGTCACTAAGCACAGTAACTCAGGCGAGCATGATGATGAGTACTTGGCCAGAGACTCATTTGACTGACGCAACTTGGTAACTTAACACTTGGAATAGTGTTAAAATGAAGACAACAAATGCAACAAAGAACCCCATTATCGGAAAAAAATGAAGCCTTCCCTCTCTCTTTTACAATTTATACATTTTATTTTTCTTTCATCCATTTATATGGAACCCTCCTTTCTTGTATTATCAGTGTAGTATGGTATCACTTGTGAACCCTCCTTTCATTAGACTCATGGTGGAACATGTTGTTATCCGCCCATTGTTTGATGTGAACAATGACCTTTTCATGCATTTTGTTCCAATATGCATCAGACATTTCTTAACCTTTGGTCGGGCATCATCCGCTCCAATGTTATCGTAGAGGTCTTTATGATAGAGGATGTCCTTCATCTTAAGTTTTCAAATTAACCAATTTGTATGGTTTAGTATAATGATGGTAATGCTCTAACAATTATTTTCCATCTCAGTTAAACAAACAAGGAAAATAAACAATTTCCATCACGCTATAAATATCATCACCGCGGGCAAGTTGAGAAAATTGATCTAAAATCTGACTTGGGATGACTCCGATATCATAAAAATAATTTTATGAATCATAATAAGCCAAACACCCCTACTACGGACAGTTTTAGACTTTGGATGCTTTAAATATTGTGAAAATAAGTTTTACGCATCGACCACGATCAAGACTATAGTGGCTGTACTATTGACGTCACTGCTACTGACGTCACCATGATGACATATTTTGCTGACGTCAGTCCTCCTGTTATTGGGCTGGGCCGCCTTCCTCTTTTCTAGTGGGGCCGACGACGAGGCGTGGGCCACACCTCTAGGGACTCCATCCCTAAAATGCATCCTTTTGCAATATCTTTCAGTAAATGAAAAAAGAAACATAGAAATAGCTCTCTCTCTCTCTCTTTCTGCAAAACTCTTTTTTTACATCTCCCTTGTTTTTTAGAAGTACATCTACTGTTAGTGCCCTGCCACAAAATAATTTTGATATCACTGCAGTACTCGAAGATATGTTTTGAAAGTTGAAGGAGACGATTTTTTTTCTTTTTAAAGATAAGTGAGTCTTTCATTTTCTCAATAAAATGTAATTTACATGCATGGGGATAAATTAACCCTCCAATGAGGCATATCCCATTAAATCATAAAAATCAACTAAAAGAGAAACCCACAGTCCAGATCAAGCAATTAAGCAGTGGCCCACAACCTGGGATCAGTCGAATTGACTTAGAAGTTTACCAAGAAATGAAGTTCTTCCATAGAAAGACAGGTAGGAATGTCATATAAAGATTTGGTTTTCCTGGATAATCTCAATGATCTAGTGAAAATACGGTGGAAGTGTACTTCTTGAAATCGATTAAGGTTACTTCGCAGCCTGTAAACCAATCTCTCCACATTGATTGGCTTGGATCTTTTAGAATTTTAAGCATATGCTAACAAAAGCATTTTAATTCAAATTTTCGACCGTATTTTTCAAAAAAAGGTAAAAAAGTAACCTCATTTCTCCGTTAAAAGACAATAAAAAAAAAAACGTCCACAATCAATACAAAAAGTAAAAAATATTTAATAATAAATAACTAAAAATAAAATACTATCATAACCTACTTATATTTTATTCTTTCTTTAAAATACGTAGAAAGCTAAAATGATAAATGATTTCTCAGATTGCAAGAACCGGCATCCGAGAAGTTGAAGTTCATTAAGCACAATTAGGCCCACCAGGTCCACCATAAAAGAATTGAACACCTGGAGTACGTTTGAGCTCTGATACATTTGATACGTCATAGCAAGCTGGTTTAGAGACCTTAGTTTTAGTATTGTATGGGATTATTCCAATAATGTCATCAGTGTAGAAATAGACACATTTATCAAAGAAGGCAGCTTTTCGAAATCCTTCTCTGGGGAAATGACCGCTACCCATTTGAGTGCTGGTATGACTTCCCTCAGGTGCCGTGTTCAGGACTTGTCCTCCCCACTGAACGTAATCAGCATGGTCTCTAGAACGTAATCAGCATGGTCAGAAAAAATTATTTAGAGAAGCACCAATTGGAACTCAAATAAACAACAAAACTGCATTGCATACCACTAGAAAAAAAAACTGCATTGCATACCTGATTGCAAATTATAGGAGAGACGAGGGAGAAAGAGCAAGCTTGTATCAGTCCTTGGTTGAGGAGAAGACTCATCGGATATGATATATGCCGTTGTGCAGTGTGTTGTAGAAACATCTTCTTGAATGGAAAGAAGCGAAAATAACGCTATGCGCTATGAGAAAATAGGAAAAGAACCTCATCCGTGTCATTTGACCTCCCACACGTTTTCTGGGAGTAGAATGTCGTGGTTTTACAAGCTACTCTACTGCGTTAAAAAGGCATGCATTCTTTGCCAAAATGAATTGAAAAACTACTTCCTCCCTTCTCCACCCCTCCCTTTTCTAAACAAAAATTATTGTTTTAAACCCAGCTGGATGGGGCCCACTAATGATGGAATAAGGTGGGGGGTGACCATCATTCATGGGGGGTCTTAACTCTTTATGTGTGTGAACTGTTAGGATTAATCATAGATTCACATATAATGTACTACAATAAATTCTACTTTTAATTTGGCGTCTTTTGAGTCAAGTTTGGATCAAATGAGATCTATTTTTTTTTTGGAGTCCAGTACAAGCCTCTTAGTATAAGCTTAATCTTGACAAAATAAGACTCCATGGACTCAAAACTTATTTATTGCTTTGTAGTTAAAAGGGTTAACTCTAACTCTTATTTAATAATCATGCATTGATGTGCCCGAAGGATTAGTCCTGATGGGTTAATACCAAGGGATACCTTCTCTATTAAAAAAGGGAAAAAGAAGAAAAAAACTTGGGCTCAGTTATGTACAAATCTGAATAACTGGCTCCTGGCCCAATCAAAGTAAAATCTAGGCTTATTTGGGTTGCGTTTGGTTCTCCAAACTTAACTCGACTTATATAAAAATCTCTTAAAATAAACACTCATTCTTTAAAAACTAAACTCATAAAAATAGGTAACTAATTTGACTGAGCCAACCTGTTGGATTCAAGTTCGGATTTGAGTTTACCTACTTGCACCATTCAAAAAAAAACAAAAAAAGCTAAACCACTTGCAATTTGGGTCGAGCATGCATTTCATTTCATTTCATACTGATTAGGCCCACCCACTGAAGCTGCATCCTAGACCTGGTCACAGCACCAATGACATCTAATTGTGGATAGATTTTTGTCTCCAGTCAGATTGGAATCTTCGGACACACCTTTCTTAAAGATATGATCCGTGCCTTTACATGGAGTGTTCACAGGTTTCGAACTTTGCATACCAAAGCACTCCAAAACCTTCTCAAGGTACCCCTTTTGTGACAAAGACAATTTGTCCGCTTTCCGGTCCTTTCAAATCTCTATTCCAAGAATCCAGCAAACATGATGACCAAGACTATTCCAGCAGTCAAGTTCAAGCATTGCTACTGTGGAGAATCGAGCAGGCATGATGATCAAGACTATTCTAGCAGTCAAGTTCAAGTATTGCTTGGACTTGATCGATTTGATCAGTACCTGAGTGCCCTCAGGATAGGTGGCGACGGCGAGACGTGTTTTATGCATAAAAATCAGCTTCAAAGTTCGCAAAGGTGGAGATTTGTTAATTTGTATGGCTCAACCTGCTCTAAACTAGGAGGAGGAGCACGAGAACCCCCTCGTCTCATCCGATACAAGAAAATAAACACGGTAAGAGCAATTCCTAGTTAAATAATCACAACTATGGCAATGATGATTATAAATCACCCTACTTTATGCTGTTTGATCGACAGCAATTAAGACCCTACCAAGGACGTTAGTTCAGTAAAAAAAATGTCCGCTCAAATCCCTAACCCCCATTTTCCTCGTCCCCTCCATTTCAGCGGCCATCATCGTCCCCACTTTCCTCCCTCAGCTCCCCCTTCATCCTCCTCCTCTCCCCTCAGCCTGCTCTCTGCTTCTGCCCCCGCCCCAGCTCCCTGCCTCTCTGTGCCAGTCTCAGTATCCCCATCCCCTCTTCTTTCCCAGCCTCTTTCTGCCTCTAATACGCTCTCAGCATCCCCCTCTCTCCCACCTCATACCCCTTTCCAGCTCGGCGATTTCCCTCCCCTCACCAGTCACCCCCTCCCGACTGATGTTGGTCCCCAGGCGACTTCGTTCCAGCTTCAGCCTCCAGAGCAGCGCCTTGTACCTGCTTCGAATCTGGGATCCGCTTCGACTCTGGTACCTCTCTCCCCCCCTCCTCCCTCTCCCCTCCTCCCCTCTGTCCAACCTCGTATCTGGGACCATGCCCAGCTAGAGCTCATGCTCAACCACCTAGCTAGTCTCCACCACCCTACCTCTGCTCAGGGTTCCTCCCCCTCTGTCTTTCCTTTCCACTTCCCCCCTCCTCGACAGCCCCCTGCTCCCTCCTCCATCTCCATCCCCGTGGACCTTGCTCCACCCCCTCCACCTCCCTTGAAGCCTCCCGACCCCCCTCTTCCAACCAGTCAGCTTTTCTATCCGGAACAACTGCTCCTCAACCGTCAGCTAGCCCCTCCTCCCCCTAGTCAACCCCCTCTTGGCTATAATAATTGGTTAGACCTCTTCCAAGCTTCCAAACCCCTCCCCCCCCTCTGATTACCCTCCCTCCTTCATCTCCGATGGCCAATTATGCATTAAAGTTCCCTCCTCCCTGATTGACCCCTGCAAGAACTCCTTTGCTAACGCAGCTATTGGGAGATTCCTAGGTAAAAGACCCACTGTGGAATGGCTGACTCAACAAGCCAACTCCAACTGGAACCTATCCAAACCCTGTTTGATCTCCCTAACTGATAAGGGCCAATTCATCTTCAGATTTAGCTCCAAGGAAGACTTAGACATGGTCCTTAACAAATCCCCTATTCAAATCCAATCCAAAAGGCTGCATCTTCTTCCCTGGTCTCCTGGCCAAGGTGATCCTGTATGGCCCAACTTTCACCCTGTCTGGATTCGTCTTCATGGTATCCCCCTCCATTGCTGGAGTAGCAATATCCTTCTGTCCTTAGCTAACTCCATAGGCAAGCCCATCAAGTTGGACGACATTACTGCCTCCCAACGTATACTCACCTTTGCCAGGATCTTAGTCAACCTGGACCTTTCTAAACCCAAACCACACCAGATTAAGGTGGTTCTAGAAGGTGATTCAGAGGTTCTAGTTTCTATTGCCTATGAGAACCTGCCTTGTTCCATATGCCAATCGACTGGGCACTCTGAATCCTCCTGTAAATCT
This sequence comes from Cinnamomum chago, assembly GCA_038049695.1. Lineage (NCBI taxonomy): Eukaryota > Viridiplantae > Streptophyta > Magnoliopsida > Laurales > Lauraceae > Cinnamomum > Cinnamomum chago. The sequence continues at coordinate 15,304,375 of CP142451.1, forward strand.
GGCAATCCGGATTCCCTCTCCCCTAAGCCTCTACCCATATCCAGGGATGGTATCCTTGGCAAATCCCCTCTCAGTCCTCCTGCTGTGGATCCCACTCTCAACCCAGAGTCCACCGCCCCTAACCCCTCCTCTGTTATCAGTCCTATTAGCCTCACATCCCCTTCAACCCTCAGCCATTGCAACATCGCCCCAATCAATTCCAACACAGCCAGTACCTCTCAGGCCTTTCTCAGCTCCCATCCGCCCTTCTCCACTCTAGGCCACTCTCCTCTGGAAGAGTTCCCGGAGGATTTCCCGCAGGATTCTTCGGATCCTATTCCTGTAGAAATCTCTAATCAATTCTCCATTTTGGAAGAATTCTCCTTCTCTGATCCTCTTGCTGGAACCTCTCATCCCAATCCCCCTCTCCATGATGTCTCTGTCAATAAGGCTCCCTCTCATCCCTCCCTTAACCTTGACCACCCCCTGCCTCCCCCTGGTCAAGGTGTTTCTGTCCCCTCCCCCCAATCTCAGGCCTTGGAGCCCTCTACCCACTCTGATGGAATGGATTTGGTGATAGATCTCTCCCCCTACACTTTGAAAAAAAAAGGCAGGAGGAAAAAACAACTCCTCCCAGCTTCCTCATCTGGCCGTCCAAGTACTAGAAGTTTCAATGGTGGCCTCCCTCCCTCAACTATTTCCCAATGATCAAAGCCCTGTTTTGGAATTGCAGAGGGATAGCAAACTCCCCTACAATCAGAGCCCTCCACCACTTGATCTCCTCCCATCACCCAAACATCATCTTTCTCTCTGAACCAAAAACTCTTTCTCCCCCCTCTTCTATGAAGTCTACCTTTGGGTATGATGGCTTCCTCTCCAACAACCCCAATTCTTTAGGTTCGATTTGGTGTTATTTCAAAGAAAACTCCAACTTCAACTTTTCTCTCCTTGAATCCTCAAACCAATTTCTTACTGTTTCTTTCACCAACCCTTCCAATGGTAACCTTAATTTAATTTCTGGAGTTTATGGCTCTACAAATTATGTCAACAGAAGGGCCCTCTGGGACTACATAGTTTCCAAAAGCAACTCTAGTCTCCCTTGGTGTCTCTTAGGGGATTTCAACTCCACCCTTTCTGCTTCTGAAAAACTTAGCTTCCACCCTTCCCGCTTTGTTAATGATTTTCATCTGATGATGCTCTCCTCTGGTATGCAAGACATGGGTTATTCAGGCAACAAATTCACCTGGTCCAATAACCGCAGGGGCTCTGCCTATGTAGCAGCCAGGCTGGACAGAGCCATCTGCAACCCCTCCTGGTTTGCAGCCTTCTCTGACCCTCAATTATCCCACCTTCCCAAATACTCCTCTGACCATTGCCCTTTACTCCTGTCCCACCCCCAGAGGCTTCTCCCTGCCAATGTGCCTTTTAAATTTGAATCCATGTGGATCCATCGCCCAGATTTTCACAACCTGGTTGCTCATCACTAGAGCTCAGACTTATCCGGCCACTCCCAATACACTCTAGCTCAAAATCTGAAAAATATGAAGAATATCCTCAAGACTTGGAATAAGTCTATTTTTGGAGATATCAATCAGAAAATTCTCCAAGCGGAATCCGACGTGCTTTCCATCCAAGAGCTCCTTGATGCTGGCACGTCTGACTCCCTCCATCAAGACCTCTCTGCTGCCAAATCTTCCCTGCACAACTGGCTCCAAATTCGGGAAACCCATTGGCGCCAAAAATCCAGATCCAGATGGCTATGCGAAGGAGACAGGAATACATCTTTCTTCCATGCTTCTGCCAAATCTAGAGGGGTGATAAACCGTATCTCCAAGATTCTCTCCAATGGCAACTGGGTTGAGGATCCTATCCAAATCCAGCTCCTAGCCATTGACTATTTCTCCTCAGTTGCTCAATCCCCCAATCTGACCATGGATGAAAACCTGTTTCATGTTGCTAGCTCCAAAGTCTCCTCTGAGCAGAATGTGCTCCTGTCCAGCAGCTGAAGAGATCAAGCAGGCCGTCTTTGACCTCAACAAGAACAGTGCTCCAGGCCCTGATGGGTTTTCAGGCTCTGAATTCTTCACTTCAACATGGTCTATTACAGGTGCCTCAGTGATCAGGGCAGTTCAGCACTTTTTCTCTGCTAGGAAGCTCTACAAAGCAGCTAACACCTACCTCCTCACCCTCATCCCTAAGACCCATTCTCCCTGCTCTTTTGCAAACTACAGACCAATTAGCCTTCTTAATTTCTCCTACAAAATCATCTCCAAAATCTTAGCCTCCAGGCTGGCAGGTATCCTCCCCACTATTATATCCCCCAACCAAGCTACTTTTGTCAAGGGTAGATCCATTCATCACCAAATAGCTATGGCTCATGAACTCTTCCAAAAGCTCAACTCTAAGATCAGCGGTGGTGCCTTATGTTTACAGCTAGATATTACCAAAGCTTTTGATAAGCTCAGTTGGACCTTCCTGCTCAAATCTCTTGCCTTTTTTGGCTTCTCCGAGCAATGGATCTCCCTCATCAAAGAGTGCATCTCTACAGCTAAGGGTTCAGTGCTGATCAACAGATCCCCCTGTGGTTTCTTCCCTTCCTCCTGTGGCCTCAGACAAGGGGATCCCCTATCCCCCTACCTATTCATTATTGCAGAGGAAATTCTCAGCCTTAACCTCCACAAGTTGATAGCCAGCGGCCTCATTTTCCCTCTTTCTAGAGTCCAATTCACCCCTTGCCATCTATTCTACGCGGATGATATTCTTCTTTTTCTCAGACGTTACAAGACTAGCTTGACAGCTCTCAATCTGGTGCTAAGCTCCTACCAAAGCTGCTCTGGGCAGGTTATCAATTTAAGGAAAAGCAAACTCTTCATTGGAAAATGCTCTGCTAGGAAAAGGAGACAGATTCAGCAGCTCACTAATCTCCATGCTTCCCCCCTCTCCTCGATGTACCTTGGCGCCCCTCTAGTCCTTGGCACGCCTAAGAAGCATCATTTCACCCAGCTGATTGACAGATTCATCTCCAAGCTAGCTGGCTGGAAATCTAAGCTCCTTTCCTTTGCTGGTCGTAGAATTCTCATCAGACATGTGCTGGGCAGCCTTGCTACCCACATAGCTTTGGTCTTTCCTATTCCTAAATCAGTGATCAACCACTTGGAACGCTTGATGAAGAATTTCCTGTGGTCAGCAGATCCCTCTCATCCCAAAAGGCACTATATCCGCTAGCAGGTGGTCTGCCTCCCCACAGATGAAGGTGGATTGGGCATTAGACGTCTCCAGGAGCATAACCAGGCCTCTTTCATTAAGCTTGGATGGCAGGCAGCCTCTTCTCAATCCCTCTGGGCTAATTGGATGAGAAGCAAGTATTTCCACAATTCTTCTCTCTGGAGTCCAACTTCCCTCAAAACTGGCTCTTGCATCTGGCGCCATATCAGGTAGGTGGCCCATTTCATCCACGCTGGATCTAGATCGATCGTAGGAGATGGCTCTCTCGTTGATATTTGGCATGATAGTTGGGCAGAGGACTATAGCCTGGCCTCTCTGTTCCCCTCTTTCTCTTTCCCTCTCAACCAGAGAATCTGCCCTCTCTTTCTAGCCGACAGATGGAGGATCCCTGAAGATATCCCCCTGGATGCAGCTGAGCTCCTCAGGCTGAAGCTCCAGGACTTAGCCATCCATCAAGACTCTGTAGACCTCATTAGCTGGAAATCTCATCCTGGTAAGGATCTGCAGTTCAAAGAAGCCTGGGGCCTCCTTCGTTCCAGAGGTTTGAAAACTGATTGGGCGCCCCTAATCTGGAATTCCATGCTGGCCCCCAGAATTTCTTTCTTTGCTTGGAGGCTCATGCACTGCAAAACCCCCACTCTGGATTGGCTTCAGTCTGCTGGGTTCAGCCTTGCAAATCGCTGTTGTCTCTGTAAGTCTAGCTTCGAATCAGTTCTCCACCTCTTCTTCCACTGTCATTTTGCTGCTGGCATTTGGTCTTGGACCCTCCAAGGCGCAGGTGTTACAGCCTCCCTCCATCCTTCCCCCTCGTGGATCTGGCATCACCTCTCAGCAAATTGCGACAAGCTGGCGACCCAGGGTGCTGCTGCAATCTTCCTCTCCACAATCTACATCATATGGAAATGCAGAAATTATCAAATTTTTAGGAATTCCAATGCCTCCCAGTTGAAGGCAAAAGGCCTCCTTGTTGAGCTCATCTCTTCTTCTCTAAGGAAGCTGGTCAAACCTTTCTCTGGCAGATCCCTCTTTGAGTTTTCCAGGTTCCTTACCATTCCCCTGCCCAATTAATTTGTTGGAATGGTTTTTGTTTCTGTTTTCTCTCTGCTGTTTTTCTCTTTCTTCTCTGTTTTTTTTGTTTCACCTTTTTGTAATCCCTTTGGCTGTTTCCCTGGGGGCTTCTAGCCTGTATTCTTTCTTCTTCCTCCTTTAATACAATTGCCTTTTAGCAAAAAAAAAAAAAAAATCGACAGCAATTGGTCCGTCAATCCTCGCCGATCCATCAATTGCTGCATCTACAAAAGAACATTAGAGAGGGATCTTATATAAACAAATCTTTAAAAAATTATAAACGCAACTTGACCTAGTAAAAAAAATGAAGATTGACTTCAGCTTTTTATCAAAATTAGAAAGGGATCGTGTTCCACCTGATGGGGAGTGTTGAGGAGTGGGCTCCACCCGATAAGGAGTATTGAAAAGTATTTATGCTACCTCTACTGACACCTCAAGGTTTTGGTAGGAATGATTAGCTCAGAGGATTTAATATGGTAACATAACCAACTGGTGGCGATTTTGAATCCTAAGAGGAACGACTCGTTGCCCGGCCTTTATAGACTCATTCGACTCACCTAACTTGGTAACTTGCCAAGTTGGATTGCCTAGACTAAGGCAAGTTTCAATACTATAGTTAAACAACTTGAAAATTTAGCAATATTTGTTTCTCAGCTCATTAGAGACAGTGTCCAGCATGCTGAATGTGTCTGAGTTCGACTCTTTTAAGAAGTTGAGGAACAAAAAAGCACCCCTAACAAAAATTGAATTGGAAGGTCACTAAGCACAGTAACTCAGGCGAGCATGATGATGAGTACTTGGCCAGAGACTCATTTGACTGACGCAACTTGGTAACTTAACACTTGGAATAGTGTTAAAATGAAGACAGCAAATGCAACAAAGAACCCCATTATCGGAAAAAAATGAAGCCTTCCCTCTCTCTTTTACAATTTATACATTTTATTTTTCTTTCTTCCATTTATATGGAACCCTCCTTTCTTGTATTATCAGTGTAGTATGGTATCACTTGTGAACCCTCCTTTCATCAGACTCATGGTGGAACATGTTGTTATCCGCCCATTGTTTGATGTGAACAATGACCTTTTCATGCATTTTGTTCCAATATGCATCAGACGTTTCTTAACCTTTGGTCGGGCATCATCCGCTCCAATGTTATCGTAGAGGTCTTTATGATAGAAGATGTCCTTCATCTTAAGTTTCCAAATTAACCAATTTGTATGGTTTAGTCTAATGATGGTAATGCTCTAACAATTATTTTCCATCTCAGTTAAACAAACAAGGAAAATAAACAATTTCCATCACGCTATAAATATCATCACCGCGGGCATGTTGAGAAAATTGATCTAAAATCTGACTTCGGATGACTCCGATATCATAAAAATAATTTTCTGAATCCTAATAAGCCAAACACCCCTACTACGGACAGTCTTAGACTTTGGATGCTTTAAATATTGTGAAAATAAGTTTTACGCATCGACCACGATCAAGACTATAGTGGCTGTACTGTTGACGTCACTGCTACTGACGTCACCATGATGACATATTTTGCTGACGTCAGTCCTCCTGTTATTGGGCTGGGCCGCCTTCCTCTTTTCTAGTGGGGCCAACGACGAGGCGTGGGCCACACCTCTAGGGACTCCATCCCTAAAATGCATCCTTTTGCAATATCTTTCAGTAAATGAAAAAAGAAACATAGAAATAGCGCTCTCTCTCTCTCTCTGCAAAACTCTTTTTTTACATCTCCCTTATTTTTTAGAAGTACATCTACTGTTAGTGCCCTGCCACAAAATAATTTTGATATCACTGCAGTACTCGAAGATATGTCTTGAAAGTTGAAGGAGACGATTTTTTTTCTTTTTAAAGATAAGTGAGTCTTTCATTTTCTCAATAAAATATAATTTACATGCATGGGGATAAATTAACCCTCCAATGAGGCATATCCCATTAAATCATAAAAATCAACTAAAAGAGAAACCCACAGTCCAGATCAAGCAATTAAGCAGTGGCCCACAACCCGGGATCGGTCGAACTGACCTAGAAGTTTACCAAGAAATGAAGTTCTTCCATAGAAAGACAGGTAGGAATGTCATATAAAGATTTGGTTTTCCTGGATAATCTCAATGATCTAGTGAAAATACGGTAGAAGTGTACTTCTTGAAATCGATTAAGGTTACTTCGCAGCCTGTAAACCAATCTCTCCACATTGATTGGCTTGGATATTTTAGAATTTTAAGCATATGCTAACAAAAGCATTTTAATTCAAATTTTCGACCGTATTTTTCAAAAAAAGGTAAAAAAGTAACCTCATTTCTCCGTTAAAAGACATTAAAAAAAAACGTCCACAATCAATACAAAAAGTAAAAAATATTCAACAATAAACAACTAAAAATAAAATACTATCATAACCCACTTATATTTTATTCTTTCTTTAAAATACGTAGAAAGCTAAAATGATAAATGATTTCTCAGATTGCAAGAACCGGCATCCGAGAAGTTGAAGTTCATTAAGCATAATTAGGCCCACCAGGTCCACCGTAAAAGAATTGAACACCTGGAGTACCTTTGAGCCCTGATACATCTGATACGTCATAGCAAGCTGGTTTAGAGACCTTAGTTTTAGTATTGTATGGGGTTATTCCAATAATGTCATCAGTGTAGAAATAGACACATTTATCAAAGAAGGCAGCTTTTCGAAATCCTTCTCTGGGGAAATCACCGCTACCCATCTGAGTGCTGGCATGACTTCCCTCAGGTGCCGTGTTCAGGACTTGTCCTCCCCACTGAACGTAATCAGCATGGTCTCTAGAACGTAATCAGCATGGTCAGAAAAAATTATTTAGAGAAGCAACAATTGGAACTCAAATAAACAACAAAACTGCATTGCATACCACTAGAAAAAAAAAAACTGCATTGCATACCTGATTGCAAATTATAGGAGAGACGAGGGAGAAAGAGAAAGCTTGTATCAGTCCTTGGTTGAGGAGAAGACTCATCGGATATGATATATGCTGTTGTGCAGTGTGTTGTAGAAACATCTTCTTGAATGGAAAGAAGCGAAAATAACGCTGTGCGCTATGAGATGATAGGAAAAGAACCTCATCCGTGTCATTTGACCTCCCACACGTTTTCTGGGAGTAGAATGTCGTGGTTTTACAAGCTACTCTACTGCGTTAAAAAGGCATGCATTCTTTGCCAAAAAGAATTGAAAAACTACTTCCCCCCTTTTCTAAACAAAAATTATTGTTTTAAACCCAGCTGGATGGGGCCCACTAATGATGGGACTAGGTGGGGGGTGACCGCATCATTCATGGGGGGTCTTAACTCTTTATGTGTGTGAACTGTTAGGATCAATCATAGATTCACATATAATGTACTACAATAAATTCTACTTTTAATTTGGTGTCTTTTGAGTCAAGTTTGGATCAAATGAGATCTATTTTTTTTTTGGAGTCCAGTACAAGCCTCTTAGTATAAGCTTAATCTTGACAAAATAAGACTCCATGGACTCAAAACTTATTTATTGCTTTGCAGTTAAAAGGGTTAACTCTAACTCTTATTTAATAATCATGCATTGATGTGCCCGAAGGATTAGTCCTGATGGGTTAATACTAAGGGATACCTTCTCTATTAAAAAAGGGAAAAAGAAGAAAAAAACTTGGGCTCAGTTATGTACAAATCTGAATAACTGGCTCCTGGCCCAATCAAAGTAAAATCTAGGCTTATTTGGGTTGCGTTTGGATCTCCAAATTTAACTCGACTTATATAAAAATCTCTTAAAATAAACACTCATTCTTTAAAAACTAAACTCATAAAAATAGGTAACTAATTTGACTGGGCCAACCTGTTGGATTCAAGTTCGGATTTGAGTTTACCCACTTGCACCATTCAAAAAAAAACAAAAAAAGCTAACCCACTTGCAATTTGGGTCGAGCATGCATTTCATTTCATTTCATACTGATTAGGCCCACCCACTGAAGCTGCATCCTAGACCTGGTCACAGCACCAATGACATCTAATTGTGGATAGATTTTTGTCTCCAGTCAGATTGGAATCTTCGGACACACCTTTCTTAAAGATATGATCCGTGCCTTTACATGGAGTGTTCACAGGTTTCGAACTTTGCATACCAAAGCACTCCAAAACCTTCTCAAGGTACCCCTTTTGTGACAAAGCCAATTTGTCCGCTTTTCGGTCCTTTCAAATCTCCATTCCAAGAATCCAGCAAACATGATGACCAAGACTATTCCAGCAGTCAAGTTCAAGCATTGCTACGGTGGAGAATCGAGCAGGCATGATGATCAAGACTATTCCAGCAGTCAAGTTCAAGTATTGCTTGGACTTGATCGATGTGATCAGTACCTGAGTGCCCTCAGGACAGGTGGAGACGGCGAGACGTGTTTTATGCATAAAAATCAGCTTCAAAGTTCGCCAAGGTGGAGATTTGTTAATTTGTATGGCTCACTAAAAATTAGTCAACTAGGTTAACCGGGCCCCTGGATTGCCTAAGTTGTACTGTGATTAGAAGTATGTCTATTATAGTAGGTCTACTGTGATTATAAGTAGGGTTTGAGTGTAACAGGGTTTGGGGCTGATATTATAAATAAAGACCCAGAGTCTCTAGGATGTACAACCTCTATTCTGATTGCATAATAATTTCTCCCGTCTTCCCCGTGAACGTAGGCCAAAAGCCGAACCATGTAAATCTCTTTGTTCTTTGTGCGTGATTAATCTCTTCTGTTAGGCCTAAATCACAACACCTAGACTTAGGCAAGTTTCAATACTATAGTTAAACAACTTGAAAATTTACCAATCCCTTAATAGGGAAATCCTGATTTTTTGGTGCACTACAACTAAACTAAAAAACAGTACAAAGGCCACTGAATTCGAATATAAACCAATAGGTTAACCATCATACACTCTTGGATGGCTAATGGTTGTGTATGAGAAATAAAAACTAATAATAGTAGAAGTAAGCCCATTTAATGTTCACTGCAACCGACCTGTCAATGTATTTGATTCTATATTTATTTTTTCATATCTTCTTGATCCTAGTACAAACAAAATACTTCTCTTATACTAGAATTATGTACATTGAATCTAATTACTTCTACTGAAGTTTCATATCACTTCCACTGTCTTCTACTTCTTGAATTGTGCTTGATGGCCTACCCAGCCCATGCCAACGTGCAGTGGCGGACCCAGGATTTTGACTTGGGGGGGGCTTAAGATAGTCACTTGAAAAGGCCAATTGCTATTTCTTAACTTTAACTTTCGCAAAAGAAAAAATGTCTTGCATTTACAAACCTTTACATGTTAGCCAAAGTCAGAACCTTCATATATCAGCAAAGAGAATATTCGGGCCGGGGTATCTCCAAAACAGATTTTCTAATTTTAAAAAAGGATCTCAACCGCAAAAACCACTTTGAAAGCAAAATTCAACAGCCACTTTTTTCTTGATAGGAATTAGGAACAAACTCACATAAAAAATCAAGCCCATTGCCATTGGGCCCATTCCACATCATCATCTTCATCAAAATATAACAACGTCATAATCACCATTTAAAGCCTACGTGAGGTTTTATTAACATATGGAATAATGGGAATAAAAATAAAAGTATAAAAACTTGAAGTGGGAAAAGGTGACATCCTTTTGTCCTAGTATGTGCTGACCACCACAGGTAGCATCACTCCACTAGTTTAGAGAGTTCCATTGGCATGCCTGTTTGGATCAAGGAATCACAAACCAACATGCCCCAAGGAAAAACAAACATTGTTTTTCAAGAGAACAAACATCTTTTCATTGTCTTCTTTTACCTAATGAGAGAGAGAGAGAGAGTAAAATAGATATGAGTACCTGCCCTGCCGCCTGCCGGAGTGAGGGATGGCTTCATGCCGATGTCGGTAGCCACTAGCCAGGGGTTTACTGTTTAGGTTAAAGTGGAAAGGGAAGGGAACGTGGGGGGACTGGGGACTTGGGGTATTTTTAAGTGGGGGCTGGGCTTAAGGGCCCTTATGGGCTTTTTCCCAATTTGGAGGGGGCTTCACCCCCCAGCCCATTGTATGTACGTCCACCAATGCCAACGTGCCCCTTAAGCGGACAGGTGGTTCGACCTCCTGCAAAGCTAGGAGGAGGAGGAGGAGAACGAGAACCACCTCGTCTCTTGCGATACATGAAAATAAACACGGTAAGAGAAGTGCCTAGCAAAATAATCAAAACTATGACAGTTATGATTATAAATTGCCTTACTTCATTCTGCTTGACCGGCACCAAGTGGTCCGTCGATCCTCGCAGACCCATCAATCGATCCATCTACAAAAGAAAATTAGAAAGGGATCTTATATAAACAAATCTTTAAAACATTATAAATGCAACTTGACTTAGTAAGAAAAAATGAATATTAACTTCATCTTTTTTTTTTTTTATCAAAATTAGAGAGGGATCATGTTCCACCTTATGGGGAGGGTTTGGGAGTGGGCTCCACCCGATAGGGAGTATTGAAAAGTATTTATGTTACCTCTACGGACACCTCAATGTTTTAGTAGGAATGGTTAGCTAAAACGATTTAATATGGTAACATAACCAATTGGTGGCAAGTTTGATTCTCAGGAGGAACGACTCGGCGCCCAGCCTTCATAGACTCAATCGACTCACGTAACTTGGTAACTTACCAAGTTGGATTGCCTAGACCAAGGCAAGTTTCAATGCTATAGTTAAACAACTTGGAAATTTACCAATAGTTGTTTGTCGGCCCATTAGAGACAGTGTCCAGCGTGCTGAGTGTGTTTGAGTTCGACTCCTTTAAGAAATTGAGGAAAAAAAAAACACCCCTAACAAAAACTTAATTGAAAGGTTACTAAGCACAGTTACTCAGGCGAACATGATGATGAGTACTTGGCTGACGCAACTTGTTAACTTAACACTTGGAATAGTGTTAAAATGAAGGCAACAAAAGCAATTCAACCCCATGAACGGAAAAAATGAAGCGAACAAATGAAACAGCTTGTCCAACTTAGAAGACCCAGCTGATTAAGATCAAGGACAACATACAGTTTTTTTTTTCTTCCTCTCTCTTCTTTTTTGTTTGGATGGTCGGTTTTAGATAAGGATAAGGTTAAACTATTACATATATGGAGAAGAGTGGTCCTCCTCGGAAAACCTTATTTTTTGGTGCACTACAACTAGACTAAAAAAACAGTACAAAGGCCACTGAACTCAAATATAAACCAATAGGTTAATCATCCGACACTCTTGGACGGCTAATGGTTGTGTATCAGAAATTAAAACTAATAACTATAGAAGCAAGCCCATTTAATGTTCACTGCAACAGAGCTATCAATGTCCACTGCAAGCCCATTTCATATCTTCTTGATCCTATTACAAACAAATTACTTCTCTTATACTGGAGTCATGTACATTGATTCTAAATACTTTTACTAAAGTTCCACATCACTTCCACTTTCTTGTACTTCTTGAATTGTGCTTGATGGCCTGCCCAGCCCAGCCCAAGCCAAAAACTGGGTTGGACTGGAAATGGGCCCTTAAGCGGAAAGGTGGCTCAACCTGCTCTAAACTAGGAGGAGGAGCACGAGAACCCCCTCGTCTCATCCGATACAAGAAAATAAACACGGTAAGAGCAATTCCTCGTTAAATAATCACAACTATGGCAATGATGATTATAAATCACCTTACTTTATGCTGTTTGATCGACAGCAATTGGTCCGTCAATCCTCGCCGATCCATCAATTGCTGCATCTACAAAAGAACATTAGAGAGGGATCTTATATAAACAAATCTTTAAAAAATTATAAACGCAACTTGACCTAGTAAAAAAAATGAAGATTGACTTCAGCTTTTTATCAAAATTAGAAAGGGATCGTGTTCCACCTGATGGGGAGTGTTGAGGAGTGGGCTCCACCCGATAAGGAGTATTGAAAAGTATTTATGCTACCTCTACTGACACCTCAAGGTTTTGGTAGGAATGATTAGCTCAGAGGATTTAATATGGTAACATAACCAACTGGTGGCGATTTTGAATCCTAAGAGGAACGACTCGTTGCCCGGCCTTTATAGACTCATTCGACTCACCTAACTTGGTAACTTGCCAAGTTGGATTGCCTAGACTAAGGCAAGTTTCAATACTATAGTTAAACAACTTGAAAATTTAGCAATATTTGTTTCTCAGCTCATTAGAGACAGTGTCCAGCATGCTGAATGTGTCTGAGTTCGACTCTTTTAAGAAGTTGAGGAACAAAAAAGCACCCCTAACAAAAATTGAATTGGAAGGTCACTAAGCACAGTAACTCAGGCGAGCATGATGATGAGTACTTGGCCAGAGACTCATTTGACTGACGCAACTTGGTAACTTAACACTTGGAATAGTGTTAAAATGAAGACAACAAATGCAACAAAGAACCCCATTATCGGAAAAAAATGAAGCCTTCCCTCTCTCTTTTACAATTTATACATTTTATTTTTCTTTCTTCCATTTATATGGAACCCTCCTTTCTTGTATTATCAGTGTAGTATGGTATCACTTGTGAACCCTCCTTTCATCAGACTCATGGTGGAACATGTTGTTATCCGCCCATTGTTTGATGTGAACAATGACCTTTTCATGCATTTTGTTCCAATATGCATCAGACATTTCTTAACCTTTGGTCGGGCATCATCCGCTCCAATGTTATCGTAGAGGTCTTTATGATAGAAGATGTCCTTCATCTTAAGTTTCCAAATTAACCAATTTGTATGGTTTAGTCTAATGATGGTAATGCTCTAACAATTATTTTCCATCTCAGTTAAACAAACAAGGAAAATAAACAATTTCCATCACGCTATAAATATCATCACCGCGGGCATGTTGAGAAAATTGATCTAAAATCTGACTTCGGATGACTCCGATATCATAAAAATAATTTTCTGAATCCTAATAAGCCAAACACCCCTACTACGGACAGTCTTAGACTTTGGATGCTTTAAATATTGTGAAAATAAGTTTTACGCATCGACCACGATCAAGACTATAGTGGCTGTACTGTTGACGTCACTGCTACTGACGTCACCATGATGACATATTTTGCTGACGTCAGTCCTCCTGTTATTGGGCTGGGCCGCCTTCCTCTTTTCTAGTGGGGCCAACGACGAGGCGTGGGCCACACCTCTAGGGACTCCATCCCTAAAATGCATCCTTTTGCAATATCTTTCAGTAAATGAAAAAAGAAACATAGAAATAGCGCTCTCTCTCTCTCTCTGCAAAACTCTTTTTTTACATCTCCCTTATTTTTTAGAAGTACATCTACTGTTAGTGCCCTGCCACAAAATAATTTTGATATCACTGCAGTACTCGAAGATATGTCTTGAAAGTTGAAGGAGACGATTTTTTTTCTTTTTAAAGATAAGTGAGTCTTTCATTTTCTCAATAAAATATAATTTACATGCATGGGGATAAATTAACCCTCCAATGAGGCATATCCCATTAAATCATAAAAATCAACTAAAAGAGAAACCCACAGTCCAGATCAAGCAATTAAGCAGTGGCCCACAACCCGGGATCGGTCGAACTGACCTAGAAGTTTACCAAGAAATGAAGTTCTTCCATAGAAAGACAGGTAGGAATGTCATATAAAGATTTGGTTTTCCTGGATAATCTCAATGATCTAGTGAAAATACGGTAGAAGTGTACTTCTTGAAATCGATTAAGGTTACTTCGCAGCCTGTAAACCAATCTCTCCACATTGATTGGCTTGGATATTTTAGAATTTTAAGCATATGCTAACAAAAGCATTTTAATTCAAATTTTCGACCGTATTTTTCAAAAAAAGGTAAAAAAGTAACCTCATTTCTCCGTTAAAAGACATTAAAAAAAAACGTCCACAATCAATACAAAAAGTAAAAAATATTCAACAATAAACAACTAAAAATAAAATACTATCATAACCCACTTATATTTTATTCTTTCTTTAAAATACGTAGAAAGCTAAAATGATAAATGATTTCTCAGATTGCAAGAACCGGCATCCGAGAAGTTGAAGTTCATTAAGCACAATTAGGCCCACCAGGTCCACCGTAAAAGAATTGAACACCTGGAGTACCTTTGAGCCCTGATACATCTGATACGTCATAGCAAGCTGGTTTAGAGACCTTAGTTTTAGTATTGTATGGGGTTATTCCAATAATGTCATCAGTGTAGAAATAGACACATTTATCAAAGAAGGCAGCTTTTCGAAATCCTTCTCTGGGGAAATCACCGCTACCCATCTGAGTGCTGGCATGACTTCCCTCAGGTGCCGTGTTCAGGACTTGTCCTCCCCACTGAACGTAATCAGCATGGTCTCTAGAACGTAATCAGCATGGTCAGAAAAAATTATTTAGAGAAGCAACAATTGGAACTCAAATAAACAACAAAACTGCATTGCATACCACTAGAAAAAAAAACTGCATTGCATACCTGATTGCAAATTATAGGAGAGACGAGGGAGAAAGAGAAAGCTTGTATCAGTCCTTGGTTGAGGAGAAGACTCATCGGATATGATATATGCTGTTGTGCAGTGTGTTGTAGAAACATCTTCTTGAATGGAAAGAAGCGAAAATAACGCTGTGCGCTATGAGATGATAGGAAAAGAACCTCATCCGTGTCATTTGACCTCCCACACGTTTTCTGGGAGTAGAATGTCGTGGTTTTACAAGCTACTCTACTGCGTTAAAAAGGCATGCATTCTTTGCCAAAAAGAATTGAAAAACTACTTCCCCCCTTTTCTAAACAAAAATTATTGTTTTAAACCCAGCTGGATGGGGCCCACTAATGATGGGACTAGGTGGGGGGTGACCGCATCATTCATGGGGGGTCTTAACTCTTTATGTGTGTGAACTGTTAGGATCAATCATAGATTCACATATAATGTACTACAATAAATTCTACTTTTAATTTGGTGTCTTTTGAGTCAAGTTTGGATCAAATGAGATCTATTTTTTTTTTGGAGTCCAGTACAAGCCTCTTAGTATAAGCTTAATCTTGACAAAATAAGACTCCATGGACTCAAAACTTATTTATTGCTTTGCAGTTAAAAGGGTTAACTCTAACTCTTATTTAATAATCATGCATTGATGTGCCCGAAGGATTAGTCCTGATGGGTTAATACTAAGGGATACCTTCTCTATTAAAAAAGGGAAAAAGAAGAAAAAAACTTGGGCTCAGTTATGTACAAATCTGAATAACTGGCTCCTGGCCCAATCAAAGTAAAATCTAGGCTTATTTGGGTTGCGTTTGGATCTCCAAATTTAACTCGACTTATATAAAAATCTCTTAAAATAAACACTCATTCTTTAAAAACTAAACTCATAAAAATAGGTAACTAATTTGACTGGGCCAACCTGTTGGATTCAAGTTCGGATTTGAGTTTACCCACTTGCACCATTCAAAAAAAAACAAAAAAAGCTAACCCACTTGCAATTTGGGTCGAGCATGCATTTCATTTCATTTCATACTGATTAGGCCCACCCACTGAAGCCGCATCCTAGACCTGGTCACAGCACCAATGACATCTAATTGTGGATAGATTTTTGTCTCCAGTCAGATTGGAATCTTCGGACACACCTTTCTTAAAGATATGATCCGTGCCTTTACATGGAGTGTTCACAGGTTTCGAACTTTGCATACCAAAGCACTCCAAAACCTTCTCAAGGTACCCCTTTTGTGACAAAGCCAATTTGTCCGCTTTTCGGTCCTTTCAAATCTCCATTCCAAGAATCCAGCAAACATGATGACCAAGACTATTCCAGCAGTCAAGTTCAAGCATTGCTACGGTGGAGAATCGAGCAGGCATGATGATCAAGACTATTCCAGCAGTCAAGTTCAAGTATTGCTTGGACTTGATCGATGTGATCAGTACCTGAGTGCCCTCAGGACAGGTGGAGACGGCGAGACGTGTTTTATGCATAAAAATCAGCTTCAAAGTTCGCCAAGGTGGAGATTTGTTAATTTGTATGGCTCACTAAAAATTAGTCAACTAGGTTAACCGGGCCCCTGGATTGCCTAAGTTGTACTGTGATTAGAAGTATGTCTATTATAGTAGGTCTACTGTGATTATAAGTAGGGTTTGAGTGTAACAGGGTTTGGGGCTGATATTATAAATAAAGACCCAGAGTCTCTAGGATGTACAACCTCTATTCTGATTGCATAATAATTTCTCCCGTCTTCCCCGTGAACGTAGGCCAAAAGCCGAACCATGTAAATCTCTTTGTTCTTTGTGCGTGATTAATCTCTTCTGTTAGGCCTAAATCACAACACCTAGACTTAGGCAAGTTTCAATACTATAGTTAAACAACTTGAAAATTTACCAATCCCTTAATAGGGAAATCCTGATTTTTTGGTGCACTACAACTAAACTAAAAAACAGTACAAAGGCCACTGAATTCGAATATAAACCAATAGGTTAACCATCATACACTCTTGGATGGCTAATGGTTGTGTATGAGAAATAAAAACTAATAATAGTAGAAGTAAGCCCATTTAATGTTCACTGCAACCGACCTGTCAATGTATTTGATTCTATATTTATTTTTTCATATCTTCTTGATCCTAGTACAAACAAAATACTTCTCTTATACTAGAATTATGTACATTGAATCTAATTACTTCTACTGAAGTTTCATATCACTTCCACTGTCTTCTACTTCTTGAATTGTGCTTGATGGCCTACCCAGCCCATGCCAACGTGCAGTGGCGGACCCAGGATTTTGACTTGGGGGGGGCTTAAGATAGTCACTTGAAAAGGCCAATTGCTATTTCTTAACTTTAACTTTCGCAAAAGAAAAAATGTCTTGCATTTACAAACCTTTACATGTTAGCCAAAGTTAGAACCTTCATATATCAGCAAAGAGAATATTCGGGCCTGGGTATCTCCAAAACAGATTTTCTAATTTTAAAAAAGGATCTCAACCGCAAAAACCACTTTGAAAGCAAAATTCAACAGCCACTTTTTTCTTGATAGGAATTAGGAACAAACTCACATAAAAAATCAAGCCCATTGCCATTGGGCCCATTCCACATCATCATCTTCATCAAAATATAACAACGTCATAATCACCATTTAAAGCCTACGTGAGGTTTTATTAACATATGGAATAATGGGAATAAAAATAAAAGTATAAAAACTTGAAGTGGGAAAAGGTGACATCCTTTTGTCCTAGTATGTGCTGACCACCACAGGTAGCATCACTCCACTAGTTTAGAGAGTTCCATTGGCATGCCTGTTTGGATCAAGGAATCACAAACCAACATGCCCCAAGGAAAAACAAACATTGTTTTTCAAGAGAACAAACATCTTTTCATTGTCTTCTTTTACCTAATGAGAGAGAGAGAGAGAGAGTAAAATAGATATGAGTACCTGCCCTGCCGCCTGCCGGAGTGAGGGATGGCTTCATGCCGATGTCGGTAGCCACTAGCCAGGGGTTTACTGTTTAGGTTAAAGTGGAAAGGGAAGGGAACGTGGGGGGACTGGGGACTTGGGGTATTTTTAAGTGGGGGCTGGGCTTAAGGGCCCTTATGGGCTTTTTCCCAATTTGGAGGGGGCTTCACCCCCCAGCCCATTGTATGTACGTCCACCAATGCCAACGTGCCCCTTAAGCGGACAGGTGGTTCGACCTCCTGCAAAGCTAGGAGGAGGAGGAGGAGAACGAGAACCACCTCGTCTCTTGCGATACATGAAAATAAACACGGTAAGAGAAGTGCCTAGCAAAATAATCAAAACTATGACAGTTATGATTATAAATTGCCTTACTTCATTCTGCTTGACCGGCACCAAGTGGTCCGTCGATCCTCGCAGACCCATCAATCGATCCATCTACAAAAGAAAATTAGAAAGGGATCTTATATAAACAAATCTTTAAAACATTATAAATGCAACTTGACTTAGTAAGAAAAAATGAATATTAACTTCATCTTTTTTTTTTTTTTTATCAAAATTAGAGAGGGATCATGTTCCACCTTATGGGGAGGGTTTGGGAGTGGGCTCCACCCGATAGGGAGTATTGAAAAGTATTTATGTTACCTCTACGGACACCTCAATGTTTTAGTAGGAATGGTTAGCTAAAACGATTTAATATGGTAACATAACCAATTGGTGGCAAGTTTGATTCTCAGGAGGAACGACTCGGCGCCCAGCCTTCATAGACTCAATCGACTCACGTAACTTGGTAACTTACCAAGTTGGATTGCCTAGACCAAGGCAAGTTTCAATGCTATAGTTAAACAACTTGGAAATTTACCAATAGTTGTTTGTCGGCCCATTAGAGACAGTGTCCAGCGTGCTGAGTGTGTTTGAGTTCGACTCCTTTAAGAAATTGAGGAAAAAAAAAACACCCCTAACAAAAACTTAATTGAAAGGTTACTAAGCACAGTTACTCAGGCGAACATGATGATGAGTACTTGGCTGACGCAACTTGTTAACTTAACACTTGGAATAGTGTTAAAATGAAGGCAACAAAAGCAATTCAACCCCATGAACGGAAAAAATGAAGCGAACAAATGAAACAGCTTGTCCAACTTAGAAGACCCAGCTGATTAAGATCAAGGACAACATACAGTTTTTTTTTTCTTCCTCTCTCTTCTTTTTTGTTTGGATGGTCGGTTTTAGATAAGGATAAGGTTAAACTATTACATATATGGAGAAGAGTGGTCCTCCTCGGAAAACCTTATTTTTTGGTGCACTACAACTAGACTAAAAAAACAGTACAAAGGCCACTGAACTCAAATATAAACCAATAGGTTAATCATCCGACACTCTTGGACGGCTAATGGTTGTGTATCAGAAATTAAAACTAATAACTATAGAAGCAAGCCCATTTAATGTTCACTGCAACAGAGCTATCAATGTCCACTGCAAGCCCATTTCATATCTTCTTGATCCTATTACAAACAAATTACTTCTCTTATACTGGAGTCATGTACATTGATTCTAAATACTTTTACTAAAGTTCCACATCACTTCCACTTTCTTGTACTTCTTGAATTGTGCTTGATGGCCTGCCCAGCCCAGCCCAAGCCAAAAACTGGGTTGGACTGGAAATGGGCCCTTAAGCGGAAAGGTGGCTCAACCTGCTCTAAACTAGGAGGAGGAGCACGAGAACCCCCTCGTCTCATCCGATACAAGAAAATAAACACGGTAAGAGCAATTCCTCGTTAAATAATCACAACTATGGCAATGATGATTATAAATCACCTTACTTTATGCTGTTTGATCGACAGCAATTGGTCCGTCAATCCTTGCAGATCCATCAATTGTTGCATCTACAAAAGAACATTAGAGAGGGATATCATATAAACAAATCTTTAAAAAATTATAAACGCAACTTGACCTAGTAAAAAAAATGAAGATTGACTTCAACTTTTTATCAAAATTAGAAAGGGACCGTGTTCCACCTGATGGGGAGTGTTGAGGAGTGGGCTCCACCCGATAAGGAGTATTGAAAAGTATTTATGCTACCTCTACTGACACCTCAAGGTTTTGGTAGGAATGATTAGCTCAGAGGATTTAATATGGTCACATAACCAACTGGTGGCAATTTTGAATCCTAAGAGGAACGACTCGTTGCCCGGCCTTTATAGACTCATTCGACTCACCTAACTTGGTAACTTGCCAAGTTGGATTGCCTAGACTAAGGCAAGTTTCAATACTATAGTTAAACAACTTGAAAATTTAGCAATATTTGTTTCTCAGCTCATTAGAGACAGTGTCCAGCATGCTGAATGTGTCTGAGTTCGACTCTTTTAAGAAGTTGAGGAACAAAAAAGCACCCCTAACAAAAATTGAATTGGAAGGTCACTAAGCACAGTAACTCAGGCGAGCATGATGATGAGTACTTGGCCAGAGACTCATTTGACTGACGCAACTTGGTAACTTAACACTTGGAATAGTGTTAAAATGAAGACAGCAAATGCAACAAAGAACCCCATTATCGGAAAAAAATGAAGCCTTCCCTCTCTCTTTTACAATTTATACATTTTATTTTTCTTTCTTCCATTTATATGGAACCCTCCTTTCTTGTATTATCAGTGTAGTATGGTATCACTTGTGAACCCTCCTTTCATCAGACTCATGGTGGAACATGTTGTTATCCGCCCATTGTTTGATGTGAACAATGACCTTTTCATGCATTTTGTTCCAATATGCATCAGACATTTCTTAACCTTTGGTCGGGCATCATCCGCTCCAATGTTATCGTAGAGGTCTTTATGATAGAAGATGTCCTTCATCTTAAGTTTCCAAATTAACCAATTTGTATGGTTTAGTCTAATGATGGTAATGCTCTAACAATTATTTTCCATCTCAGTTAAACAAACAAGGAAAATAAACAATTTCCATCACGCTATAAATATCATCACCGCGGGCATGTTGAGAAAATTGATCTAAAATCTGACTTCGGATGACTCCGATATCATAAAAATAATTTTCTGAATCCTAATAAGCCAAACACCCCTACTACGGACAGTTTTAGACTTTGGATGCTTTAAATATTGTGAAAATAAGTTTTACGCATCGACCACGATCAAGACTATAGTGGCTGTACTGTTGACGTCACTGCTACTGACGTCACCATGATGACATATTTTGCTGACGTCAGTCCTCCTGTTATTGGGCTGGGCCGCCTTCCTCTTTTCTAGTGGGGCCAACGACGAGGCGTGGGCCACACCTCTAGGGACTCCATCCCTAAAATGCATCCTTTTGCAATATCTTTCAGTAAATGAAAAAAGAAACATAGAAATAGCGCTCTCTCTCTCTCTCTGCAAAACTCTTTTTTTACATCTCCCTTATTTTTTAGAAGTACATCTACTGTTAGTGCCCTGCCACAAAATAATTTTGATATCACTGCAGTACTCGAAGATATGTCTTGAAAGTTGAAGGAGACGATTTTTTTTCTTTTTAAAGATAAGTGAGTCTTTCATTTTCTCAATAAAATATAATTTACATGCATGGGGATAAATTAACCCTCCAATGAGGCATATCCCATTAAATCATAAAAATCAACTAAAAGAGAAACCCACAGTCCAGATCAAGCAATTAAGCAGTGGCCCACAACCCGGGATCGGTCGAACTGACCTAGAAGTTTACCAAGAAATGAAGTTCTTCCATAGAAAGACAGGTAGGAATGTCATATAAAGATTTGGTTTTCCTGGATAATCTCAATGATCTAGTGAAAATACGGTAGAAGTGTACTTCTTGAAATCGATTAAGGTTACTTCGCAGCCTGTAAACCAATCTCTCCACATTGATTGGCTTGGATATTTTAGAATTTTAAGCATATGCTAACAAAAGCATTTTAATTCAAATTTTCGACCGTATTTTTCAAAAAAAGGTAAAAAAGTAACCTCATTTCTCCGTTAAAAGACATTAAAAAAAAACGTCCACAATCAATACAAAAAGTAAAAAATATTCAACAATAAACAACTAAAAATAAAATACTATCATAACCCACTTATATTTTATTCTTTCTTTAAAATACGTAGAAAGCTAAAATGATAAATGATTTCTCAGATTGCAAGAACCGGCATCCGAGAAGTTGAAGTTCATTAAGCACAATTAGGCCCACCAGGTCCACCGTAAAAGAATTGAACACCTGGAGTACCTTTGAGCCCTGATACATCTGATACGTCATAGCAAGCTGGTTTAGAGACCTTAGTTTTAGTATTGTATGGGGTTATTCCAATAATGTCATCAGTGTAGAAATAGACACATTTATCAAAGAAGGCAGCTTTTCGAAATCCTTCTCTGGGGAAATCACCGCTACCCATCTGAGTGCTGGCATGACTTCCCTCAGGTGCCGTGTTCAGGACTTGTCCTCCCCACTGAACGTAATCAGCATGGTCTCTAGAACGTAATCAGCATGGTCAGAAAAAATTATTTAGAGAAGCAACAATTGGAACTCAAATAAACAACAAAACTGCATTGCATACCACTAGAAAAAAAAAAACTGCATTGCATACCTGATTGCAAATTATAGGAGAGACGAGGGAGAAAGAGAAAGCTTGTATCAGTCCTTGGTTGAGGAGAAGACTCATCGGATATGATATATGCTGTTGTGCAGTGTGTTGTAGAAACATCTTCTTGAATGGAAAGAAGCGAAAATAACGCTGTGCGCTATGAGATGATAGGAAAAGAACCTCATCCGTGTCATTTGACCTCCCACACGTTTTCTGGGAGTAGAATGTCGTGGTTTTACAAGCTACTCTACTGCGTTAAAAAGGCATGCATTCTTTGCCAAAAAGAATTGAAAAACTACTTCCCCCCTTTTCTAAACAAAAATTATTGTTTTAAACCCAGCTGGATGGGGCCCACTAATGATGGGACTAGGTGGGGGGTGACCGCATCATTCATGGGGGGTCTTAACTCTTTATGTGTGTGAACTGTTAGGATCAATCATAGATTCACATATAATGTACTACAATAAATTCTACTTTTAATTTGGTGTCTTTTGAGTCAAGTTTGGATCAAATGAGATCTATTTTTTTTTTGGAGTCCAGTACAAGCCTCTTAGTATAAGCTTAATCTTGACAAAATAAGACTCCATGGACTCAAAACTTATTTATTGCTTTGTAGTTAAAAGGGTTAACTCTAACTCTTATTTAATAATCATGCATTGATGTGCCCGAAGGATTAGTCCTGATGGGTTAATACTAAGGGATACCTTCTCTATTAAAAAAGGGAAAAAGAAGGAAAAAAACTTGGGCTCAGTTATGTACAAATCTGAATAACTGGCTCCTGGCCCAATCAAAGTAAAATCTAGGCTTATTTGGGTTGCGTTTGGATCTCCAAATTTAACTCGACTTATATAAAAATCTCTTAAAATAAACACTCATTCTTTAAAAACTAAACTCATAAAAATAGGTAACTAATTTGACTGGGCCAACCTGTTGGATTCAAGTTCGGATTTGAGTTTACCCACTTGCACCATTCAAAAAAAAACAAAAAAAGCTAACCCACTTGCAATTTGGGTCGAGCATGCATTTCATTTCATTTCATACTGATTAGGCCCACCCACTGAAGCTGCATCCTAGACCTGGTCACAGCACCAATGACATCTAATTGTGGATAGATTTTTGTCTCCAGTCAGATTGGAATCTTCGGACACACCTTTCTTAAAGATATGATCCGTGCCTTTACATGGAGTGTTCACAGGTTTCGAACTTTGCATACCAAAGCACTCCAAAACCTTCTCAAGGTACCCCTTTTGTGACAAAGACAATTTGTCCGCTTTTCGGTCCTTTCAAATCTCCATTCCAAGAATCCAGCAAACATGATGACCAAGACTATTCCAGCAGTCAAGTTCAAGCATTGCTACGGTGGAGAATCGAGCAGGCATGATGATCAAGACTATTCCAGCAGTCAAGTTCAAGTATTGCTTGGACTTGATCGATGTGATCAGTACCTGAGTGCCCTCAGGACAGGTGGAGACGGCGAGACGTGTTTTATGCATAAAAATCAGCTTCAAAGTTCGCCAAGGTGGAGATTTGTTAATTTGTATGGCTCACTAAAAATTAGTCAACTAGGTTAACCGGGCCCCTGGATTGCCTAAGTTGTACTGTGATTAGAAGTATGTCTATTATAGTAGGTCTACTGTGATTATAAGTAGGGTTTGAGTGTAACAGGGTTTGGGGCTGATATTATAAATAAAGACCCAGAGTCTCTAGGATGTACAACCTCTATTCTGATTGCATAATAATTTCTCCCGTCTTCCCCGTGAACGTAGGCCAAAAGCCGAACCATGTAAATCTCTTTGTTCTTTGTGCGTGATTAATCTCTTCTGTTAGGCCTAAATCACAACACCTAGACTTAGGCAAGTTTCAATACTATAGTTAAACAACTTGAAAATTTACCAATCCCTTAATAGGGAAATCCTGATTTTTTGGTGCACTACAACTAAACTAAAAAACAGTACAAAGGCCACTGAATTCGAATATAAACCAATAGGTTAACCATCATACACTCTTGGATGGCTAATGGTTGTGTATGAGAAATAAAAACTAATAATAGTAGAAGTAAGCCCATTTAATGTTCACTGCAACCGACCTGTCAATGTATTTGATTCTATATTTATTTTTTCATATCTTCTTGATCCTAGTACAAACAAAATACTTCTCTTATACTAGAATTATGTACATTGAATCTAATTACTTCTACTGAAGTTTCATATCACTTCCACTGTCTTCTACTTCTTGAATTGTGCTTGATGGCCTACCCAGCCCATGCCAACGTGCAGTGGCGGACCCAGGATTTTGACTTGGGGGGGGCTTAAGATAGTCACTTGAAAAGGCCAATTGCTATTTCTTAACTTTAACTTTCGCAAAAGAAAAAATGTCTTGCATTTACAAACCTTTACATGTTAGCCAAAGTTAGAACCTTCATATATCAGCAAAGAGAATATTCGGGCCTGGGTATCTCCAAAACAGATTTTCTAATTTTAAAAAAGGATCTCAACCGCAAAAACCACTTTGAAAGCAAAATTCAACAGCCACTTTTTTCTTGATAGGAATTAGGAACAAACTCACATAAAAAATCAAGCCCATTGCCATTGGGCCCATTCCACATCATCATCTTCATCAAAATATAACAACGTCATAATCACCATTTAAAGCCTACGTGAGGTTTTATTAACATATGGAATAATGGGAATAAAAATAAAAGTATAAAAACTTGAAGTGGGAAAAGGTGACATCCTTTTGTCCTAGTATGTGCTGACCACCACAGGTAGCATCACTCCACTAGTTTAGAGAGTTCCATTGGCATGCCTGTTTGGATCAAGGAATCACAAACCAACATGCCCCAAGGAAAAACAAACATTGTTTTTCAAGAGAACAAACATCTTTTCATTGTCTTCTTTTACCTAATGAGAGAGAGAGAGAGAGTAAAATAGATATGAGTACCTGCCCTGCCGCCTGCCGGAGTGAGGGATGGCTTCATGCCGATGTCGGTAGCCACTAGCCAGGGGTTTACTGTTTAGGTTAAAGTGGAAAGGGAAGGGAACGTGGGGGGACTGGGGACTTGGGGTATTTTTAAGTGGGGGCTGGGCTTAAGGGCCCTTAGGGCCCTTATGGGCTTTTTCCCAATTTGGAGGGGGCTTCAGCCCCCAGCCCATTGTATGTACGTCCACCAATGCCAACGTGCCCCTTAAGCGGACAGGTGGTTCGACCTCCTGCAAACTAGGAGGAGGAGGAGGAGAACGAGAACCACCTCGTCTCTTGCGATACATGAAAATAAACACGGTAAGAGAAGTGCCTAGCAAAATAATCAAAACTATGACAGTTATGATTATAAATTGCCTTACTTCATTCTGCTTGACCGGCACCAAGTGGTCCGTCGATCCTCGCAGACCCATCAATCGATCCATCTACAAAAGAAAATTAGAAAGGGATCTTATATAAACAAATCTTTAAAACATTATAAATGCAACTTGACTTAGTAAGAAAAAATGAATATTAACTTCATCTTTTTTTTTTTTTTATCAAAATTAGAGAGGGATCATGTTCCACCTTATGGGGAGGGTTTGGGAGTGGGCTCCACCCGATAGGGAGTATTGAAAAGTATTTATGTTACCTCTACGGACACCTCAATGTTTTAGTAGGAATGGTTAGCTAAAACGATTTAATATGGTAACATAACCAATTGGTGGCAAGTTTGATTCTCAGGAGGAACGACTCGGCGCCCAGCCTTCATAGACTCAATCGACTCACGTAACTTGGTAACTTACCAAGTTGGATTGCCTAGACCAAGGCAAGTTTCAATGCTATAGTTAAACAACTTGGAAATTTACCAATAGTTGTTTGTCGGCCCATTAGAGACAGTGTCCAGCGTGCTGAGTGTGTTTGAGTTCGACTCCTTTAAGAAATTGAGGAAAAAAAAAACACCCCTAACAAAAACTTAATTGAAAGGTTACTAAGCACAGTTACTCAGGCGAACATGATGATGAGTACTTGGCTGACGCAACTTGTTAACTTAACACTTGGAATAGTGTTAAAATGAAGGCAACAAAAGCAATTCAACCCCATGAACGGAAAAAATGAAGCGAACAAATGAAACAGCTTGTCCAACTTAGAAGACCCAGCTGATTAAGATCAAGGACAACATACAGTTTTTTTTTCTTCCTCTCTCTTCTTTTTTGTTTGGATGGTCGGTTTTAGATAAGGATAAGGTTAAACTATTACATATATGGAGAAGAGTGGTCCTCCTCGGAAAACCTTATTTTTTGGTGCACTACAACTAGACTAAAAAAACAGTACAAAGGCCACTGAACTCAAATATAAACCAATAGGTTAATCATCCGACACTCTTGGACGGCTAATGGTTGTGTATCAGAAATTAAAACTAATAACTATAGAAGCAAGCCCATTTAATGTTCACTGCAACAGATCTATCAATGTCCACTGCAAGCCCATTTCATATCTTCTTGATCCTATTACAAACAAATTACTTCTCTTATACTGGAGTCATGTACATTGATTCTAAATACTTTTACTAAAGTTCCACATCACTTCCACTTTCTTGTACTTCTTGAATTGTGCTTGATGGCCTGCCCAGCCCAGCCCAAGCCAAAAACTGGGTTGGACTGGAAATGGGCCCTTAAGCGGAAAGGTGGCTCAACCTGCTCTAAACTAGGAGGAGGAGCACGAGAACCCCCTCGTCTCATCCGATACAAGAAAATAAACACGGTAAGAGCAATTCCTCGTTAAATAATCACAACTATGGCAATGATGATTATAAATCACCTTACTTTATGCTGTTTGATCGACAGTAATTGGTCCGTCAATCCTTGCAGATCCATCAATTGTTGCATCTACAAAAGAACATTAGAGAGGGATATCATATAAACAAATCTTTAAAAAATTATAAACGCAACTTGACCTAGTAAAAAAAATGAAGATTGACTTCAACTTTTTATCAAAATTAGAAAGGGACCGTGTTCCACCTGATGGGGAGTGTTGAGGAGTGGGCTCCACCCGATAAGGAGTATTGAAAAGTATTTATGCTACCTCTACTGACACCTCAAGGTTTTGGTAGGAATGATTAGCTCAGAGGATTTAATATGGTCACATAACCAACTGGTGGCAATTTTGAATCCTAAGAGGAACGACTCGTTGCCCGGCCTTTATAGACTCATTCGACTCACCTAACTTGGTAACTTGCCAAGTTGGATTGCCTAGACTAAGGCAAGTTTCAATACTATAGTTAAACAACTTGAAAATTTAGCAATATTTGTTTCTCAGCTCATTAGAGACAGTGTCCAGCATGCTGAATGTGTCTGAGTTCGACTCTTTTAAGAAGTTGAGGAACAAAAAAGCACCCCTAACAAAAATTGAATTGGAAGGTCACTAAGCACAGTAACTCAGGCGATCATGATGATGAGTACTTGGCCAGAGACTCATTTGACTGACGCAACTTGGTAACTTAACACTTGGAATAGTGTTAAAATGAAGACAGCAAATGCAACAAAGAACCCCATTATCGGAAAAAAATGAAGCCTTCCCTCTCTCTTTTACAATTTATACATTTTATTTTTCTTTCTTCCATTTATATGGAACCCTCCTTTCTTGTATTATCAGTGTAGTATGGTATCACTTGTGAACCCTCCTTTCATCAGACTCATGGTGGAACATGTTGTTATCCGCCCATTGTTTGATGTGAACAATGACCTTTTCATGCATTTTGTTCCAATATGCATCAGACATTTCTTAACCTTTGGTCGGGCATCATCCGCTCCAATGTTATCGTAGAGGTCTTTATGATAGAAGATGTCCTTCATCTTAAGTTTCCAAATTAACCAATTTGTATGGTTTAGTCTAATGATGGTAATGCTCTAACAATTATTTTCCATCTCAGTTAAACAAACAAGGAAAATAAACAATTTCCATCACGCTATAAATATCATCACCGCGGGCATGTTGAGAAAATTGATCTAAAATCTGACTTCGGATGACTCCGATATCATAAAAATAATTTTCTGAATCCTAATAAGCCAAACACCCCTACTACGGACAGTTTTAGACTTTGGATGCTTTAAATATTGTGAAAATAAGTTTTACGCATCGACCACGATCAAGACTATAGTGGCTGTACTGTTGACGTCACTGCTACTGACGTCACCATGATGACATATTTTGCTGACGTCAGTCCTCCTGTTATTGGGCTGGGCCGCCTTCCTCTTTTCTAGTGGGGCCAACGACGAGGCGTGGGCCACACCTCTAGGGACTCCATCCCTAAAATGCATCCTTTTGCAATATCTTTCAGTAAATGAAAAAAGAAACATAGAAATAGCGCTCTCTCTCTCTCTCTGCAAAACTCTTTTTTTACATCTCCCTTATTTTTTAGAAGTACATCTACTGTTAGTGCCCTGCCACAAAATAATTTTGATATCACTGCAGTACTCGAAGATATGTCTTGAAAGTTGAAGGAGACGATTTTTTTTCTTTTTAAAGATAAGTGAGTCTTTCATTTTCTCAATAAAATATAATTTACATGCATGGGGATAAATTAACCCTCCAATGAGGCATATCCCATTAAATCATAAAAATCAACTAAAAGAGAAACCCACAGTCCAGATCAAGCAATTAAGCAGTGGCCCACAACCCGGGATCGGTCGAACTGACCTAGAAGTTTACCAAGAAATGAAGTTCTTCCATAGAAAGACAGGTAGGAATGTCATATAAAGATTTGGTTTTCCTGGATAATCTCAATGATCTAGTGAAAATACGGTAGAAGTGTACTTCTTGAAATCGATTAAGGTTACTTCGCAGCCTGTAAACCAATCTCTCCACATTGATTGGCTTGGATATTTTAGAATTTTAAGCATATGCTAACAAAAGCATTTTAATTCGAATTTTCGACCGTATTTTTCAAAAAAAGGTAAAAAAGTAACCTCATTTCTCCGTTAAAAGACATTAAAAAAAAACGTCCACAATCAATACAAAAAGTAAAAAATATTCAACAATAAACAACTAAAAATAAAATACTATCATAACCCACTTATATTTTATTCTTTCTTTAAAATACGTAGAAAGCTAAAATGATAAATGATTTCTCAGATTGCAAGAACCGGCATCCGAGAAGTTGAAGTTCATTAAGCACAATTAGGCCCACCAGGTCCACCGTAAAAGAATTGAACACCTGGAGTACCTTTGAGCCCTGATACATCTGATACGTCATAGCAAGCTGGTTTAGAGACCTTAGTTTTAGTATTGTATGGGGTTATTCCAATAATGTCATCAGTGTAGAAATAGACACATTTATCAAAGAAGGCAGCTTTTCGAAATCCTTCTCTGGGGAAATCACCGCTACCCATCTGAGTGCTGGTATGACTTCCCTCAGGTGCCGTGTTCAGGACTTGTCCTCCCCACTGAACGTAATCAGCATGGTCTCTAGAACGTAATGGTCAGAAAAAATTATTTAGAGAAGCAACAATTGGAACTCAAATAAACAACAAAACTGCATTGCATACCACTAGAAAAAAAAAACTGCATTGCATACCTGATTGCAAATTATAGGAGAGACGAGGGAGAAAGAGAAAGCTTGTATCAGTCCTTGGTTGAGGAGAAGACTCATCGGATATGATATATGCTGCTGTGCAGTGTGTTGTAGAAACATCTTCTTGAATGGAAAGAAGCGAAAATAACGCTGTGCGCTATGAGATGATAGGAAAAGAACCTCATCCGTGTCATTTGACCTCCCACACGTTTTCTGGGAGTAGAATGTCGTGGTTTTACAAGCTACTCTACTGCGTTAAAAAGGCATGCATTCTTTGCCAAAAAGAATTGAAAAACTACTTCCCCCCTTTTCTAAACAAAAATTATTGTTTTAAACCCAGCTGGATGGGGCCCACTAATGATGGGACTAGGTGGGGGGTGACCGCATCATTCATGGGGGGTCTTAACTCTTTATGTGTGTGAACTGTTAGGATCAATCATAGATTCACATATAATGTACTACAATAAATTCTACTTTTAATTTGGTGTCTTTTGAGTCAAGTTTGGATCAAATGAGATCTATTTTTTTTTTGGAGTCCAGTACAAGCCTCTTAGTATAAGCTTAATCTTGACAAAATAAGACTCCATGGACTCAAAACTTATTTATTGCTTTGTAGTTAAAAGGGTTAACTCTAACTCTTATTTAATAATCATGCATTGATGTGCCCGAAGGATTAGTCCTGATGGGTTAATACTAAGGGATACCTTCTCTATTAAAAAAGGGAAAAAGAAGAAAAAAACTTGGGCTCAGTTATGTACAAATCTGAATAACTGGCTCCTGGCCCAATCAAAGTAAAATCTAGGCTTATTTGGGTTGCGTTTGGATCTCCAAATTTAACTCGACTTATATAAAAATCTCTTAAAATAAACACTCATTCTTTAAAAACTAAACTCATAAAAATAGGTAACTAATTTGACTGGGCCAACCTGTTGGATTCAAGTTCGGATTTGAGTTTACCCACTTGCACCATTCAAAAAAAAACAAAAAAAGCTAACCCACTTGCAATTTGGGTCGAGCATGCATTTCATTTCATTTCATACTGATTAGGCCCACCCACTGAAGCTGCATCCTAGACCTGGTCACAGCACCAATGACATCTAATTGTGGATAGATTTTTGTCTCCAGTCAGATTGGAATCTTCGGACACACCTTTCTTAAAGATATGATCCGTGCCTTTACATGGAGTGTTCACAGGTTTCGAACTTTGCATACCAAAGCACTCCAAAACCTTCTCAAGGTACCCCTTTTGTGACAAAGGCAATTTGTCCGTTTTCCGGTCCTTTCAAATCTCCATTCCAAGAATCCATCAAACATGATGACCAAGACTATTCCAGCAGTCAAGTTCAAGCATTGCTACGGTGGAGAATCGAGCAGGCATGATGATCAAGACTATTCCAGCAGTCAAGTTCAAGTATTGCTTGGACTTGATCGATGTGATCAGTACCTGAGTGCCCTCAGGACAGGTGGAGACGGCGAGACGTGTTTTATGCATAAAAATCAGCTTCAAAGTTCGCCAAGGTGGAGATTTGTTAATTTGTATGGCTCACTAAAAATTAGTCAACTAGGTTAACCGGGCCCCTGGATTGCCCAAGTTGTACTGTGATTAGAAGTATGTCTATTATAGTAGGTCTACTGTGATTATAAGTAGGGTTTGAGTGTAACAGGGTTTGGGGCTGATATTATAAATAAAGACCCAGAGTCTCTAGGATGTACAACCTCTATTCTGATTGCATAATAATTTCTCCCGTCTTCCCCGTGAACGTAGGCCAAAAGCCGAACCATGTAAATCTCTTTGTTCTTTGTGCGTGATTAATCTCTTCTGTTAGGCCTAAATCACAACACCTAGACTTAGGCAAGTTTCAATACTATAGTTAAACAACTTGAAAATTTACCAATCCCTTAATAGGGAAATCCTGATTTTTTGGTGCACTACAACTAAACTAAAAAACAGTACAAAGGCCACTGAATTCGAATATAAACCAATAGGTTAACCATCATACACTCTTGGATGGCTAATGGTTGTGTATGAGAAATAAAAACTAATAATAGTAGAAGTAAGCCCATTTAATGTTCACTGCAACCGACCTGTCAATGTATTTGATTCTATATTTATTTTTTCATATCTTCTTGATCCTAGTACAAACAAAATACTTCTCTTATACTAGAATTATGTACATTGAATCTAATTACTTCTACTGAAGTTTCATATCACTTCCACTGTCTTCTACTTCTTGAATTGTGCTTGATGGCCTACCCAGCCCATGCCAACGTGCAGTGGCGGACCCAGGATTTTGACTTGGGGGGGGCTTAAGATAGTCACTTGAAAAGGCCAATTGCTATTTCTTAACTTTAACTTTCGCAAAAGAAAAAATGTCTTGCATTTACAAACCTTTACATGTTAGCCAAAGTCAGAACCTTCATATATCAGCAAAGAGAATATTCGGGCCTGGGTATCTCCAAAACAGATTTTCTAATTTTAAAAAAGGATCTCAACCGCAAAAACCACTTTGAAAGCAAAATTCAACAGCCACTTTTTTCTTGATAGGAATTAGGAACAAACTCACATAAAAAATCAAGCCCATTGCCATTGGGCCCATTCCACATCATCATCTTCATCAAAATATAACAACGTCATAATCACCATTTAAAGCCTACGTGAGGTTTTATTAACATATGGAATAATGGGAATAAAAATAAAAGTATAAAAACTTGAAGTGGGAAAAGGTGACATCCTTTTGTCCTAGTATGTGCTGACCACCACAGGTAGCATCACTCCACTAGTTTAGAGAGTTCCATTGGCATGCCTGTTTGGATCAAGGAATCACAAACCAACATGCCCCAAGGAAAAACAAACATTGTTTTTCAAGAGAACAAACATCTTTTCATTGTCTTCTTTTACCTAATGAGAGAGAGAGAGAGAGTAAAATAGATATGAGTACCTGCCCTGCCGCCTGCCGGAGTGAGGGATGGCTTCATGCCGATGTCGGTAGCCACTAGCCAGGGGTTTACTGTTTAGGTTAAAGTGGAAAGGGAAGGGAACGTGGGGGGACTGGGGACTTGGGGTATTTTTAAGTGGGGGCTGGGCTTAAGGGCCCTTAGGGCCCTTATGGGCTTTTTCCCAATTTGGAGGGGGCTTCAGCCCCCAGCCCATTGTATGTACGTCCACCAATGCCAACGTGCCCCTTAAGCGGACAGGTGGTTCGACCTCCTGCAAACTAGGAGGAGGAGGAGGAGAACGAGAACCACCTCGTCTCTTGCGATACATGAAAATAAACACGGTAAGAGAAGTGCCTAGCAAAATAATCAAAACTATGACAGTTATGATTATAAATTGCCTTACTTCATTCTGCTTGACCGGCACCAAGTGGTCCGTCGATCCTCGCAGACCCATCAATCGATCCATCTACAAAAGAAAATTAGAAAGGGATCTTATATAAACAAATCTTTAAAACATTATAAATGCAACTTGACTTAGTAAGAAAAAATGAATATTAACTTCATCTTTTTTTTTTTTTTATCAAAATTAGAGAGGGATCATGTTCCACCTTATGGGGAGGGTTTGGGAGTGGGCTCCACCCGATAGGGAGTATTGAAAAGTATTTATGTTACCTCTACGGACACCTCAATGTTTTAGTAGGAATGGTTAGCTAAAACGATTTAATATGGTAACATAACCAATTGGTGGCAAGTTTGATTCTCAGGAGGAACGACTCGGCGCCCAGCCTTCATAGACTCAATCGACTCACGTAACTTGGTAACTTACCAAGTTGGATTGCCTAGACCAAGGCAAGTTTCAATGCTATAGTTAAACAACTTGGAAATTTACCAATAGTTGTTTGTCGGCCCATTAGAGACAGTGTCCAGCGTGCTGAGTGTGTTTGAGTTCGACTCCTTTAAGAAATTGAGGAAAAAAAAAACACCCCTAACAAAAACTTAATTGAAAGGTTACTAAGCACAGTTACTCAGGCGAACATGATGATGAGTACTTGGCTGACGCAACTTGTTAACTTAACACTTGGAATAGTGTTAAAATGAAGGCAACAAAAGCAATTCAACCCCATGAACGGAAAAAATGAAGCGAACAAATGAAACAGCTTGTCCAACTTAGAAGACCCAGCTGATTAAGATCAAGGACAACATACAGTTTTTTTTTTCTTCCTCTCTCTTCTTTTTTGTTTGGATGGTCGGTTTTAGATAAGGATAAGGTTAAACTATTACATATATGGAGAAGAGTGGTCCTCCTCGGAAAACCTTATTTTTTGGTGCACTACAACTAGACTAAAAAAACAGTACAAAGGCCACTGAACTCAAATATAAACCAATAGGTTAATCATCCGACACTCTTGGACGGCTAATGGTTGTGTATCAGAAATTAAAACTAATAACTATAGAAGCAAGCCCATTTAATGTTCACTGCAACAGATCTATCAATGTCCACTGCAAGCCCATTTCATATCTTCTTGATCCTATTACAAACAAATTACTTCTCTTATACTGGAGTCATGTACATTGATTCTAAATACTTTTACTAAAGTTCCACATCACTTCCACTTTCTTGTACTTCTTGAATTGTGCTTGATGGCCTGCCCAGCCCAGCCCAAGCCAAAAACTGGGTTGGACTGGAAATGGGCCCTTAAGCGGAAAGGTGGCTCAACCTGCTCTAAACTAGGAGGAGGAGCACGAGAACCCCCTCGTCTCATCCGATACAAGAAAATAAACACGGTAAGAGCAATTCCTCGTTAAATAATCACAACTATGGCAATGATGATTATAAATCACCTTACTTTATGCTGTTTGATCGACAGCAATTGGTCCGTCAATCCTTGCAGATCCATCAATTGTTGCATCTACAAAAGAACATTAGAGAGGGATATCATATAAACAAATCTTTAAAAAATTATAAACGCAACTTGACCTAGTAAAAAAAATGAAGATTGACTTCAACTTTTTATCAAAATTAGAAAGGGACCGTGTTCCACCTGATGGGGAGTGTTGAGGAGTGGGCTCCACCCGATAAGGAGTATTGAAAAGTATTTATGCTACCTCTACTGACACCTCAAGGTTTTGGTAGGAATGATTAGCTCAGAGGATTTAATATGGTCACATAACCAACTGGTGGCAATTTTGAATCCTAAGAGGAACGACTCGTTGCCCGGCCTTTATAGACTCATTCGACTCACCTAACTTGGTAACTTGCCAAGTTGGATTGCCTAGACTAAGGCAAGTTTCAATACTATAGTTAAACAACTTGAAAATTTAGCAATATTTGTTTCTCAGCTCATTAGAGACAGTGTCCAGCATGCTGAATGTGTCTGAGTTCGACTCTTTTAAGAAGTTGAGGAACAAAAAAGCACCCCTAACAAAAATTGAATTGGAAGGTCACTAAGCACAGTAACTCAGGCGAGCATGATGATGAGTACTTGGCCAGAGACTCATTTGACTGACGCAACTTGGTAACTTAACACTTGGAATAGTGTTAAAATGAAGACAGCAAATGCAACAAAGAACCCCATTATCGGAAAAAAATGAAGCCTTCCCTCTCTCTTTTACAATTTATACATTTTATTTTTCTTTCTTCCATTTATATGGAACCCTCCTTTCTTGTATTATCAGTGTAGTATGGTATCACTTGTGAACCCTCCTTTCATCAGACTCATGGTGGAACATGTTGTTATCCGCCCATTGTTTGATGTGAACAATGACCTTTTCATGCATTTTGTTCCAATATGCATCAGACATTTCTTAACCTTTGGTCGGGCATCATCCGCTCCAATGTTATCGTAGAGGTCTTTATGATAGAAGATGTCCTTCATCTTAAGTTTCCAAATTAACCAATTTGTATGGTTTAGTCTAATGATGGTAATGCTCTAACAATTATTTTCCATCTCAGTTAAACAAACAAGGAAAATAAACAATTTCCATCACGCTATAAATATCATCACCGCGGGCATGTTGAGAAAATTGATCTAAAATCTGACTTCGGATGACTCCGATATCATAAAAATAATTTTCTGAATCCTAATAAGCCAAACACCCTTACTACGGACAGTTTTAGACTTTGGATGCTTTAAATATTGTGAAAATAAGTTTTACGCATCGACCACGATCAAGACTATAGTGGCTGTACTGTTGACGTCACTGCTACTGACGTCACCATGATGACATATTTTGCTGACGTCAGTCCTCCTGTTATTGGGCTGGGCCGCCTTCCTCTTTTCTAGTGGGGCCAACGACGAGGCGTGGGCCACACCTCTAGGGACTCCATCCCTAAAATGCATCCTTTTGCAATATCTTTCAGTAAATGAAAAAAGAAACATAGAAATAGCGCTCTCTCTCTCTCTCTGCAAAACTCTTTTTTTACATCTCCCTTATTTTTTAGAAGTACATCTACTGTTAGTGCCCTGCCACAAAATAATTTTGATATCACTGCAGTACTCGAAGATATGTCTTGAAAGTTGAAGGAGACGATTTTTTTTCTTTTTAAAGATAAGTGAGTCTTTCATTTTCTCAATAAAATATAATTTACATGCATGGGGATAAATTAACCCTCCAATGAGGCATATCCCATTAAATCATAAAAATCAACTAAAAGAGAAACCCACAGTCCAGATCAAGCAATTAAGCAGTGGCCCACAACCCGGGATCGGTCGAACTGACCTAGAAGTTTACCAAGAAATGAAGTTCTTCCATAGAAAGACAGGTAGGAATGTCATATAAAGATTTGGTTTTCCTGGATAATCTCAATGATCTAGTGAAAATACGGTAGAAGTGTACTTCTTGAAATCGATTAAGGTTACTTCGCAGCCTGTAAACCAATCTCTCCACATTGATTGGCTTGGATATTTTAGAATTTTAAGCATATGCTAACAAAAGCATTTTAATTCAAATTTTCGACCGTATTTTTCAAAAAAAGGTAAAAAAGTAACCTCATTTCTCCGTTAAAAGACATTAAAAAAAAACGTCCACAATCAATACAAAAAGTAAAAAATATTCAACAATAAACAACTAAAAATAAAATACTATCATAACCCACTTATATTTTATTCTTTCTTTAAAATACGTAGAAAGCTAAAATGATAAATGATTTCTCAGATTGCAAGAACCGGCATCCGAGAAGTTGAAGTTCATTAAGCACAATTAGGCCCACCAGGTCCACCGTAAAAGAATTGAACACCTGGAGTACCTTTGAGCCCTGATACATCTGATACGTCATAGCAAGCTGGTTTAGAGACCTTAGTTTTAGTATTGTATGGGGTTATTCCAATAATGTCATCAGTGTAGAAATAGACACATTTATCAAAGAAGGCAGCTTTTCGAAATCCTTCTCTGGGGAAATCACCGCTACCCATCTGAGTGCTGGTATGACTTCCCTCAGGTGCCGTGTTCAGGACTTGTCCTCCCCACTGAACGTAATCAGCATGGTCTCTAGAACGTAATGGTCAGAAAAAATTATTTAGAGAAGCAACAATTGGAACTCAAATAAACAACAAAACTGCATTGCATACCACTAGAAAAAAAAAACTGCATTGCATACCTGATTGCAAATTATAGGAGAGACGAGGGAGAAAGAGAAAGCTTGTATCAGTCCTTGGTTGAGGAGAAGACTCATCGGATATGATATATGCTGTTGTGCAGTGTGTTGTAGAAACATCTTCTTGAATGGAAAGAAGCGAAAATAACGCTGTGCGCTATGAGATGATAGGAAAAGAACCTCATCCGTGTCATTTGACCTCCCACACGTTTTCTGGGAGTAGAATGTCGTGGTTTTACAAGCTACTCTACTGCGTTAAAAAGGCATGCATTCTTTGCCAAAAAGAATTGAAAAACTACTTCCCCCCTTTTCTAAACAAAAATTATTGTTTTAAACCCAGCTGGATGGGGCCCACTAATGATGGGACTAGGTGGGGGGTGACCGCATCATTCATGGGGGGTCTTAACTCTTTATGTGTGTGAACTGTTAGGATCAATCATAGATTCACATATAATGTACTACAATAAATTCTACTTTTAATTTGGTGTCTTTTGAGTCAAGTTTGGATCAAATGAGATCTATTTTTTTTTTGGAGTCCAGTACAAGCCTCTTAGTATAAGCTTAATCTTGACAAAATAAGACTCCATGGACTCAAAACTTATTTATTGCTTTGTAGTTAAAAGGGTTAACTCTAACTCTTATTTAATAATCATGCATTGATGTGCCCGAAGGATTAGTCCTGATGGGTTAATACTAAGGGATACCTTCTCTATTAAAAAAGGGAAAAAGAAGAAAAAAACTTGGGCTCAGTTATGTACAAATCTGAATAACTGGCTCCTGGCCCAATCAAAGTAAAATCTAGGCTTATTTGGGTTGCGTTTGGATCTCCAAATTTAACTCGACTTATATAAAAATCTCTTAAAATAAACACTCATTCTTTAAAAACTAAACTCATAAAAATAGGTAACTAATTTGACTGGGCCAACCTGTTGGATTCAAGTTCGGATTTGAGTTTACCCACTTGCACCATTCAAAAAAAAAACAAAAAAAGCTAACCCACTTGCAATTTGGGTCGAGTATGCATTTCATTTCATTTCATACTGATTAGGCCCACCCACTGAAGCTGCATCCTAGACCTGGTCACAGCACCAATGACATCTAATTGTGGATAGATTTTTGTCTCCAGTCAGATTGGAATCCTCGGACACACCTTTCTTAAAGATATGATCCGTGCCTTTACAAGGAGTGTTCACAGGTTTCGAACTT
This sequence comes from Cinnamomum chago, assembly GCA_038049695.1. Classification (NCBI taxonomy): domain Eukaryota; kingdom Viridiplantae; phylum Streptophyta; class Magnoliopsida; order Laurales; family Lauraceae; genus Cinnamomum; species Cinnamomum chago. The sequence continues at coordinate 15,342,890 of CP142451.1, forward strand.
TGCATACCAAAGCACTCCAAAACCTTCTCAAGGTACCCCTTTTGTGACAAAGGCAATTTGTCCGTTTTCCGGTCCTTTCAAATCTCCATTCCAAGAATCCATCAAACATGATGACCAAGACTATTCCAGCAGTCAAGTTCAAGCATTGCTACGGTGGAGAATCGAGCAGGCATGATGATCAAGACTATTCCAGCAGTCAAGTTCAAGTATTGCTTGGACTTGATCGATGTGATCAGTACCTGAGTGCCCTCAGGACAGGTGGAGACGGCGAGACGTGTTTTATGCATAAAAATCAGCTTCAAAGTTCGCCAAGGTGGAGATTTGTTAATTTGTATGGCTCACTAAAAATTAGTCAACTAGGTTAACCGGGCCCCTGGATTGCCCAAGTTGTACTGTGATTAGAAGTATGTCTATTATAGTAGGTCTACTGTGATTATAAGTAGGGTTTGAGTGTAACAGGGTTTGGGGCTGATATTATAAATAAAGACCCAGAGTCTCTAGGATGTACAACCTCTATTCTGATTGCATAATAATTTCTCCCGTCTTCCCCGTGAACGTAGGCCAAAAGCCGAACCATGTAAATCTCTTTGTTCTTTGTGCGTGATTAATCTCTTCTGTTAGGCCTAAATCACAACACCTAGACTTAGGCAAGTTTCAATACTATAGTTAAACAACTTGAAAATTTACCAATCCCTTAATAGGGAAATCCTGATTTTTTGGTGCACTACAACTAAACTAAAAAACAGTACAAAGGCCACTGAATTCGAATATAAACCAATAGGTTAACCATCATACACTCTTGGATGGCTAATGGTTGTGTATGAGAAATAAAAACTAATAATAGTAGAAGTAAGCCCATTTAATGTTCACTGCAACCGACCTGTCAATGTATTTGATTCTATATTTATTTTTTCATATCTTCTTGATCCTAGTACAAACAAAATACTTCTCTTATACTAGAATTATGTACATTGAATCTAATTACTTCTACTGAAGTTTCATATCACTTCCACTGTCTTCTACTTCTTGAATTGTGCTTGATGGCCTACCCAGCCCATGCCAACGTGCAGTGGCGGACCCAGGATTTTGACTTGGGGGGGGCTTAAGATAGTCACTTGAAAAGGCCAATTGCTATTTCTTAACTTTAACTTTCGCAAAAGAAAAAATGTCTTGCATTTACAAACCTTTACATGTTAGCCAAAGTTAGAACCTTCATATATCAGCAAAGAGAATATTCGGGCCTGGGTATCTCCAAAACAGATTTTCTAATTTTAAAAAAGGATCTCAACCGCAAAAACCACTTTGAAAGCAAAATTCAACAGCCACTTTTTTCTTGATAGGAATTAGGAACAAACTCACATAAAAAATCAAGCCCATTGCCATTGGGCCCATTCCACATCATCATCTTCATCAAAATATAACAACGTCATAATCACCATTTAAAGCCTACGTGAGGTTTTATTAACATATGGAATAATGGGAATAAAAATAAAAGTATAAAAACTTGAAGTGGGAAAAGGTGACATCCTTTTGTCCTAGTATGTGCTGACCACCACAGGTAGCATCACTCCACTAGTTTAGAGAGTTCCATTGGCATGCCTGTTTGGATCAAGGAATCACAAACCAACATGCCCCAAGGAAAAACAAACATTGTTTTTCAAGAGAACAAACATCTTTTCATTGTCTTCTTTTACCTAATGAGAGAGAGAGAGAGAGTAAAATAGATATGAGTACCTGCCCTGCCGCCTGCCGGAGTGAGGGATGGCTTCATGCCGATGTCGGTAGCCACTAGCCAGGGGTTTACTGTTTAGGTTAAAGTGGAAAGGGAAGGGAACGTGGGGGGACTGGGGACTTGGGGTATTTTTAAGTGGGGGCTGGGCTTAAGGGCCCTTAGGGCCCTTATGGGCTTTTTCCCAATTTGGAGGGGGCTTCAGCCCCCAGCCCATTGTATGTACGTCCACCAATGCCAACGTGCCCCTTAAGCGGACAGGTGGTTCGACCTCCTGCAAACTAGGAGGAGGAGGAGGAGAACGAGAACCACCTCGTCTCTTGCGATACATGAAAATAAACACGGTAAGAGAAGTGCCTAGCAAAATAATCAAAACTATGACAGTTATGATTATAAATTGCCTTACTTCATTCTGCTTGACCGGCACCAAGTGGTCCGTCGATCCTCGCAGACCCATCAATCGATCCATCTACAAAAGAAAATTAGAAAGGGATCTTATATAAACAAATCTTTAAAACATTATAAATGCAACTTGACTTAGTAAGAAAAAATGAATATTAACTTCATCTTTTTTTTTTTTTTTATCAAAATTAGAGAGGGATCATGTTCCACCTTATGGGGAGGGTTTGGGAGTGGGCTCCACCCGATAGGGAGTATTGAAAAGTATTTATGTTACCTCTACGGACACCTCAATGTTTTAGTAGGAATGGTTAGCTAAAACGATTTAATATGGTAACATAACCAATTGGTGGCAAGTTTGATTCTCAGGAGGAACGACTCGGCGCCCAGCCTTCATAGACTCAATCGACTCACGTAACTTGGTAACTTACCAAGTTGGATTGCCTAGACCAAGGCAAGTTTCAATGCTATAGTTAAACAACTTGGAAATTTACCAATAGTTGTTTGTCGGCCCATTAGAGACAGTGTCCAGCGTGCTGAGTGTGTTTGAGTTCGACTCCTTTAAGAAATTGAGGAAAAAAAAAACACCCCTAACAAAAACTTAATTGAAAGGTTACTAAGCACAGTTACTCAGGCGAACATGATGATGAGTACTTGGCTGACGCAACTTGTTAACTTAACACTTGGAATAGTGTTAAAATGAAGGCAACAAAAGCAATTCAACCCCATGAACGGAAAAAATGAAGCGAACAAATGAAACAGCTTGTCCAACTTAGAAGACCCAGCTGATTAAGATCAAGGACAACATACAGTTTTTTTTTTCTTCCTCTCTCTTCTTTTTTGTTTGGATGGTCGGTTTTAGATAAGGATAAGGTTAAACTATTACATATATGGAGAAGAGTGGTCCTCCTCGGAAAACCTTATTTTTTGGTGCACTACAACTAGACTAAAAAAACAGTACAAAGGCCACTGAACTCAAATATAAACCAATAGGTTAATCATCCGACACTCTTGGACGGCTAATGGTTGTGTATCAGAAATTAAAACTAATAACTATAGAAGCAAGCCCATTTAATGTTCACTGCAACAGATCTATCAATGTCCACTGCAAGCCCATTTCATATCTTCTTGATCCTATTACAAACAAATTACTTCTCTTATACTGGAGTCATGTACATTGATTCTAAATACTTTTACTAAAGTTCCACATCACTTCCACTTTCTTGTACTTCTTGAATTGTGCTTGATGGCCTGCCCAGCCCAGCCCAAGCCAAAAACTGGGTTGGACTGGAAATGGGCCCTTAAGCGGAAAGGTGGCTCAACCTGCTCTAAACTAGGAGGAGGAGCACGAGAACCCCCTCGTCTCATCCGATACAAGAAAATAAACACGGTAAGAGCAATTCCTCGTTAAATAATCACAACTATGGCAATGATGATTATAAATCACCTTACTTTATGCTGTTTGATCGACAGCAATTGGTCCGTCAATCCTTGCAGATCCATCAATTGTTGCATCTACAAAAGAACATTAGAGAGGGATATCATATAAACAAATCTTTAAAAAATTATAAACGCAACTTGACCTAGTAAAAAAAATGAAGATTGACTTCAACTTTTTATCAAAATTAGAAAGGGACCGTGTTCCACCTGATGGGGAGTGTTGAGGAGTGGGCTCCACCCGATAAGGAGTATTGAAAAGTATTTATGCTACCTCTACTGACACCTCAAGGTTTTGGTAGGAATGATTAGCTCAGAGGATTTAATATGGTCACATAACCAACTGGTGGCAATTTTGAATCCTAAGAGGAACGACTCGTTGCCCGGCCTTTATAGACTCATTCGACTCACCTAACTTGGTAACTTGCCAAGTTGGATTGCCTAGACTAAGGCAAGTTTCAATACTATAGTTAAACAACTTGAAAATTTAGCAATATTTGTTTCTCAGCTCATTAGAGACAGTGTCCAGCATGCTGAATGTGTCTGAGTTCGACTCTTTTAAGAAGTTGAGGAACAAAAAAGCACCCCTAACAAAAATTGAATTGGAAGGTCACTAAGCACAGTAACTCAGGCGAGCATGATGATGAGTACTTGGCCAGAGACTCATTTGACTGACGCAACTTGGTAACTTAACACTTGGAATAGTGTTAAAATGAAGACAGCAAATGCAACAAAGAACCCCATTATCGGAAAAAAATGAAGCCTTCCCTCTCTCTTTTACAATTTATACATTTTTTTTTTCTTTCTTCCATTTATATGGAACCCTCCTTTCTTGTATTATCAGTGTAGTATGGTATCACTTGTGAACCCTCCTTTCATCAGACTCATGGTGGAACATGTTGTTATCCGCCCATTGTTTGATGTGAACAATGACCTTTTCATGCATTTTGTTCCAATATGCATCAGACATTTCTTAACCTTTGGTCGGGCATCATCCGCTCCAATGTTATCGTAGAGGTCTTTATGATAGAAGATGTCCTTCATCTTAAGTTTCCAAATTAACCAATTTGTATGGTTTAGTCTAATGATGGTAATGCTCTAACAATTATTTTCCATCTCAGTTAAACAAACAAGGAAAATAAACAATTTCCATCACGCTATAAATATCATCACCGCGGGCATGTTGAGAAAATTGATCTAAAATCTGACTTCGGATGACTCCGATATCATAAAAATAATTTTCTGAATCCTAATAAGCCAAACACCCCTACTACGGACAGTTTTAGACTTTGGATGCTTTAAATATTGTGAAAATAAGTTTTACGCATCGACCACGATCAAGACTATAGTGGCTGTACTGTTGACGTCACTGCTACTGACGTCACCATGATGACATATTTTGCTGACGTCAGTCCTCCTGTTATTGGGCTGGGCCGCCTTCCTCTTTTCTAGTGGGGCCAACGACGAGGCGTGGGCCACACCTCTAGGGACTCCATCCCTAAAATGCATCCTTTTGCAATATCTTTCAGTAAATGAAAAAAGAAACATAGAAATAGCGCTCTCTCTCTCTCTCTGCAAAACTCTTTTTTTACATCTCCCTTATTTTTTAGAAGTACATCTACTGTTAGTGCCCTGCCACAAAATAATTTTGATATCACTGCAGTACTCGAAGATATGTCTTGAAAGTTGAAGGAGACGATTTTTTTTCTTTTTAAAGATAAGTGAGTCTTTCATTTTCTCAATAAAATATAATTTACATGCATGGGGATAAATTAACCCTCCAATGAGGCATATCCCATTAAATCATAAAAATCAACTAAAAGAGAAACCCACAGTCCAGATCAAGCAATTAAGCAGTGGCCCACAACCCGGGATCGGTCGAACTGACCTAGAAGTTTACCAAGAAATGAAGTTCTTCCATAGAAAGACAGGTAGGAATGTCATATAAAGATTTGGTTTTCCTGGATAATCTCAATGATCTAGTGAAAATACGGTAGAAGTGTACTTCTTGAAATCGATTAAGGTTACTTCGCAGCCTGTAAACCAATCTCTCCACATTGATTGGCTTGGATATTTTAGAATTTTAAGCATATGCTAACAAAAGCATTTTAATTCAAATTTTCGACCGTATTTTTCAAAAAAAGGTAAAAAAGTAACCTCATTTCTCCGTTAAAAGACATTAAAAAAAAACGTCCACAATCAATACAAAAAGTAAAAAATATTCAACAATAAACAACTAAAAATAAAATACTATCATAACCCACTTATATTTTATTCTTTCTTTAAAATACGTAGAAAGCTAAAATGATAAATGATTTCTCAGATTGCAAGAACCGGCATCCGAGAAGTTGAAGTTCATTAAGCACAATTAGGCCCACCAGGTCCACCGTAAAAGAATTGAACACCTGGAGTACCTTTGAGCCCTGATACATCTGATACGTCATAGCAAGCTGGTTTAGAGACCTTAGTTTTAGTATTGTATGGGGTTATTCCAATAATGTCATCAGTGTAGAAATAGACACATTTATCAAAGAAGGCAGCTTTTCGAAATCCTTCTCTGGGGAAATCACCGCTACCCATCTGAGTGCTGGCATGACTTCCCTCAGGTGCCGTGTTCAGGACTTGTCCTCCCCACTGAACGTAATCAGCATGGTCTCTAGAACGTAATCAGCATGGTCAGAAAAAATTATTTAGAGAAGCAACAATTGGAACTCAAATAAACAACAAAACTGCATTGCATACCACTAGAAAAAAAAAAACTGCATTGCATACCTGATTGCAAATTATAGGAGAGACGAGGGAGAAAGAGAAAGCTTGTATCAGTCCTTGGTTGAGGAGAAGACTCATCGGATATGATATATGCTGCTGTGCAGTGTGTTGTAGAAACATCTTCTTGAATGGAAAGAAGCGAAAATAACGCTGTGCGCTATGAGATGATAGGAAAAGAACCTCATCCGTGTCATTTGACCTCCCACACGTTTTCTGGGAGTAGAATGTCGTGGTTTTACAAGCTACTCTACTGCGTTAAAAAGGCATGCATTCTTTGCCAAAAAGAATTGAAAAACTACTTCCCCCCTTTTCTAAACAAAAATTATTGTTTTAAACCCAGCTGGATGGGGCCCACTAATGATGGGACTAGGTGGGGGGTGACCGCATCATTCATGGGGGGTCTTAACTCTTTATGTGTGTGAACTGTTAGGATCAATCATAGATTCACATATAATGTACTACAATAAATTCTACTTTTAATTTGGTGTCTTTTGAGTCAAGTTTGGATCAAATGAGATCTATTTTTTTTTTGGAGTCCAGTACAAGCCTCTTAGTATAAGCTTAATCTTGACAAAATAAGACTCCATGGACTCAAAACTTATTTATTGCTTTGTAGTTAAAAGGGTTAACTCTAACTCTTATTTAATAATCATGCATTGATGTGCCCGAAGGATTAGTCCTGATGGGTTAATACTAAGGGATACCTTCTCTATTAAAAAAGGGAAAAAGAAGAAAAAAACTTGGGCTCAGTTATGTACAAATCTGAATAACTGGCTCCTGGCCCAATCAAAGTAAAATCTAGGCTTATTTGGGTTGCGTTTGGATCTCCAAATTTAACTCGACTTATATAAAAATCTCTTAAAATAAACACTCATTCTTTAAAAACTAAACTCATAAAAATAGGTAACTAATTTGACTGGGCCAACCTGTTGGATTTAAGTTCGGATTTGAGTTTACCCACTTGCACCATTCAAAAAAAAACAAAAAAAGCTAACCCACTTGCAATTTGGGTCGAGCATGCATTTCATTTCATTTCATACTGATTAGGCCCACCCACTGAAGCTGCATCCTAGACCTGGTCACAGCACCAATGACATCTAATTGTGGATAGATTTTTGTCTCCAGTCAGATTGGAATCTTCGGACACACCTTTCTTAAAGATATGATCCGTGCCTTTACATGGAGTGTTCACAGGTTTCGAACTTTGCATACCAAAGCACTCCAAAACCTTCTCAAGGTACCCCTTTTGTGACAAAGACAATTTGTCCGCTTTTCGGTCCTTTCAAATCTCCATTCCAAGAATCCAGCAAACATGATGACCAAGACTATTCCAGCAGTCAAGTTCAAGCATTGCTACGGTGGAGAATCGAGCAGGCATGATGATCAAGACTATTCCAGCAGTCAAGTTCAAGTATTGCTTGGACTTGATCGATGTGATCAGTACCTGAGTGCCCTCAGGACAGGTGGAGACGGCGAGACGTGTTTTATGCATAAAAATCAGCTTCAAAGTTCGCCAAGGTGGAGATTTGTTAATTTGTATGGCTCACTAAAAATTAGTCAACTAGGTTAACCGGGCCCCTGGATTGCCCAAGTTGTACTGTGATTAGAAGTATGTCTATTATAGTAGGTCTACTGTGATTATAAGTAGGGTTTGAGTGTAACAGGGTTTGGGGCTGATATTATAAATAAAGACCCAGAGTCTCTAGGATGTACAACCTCTATTCTGATTGCATAATAATTTCTCCCGTCTTCCCCGTGAACGTAGGCCAAAAGCCGAACCATGTAAATCTCTTTGTTCTTTGTGCGTGATTAATCTCTTCTGTTAGGCCTAAATCACAACACCTAGACTTAGGCAAGTTTCAATACTATAGTTAAACAACTTGAAAATTTACCAATCCCTTAATAGGGAAATCCTGATTTTTTGGTGCACTACAACTAAACTAAAAAACAGTACAAAGGCCACTGAATTCGAATATAAACCAATAGGTTAACCATCATACACTCTTGGATGGCTAATGGTTGTGTATGAGAAATAAAAACTAATAATAGTAGAAGTAAGCCCATTTAATGTTCACTGCAACCGACCTGTCAATGTATTTGATTCTATATTTATTTTTTCATATCTTCTTGATCCTAGTACAAACAAAATACTTCTCTTATACTAGAATTATGTACATTGAATCTAATTACTTCTACTGAAGTTTCATATCACTTCCACTGTCTTCTACTTCTTGAATTGTGCTTGATGGCCTACCCAGCCCATGCCAACGTGCAGTGGCGGACCCAGGATTTTGACTTGGGGGGGGCTTAAGATAGTCACTTGAAAAGGCCAATTGCTATTTCTTAACTTTAACTTTCGCAAAAGAAAAAATGTCTTGCATTTACAAACCTTTACATGTTAGCTAAAGTCAGAACCTTCATATATCAGCAAAGAGAATATTCGGGCCGGGGTATCTCCAAAACAGATTTTCTAATTTTAAAAAAGGATCTCAACCGCAAAAACCACTTTGAAAGCAAAATTCAACAGCCACTTTTTTCTTGATAGGAATTAGGAACAAACTCACATAAAAAATCAAGCCCATTGCCATTGGGCCCATTCCACATCATCATCTTCATCAAAATATAACAACGTCATAATCACCATTTAAAGCCTACGTGAGGTTTTATTAACATATGGAATAATGGGAATAAAAATAAAAGTATAAAAACTTGAAGTGGGAAAAGGTGACATCCTTTTGTCCTAGTATGTGCTGACCACCACAGGTAGCATCACTCCACTAGTTTAGAGAGTTCCATTGGCATGCCTGTTTGGATCAAGGAATCACAAACCAACATGCCCCAAGGAAAAACAAACATTGTTTTTCAAGAGAACAAACATCTTTTCATTGTCTTCTTTTACCTAATGAGAGAGAGAGAGAGAGTAAAATAGATATGAGTACCTGCCCTGCCGCCTGCCGGAGTGAGGGATGGCTTCATGCCGATGTCGGTAGCCACTAGCCAGGGGTTTACTGTTTAGGTTAAAGTGGAAAGGGAAGGGAACGTGGGGGGACTGGGGACTTGGGGTATTTTTAAGTGGGGGCTGGGCTTAAGGGCCCTTAGGGCCCTTATGGGCTTTTTCCCAATTTGGAGGGGGCTTCAGCCCCCAGCCCATTGTATGTACGTCCACCAATGCCAACGTGCCCCTTAAGCGGACAGGTGGTTCGACCTCCTGCAAACTAGGAGGAGGAGGAGGAGAACGAGAACCACCTCGTCTCTTGCGATACATGAAAATAAACACGGTAAGAGAAGTGCCTAGCAAAATAATCAAAACTATGACAGTTATGATTATAAATTGCCTTACTTCATTCTGCTTGACCGGCACCAAGTGGTCCGTCGATCCTCGCAGACCCATCAATCGATCCATCTACAAAAGAAAATTAGAAAGGGATCTTATATAAACAAATCTTTAAAACATTATAAATGCAACTTGACTTAGTAAGAAAAAATGAATATTAACTTCATCTTTTTTTTTTTTTTATCAAAATTAGAGAGGGATCATGTTCCACCTTATGGGGAGGGTTTGGGAGTGGGCTCCACCCGATAGGGAGTATTGAAAAGTATTTATGTTACCTCTACGGACACCTCAATGTTTTAGTAGGAATGGTTAGCTAAAACGATTTAATATGGTAACATAACCAATTGGTGGCAAGTTTGATTCTCAGGAGGAACGACTCGGCGCCCAGCCTTCATAGACTCAATCGACTCACGTAACTTGGTAACTTACCAAGTTGGATTGCCTAGACCAAGGCAAGTTTCAATGCTATAGTTAAACAACTTGGAAATTTACCAATAGTTGTTTGTCGGCCCATTAGAGACAGTGTCCAGCGTGCTGAGTGTGTTTGAGTTCGACTCCTTTAAGAAATTGAGGAAAAAAAAAACACCCCTAACAAAAACTTAATTGAAAGGTTACTAAGCACAGTTACTCAGGCGAACATGATGATGAGTACTTGGCTGACGCAACTTGTTAACTTAACACTTGGAATAGTGTTAAAATGAAGGCAACAAAAGCAATTCAACCCCATGAACGGAAAAAATGAAGCGAACAAATGAAACAGCTTGTCCAACTTAGAAGACCCAGCTGATTAAGATCAAGGACAACATACAGTTTTTTTTTTCTTCCTCTCTCTTCTTTTTTGTTTGGATGGTCGGTTTTAGATAAGGATAAGGTTAAACTATTACATATATGGAGAAGAGTGGTCCTCCTCGGAAAACCTTATTTTTTGGTGCACTACAACTAGACTAAAAAAACAGTACAAAGGCCACTGAACTCAAATATAAACCAATAGGTTAATCATCCGACACTCTTGGACGGCTAATGGTTGTGTATCAGAAATTAAAACTAATAACTATAGAAGCAAGCCCATTTAATGTTCACTGCAACAGATCTATCAATGTCCACTGCAAGCCCATTTCATATCTTCTTGATCCTATTACAAACAAATTACTTCTCTTATACTGGAGTCATGTACATTGATTCTAAATACTTTTACTAAAGTTCCACATCACTTCCACTTTCTTGTACTTCTTGAATTGTGCTTGATGGCCTGCCCAGCCCAGCCCAAGCCAAAAACTGGGTTGGACTGGAAATGGGCCCTTAAGCGGAAAGGTGGCTCAACCTGCTCTAAACTAGGAGGAGGAGCACGAGAACCCCCTCGTCTCATCCGATACAAGAAAATAAACACGGTAAGAGCAATTCCTCGTTAAATAATCACAACTATGGCAATGATGATTATAAATCACCTTACTTTATGCTGTTTGATCGACAGCAATTGGTCCGTCAATCCTTGCAGATCCATCAATTGTTGCATCTACAAAAGAACATTAGAGAGGGATATCATATAAACAAATCTTTAAAAAATTATAAACGCAACTTGACCTAGTAAAAAAAATGAAGATTGACTTCAACTTTTTATCAAAATTAGAAAGGGACCGTGTTCCACCTGATGGGGAGTGTTGAGGAGTGGGCTCCACCCGATAAGGAGTATTGAAAAGTATTTATGCTACCTCTACTGACACCTCAAGGTTTTGGTAGGAATGATTAGCTCAGAGGATTTAATATGGTCACATAACCAACTGGTGGCAATTTTGAATCCTAAGAGGAACGACTCGTTGCCCGGCCTTTATAGACTCATTCGACTCACCTAACTTGGTAACTTGCCAAGTTGGATTGCCTAGACTAAGGCAAGTTTCAATACTATAGTTAAACAACTTGAAAATTTAGCAATATTTGTTTCTCAGCTCATTAGAGACAGTGTCCAGCATGCTGAATGTGTCTGAGTTCGACTCTTTTAAGAAGTTGAGGAACAAAAAAGCACCCCTAACAAAAATTGAATTGGAAGGTCACTAAGCACAGTAACTCAGGCGAGCATGATGATGAGTACTTGGCCAGAGACTCATTTGACTGACGCAACTTGGTAACTTAACACTTGGAATAGTGTTAAAATGAAGACAGCAAATGCAACAAAGAACCCCATTATCGGAAAAAAATGAAGCCTTCCCTCTCTCTTTTACAATTTATACATTTTTTTTTTCTTTCTTCCATTTATATGGAACCCTCCTTTCTTGTATTATCAGTGTAGTATGGTATCACTTGTGAACCCTCCTTTCATCAGACTCATGGTGGAACATGTTGTTATCCGCCCATTGTTTGATGTGAACAATGACCTTTTCATGCATTTTGTTCCAATATGCATCAGACATTTCTTAACCTTTGGTCGGGCATCATCCGCTCCAATGTTATCGTAGAGGTCTTTATGATAGAAGATGTCCTTCATCTTAAGTTTCCAAATTAACCAATTTGTATGGTTTAGTCTAATGATGGTAATGCTCTAACAATTATTTTCCATCTCAGTTAAACAAACAAGGAAAATAAACAATTTCCATCACGCTATAAATATCATCACCGCGGGCATGTTGAGAAAATTGATCTAAAATCTGACTTCGGATGACTCCGATATCATAAAAATAATTTTCTGAATCCTAATAAGCCAAACACCCCTACTACGGACAGTTTTAGACTTTGGATGCTTTAAATATTGTGAAAATAAGTTTTACGCATCGACCACGATCAAGACTATAGTGGCTGTACTGTTGACGTCACTGCTACTGACGTCACCATGATGACATATTTTGCTGACGTCAGTCCTCCTGTTATTGGGCTGGGCCGCCTTCCTCTTTTCTAGTGGGGCCAACGACGAGGCGTGGGCCACACCTCTAGGGACTCCATCCCTAAAATGCATCCTTTTGCAATATCTTTCAGTAAATGAAAAAAGAAACATAGAAATAGCGCTCTCTCTCTCTCTCTGCAAAACTCTTTTTTTACATCTCCCTTATTTTTTAGAAGTACATCTACTGTTAGTGCCCTGCCACAAAATAATTTTGATATCACTGCAGTACTCGAAGATATGTCTTGAAAGTTGAAGGAGACGATTTTTTTTCTTTTTAAAGATAAGTGAGTCTTTCATTTTCTCAATAAAATATAATTTACATGCATGGGGATAAATTAACCCTCCAATGAGGCATATCCCATTAAATCATAAAAATCAACTAAAAGAGAAACCCACAGTCCAGATCAAGCAATTAAGCAGTGGCCCACAACCCGGGATCGGTCGAACTGACCTAGAAGTTTACCAAGAAATGAAGTTCTTCCATAGAAAGACAGGTAGGAATGTCATATAAAGATTTGGTTTTCCTGGATAATCTCAATGATCTAGTGAAAATACGGTAGAAGTGTACTTCTTGAAATCGATTAAGGTTACTTCGCAGCCTGTAAACCAATCTCTCCACATTGATTGGCTTGGATATTTTAGAATTTTAAGCATATGCTAACAAAAGCATTTTAATTCAAATTTTCGACCGTATTTTTCAAAAAAAGGTAAAAAAGTAACCTCATTTCTCCGTTAAAAGACATTAAAAAAAAACGTCCACAATCAATACAAAAAGTAAAAAATATTCAACAATAAATAACTAAAAATAAAATACTATCATAACCCACTTATATTTTATTCTTTCTTTAAAATACGTAGAAAGCTAAAATGATAAATGATTTCTCAGATTGCAAGAACCGGCATCCGAGAAGTTGAAGTTCATTAAGCACAATTAGGCCCACCAGGTCCACCGTAAAAGAATTGAACACCTGGAGTACCTTTGAGCCCTGATACATCTGATACGTCATAGCAAGCTGGTTTAGAGACCTTAGTTTTAGTATTGTATGGGGTTATTCCAATAATGTCATCAGTGTAGAAATAGACACATTTATCAAAGAAGGCAGCTTTTCGAAATCCTTCTCTGGGGAAATCACCGCTACCCATCTGAGTGCTGGTATGACTTCCCTCAGGTGCCGTGTTCAGGACTTGTCCTCCCCACTGAACGTAATCAGCATGGTCTCTAGAACGTAATCAGCATGGTCAGAAAAAATTATTTAGAGAAGCAACAATTGGAACTCAAATAAACAACAAAACTGCATTGCATACCACTAGAAAAAAAAAAACTGCATTGCATACCTGATTGCAAATTATAGGAGAGACGAGGGAGAAAGAGAAAGCTTGTATCAGTCCTTGGTTGAGGAGAAGACTCATCGGATATGATATATGCTGTTGTGCAGTGTGTTGTAGAAACATCTTCTTGAATGGAAAGAAGCGAAAATAACGCTGTGCGCTATGAGATGATAGGAAAAGAACCTCATCCGTGTCATTTGACCTCCCACACGTTTTCTGGGAGTAGAATGTCGTGGTTTTACAAGCTACTCTACTGCGTTAAAAAGGCATGCATTCTTTGCCAAAAAGAATTGAAAAACTACTTCCCCCCTTTTCTAAACAAAAATTATTGTTTTAAACCCAGCTGGATGGGGCCCACTAATGATGGGACTAGGTGGGGGGTGACCGCATCATTCATGGGGGGTCTTAACTCTTTATGTGTGTGAACTGTTAGGATCAATCATAGATTCACATATAATGTACTACAATAAATTCTACTTTTAATTTGGTGTCTTTTGAGTCAAGTTTGGATCAAATGAGATCTATTTTTTTTTTGGAGTCCAGTACAAGCCTCTTAGTATAAGCTTAATCTTGACAAAATAAGACTCCATGGACTCAAAACTTATTTATTGCTTTGTAGTTAAAAGGGTTAACTCTAACTCTTATTTAATAATCATGCATTGATGTGCCCGAAGGATTAGTCCTGATGGGTTAATACTAAGGGATACCTTCTCTATTAAAAAAGGGAAAAAGAAGAAAAAAACTTGGGCTCAGTTATGTACAAATCTGAATAACTGGCTCCTGGCCCAATCAAAGTAAAATCTAGGCTTATTTGGGTTGCGTTTGGATCTCCAAATTTAACTCGACTTATATAAAAATCTCTTAAAATAAACACTCATTCTTTAAAAACTAAACTCATAAAAATAGGTAACTAATTTGACTGGGCCAACCTGTTGGATTCAAGTTCGGATTTGAGTTTACCCACTTGCACCATTCAAAAAAAAACAAAAAAAGCTAACCCACTTGCAATTTGGGTCGAGCATGCATTTCATTTCATTTCATACTGATTAGGCCCACCCACTGAAGCTGCATCCTAGACCTGGTCACAGCACCAATGACATCTAATTGTGGATAGATTTTTGTCTCCAGTCAGATTGGAATCTTCGGACACACCTTTCTTAAAGATATGATCCGTGCCTTTACATGGAGTGTTCACAGGTTTCGAACTTTGCATACCAAAGCACTCCAAAACCTTCTCAAGGTACCCCTTTTGTGACAAAGACAATTTGTCCGCTTTTCGGTCCTTTCAAATCTCCATTCCAAGAATCCAGCAAACATGATGACCAAGACTATTCCAGCAGTCAAGTTCAAGCATTGCTACGGTGGAGAATCGAGCAGGCATGATGATCAAGACTATTCCAGCAGTCAAGTTCAAGTATTGCTTGGACTTGATCGATGTGATCAGTACCTGAGTGCCCTCAGGACAGGTGGAGACGGCGAGACGTGTTTTATGCATAAAAATCAGCTTCAAAGTTCGCCAAGGTGGAGATTTGTTAATTTGTATGGCTCACTAAAAATTAGTCAACTAGGTTAACCGGGCCCCTGGATTGCCCAAGTTGTACTGTGATTAGAAGTATGTCTATTATAGTAGGTCTACTGTGATTATAAGTAGGGTTTGAGTGTAACAGGGTTTGGGGCTGATATTATAAATAAAGACCCAGAGTCTCTAGGATGTACAACCTCTATTCTGATTGCATAATAATTTCTCCCGTCTTCCCCGTGAACGTAGGCCAAAAGCCGAACCATGTAAATCTCTTTGTTCTTTGTGCGTGATTAATCTCTTCTGTTAGGCCTAAATCACAACACCTAGACTTAGGCAAGTTTCAATACTATAGTTAAACAACTTGAAAATTTACCAATCCCTTAATAGGGAAATCCTGATTTTTTGGTGCACTACAACTAAACTAAAAAACAGTACAAAGGCCACTGAATTCGAATATAAACCAATAGGTTAACCATCATACACTCTTGGATGGCTAATGGTTGTGTATGAGAAATAAAAACTAATAATAGTAGAAGTAAGCCCATTTAATGTTCACTGCAACCGACCTGTCAATGTATTTGATTCTATATTTATTTTTTCATATCTTCTTGATCCTAGTACAAACAAAATACTTCTCTTATACTAGAATTATGTACATTGAATCTAATTACTTCTACTGAAGTTTCATATCACTTCCACTGTCTTCTACTTCTTGAATTGTGCTTGATGGCCTACCCAGCCCATGCCAACGTGCAGTGGCGGACCCAGGATTTTGACTTGGGGGGGGCTTAAGATAGTCACTTGAAAAGGCCAATTGCTATTTCTTAACTTTAACTTTCGCAAAAGAAAAAATGTCTTGCATTTACAAACCTTTACATGTTAGCCAAAGTTAGAACCTTCATATATCAGCAAAGAGAATATTCGGGCCTGGGTATCTCCAAAACAGATTTTCTAATTTTAAAAAAGGATCTCAACCGCAAAAACCACTTTGAAAGCAAAATTCAACAGCCACTTTTTTCTTGATAGGAATTAGGAACAAACTCACATAAAAAATCAAGCCCATTGCCATTGGGCCCATTCCACATCATCATCTTCATCAAAATATAACAACGTCATAATCACCATTTAAAGCCTACGTGAGGTTTTATTAACATATGGAATAATGGGAATAAAAATAAAAGTATAAAAACTTGAAGTGGGAAAAGGTGACATCCTTTTGTCCTAGTATGTGCTGACCACCACAGGTAGCATCACTCCACTAGTTTAGAGAGTTCCATTGGCATGCCTGTTTGGATCAAGGAATCACAAACCAACATGCCCCAAGGAAAAACAAACATTGTTTTTCAAGAGAACAAACATCTTTTCATTGTCTTCTTTTACCTAATGAGAGAGAGAGAGAGAGTAAAATAGATATGAGTACCTGCCCTGCCGCCTGCCGGAGTGAGGGATGGCTTCATGCCGATGTCGGTAGCCACTAGCCAGGGGTTTACTGTTTAGGTTAAAGTGGAAAGGGAAGGGAACGTGGGGGGACTGGGGACTTGGGGTATTTTTAAGTGGGGGCTGGGCTTAAGGGCCCTTAGGGCCCTTATGGGCTTTTTCCCAATTTGGAGGGGGCTTCAGCCCCCAGCCCATTGTATGTACGTCCACCAATGCCAACGTGCCCCTTAAGCGGACAGGTGGTTCGACCTCCTGCAAACTAGGAGGAGGAGGAGGAGAACGAGAACCACCTCGTCTCTTGCGATACATGAAAATAAACACGGTAAGAGAAGTGCCTAGCAAAATAATCAAAACTATGACAGTTATGATTATAAATTGCCTTACTTCATTCTGCTTGACCGGCACCAAGTGGTCCGTCGATCCTCGCAGACCCATCAATCGATCCATCTACAAAAGAAAATTAGAAAGGGATCTTATATAAACAAATCTTTAAAACATTATAAATGCAACTTGACTTAGTAAGAAAAAATGAATATTAACTTCATCTTTTTTTTTTTTTTTATCAAAATTAGAGAGGGATCATGTTCCACCTTATGGGGAGGGTTTGGGAGTGGGCTCCACCCGATAGGGAGTATTGAAAAGTATTTATGTTACCTCTACGGACACCTCAATGTTTTAGTAGGAATGGTTAGCTAAAACGATTTAATATGGTAACATAAACAATTGGTGGCAAGTTTGATTCTCAGGAGGAACGACTCGGCGCCCAGCCTTCATAGACTCAATCGACTCACGTAACTTGGTAACTTACCAAGTTGGATTGCCTAGACCAAGGCAAGTTTCAATGCTATAGTTAAACAACTTGGAAATTTACCAATAGTTGTTTGTCGGCCCATTAGAGACAGTGTCCAGCGTGCTGAGTGTGTTTGAGTTCGACTCCTTTAAGAAATTGAGGAAAAAAAAAACACCCCTAACAAAAACTTAATTGAAAGGTTACTAAGCACAGTTACTCAGGCGAACATGATGATGAGTACTTGGCTGACGCAACTTGTTAACTTAAGACTTGGAATAGTGTTAAAATGAAGGCAACAAAAGCAATTCAACCCCATGAACGGAAAAAATGAAGCGAACAAATGAAACAGCTTGTCCAACTTAGAAGACCCAGCTGATTAAGATCAAGGACAACATACAGTTTTTTTTTTCTTCCTCTCTCTTCTTTTTTGTTTGGATGGTCGGTTTTAGATAAGGATAAGGTTAAACTATTACATATATGGAGAAGAGTGGTCCTCCTCGGAAAACCTTATTTTTTGGTGCACTACAACTAGACTAAAAAAACAGTACAAAGGCCACTGAACTCAAATATAAACCAATAGGTTAATCATCCGACACTCTTGGACGGCTAATGGTTGTGTATCAGAAATTAAAACTAATAACTATAGAAGCAAGCCCATTTAATGTTCACTGCAACAGATCTATCAATGTCCACTGCAAGCCCATTTCATATCTTCTTGATCCTATTACAAACAAATTACTTCTCTTATACTGGAGTCATGTACATTGATTCTAAATACTTTTACTAAAGTTCCACATCACTTCCACTTTCTTGTACTTCTTGAATTGTGCTTGATGGCCTGCCCAGCCCAGCCCAAGCCAAAAACTGGGTTGGACTGGAAATGGGCCCTTAAGCGGAAAGGTGGCTCAACCTGCTCTAAACTAGGAGGAGGAGCACGAGAACCCCCTCGTCTCATCCGATACAAGAAAATAAACACGGTAAGAGCAATTCCTCGTTAAATAATCACAACTATGGCAATGATGATTATAAATCACCTTACTTTATGCTGTTTGATCGACAGCAATTGGTCCGTCAATCCTTGCAGATCCATCAATTGTTGCATCTACAAAAGAACATTAGAGAGGGATATCATATAAACAAATCTTTAAAAAATTATAAACGCAACTTGACCTAGTAAAAAAAATGAAGATTGACTTCAACTTTTTATCAAAATTAGAAAGGGACCGTGTTCCACCTGATGGGGAGTGTTGAGGAGTGGGCTCCACCCGATAAGGAGTATTGAAAAGTATTTATGCTACCTCTACTGACACCTCAAGGTTTTGGTAGGAATGATTAGCTCAGAGGATTTAATATGGTCACATAACCAACTGGTGGCAATTTTGAATCCTAAGAGGAACGACTCGTTGCCCGGCCTTTATAGACTCATTCGACTCACCTAACTTGGTAACTTGCCAAGTTGGATTGCCTAGACTAAGGCAAGTTTCAATACTATAGTTAAACAACTTGAAAATTTAGCAATATTTGTTTCTCAGCTCATTAGAGACAGTGTCCAGCATGCTGAATGTGTCTGAGTTCGACTCTTTTAAGAAGTTGAGGAACAAAAAAGCACCCCTAACAAAAATTGAATTGGAAGGTCACTAAGCACAGTAACTCAGGCGAGCATGATGATGAGTACTTGGCCAGAGACTCATTTGACTGACGCAACTTGGTAACTTAACACTTGGAATAGTGTTAAAATGAAGACAGCAAATGCAACAAAGAACCCCATTATCGGAAAAAAATGAAGCCTTCCCTCTCTCTTTTACAATTTATACATTTTTTTTTTCTTTCTTCCATTTATATGGAACCCTCCTTTCTTGTATTATCAGTGTAGTATGGTATCACTTGTGAACCCTCCTTTCATCAGACTCATGGTGGAACATGTTGTTATCCGCCCATTGTTTGATGTGAACAATGACCTTTTCATGCATTTTGTTCCAATATGCATCAGACATTTCTTAACCTTTGGTCGGGCATCATCCGCTCCAATGTTATCGTAGAGGTCTTTATGATAGAAGATGTCCTTCATCTTAAGTTTCCAAATTAACCAATTTGTATGGTTTAGTCTAATGATGGTAATGCTCTAACAATTATTTTCCATCTCAGTTAAACAAACAAGGAAAATAAACAATTTCCATCACGCTATAAATATCATCACCGCGGGCATGTTGAGAAAATTGATCTAAAATCTGACTTCGGATGACTCCGATATCATAAAAATAATTTTCTGAATCCTAATAAGCCAAACACCCCTACTACGGACAGTTTTAGACTTTGGATGCTTTAAATATTGTGAAAATAAGTTTTACGCATCGACCACGATCAAGACTATAGTGGCTGTACTGTTGACGTCACTGCTACTGACGTCACCATGATGACATATTTTGCTGACGTCAGTCCTCCTGTTATTGGGCTGGGCCGCCTTCCTCTTTTCTAGTGGGGCCAACGACGAGGCGTGGGCCACACCTCTAGGGACTCCATCCCTAAAATGCATCCTTTTGCAATATCTTTCAGTAAATGAAAAAAGAAACATAGAAATAGCGCTCTCTCTCTCTCTCTGCAAAACTCTTTTTTTACATCTCCCTTATTTTTTAGAAGTACATCTACTGTTAGTGCCCTGCCACAAAATAATTTTGATATCACTGCAGTACTCGAAGATATGTCTTGAAAGTTGAAGGAGACGATTTTTTTTCTTTTTAAAGATAAGTGAGTCTTTCATTTTCTCAATAAAATATAATTTACATGCATGGGGATAAATTAACCCTCCAATGAGGCATATCCCATTAAATCATAAAAATCAACTAAAAGAGAAACCCACAGTCCAGATCAAGCAATTAAGCAGTGGCCCACAACCCGGGATCGGTCGAACTGACCTAGAAGTTTACCAAGAAATGAAGTTCTTCCATAGAAAGACAGGTAGGAATGTCATATAAAGATTTGGTTTTCCTGGATAATCTCAATGATCTAGTGAAAATACGGTAGAAGTGTACTTCTTGAAATCGATTAAGGTTACTTCGCAGCCTGTAAACCAATCTCTCCACATTGATTGGCTTGGATATTTTAGAATTTTAAGCATATGCTAACAAAAGCATTTTAATTCAAATTTTCGACCGTATTTTTCAAAAAAAGGTAAAAAAGTAACCTCATTTCTCCGTTAAAAGACATTAAAAAAAAACGTCCACAATCAATACAAAAAGTAAAAAATATTCAACAATAAATAACTAAAAATAAAATACTATCATAACCCACTTATATTTTATTCTTTCTTTAAAATACGTAGAAAGCTAAAATGATAAATGATTTCTCAGATTGCAAGAACCGGCATCCGAGAAGTTGAAGTTCATTAAGCACAATTAGGCCCACCAGGTCCACCGTAAAAGAATTGAACACCTGGAGTACCTTTGAGCCCTGATACATCTGATACGTCATAGCAAGCTGGTTTAGAGACCTTAGTTTTAGTATTGTATGGGGTTATTCCAATAATGTCATCAGTGTAGAAATAGACACATTTATCAAAGAAGGCAGCTTTTCGAAATCCTTCTCTGGGGAAATCACCGCTACCCATCTGAGTGCTGGTATGACTTCCCTCAGGTGCCGTGTTCAGGACTTGTCCTCCCCACTGAACGTAATCAGCATGGTCTCTAGAACGTAATGGTCAGAAAAAATTATTTAGAGAAGCAACAATTGGAACTCAAATAAACAACAAAACTGCATTGCATACCACTAGAAAAAAAAAACTGCATTGCATACCTGATTGCAAATTATAGGAGAGACGAGGGAGAAAGAGAAAGCTTGTATCAGTCCTTGGTTGAGGAGAAGACTCATCGGATATGATATATGCTGTTGTGCAGTGTGTTGTAGAAACATCTTCTTGAATGGAAAGAAGCGAAAATAACGCTGTGCGCTATGAGATGATAGGAAAAGAACCTCATCCGTGTCATTTGACCTCCCACACGTTTTCTGGGAGTAGAATGTCGTGGTTTTACAAGCTACTCTACTGCGTTAAAAAGGCATGCATTCTTTGCCAAAAAGAATTGAAAAACTACTTCCCCCCTTTTCTAAACAAAAATTATTGTTTTAAACCCAGCTGGATGGGGCCCACTAATGATGGGACTAGGTGGGGGGTGACCGCATCATTCATGGGGGGTCTTAACTCTTTATGTGTGTGAACTGTTAGGATCAATCATAGATTCACATATAATGTACTACAATAAATTCTACTTTTAATTTGGTGTCTTTTGAGTCAAGTTTGGATCAAATGAGATCTATTTTTTTTTTGGAGTCCAGTACAAGCCTCTTAGTATAAGCTTAATCTTGACAAAATAAGACTCCATGGACTCAAAACTTATTTATTGCTTTGTAGTTAAAAGGGTTAACTCTAACTCTTATTTAATAATCATGCATTGATGTGCCCGAAGGATTAGTCCTGATGGGTTAATACTAAGGGATACCTTCTCTATTAAAAAAGGGAAAAAGAAGAAAAAAACTTGGGCTCAGTTATGTACAAATCTGAATAACTGGCTCCTGGCCCAATCAAAGTAAAATCTAGGCTTATTTGGGTTGCGTTTGGATCTCCAAATTTAACTCGACTTATATAAAAATCTCTTAAAATAAACACTCATTCTTTAAAAACTAAACTCATAAAAATAGGTAACTAATTTGACTGGGCCAACCTGTTGGATTCAAGTTCGGATTTGAGTTTACCCACTTGCACCATTCAAAAAAAAACAAAAAAAGCTAACCCACTTGCAATTTGGGTCGAGCATGCATTTCATTTCATTTCATACTGATTAGGCCCACCCACTGAAGCTGCATCCTAGACCTGGTCACAGCACCAATGACATCTAATTGTGGATAGATTTTTGTCTCCAGTCAGATTGGAATCTTCGGACACACCTTTCTTAAAGATATGATCCGTGCCTTTACATGGAGTGTTCACAGGTTTCGAACTTTGCATACCAAAGCACTCCAAAACCTTCTCAAGGTACCCCTTTT
Source organism: Cinnamomum chago (assembly GCA_038049695.1). Taxonomy (NCBI): domain Eukaryota; kingdom Viridiplantae; phylum Streptophyta; class Magnoliopsida; order Laurales; family Lauraceae; genus Cinnamomum; species Cinnamomum chago. The sequence goes on from CP142451.1 coordinate 15,365,542, forward strand.
GTGACAAAGACAATTTGTCCGCTTTTCGGTCCTTTCAAATCTCCATTCCAAGAATCCAGCAAACATGATGACCAAGACTATTCCAGCAGTCAAGTTCAAGCATTGCTACGGTGGAGAATCGAGCAGGCATGATGATCAAGACTATTCCAGCAGTCAAGTTCAAGTATTGCTTGGACTTGATCGATGTGATCAGTACCTGAGTGCCCTCAGGACAGGTGGAGACGGCGAGACGTGTTTTATGCATAAAAATCAGCTTCAAAGTTCGCCAAGGTGGAGATTTGTTAGTTTGTATGGCTCACTAAAAATTAGTCAATCTAGGTTAACCGGGCCCCTGGATTGCCCAAGTTGTACTGTGATTAGAAGTATGTCTATTATAGTAGGTCTACTGTGATTATAAGTAGGGTTTGGGTGTAACAGGGTTTGGGGCTGATATTATAAATAAAAACCCAGACTCTCTAGGATGTACAACCTCTATTCTGATTGCATAATAATTTCTCCCGTCTTCCCCGTGAACGTAGGCCAAAAGCCGAACCATGTAAATCTCTTTGTTCTTTGTGCGTGATTAATCTCTTCTGTTAGGCCCTAAATCACAACACCTAGACTAAGGCAAGTTTCAATACTATAGTTAAACAACTTGAAAATTTACCAATCCCTTAATAGGGAAATCCTGATTTTTTGGTGCACTACAACTAAACTAAAAAACTGTACAAAGGCCACTGAATTCGAATATAAACCAATAGGTTAACCATCATACACTCTTGGATGGCTAATGGTTGTGTATGAGAAATAAAAACTAATAATAGTAGAAGTAAGCCCATTTAATGTTCACTGCAACCGACCTGTCAATGTATTAGATTCTATATTTATTTTTTCATATCTTCTTGATCCTAGTACAAACAAAAAACTTCTCTTATACTGGAATTATGTACATTGAATCTAATTACTTCTACTGAAGTTTCATATCACTTCCACTGTCTTCTACTTCTTGAATTGTGCTTGATGGCCTGCCCAGCCCATGCCAACGTGCCCCTTAAGCGGACAGGTGGTTCGACCTCCTGCAAACTAGGAGGAGGAGGAGGAGGAGAACCACCTCGTCTCTTGCGATACATGAAAATAAACACGGTAAGAGAAGTGCCTAGCAAAATAATCAAAACTATGACAGTTATGATTATAAATTGCCTTACTTCATTCTGCCTAACCGGCACCAAGTGGTCCGTCGATCCTCGCAGACCCATCAATCGCTCTATCTACAAAAGAAAATTAGAAAGGGATCTTATATAAACAAATCTTTAAAACATTATAAATGCAACTTGACTTAGTAAGAAAAAATGAATATCAACTTCATCTTTTTTTTTTTTTTTTTATCAAAATTAGAGAGGGATCATGTTCCACCTTATGGGCAGGGTTTGGGAGTGGGCTCCACCCGAAAGGGAGTATTGAAAAGTATTTATGTTACCTCTACGGACACCTCAAAGTTTTAGTAGGAATGGTTAGGTAAGACGATTTAATATGATAACATAACCAATTGGTGGCGAGTTTGATTCTGAGGAGGAATGACACGGCGCTCGGCCTTCATAGACTCATTCGACTCACGTAACTTGGTAACTTACCAAGTTGGATTGCCTAGACCAAGGCAAGTTTCAATGCTATAGTTAAACAACTTGGAAATTTACCAATAGTTGTTTGTCGGCCCATTAGAGACAGTGTCCAGCGTGCTGAGTGTGGTTGAGTTCGACTCTTTTAAGAAGTTGAGGAACAAAAAAGCACCCCTAACAAAAATTGAATTGAAAGGTCACTAAGCACAGTAACTCAGGCGAGCATGATGATGAGTACTTGGCCAGAGACTCATTTGACTGACGCAACTTGGTGACTTAACACTTGGAATAGTGTTAAAATGAAGACAGCAAATGCAACAAAGAACCCCATTATCGGAAAAAAATGAAGCCTTTCCCTCTCTCTTTTACAATTTATACATTTTATTTTTCTTTCTTCCATTTATATGGAACCCTCCTTTCTTGTATTATCAGTGTAGTGTGGTATCACTTGTGAACCCTCCTTTCATCAGACTCATGGTGGAACATGTTGTTATCCGCCCATTGTTTGATGTGAACAATGACCTTTTCATGCATTTTGTTCCAATATGCATCAGACATTTCTTAACCTTTGGTCGGGCATCATCCGCTCCAATGTTATCGTAGAGGTCTTTATGATAGAAGATGTCCTTCATCTTAAGTTTCCAAATTAACCAATTTATATGGTTTAGTCTAATGATGGTAATGCTCTAACAATTATTTTCCAACTCAGTTAAACAAACAAGGAAAATAAACAATTTCCATCACGCTATAAATATCATCACCGCGGGCATGTTGAGAAAATTGATCTAAAATCTGACTTCGGATGACTCCGATATCATAAAAATAATTTTCTGAATCCTAATAAGCCAAACACCCCTACTACGGACAGTTATAGACTTTGGATGCTTTAAATATTGTGAAAATAAGTTTTACGCATCGACCACGATCAAGACTATAGTGGTTGTACTGTTGACGTCACTGCTACTGACGTCACCATGATGACATATTTTGCTGACGTCAGTCCTCCTGTTATTGGGCTGGGCCGCCTTCCTCTTTTCTAGTGGGGCCAACGACGAGGCGTGGGCCACACCTCTAGGGACTCCATCCCTAAAATGCATCCTTTTGCAATATCTTTCAGTAAATGAAAAAAGAAACATAGAAATAGCGCTCTCTCTCTCTCTCTGCAAAACTCTTTTTTTACATCTCCCTTGTTTTTTAGAAGTACATCTACTGTTAGTGCCCTGCCACAAAATAATTTTGATATCACTGCAGTACTCGAAGATATGTCTTGAATGTTGAAGGAGACGATTTTTTTTTGAAAGATAAGTGAGTCTTTCATTTTCTCAATAAAATGTAATTTACATGGATGGGGATAAATTAACCCACCAATGAGGCATATCCCATTAAATCATAAAAATCAACTAAAAGAGAAACCCATAGTCCAGATCAAGCAATTAAGCAGTGGCCCACAACCCGGGATCAGTCGAATTGACTTAGAAGTTTACCAAGAAATGAAGTTCTTCCATAGAAAGACAGGTAGGAATGTTATATAAAGATTTGGTTTTCCTGGAAAATCTCAATGATCTAGTGAAAATACTGTGGAAGTGTACTTCTTGAAATCGATTAAGATTACTTCTCAGCCTGTTCTCCACATTGATTGGCTTGGATCTTTTAGAATTTTAAGCATATGCTACCAAAAGCATTTTAATTCAAAATTTCCACCATTTTTTTTAAAAAAAGGTAAAAAAGTAACCTCATTTCTCAGTTAAAAGACAATAGAAAAAAACTCTCCACAATCAATTAGAAAAGTAAAAAAGATTCAATAATAAACAACTAAAACTAAAATACTATCATAACCCACTTATATTTTATTCTTTCTTTAAAATAAATAGAGAGCTAAAATGATAAATGATTTTTCAGATTGCAAGAACCGGCATATGAGAAGTTGAAGTTCATTAAGCACAATTAGACCCACCAGGCCCACCGTAAAAGAATTGAACACCTGGAGTACCTTTGAGCTCTGATACATGTGATACGTCATAGCAACTTGGTTTAGAGACCTTAGTTTTAGTATAGTATGGGGTTATTCCAATAATGTCATCAGTGTAGAAATAGACACATTTATCAAAGAAGGCAGCTTTTCCATATCCTTCTCTGGGGAAATGACCGCTACCCATTTGAGTGCTGGTATGACTTCCCTGAGGTGCCGTGTTCAGGACTTGTCCTCCCCACTGAACGTAATCAGCATGGTCAGCCATGCTCTTAAACAAAGAACTGGGCCAGTACCCCACCGATTCACCCTGAGCCACTAACCACCAATTGGAAGTTGCTTTGTCCTGCGGCAATAAACCAGAAAACATATAGATATACACAAAAATTTAGGAGAGATTGTGTTGTAGTAGTGCTCCAATTCCTCCCCCCACATTAGAAGAGACTTTATGGATGGTTATGAATGATTTTAGGCATATCCGGGATTTAGAAACATATGCCAATTATTGTCTTAGGCTTGGCACAGGCCTTGATGTCCCTTACCGAGGTCATCCATTTAGCCAACTGGGCTGGGGAGGCCAGGACTTTTACGCTTATTCAGGCTTTCCAGCACGTGTTTCAACAAATCATCAGTAAACTACAACCACTACTTAGTCAGGCCTAGCTGAGCAGGACTTTTGGACGTTTCTTCACTTAATACAAGCTCAGCATCGCCCAAAAATCATGGGATTTACAGATTATTTATTGTGGAAATAGAGTTTTAAAAGGTCTAGTGGAGCAAGAAATGTTTGCTTTGTTTCTAGTGGATTACAATTACCTTGAATATCTTCAGATCAATACCATCTTGAATCCCCCCATAGACTGAAGTAGGAGTAATAACCGCGCCTAAGCCAACCTTTTGGCTTACTTGAACAAAACCAGGGCATCTCAAGTTGTAGCAACCCAAGTGATCCGACTGGGAATAGATACATGCACAATTCAGAGAAACTATATACATCAAATCACAAGAAACAATGCAATATAAAAAATAAGGCTAACAAATCACAAGATTTTACAATGGACTGATCATAATTTGAGGAGAGTCCGAATCCTCTCCAGCTTTTGCTAGAGAGAATGGAAGAGATCAACCCAAGGAAAAGAACTCTTCCTGATTGAAAATAGAAAACATATTTGTATCTAATTAGAGTCCCAAAAAAGTAATGAATGGGTTATTTTTGTTTTGTCAAGAACTACAACCTCAGGATCTCGCCTACAAGAAAAACTAAAGCACACAACTCTACCAAGAGTAGAGGGGAATATGAAAGGAGATCACTTTAGTTCAGGTAAATTTAATGTTTGGGATTCCAGCACCTAATTTGAGCTGTGGAGTCAAATGTATGCATGTCTATACATGGGCAGCGCTCAACCCTTATGGGCCCACCTAGAGCCATGGCAATGATAGAGGTGGTGGATCCAAAGATCTAATAAAAATCAAGATGCATGCAAAATCTCAATTGGGGTTGATCATCAAGCCTTTTGATCCATCGCCATCAACTTTAGCGGTTTTAGAATATATCTTGTTTTTAACTAGTACAACTACATGACACCATTTTTAGCAAAAGAAAGTGTAAAATTAGTAACTTACAGTTGTACCCCAAAACCCGAAAAGTCGTGTTGCATCGTCTCCAAACATACTTCTTGAAACCTGAGAAATCCAAATGCTTAGGCGAAATAGATTAAACAAAAGAAACAAATTTCAATAATTTATTGAAATGTCTTAGGATGGATGCCATAAATCTGAACTTTCAGAATCAATAGTTTAGTCTTCTCATCTTGAAATCTCTTTTTTTTTTCTTTTTTTTTAATGTTGCCCCACCATTCACCAATGTTGGGTTTATATTAAGGTGGACCTGCTCTTATGACTAAGCAATAAGCTAAAGACATTACCATCAATTTACTTTTACTACAAGAAAAAAAAATGTAGAGAGAGAGAGAGAGATATTACTATCCACCCCCCGTCGATCAAATCAAAATTATCTCTTCTACCAACGGATATGGAAGCTTTGCTAAATTCACTTGGCTCCACATGTATGTTCCATACATTGATAATTCCTTCGCCTCCTTTATTCTTATGCTCTTTACTTGCTTTACAGCTCTGACAGAGAACAACAAATAATCATGCACGATCTATAGTTTTGGTAACTCGAGAAATACGATTACACATTCATCATTAACAAATTTGTTACTATCTTCACACTTGATAATAATTGAAGGAAACAACCATCGTTGTCTCATAAATGGTGAATCAATTGAAACGTAACTAATATTATAAAAACTCACTTCTAATTGGGATGCATCCAAGGAGATGGCTCCAAGTAAGTGTCTCTTCTGAGTCCTTTGAATAGGAATTGTTCCTTGTGGACAACTTCCACTCTTATGCCACAACTGTTCTAATGGTTTTGAAGATGACATGCTTTTCCCATTATAAATGCTTGGTCTCAGCTGTAATACATATAAAAAGTTCATTTCAAGCAATAAGGGAAACAATCCTAGAACTTGAAGTACCAAAAGGCCAAGGCATGATATTGTAAGGCAAGGTTAAGTGAAAATCATTCTAATCATTCAGCTACAGCGCAACAGATGTACATGAATCAAAATTTTCCCCATTGCCTACTTTTAATCTAGTGTCTGTTTTAATGTTTCAACACTGTCATCACTATCTACTTAAGACATTGGTGTCTACACATTTGTGCCCCTTATGTACATATGGGAATAGGAGGATGGGAATTAAGATCATAGTATAATAAAGAGTAGATACAACATACGAGGAAATGGAAAAAACCTGTATGGTGTGATTTTTGAGCGACGGGTGATCAAATGCAGGTTGCTTATAGATATCAACGCAGTCAATGATATCGCCATCTTCACTCTGTAGCCACAATCATAAAAAGAGCATACATCACCACCTTTAGACTAAACAATCAATATTTATCATTGAGTAATTAAGCTTGCAATTATGTTTTAAATGTTAAAGTCATGCGTGCACGCCAGGTAAGAGATGGGCTGGGGGGCGGGGGGGCCGGCTTATTATCAGTCCACTATGGTAGTATATCATTGTAGCCTTGCACCAACTATATTGGGGTTGGCTAATTCTCTTTCTCCATTTTGGTTTATCCAGGAAATGTATTTTTCTCCCTTCTTGGTCCACTATGATAGTTCCTTTTCGCCAAAGTGATGATTGAAAGCCAAGTATAATCCTATCCCTGTATTCTATAAATTTATAATTTATGTTTGATTAGATTTATGGACGATGTGGGTGTATATAAGTTTGCCATATTACTTATTATGATATAATGATACTCTCAAAAAATGGCCTATCTATTACAATGAAATTGCAATTCTCAACAAAACTATTTTTTTTTTTTTACTAGGGGTGTACACGGATCGGATTGGTGCAGATTAGACTAAATCTGCAACTTATTAGTTAGCTACAGATTGATGGATTTGGAGTCCGTCACCAATCTGTAGCTGTTAAAAACCGGTCAAATCTGATCCGTGGAGTAACGGATATGATCGGTTTAATCTATTCAATCCATTGAATCTAATGTTAAAGAAAATTTGAAGAGCATGCTCTCAAGGCCAGGGTGAAATTTGGTTTCGAGTTTCATTTGCCAATTACTTTTTCTTTATTTATATTTAATTTTAGCAGATCGGATTGGATTGAATCCGCGGATTGAGGGTGAAAGCCGTCACTGATCCGTTGCTAACGGTTTACAAGATTTTCAATCCGTTACCAATCTTTTTACCTTAATTAGTTCTGTTAAATATCTTTGAATCGGATCGATTTTATGGATCAATGGATTTTTTGTGCACCCCTATTTTTTTTAGGTAGCCTTTCTTTTTCCATTTGCATGTAAATGGGAGGAATGCCTGTCTAGCCTACAGTCCCAGGTTCAAACACCCGCGTCCGTGCTACAAGGGTTGTGGATGGGCCAGTCAAAGCTAGGCTGAGGCATATCCCGGCACAACCCATGGGACTTTAGTAACACAGGCCCATGTCAAGCTCGATATGGGCTTTAAGTGCATGACCTGAGCTCAGCCGGCCTTAGAAAATATCAGACTGAAGACTGCCCATTTAGTCAATTGGGCCAGTCCGGGCCCAGCTTTGGACTTTCTAGCACATAATCCAAGCCCAAGTCATATATTAAATAGGCCAAAAATTTAGATCCAAGCCACCTTCAAGTACTTAAAGCCGCAAGCCAGAGCCTAGCGTTGAGCACCCTACATGCTATAGCCCGCTGTAGTGGACCCCTACGTTGGTGATGTTCCAGCACCACACCAGTGTCTTTTATTTTTTGCTAGTTGGCCCAGTGGCCTGGAAGAGGAGAAATAACTTGCCCACGCAGGGATCGATCCCTGAGTGGAGCCATGGGACACTCTGCATTCCCACTAGCACCAGGGGTTGATCTTGGGCACTAATGGTGAGAATAAGCTATCTCACAGTTTTCTTGATCTAACATCTTTCGCATTAATCCATTTTAATAAGTTTTAGCATACTTCTGATTAAGAAAAATACGACTTTTAACAGTTTTTATTAGAGACCAAAATGAACATAAAATGGTAATCGTGACTACTTATATTATGATAATAAGTATTCTATGATAGTATTAACGTATTATGATAATATATAGTAACATCAATATCATATTAATATTATGTTATAAAAATAATTTGTTTTTAAAATAGACAATGATATCAATATTAGTATCTCATTAAAATTACAGTAACATATATTTATATCTATTCGAAAAGCCCATAATGATTGATACATGTTTTATTATTTCATGAAAATTTCATCAATGAATTATTTCTATTTCATACAACATTTTTACAATAGTGCAATTCATACATGGAAAGCCATAACCTTTCAATAAATAAATAAATATATTTCTCATATATATATTTATAAGGAAAGCCATATATTCTTGCTTTTTTTTAGAGATTCGACCAAAATATTAAAAATACTTGAAGATTGATGAAATTGCCCGATCTCTCTCTATCTCTACGTCTTGAATCACTTAGCTCGAGAAATTTAAACATCATGTCTCACGTTTCCTTCTACATTAACAATCAATGTCAAAATTAAGGAGATTCTCAAAGAATCGTGAATGTAATAGTCAAGGTAAAAGGCCATTGATAACAGCAAACCCTATCCAGACAGTGGGCCATATTGGTATGACCCACATGGGGTATAAAGGTCTCAGGACTGAAGGCCACACCCAAACATAAAAAAAAAAGCTTAGAATTTTTAAAAACACCCCTGAAAATTTTAAAAGTTTATATATATTTTATTTACATTTCCTCCTTCCCCAATATTGTTTTTTATATCTAGCCCCTATGTTCAATTTCCTGTGTCTGCCCGCAAGTTCAATTTCTTGGGTCGATATCAAACGAGATGCAATTATGCAAACCCACCCCCCAAAGACAACTCGAGATAAAAGTAAAATAAAACACTCACACTTGCTTCAAACCTGAGAAACCCATAGTCACCCAAGAGATACTATATGCTTGTTGGAAACAGTAAAAAGAAAAAGTCCATATGCTAGAATCAAAGGAACCACCTTAATGATCTTGATTGCAGGCTTATTGAGACGTCTAAGCTCTTTCCTTATTTCCAAATCAGTAAGGTTTTTCCTTCCTGCTGCAGTGACAGCCCTTTGAACAGAGAGCAAAACGAGGGCTACCAAAACCAACATTAACTTCTTGCACATTTCTTTCGCCATCGAAACAAACAAGTTAGAAAACCACCTGTAAATTATCATAAATTAAGATATTTACCTGAAGAGACTGAATATATAACACTATTCTCTCTATAATGGAGAAATCAACAAACCTTATAAAGATAACACTGTCGTCCAAAACGTGGTTAAGAAACCATGAATGGTGTGTATATATAGTGTTAAGAAACCATGACTAATGTATGGAAAGATTACCCTATCGTTATCTCACCAACACTGTGATTATCTGTCTTACCAAATCGAGAAAGATTATAACTTTATTCTTTGAAGATCACTTGATTATAATAGTCTAGGCAAATTTGTCTCACAAAAACAAGAAAGATTAAAACTTGATCCTATAAGATCACTTGATTAATGGCCTCGAGCTTTTCTCTGTTTTTTCGGCTTTGTTTCTTTTCTCTCTATTAATTCAATTGCCTTTCAGCAAAAAAAAGATTGCAGGCTTATTTGTAAGGTTTTTCCTTTCTGTAGCATTGGCAGCCCCCTTAGTAGAGAGCAGAACGAGGGGTACTAAAACCAACCTTAACTTTTCGCAAATTGCTTTTGCTATTGAGACAAACAAATTAAAAAACCACTTGAAAATCATCAAACTATAAGATATTTGTAGAGATAGAAAAGGTATCACTATTCTTTGATACTGGAGGAAAGGATAGAAAATCACCTACAAATCTTCAAACATTACGAGTTTGTTGTGTAAAAAGCTGGTGGTCTGAAGAAGCATAAATAGTGTAAAGAGTCTTATGAGAATCGTATGTAGATATGTCCTACTTTATGACTCCAGTAATGTGATTGTCTATTTGTCTAAAAGAAGGAAATGCACATACACATGTATCATGTTCTTTCTATCTTGGTGGGGTATGGATGCATAACATAATCTCAACAGGTTCATTTGGATTTCTTCAATTCTCATCTTTGGTAATCTTGTGCTTATTATGGTAATTTGCAAATCTCAATAGATTATAAACTATACTATTTGGTAATTTAAAGACTCAACAGATAAGATGCGTAAAATAGAAAAGATTTACCCATGGTAGGATCTATCAATGAGTAGTCGTTGTGGAGTCCTCTAATGGCTGTTATTAAAATGGGAGTTGTCTAATGGTAAAAAGTAATGTGTTCTATCTAATCAGAATTCCAATGAAGCCATCAATGTGGTAATAACAGTGGACCATGACTCGTATGGAAACATTTTTTTCGGAACCATTATAATATATTAAGTTAGGAGGTTTTAGATTCAATTTTAACCGTCGGTTATAAATTTGACTGACAGTTAGCCCTATTTATTAAAATATTTCACAATCTCTACATATAATTATCCCCTCGTATCCTTATCTCATCAAACTACCCACTACTCTCCACTTTAACTCCACTTCTTCTTTTTTTAAGTCTCTTGCTCTACTCTCTTGTACTCCCTTTCTATACAGTTTTTTAATTTTCAATTAAACAACTTACTTAATGGATGGAAAGAGGTACCCATACAACCTTTTAAATGTAAGGATTTCTAATTTATAATGCAACCGTGCTGAGCACGGGTGGTTGTGCTAGTGGCTAGTACTATGGAAACATTATACTATCGTTATCTCAGCAACACTATGATTCTTTATCTTCCTCTTGCACCATTCAAAAAAACAAAAAAGAGCTAACCCACTTGCAATTTGGGTCGATCATGCATTTCATTTCATACATGATTAGGCCCACTGAGGCTGCATCCTAGACCTGGTCACAGTACCAATGATATCTACTTGTGGATAGATTTTTGTAGGGAATAGGCACTCTCCAGTCAGATCGAGTCGTCGGGCACACCTTTCTTAAAGTGAAAGATCTGACTCACTTGAAACCATCAAATTCATGACCCTGCTGGAGGACCATCCAATTATAAGGAACAATCGGTTCAGTTATCAAAGAAAATGTGTTTGGGTAGAAATTCTGAGTAAATAAAATCTCAAACCATTATGCTAGGAAGAAATCTGTGTTGATCATACCTAAGTTTTGGAATTGCAGTTGAAATTGTTGTCAACATAGCATGGCAATTTTAGTGGGTCAGCCCACTTGCAAAGGCCCAATCTAGTGGGAATGCAAAAGTCTTCATAGAGGCTCATCAGTGGGGCCCACAACTGTTGGGTATGCACTTATGGAAAAGGACATTTGTATAGACAAGTTTTTAGGATCTAAGGTCTAAGATAAGGTGGCGACCTGTGTGCATAGGACTTTCTATTGAACAAAGAAGAAAAAACTAAACGTCTGGGCATAGGGTTTTTTTTTATATATATTTTTCATTCATTGCAAAGAGGAGCAGAGACTTGTGTGCAAAGTGGCAGTCTCTCTTTTGGGTGCAAAATTCGTTGCTCTATTGGCAGTAAGTAGGGATGAAAGTGGGTCGGGCCGAGCAGGTCTTTGACGGGCATTAGGCTCGGCCCTAATATTTTTCAGTAGGCCCTAGCTCAACCCTAGCTTGAAAGGGCCTCAAAAACCCTAGCTTGGGCTCGGCTCTTATTAAGTTATGAGGCCCTAGGGCCGGCCTCTAATGATATAGCACTAGCTGAAAGAAAATATTTTCAGGAAAAAAAATCATGTAGGAATTCAAAGAAATCTACATATGCAAACCAGAACAAAAAATGGTCAAATACAAGCATTCATCCCATATTCCCATTCCCATAATTTGGATTGCAGCAATAAAATTAACTAAAATAAGAAAGACTCCAGTCGGATCACTTGGGTTGCTACAACTTGAAATGCCCTGGTTTTGTTCAAGTAAGCCAAAAGATTAGCTTAGGCACGGTTTTTGCTCCTACTTCAGTCTATGGGGGGCTTCAAAAAGTCCTTGAACTGAAGTTATTCAAGGTAATTGTAATCCACTAGAAACAAAGCAAACATTTCTTACTCCCAGAAGCGTGTGGGAGGTCAAATGACAACCGGATGAGGTTCTTTTCCTCCTCTCTCATAGCGTTATTTCCGCTTTCCATTCGGGAAAAGGTGTCTACAACACACTCCACAGCAGCATTTTACACACCCGAAGGGTCTTCTCTCCAACTAAGGACTGAAACAAGCTTGCTCTTTCTCCCGAGATGTAAATCACGTAAGCACAAGTTTGGCTCGCTTTTTATAGAGTTTTTTTTCCCAAAAATCACTTCAAAACGTGCTTGGAGACGGACTATACCCAGGTCGGGTGTCCAGACGCCAGGAGGCATAGTCTAAAAGGGGCACTACACCAAAAATCGGAAATTGGAACGGAAAAGCGTTCCTAATCCTTCCGTTCCTAATCCGTTAAAGTGTTCCAATTTCCGTTCCAATTTGGTACCAACCGTTCCTAATCCAAATTGGAACGGAAATTGGAACACTTTAACGGATTAGGAACGGAAGGATTAGGAACGCTTTTCCGTTCCAATTTCCGATTTTTGGTGTAGTGGGGGTTGCGGAGGTTCTGACGTCCGGACGCCACTCTCTGACGTCCTAACACCAGGCTCCGATTCTTTGTGAGATGGCTCTATCTTTCTCCAATTAGTTATGAATTCTTTCTCTTCACCTAAAACACCTGAAAACATTAAAATAATACAAATAAGGTCATATACTACCATCCCAAGGTGTAAGAAAGTCATCATTTAGGGGCTTTAAATGTACATTTTAAGTTCTCATCAGCAATGCAGTTTTGTTGTTTCATAATTGGTGTTTATTTGAGTTCCAATTGTTGCTTCTATATATAGTTTCTCTATGTTGACTGTTTGTACTTGTTTCTTCAACGCTTGCCTACGGGAAATTGAAACCTCACACGTTCTGATGAGCCAGCACAATCAATCCTTTGAAGTGCATTGAAACATCTTCTTACTTTATAAAAGATCACTAAATTGGAGGAGAGAGAGACAGAGAGAAGGAAAAAAGGAATCCAATGAGAGGTTTTCGGGACTAGGAAATAAAAGAGGATGACCCAGACCATAGTTAATTACCTAATTCGTATTCGAGATCGCAATTCATAATTTGAGACATAGCTTGATCATAAAATTCAATGAAGTAGGTTCTTTGACTCGCTTCTTCTCGATTTGGTTAATTGGAAGTTCGAGTTAAACAAGTTCGATCAACTAATTCATTAGTGCCCATTTTGTAAATCAATCACTAAAATCCAAGCCACCTAAAATAATTATTATATTCATTTACCCTATAGGCAAAACTTTACTTCAATTATTGCTTGGGCCAGTCAAATTGACTACATGTAAAACATAGTTAAGATAAAAAAAAAAAAAAAAAAAACTGACTTAAAATTTCATATTTTACTGCTGATCAATCTTTATGTGGGCCAACTTTGATAAGAGTTAGGTATGGATTAGCGTTAATGCATCAAGGTGCAATGTAGTGCTTTTGAGTGGCTTGTGTTTTATAGGTAAGCACCACAATAGAATTATATGATTAACTTTGAGAACTAGATGAAATTAATTTGCTAGTAGTTCGCAAATCGAATTGTGAATTATTTGTTATTTGCAGTTTGAAGGCCTCTTGAACGAACTAGGTAACTCTGACCCAGACTTCAACTTGCTCTTGGATTGTAAATTAGCGACCAGTTATGGTGATTTGTAAAGAGTATGGAAGACGGACGAATATAACCTTAGATGTTTGAAAAAAAAAAAGATAATTAACGAAAGGTCCCTAGAATTGAGTCTATCCAGCTTCCAGTCCAGGCAAATTATTTTTAAGGGCTTTGGTCCAAGCAGCTACACTGTTTGCAGTTAGAGGTCCCTGGATACAATTTTCATGACTGATTTGCCATTTTCAACTATTTAGGAATAAAATTTTGAAATTTAAAATTTCAGTTTTAAAATTTCAAATCTTTCATTCTCCCTCTCTCAAATCTATCCTACCAAAGGAACCACTTATCTGCTCTGTTTCCGGTTTCTACAATAGTGACGAGCAGCACCACGCAGCGTCTGGGACACTAGTCCGGCGGTGGCAGCAGCGTTGAGGATTAGGTCCTCTTTTGCGGCTGCGCGTGGTTTCTAGGAACTCTGATATGGGGCGGCAACAAGTATCGAAATCCATGTTAATTTGTTATTGCACTTTGTAGCCAAGTCTGATTTCCAACCGTCCATCCACTTGTCAAAACAAGACAAGATTTCTTTTTGTCTTTAGTTTTGGACAAAGAGAAGCCAACAAAGAACTTAGTTCGAATAAGGAAAACAAACCATGCCTGGCGTCGCGAAAATTTTTGTGCGCGAAGATGGGGTTTTCCGACGCGATTGATGGTTTGAGGAAGTGGGTTTTTTTCTGGAGCGAATGGATCAAATGGGGATTTGGGGATCGGGGATTGGAGAATGGTTAGGGTGCGGGAGCAGTGCAGTTTACAAGTTCGCGGGTTGCTGCAAATAACCATGGGGTTGGTCCTTCTACACTGTAAAGTTCTTGCCTTGTTTTGGTTACAGAAAGTAGAATGAAGAAGAAAGGGATCTGAGCCAGGTTCAGGTTTTGTCCAGGTTTTGCAAAAAATGGAACCATCGCAAGACAGAGGATTCCGGGAATTCCTTGCACTTGCCGAGGAAGATCCTCAGTCGCATAGATTGACCGTCGTCATCGGAGAAGGAGCTTCTCGCTGTCCTGCATAAAAGTTGCATACAAGTTTCTGCACCAGTGTCGAAGAAGGAAGGCAACAGGGCTGTTATATCGTTTTTGGCAAATCTATCTTAGTTTTTATGAAATTTATTTGAGTTTTTGTGAAATTTATTTAATTTCTTTCTCAAATTTATCTGAGTTTTTGACAAATTTGTATGAGTTTCTTTCAAATTTATCTAAGTTTTAAAACAAATTTATCTGCGTTCTGGATAAATCTATCTGAGTTTTTGGATATTTATTTGAGTTCGGGAATAAATTTATTTGAGTTTTGAGAAAATCTATATGAGTTTTTGGCAAATTTATTTGAATTTTTGAAAAATATAGCTAAGTTTCTAACAAAGTTATTTCCATTTTGAAAATTTTAACTTAGTTTTTGAACAAGTCTTTCTGCGTTTTTGGAAAATTTATTTGTATTTTTTTAGATCTATTTTTGTTTTTGAATTTTATTTGTGTCTTTTGAAATTTATTTTATATTTTCTAAAATAAATTTAGCAGAGTTTTGACAGAAATACTTGAGTTTTTGACAAATTTTTCTGAAATTTGGAAAATTGATTTATCTTAGTTTTGGAAAATGTATTTGTGATTTTTATAATTTATTTGTATTTTTTAATTTTATTTGTATCTTTTGAAATTTATTTGCGTCTTTTGAAATCTATTTACATTTTTTGAAATTTATTTGGATCTTTTGAAATTTATTTGAATCTTCTAAAATTGATTTTCATGTTTTGAAATTATTTATATTTTTTAAATTTATTTGGATCTTTTGAAATTTATTTGTGTCTTTTTAAATTTCTCTGTGTTCTTTTGAAATTTATTGCGTTTTTTGAAATTATTGCATGTTTTAAAATTTATTTGCATTCTTTCAAATTTATTTATATATTTTGAAATTTATTTGCATGTTTTGAAATTCATTTACATTTTTGAAATTTATTTGGATATTTTGAAATTTATTTGTGTCAATTTCTTTGTGTTCTTTGGAAATTTATTGCGTTTTTTGAAATTATTTTGCTTTTAAAATTTATTTTCATTTTTTATAATTTATTTGTATTTTTTGAGTTTTTTTGTGTTTTTTAGAATTTATTTGAAAATCTAATTAATGGAATTTCATTAATTATGGCCAATTAAATGGTAGTTGACCATTATTAATGGTATATCCCACTAATCGTGGGATATGATTTTGAAGAAAGGGTAAATTAAACATTTTAGGTCTTGAAATTTGAAAAAATGACCTATCACACTATGAAAAAAGATTGTAGATCTAAGGCAATAAAGTGAAATGTTTAAAGATCCATCGCCGAATACCAAAAAAAAAAAAAAAAGAGTCCAAGTTGTTTCGATGGATGTAGGATGTGAGCTGCACATGAATATACCAAAATTAAACATAAATTGGAAAGTCATGATTTGCCTTTAGATAGCATAGATTTTTCTCCAACTACAAACTCCTGTGACAACAAATAGTTTCCATTAACTTACCCTACCCCTAGAGAGATCACAGGGTCAATTAGGGGCCAAGCAAGAAAATCTCCCCCCCTTTCTCTCTCTCACGCTCACAGACATGTTCTCCAATTCCTTTCCTAATTTGCAAACATTTTTTTTTGTTCAATTTTCTAATCTGTTTTGAGTTTTCTAAAATAAAAAAAAAGCTATTTTTCTTGATTTAAAAAGAAATTAAAGAGGACTCTAATAATTGAGACTGTTCCAGCTTGTAATTTATTTTTAATCAAATTTTGAAGACTCAGTTAAAAAACTCAAGAACCTAGAGGCTCCCTTGGGTTCTGTCAAACTTGTTTCACTTGACCTACCCCAAACTCGAACAAAGCCTATCAAGATTCCACCTAGTTAATTAAAGCTGTTGAAGCTCCTTTCCTTTTTTTGGTTTTACAGAACCCGTAGCTGCACATGAATTTGACTCGGTAGTTGGTGGGGGAGGAGGGTTGGGGAGGGTCGTCCCAGACAAAATTCTCGCAGTCGATCTCGCGGGCAGAATGGGAGTGCGCAGAGGTGGTTTCTTCCTTCAGCATTTTGTCATATTGAATGGGTTTTTTTAGGGTAAGCTTGTGTGGGTTTTGTTCATTTGAGATGAGAGGAGAGGAGGAGAGAGTGGGTGAAATGATGGGTGGTAGGGAGATAAATGGGTGTCCGATTCTCCAATTATCCGGAGGTTCCGACCCGTTAAAAATCGGGTTTGGATCCTTATTTAGGCCCCAATAAGTAAATGGGTATGTGTTCGGGTCCGGTTTCACCTTGGTTCGGATCCGTGGACCCGAGACCCGATATATTATCTCAATTTTTAAAAATCTCTCATCAAAAACCATGTTTTTTTTTTTTTAATAAAATTATCTACCTAAATACGGAGCCGGATCCAGACTTGTCCCATATATGGTTCTGGTTCTGATTCTGGAGCCAAAAAATCGGTTCCAAAACGGCTTCGGGTCCGAATCTGGTTCCACCTTCTCCGTAACGGTTTCGGTTCCGGGTCCACCATGGACCGATTTAAGAGTCTTCGGACACAGAGATCAGTTCTCAATTAAATATGCCCTGCAACTCTTGTCAATCACAAACACTTATTGCTAGTCACAATCAAACAATCACAACCAATCACAGCCAAACTTTGCAATTACAATCTCTGTCAAATGCTCACTCTGGTTGCCCACCAATAGATACTGCACGCAATTTTCTCTACTCACAGTTTTCACAGTATAAGTTGCCAACAGACAAGCACCAACATAATATGAGAAAGACTATAAGTAGGAACATAAATTCACATGAAGTAGAGAGCAGAATGACCTTACCACAGATGAAGAACAGATCTGCATATACTGAATAACACCTTCAGAAATCAGATCATAAAAATGGCAGCAGTTCAACACAATATATATATATATATATCACAACCCCGTCGGTTTGACTCTGCTTCAGCCTTGAACACCCACAGAAACACAGCACCATCGTCAACCTTCCTTTGGAAATCTTCTTTGAAACCTCTAGCTCTTCAAGCTTTTGAATGGGACGAAGACAGATGTTGAAGAAGGGATATGGTGAAGCACACGCCCCAAACACTGCCTGGACTTTTCTTCTTCTTTTTTTACCTGATATAATTCCTGTCACCGTCCAAGACTTTTCTCCTTACAACTAGGGGTGAAAGTGGGTTGGGCCATCCTAGGGCTGTCCGCCGTTATAGGCTCGGCCCGAGCTCGGCTCAAAAGACAAAAGAGCCGAGCTAGGGCCTAGTAGGAGGCTCGTTTGCTTAAACAGGCCAAGCTCGGGCTTGATGAAGCCCGGCTCGTAAGCCTTAGGGCCTACATATATTAATACATATATTATATATATGTACACTATACAATATATAATACATATATGATAAAACATAATCCATAAATCCTAAACCTTAGTTTTAATCAATATAAATAATCTCTAAACCCTAAACACTAAATAATCCATAAATATTAAACCTAAGCAGCAAGCCATAGGGCCTACATATATTATATATATGTGTACACTATACAGTATATATTACATATATGAATCTATGATACTAAATAATCCATAAATCATAAACCTTAGTTTTTATCCAATATAAATAATCCCTAAACAACCTTGAGGCTGCATGTATATTAATGGTCTGGAAGACATTTTTTTAAGTCTTGTAACTCTGGAACAACCTTTCCTTTAGTGTTATTATTATTTATTAATTGGGTATAGATGATACATGCACAATTCAGAGAAACTACTACATCAAATCACAAGAAACAATGCAATATAAAAAAAAAGGCTAATTACAATGGACCGATCATAATTTGAGGAGAGTCCGAATCCTCTCCAGCTTTTGCTAGAGAGAATGGAAGAGATCAACCCAAGGAAAAGAACTCTTCCTGATTGAAAATAGAAAACATATGTATCTTATTAGAGTCCCAACAAAGTAATATGGATTGGTTATTTTTATTTTGTTAAGAACTGCAACCTCTGGTTCTCGCCGACATGAAATACTAAAGCACACAACTCTACCAAGACGAAAGGGGAATTTGAAAGGAGATCACTTTAGTTAAGGTAAATTTCATGTTTGGGATTCAAGCACCTAATTTGAGCTGTGGAGTCAAATGTATGCATGTCTATACATGGGCAGTGCCCACACCTTATGAGCCCACCTAGAGCCATGACAATAGTAGAGGTGATAGATCCAAAGATCTAAATAAAATGAAGATGCATGCAAAATCTCAATTCGGGTAGATCATCAAGCCTTTTGATCCATCACCGTCAACTTTAGTGGTTTTAGAATATATCTTGTTTTTAACTAGTACAACTACATGACACCATTTATAGCAAAAGCAAGTGTAAAATTAGTTACTTACAGTATACTACAAAAAAAATGACTTTTAGTCTCGCTTTTAAAATGAGCTTTTGTGTCGCTTTTACAATAAAGTACCCCAAAACCCGTAAAGTCGTGTTGCATTGTCTCCAAACATACCACTTGAAACCTGAGAAATCCAAATGCTTAGGCGAAATAGATTAAACAACAGATACAAACTTCAATAATATATTGAAATGTCTTAGGATGGATGCCATTTATCTGAACTTTCAGAATCAATAGTTTAGACTTCTCATCTTGAAATCTTTTTTCTTTTTAGTTGTTGCAAGTATGTTGCCCCACCATTCACCAAAGTTGGGTTCATATTAAGGTGGACCTGCTTTTATAACTAAGCAATAAGCTCAAGACAATACCATCAATTTATTCTTACTACAAGAAAAAAAAAATGGAGAGAGAGAGAGATTACCATCCACCCCGCGTCGATCAAATCAAAATTATCTCTTCTACCAATGAATATGGAAGCTTTGCTAAATTCACTTGGCTCCACATGTATGTTCCATGCATTGATAATTCCTTCACCTCCTTTATTCTCATCCTCTTTACTTACTTTGCAGCTCCGACAGAGAACAACAAATAATCATACACGATCTATAGCTTTGGTAACTCGAGAAATACGAGTACACATTCATCATTAACAAACTTGTTACTATCTTCACACTTGATAATAATTCAAGGAAGCAACCATCATAGTCTCATGAATGATGAATCAATTGAAATGAAACTAATATTATAACAACTCACTTCTAATTGGGATGCATCCAAGGAGATGGCTCCAAGTAAGTGTCTCTTCTGAGCCCTTTGAATAGGAATTGTTCCTTGTGGACAACTTCCACTCTTATGCCACAACTGTTCTAATGGTTTCGAAGATGACAAGCTTTCCCCATTATAAATGCTTGGTCTCAGCTGTAATACATTAAAAAAAAAAGTTCATTTCAAGCAATAGGGAAACAATCCTAGATCTTGAAGTACCAAAAGTCCAAGGCATGATATTGTAAGGCAACGTTAAGGGAAAATCATTCTAATCATTCAGCTGCACCGCAACAGATGTACATGAATCAAAACTTTCCTCATTGCCTACTGATGAGAGCCCAAAAGATACATTTTAGGCCCCTTAATGAGGACTTGGTTATACCGTCGAAAGAAATTAATTAGCTTAATTTTTTTTTTATTATTTGTAGGTATTACAAATGCAAGGAGCGAAATTCAGAGCTAAAATGGAAGAAATCTCACAAAGCATGACAAACCGGAGTTGCAAGTAAGAAAGCTGTCAAATATGGGAAGAGACTCAAATAAGAAAGCAAAGCAAGAGTCCAAACATGCCTTGGACGTCCAACATGGGTCCCACTCACCCCATAGCATGCCAACATGGAAGGTCTTCTAATTGCACCATTATTCTCAGAATTTTCAGGGGCAGCAACTTGAAATGGTCATAACTTTCAACTCGAGTGTCGGATTCGTGAAATCTACATACCGTTGGAAAGCTCTTTTCGAGTAGATTTCCGTGGAGTCCAAGATTATATAAATTGGAGCTATATCAAGGGAGATATGACCTTGCGAAGTTTGCTGTGATGACCAGTGGGCCCGGACCCGACGGGAATCCATCTCCTGCACGAATTAAAGACCTTTTTCACCCCAAAACTTATAAATAAGAGCCCAAACTCGTTTTTGGGGAGATTCACATCTTGGGGAGAAGTTTTGGGAGGCTTTCTTGGAGCTTGGGGAAGAGCATCAATGGGGATTTCGTCAAGACTTCTTCGTCAATCGTCTTCCATGAGTAACTAAATCTCCATCTTAGGGTTGTGATGAAACTTTAGTTTTGTGTTTATGACAATGTATATGTTCTAGGGTTTTATTTTAAATGTTTTGATTATATGACATTGATTTAATCCATTGATTAGATTCGTTTATTAATGCAATATCTCTCTTGGTGTTTTATTCTTGTAGTTTGGAATACCAAGTCATATAATATGATGCTTGAATGAATGTGTTTGTTAGATTTAGAATAATCTATGCCATAGAGATAGGTTATGCCCCGATTTGCATCCACATCCCTTATTTGTTGACTCTGTGAAGGTTTGTAACCAGAACGAGTCTGGAAAGCATTGACAGTGAAACCCTAGACCTATATTCGTCATTGCACGAGGCTACGGTGGATTCATACCCTAAGACTTTTCTCTAATTGGATAAAAAACTTGTCTTTCAATTTGTTAATTTAGAAATTGCAAACCCATCAACCCAATACTTTGCTTTCTAATAGGATTAGTTTAATAATCAGAATTTTATTTTCCAGTAGGATTAGTTTAGGAATTTAGGAAACAACACAACTTAGCCTTTTTGTCCCAGTGGATACGATACTCGGTTAACTTCTTTGCTTTTTCAAGCAGAGATAATAGCGGAGAATAAATTATATTTGAAACCCTGTTCTAGGATTGGTCACCTACTTTTAATCTAGTGTCTCTGTTTTAATGTTTCAACACTGTCATCACTATTTACTTTAGACATTGGTGTCTACCCATTTATGCCCCTTATGTACATATGGGAATAGGAGCATGGGAATTAAGATCTTAGCATAATAAAGAGTAGATACAACATATGAGGAAATGGAAAAAACCTGTATGGTGTGATTTTTGAGCGACGGGTGATCAAATGCAGGTTGCTTATAGATATCAAGGCAGTCAATGATATCACCATCTTCATTCTGTAGCTACAATCATAAAAAGAGCATACATCATCACCTTTAGACTAAAAAATCAATATTTAACTTTTTTTTTTGAAGAGTTTTAAATTGTTTTTGAAGAGTTAAAATTTTTTTGAAGAGGATTTTTTTTTTGAAAAAATCAATATTTAACATTAATGTTAGTCCACTATGGTAGTATATCATCATAGCCTTGCCTTAACTATATTGGGGTTGGCTAATTCTCTTTCTCCATTCTCTTTTATCCACGAATATTTCATGAATATTGAAGAATATTTCATCAATGAATTATTTTTATTTCATACATAATTTTTTACAATATTGTAATTTATACATGGAAATCCATAACCTTTCAACAAATATATAAAATATGTTTATTCATAAGGAAAGCCATATTCTTGCTTTTTGTAGAGATTTGACCAAAATATGAGAAATACTTGAAGATTGATGAAATTGTTCTCTCTCTCTACGTCGTGAATCACTCTTCACTCCTCTCCAGAAATCTAAATATCATCTCTCACATTTCCTTCAATATCGGCAATCAATGTCAAATTTAAGGAGATTCTCAAAAAATGGTGAATGTTATAGTCAAGGTAAAAAGCCATTGATGACAGCAAACCCTATCCCAACAGCGGGCCACATTGGTATGACCCACAAGGCGCAAACCTTGGTATAAGGGTCTCGGGGCTGAAGGCCCCACCCAAACATAAAAAAAGCTTAGAATTTTTAAAAACACCTTTAAATTTTAAAAGTTCATATATATATATATTTCATTCACTCCTTCCCCAATATATATTTATTTTTTTTACATCTAGCCCCTAAGTTCAATTTCCTGGATCTGCCCCAAGTTTAATATCCTGGGTCGATACAAGCAAATAAGATGCAAACCCACCCCCAGGACAACTCGAGATAAAAGTAAAAAAACTCACACTTGCCCCAAACATGAGAAACCCAGTCACCCAAGAGATAGTAGATGCCTATTGGAAACAGTAAAAAAGAAGTCCATATGATAGAATCAAAGGAACCACCTTAATGATCTTGATTGCAGGCTTATTGAGACGTCTAAGCTCTTTTCTTATTTCCAAATCGGTAATGTTTTCCTTCCTGCTGTAATGGCAGCCCCCTGAACGGAGAGCAGAACGAGGGCTACTAAAACCAACATTAATATCTTGCAAAGTTCTTTCGCCATAGAAAACCACCTGCAAGATAAAACCAGAAGAGATTGAATATTTCAAACTATTCTCTCTATAATCTCAACAAACCTTATAAAGATAACCATGAATGATGTGTATATGTAGTTTTTAAGAAACCATGACTGGTATGGAAACATGATCCTATATATCGTTATCTCAGCTGTGATTATTTGTCTTCCTAACGCGAGAAAGATTAAAACTTTGTCCTTTGAAGATCACTTGATAATCTAGGGAAATCTGTCTTACTAAAACGAGAAAGACGATAATAATCTAGGCACGTTTGGTCGTTTCAGGTAGGGGTGTTTCTTATAATAATAATAAAAAAAAAACCCAGTAGGGTGTTAATGGGTTGGCCTGGCAAAAGCTTATCGAAGCCTAGCCCATCATCTAGCCTTACACTGATAACTTGATTCAACCCACAGGCCTACAACTCAGGCCCAAGCCGAGCTCATTTACAGAATATGTACACCCTTTGTTTGAACGTGGGCCTTGAAAGGATAGGGATGTAAATGGGTCTCCAATTAATAATTGGGCTTGGGTCATTTCAAAATAGGATTTTTAGTTTAACTAAATTTAAGGGTGTTTCCAAAACAAAACATCAAATTTTGTAGGTCACATTAGGAATGTAAGCAAGTTGGTCAAATCACAATAAATCTCTCTTTATTCCTTCCTTTTAACTCCTCTAAAATCTCTCCTATTAATTATAACATTTTGTCCTTTTATCTTTTCAAATTTAAATCTTCTCTCAATCTAATCTAATGTTAAATCTTTCTTTCGAATTTCCTTCTTCATCATCTTAAATTCTCAAATCTCTCCTGAAATTCGCTCAAAATTGAGAATAATCTTTAATTTAAACAATTACAATATTTTGTCCACCATAATAAGGAGATATAAGGTTGGTTTTGGATCCAGACCAAAGAACTACTTTTGGCATTTCCTTATGACTGGCGTGTATCCCCTCCCTCCCTCCCTCCCTCAATGCCTCACCATTTGTATCCTCTCTCTCTCTCTCTCTCTCTCTCTCTCTCTCTCTCTCTCTCTCTCTCTCTCTCTCTATATATATATATATATATATATATATATATATATATACATATATACATGTATACTAGTGCAATAGGCATGCGTTAATTAAAAAATCATAAAAATTTCTAATTTGAAATATTTTTAAATATTTAAATAAATGATAAATAAATATTAATATAAAATTCATAATAAAGATGAAAACTCATTAGAGAAATTTTAGGTAGCTGGAAATATTTAGGGAAATGTCAAGTAAATAGTAAAGATTTTAGGACCTTGATTTGATTATATTTGTACTTAATCATAATTTGAGTGTCATTTCAGAATTAAATGTGGATTTTGGAATTAATTGGCTTCCACAATGGGCCCCACAGATTAATCTTACTGAATATTGAAAGGAAAATAAGGAGAAAAAAATAACAGAATGCAACCTATGAAAGTGGCACCCGCTCTAATATCAAAAAAGCTCTTCGTGTGTTGATATAAAAAAAAAGTGGCCCCCGTAAATTGTGAGTTTGGAAATAAAGAAGATTTGAAAGTTTATTTGGTTAAATTAGTAAATATAAATGATTATATATTAAGGGTAGATTTTGAAATTAACTAACTTCCACAATGGTCCCCACGGATTAACAATACCAAATACTGAAAGAAAAAATAAGAAAAAATTATATAATATTTTAGGGAAGGGATAAGTATCTTAAGATCATATTTTGTAGGAAAATTAGAGAATAGTGATATATTGAGATTAGATGAGAAGGGCAATTCCGGAATTTGACATTGCAAAAAGCTGACGATGCGCCACGTGTCGCTCCCCCTCAAAAATGACATTGCTTTACTATATATAATATACTAGCAACAACCCCGTGCTTAGCCCGGGGCAAAAAGTAAGATATTACATTTTTAATTTTTGAGATATCAAAATTAATTATAAACATAGGAATATATTCATACATATTTATATAAAAACAGTCAACACATCTTCAATCATAAATACGAGTGTTATCTTCGTATAGGCCAATGATCATTTCAATCCCTCAGCACAAATTTCTTCTCTACCCCTACGAAGTAGCACCAATACCATTTTTGAATCGATCAAACTATTTTTTAACTCTAAAATTTTTTAAAGAAACCATAAACATCTTAACTTTAAAAGCCATAAATTATGAGACTTTAAAACCACAGGCTAGTGTTATTTGATCCCAATAATAATTGGCCCACCTTGGATCAATATATATATATATATATATATATCTCTTAATTATGGATCCATGTGGGCCCATGGAAGTGTAATTATGATGAGGCAAACCTAGGGTCATTTGTCTAAATAATCAGATCATAAAATGATTCCTATAAGATTCAATCAAAAAAATTCCAACCTCAAAACATTTTTATCACAAGCCCATCTATGAGGTGGTCTACCAGAAGGTCGAGTCTGATTTTCGTTCACGTGTAACAATCTCTGAAAATAATAGAGCTTTATTTGTAAACTAAAAGAAAATTTTATTTTTAATGAAAAATTTATCAGTGTGAATTGTTGAAAGGTGGGCCCCAAATATTAAAATAAAAAGATGACAATCTTGAGAGGGTGGAAGATAGATTGTGTTGAGAGAGAGAGAATAATCCATAATCCATATTGACCTAGCAAACTAATATCCATGCATAATCCATAAGTGGGTCCCCTTGCAAAAATAAGTTAAATGTGCGGGGCCCACTAATTGATTTGCGTCCATTAATAAACCAGACAACGGCCAATAGGCCGGCCTCCCTCCATCAGTGGGGCCCCACTCTTAGAAAAAAGGGGTTAAGAGAAAGCCATTGAAATTTCATTTAATACTGGAGTCCAATCTTGAAATATATTTAATGCGAACTGGTGCTCACTACTGGATGCATCTATTTAGGGAAAAAAATTGAAAGGAGAGTAAATGAGCAACAGTTTGGATTTCAATCATCGGTAAGTCCCACAAAACATATTTAACATGGGACTCATTGATGATTGAAGATCTAAGAAAAAGAAAACAAACCGTTGATGATTGAAGATCTAAGAAAAAGAAAACAAACCGACTATAAAAATTTGCTTATAATTTGGATAATGGCAAGAAATATGACTCAAATTCAAACTTTCATTAAAAAAAAAAAAAAAACCTCTTATGAGAGAGGTTCTAGGAGAGAAAGAGTAGCCCTATTTGAAAAGAGAGGCTTTTTAGGGATAATGTGGCACCCCCTCACAACCGCCCAGAGAGACTTTTTAGGGATAAGGTGGCACCTCTCACAGCCCAGCTCTCCCTTATCTTTTTTATATATAATATAATATGGAATTCTCAAAAAACTCCCCATTTCAAAAGGGGTGTTTATGCCCCATTTTACTTGTCCAATTAAATAATGCGCCAACTCACATTGTGGTTGTAGAAAGAAAATAACATACCTATTTTTTAGGAGATGGGAGAGAAAATAGGAAATGTGTTAAAAGGAGAAACCAAAAGATGTATTGGAACCGAGTGTCTTGCAGATTCTTTATATTGACATTCCTTTCCAACCATCTTCACTATACAATAAAGTTGGGCACACGATGAAATAATGAGAATATCAAGGTTTTTTTTTTTTTAAATAAGAAACATGCCCCCTCCATCGAGGGACCCACTTATAAAATGAAAGAAACAAATTAATCAATCCTCATCCGATTTCACTCTATCAAGAGGGGGCTCACCATGAGATCGAAAAGATCAAGTTTCTTATATTCATTAATCTAAGATTGGGTAGTTTTTCATAATCTAATGGTGGGCCTAAGCCCTATCATATATATATATATATATATATATATATATATATATATATATATATATATATATATATAGAACTGATCCTATAAAAACGTCCTTATAGTCCACCCCAATTCTATAAGGATTGTCCTTACAACTTAGGTGCCGACCCCCTAGTGGCACCCACCATAAGAGCTAAGTGGATACTCGCGGACCGGATAAAAGGTATGACCTCATCTTTGTCTGGTTCTACTCCACCTCATCCTATCTTGGCTTTTTTGGAAATGGCATAAGTGTTCTCTTATGCTCTGAATGTTCCCTCTATCAGTCTATGTAGTCCCTCTTTCTTGTCGGCTTCTTGGCTTTGGGGGTAATTTCCTTTTTTTTTTTTAATACAAATTTACCTTACAGCCCAAAAAAAAAAAAAAAAAAAAGGTTATGTTAATGCATCTCGGTTTCTAGGAAACACTTGTTATTATTATTTTTGTGTCGTTACTTCTTCAAAACATCCATTTTGCATCCCCAGACCCTATTCTTCAATGGCCTGTCAATCGGCGCAATCAGTCAGTCCATGTCTTCATTGTCAAGGTTAGTATTATTTATTATTATTAATTTTGAGAGGGTGCTACACACCCCGGGGTGCCCCGGGGTCCGAATCGGGGCACCCCAGTCGGGGTGTCTCCACTTTTTCTAATTTTGAAAATCTTCTACTGTGTTGAGGTTTCTATGATTTGTTTGTCTTTTACCCTTATTAGGCTTTGCTTGGTTGGATTGTTGCCCTACTTTTTTTTTTTAAATGATACTGTTCCTTTTGGGTTCTGACTTCTGGGCAGAGCGGTTTGGGATTTTGATGGGTTTTGCTCATGAGCTTTTTTGTTTGGGATTTTGATGGGTTTTGCTCATGAGCTTTTTTGTTTAACTGAAATAGTCTTAGATTCTCGATGTTAGTGTGTTTCTCGATTTCATTTCTAATTTTAGTTTTGGTTTAGGGTTTTGGCTATGGTCTTTTGGATTTTTTTTTATGAGTTGGTTCTTGTATTGTGGATGATGATTGGACAGGAATTGAAGGTAGTTT
Source organism: Cinnamomum chago (assembly GCA_038049695.1). Lineage (NCBI taxonomy): Eukaryota > Viridiplantae > Streptophyta > Magnoliopsida > Laurales > Lauraceae > Cinnamomum > Cinnamomum chago. Next base: position 15,393,582 of record CP142451.1, read on the forward strand.
TTGCAGTAGGACGAATATTTTTAGCTTACAATTTTCCCCCATTGTTGTAAGTTGGGAGTTTTTAGATGGGGGCATGCCAGTCTTCCTAATATGATTTTTCTATTGAGTATTTTTAGGAACTCATTGATTTCTTCATGGAGGTGGATTGGTGAAATATTTTTTTTTTGTTTTTAATAAAATTAAGGTTATTTGGAATGGGGTTCCTTATTTAGATTTTTTTTCAAAATAGAAATGATTATCTAATGTAGCTTATTGTGAATTTGTGATGACCTAAAGAAGAAAAGATTTATGTTTAAAGATCACTAAAGAGAGGCATCCTGATGATTTTCTATCTTCAATAAACATACATCGAAATCCAATGTGGTCATGAATATTATGTTCGAATGGATTGTAATCCTTTCGAATAGCACATTTGTGCTGTACGAATGTCTGATCTCGAATGACACAGAAAATCATTTTGAATCATGATTCATGAGTACAATCTCTCATTGGGAAATTCATTAAATGAGTTTTCGTGTTGGTCTATGGCTTTATGTTTAAACGGCACTTCTGATTTATATCTTTCCTTGTAAATATTTTTATTTCAACAAATGAAGATTACTACTTGCCTACATTGATTTGGGGCCGTAAAGGCAGGAGACACTAATGTATCTGTGTTTTATCTTCAGTTTTGTTGTTGCTATTTGTTCATCATATTCTCTTATGAAGTTACATTAATTTGTTTTGCCTCTTGCACTGGTTTTCCATTTACTACGAGTTATCATTTACTTTTATATTTATTCATTGTCAGAGGCATCTAAGATAAATTTGCTTATATAGATTATAATACCCCGACCAGCCTTAATTTCGATTAATAGTTAATTAATTGAAATTAGTGGCTTAATGGATATTTTGAATGTATTTGTACTGGATTAGATAGAATTTAATTGGGTTGACCTTTGACTTAGTAAATTATGACTTTTTGGAGTGTTTTGTATTTTTTGTGTTCTTTTAGATTTTTGTGGGTTTTGGGTGTCGCAAGCATAGATTGGGCTTTGATTTTCGAGTCATTCGGACCCAAACTGACCCAAATTCGGATCCACCTTGGCCCAAATACCAGCTGGAAGCCCTTTTGTGACATTTTGATCCCAAATCTGGGTTTGCATGCAAAACCCAGAAAAGTTCCATTTTTTAAACTCTCATCTCCAGCGATTCTCTCCTCTTCTTCCTTTATTTCCAGCCGAGACTTCGTTTCTTCTTCATCTCTTCTCAAGATGAGACTGTAGGGACATTGCATGTGAGATTGGGAGCTCTAGCTTCCTTTCATCATCAACTACATCTTCTTCTACAAGATTTATAATCTCCTCCAAGCTTATTTCTCTTTAATCTTCTACATTGGTAAGTATTCCTCATCCTTTCCCTTTCTCTTGCTTCAAATTGGTGAAATGGTTTTACAATTCGTGCATGCGTTTTACTGCAATCATACATTGCATTTTCACCATTTTAGATTGCTTCTTGAGCTTGCATTTAGGGGTTTTTAGTCTGGAGAGCTTGGCTTGGGTAGGAGAGATTGGTTGTGTAAGATTTGAGTATGCAAACACCCAAGGCAAGTTATGTGACGTTCCGGAGTCCCACATGGAAAGTGAATAGGGTTATATGTAGAGCTTACACCATTACCTTGCATGAGGCCTTTTGATGGGTTGAGGCCCATCAGAAGCAAAACCGTGAGGCCCGTAGGTCAAAGCGGACAATATCATGCATGTGGGAAGGGTGGGGCGTGACAAATGGTATCAGAGCTGACTCTCGACTAGTTCGAGTGTGGGTCCCCTGTCGTGGCCTGGTGCAAGTGGGCGGGTCTCCATGTGGGCGGGCCAAGAGGGCTGGAAGGCTACAAGGACTGGCATGCTACTGCACAGGGACGTGCAGCCCTAAAGGGGGTGGATTGTGACGCCCCGGAGTCCCACATCGACTATAGAGAGGAAAGTGAATGGGGTTATATGTAGAGCTTACACCCTTACCTTGCATGAGGCCTTTTGATGGGTTGAGGCCCATCAAAAGCAAAACCGTGAGGCCCGTGGGCCAAAGCGGACAATATCATGCATGTGTGAAGGGTGGGGCGTTACAAGTTAAACACATATAATTGTATGCATGCATCCTCATTTGATTCCATGAATATGTTCCTTCATGTTAGACTACCCATTCATTAGCTACACCAAAACAGGGCTTTTACGGCGCGCATTTTGCGCCGTAAACCAAGTTTCACGGCGCAAACTAGCGAGCCGTAAAAGCTCCAGCCGTAAAAGGGCATGTGTATTAACGACACGCATTTGCGGGCCGTAACATACTCAAATGCATGCCGTAAGGGAGGTTTGCTATGACTTTCCGAACGTATTCACGGCACTAAACGAATGCCGTTAATGAAGGTCTTTTACAACGTACACGCGCACGCCGTAAATTAATTTTGTAAATCGTTGTTACGGCGTGTAGGCGTAGGCCGTAAGTGAGGTTTGCTATGAGTTTCCGAACGTATTCACGGCGCTAAACGAATGCCGTTAATGAAGGTCTTTTACAACGTGCACGCGCACGCCGTAAATTAATTTTGTAAATCGTCGTTACGGCGTGTAGGCGTAGGCCGTAAATGGGTTTTTAGAATGAATTTATGGCGTCCAAAGAGGGCCGCAAAAGGATTGGAAAGATCTAATATATGGCGTGCATTGCGCGCCGTGATTGTGTTTTTTTTTTTTTTTAGAAATTGAATGTAAACCATTAATATCCTGTTAAATTGAAACTAAATTCAACCAATACAAAACAGTTGTGCCCATACATGAATGAAATAAATTAATCTCCAGCTCAAGCTCCAATTCAAATTCTACAAAACAGAACCTTAATAAAAGATTAAAAACAAAATGAACTGGATTACACCATCAAAACCAAACCCACAGATCAAAATCTTCAATCAGAATTAAACCACCAAAATGCATAAGAGGCTGAAAGTAAAAATATTTCAACATATTTCAACATATCAACGTTACCAATACAATTTTAGAAACAAAAAAATTAGTATTTGTTCTTAATACAACAAAAGTGAACCACAAAAAAAAAACTCCTGAGAAAGATACCCATGAAGCTCGAACTAAAATTGTGTTCTTCCAATACTTATCAGCAAAATCTGCACAAACAAATAAAATTTGATAGAATCATTACTCCAATATTAGGTAGCACGTAACTTCACCACCCCAAATAATTAAAGAAAAAGTGAAAGCAAGGTTTAAAAATCCAAGTAACATGTAAATCAACTCATCAAGTCATCAGTATTGCATAAACAAGTACATCATTGTCAAACTACTTATGATCAGCTGGAGGTAACTGCCACAAAATCAAATAAAAATGTATCTTAGGTGCATTGACAATGGGCACAAAATAAATAAAAAAATGCACGGCTTCATCATCACAATCATAATCATCATCCTTACCACCATAGATTTGTCCCATCTTAGTTGGGTCAGCAAACAATAGAACATATAGCTTATTATATTAAAAAGATAGTTCTGGTAGAATGCTAGTCTTTATGAGTTCATTGAGCCATGTGCTTATCCCCATGTGCTTAAGGATGCCTTGTGTGACAACGATCACATATAACATCTAAAGCTATACAGCCTCAGGCATTCAATGTCTCACAGCAAAGGAACAGTCTGTGCAAACTGCAAAATGAATGACTCTGTAGAATAGAAGGGCAAGTGAATCAAGTGATTTCTATTTGGCCAGCAGTTTGCCCCATGAGAAATTTTTTTACTTTGAAGTAAAAAAAAATAGTGGACAGACTGCAAATGTTCTTTTTCCTACCATTAGAAATTGACGCTTCCAACTATCATATACCAAACTCAGAAAAAAAAAAAAAGGAAGCTATATGGCACCAACAGAACCATACAGTTTTGTGCAGATTGCTAACCTGAGCACACAGCCACTCCACCAAACCTTTCAAAACATCATCAATTGTCGTGAGCTTGTTCTTTGACTGTGAGGCGTCTCCATTTTCAACAAGACCATTTTGAATTTTTGGAAAGCAGCATAATAGAAGAAGAGAATATTTTTCTTTATGTTGTAGCAACAATGGTTACATAACCTATATGCATGATATCTTTGCAGGACCAGCTAAGCACACTTCAAGATTCCATTTGAAGACATTACCTGCCAATGAAAAAAAAAAGAAAGCATGTCTCTGTTATGAAGGAATATGCTGTAAAATTTTGTAGCTTTTTTTTGTTTTTTGTGATAGTGAAAATATTACACAACAAAAAATAAATAAAATAAATAAAATTCAATACCGAACAAACTATAAGAAATTTCATAGCTGAAGGCCAATGCTGCTACTCATAGATGGCCTAGAGGAAGGCAGATGATCTCGGATCAGAGGAGAACAGAACACTACCAGGTCCTATCCTGTGTAGAGGAGTTTCCACATCAAATTGCAAGAAGAGAAAATTGTTCCTGGTCATTGAAAGAAGAAGCTGTAAATGTTGAAAATCTCTATGTCTAAGAAGGGGTGGAGAAGTTCAAAGTGCTTTAACTTCAAGGCGATTTTCAAGGCCTTGAAGTGGGGAAAACCCAAATAATAATAAAAAAAAAAAGCAACCCAATGGAGCAATATTGGTTGTTTATTTAACAAGGAAAGAAACTCTCGAGACATCTAAAAGACTTTGAAAGAACACAAAAGATTGAATCTTATGGTGTATGCCTATAGCCCCATGGATAAAAGAATCATGAGAATTTGAAGACTTGCTTTTTGAAGTGATCAAGCAAATTAAAGGGTTCACAAAGATCATTTAAGAGTCACTGTGGACGACATCAATCCCTTCCCAGGAACTGGTGTACAGTTTAGAGTTACTTTAGAGTAATTTACATTCATAGTAATGCTCCAATAAAGAGTTCCAGTAAATTCTAACAACTTCCATATTGTTCATGGAGGAATCATTATAAATCAGGCTACAGTCAGTCAGTCCCATCCCTCTAGATCGGCTTCAAAGGAGCTCTAAAAAAGAAAATCAATCAATCACCAAAGACAGAGACATAAACATAGAAAAGATTTATTTCCCATGTTGTATTGCCACCCCTGCATGTACAGCAAAGCTCCCACGCAGGCCAAAGCAGTCCTGATAGCTTTCCAATTCCTAATAATTTCTTTTGGGTGATATTGTCCTGTTTTGAATTGTGGAATTTCTCTCTTTCAGTGTGTGTGTTTTTTGGAGGGAGAGAGCTGTGGGTTTTCCATAGTGCTATTGGTCCAAGGACAACCCCAAAAAATAAAGTCAGAGCAAGGACAGCAGCCGCACGTTAAGCCAGACTATGCTGCAGTAAACAAAGTGCAGAACCCAGACTAATGAGAACAAAACCTGCAGTAGAGACTTAAGACAACACTTGAAAACCAACAAAACAAAGCTAAACAGAACAGATTTCCATTATCAGGGAGCAGCAATGTTACTAACAACAACGAAGGTGAAGATGCACATGAGTCAATGTCCAATCTGAAGTATTCAGAATCCAGTGAGGCTAACAGAATCTGATGGTAAGGTGACTTCTTGCAATTATCAGGACCAAATTTTGAATTCACTGAGTCTTATAACTGGAATTTTGAATTCACTAAATTCACTGAGTCTTATTACTCAATCAGTCATTGCTTACACTGAGTCTTATAACTGGAATTTTGGATTCTGTTTTAAAGCTAGTCTTATACAAATAAGAGATTCAAATATTAGAATTGGGGTCAGAGTCCATTAGAAAAAGAATGCATGCATGGACACCCAAACTAGCCCTTTACATGGATCCAACATCCACCACAGCACTCCCAAGGTGAATAATACGAAACACAACGAGCTGTCCTAATATTCAATAGACAAGTTCATGAAAACTCATTATCATGCAAATTAGGCAATAGACAAGTTCATGAAAACTCATTATTCAAACTTTAAACTAAGTTGCAGGTAGCATGAGAAAGGTTTAAAAGTCCAATCCTAATTCCCACAAGCAGGTTCAAGATAATATAGACTTGAAGATTTGAAACCCAAAAACTCAATCGAAGATTTTTACCTCTCATCTTCTAACAAGGTGCGATGTACTTGATGGGCCATGCAATTGTGCTTCCCAGTACTTCATTCAGAAGAAAAGCTTCCCGAGTTGGTCGATAGAGAATCAAACTCTCATTACCCTCTACTACATGTTGCACAGAAACTTTCCAACATTCAGCACCAAGAGGAACATGATGAACAAGTGATGTTGAATCCCTTGATAGAATTTCACCGGTTGCAACAACTTTAGTTGCGTCGAGCCAACTTAGCAATTTGCATCTTGAGCTCCCCTGATTGGAATTGCAAACACCCGTCGTATGTTCTTTTCCCTTACTTTGTGTTGTCCCATGAACAAAATTCTGCATTGCACTTGGAGGTTCAATTCTGTTGCTTTGTGACATGTAGTCGTTTGCAGAATGTTGAACACTTCCATTATCTTTTTGCTGTAATCAACTTATATTCAGCTCAACGAATAAATAGAAAAGTCACATAATAATTAAAAGCAATATATTTGAGTACTTACTGTAGTATTTCCACCTTTCCCGACCATTGCAATGAAACTGTTCATTTGGTTTTTCAAGGATAAAAGTTCATTTTCTAATTTATTAAATTTGTCCCTCATTTGTGTTTGACCCGCCACCTTTGAAGGTGTTGCTCCATATCCAAGCCCTCTTACTCGTCCTCGTGGATCAGGACCAAGTACCTTCGCAACAGCATCATCTCTAAAAGAAGAACCATTTTCTTCTGCTTTGTGTTTCTTGACTTGTTGCTGTATTTGTAAAACCATAAGTGTACATCAAATTAAGAGAAAGAAACACAAACATAATGAGGGCAAAAGTAGTAGAATACTTCTCCATTCATCCCTATTCAGTGATAAGTCCTGTGTCACTCCTAGCAATCCGATTGAATAGAATTAACTAACATTTACAAATCTCTGCTGTCTATATATATTTGGATTCGGCTGTTACAATTTGAGCATCTGATGCAAATTGGATTGGTCAGACCACATTTAGTCTGGATAACTCGGACTTCTGAGTTTTGACTCAAATGAGGCCTCCCTAGAAGTGCTGTGATGCTGAATTTAAGGTTCCAGATAAATTCAGCAACTAAAACAAATTTCTGCTGCTGTAGACATGAAATTCTAGGGAAAATTCAGGCTCCAGATGTACAGTGCTAAGATCAATAGCCAGCTCAAACAATCCTATGTGTAGTCAAGGCCTCAACTTTCTTTTCTTTATCTAAGGCTTGTATCGTGCTAGAAAGAAATTTAAATTCCTTCTACTAATGGATTGAAGAAAAACAAGGCATCCTTAATGGTTATGATGAAATCATACTAGACATAAATGAAGGGGCAGAGATGAGTGCAAGAACTGTGTGTGGGGCTACGTTTGTCCCGATTTGAGTGGGGATTGCTAAGGGCTCGCTTTGAGCCTAAACTTATTGGCCTTGGTTATGGATAATATATCAAAAGATATCCAAGAAGAAGTTCCACGGTGCAGTTGGTTGCAGATCTCATGGTTTTCATTAGTCAGAAAACTGGCTGATCCCAATTTGAGTGGGGATGAAAGTAAATGATAAGCTAGAAGTTTGGACAAATGTATTCTAGTCAAATGAGCTGGAAGCCTGAAAGTTAGGAGAAATACATTGTATATGGAGTGCAAGTTTTGTGGATCAAATGAACTGAAAGTTTGGTCTTGTATTTGGATGTTTTCTTCTTCTCTAACAATATAATTTTTTGTTAAAAAGAAAAAATAAGTTTTGTGGATCTGAGAGGAGATGAGTCAATCAAAATTGACAATAGATTAGTACCAGATTGCGATTGATTTCAATATCTAGGGTCAATTATAGAACAAAATTGAGGTTTTAGTTGGATATAGCGAACAAGATGACTGGGTGGGCAAAGTGGAAACAAGCTAGTGGAGTGCAATGCAATTGCTGATTATCACTTCAATTGTAGGGTCTTTTTTTTACAAGAGGCATATTTAGAGATAACAATCTCAATGAGTTCTTTGATTCCAAAAGACAGGGAAAAAAAAGGCTAAATATTTGGAGGACACCTGCATGTATTATAAGAACTGCATGAAGTATTCATTCTTACCTGCATGTATTATATAACAATCTTATATGTGTGCTCATGAAAAACATTGAAAAAAAAAAAGCCCCTCAAAACCAGTGAATGAATAATAATTTTTCTGGTGGTTGGAAACCATTTCCTTTCAGTCATACAGAAAATTAACAACGACAGCAATGAGCAACCCGTGGTTTTACATGAGGGGCAAATTCTCAACACAAATCAGACGTGAATAAAAAATAAGTTGAATATTTCAACCCGAAACACTGACCTGCATATAAAAAAGTCAGTTTTGAATTAGTAGCCATGTGATTCAAAATCTTGCAGCCTATGACCCAACAGCAGAGAATTTAAACATGAGCAGAGCCGAGCCAACCCAACCATAGCCAAACTCAAATTTGGCTTCAACATTAAACAGACCAAACTATCATCATTCAACAGAAATGAGGCCATTTAATCTTTGACTGAGTAAGAATGAAACCTATTTAATCTTTCTGTCTTTTGGTAACATTAGATGTCATGTTTTGCGTTTAATTTTTTCACAATTTAGTGTGGTGCAGTACTTTTTTGGATAAACTTTTTTTTAAAATTATTGCTCTCATAAAATAAATATTTTGCTTATTCATGCTCCCCACATAAATGAGTTTCCATAGAGTGAAGCAGATAATCAGAGTGTTAAACAAACAACCCTGCATGGATTGCCTTGAACATACTCCAACCAAAATTAATAAAAAGGATTAACCCAAATCCTGCCAAAAAAATTATTATTTTTTTATTTAGGCTGAAGGTTCAGATGCATTTCATGAATAACACTCTCTCTTGTGAATTCAGGGGATATGTCACTGATTTGGGCAGCAGAAAAGTGGTATTAATTACTTTCAGTGGAACACAAGATGGGTACAGCTAAATCCAAACACCTCTCTCAGTTTCCCTGTCTCTTCTCTTTCTCTGCTTTCTGTGGTCTTATTCTAAGCAGTTCATCTAATGAGACATAAAAATGGATAAGGACTCCTCATCTTGAATCCAGGAGTGGGTCCATACTTGATTAATGATCTGAACCAAAAGTCTTTACTAAAAAATACCACATTTTAAACTACTTACCACTATCTCGGGATCCTCTATCTCATCATCCTCATTATTCTTCTTCTTTCTTGCTTCATAGCCACGAATCCATACATCAGACCTTGATATTGAATCTGGGGTTTCACTTTCTTGTCTCTAGAAAAGGAAAAATATATTTGTCATGTCCACAAATTCACTTATTGTACAGATTCAATTATTTACTTACCATTTCATCCTCTAGCCGTGCAAATCCTTTGCGACTCGTTCGATGAAGTAGAGTTTGTTGTGCTCGCATCTCTTTGAACTTCTTATTTGTCGCCTAGAGCACAATGACAATTTAGGGACATTGTGAGATGATCACCAATGTGCGACAAAATATAATAATATAAAGTGCTTACCAATTGGGTTGGACTGGTCCGTGTTTTGATAAAAGATAGCCAATCTTCCATGGATTCTACACTATCAGGTTTCAAGAGGGTAGCAGCGCGTTTGATGCCCACCAACTTCGCTTGGTCCGACACTTCCTTCATCAGCAAATTTCGATGATCTCTCCAATGCCTTCGTAGCTTTGCAAATGTATACTTTTTATAACATTCAGCAAAACTGAACTTTTGCTACAAAAGAAAATTAAAAATTGCATTAGAAATAGATTTAAACCACACTTAAATTTGATACTTGTAGAAATATACCATTATGTGCTCCCATATTTGTGCGATAAACTCATCTGTAAGGTCGCTCCATTTCTTAAGTGTCACTGGTATTAACTCTCTTGCTGTGATTCCAAGGAAAGAAGAAAAAATTGCTGCATTCTTTCTAATCGGCTGGCCCATTTCATTGAACTCAACTTCAAGACGAGCTCCCTTTCCTTTTCCTTTGGTAAAACACAAAACTTGTGCCTTTCCTCTGGGTTTTCTTTTTGTAGCATTAGGATTATTCTCACCTTGAACATCTGGGACATTAGGAACTTCAGCAGATGGAGAATTAGAACCTTCACCCGATATCTGAAAAGGGTGATTCTCATCTTCAATGGCTACAGCTGCTGCATGTTTTTTTTGCTTCTTTCCACGCCTTGCTATCTTCTTCGAACACTTCACATTAAGGAATTAACTTTAGAAAAAACTATGAAAGCCAGACTATGAAAAACAAACCTGCAGTAAACAAAGTGCAAAACCCAGACTAAGGAGAACAAAACATGCAGTAGAGACTTAAGACAAAACTTAAAAACCAACAAAACAAAGCTAACAAAAAAAAAGACAGCAGCCAAAGAACAAAAAAAGTAACTTCACATCTCAAAATACAAAAGCACAGAATCAAACTTCCCTTTTACTGACTACTGGTTTCAGGTTCAAGTGAATTACCACACTGTAGTTTTGTCCAAAAAACAGAATAAAGCAATGACAATTTAAAAAAAGATTATCTGCAAAGAAAGGGAAGAATCCAATCATCACTGAACACAAGATCACTGAAAGCATCTTTCTGTCTTTTTTAAAAAAAAATGGAAAAATCTTTCTCTTACTTCCAACTGACACATTATAGAGGAATCTTACTAATTGCTTTTAAATGGGAGAACAAATAGAACAATCATTGTGGGAAAAAAATTTTTAATGAAAGAGAAAAGTGCTGGACCTCCATTATAATTATTAATCTCTTTACATCAAAAGGCCATGCAAAGCAAACAAAAGAGATTAGCAAAAACACCACATTATTAATTCCTTGAGAGAGAGAAATAAAGGCTTTTAAGATGTGCAGTTAACTAATTCAGAGTGGGTGGTCTAAGTTTTGAGTTTTAGTACTGTATGAAGTTTCTGAAATTTCCTTTGTTGTCCAAGTGTTGATCATTCAATGTTTTCCATGATGCAGATGAATCCGGCTCATCTAGATCAAGTCCTAAAAAGCCCCGAACACAGATAGCAAGTCCACAAATGCTTGCATTTGGGAGAATTTGAATTTAGAAAGTTATTTCTAATATTAAGCTACCTTGGGAAGTGAGTTATGTTGATTCTGTTCAAGTGCTATTTGTACAAAGAAGCACATGATAGGGATAGAGTTTGCTAATTTTTCTTCTTTCCCTTTCTCTCTCTCCAGGAAGAGGCTTGAAGATGTAATATCGATGGAGATGATACAAAAACTGAAATGCTTGCCAATGGCTGAATTTGAAATTAAATTCAAATAAATCCAAATCTACAAACGATGCTTACCTCACCAACATCACCCATGATTTAAGATGGTTGAACCTGCATAGCCAAATTAGTGTTTAATATCAGTATCTAACTCAAGACATAACAAAAGCATCAAATTAATGTTAATAACAGTACCAACAAGTTCATGACCTCATAGTCATGTCTTTCATAATCTTTGTCCTCAAGAGTAAGATTGGAGACATCTAATGGAGCAAATGGTATACAATCATTCCCATTAGTGTCAGACTCAGAAACTCCTCTTCGTGGTGCTTTTAGCACCACATACCAATTTGAAGTATCATCATGTCTAGAATAAAAGACTTGGTTTGTTTGTGAGGCAAATATAAACGGATCGTTCTCAAATTGATGCTGGCCTTGATGAAGGTTAACTAATGTGAAACACTCTTCAACTTTGACACCACTTCCTATATTTGCCCAATCACAATGAAAGATCGGGAGTTTAAACTTGTGATAGTCTAACAAAATTATATCTCTTATAACACCATAGAACACAATATTCCCGCTAACATGTGAGGTATCTCTTGCGCTTGATCGACACATTGTCTCTGCTTCAAGAGAAACACCAGAATTCTGTGTGCAATTTTTAACATATCTTGTGTGGAATCGATTACCATTGATGATATAACCTGAATAAGATTCCACATTTGGTTTGGGTCGACACCCTATCCACCTCACAAGTTCTGACATGTTACTGGCATCTCCAACCTTGACTTTATTTGCTAACCATGCACTAAATGTGTCCCTATGCCTCTTTCTTAAGAGGCTTTCATTCCCATGAAGACGTATATCAGAATGTCGAAGTTCCTCTAAGTGTAATCTGAAAAAGACAAAGGTATATTTAGAAATTAAAAGTGCATAAATAGAAACAAACTAAAAATACCAAAGATGTATATCTTTCATGAGAAACTTACTCTCTATACGGTTCTACTTCGGCAGTATTCTCTAGGACATATAAATGGGCAACTTCGAACATGTTAGGAGACAATTCCTTCAATTTAGCCTTACCAATTGGTCTCCCTTCTAATATATTACGTTCTTCATATTCTTCATATCGACTTTGTTGAACACCTACTTGAGCTGCTTCCTTTATGTAAGGAGCGCAAAAACTTGTGCACTCTTCTACGTTATACTTTTCAACCATACAACCTTCGGGATTGGAACGGTTTTTCACAAAACCTTTCAGTACTTTCATATACCTAACTCAAAATGAAAGACAAATTATTAATAGCTAACTCAAGCAGTAACTAAACCAAAGAATTGACTATATAAAACATTGGAGTTACCTTTCAAATGGGTACATCCAACGAAACTGCACTGGTCCACCTATCAGTGCTTCTCGAGCCAAGTGAACAGTAAGGTGCACCATAATGTCAAAAAATGAAGGGGGAAAAAACCTCTCAAGCATACACAAAGTCTCAGCAATTTGGTCTTCAAGTAATTCCAACTTATTTTTGTCAATCTCTCTTTGACATAAGCAGTTGAAAAAAGCACATAATCTAAAAATTGCAACCCTAGGCCCCTTGTCTAATAGTCCCCTTAATGCAACTGCCAAAACTTGTTGCATTAGCACATGACAATCATGGGACTTGAGCCCATAAATTTTACAGTCTTTTAGTGACACATGACTTGCAATATTGGAGCTATAACCATCTGGCAACCTCAACTCAGAAAGTCTTTTACAAAATACTTTTTTCTCTTTGTTTGACAACACATAAGGGGCTCTTTTGCAGCTAGAGCCGACACCATTTTCCTTCAAATGCAATGATTTTCTGATTCCCATATCTTTCAGATCTTCACGAGACTTTAAACCATCCTTTGTTTTGCCTTTAATATTCAATAGAGTGCCTATTAGGCTCTCGCAAATATTTTTTTCAACATGCATGACATCCAAATTGTGCCGCAACAATAATGACTACAAAATAACCAAACAAAAAGATGTTAAATTCAATAAATAAATTTAAGAGCGAACAAGCACATTGACTTACCTCCCAATATGGTAGTTCGAAAAACATTGATTTCTTTTTCCACACTGATTGAGGCTCCACGACAATTTGCTCTTCGTCTTCATCCCCTCTCTTCCTTTTCTTTGCCTTTTTTTTATTAGCCTTCCCCCAGTCATTTTCAATAGTACTGATCACTTCAAATACTTCTGAACCAGTCAAAAAATGAGGTTTTCGTCCATGTTCTTCTGTCCCATCAAACCAAGATTTCTTTACCCGAAATGGATGATTGTAAGCTAGAAATCTCCGGTGACCCATGAATACGTGCTTGTGGCTGTTTGTCAACCATTTTGAGCATGTCTCAAGTCCACATGTCGGACATCCTTTATTGGATTTAACAGCATACCCAGACAGATTTCCATATGTTGGAAAATCGTTTATTGTCCACATCAAAATGGCTCTCAAATTGAATGTGGATTGAGTAAACGCATCGTAAACACTTACTCCATTCACCCACAGCTCTTTCAAATCATCTATAAGAGGTGCTAAGTACACATCAATGTCATTTCCTGGTTGCTTAGGCCCAGGAATGAGTAATGTCAAGATTAAATTTTCTTTTGACATGCATAACAAGGGAGAAAGATTGTATGTGACCAGAATTACAGGCCAACAACTATGTCTAGAGCTAAGATCACCAAAAGGATTGAATCCATCCGAAGAAAGGCCAAGTCTAAGATTACGAGGATCAGATGCAAATGAGGGCCACTTATCATCTATTCTATTCCATGCCAATGAGTCCAGTGGATGTCGCATAATGCCATCCTGACTTTTGTTTGAGTAGTGCCAAGTCAATTGTTCACTCTTTTCTGCTGACTTAAACAATCTCCTAAATCTTGGAATAATTGGAAAATACCTCAAAACCTTTGCTGGAACTCCCTTCCTTATCAATTTGGTTCGTGCATTGACTTTCCACCGTGAAGAACCACACTTTGGACATGTCTCAAGATGCTCTAGATCTTTTCGAAACAAGCAACAGTCATTCTCACATGCATGTATCTTCTCATACCCTAGATCAAAAGCATTAAATAGCTTTTTGGATGAGTAAAAACCATCCGGAAGTATGTTATTGAGTGGTAGCAATTCATGAACAATCTTGAGAACATCATCAAATGCTTTGTCAGACAGACTGTGTCGAGCCTTTGCCTTGAATAACATAAGTGTTGCTGACATCTTAGTGTGTGTCGATCCTGAATATAAAGGAAGCTCTGCCTCCTCGACAAGCTTTTGAAAATCTTGGTAGCCTCTTTCATCTATATGATCCACATCATCATCTTCGAAACATGCATCTCTAAACATTTTATATGATGCTGGAATTTCAGCATTTTCAGTTTCCCCTACTGCGGTTGGTTTTTCTCCATGAAAAATCCATGTGGTGTAAGTAGGATCAATTCCATAATATACTAGATGGTCGTAGACTACATTGTAATGATGGTATTTCAAGTTTAAACACCTGATGCAAGGACATTGAATCTTCTCTGGATACCCTTTCTTTTCTTGAACCTTATCTGCAAACTTTCGTGCTCCCTCTCGATATGCTTCTGATGGTCTAAAATAAAGAAAACCCAAGTTTTTTACTAATTAGATCCTAAATAGGTATGGGACATCAAATATTTTATAGTGCAGGGCTTTGGAATTGCACCTTGGTAGATGAATCCATTCTTTATCCATAATGGATTATTGTCTTACATTGACAATGCTGTGAAACTATGCAGGTGCAATCTATTAATTTCAGAAACATGGAATTAGATTGAAAGGGTATTGGAAAGCATGCATTTGAGAGCGTTGTTGCAAAGAGAGCTTGCCTTAGGAGTAGAAGAGGATGCTCTG
The DNA here is from genome assembly GCA_038049695.1 of Cinnamomum chago. Taxonomy (NCBI): domain Eukaryota; kingdom Viridiplantae; phylum Streptophyta; class Magnoliopsida; order Laurales; family Lauraceae; genus Cinnamomum; species Cinnamomum chago. The sequence goes on from CP142451.1 coordinate 15,408,784, forward strand.
CTTGGGTTCAAAGCTTCCAATCGCCTTTTTAGTTCCTCAAGTTCTGTAAACTGACGGCAACTGCTTTCTTGAACCTATTTACAATAATAGAGTATCATAAAAACCTATGCCGAATAACATATGCCGAATAACATCACTAAAATTTCCATATGGGAAGTCTTTTTCTCTCCCTCTAGTTATCAGTTATCACTATTTCCATACAGACATCACATATATGGAGTTCATACAGGCAAGAGATATTTTGGACTATATATATGTGCAACATGTACACTGAAAAGCTGCTCATAACTTAAAGAAAAAAAAAAGAAAAGAAAAGAAACAGAACACCTAGTCTGGTCCTTTTATTTTTATGTTGGAGTTTGTATGCTTTCGTGTTGCTCTGTGATCAGATGCCATACATAATTTTGTGCCTTGCATTAGGTAGTGTTGGCATTGATATATTCTGTTTTCTATTGTTTCCATGCAGGGCAAACTACAGAGCCATCAAGATCTTTCTTCTCCTTGCAAGAGCAGATATCTGAACTCCTAGCAATGGCTAAGGTAACATACAGGAGCAAGCCAATCTCATACTGGATCTTGCTAGTTCTAAGCAGTAGTGCAATGCTCATTGCATTTCCTGCTTCTTCCCTCCTATCCTGTCTCTACTTTGCTGATGGGGGAAAGAGCAAGTGGATTATTTCATGGGTAGCTGTGGCTGGGTGGCCTCTAACTGCCCTTTTTTTAATTCCTTTATATATCATGGATAAAAGGACACCCACTCCCATCACTCACAGTCTCGCTATTTGTTATGCAGCATTGGGTTTCCTAAGTGCTGCTGATAACTTGATGTATGCCTGGGCATATGCATATCTTCCTGCATCAACTGCTTCTTTACTTGCATCATAATCACTTGTTTTTTCTGTGCTTTTTGGATACATTACTGTTAGGAAAATGCTTCAGGACTTAAACATGTCAATTGATTGAAAGAAGTTTTAAAGTTGCTTTTGAAGACAAATATTGTCTAATTTTAAGATGCAACCAATCATGATATTTTTAAAGTTAGAATGAAAGGCACAAGTTTTGCTCTAAAACCATTGGAGGAGCAAGCAGCTTTCTCAGTCAAAGAGAATATCACAGAAGTTTGGCACAAAAGGCTCGGGCATTATCACCACCAAGGGCTGCTACAAAGGAAGTCCAAGATGTAAATATACAATGCTCATATTTACTGTCTACATGTAAATAAAACAATGGCAAGTAATATATTGATTAAACCTCACATCTCCCTATCTTTCTCTTTTCAGATTCAAAGTGAACAAAAGAAAGAAAAAAGCAAAAAAAGAAAAAAAGGTAATGAGGGGGCCGGTGGTCCACTGGGCAAAGAGGGGGAGGAAAGAAATCAGAAAGAATGAGAGAAAGAAACAGAGAGAGAGTGAAATGGATGGGTGCCCAGTCACGTTGCTAGGAAGACTGAATGAGGAGGAAATAAAGAAAGGAAGAAAGAGAGAATAGAAAATCAGATGGGAGATGAGATGAATGAGTGGAGAAGGGAGAGGGAAATGAGAGAGAGGGCTGCTGAGAGCATGGAATGAGAAAGGAGAAAGGGAGATAAGGGAGAAGGAGAAGGAAGAAAGAAAGAAGAGGAGGAGGAAAAGGCGGCTGCGCAGTGCAGAGGAGGGGAGAGGAACAGGGGAGGAAGAAGAGAAGAGAGGAAGACAGAGAGAACCAAGGGAGAGAGGGAGTGGTGCGCAGGTGGGCGCAGGGCAGAACAGAGGAGGAAGCAGGGGAGAGGGAGAGAAACAGGGGAGGAAGAAGAGGAGAGGGAGAGAGAGAGAGAGAGAGAACCGAGGGAGCGAGGGAGTGGTGTGCAGGTGGGCGCTGCAGCAAGCGCAGGCGAGGGGAGACAGGGGAGGAAGATGAGAGGAAGGGAGGGAGAAGAGCAGACAGAGAGGAAAGAGTGATGGGGAACGAGGGAGAGAGAGAGCAGAGAAGAAAGAGAGAGAAGAGGGGGAATGGTGCGTGAGTGCAGGAAGAGGGAGGGGTGTACCTGGTGCAGGGGAGGAGTCCGCGGCGCGAGGAGGAAGATGAAGGCGTCCGGGGGTTGCTGCGAGCTCTTGGCGATGCTGCTGTGGTCGTCGTGCAGTGGAGAGGGAGGGAGAGATAGAGGAGATGGGCTGATGGGCTCTGGAGTGGGCGATGGAGGCGGGAGAGAGAAATAGGTGAGAGAGAACGAAATGGGTGAGGAGAGGGAGAGCGCGATGGACGCGGGAGAGAAACAAATGAGAGAGGAGAGAGAACGAAAGGAGGGAAACGGTAATTTTGAGAGGAGAGAACGAAAACGCGGGATTAAGAATTTCGCTGGCGGGAGAGGAGAAGGAAACGTTGACTATTGCCCACGAAAAACTAACACCGAAAATACATTCCACGTCCTTTGCCAGCGAGAATACCGGTTAGCATATTAGGCTATTACGGCGTGCGGTGGACGCCTTAAAAAACGTATATGTATTACGGCGTGCGGTGGACGCCGTAAAAAACGTATATATATTTCGGCGTGCGATGGACGCCGTAAAACATGTATTCATTTACGACCCACTTATTCTGCCGTAATTGACACTCATTTACGACGCGAAACACGCACGCCGTTAAAAAGAGTAAAAAAAGGACTTTTACGGCTCACATTTCAGGCACGCCGTAATTGTATATCATTTACGGCGTGCACCTAATGCAGGCCGTAAAATGCGCGCCGTAAAAGCCCTGTTTTGGTGTAGTGTCAATTCGATTTTTGGTTCAGATTTTTGTAAGAAATGGATTTGCTTTCTTGTTGTTAAATGCACCTATGGGTAGAATTGCTTGCAATCTCTGTATTTACCAAAAAAAGGCCAAATGTAACCCCATTCGAAGCATCACAACAGTGTCATGCTTTCTTCTTATGTTATGAAAGGGGGCAAAAAAGGGGGCAGTTCGCAGATACAGGGTGGCTTTCTCTCACACTCGAGTGCTCAAACTAGTTACAATCGATGCCAAATCTAAGCGTTTTGACGTCACTCAACTAGTTTGAGAAGGGTTGCCATCTCTCTTATCCCAACTTTCTTCTCTCTCCTCTGCAGTCCCCATCTGTGTCGAATGTGGAGTCCAAAGTTGCTGTAGAAATGAAGAAATGATATTCTTTTAAGTTTATATAAAAATGCTTTTAGTATTCTATTCAACTCTAGAACATAAGTAGAGATGTGAATAGACCTTTGATTAGCTAGTTATCCAAAAGAGATTGTTTATATGGAAGTCTCAAGATCTCCACCTTCCTGTAATCATAGTCCACAATCAAAATGAAACTTTTGTTAACTTCCAATTTCCAAAGTAGGATGGTGAAGGCCAATAGGATTGCAAGTTTTTCAGGCGCATCCACTATGACTGGGCTTCTGGTGAAAAAGAGGGGGAACTTGTCGTGAAAGACTAGGATAAGTAACCTAAACAGAAGCCCTATATCTGAAGATGTAGCTGCTGATACAATGGTTGCAAACTTAGCTCCTTTCCCATTGCCTGCTCCTAACTCATTAGAAACTCGTGCCCTACAATGTGTATGTCGCTATCCATTAATTGCATGTGGATATATATGTAGGTATCTAGCTATTGAGATTGAGTCTAATATAGTGTGACTTGAATTTGTAAACAATGTCATTTGTTTCTCCCATAAAGTCACTAAAAAAAATAAGAACATCTGATCCTGACCATCCAATTTGTGGTCCTATTTTGGATGGTACATTGCCCAAAAACCACACTAATTAAATCCAATGGACCAAACATTGGTTCCTCCATTTTTCTTAATTTTTAAATCAACCCACTGTAGCTTCCTAATTATCTACTTGACCCCCATATGATGGACAGTCAATTTTACCCAATCTATGTGTGGCCACTGGCCAACCATTGGTTGGTCGTGATTGATGTTCATATATATTCTATGTATGAAGTGTGGTAGATGCACATGGTAGTCCAACCCAAATTCCAGTGCCCCAGAATTTAGTTTGGAAGGTACCATGTGGTTGTGGTGGACCCTCCAATTTACAGAACCAAGAGATATTGAGGAAACAGAAAGTTGGTGCATTAGAGACACTGAACAAGTTGCTCAATAAAAAAAAAGAAAAAAAACTCAACTTGAATCGGAGGTCACCGAGTTGAGTTGAGTACTCAGATTAGTTTGATTAAATACTCGTTCTACTCGATGGGGTAGAATCAAAACTGAGTTTACAACTATGAAGCCACTTTCCAGTCTCTTAGATCTGAGGCCTATTGGATACACGAATGGCAAAGGCATTGGCTCCACTGTAATCAGTTCATGGAAGACTCTCATCTTTTTTAATTACGACAATGACAAGTAGGCAAATACAGAGTAATTTTTCAAGTTGCACTAACACAGATTATGAACTACCGGTTATGCAGGTAAAATTTAAATCATTGTTGAGTTAGGACTGCACTTTAAGATGGCCTGGTGGGGCCAATAAAAAAAAAAAAGATGGCTTGGTAGATCAAAGAACACCCCACTGCCAGATCAATTTATTTTTATTTCTTATTCCTCATAGTTGGTCCATAAAATCTTTCCAAATCAACAGTCCTGTATAATATTTTTTTTTAGCTGTATTGTGGGTTGGATTAATTTGTGGGGTTGCTGTTTTTGTGTTTCTTTCTCTAGGGTTGAGATTTATGTATGAATAAGATGTTTGAGTTTTTAGTTTGATGCCTGAGATTTTCAAGGTGACGGAAAAATTGCAAATTAGAATGCATTAGGTGATGAGGAATAGATGTCAACAATTTTTGGATAAGTCTTTTTGTGATTTCTCTGAGATTTAGTAGACGAGAACTGTTGGATGATTTTATCCTCAATTATGCAGCAAGCGCCTACGCAGGCCATGGCAATAGCCATCAGCAAAATGCTCCCCTGTGACAAACAGAGGCATAGTTACTGCTCCTGAAGCATAAACCCCTAAAAGCCTGCTTGGCCTCTGACACAAGGCTACATCAACCCTCGTTACTGCCAAAACAAGAACAATTATACCCAAAACCAATTTGTTAGTTACTTGGTTTGTTGTTCGACCTTAAGATCTCAAGATCATTCCATAGCCCAGATTGAAAAGTGTCATCACCTTTCCTTTTGTTTGTGTTTTCTTCTATAACATATGTTCTTCAACCCAATCATCATCAATGACTCGACAAAAGAAAAGGAACATACAATTTACGGTCATTCATGTCTTACATTAGTTTTATATCTAATAGAAGATAAATAAAATAGTAGCAGACAATGAAACAATGCTGATTTTAACAGAGAGAGAGGTTGGAAGAGGAGATAAAAATAGTAGCAGACAATGAAACAATGCTGATTTTAACAGAAAGATAGGTTGGAAGAGGAGATAAGCACCGGAGGCAATAAAGAGGAATGACAGCAAGAGCACAGAAAAAAAGAAGTGTCTTCTTAACAGCAGCCACTTTGAGGAGCTTTTGCAATTTTTAAGTGGTTTTGGGAGGTGGGTCTTGCATTGTTTTGAGTATCTGGCTTTTGCAAATTCCTGCATTGTTGGGACCATTGGCCTATCAGATATGAGATTTTCAACAACAAGAAATCTGTCAAGATTTTTATTTTCAAATAAGGGATTATATTTATACTACAAACATAAATTAGTTGCACATTATCTATTCATAGAACCCAAAACAAACCGAGGCTAGATCCAAACCAGACAAGAATTCAAGTCGGACTCCAAAATTCAAGTCTGGATCACCTATCGCAGTTGCTATATGCTCACTGTGAGTGAACCAATCATAGTGAACCACACCATATACAAACCCAGAGGCAACTACTCCTATTTGATTCAAACCTATTCCAACTTCCAAATCATGTAGGTTTGTGGATGACGTGGCTCATCGTGATTGGTATCGCTCTGATGTTGATTGGGTGGCAATTAAACATTGGCTCACTTTGGTTACATAGGTCCCAGGGCAAATGTTCTAGACAGTTGATAAATATATGGCTCTACCTTGAATTTGAGTGGTCCAAAAATCTATTTGATATAAGCACCGGAGGCAATACAAGAGTTGAATTGATTTTATTTTATTTTTTTGCTTCTGTCCAAGAAGTGGGAACAGTAATTAATGCCGTTTCTCCATGCTTGCTTCGTACAGGCATTGAACATTGCTAAATTTAAAAGCTATTCATTCAAATGTTGTAATGACTAAAATGTTGTTCTAATTTGGCCCAACCCTATCCGCATAAGCATAATGCCCTTTTCTCCAAAGGGGCCACACTTTGCTGGCTCCATCAAAATCAACACTAGCATTTTTTCACTCATCCATCTTTCATGTTTGTATCTTTTTCTTCTTTTTTATGTGCAGACAATGATTATAGGGACCATGGATACCACATCAGTGGCACTAGAATGGATTTTATCAGAGCTTCTCAACAACCCCCATGCTCTCCAAAAGGCACAAGAGGAAATACGGGCCAAGATTATACATGGAAGAAAGATACAAGACTCAGACATAGAGGAGCTAGCTGCCATACTTGGAGTCTCTGGTAAAAGAGGGCCTTGCGATTGCACCCATCAGGGCCACTGCTAGTACCCCATAAATCCGTTCAAGACTGCAAGGTTTCAGGTTTTAATGTGCCATCAGGAACAATGCTCATAGTGAATGCCTGGAAAATCCATAGAGATCCAAGATGGTGGGATAGGCCGCTCCAGTTTGAACCAGAAAGGTTCCTAGGTGATGGATCAGCTTCACATTTGGACATGAGAGGAAGGCAGCATTTTCAGCTCATTCCATTTGGATCTGGCCGGCGTGCATGCCTTGGCACTTCCCTGCAAATGTACTCGAAATTGATATGATAGTATATTAAAGTTATAAGAGTCCCATATCCTACCGGATTAGGATATCGCGGGATAAAGGTAAAACTGTCCAACTTTGGACGTCCTTTCATGTACAATTTTCTATTAGATAATTTGTAGTCTTTCATCTGGTATTGAGTAAATCTCGGGTTTTGGAACAATGTCGTTATTATTACATAGTGACAGCAAACAAACATAATAGTAAAAAAATAAATAATATACTAAACCATCTCCACCTCGGGTGCCGGAGCAACCTGAGGACTAAAACAACTACAATGCCTCTTAATACAGATTATAACTAAAATAATAATAAGACAAACTGCAATTAAAACTGCGCGGGCAACAAACTGGGATAATACCATAGAGTTGTTGGAGGTGACTCCGTGGACCTAGTAGAAGCTGCCAGAAAAAAAAAAAAGAGAAAAAAACATACTGTCTAACATTAACAAAGAAATACTATTTATTAATTTTATAAGTAAGATGTAAATTGAATTTTATCAAAAGGAAGCTCAAGCACCCCCAATAAACTAAAGATGAACAAAAAAAATAACAAACTGCATAAATATAAACATCAATAACAAACTACTGCATAATTAAGTTTTGAGATTTATGTCCTTTTTTGAAATAATATAAAAAGCTTTTTTTTACACCTTGACTCAACTCATCGAGTAGGGTCCTGATTCCACGTTTTCAAAATTCAAACTCCCACCCAATATCATCTAGGAAGAGGATATCAACCACAGTGCAATTGTATCCACTCTCCTGAATCAGTCAACCCTCTCCTCCTCTCCTCTCAAATTAACAAAACCCACACGAACTTACCCTACAAAATACCATCCAATATAACAAAATGCAGGAGGAAGGAAGAACCACCTCTGCTCACTCCCATTGTATGGAAACCTACGCCTACACCACGTACCTACCCCAACTCGTCCCTTCGCTCCCGCGAGATCGACTGCGAGAACCCTCCTCCCCCACCAGCTACCGAGTCAAATTCATGTGCGGCTACAGGTTCTGTAAAACCAAGAAAAGGAAAGGAGCATCAACAGCTTTAATTTACTCGGTGGAGTCCTGATGGGCTTTGTTCGAGTTTGGGGCAGGTCAAGTGAACCAAGTTTGACAGAACCCAAGGGAGCCTCTAGTTTCTTGAGTTTTTAACTGAGTCTTCAAAATTTGATTAAAATGAAATTATTACAAGCTGAACATTAATCTCAATTATTAGAGTCCTCTTTCTAATTAAATCAAGAAAGATAGTTTTTTTTTTAGAAAACTAAAAATAGATTAGAAAATGGAACAAACATAAAACAAAATGTTTGCAAATGAGGAAGGGAATTGGAGAACATGTACTTGTGAGCATGAGAGAGAGAAATTGTTAGAAGAAAATTATCAATGATAATAGGCTTTGATTGGATGGATTGTAGTTTGTAGTACTTAGACCAAGTTGTTGATCACTAATGGTTCCACCCAGAACACTTGATTAATGGCTAGATGAGTGGATGAGATCCCCCTGTCCAACACTACCACACGGCAGTTAAAACTACCTTGTTGTCCAATCAAACATTGAGCTTAAAAGAATCCCAAGTCATCCCGGATTGAGATTGGGTCAACCCAAGTTGGGCCCAATAAAGCCCAAAATAAAAACCCATGAAATAGTTCAAAGCACCCAAGTCCAAACCCTTCATACTAAGACGATAAGGTTATCTAAAGAATCATATATAAATGACATCCTCTTTATAACCTTATCCGATGACGGATGGAGGATAACATGCTAATAGACTACAAAAAGATTATGAAAATTTTCTATCAGAAAGGGGGGAGCTTTTCTTGCTTGGCCCCTAATTGACCCTGTGATCTCTGTAGGGGCAGGGTAAGTTAATGAAAACTATTTGTTGTCACAGGAGTTTGTAGTTGGAGGAAAATCTAAGCTATCAAAAGGAAAATTTATACTTAATTTTGATATATTCATGTGCAGCTCACATCCTACATCCATCGAAACAACTTGGGACATTTTCTTTTCCAAACATCTAAGGTTATATTCCTCCATACTCTTTACAAATCACCGTAACTAGTCGCAAATTTACAACCCAAGAGCAAGTTGAAGTCTGGACTCTTGGTCATCCTCTTTTGTTTCCTAGTCCTGAAAACCTCTCCTCGGATTATGTTTTTTGCAATTTCCTTTTTCAATTCAAGTATCGTAACATTCTTTCTCTTTTGGACATAGGTTGCCTCAATAGAGTTTTAAAGTTCCTTGGCTATGCCAGCATATTTAAAATTGGCTGCAATACTCTCTTCCATTGAATTTACAAGCCAGTCCATAAGTAACATGTTTTCAGAAATCCAATCTGATTATTTGGATCCTTTTTGGTGGTTCTTCAATACTTCTTTTAATATAGCCAAGCCTTTTGGCTCCTCTGAAAGCCATTTAAGCTGGGTGGGCCCAATCTTTATAGTTGTTCCCATCCAACATATTTGGTGTATCACAACACTAGGTAACTATTGGGAAGAAGATAGAACTTTCTCCCCATTGTTTAGACTCTATGACAGCCCCTAGTACTCAAATAATTTTATGGCCTAATTTGGATGAACTCTCATTCACAAATCAGTCATCTGATCTGGACGTTTACACAAACATCCACTCACAAGGAAACTGTAATCACCAAAACAAGTGGTGCTGAGCTGTATCAAAGACACTTTCCACACAAAGCACTTTTTTTTTTTGGAAGGGAACTTGGTGTAGGGTTTTATTTATAAATACCATTTGAGAAGATGGATGGATTTATAACCAAAAAAAAAAAAATGAGACGAGACGAGACCCGGGATCACTTGACATGCATTGCTCACTTACATCACTCGACCTTACAGGAGACGAGAAGAAGCTAATCACATGGCAGGTCAAAGATGAGATAAGACGAGGGCCTGATCGTAGATTGCTCTGCACTGATCGAAATTGGACGAAGGTTCCATGGCCATGCCCACTACGAGGCGAGGCCCATATTGATCTGATTGTAGATCATCAGAGGAGTTAATGGTATGATGGGGTTCGCCTTGGGTTCTGCAGATGCTGAAACTCACAATGGGTTCGACTGTAACTCTTTAGATCATCACCATGGGGTTTGACCGTGACTCTTCATGATGGCTGGCTCTCCTCTAATCTAGTGATCTTTTGTAAAGTAAGAAGATGCTTCCATGCCCTTCAAAGGGTTGTTTCAATTTCCCATAAGTGAGCGTTAAACAAGTACAAGCCATCTCACACAGAAAAAATTATATAGAGAAGCAACAATTGGAACTCAAATAAACAACAGAACTGCATTGCATACCACTAGGAAAAAAAAAAAAAAGCTGCATTGCATACCTGATAGCAAATTATAGGAGAGACGAGGGAGAAAGAGCAAGCTTGTATCAGTCCTTGGTTGAGGAGAAGACTCATCGGATCGATATGATATATGCTGTTGTGCAGTGTGTTGTAGAAACATCTTCTTGAATGGAAAGAAGTAGGAAGTTTTCTGGGAGTAGAATGTCGTGGTTTTACAAGCTACTCTACTGCGTTAAAAAGGCATGCATTCTTTGCCAAAAAGAATTGAAAAACCACTTCCTCGTTTCTCCACCCCTCCCTTTTCTAAACAAAAATTATTGTTTTAAACCCAGCTGGATGGGGCCCACTAATGATGGGACTAGGTGGGGGGTGACCATCATTCAAGGGGGGTCTTAACTCTTTATGTGTGTGAACTGTTACTATCAATCGTAGATTCACATATAATGTACTACATTAAATTCTACTTTTAATCTGGTGTCTTTTGAGTCAAGTTTGGATCTAATGAGAACTATTTTTTTTTATTTTTTTTGAGTCCAGTCCAAGCCTCTTAGTATAAGCTTAATCTTGACAAGAGAAGACTCCAGGGACTTCAACTTATTTAATGCTTTGTAGTTAAAAGGGTTAACATGAACTCTTATTTAATAATCATGCATTGATGTGCCCGAAGGATTAGTCTTGATGGGTTAATACCAAGGGATACCTTCTCTATTAAAAAAGGGAAAAAGAAGAAAAAAACTTCGGCTCAGTTATGTACAAATCTAAATAACTGGATCCTGGCCCAATCAAAGTAAAATCTAGGCTTATTTGGCTTTGCGTTTGGATCTCCAAATTTAACTCGACTTATATAAAAATCTCTTAAAATAAGCATACATTCTTTAAAAACTAAACTCATAAAAATAGGTAACTACTTTGACTGAGCCAACCTGTTGGATTCAAGTTCTGATTTGAGTTTCCCACACTACAAGAAAATGTGCATTTACCGTCGAAGTTACACCGGCGGCCACTTAAATGAGACGGTATAATGATAAAAAATATACAAGCCCGATGAAGTGCGCTCTGTTTTAATTGATCGTTCCCTCTCTCGCTCTCTCCTGCTCACGCGTTCCCTCTCTCTCTCATCGTTCCCTCTCTCGCTCTCTCCTGCTCATAGACTCTACCTGCTCAAGTCTCGGTGATACCGAAACTTCCTCATCGATCCCTCGCTCGCTCTCCCCCTGCTCACGCTATCCCTCTCTCTCCTCTCTCGCACCTCTCTCTCTCTCCCGGCATCCTATTTCTCATTCCTCAGATTTCAAACTGCATTTCGAGCCTGTCGTGGGATTCCGTCCGGACGGTAAATACCAAATACCAAATACCAAATATCAGGGATCGTTTTGCATTTTGAGCTTCTACTGTTTGGTGTTTCCACCTCTACTCCAAAGTGCTAAAAGTGGGTCAGAAGAAGATTGTACTCTCGTGTCAAACCCAAAGCCAGTTTTCGTCAAGGTAATGTGGGGTTTTTTCTTCTTCTTTCCATCTTCTGTTTGTAGGTTTTTTTTTTTTCTCTGAAAACCCCCAATGTTTCTTTGGAGAATTTTAAACCCATATCGATGGAATGGTTTTTTCAAGCATCTCCTCCGATAACAAGAATCTGATCCTTTTTTTCTAACCGGGGGTTTCTTGATATGAACTCATTTGTCATGACAAGAAGCATGCTTGAATGTATAACCGAATTAAATTGTAAAGAATCTGCTCTAAGACTTGGCATCAGGCATCAGGGATCTGCATTGAGAGAGGTGGTTCAATCAATGACATCAGGGACCCCATGTTCTGGATCATTTCAACTTTGACATACATTACAAGCAATGTTCATGATTCGGTGGGCTGAACTCATAATGCCGGTCCTATAAGAACCGTCCTGATGTCATTGATTGAAACCGGTCCTATAAGAACTGTCTGTATAGTCCACACCGGTCTGATAAGGATCTTTACAACTTACGGCGCCTAGTGATGCCCACCATGAGAGCTAAGTTGATACTTGCGGACCGGATAAAAGTTATGACTTTCTTTTCCTCCACCTCATCCTATCTTGGCTTTTTTGGGAATGGCATAACTGTTCTCTTATGCTCTGAATGTTCCCTCTATGTAGTCCCTCTTTCTTGTCGGCTTCTTGGCTTTTGGGGTAATTTCTTTTTTTTTAATACAAATTTACCTTACAATAAAAAATAAAAAAAAAGGGTTATGTTAATGCATCTCGGTTTCTAGGAAACACTTGTTATTATTATTTTTGTGTCGTTACTTCTTCAAAACATCCATTTTGCATCCCCAGACCCTATTCTTCAATGGCCTGTCAATCGGCGCAATCAGTCAGTCCATGTCTTCATTGTCAAGGTTAGTATTATTTTTTTTTATTATTATTATTAATAATTTTGAAGATCTTCTACTGTGTTGAGGTTTCTATGATTTGTTTGTCTTTTACCCTTACTAGGCTTTGCTTGATTGGATTGTTGCTCTACTTTTTTTTTTTTTAAATGATAATGTGCCTTTTGGGTTCTGACTTCTGGGCAGAGTGGTTTGGGATTTTGATGGGTTTTGCTCATGAGCTTTTTTGTTTGATTGAAATAGTCTTAGATTCTCGATGTTAGTGTGTTTCTCGATTTCATTTCTAATTTTAGTTTTGGTTTAGGGTTTTGGCTATGGTCTTTTGGATTTTTTTTTTTTTTTTTTTTTTTTTTTGAGATGGTTCTTGTATTGTTGATGATGATTGGATAGGAATTGAAGGCAGTTTTCGCAGTAGGACGAATATTTTTAGACGAATATTTTTAGCTTACAATTTTCCCCCATTGTTGTAAGTTGGGAGTTTTTAGATGGGGGCATGCCAGTCTTCCTAATATGATTTTTCTATTGAGTATTTTTAGGAACTCATTGATTTCTTCATGGAGGTGGATTGGTGAAATATTTTTTTTGTTTTTTGAAAAAATTAAGGTTGTTTGGAATGGGGTTCTTTATTTAGATTTTTTTTCCAAAATACAAATGATTATCTAATGTAGCTTAATGTGAATTTGTGACGACCTAAAGAAGAAAAGATTTATGTTTAAAGACCACTAAAGAGAGGCATCCTGATGATTTTCTATCTTCAACAAACATACATCGAAATCCAAAGTGGTCATGAATATTATGTTCGAATGGATTGTAATCCTTTCGAAGAGCACATTTGTGCTGTACGAATGTCTGATCTCGAATGACACAGAAAATCATTTTGAATCATGATTCATGAGTACAATCTCTCATTGGGAAATTCATTAAATGAGTTTTCGTGTTGGTCTATGGCTTTATGTTTAAACGGCACTTCTGATTTATATCTTTCCTTGTAAATATTTTTATTTCAACAAATGAAGATTACTACTTGCCTACATTGATTTGGGGCGGTAAAGGAAGGAGACACTAATGTATCTGTGTTTTATCTTCGGTTTTGTTGTTGCTATTTGTTCATCATATTCTCTTATAAAGTTACATTAATTTGTTTTGCCTCTTGTACCGGTTTTCCATTTACTACGAGTTATCGTTTACTTTTATATTTATTCATTGTCAGAGGCATCTAAGATAAATTTGCTTATATAGATTATAATACCCTGACCAGCCTTAATTTTGATTAATAGTTAATTAATTGAAATTAGTGGCTTAATGGATATTTTGAATGTATTTGGACTTGATTAGGTAGAATTTAATTGGGTTGACCTTTGACTTAGTAGATTATGACTTTTTAGAGTATTTTGCATTTTTTGTGTTCTTTTAGATTTTTGTGGGTTTTGGGCGTTGCAAGCATAGATTGGGCTTTGATTTTCGAGTCATTCGGACCCAAACCGACCCAAATTCGGATCCACCTTGGCCCAAATACCAGCTGGAAGCCCTTTTGTGACATTTTGATCCCAAATCTGGGTTTGCATGCAAAACCCAGAAAAGTTCCATTTAAACTCTCATCTCCAACGATTCTCTCCTCTTCTTCCTCTATTTCCAGCCGAGACTTCGTTTCTTCTTCATCTCTTCTCAAGATGAGACTGTAGGGACATTGCATGTGAGATTGGGAGCTCTAGCTTCCTTTTCATCATCAACTACATCTTCTTCAACAAGATTTATAATCTCCTCCAAGCTTATTTCTCTTTAATCTTCTACATTGGTAAGTATTCCTCATCCTTTCCCTTTCTCTTGCTTCAAATTGGTGAAATGATTTTACAATTCGTGCATGCATGTTGACTGCAATCATACATTGCATTTTCACCATTTTAGGTTGCTTCTTGAGCTTGCATTTAGGGGTTTTTTAGTCTGGAGAGCTTGGCTTGGGTAGGAGAGATTGGTTGTGTAAGATTTGAGTTTGCAAACACCCAAGGCAAGTTAAACACATATAATTGTATGCATGCATCCTCATTTGATTCCATGAATATGTTCCTTCATGTTAGACTACCCATTCATTAGCTCAATTTGATTTTTGGTTCAGATTTTTGTAAGAAATGGATTTGCTTTCTTGTTGTTAAATGCACCTATGGGTAGAATTGCTTGCAATCTCTGTATTTACCAAAAAAAGGCCAAACGTAACCCCATTCAAAGCAACACAACAGTGTCATGCTTTCTTCTAATGTTATGAAAGGGGGGAAAAAAGGGGGCAGTTCGCAGATACAGGGTGGCTTTCTCTCACACTCGAGTGCTCAAACTAGTACAATCGATGCCAAATCTAAGCGTTTTGACGTCACTCAACTAGTTTGAGAAGGGTTGCCATCTCTCTTATCCCAACTTTCTTCTCTCTCCTCTGCAGTCCCCATCTGTGTCGAATGTGGAGTCCAAAGTTGCTGTAGAAATGAAGAAATGATTTTCTTTTAAGTTTATATAAAAAGGCTTTTAGTATTCTATTCAACTCTAGAACATAAGTAGAGATGTGAATAGACCTTTGCTTAGCTAGTTATCCAAAAGGGATTGTTTATATGGAAGTCTCAAGATCTCCACCTTCCTGTAATCATAGTCCACAATCAAAATGAAACTTTTGTTAACTTCCAATTTCCAAAGTAGGATGGTGAAGGCCAATAGGATTGCAAGTTTTTCAGCTGTGTCACGCCCCAAAAAGTGAAACCGGGGTTATACGTGAGATTAGGGCCAATTAAAACTTTTCAACAATAATAAAATGTAACTTGCCCTAATCATGTCCCATAGGATCGTAAGTCCGCGGTGAGGTATAAATATTTCCTCGGTAACCATAAAACACAGCGGAACATCATAATTAAACAGATGATACAATATAACATTTCAGAGTATACACATCTTTCTTTTCTATAGTGTAAGTTTAACAAAAGATAACAAAAGTATATTAATTAATGACTTCTAACAAAACCTAAGCCAAAAGAGAATAAATATAAACCGAAGTATGAAGGCACTCGTGTGCTGGTCATGACGACAATACCGTCGACACACAACTCGTACTCACCATCAGGCTAAACTGCCTGAAGCGACGCCTCCACTTTCCCAAAGGTAAATGTATCCGGTACCTATGCACCAAGTGCAGCATCAGACACGACGGTCGGCAGGCAGATATAAATATAAAACATCAATAGATATGCAGAACGAATCAGAGTAAACGATAGACAAGATCATAAGACATGCATAGCATCCTGATCGTAAGAAGTGCATAGCATTCGAATCAATATCAATCTAACTTAAACATCTAGCAAGATAGGCGGTCCACATATGCTAATTACCACGGGATAGTATCATTGCCCTCCCTACTCCCATTGAGTTGTGGTGGAGATATCAAGGCACTGGATATACCAGGCAGCAAGGCACAGGATTAAAGCCTGGCAACAAGACAAGAGTAGTAACTCGGCAACAAGGCACGGTAATGACCCGGCAAACAAGCAAGATCCATCAATAAGTAAAAGGTCGTACTGCGCAGACGTTCATCAAGGTCCTCACACAGATGGTGCCCCATCTGTGCTGGGCGATATACAGCTGAGTGGTGCCTGACACAAGGATCCCTAGACAAACAATAGTGAGGGGCTAGGCTTTCTTGCGTAAACAAGATTTATCATCAAAAGAGAGACTACTTTCCATTATCAAGTTAAGATCAATGTCAATACCATAAGTAGTCCTCATCAAGCTTTTACAATCAAAGCCACATAACCTCAACACTCCTATCAATCGTCAAAACAAGCGGAACATCAAAAGGGATCCTAAGTTCAACACCTAGGTTCATCAAGAAATCCCAAAATAAAACAAAGAAAACGAAGCTAAGGAACATGAACATAGCATGTAGAAAAGTACCAGACGGTACAATCTGGAATCAGAAGCGATAAACAATCCAATCCTAGGTATAATGTTAAACCCGAGGCATCGTACAACCATACTCAGTCAACGAAGGGAATTAGGGTTCGCGATACCCAAACAAACAATCTTAGTGCATAGATATAAAAGAGGGGTATCCCGTTGTCCCGTACCGTTCAAGATTGCGATAGGTTGTAACCGATGTAACCGGATTAACCGTAAAAGACGTCGGCTCAAAACATCTTTACATATAGTCAAATGAGTCCAAAAAGGTAGCCAAGGTTCCACCTAAGTCCAACTAAAAGAGTGTCAAAAGGGCCCTTCAAAAGGTATCCATCAGTGGGCCAGGTCCATATCCCACACAGAGTACCCGGTCAACCGCATACACTGCAGTTACAGAACCTCAGTTCTGTAACTGAAGTGAAATGGGTGGAAACTCCTTTCCAACATCCCAGAACATGTAATCAGTGAGTATGAAGCTAATCCTGAAAACAAAGAAAATAGGGCCTTGCCCTCTCCACATACATCCATACCCCTTCTCATCAAGTCCATTCAATTTATATTATTATATTTTTAACATTTAAAGTATCAATGAGCATGTGGTAATCTAAATCATCATCAATCATCAAATCAAAGGAAAGACAAGCATATCTAAGCATATATATAAATATCTACTTGCCTTTGGTGGAAAAATGCCCAAATCCAAAATCCTAGATGACTGACCTCGCAGAGTCCACGCAAAGATAATAGTGATTATCGGAGGCTATGGGGCCCACTTGATTGGTGGCCCACGAAGTTAGTGGCCCATTGACAGAAAATTGAAAAAGACAGAATGGAAGAAATAAAGAAAGAAGAAATGGTGAGATGGGCGAATTAGAGAGAGAGAGACAACATTAGAGAGAGAAAGTAAAAAAAAGAAGAAAACAGAGAACGAGAAAGAGAGAGACAGGGAAGAAGAAATAAAGAAACAAAGAGAAGAGAGAATAAAAGAGTGAAATGGGTTGGCTACTTCATGTGGCAGGGAGGAGTGAGAGGGGAAAGGAAATAGGAAAGAGAAACAGAGAAGGGAGGAGAAATGGAGAAAACAGAGAGGGAAAGAGAAAGAGAAAGAAGTGAAATGGGTTGTGGCTTCGCCGGAGATTGTTGAGTTCGGCGGTGACGCCGGTGTGTTCGGAGTCCGGCAGCGTGAGACAATGATGAGAGTGAAGAGAAGGAGGACGATGGAGATGGGAGAAAAGGAATGAGGGCTGCTGTCGGTGAGGAATGGAGATGAGAAAGAAATGGAGAAAGAAGATAAAGAAAGAGGGAAATGACATGATGCAATGGTGAGGTGGGGAATGCACGTGGAACAAGGGGATGGGAAAGAGAGAAAGGAATAAAGAAAACAATGAATGGGAGAGAGTGAAATGAAAAGGCACGTGGAGATGGGATGAATGGATGAGTGAGGAGAGAGAATGGAATGAAGAGAGAGAAAGGAAAGTTTAAATGGGTTTGGGTCCGGTCAGGTTTAAGAGTGTCTTTGAGAGTCCGGATCAAGATGGGATAGAAGACTAAAGTTTAGGAAATAAAACCATCTACCCAACGATACCAAAATCTCAAAAAGTGGAAAAATACTAAAAAGCCCTCGGAACTATCCGGAAATAACGACACACACCCCTACTATACCCAAACGGACTCGGATCTCAACCCAACTTCGCACGCGCGACCCTAAAGAATAATCGGACCTGTTTGGCTTATAAACGAGCTTAATTAGCTAAAAGCACAATTAACTAAACTAATTACATCCTTGAAATATCGGGATGTTACAAGCTGCATCCTATGATTGGGCTTCTGGTTAAAAAGTGGGGGAACTTGTCGTGAAAGACTAGGATAAGTAACCAAAACAGAAGCCCTATATCTGAAGATGTAGCTGCTGATACAATGGTTGCAAACTTAGCTCCTTTCCCATTGCCTGCTCCTAACTCATTAGAAACTTGTACCCTACAATGTGTAAGTCGCTATCCATTAATTGCATGTGGATATATATGTAGGTATCTAGCTATTGAGATTGAGTCTAATATAGTGTGACTTGAATTTGTAAACAATGTCATTTGTTTCTCCCATAAAATCACTAAAAAAAATAAGAATATCTGATCCTGACCATCCAATTTGTGGTCCTATTTTGGATGGAACATGGCCCAAAAATCACACTCATTAAATCTGTCACGACCCGGGCCTGAATTACGATATCCTCGGGCCGTGAATCCACACTTACTCCCGTAAACCCCGAATTAACCGAAGTTAATCCGGAATCCACAAGGGATAACATTCTCAATAAACCTGTCAAATACACAATAATACGGAAACATATATATTTGACGATTTCAAATTTCGATTTACATGTTTCCAAAAGAATAAGGTTCTTATACATGTATCACTCCCATCATAGTTTGTCAATCGGTGCATACACAACACCATACAATAACAATTAATTACATTCCATAAATGAATGTACAAAATGATATTTCAAAATATTAGAGTTCTTTCTCGCACTCGGATGCCGTATCAAATTGTATTCCGACCATTCCATTCGTTCAATCCCCTGGAGGAACCGGAGCGGTCTCCTCCGCTGGCGCTGGGGGCGCTGCCCCACAGGCAATGGCAAACGGGCCTGTGATGTCATCAATAACACTAATGAACACGACGGTTCAACAATGTATAAACAATTCTTGTAATAGTACATGTTAGTACATATATTGAATTCATTAATCCGTTAGGTAACAATTACCCTTCTAGACAAATCTAGATAACCCCTACAATGACAATAGATAACATAAACGTTTATCAATAGGCATTCACTATCATAGCTTTTATTCTTTTCATTTCATTTCACCATTTCGTTCATTCCATTTCATTTCCTTTCATTTACCATCTTCCCTCAAAGGAAGGATTCGTCTTCCAAATGGAAGACATCAATCAATATCCATAGATATGATCGGAATATGTGGGACTTACTAGTGTCCGGGCCAGGGACAACTAGCATCACCACGGAGCTCCAGAACGCCTCCAAATCCATCTGCTGCAGCAGGATTATTCATTTTGTTGTTATCTTTAGTAACTGTTCATTCATTAATTTATTCATCATATTGTTCAGTTCAGCTCAGTAACGAGCTTAAGGGATTAACAAGTAGTGTCATATTCCGAATTTGCATCACATCTATTAATTCTATTCAAGTTCACAATCAAATTTGTAAACCAAACAAATGGGTGAAACGCTTGTTATTTAATGTATGTGTTATTCTTGGTGAACATCACTTTTGATAGTAGTTTGTACATTCAAATAACCTAAGCTAACACTCATACAGGTTTAGACAACCATTTGAAGAATTAGTACTTAATTTGTCACCATTCTTTTCTTTTAGTTTCCCTAATCTTGAAAACCTTAGATTAGGGCATAATTAATCTTAACACTAATGTATATACTCCTAAGACCCATAGAAAGCATAATTGTTTCCCAAAAAAATATCAAATTTCACTGATCGATCGGCTCGAATTACCTCCCAGTTACGAGCCTGTCCGATCGATCGGATGACAGTCTGATCGATCGGCCAGAAAAACCCCTCAGTTAAAAGATAGTCCGATCGATCGGACCTGGACGAGTTGCAGGTCCGGGAAAAACTTGATTTTTCTTTCCTTTTTCCTTTCTTCTCTTCTACACATTCAAATCACCCCCAATCCTACAAGGAAATGGAACTTCATGTTCCTCTTTCATACATCATCTATTTATCATTTCAATCAATCCAAAAACAAGTTTCCAAAACTTAATGGAAAATACATAAACTCCAATCCATGGAAATTTAATAAACTTTCACAATGTTTAACACTAATCACAAGCAAGTGTTTATACTTGCCTCTTATGAAGTTTAATAGCAAAAGCCCTCTTTCCTTGGCTTGGCCTTGAGATGAAAACCCACAAATGAAACCCTAACTTCATGAAAACACAAAATACACAAATCTATAAGCCATTTGTGCTAGAAATCATGTCTAAGCACTCCTTGTGACTTGTAAACTCATTAAAACTTCAAGTACTTACTTGTAGTTCAACTAGAGAAACCTTGAGATCTTTCTCAAGCTCTACACTTCAACAATGGAGGAAAATGCTTGAAGAAGAAGATGAAGTTGAGGCTACAATCCTCAAAATCCACTTGAATCACCCTTAATCTCACTCTTGATGGAGAAAATGAAAGAGAAGGGAGAGGATGAAGACTCTAGGGTTTGCTTGAGAGTGAAATGAATGCTAAAGCTCATTTCATTCTAATATAAGCCTTCCTACACCAAAACCCCTCTTTATTAAGTCATATTACGTTTTGGGTCAAATGAAGTCTCATTTGGTCCATTTGATATCAAATGGAGTCGCTTCTATTATGAAAGTTGACGTACTACTCGTGATACACGCGTTGGTATCAAGGATTTCCGTATTTGACGAAATACGTGAATACTCGTATTTACGGAAAAGTCCTTAGCCTAACATGTTTGAGTCTAAACTCACTTTAATCAATTCAATTTCATTTCATTATGCTTAATGCATCATTTGAGACTAATTTGTCTCTCTTTGGTCATTAATCTTCATTAACACAATTATTCATGCTTAATTAGCATTAATCCCGATTAATTAGCCTTAATCGTTATTAGTTTGGGTCGGGGTGTAACAAAATCCAATGGACCAAACATTGGTTCCTCCATTTTTCTTAATTTTTAAATCAACCCACTGTAGCTTCCTAATTATCTACTTGACCCCCATCTGATGGACAGTCAATTTTACCCAATCTATGTGTGGCCAACAATTGGTTCGTCGTGATTGATGTTCATATATATTCCATGTATGAAGTGTGGCAGATGCGCATGGTAGTCCAACCCAAATTCCAGTGCCCTAGCATTTAGTTTGGAAGGTACCATGTGGTTGTGGTGGACCCTCCAATTTACAGAACCAAGAGATATTGAGGAAACAAAAAGCTGGTGCATTAGAGACACTGAACAAGTTGCTCAATAAAAAAAAAGAAAAAAAACTAAACTTGAATCAGAGGTCACCGAGTTGAGTTGAGTACTCAGATTAGTTTGATTAAATACTCGTTCTACTCGATGGGGTAGAATCAAAACTGAGTTTACAACTATGAAGCCACTTTCCAGTCTCTTAGATCTGAGGCCTATTGGATACACGAATGGCAAAGGCATTGGCTCCACTGTAATCAGTTCATGGAAGACTCTCATCTTTTTTAATTACGACAATGACAAGTAGGCAAATACAGAGTAATTTTTCAAGTTGCACCAACACAGATTATGAACTACCGGTTATGCAGGTAAAATTTAAATCATTGTTGAGTTAGGACTGCACTTTAAGATTGCCTGGTGGAGCCAATAAAAAAAAAAAAGATGGCTTGGTAGATCAAAGAACACCCCACTGCCAGATCAATTTATTTTTATTTCTTATTCCTCATAGTTGGTCCATAAAATCTTTCCAAATCAACAGTCCTGTATAATATTTTTTTTTAGCTGTATTGTGGGTTGGATTAATTTGTAGGGTTGCTGTTTTTGTGTTTCTTTCTCTAGGGTTGAGATTTATGTATGAATAAGATTTTGAGTTTTTAGTTTGATGCCTGAGATTTTCAAGGTAACGTTAAAATTGCAAATTAGAATGCATTAGGTGATGAGGAATAGATGTCAACAATTTTTGGATAAGTCTTTTTGTGATTTCTCTGAGATTTAGTAGACGAGAACTGTTGGATGATTTTATCCTCAATTATGCAGCAAGCGCCTACGCAGGCCATGGCAATAGCCATCAGCAAAATGCTCCCCCGTGACAAACAGAGGCATAGTTACTGCTCCTGAAGCATAAACCCCTAAAAGCCTGCTTGGCCTCTGACACAAGGCTACATCAACCCTCGTTACTGCCAAAACAAGAACAATTATACCCAAAACCAATTAGTTAGTTACTTGGTTTGTTGTTCGACCTTAAGATCTCAAGATCATTCCATAGCCCAGATTGAAAAGTGTCATCACCTTTCCTTTGGTTTGCATTTTCATCTATAACATATGTTCTTCAACCCAATCATCATAAATGACTCAACAAAAGAAAAGGAACATCCAATTTACGGTTATTCATGTCTTACATTAGTTTTATATCTAATAAAAGATAAATAAAATAGTAGCAGACAATGAAACAATGTTAATTTTAACAGAGAGATAGGTTGGAAAAGGAGATAAGCACCGGAGGCAATAAAGAGGAATGACAGCATGAGCACAGAAAAAAGGAGCGTCTTCTTAACAGCAGCCACTTTGAGGAGCTTTTGCAATTTTTAAGTGGTTTTGGGAGGTGGTCTTGCATTGTTTTGAGTGTCTGGCTTTTGCAAACATTAAGTCTATGTGGACCGATTGTGGACCGATTATGGGACCGAACCTTGGCCCGGTCCTCATATAGCACCCCTCTCTTGCAAATTCCTGCATTGTTGGGCCCGTTGGCCTATCTGATTTGAGATTTTCAACAAGAAGAAATCTGTCAAGATTTTTATTTTCAAATAAGGGATTATATTTATACTACAAACATAAATTAGTTGCACATTATCTATTCATAGAACCCAAAACAAACTTTTGAATTGATTTTTTTTTCCTTCTGTTCAAGAAGTGGGAACAGTAATTAATGCCGTTTCTCCAGACTTGCTTCGTACAGGCATTGAACATTGTTAAATCTAAAAGCTATTCATTCAAATGTTGTAATGACTAAAATGTTGTTCAAATTTGGCCCAAGTGCCCAACCCTATCCGCATAAGCATAATGCCCTTTATTCCAGAGGGGCCACACTTTGCTGGCTCCATCAAAATCAACACTAGCATTATTTCACTCATCCATTTTTCATGTTTGTATCTTTTTCTTTTTTTTATGTGCAGACAATGATTATAGGGACCATGGATACCACATCAGTGGCACTAGAATGAATTGTATCAGAGCTTCTCAACAACCCCCATGCTCTCCAAAAGGCACAAGAGGAAATACGGACCAAGATTATACATGGAAGAAAGATCCAAGATTCAGACATAGAGGAGCTGCCATACTCGCAGGCTCTGGTAAAAGAGGCCTTGCGATTGCACCCATCAGGGCCACTGCTAGTACCCCATGAATCCATTCAAGACGGCAAGGTTTCAGGTTTTTAATGTGCCATCAGGAACAATGCTCATAGTGAATGCCTGGAAAATCCATAGAGATCCAAGATGGTGGGATAGGCCGCTCCAGTTTGAACCAGAAAGGTTCCTAGGTGATGGATCAGCTTCACATTTGGGCATGAGAGGAAGGCAGCATTTTCAGCTCATTCCATTTGGTTCTGGCCGGCGTGCATGCCCTGGCACTTCCCTGCAAATGTACTTGAAATTGATATGATAGTATATTAAAGTTATAAGAGTTTAATATTGTACCGGATAAAGGGTAAAATTGTCTAATTTTATACGTCCTTTTATGTACGATTTTTTATTAAATAATTTATAGTCTTTCATATGATATTGAGTAAATTTCGGATTTTGAAGAGCAAGTTGAAGTCTGGACTCTTGGTCATCCTCTTTTGTTTCCTAGTCCTGAAAACCTCTCCTTGGATTATGTTTTTAGCAATTTCCTTTTTCATTTCTTTCTCTTTTGGACATAGGTTGCCTCAATAGAGTTTTAAAGTTCCCTGGCTATGCCAGCATATTTAAAACTGGCTGCAATACTCTCTTCCATTGAATTTAAAAGCCAGTCCATAAGTAACATGTTTTCAGAAATCCAGTCTGAATATTTCGGATCCTTTTTGGTTGATCTTCAATACTTCTTTTAATATAGCCAAGCCTTTTGGCTCTTCTGATAGCCATTTTACCTGGGTGGGCCCAATCTTTATAGTTGTTCCCATCCAACATATTTGGTGTATCACAACACTAGGGGCATGTTTGTGTAACACTTTTCCGCGGAAAAGTTTACGGTTTTCCGCGGGAAACCCATTTTTCCGGCGTTTGGTGCGGAACAATTCCGCGGAAATGTTTTCCTGCCTCGTCAGCATTTTCCTTAATAATTGTGGAAATGGGTTTCCCATGGGGGGGTATGGAAAATGGTTTTCCTCGGAAAACTTCTCCCTCTTTTCCTCACTCTTGTCCATTTCAACCCAAAAACCCTATAACTCTTTCATTTTTTATTTCTTTATATAAATTATTATTTAATGTTAAATAAATAATATACATGTTATGTTATTTTCTTCAAAAAATTATATCACTAAATAAGAAATTTTGATTTTCTATAAGAAATCCACAGCCGCACCAAACAACATCTGCACCAATTCAATGAGGAAACTCTTTTTGCACCAAACATGAATTTCTAAATTCTACGGCAATCCTTTTCCGAGGTTTTCATTTCTATGGAATTTGCTGACGTGGCAATTTCCTCTTTCCGCGGAAAGGGTATGTACACAAACGTGCCCTAGGTAACTATTGGAAAGAAGACAGAGAACTTTCTCCCTATTGTTTAGACTCTATGACAGCCCCTAATACTCAAATAATTTTTATGGCCTAATTTGGATGAACTCACATTCACAAATCAGTCATCTGATCTGGATGTTTACACAAACATCCACTCACAAAGAAACTGTATTCACCAAAACAAGTGGTGCTGAGCTGTATCAAAAACACTTTTCACACAAAGCACTTTCTTCTCTTTTTTTTTTGGAAGGGAAAATGATGGAGGGTTTTATTTATAAATACCATTTGAGAAGATGGATGGATTTATAACAAAAAAAGAAAAAAAAAAAAAAATGAGACGAGACGAGACCCTGAATCACTTGACATGCATTGCTCACTTGAAGCTCCTACATCACTCGACCTTACAGGAGACGAGATGAAGCTAATCAAATGGCTGGTCAAAGATGAGATAA
Source organism: Cinnamomum chago (assembly GCA_038049695.1). Lineage (NCBI taxonomy): Eukaryota > Viridiplantae > Streptophyta > Magnoliopsida > Laurales > Lauraceae > Cinnamomum > Cinnamomum chago. Next base: position 15,434,141 of record CP142451.1, read on the forward strand.
GACGAGGGCCTGATCGTAGATTGCTCTGCACTGATCGAAATTGGACGAAGGTTCCATGGCCATGCCCACTCACCAGGCGACTGGCGAGGCCCATATATTGATCTGATTGTAGATCATCAGAGGAGGTAATGGTATGATGGGGTTGGCCTTGGGTTCTGCAGATGCTGAAACTCACAATGGGTTCGACTGTAACTCTTTAGATCATCACCATGGGGTTTGACCGTAACTCTTCATGATGGCTGGCTCTCCTCTAATCTAGTGATCTTTTATAAAGTAAGAAGATGCTTCCATGCCCTTCAAAGGGTTGTTTCAATTTCCCATAAGGGAAAAATTCTATAGAGAAGCAACAATTGGAACTCAAATAAACAACAAAACTGCATTGCATACCACTAGAAAAAAAAAAAAAAAAGCTGCATTGCATACCTGACAGCAAATTATAGGATGTAAAGATTTTAGTTGGCTAATTCATAGGTTATTGGACAAAACCGGGTTTCTTTAATCTTGTATTGAGTTTAGGAAAGGACTGCAAGAGCTTAAAATAGAAAGATTTCCAAAGAGTCCAGATTCAGAAGATTTTCAATGGTCGCTCGAGCGAACCTTACTTTGCTCGAGCGGACCAACCAGAATCTAGTTCGCTCGACCCATCAATGCATGCGTTCGACCCATCCAGGTTCTGGAATGAAGATTTTAAAGACAGAGAGTGGTTCGCTCGATGATCGCTCGAGCGAACCCCTCACAGAGAGAAGTTCGCTCGACCGCACATTTACCTTCGCTCGACCCATGAAACAATGCGCTGAATGTCTGTTTCCAGAGAGCAGTCCGCTCGAGCGAACCCCATGTTCGCTAAAGCGAACATAGGAATTCTAATTATGGATGAATTTCTCTTTCTAAAATTCTCTGAAGGAAAGTACCTGCTTAGAGTAGCCCTTCCTACACGAAATACTCTCTATAAAAGGGCTTTTTGTCTCTCCTCTCACTATGACTCTGAATTAGAAGAAATCCTCTGGTGTGAGAGTTTGAGAGATCCATTGTTTTGCGCCAATGCTGTCAATTCTGTTGCTATGCTGATGATTCAAGTCTTGCTCGCATTCCACCGCTTTTCTCAAAGACTTCTTTGTTCAAACACGGTGAAGATTCGTGACGAGCAGTCAACAAGAACTGACGCAGTCCTTAGAAATCGCGGCTCCAAGTGCAGAGCTTCAATTGCAGTAATAACTGGTAAGACCAAGTCGATCCATAGGGAGCAATGTAAATTAAGATTCCTTCTCAACTTGTACCTGCCCTAAATAAAATCTAATTTTAGCCTAAAATCTAGAAAAGTACATTCATCATTCCTACTTTCCAAAAATTAAATTAATTATAATCCAATGAAAAGAAAACTTCCTAAATCTAAAAATCCGAAAATAAAAAACTAAAATTGCTACAAAAGAACACACAAGTTAGCACATCAAGAATAAAAAGTACAAAAAAAACTAAGAAACTAGAATAAAAACAAAAGAAACCTAAATTAAAAAGTTAGTAATACAATGTATGCCATGAGATGCTAAAAATTCTAAGTCTTAAAAACTGGTATGCAAGGCTATTTTTATGCATGATTTTTCCTAATCTAATGCAACCTAAAACTGAGTTTAATGGCTGGGTTTTGAACTACAATGATGCATGAATCAATTAAAAAAAATGGAAGTGAAAAATGTTTCAAAACAAAGAAGATATGAATACGTAAATATGACCTTAAAAACTAAAACTGTGCAGAAATTCTGCATGCAGACAACCTAACATGCAATGTTCAAGCCACTGGTTCACAAACCTCCTGAAATCCTTTGGATCTGAAATCTTGGGATGTGATAGACCACATGTTGAACTTTAATTTTTTCAAATTTCACAGAAAATATCATGGTTTGACTAGTCTACCCACTTCAAACTTTTTGCAAAAAAAATTTGTTTCTGCAGTTTTCCTGAAACTGTGCAGAAAGTGGGTTGTTTGGTTGTCCAACATAGGTTCATCAAAACTGATTTTTAATTTTTGTCTTCAAGATCTGAAGGCTTCAATTTCCAGCCACTTAAACATGCACTAGCCATATGATATGAAGATATATGCAATGAACTCTAATCTCAAACCTAAACTATGCATAAAAGTCACATAGTTGCATAAGAAGCATAAGAAGAAAAGAAAACAACAAGTGTTTGAATTTAAATGTATGTAGTGCAAAAACATTAAATGTGTGGCTTGCAATAAAATTAAATGTGTGGCATTGACAAGAAATTAAATGTGTGGATTTTTCAATAAATGTAAATGTGTGGGAATCGCAATAAAAATAAATGTGTGATAAGTGTGCTCTTCTTTTATTATTCTCAAATCGGGTTCATAAGTACTTATTGCATGTCCTTAGGATCTTGGGTTGTCAATCCAAGAACAACAAGAAGGAAAACACAATTCAAGCACTAATCACCTAAGAAAAAGAATAAAAAAATCTCACTTTTACTAATATGCAATGTTTTTACATAAAAGATGGAGAAATAAAATCCCAAAAAAAAAAAACAACTACATACTAGGATGAAAGAAACCTCTCTAGTTGAAGCGTCAAGTTGGGACAAGCCTTCTTGAAGAGAGATGAGCTATGGTAGAGAAAGGAGATAGGTAGAATGATAGAGGAATAACACGAGTGAGGGGGTCTTTTCTTTCATGAGAGGAGAGGGATGCTTATGCCTTCAATTTATAGATTTTTGCCATCTTTCTTTCCTTCTTTGCTCCAAGTTTGTAGCATGCAATCTTCTTTGTATGGCAAGTTCCTTCATTGGCCAACAAGTCTTCAAAGAAATAGCAAGGTGAGTGAGAGATTTTTGGTGCTTTCTATGTGCAAAAATTACAATCCCGAGTAGAAATTATAGCACCAACTTTCAGAGGCCATATCTTTCTCGTTTTAGCTCCGATTGATACAATCTTTGATTCTAAAGATATTTAATCGAAAAGAGATTTCCAACGGTGTATGGATTGCACCAATCCGATGGCTAGATTAAGAGTTATGGCCAATTTAATACTGCTGCCTCTGAAAAATTCAAAAATAATTGTGCACATATGGAATGATAGTTGTGCAATGGGATGTGTGGGACCCATGTGGACGTCCAAAGGGTTCTTAACATATTTCTTTCCTTGTTTCTTGACTCTTATTTCATCTTTGGTTTGCTTTCAAGCTTTTTTGATTGACTAGTCAACTCTCTTAACACACTTTCCTTTATTGAATTTTTTTCTTGATTTTTGAGTTTTCAAACTTAGTAAGAATTAGATCTTACCAAATTTGAAGTTTCTTTTCTTGATCTTGAAATCACAAATCTAGCTTTCCATTGTTGACTTTTCAAACTCTCCAAAAATACCAAGATATGTGGGTCCACCATGAAAGATGTGCTACCCTTGATCTCTCTCAAATTTCACTAATGTAGGTCTCATTCTTGATTTCTCCTACACAAATTAAAATAAATGAATTCAAGAATAATTCTATGTAAGGAATTTAAATAGACGATGCATGGGACCCTACTTGATGCACCCAAAATAATCAACTTTCCAAAAATAAATCCCCAAAAATAACAGGTTTCATGAATTTATGCAAAAAGTGTGATTTTTGAGCAAATTATGCATGAATGCACACTACAAGAAAAGTTATGATAGACTACGGAGAACTTACCGACGTAACAAAAACGTCGGTAATTTATAATTTTACTGACGCTATTACAAAAAGATAGCGTCGGTAAATGTGTTGTACAGGTGCCAGGATTAAGTTTAGAACTTCCCGACGCTAATGGCGTCGGTAAGCTATGATGTTTAATTTCCAGACACTCATGGCGTCGGGAACTTCCACATGCCAACCCCTTTCCCGTTGGAATTTTGGTTCCCGCGTTTGACAAAAAAACTTCCCAACGCCAAGAGCGTCGGGAAGTTTGTGAATTCAACAACTTCCACAGCTTTTCTACAGGGTTTTGTGGGAGGAAACTTACCGACGCCATACGGCGTCGGCAAGCTTATTGGAAAGAAATTTACCGACGCCATATGACTCGGCAAGCTTATTGGGAAGAAACTTACCGACGCCATATGGCGTCGGCAAGCTTATTATATCATCCCAACGCTTCCCCTTCTCCCTTCCCCTTCTCCTTCTCCCCTCCCCACTCTCTGCACCCTCGCCACTCTCTGCAACGCGTTTTCGCACTCTTCTCTGTGCATATGTTCTGTCTTCCTCCCATCTCTCTAACGTTTTCACATCTAAGCAGTCTTCTTCCCCTCTTTATAAGGTATGAAATATTTATATTACCGGTTTTGTTTTTTTTTTTTTCTTCAAATAATTTTTCTCTTTTTTTTGTTAAATGTTTGTCTGTAATGACTCACTCCCGGGGACCACTACTGCTGCCGGCGTCCTCTGCTGTTGCCATTCCCCACCCATACCAGTTCTTGCAATATCGTATAAACAGTATGAAGTTTTTTTTAATATTTATCTGATAATTAGTTTAATAATATGTTTTGTTTTATAAATTTTAGAATGGATATGATTATAAAATTATTATTATCTGACTGTAGTTTGATAATTTATATAGATAATGTATAAAAATTTTCTTGCCATGAGAGGAAGGCAGCATTTTCAGCTCATTGGAACTGGCCGACGTACATGCCCTGGCACTTCCCTGCAAATGTACTTGAAATTGATATGATAGTATATTAAAGTTATAAGAGTTCCATATCCTGCCGGATTAGGATATCGTAAGATAAAGGATAAAATTATTCAATTTTGGACGTCCTTTCATGTACGATTTTCTATTAGATAATTTGTAGTCTTTCATCTAGTATTGAATAAATCTCGGATTTTGAAACGTCTATATGGTGATTTTCCCAAAAAACAACACACAATGTCGTCATTACATAGTGACAGCAAACAAACATAATAGGAAAAAAAAATATATAATATACTAAACCATCTCCACCTCGGGTGCCGGAGCAACCTGAGGACTAGGACAACTACAATGCCTCTTAATACAGAAGCGCACAGGACAAAAGATTATAACTAATATAATAATAAGACAAACTGCAATTAAAACTGTTGCAACTGTCTTCGCTCTTTCTTTCGCGGGCAACAAACTGGGATAATCCCATAAAGTTGTTGGAGGTGACTCCATGGGCCTAGTAGAAGCTGCAAAAAAAAAAAAAAAAAAAGAGAAAAAAACATACTGTCTAACATTAACAAAGAAATACTATTTATTAATTTTATAAGTAAGATGTAAATTGAATTTTATCAAAAGGAAGCTCAAACACCCCCAATAAACTAAAGATGAACAAAAAAAATAACAAACTGCATAAATATAAACATCAATAACAAACTACTGCATAATTAAGTTTTGAGATTTGTGTCCTTTTTCGAAATAATATAAAAAAAAAAACTTACACCTTCACTCAACTCTCACCGAGTAGGGTCCTCCTGATTCCAGGTTTTCAAAATTCAAACTCCCACCCAATATCATCTAGGAACAGGATATCAACCACAGTGCAATTGTATCCACTCTCCTGAATCAGTCAACCCTCTCCTCCTCTCCTCTCAAATTAACAAAACCCACACGAACTTACCCTACAAAATACCATTCAATATAACAAAATGTAGGAGGAAGGAAGAACCACCTCTGCTCACTCCCATTCAATGGAAACCTACGCCTACACCACCTACCCCAACTCGTCCCTTCGCTCCCGCGAGATCGACTGCGAGAACCCTCCTCCCCCACCAGCTACCGAGTCAAATTCATGTGCGGCTACAGGTTCTGTAAAACCAAGAAAAGGAAAGGAGCATCAACAACTTTAATTTACTCGGTGGAGTCCTGATGGGCTTTGTTCGAGTTGGGGCAGGTCAAGTGAACCAAGTTTGACAGAACCCAAGGGAGCCTAGCTCTAGTTTCTAGATTTTTTAACTGAGTCTTCAAAATTTGATTAAAAAGAAATTAGAAGCTGAACATTAATCTCAATTATTAGAGTCCTCTTTCTTTTTAAATCAAGAAAGATAGTTTTTTTAGAAAACTAAAAACAGATTAGAAAATTGAACAAACATAAAACAAAATGTTTGCAAATGAGGAAGGGAATTGGAGAACATGTACTTGTGAGCATGAGAGAGAGAAATTGTTAGAAGAAAATTATCAATTACAAAGAAACTGTAATCACCAAAACAAGTGGTGCTGAGCTGTATCAAAAACACTTTTCACACAAAGCACTTTCTTTTTTCTTTTTTTGGAAGGGAAAATGATGGGAGGGTTTTATTTATAAATACCATTTGAGAAGATGGATGGATTTATTACAAAGAAAGAAAAATAAAATGAGACGAGACGAGACCCTGAATCACTTGACATGCATTGCTCACTTGAAGCTCCTACATCACTCGACCTTACAGGAGACGAGATGAAGCTAATCAAATGGCTGGTCAAAGATGAGATAAGACGAGGGCCTGATCGTAGATTGCTCTGCACTGATCGAAATTGGACGAAGGTTCCATGGCCATGCCCACTCACCAGGCGAGGCCCATATTGATCTGATTGTAGATCATCAGAGGAGGTAATGGTATGATGGGGTTGGCCTTGGGTTCTGCAGTTGCTGAAACTCACAATGGGTTCGACTGTAACTCTTTAGATCATCACCATGGGGTTTGTCCGTAACTCTTCATGATGGCCGGCTCTCCTCTAATCTAGTGATCTTTTATAAAGTAAGAAGATGCTTCCATGCCCTTCAAAGGGTTGTTTCAATTTCCCATAAGGTAAAAATTATATAGAGAAGCAACAATTGGAACTCAAATAAACAACAAAACTGCATTGCATACCACTAGGAAAAAAAAAGAAGCTGCATTGCATACCTGACAGCAAATTATAGGATGTAAAGATTTTAGTTGGCTAATTCATAGGTTATTGGACAAAACCGGGTTTCTTTAATCTTGTATTGAGTTTAGGAAAGGACTGCAAGAGCTTAAAATAAAAAGATTTCCAAAGAGTCCAGATTCAGAAGATTTTCAATGGTCGCTCGAGCGAACCTTACTTTGCTCGAGCGGACCAACCAGAATCTAGTTCGCTCGACCCATCAATGCATGCGCTCGACCCATCCAGGTTCTGGAATAAAGATTTTAAAGACAGAGAGTGGTTCGCTCGATGATCGCTCGAGCGAACCCCTCACAGAGAGAAGTTCGCTCGACCGCACCTTTACCTTCGCTCGACCCATGAAACAATGCACTGAACGTCTGTTTTCAGAGAGCAGTCCGCTCGAGCGAACATAGGAATTCTAATTATGGATGAATTTCTCTTTCTAAAATTCTCTGAAGGAAAGTACCTGCTTAGAGTAGCCCTTCCTACACGAAATACTCTCTATAAAAGGGCTTTTTGTCTCTCCTCTCACTATGACTCTGAATTAGAAGAAATCCTCTGGTGTGAGAGTTTGAGAGATCCATTGTTTTGCGCCAATGCTGTCAATTCTGTTGCTATGCTGATGATTCAAGTCTTGCTCTGATTCCATCGCTTTTCTCGAAGACTTCTTTGTTCAAGCACGGTGAAGATTCGTGACGAGCAGTCAACAAGAGCTGACGCAGTCCTTAGTGATCGCGGCTCCAAGTGCAGAGCTTCAATTGCAGTAATAACTGGTAAGACCAGGTCGATCCATAAGGAGCAATGTAAACTAAGATTCCTTCTCAACTTGTACCTGCCCTAAATAAAATATAATTTTAGCCTAAAATCTAGAAAAGTACATTCATCATTCCTACTTTCCAAAAATTAAATTAATTACAATCCAATGAAAAGAAAACTTCCTAAATCTAAAAATCCTAAAATAAAAAACTAAAATTGCTACAAAAGAACACACAAGTTAGCACATCAAGAATAGAAAGTACAAAAAAAAAACTAAGAAACTAGAATAAAAACAAAAGAAATATAAATTAAAAAGTTAGTAATACAATGTATGCCATGAGATGCTAAAAATTCCAAGTCTTAAAAACTGGTATGCAGGGCTATTTTTATGCATGATTTTTCCTAATCTAATGCAACCTAAAACTGAGTTTAATGGCTGGGTTTTGAACTACAATGATGCATGAATCAATTAAAAAAAATGGAAGTGAAAAATGTTTCAAAACAAAGAAGATATGAATACGTAAATATGACCTTAAAAACTAAAACTGTGCAGAAATTCTACATGTAGACAGCCTAACATGCAATGTTCAAGCCACTGGTTCACAAACCTCCTGAAATCGTTTGGATCTGAAATTTTGGGATGTGATAGACCACATGTTGAACTTTAATTTTTTCAAATTTCACTGAAAAATATCATGGTTTGACTAGTCTACCCACTTCAAACTTTTTGCAAAAAACAATTGTTTCTGCACTTTTCCTGAAACTGTGCAGAAAGTGGGTTGTTTGGTTGTCCAACATAGGTTCATCAAAACTGATTTTTAATTTTTGTCTTAAAGATCGGAAGGCTTCAATTTCCAGCCACTTAAACATGCACTAGCCATATGATATGAAGATATATGCAATGAACTCTAATCTCAACCCTAAACTATGCATAAAAGTCACATAATTGCATAAGAAGCATAAGAAGAAAAGAAAACAACAAGTGTTTGAATTTAAATGTATGTAGTGCAAAAACATTAAATGTGTGGCTTGAAATAAAATTAAATGTGTGGCATTGACAAGAAATTAAATGTGTGGATTTTTCAATAAATGTAAATGTGTGGGAATCGCAATAAAAATAAATGTGTGATAAGTGTGCTCTTCTTTTTTTATTCTCAAATCGGGTTCATAAGTACTTATTGCATGTCCTTAGGATCTTGGGTTGTCAATCCAAGAACAACAAGAAGGAAAACACAATTCAAGCACTAATCACCTAAGAAAAAGAATAAAAAAAATCCCACTTTTACTAATATGCAATGTTTTTACATAAAAGATGGAGAAATAAAATCCCAAAAAAAAAACAACTACATACTAGGATGAAAGAAACCTCTCTAGTTGAAGCGTCAAGTTGGGACAAGCCTTCTTGAAGAGAGATGAGCTATGGTAGAGAAAGGAGATGGGTAGAATGATGGAGGAATAACACCAGTGAGGGGGTCTTTTCTTTCATGAGAGGAGAGGGATGCTTATGCCTTCAATTTATAGATTTTTGCCATCTTTCTTTCCTTCTTTGCTCCAAGTTTGTAGCATGCAATCTTCTTTGTATGGCAAGTTCCTTCCTTGGCCAACAAGTCTTCAAAGAAATAGCAAGGTGAGTGAGAGATTTTTGGTGCTTTCCATGTGCAAAAATTGCAATCCCGAGTAGAAATTATAGCACCAACTTTCAGAGGCCATATCTTTCTCGTTTTAGCTCCGATTGATACAATCTTGGATTCTAAAGATATTTAATCGAAAAGAGATTTCCAACGGTGTATGGATTGCACCAATCCGATGGCTAGATTAAGAGTTATGGCCAATTTAATACTGCTGCCTCTAAAAAATCCAAAAATAATTGTGCACATATGGAATGATAGTTGTGCAATGGGGTGTGTGGGACCCATGTGGACGTCCAAAGGGTTCTTAACATATTTCTTTCCTTGTTTCTTGACTCTTATTTCATCTTTGGTTTGCTTTCAAGCTTTTTTTATTGACTAGTCAACTCTTTTAACACACTTTCCTTTCTTGAATTTTTTTCTTGATTTTTGAGTTTTCAAACCTAGTAAGAATTAGATCTTACCAAATTTGAAGTTTCTTTTCTTGATCTTGAAATCACAAATCTAGCTTTCCATTGTTGACTTTTCAAACTCTCCAAAAATACCAAGATATGTGGGTACACCATGAAAGATGTGCTACCCTTGATCTCTCTCAAATTTCACTAATATAGGTCTCATTCTTGATTTCTCCTACACAAATTAAAATAAATGAATTCAAGAATAATTTTATATAAGGAATTTAAATGGATGATGCACGGGACCCTACTTGATGCACCCAAAATAATCGACTTTCCAAAAATAAATCTCCAAAAATAACAGGTTTCATGAATTTATGTAAAAAGTGTGATTTTTGAGCAAATTATGCATGAATGCACACTACAAGAAAAGTTATGATAGACTACGGAGAACTTACCGACTTAACAAAAACGTCGGTAATTTATAATTTTACCGACGCTATCACAAAAAGATAGCGTCGGTAAATGTGTTGTACAGGTGCCAGGATTAGGTTTAGAACTTCCCGACGCTAATGGCGTCGGTAAGCTATGATGTTTAATTTCCTGATACTCATGGCGTCGGGAACTTCCACGCGCCAACCCCTTTCACACTGGAATTTTGGTTCCCGCGTTTGACAAAAAAACTTCCCGACGCCAAGAGCGTCGGTAAGTTTGACACAAGAACTTCCCGACGCCATAAGCGTCGAGAAGTTTGTGAATTCAACAACTTCCACAGCTTTTCTGCAGTGTTTTGTCGAAGGAAACTTACCGACGCCATACGGCGTCGGCAAGTTTATTGGAAAGAAATTTACCGACGCCATATGGCGTCGGCAAGCTTATTGGGAAGAAACTTACCGACGCCATATGGCGTCGGCAAGCTTATTATATCATCCCAACGCTTCCCCTTCTCCCTTTCGCTTCTCCTTCTCCCCTCCCCACTCTCTGCACCCTCGCCACTCTCTGCAACGCGTTTTCGTACTCTTCTCTGTGCTTATGTTCTATCTTCCTCCCATCTCTCTAACGTTTTCACATCTAAGCAGCCTTCTTCCCCTCTTTATAAGGTATGAAATATTTATATTACCGGTTTTGTTTTTTTTTTTCTTCAAATAATTTTTCTCTTTTTTTTGTTAAATGTTTGTCTGTAATGACTCACTCCCGGGGACCACTACTGCTGCCCGCGTCCTCTGCTGCTGCCATTCCCCACCCATACCAGTTCTTGCAATATCGTATAAACGGAATGAAGTTTTTTTTAATATTTATCTGATAATTAGTTTAATAATATGTTTTGTTTTATAAATTTTAGAATGGATATGATTATACAATTATTATTATCTGAATGTAGTTTGATAATTTATATAGATAATGTATAAAAAATTTCTTGCCATGAGAGGAAGGCAGCATTTTCAGCTCATTGGAACTGGCCGGCGTACATGCCCTGACACTTCCCTGCAAATGTACTTGAAATGGATATGATAGTATATTAAAGTTATAAGAGTTCCATATCCTACCGGATTAGGATATCGCAAGATAAAGGGTAAAATTATTCAACTTTGGACGTCCTTTTATACACGACTTTTTATTAGATAATTTGTAGTATTTCATATGGTATTGAGTAAATCTCGGATTTTGAAACGTCTATATCGTAATTTTCCCAAAAAAACAACACACAATGTCGTCATTACATAGTGACAGCAAACAAACATAATAGGAAAAAAATAAATAATATACTAAACCATCTCCACCTCGGGTGCCGGAGCAACCTGAGGACTAGGACAACTACAATGCCTCTTAAGAGCATCTCCAAGAGATACTTCAAATTTTCATATGCCTTTTTCAAAATGAAGGCTTATGTGGCAAAAAAGGCATATGTAAATTTGAAGTCTCACTTGGACAACTCCAAAAGAGATGTCAAATTATTATTTTATTATTTTTTCATTTAATCATCATTTCCTTTATTACATATATCTTACTTATATTTAATGGGATTTGGTACGATTTAAATATTATTAAAGTAATAAATTATTAAAAAATAAAAAATGCACGAATTGTACTTGAAGCTCATTTTTCATTGAAAGGGTAAAATCAAATTACATAATATTATAGTCAATCACAAGCTTCTTCATATTGACCTTGGAAATGCCACAGGTGCTCCACCAGATCGGCTTGGAGTTGAGAATGTGTTATCTTGTCACGAATACGCAAGTGGTTTTGAATGAAATCCTGAAATTCTGCAGTGTGGTCACGTGACACAGGAAGGTCACTGCATTCACCCTCTCGTGCATCGTAATTAGGTGGAAGACTTTGATCGCGTTCATCTTCGATAATCATGTTATGCATTATGATGCATGCCTTCATTATATGTTGAAGTGTTTGACGATCCCAAAAACGAGCAGGCCCACGAACAATTGCAAACCGTGCATGTAGCACTCCAAACGCACGCTCCACATCCTTCCTTGCGGATTCTTGAGCTGCAGCAAAATTTGTGGCCTTGGGCCCGTTAGGACATGGTATTGTTTTGACAAATGTCGCCCACGATAGATATATGCCATCAGCAAGATAGTAGCCAGTTGTATATTCATGACCATTGATTGAGTAGTTGGCGGAAGGAGCTCGGCCTTCAGCGAGATCGGTAAATATAGGAGATCGATCCAACACATTGATATCATTGTGCGATCCCAGTAGTCCAAAAAATGCATGCCATATCCAAAGATCAACAAGAGCTGACGCAGTCCTTAGTGATCGCGGCTCCAAGTGCAGAGCTTCAATTGCAGTAATAACTGGTAAGACCAGGTCGATCCATAAGGAGCAATGTAAACTAAGATTCCTTCTCAACTTGTACCTGCCCTAAATAAAATATAATTTTAGCCTAAAATCTAGAAAAGTACATTCATCATTCCTACTTTCCAAAAATTAAATTAATTACAATCCAATGAAAAGAAAACTTCCTAAATCTAAAAATCCTAAAATAAAAAACTAAAATTGCTACAAAAGAACACACAAGTTAGCACATCAAGAATAGAAAGTACAAAAAAAAAACTAAGAAACTAGAATAAAAACAAAAGAAACATAAATTAAAAAGTTAGTAATACAATGTATGCCATGAGATGCTAAAAATTCCAAGTCTTAAAAACTGGTATGCAGGGCTATTTTTATGCATGATTTTTCCTAATCTAATGCAACCTAAAACTGAGTTTAATGGCTGGGTTTTGAACTACAATGATGCATGAATCAATTAAAAAAAATGGAAGTGAAAAATGTTTCAAAACAAAGAAGATATGAATACGTAAATATGACTTTAAAAACTAAAACTGTGCAGAAATTCTACATGTAGACAGCCTAACATGCAATGTTCAAGCCACTGGTTCACAAACCTCCTGAAATCGTTTGGATCTGAAATTTTGGGATGTGATAGACCACATGTTGAACTTTAATTTTTTCAAATTTCACTGAAAAATATCATGGTTTGACTAGTCTACCCACTTCAAACTTCTTGCAAAAAAAAATTATTTCTGCAGTTTTCCTGAAACTGTGCAGAAAGTGGGTTGTTTGGTTGTCCAACATAGGTTCATCAAAACTGATTTTTAATTTTTGTCTTAAAGATCGGAAGGCTTCAATTTCCAGCCACTTAAACATGCACTAGCCATATGATATGAAGATATATGCAATGAACTCTAATCTCAACCCTAAACTATGCATAAAAGTCACATAATTGCATAAGAAGCATAAGAAGAAAAGAAAACAACAAGTGTTTGAATTTAAATGTATGTAGTGCAAAAACATTAAATGTGTGGCTTGTAATAAAATTAAATGTGTGGCATTGACAAGAAATTAAATGTGTGGATTTTTCAATAAATGTAAATGTGTGAGAATCGCAATAAAAATAAATGTGTGATAAGTGTGCTCTTCTTTTTTTATTCTCAAATCGGGTTCATAAGTACTTATTGCATGTCCTTAGGATCTTGGGTTGTCAATCCAAGAACAACAAGAAGGAAAACACAATTCAAGCACTAATCACCTAAGAAAAAGAATAAAAAAAATCCCACTTTTACTAATATGCAATGTTTTTACATAAAAGATGGAGAAATAAAATCCCAAAAAAAAACAACTACATACTAGGATGAAAGAAACCTCTCTAGTTGAAGCGTCAAGTTGGGACAAGCCTTCTTGAAGAGAGATGAGCTATGGTAGAGAAAGGAGATGGGTAGAATGATGGAAGAATAACACCAGTGAGGGTGTCTTTTCTTTCATGAGAGGAGAGGGATGCTTATGCCTTCAATTTATAGATTTTTGCCATCTTTCTTTCCTTCTTTGCTCCAAGTTTGTAGCATGCAATCTTCTTTGTATGGCAAGTTCCTTCCTTGGCCAACAAGTCTTCAAAGAAATAGCAAGGTGAGTGAGAGATTTTTGGTGCTTTCCATGTGCAAAAATTGCAATCCCGAGTAGAAATTATAGCACCAACTTTCAGAGGCCATATCTTTCTCGTTTTAGCTCCGATTGATACAATCTTGGATTCTAAAGATATTTAATCTAAAAGAGATTTCCAACGGTGTATGGATTGCACCAATCCGATGGCTAGATTAAGAGTTATGGCCAATTTAATACTGCTGCCTCTAAAAAATCCAAAAATAATTGTGCACATATGGAATGATAGTTGTGCAATGGGGTGTGTGGGACCCATGTGGACGTCCAAAGGGTTCTTAACATATTTCTTTCCTTGTTTCTTGACTCTTATTTCATCTTTGGTTTGCTTTCAAGCATTTTTTATTGACTAGTCAACTCTTTTAACACACTTTCCTTTCTTGAATTTTTTTCTTGATGTTTGAGTTTTCAAACCTAGTAAGAATTAGATCTTACCAAATTTGAAGTTTCTTTTCTTGATCTTGAAATCACAAATCTAGCTTTCCATTGTTGACTTTTCAAACTCTCCAAAAATACCAAGATATGTGGGTCCACCATGAAAGATGTGCTACCCTTGATCTCTCTCAAATTTCACTAATGTAGGTCTCATTCTTGATTTCTCCTACACAAATTAAAATAAATGAATTCAAGAAAAATTCTATGTAAGGAATTTAAATGGATGATGCATGGGACCCTACTTGATGCACCTAAAATAATCGACTTTCCAAAAATAAATCTCCAAAAATAACAGGTTTCATGAATTTATGCAAAAAGTGTGATTTTTGAGCAAATTATGCATGAATGCACACTACAAGAAAAGTTATGATAGACTACGGAGAACTTACCGACGTAACAAAAACGTCGGTAATTTATAATTTTACCGACGCTATCACAAAAAGATAGCGTCGGTAAATGTGTTGTACAGGTGTCAGGATTAAGTTTAGAACTTCCCGACGCTAATGGCGTCGGTAAGCTATGATGTTTAATTTCCTGATACTCATGGCATCGGGAACTTCCACGCGCCAACCCCTTTCCCGGTGGAATTTTGGTTCCCGCGTTTGACAAAAAAATTTCCCGACGCCAAGAGCGTCGGTAAGTTTGACACAAGAACTTCCCGACGCCATAAGCATCGGGAAGTTTGTGAATTCAACAACTTCCACAGCTTTTCTGCAGGGTTTTGTGGGAGGAAACTTACCGACGTCATACGGCGTCGGCAAGTTTAATGGAAAGAAACATCGGCAAGCTTATTATATCATCCCAACGCTTCCCCTTCTCCCTTCCGTTTCTCCTTCTCCCCTCCCCACTCTCTGCACCCTCGCCACTCTCTGCAACGCGTTTTCGCACTCTTCTCTGTGCGTATGTTCTGTCTTCCTCCCATCTCTCTAACGTTTTCACATCTAAGCAGCCTTCTTCCCCTCTTTATAAGGTATGAAATATTTATATTACCGGTGTAAGTGCAAAAAATATACTCACAAGGTTAGGATGCCTTTAAGGACTTACTCGAAGTACCGGAGGAGCAGCTGCGATCTTGTGAACCTGAAAGGGGAGAAGAAAGCGGTCAGAAGACCCTAGCTGGGGGCAGCGCAGGGCTCTCCGATGCTTAAGTTAGTCCGGGTAACTGATCGGAGAAGAGAGAAAAATGTCTCGTTGCATGTAGGGGAATGCATACCTCATTTTTGGGTCGTCCCATGCTATATATGAGAAATTGTTTTGGGTGCCTGTGCCAGCGAGCCTAATGATGCGACTATGGTCACATCAGCCCGCATAGTCATTAATGAGGGTCCATCACAGCCCTCATTACATTTAATGAGGGTCCGATCAGCCCACATAACATTAAATGCTGGTCATGTTGGGCCTAACCCTTTCTTGGCTTATTGGCGGCTGGGGTCCCATCGGACCCTAGCTTGGGCCCTGCCCTGATACGGCCGCAGCCATTGAACATGAGTGTCAGACGCATGTTGAGAATAGACGGCCCGGGTGGTGTCCGTCCCATCGCGGCGCCCTCATCTTTCCACGTGTTGGTATGCCGCCCGTGGCGAAACAGGCCCATTTCGGGCAACCGTTTCCACTTCGGCAGAAACAGAGGTGCAATCGAACTCGGCGG
This sequence comes from Cinnamomum chago, assembly GCA_038049695.1. Lineage (NCBI taxonomy): Eukaryota > Viridiplantae > Streptophyta > Magnoliopsida > Laurales > Lauraceae > Cinnamomum > Cinnamomum chago. Next base: position 15,450,328 of record CP142451.1, read on the forward strand.
AATTGGTGCCAGGAGAGCTGGTCTCGGCCAGCGTTCAAGGCTCATGCCGAGGTGCATGCATCCGGAGTGAGTGCCTATATCGTCTAGAAACTGGCCCACACAATTGCCCCCGAGTTTTCGACTCATTAGGATCTCAGAATCCTTGGGAGTGGAAACTATAATTTCAAAAATCCATAGGGGATTCAAAACAGCCGGGGATTCTTGCCCCGAGGTCTGCTGTCGACACGTGGAGCTCACCTGACCCTTAGCATGCTGGAGGCATTTACTCGTAATGGATGCCACGCCTTCATAATTATAGGAGTTGAACCGCTTGCGCCACGCGTCAGCACCGGATTCAACGCTTTGGTACTTTAAAGCACGCACGCAGCTGCTGAGGAGGCAGCTTTTCGAATTTCGGAAACGGCGCCATCATTTGGCGCGTCACAATAAATACGGGTTCCCTCCTCTTCTTTCGTTTTTCTACATTCCGCCTTCGAACGAACTTCTCTGAGAACTGAGACTCTAAGAACTGAGAACCAAGAACCGGAGCCAAGGGGTCTGGAGTGAAGCTCTCGTCCTTCAGCAGAGTGCCTTTGTCCGTCTCTGTTTTAGGTCCTTGAGCCAGTAAGTTTCGCGTCCTCATTCTCTCATTTTCATTTCGGTCTCTTTCTGCTCTTCCCTTTCTTAGTGACCATGGGGATTTTCAGTCACTGGGTTGACTCCCCCGCGTCCATAGAGGCTTTTAGGACTTCCTTCGAGATTCCGGACGATGTCCTCGTCCGGAAGGGTGATCCAGCAGACCATACCCGACGATGCAGCGTCGGGGGCTGGATGCCCTTCCCACTCATTGCGGTGGTGAAGGGGGGCGTTAGGTTCTCGTTGCACCCGTTGCTTCGGGCCTGCCTCTCCTCCTGGAACCTTACCCCCTGCCAATTGATGCCGAACGCCTTCAAGGTCATCATGGGCACTGTGGTGTTAAACCGGCACCTCCACATAGATTTAGACATCCGTGACATAGAGGATGTGTACGACCTCTGCAAGACAAAGGAGGACACCTATTACCTCCGCGTCAAGCCGAAGCGGAGGGCCTTCGTCAATGCACTGGAGGATTCGAACAAGTACGCATGGGACGAGCTCATTTCCGTCTCGGGGAACTAGGAGTTCGGCCCCGAGGAGGAAGCAAGAGTTTACAGCATTCCCTCCTACCCCGGGGTTGCTCCAAGTACGGACTTCTCCATTCCTCTGTTCTAAAAATTCTACTTGCTTCTGCCCTCATATTCCCGAACTAATGTTTTCTTTGTCTCGCAGGTGCTCGGCAGAGAAAAGCCGGGCTTCACCGTTGGGTGAGGAACGATTCCTGGCACAACAGGGTCGCCAAGTGTACAGACTTCAACAACAGGGCCGCGTGGGTGCTACTAAAATACGAGCCTCGGTACAGAGGCTACATCAGGAGATCAGGAGCCGAACCTGAGGTTGCCGAGGTCGTGCCCGAGCCGCAGAGGGGCCCTATGAGACCTGAGGCTGTTCGGCAAGTCATCCCTAAGACCATAGAGAGAAGAGAACCCCATACCGAAGCGGGGCCTTCCCAAGCCCAGGTCGAGGTCGTTGCAGGGGTTGGATCTTCCTCTGACTCCGAGCCGGAAGCGACACCCCTCGTGCGGCGACCGAGACGTCCCTCGCCAAGACCCGAGATAGCCCGCGTCATCGATTACCTCGACCTGGAGGCGCTCGCTTTTGGAGACGAGGCCTCGGAGTCTCCTGCCCCGGCGTCTCCTGCTCGCTGCTCTCCCACTCAAGTGTCTCCAACTCCCATGTCTCCAGGTACCGCGGGGACCCCCGAGGCTGTCCTTCTAACGCGGTCCGAACCGAGGGAGGCGCCGGCATGAGTTCAAATCGGGAGGACAGTGCCCCTCCTCCGAGGTGGCTCCGGGGGAGAGCGGCCCGAGGAAGAGACAGAGGGAGGAGGACACGAGCTCGGGAGTCGCGCCAAGGAGCCGGACTTTACCCTGGCCACAGGCAAGCGGCTGACGGTGGAGGACTGTGTCCAGACGACCAACTCCCTCGTCCTTGAAGCGCTGGCGAAGGGAAGCGCCCTCCCCAAGGACATGGCGCTCTACGAGGGGTATAGTGACCCGAAGCTCCTCGCATCCCTACTGCAAACAAACATACAAGTGAGTCTTCTTCTTGAGCCCCCGAGCTCCTTCTCTCGTACCTGCTATTCACTTCGGATAACCTGTTCCCCCTCTTGTTACAGGCCTTGCAGAAGTCAATGGTTGTCATTGATAGATACAACAAGCAGAGCCCAGTGATCGGCATACTTCAGGCAAAGAAGGTCGAGTTGGAGGCGGCACTTGGCGCTGCCACTCAGAGGGCGGTTCAGCTGGAAGCTCAGGGAGTAGAGCTTATCGTCGAGCTGGGAGGCGCCAGGGCCGAAACCGAGGCCGAGAAGAATAAGGTTGCCGAGCTCGAGGCTGTCGTGGAGAGGTTGAGAGGCGATCTCCAGGCCGAATCGAAGAAGGTGGCTGATGCTGAGGCCAAGGCCCAAGCAGCCCAAGCCGAGGCCTACGTCGCCTTTGCCGATAAGGTGAAGCAGGCCACCACTCACTACGAGACTCTGGTTCTGCGGGTCAGGGATAAAGCATGGGAGAAGGGGTGGCGCGCCGCCTTGAGGAAGGCTGAGATCAATGAAGGCCACCCATCTTTCGCAGAGCCTCCCCCATTCCCTGGCCCTACTATCCCCAGGGCCAACATCGTCATTGAGCCGTTGGTTCAGCCCGAGGCCGCAGCCATTGTCTCTGCCCCGGACCCTTCAGCTTAGTTATTTTTGTTGTTTTTGTAGGACTTTGTACTTTCTGTAAGGATTGCATCTTTGCAAAAACTCTATGTAAAAAGAAAGGTTTAATTAATGGAATAGCACCTTTTTGCCTCATTGTTCTCTTGTAATCCTGGATGTACAACTTTTGCAATTATGGCTGGTTTCTCAATTTGTTTCACGTCAGCTTTTCATTTCTGAATGTCTGCCTGTGGCTTGATGTTATTTTTCTGTACTTTCTGCTTGCGAGCATGCGAGTTCGGTAGAGGCGGACCAGCCAGCTTAGGACCAAGTCAGGAGTGACGTAGTCGAGTGACGTACAAACTCGAGGGGCTTTTGTCGGCCCAATGGATGTTATTCACTTCGGTACAACGGGGTGAGATTTGGCCGAAGTGGGATCGCGCCCGGATCGGTAAGCAAAGGCAGTCTCGGCAGTGGCCATAAAGACTTTGCACCTAGGGGATAGGCAGACCCGTGACGACCTTGTGTGTTGACCATAAAGGTTCATGTTCGGGTGGCCCATAGCCGACCCGAGGTGATCTCACCATTGGCCCGAAGGCTTCTCTCCTGGGTGGCACGTAGACGCCCCGAGACGATATCGTTGGCCCGAAGGCTTAAGCCTGAGTGGCCCGTAGCCGACCCGAGACGATCTCATCGTTGGCCCAAAGGCTTCACTCCTGGGTGGCCCGTAGCCGACCCGAGACGATCTCATCGTTGGCCCGAAGTCTTCACGCCTGGGTGGCACGGAGCCGACCCGAGACGATCTCATCGTTGGCCCGAAGGCTTCACGCCTGGGTGGCACGGAGCCGACCCGAGACGATCTCATCGTTGGCCCGAAGGCTTCACGCCTGGGTGGCACGCAGCCGACCCGAGACGATCTCATCATTGACCCGAAGGCTTCACGCCTGGGTGGCACGCAGCCGACCCGAGACGATCTCATCGTTGGCCGTGGCCAAAGTACTGACGTAGGATGCCCCGTTCTTTCAAATGTGAACTCTTTCATACTCTTTCATTGAATTCTTCTAAGTACAAATATATAAGTTTTTCAGAAATAGAACTTCTTGAGGTGAGACGCGTTCCAGGGTCTCGGTAGCTGTTTTCCTGCCATATCTTCAAGTCGATAAGCTGACGGCCCAGCAATGGAAGTCACTTTGAACGGTCCGTGCCAATTCGGCTCCAACTTGCCCTGATTCGGGTCCCTGTCCCTTGGGAGTGCCTTCTTGAGAACCAACTCTCCTACAGAGAATTTCCGCTCCCTAACCCTCTGGTTATAACCTCTGGCCAGTTGCCGTTGATAGGCTGCGAGCCGAACTGCTGCTGCTTCTCTTCGCTCGTCGGCCAAGTCCAGCTCCACAGTTAGATGCGACTCGTTTCAGCCCTGGTCGAAGAGCTCGGACCTTAGAGTAGGGAGGTCGATTTCTAAGGGAATGACAGCCTCCGTCCCGTAAGCTAGGGAGAAAGGTGTCGCCGAAGTGGGCCGCCTTGGGGTCGTCCGGTAGGCCCATAGGACACTCGGGAGCTCTTCTACCCATCTTCCTTTGGCTCTGTCAAGCCGTTTCTTCAGCCCGTCGAGCACTACCTTATTGGAAATCTCTGCCTGACCATTACTCTGTTGGTAAGCCGGGGTGGAATAGCGATTTCGGATGCCATGCTCTTGGCAGAAACTTCTGAAGAGGTTGGAGTCGAACTGCGTCCCGTTGTCCGAGATTAATATTCTGGGGATGCCGAACCTTGTGACGATATTTCTCCATACGAAATTCTTAGAATCCTGCTCCGTGATGGAGGACAGTGGCACCGCCTCGATCCATTTGGTGAAGTAGTCAGTGGCCACTATCAACCATCTTCTGTTCCTTGGAGTTCGGTGGAGCGGTCCCACTATGTCAAGCCCCCACTGGGCAAATGGCCATGGACTAGAGAGCGGACTGAGGTCCTGTGCTGGCTGATGGAGAGAGTGGGAAAATTTCTGACACTTCTCGCATTTCTTCGCATACACCTGTGCATCCTTCTGCATATACGGCCACCAGTAACCCTGGCTGATAGCCCGGTATGCTAGTGACCTTCCTCCAATATGGCTTCCGCAGATCCCTTCATGTATTTCGAAGAGAAGATCCTCCACTTTGCTCGGATGAACGCACTGCTGGTACGGGCCTGTGTACGACTTCCTGTAGAGCTTGACTTCGGGAGACAACCAGAACCGGGCTGCTTTAAGTCTGATTCGATGGGCCTCGCTGCATCGATTCGTGCATGCATTTGACTGCAATCATACATTGCATTTTCACCATTTTAGATTGCTTCTTGAGCTTGCATTTAGGGGTTTTTAGTCTGGAGAGCTTGGCTTGGGTAGGAGAGATTGGTTGTGTAAGATTTGAGTATGCAAACACCCAAGGCAAGTTAAACACATATAATTGTATGCATGCATCCTCATTTGATTCCATGAATATGTTCCTTCATGTTAGACTACCCATTCATTAGCTCAATTCGATTTTTGGTTCAGATTTTTGTAAGAAATGGATTTGCTTTCTTGTTGTTAAATGCACCTATGGGTAGAATTGCTTGCAATCTCTGTATTTACCAAAAAAAGGCCAAATGTAACCCCATTTGAAGCAACACAACAGTGTCATGCTTTCTTCTTATGTTATGAAAGGGGGCAAAAAAGGGGGCAGTTCGCAGATACAGGGTGGCTTTCTCTCACACTCGAGTGCTCAAACTAGTTACAATCGATGCCAAATCTAAGCGTTTTGACGTCACTCAACTAGTTTGAGAAGGGTTGCCATCTCTCTTATCCCAACTTTCTTCTCTCTCCTCTGCAGTCCCCATCTGTGTCGAATGTGGAGTCCAAAGTTGCTGTAGAAATGAAGAAATGATATTCTTTTAAGTTTATATAAAAAGGCTTTTAGTATTCTATTCAACTCTAGAACATAAGTAGAGATGTGAATAGACCTTTGATTAGCTAGTTATCCAAAAGAGATTGTTTATATGGAAGTCTCAAGATCTCCACCTTCCTGTAATCATAGTCCACAATCAAAATGAAACTTTTGTTAACTTCCAATTTCCAAAGTAGGATGGTGAAGGCCAATAGGATTGCAAGTTTTTCAGCTGCATCCACTATGACTGGGCTTCTGGTGAAAAAGAGGGGGAACTTGTCGTGAAAGACTAGGATAAGTAACCTAAACAGAAGCCCTATATCTGAAGATGTAGCTGCTGATACAATGGTTGCAAACTTAGCTCCTTTCCCATTGCCTGCTCCTAACTCATTAGAAACTCGTGCCCTACAATGTGTATGTCGCTATCCATTAATTGCATGTGGATATATATGTAGGTATCTAGCTATTGAGATTGAGTCTAATATAGTGTGACTTGAATTTGTAAACAATGTCATTTGTTTCTCCCATAAAGTCACTAAAAAAATAAGAACATCTGATCCTGACCATCCAATTTGTGGTCCTATTTTGGATGGTACATTGCCCAAAAACCACACTAATTAAATCCAATGGACCAAACATTGGTTCCTCCATTTTTCTTAATTTTTAAATCAACCCACTGTAGCTTCCTAATTATCTACTTGACCCCCATATGATGGACAGTCAATTTTACCCAATCTATGTGCGGCCACTGGCCAACCATTGGTTGGTCGTGATTGATGTTCATATATATTCTATGTATGAAGTGTGGTAGATGCACATGGTAGTCCAACCCAAATTCCAGTGCCCCAGAATTTAGTTTGGAAGGTACCATGTGGTTGTGGTGGACCCTCCAATTTACAGAACCAAGAGATATTGAGGAAACAAAAAGTCGGTGCATTAGAGACACTGAACAAGTTGCTCAATAAAAAAAAAGAAAAAAAACTAAACTTGAATCAGAGGTCACCGAGTTGAGTTGAGTACTCAGATTAGTTTGATTAAATACTCGTTCTACTCGATGGGGTAGAATCAAAACTGAGTTTACAACTATGAAGCCACTTTCCAGTCTCTTAGATCTGAGGCCTATTGGATACACGAATGGCAAGGGCATTGGCTCCACTGTAATCAGTTCATGGAAGACTCTCATCTTTTTTAATTACGACAATGACAATTAGGCAAATACAGAGTAATTTTTCAAGTTGCACTAACACAGATTATGAACTACCGGTTATGCAGGTAAAATTTAAATCAGCATTGTTTAGTTAGGACTGCACTTAAAGATGGCCTGGTGGAGCCAATAAAAAAAAAAAAGATGGCTTGGTAGATCAAAGAACACCCCACTGCCAGATCAATTTATTTTTATTTCTTATTCCTCATAGTTGGTCCATAAAATCTTTCCAAATCAACAGTCCTGTATAATATTTTTTTTTAGCTGTATTGTGGGTTGGATTAATTTGTAGGGTTGCTGTTTTTGTGTTTCTTTCTCTAGGGTTGAGATTTATGTATGAATAAGATGTTTGAGTTTTTAGTTTGATGCCTGAGATTTTCAAGGTGACGTTAAAATTGCAAATTAGAATGCATTAGGTGATGAGGAATAGATGTCAACAATTTTGGATAAAGTCTTTTTGTGATTTCTCTGAGATTTAGTAGACGAGAACTGTTGGATGATTTTATCCTCAAATATGCAGTGAGCGCCTACGTGGGCCATGCCAATAGCCATCAGCAAAATGCTCCCCGTGACAAACAGAGGCACAGTTACTTCTCCTTAAGCATAAACCCCTAAAAGCCTGCTTGGCCTCTGACACAAGGCTACATCAACCCTTGTTACTGCCAAAACAAGAACAATTACACCCAAAACCAATTTGTTAGTTACTTGGTTTGTTGTTCGACCTTAAGATCTCAAGATCATTCCATAGCCAAGTTTGAAAAGTGTCATCACCTTTCCTTTGGTTTGCGTTTTCGTCTATAACGTATGTTCTTCAACCCAATCATCATCGATGACTCAACAAAAGAAAAGGAACATACAATTTACGGTTATTCATGTCTTACATTAGTTTTATATCTAATAGAAGATAAATAAAATAGTAGCAGACAATGAAACAATGTTGATTTTAACAGAGAGATAGGTTGGAAAAGGAGATAAGCACCGGAGGCAATAAAGAGGAATGACCGCATGAGCACAGAAAAAAGGAGCGTCTTCTTAACAACAGCCACTTTGAGGAGCTTTTGCAATTTTTAAGTGGTTTTGGGAGTTGGTCTTGCATTGTTTTGAGTATCTGGCTTTTGCAAATTCCTGCATTGTTGGGCCCATTGGCCTATCAGATTTGAGATTTTCAACAAGAAGAAATCTGTCAAGATTTTTATTTTCAAATAAGGGATTATATTTATACTACAAACATAAATTAGTTGCACATTATCTATTCATAGAACCCAAAACAAACCGAGGCTAGATCCAAACCAGACAAGAATTCAACTCGGGCTCCAAAATTCAAGTCTCGATCACCTATCGCAGTTGCTATACACTCATTATGAATGGACCAATCACAGTGAACCACGCCATCTACTAACCCACACGCAATTGCTCCTATTTGATTCAAACTTATTCCAACTTCCAAATCACGTAAGTTTGTAGATGACGTGGCTCATCGTGATTGGTATCGCTCTGATATTGATTGGGTGGCAAACGTTGGCTCACTTTAGTTACAATTGGTTCCAGGTCCAATGTTCTAGACTGTTGATAAATATATGGCTCTACCTTGAATTTGAGTGGTCCAAAAATCTATTTGATATAGGCACCGGAGGCAATACAAGAGTTGAATTGATTTTTTTTTTCTTCTGTTCAAGAAGTGGGAACAGTAATTAATGCCGTTTCTCCAGGCTTGCTTCGTACAGGCATTGAACATTTGTTAAATCAAAAAGCTATTCATTCAAATGTTGTAATGACTAAAATGTTGTTCAAATTTGGCCCAAGTGCCCAACCCTATCCGCATAAGCATAATGCCCTTTTTCTCCAGAGGGGCCACACTTTACTGGCTCCATCAAAATCAACACTAGCATTATTTCACTCATCCATTTTTCATGTTTGTATCTTTTTCTTCTTTTTTATGTGCAGACAATGATTATAGGGACCATGGATACCACATCAGTGGCACTAGAATGAATTTTATCAGAGCTTCTCAACAACCCCCATGCTCTCCAAAAGGCACAAGAGGAAATACGGACCAAGATTATACATGGAAGAAAGATCCAAGACTCAGACATAGAGGAGCTGCCATACTTGCAGGCTCTGGTAAAAGAGGCCTTGCGATTGCACCCATCAGGGCCACTGCTAGTACCCCATGAATCCATTCAAGACGGCAAGGTTTCAGGTTTTAATGTGCCATCAGGAACAATGCTCATAGTGATTATTAATGCCTGGAAAATCCATAGAGATCCAAGATGGTGGGATAGGGCGCCGCTCCAGTTTGAACCAGAAAGGTTCCTAGGTGATGGATCAGCTTCACATTTGGACATGAGAGGAAGGCAGCATTTTCAGCTCATTGGAACTGGCCGGCGTACATGCCCTGGCACTTCCCTGCACATGTACTTGGAATTGATATGATAGTATATTTAAGTTATAAGAGTTTCATATCTCACAGGATAAAGGGTAAAATTGTCTAATTTTATACGTCCTTTTATATACGATTTTTTGTTAGATAATTTATAGTCTTTCATATGGTATTGAATAAATCTCGGATTTTGAAACGTCTATATGGTAATTTTCCAAAAAGAAACACCACACAATGTCGTCATTACATAGTGACAGCAAACAAACATAATAGGAAAAAAAAAATAATATACTAAACCATCTCCACCTCGGGTGCCGGAGCAACCTGAGGACTAGGACAACTACAATGCCTCTTAATACAGAAGCGCACAGGACAAAAGATTATAACTAATATAATAATAAGACAAACTGCAATTAAAACTGTTGCAACTGTCTTCGCTCTTTCTTTCGCGGGCAACAAACTGGGATAATCCCATAAAGTTGTTGGAGGTGACTCCATGGGCCGAGTAGAAGCTGCAAAAAAAAAAAAAAAAAGAGAAAAAAACATACTCTCTAACATTAACAAAGAAATACTATTTATTAATTTTATAAGTAAGATGTAAATTGAATTTTATCAAATGGAAGCTCAAACACCCCTAATAAACTAAAGATGAACAGAAAATAACAAACTGCATAGATATAAACATCAATAACAAACTACTGCATAATTAAGTTTTGAGATTTGTGTTCTTTTTTAAAATAATATAAAAAGCTTTTTTTTACACCTTGACTCAACTCTCACCGAGTAGGGATCTGATTCCAGGTTTTCAAAATTCAAACTCCCACCCAATATCATCTAGGAACAGGACATCAACCACAGTGCAATTGTATCCACTCTCCTGAATCAGTCAACCCTCTCCTCCTCTCCTCTCAAATTAACAAAACCCACACGAACTTACCCTACAAAATACCATTCAATATAACCAAATGTAGGAGGAAGGAAGAACCACCTCTGCTCACTCCCATTCTATGGAAACCTACGCCTACACCACCTACCCCAACTCGTCCCTTCGCTCCCGCGAGATCGACTGCGAGAACCCTCCTCCCCCACCAGCTACCGAGTCAAATTCATGTGCGGCTACAGGTTCTGTAAAACCAAGAAAAGGAAAGGAGCATCAACAACTTTAATTTACTCGGTGGAGTCCTGATGGGCTTTGTTCGAGTTGGGGCAGGTCAAGTGAACCAAGTTTGACAGAACCCAAGGGAGCCTAGCTCTAGTTTCTAGATTTTTTAACTGAGTCTTCAAAATTTGATTAAAAAGAAATTAGAAGCTGAACATTAATCTCAATTATTAGAGTCCTCTTTCTTTTTAAATCAAGAAAGATAGTTTTTTTAGAAAACTAAAAACAGATTAGAAAATTGAACAAACATAAAACAAAATGTTTGCAAATGAGGAAGGGAATTGGAGAACATGTACTTGTGAGCATGAGAGAGAGAAATTGTTAGAAGAAAATTATCAATTACAAAGAAACTGTAATCACCAAAACAAGTGGTGCTGAGCTGTATCAAAAACACTTTTCACACAAAGCACTTTCTTTTTTCTTTTTTTGGAAGGGAAAATGATGGGAGGGTTTTATTTATAAATACCATTTGAGAAGATGGATGGATTTATTACAAAGAATGAAAAAAAAAAATGAGACGAGACGAGACCCTGAATCACTTGACATGCATTGCTCACTTGAAGCTCCTACATCACTCGACCTTACAGGAGACGAGATGAAGCTAATCAAATGGCTGGTCAAAGATGAGATAAGACGAGGGCCTGATCGTAGATTGCTCTGCACTGATCGAAATTGGACGAAGGTTCCATGGCCATGCCCACTCACCAGGCGAGGCCCATATTGATCTGATTGTAGATCATCAGAGGAGGTAATGGTATGATGGGGTTGGCCTTGGGTTCTGCAGATGCTGAAACTCACAATGGGTTCGACTGTAACTCTTTAGATCATCACCATGGGGTTTGACCGTAACTCTTCATGATGGCCGGCTCTCCTCTAATCTAGTGATCTTTTATAAAGTAAGAAGATGCTTCCATGCCCTTCAAAGGGTTGTTTCAATTTCCCATAAGGTAAAAATTATATAGAGAAGCAACAATTGGAACTCAAATAAACAACAAAACTGCATTGCATACCACTAGGGAAAAAAAAGAAGCTGCATTGCATACCTGACAGCAAATTATAGGATGTAAAGATTTTAGTTGGCTAATTCATAGGTTATTGGATAAAACCGGGTTTCTTTAATCTTGTATTGAGTTTAGGAAAGGACTGCAAGAGCTTAAAATAAAAAGATTTCCAAAGAGTCCAGATTCAGAAGATTTTCAATGGTCGCTCGAGCGAACCTTACTTTGCTCGAGCGGACCAACCAGAATCTAGTTCGCTCGACCCATCAATGCATGCGCTCGACCCATCCAGGTTCTGGAATAAAGATTTTAAAGACAGAGAGTGGTTCGCTCGATGATCGCTCGAGCGAACCCCTCACAGAGAGAAGTTCGCTCGACCGCACCTTTACCTTCGCTCGACCCATGAAACAATGCACTGAACGTCTGTTTCCAGAGAGCAGTCCGCTCGAGCGAACCCCATGTTCGCTAAAGCGAACATAGGAATTCTAATTATGGATGAATTTCTCTTTCTAAAATTCTCTGAAGGAAAGTACCTGCTTAGAGTAGCCCTTCCTACACGAAATACTCTCTATAAAAGGGCTTTTTGTCTCTCCTCTCACTATGACTCTGAATTAGAAGAAATCCTCTGGTGTGAGAGTTTGAGAGATCCATTGTTTTGCGCCAATGCTGTCAATTCTGTTGCTATGCTGATGATTCAAGTCTTGCTCTGATTCCATCGCTTTTCTCGAAGACTTCTTTGTTCAAGCACGGTGAAGATTCGTGACGAGCAGTCAACAAGAACTGACGCAGTCTTTAGTGATCGCGGCTCCAAGTGCAGAGCTTCAATTGCAGTAATAACTGGTAAGACCAGGTCGATCCATAAGGAGCAATGTAAACTAAGATTCCTTCTCAACTTGTAACTGCCCTAAATAAAATATAATTTTAGCCTAAAATCTAGAAAAGTACATTCATCATTCCTACTTTCCAAAAATTAAATTAATTACAATCCAATGAAAAGAAAACTTCCTAAATCTAAAAATCCTAAAATAAAAAACTAAAATTGCTACAAAAGAACACACAAGTTAGCACATCAAGAATAGAAAGTACAAAAAAAAAAAAACTAAGAAACTAGAATAAAAATAAAAGAAACCTAAATTAAAAAGTTAGTAATACAATGTATGCCATGAGATGCTAAAAATTCCAAGTCTTAAAAACTGGTATGCAGGGCTATTTTTATGCATGATTTTTCCTAATCTAATGCAACCTAAAACTGAGTTTAATGGCTGGGTTTTGAACTACAATGATGCATGAATCAATTAAAAAAATGGAAGTGAAAAATGTTTCAAAACAAAGAAGATATGAATACGTAAATATGACCTTAAAAACTAAAACTGTGCAGAAATTCTACATGTAGACAGCCTAACATGCAATGTTCAAGCCACTGGTTCACAAACCTCCTGAAATCGTTTGGATCTGAAATTTTGGGATGTGATAGACCACATGTTGAACTTTAATTTTTTCAAATTTCACTGAAAAATATCATGGTTTGACTAGTCTACCCACTTCAAACTTTTTGCAAAAAAAAATTGTTTCTGCAGTTTTCCTGAAACTGTGCAGAAAGTGGGTTGTTTGGTTGTCCAACATAGGTTCATCAAAACTGATTTTTAATTTTTTTCTTAAAGATCGGAAGGCTTCAATTTCCAGCCACTTAAACATACACTAGCCATATGATATGAAGATATATGCAATGAACTCTAATCTCAACCCTAAACTATGCATAAAAGTCACATAATTGCATAAAAAGCATAAGAAGAAAAGAAAACAACAAGTGTTTGAATTTAAATGTATGTAGTGCAAAAAAATTAAATGTGTGGCTTGTAATAAAATTAAATGTGTGGCATTGACAAGAAATTAAATGTGTGGATTTTTCAATAAATGTAAATGTGTGGGAATCGCAATAAAAATAAATGTGTGATAAGTGTGCTCTTCTTTTTTTATTCTCAAATCGGGTTCATAAGTACTTATTGCATGTCCTTAGGATCTTGGGTTGTCAATCCAAGAACAACAAGAAGGAAAACACAATTCAAGCACTAATCACCTAAGAAAAAGAATAAAAAAAATCCCACTTTTACTAATATGCAATGTTTTTACATAAAAGATGGAGAAATAAAATCCCAAAAAAAAAACAACTACATACTAGGATGAAAGAAACCTCTCTAGTTGAAGCGTCAAGTTGGGACAAGCCTTCTTGAAGAGAGATGAGCTATGGTAGAGAAAGGAGATGGGTAGAATGATGGAGGAATAACACCAGTGAGGGGGTCTTTTCTTTCATGAGAGGAGAGGGATGCTTATGCCTTCAATTTATAGATTTTTGCCATCTTTCTTTCCTTCTTTGCTCCAAGTTTGTAGCATGCAATCTTCTTTGTATGGCAAGTTCCTTCCTTGGCCAACAAGTCTTCAAAGAAATAGCAAGGTGAGTGAGAGATTTTTGGTGCTTTCCATGTGCAAAAATTGCAATCCCGAGTAGAAATTATAGCACCAACTTTCAGAGGCCATATCTTTCTCGTTTTAGCTCCGATTGATACAATCTTGGATTCTAAAGATATTTAATCGAAAAGAGATTTCCAACGGTGTATGGATTGCACCAATCCGATGGCTAGATTAAGAGTTATGGCCAATTTAATACTGCTGCCTCTGAAAAATCCAAAAATAATTGTGCACATATGGAATGATAGTTGTGCAATGGGGTGTGTGGGACCCATGTGGACGTCCAAAGGGTTCTTAACATATTTCTTTCCTTGTTTCTTGACTCTTATTTCATCTTTGGTTTGCTTTCAAGCTTTTTTTATTGACTAGTCAACTCTTTTAACACACTTTCCTTTCTTGAATTTTTTTCTTGATTTTTGAGTTTTCAAACCTAGTAAGAATTAGATCTTACCAAATTTGAAGTTTCTTTTCTTGATCTTGAAATCACAAATCTAGCTTTCCATTGTTGACTTTTCAAACTCTCCAAAAATACCAAGATATGTGGGTACACCATGAAAGATGTGCTACCCTTGATCTCTCTCAAATTTCACTAATATAGGTCTCATTCTTGATTTCTCCTACACAAATTAAAATAAATGAATTCAAGAATAATTTTATATAAGGAATTTAAATGGATGATGCATGGGACCCTACTTGATGCACCCAAAATAATCGACTTTCCAAAAATAAATCTCCAAAAATAACAGGTTTCATGAATTTATGTAAAAAGTGTGATTTTTGAGCAAATTATGCATGAATGCACACTACAAGAAAAGTTATGATAGACTACGGAGAACTTACCGACTTAACAAAAACGTCGGTAATTTATAATTTTACCGACGCTATCACAAAAAGATAGCGTCGGTAAATGTGTTGTACAGGTGCCAGGATTAGGTTTAGAACTTCCCGACGCTAATGGCGTCGGTAAGCTATGATGTTTAATTTCCTGATACTCATGGCGTCGGGTACTTCCACGCGCCAACCCCTTTCCCGCTGGAATTTTGGTTCCCGCGTTTGACAAAAAAACTTCCCGACGCCAAGAGCGTCGGTAAGTTTGACACAAGAACTTCTCGACGCTTATAGCGTCGAGAAGTTTGTGAATTCAACAACTTCCACAGCTTTTCTGCAGTGTTTTGTCGAAGGAAACTTACCGACGCCATACGGCGTCGGCAAGTTTATTGGAAAGAAATTTACCGACGCCATATGGCGTCGGCAAGCTTATTGGGAAGAAACTTACCGACGCCATACGGCGTCGGCAAGTTTATTGGAAAGAAATTTACCGACGCCATATGGCGTCGGCAAGCTTATTGGGAAGAAACTTACCGACGCCATATGGCGTCGGCAAGCTTATTATATCATCCCAACGCTTCCCCTTCTCCCTTTCGCTTCTCCTTCTCCCCTCCCCACTCTCTGCACCCTCGCCACTCTCTGCAACGCGTTTTCGCACTCTTCTCTGTGCGTATGTTCTGTCTTCCTCCCATCTCTCTAACGTTTTCACATCTAAGCAGCCTTCTTCCCCTCTTTATAAGGTATGAAATATTTATATTACCGGTTTTGTTTTTTTTTTTCTTCAAATAATTTTTCTCTTTTTTTTGTTAAATGTTTGTCTGTAATGACTCACTCCCGGGGACCACTACTGCTGCCCGCGTCCTCTGCTGCTGCCATTCCCCACCCATACCAGTTCTTGCAATATCGTATAAACGGTATGAAGTTTTTTTTAATATTTATCTGATAATTAGTTTAATAATGTGTTTTGTTTTATAAATTTTAGAATGGATATGATTATACAATTATTATTATCTGAATGTAGTTTGATAATTTATATAGATAATGTATAAAAATTTTCTTGCCATGAGAGGAAGGCAGCATTTTCAGCTCATTGGAACTGGCCGGCGTACATGCCCTGACACTTCCCTGCAAATGTACTTGAAATTGATATGATAGTATATTAAAGTTATAAGAGTTCCATATCCTACCGGATTAGGATATCGCAAGATAAAGGGTAAAATTATTCAACTTTGGACGTCCTTTTATATACGACTTTTTATTAGATAATTTGTAGTATTTCATATGGTATTGAGTAAATCTCGGATTTTGAAACGTCTATATCGTAATTTTCCCAAAAAAACAACACACAATGTCGTCATTACATAGTGACAGCAAACAAACATAATAGGAAAAAAATAAGTAATATACTAAACCATCTCCACCTCGGGTGCCGGAGCAACCTGAGGAGTAGGACAACTACAATGCCTCTTAGGGCCCGTTTCTTTACCAGAATTCATAGAATTCATGTCTGGTGCTTGTCTGGGAATTTCAAATGCTGGCATTTGAAATACTGCTGAATTCTAGAATCCTGAATTCCATGTTTCATTCAAAGGCCTGAATTCCTGCCTGAAAATTCTAAATTCCTGACTCCACAAATTCCCTGTTTCATAGCTAAAGAATTTCTACTTGGAATTTGATCTAATTACTGTCATGCTTGATTTGATAATGTGATGGGAAATAAAACAGTTTTGCTAATTGACCTCTTATCTTCTTCTTCTTCTTCTTCTGTCCAGATAGTTAAAAGAGGATACAACAATGATCCAAAAGAAAGAATGACCGGCACAGCCTAATGGCTAAGTTATTGTGGAGAACCCATTGGGGGGATTCTGCCATTAGGCCCCATCACTTGTGCATGAAAGTCCCCAATGCTTTTGATTTTGCACAATGGTCAAATTTAGTGAAGAGCTATGTTTTCATTTTTCATATTAGTTTACTGTTTTCCTGGAAGTTCAAATGACAAGGTCCAAGTTGTTGCTAAAGGGTCAGAATTCCACTGCCATCAACAGACCAATACATACCAGAAAAACTGGCTGCAAAATTGGTTTTCCAAATCCTGGCTCCAAAACTGGTTTTCCAAATCCTACCTTTTTAAGGATTTCAAATATTTAGAATTTCAAATGCCAGTGAATTCTGGTAAAGAAACGCAGAATTCCTGACAGGAATTCTAAATTCCAAGACACTCTGAATTCCTGTCAGGAATTCTTTTAAAAGAACAGGCCCTTAATCCAGAAGCGCACAGGACAAAAGATTATAACTAATATAATAATAAGACAAACTGCAATTAAAACTGTTGCAACTGTCTTCGCTCTTTCTTTCGCGGGCAACAAACTGGGATAATCCCATAAAGTTGTTGGAGGTGACTCCATGGACCTAGTAGAAGCTGCAAAAAAAAAAAAAAAAAAAAAAAAAAAAAAAAAAACAAAGGAGAAAAAAACATACTGTGTAACATTAACAAAGAAATACTATTTATTAATTTTATAAGTAAGATGTAAATTGAATTTTATCTAAAGGAAGCTCAAACACCCCTAATAAACTAAAGATGAACAAAAAAAATAACAAACTGCATAAATATAAACATCAATAACAAACTACTGCATAATTAAGTTTTGAGATTTGTGTACTTTTTTAAAATAATATAAAAAGCTTTTTTTTACACCTTGACTCAACTCTCACCGAGTAGGGATCTGATTCCAGGTTTTCAAAATTCAAACTCCCACCCAATATCATCTAGGAACAGGACATCAACCACAGTGCAATTGTATCCACTCTCCTGAATCAGTCAACCCTCTCCTCCTCTCCTCTCAAATTAACAAAACCCACACGAACTTACCCTACGAAATGCCATTCAATATAACAAAATGCAGGAGGAAGGAAGAACCACCTCTGCTCACTCCCATTCTATGGAAACCTGCGCCTACAGTACACCATCTACCCCGACTCGTCCCCTCGCTCCCGCGAGATCGACTTCGAGAACCCTCCTCCCCCACCAGCTACCGAGTCAAATTCATGTGCGGCTACAGGTTCTGTAAAACCAAGAAAAGGAAAGGAGCATCAACAGCTTTAATTTACTCGGTGGAGTCCTGATGGGCTTTGTTCGAGTTTGGGGCAGGTCAAGTGAACCAAGTTTGACAGAACCCAAGGGAGCCTCTAGTTTCTTGAGTTTTTAACTGAGTCTCCAAAATTTGATTAAAATGAAATTATTACAAGCTGAACATTAATCTCAATTATTAGAGTCCTCTTTCTTTTTAAATCAAGAAAGATAGTTTTTTTTAGAAAACTAAAAACAGATTAGAAAATTGAACAAACATAAAACAAAATGTTTGCAAATGAGGAAGGGAATTGGAGAACATGTACTTGTGAGCATGAGATAGAGAAATTGTTAGAAGAAAATTATCAATGATAATAAGCTTTGATTGGATGAATTATAGTTTGGAGTACCTAGACCAACTTGTTGATCACCAATGGCTCCACCCAGAACACATGATTAATGGCTAGATGGGTGGATGAGATGACCCTGTCCAACACTACAACGTGGCAGTTAAAACTACCTTGTTGTCCAATCAAACAATGAGCCTAAAATAATCCCAAGTCATCCCGGATTGAGATTGGGTCAACCCAAGTTGAGCCCAATAAAGCCCAAAATAAAGACCCATTAAATAGTTCAAAGCACCCAAGTCCAAACCCTTTATACTAAGACGATAAGGTTATCCAAAGAATCATATATAAATGACATCCTCTTTATAACCTTATCCAATGACGGATGGAGGATAACATGCTAATAGGCTACAAAAAAATTATGAAAATTTTCTAACAGAAAGGGGGGAGCTTTTCTTGCTTGGCCCCTAATTGACCCCGTGATCTGGGGGCAGGGTAAGTTAATGGAAACTATGTGACATCTCTGTAGGGGCAGGGTAAGTTAATGGAAACTATTTGTTGTCACAGGAGTTTGTAGTTGGAGGAAAATCTATGCTATCAAAAGGAAAATGACTTTTCAATTTATGCTTAGTTTTGATATATTCATGTGCAGTTCACATCCTACATCCATCGAAACAACTTGGGACATTTTCTTTTCCAAACATTTAAGGTTATATTCCTCCATACTCTTTACAAATCACCGTAACTGGTCGCAAATTTACAACCCAAGAGCAAGTTGAAGTCATCTGGACTCTTGGTCATCCTCTTTTGTTTCCTAGTCCTGAAAACCTCTCCTTGGATTATGTTTTTTGCAATTTCCTTTTTCAATTCAAGTATCGTAACATTCTTTCTCTTTTGGACATAGGTTGCCTCAATAGAGTTTTAAAGTTCCTTGGCTATGCCAGCATGTTTAAAACTGGCTGCAATACTCTCTTCCATTGAATTTAGAAGCCAGTCCATAAGTAACATGTTTTCAGAAATCCAGTCTGAATATTTCGGATCCTTTTTTGTGGATCTTCAATACTTCTTTTAATATAGCCAAGCCTTTTGGCTCTTCTGATAGCCATTTTACCTGGGTGGGCCCAATCTTTATAGTTGTTCCCATCCAACATATTTGGTGTATCACAACACTAGGTAACTATTGGAAAGAAGACAGAGAACTTTCTCCCTATTGTTTAGACTCTATGACAGCCCCTAATACTCAAATAATTTTTATGGCCTAATTTGGATGAACTCACATTCACAAATCAGTCATCTGATCTGGATGTTTACACAAACATCCACTCACAAAGAAACTGTAATCACCAAAACAAGTGGTGCTGAGCTGTATCAAAAACACTTTTCACACAAAGCACTTTCTTCTTCTTTTTTTTTGGAAGGGAAAATGATGGAGGGTTTTATTTATAAATACCATTTGAGAAGATGGATGGATTTATAACAAAAAAAGAAAAAGAAAAAAATGAGACGAGACGAGACCCTGAATCACTTGACATGCATTGCTCACTTGAAGCTCCTACATCACTCGACCTTTCAGGAGACGAGATGAAGCTAATCAAATGGCTGGTCAAAGATGAGATAAGACGAGGGCTGATCGTAGATTGCTCTGCACTGATCGAAATTGGACGAAGGTTCCATGGCCATGCCCACTCACCAGGCGAGGCCCATATTGATCTGATTGTAGATCATCAGAGGAGGACCAGGAGAGGAGGACCAGGAGGTAATGGTATGATGGGGTTCGCCTTGGGTTCTGTAGATGCTGAAACTCACAATGGGTTCGACTGTAACTCTTTAGATCATCACCATGGGGTTTGACCGTAACTCTTCATGATGGCCAGCTCTCCTCTAATCTAGTGATCTTTTATAAATTTACCGATGCTACATACGGCGTAGGAAAAAAATCGTAGGTAAATATAATTGCCGACACGTTGACCGCGTCGGCAAGTTGTAGTTAAATTTACCGACGCCGAACCTTCCGCAAAAACCGCTGTAGCCCGTAATTTATGGTTAAAGTTACCGACGCCTTTGGCGTCGGTAACTTTAAGTTTATTTTTTTTAATCACGCTTCCAATCAGTCATTGGAACCGTCTAAACATAAAATGCCAGACAATCTCCACATATACAATCTGAAGCCTCCATCTAATCCAAAATACCACAAATGAATCAATCATTTTATTCAAAAATAGGCTCAAAAGATCAAGATCAGTAGACATCCCTCTTTCATAAAAGAAAGCTCAGGCAGATTATACCCATTTATTGTAGTCCGTCAGACAAATGATAGAGAGAGGAGCAGAGAAGGGGAGTGGAATATTTACCAATGACAGAGATAGGGAGGGAGGGGGAGGGGGAGGGGATATATTGTGGGCATATCTAGACCGGTGCTTTGGGAGAGGATATATTTTGGGCACAAAGAGAAATCCCATCAGAAGAGAGCAAACAACTTATGAAAAAAAACAAACCCAAATAATAAGGGAGAGGGGATTCGAACCCAGATCCATTAAAATCATATTTAAAACAAATAACAAAATTTTATACATTATCTATATAAATTATCAAACTACATTCAGATAGTAATAATTGTATAATCATATCCATTCTAAAATTTATAAAACAAAACATATTATTAAACTAATTATCAGATAAATAAATAAAAAACTACATACCGTTTATACGATATTGCAAGAACTAGTATGGGTGGAGAATGGCAGCAGCAGAGGACGACGGCAGCAGTGGTGGTCGCCGGGAGTGAGTCATTGCAGACAAACATTTAACAAAAAAAAGGAGAAAAATTATTCGAAGAAAAACAAAAAAAAAACCGATAATATAAATATTTCATACCTTATAAAGAGGGGAACAAGGCTGGTTAGATGTGAAAACGTTAGAGAGATGAGAGGAAGACAGAACATATGCACAGAGAAGAGGGCGAAGACGCATTGTAGAGAGTGGCGAGGGTGCAGAGAGTGGCGATGAGTGGGGAGAAGGGAAAGGGAGAAGGGGAAGTGTTGGGAAGATATAATAAACATATGGCGTCGGTAAGTTTCTTCCCAATAAACTTGCCGACACCGTATGGGGTCGGTAATTTTCTTCCCAATAAACTTGCCGACGCCGTATGACGTCTGTAACTTTCCTCTTACAAATCCCTGCGGAAAATCTGTAGAAGTTGTTGAATTCACAAACTTCCCAACACTTATGGCGTTGGGAAGTTCTTTGGTCAAACTTACCGACGCTCTTGGCGTCGGGAAGTTTTTTGGTCAACCGCGTGAACCAAAATTCCAGCGGGAAATGGGTTGGCGCGAGGAAGTAATGGCGTCGGGAAATTAAACATCATAACTTACCGACGCCATTAGCGTCGGGAAGTTCTAAACTTCATCCTGCCATCTGTACAACACATTTACCGACGCTATCTTTTTGTAATAGTGTCAGTAAAATTATAAATTACCGACGTTTTTATTGCGTCGGTAAGTTCTCCGTAGTCTACCATAACTTTGCTTGTAGTGTAAAGTAAGAAGATGCTTACATGCCCTTCAAAGGGTTGTTACAATTTCCCATAAGGGAGCGTTAAACAAGTACAAGCAATCTCACACGGAAAAATTATATAGAGAAGCAACAATTGGAACTCAAATAAACAACAAAACTGCATTGCATACCACTAGGAAAAAAAAAAAGCTGCATTGCATACCTGACAGCAAATTATAGGATGTAAGGATTTTAGTTGGCTAATTCATAGGTTATTGGACAAAACCGGGTTTCTTTAATCTTGTATTGAGTTTAGGAAATGACTACAAGAGCTTAAAATAGAAAGATTTCCAAAGAGTCCAGATTCAGAATATTTTCAATGGTCGCTCATGCGAACCTTACTTCGCTCAAGCGGACCAACCAGAATCTAGTTCGCTCGACCCATCAATGCATATGCTCGACCCATCCAGGTTTTGGAATGAAGATTTTAAAGACAGAGAGTGGTTCACTCGACCGCACCTCTACCTTCGCTCGACCCTTGAAGCAATGCGCTGAACGTCTGTTTCCAAAGAGCAGTCCGCTCGAGCGAACATAGGAATTCTAATTATAGATGAATTTCTCTTTCTAAAATTCTCTGAAGGAAAGTACCAGCTTAGAGTAGCCCTTCCTGCACGAAATACTCTCTATAAAAGGGTTTTTTGTCTCTCCTCTCACTATGACTCTGAATTAGAAGAAATCCTCTGCTGTGAGAGTTTGAGAGATCCATTCTATTGCCCCAAGGCTGCCAATTTTGTTGCTATGCTGATGATTCAAGTCTTGCTCTCATTCCATCGCTTTTCTCGAAGACTTCTTTGTTCAAGCACGGTGAAGATTCGTGACGAGCAGTCAACAAGAACTGACGCAGTCCTTAGTGATCGCGGCTCCAAGTGCAGAGCTTCGATTGCAGTAATAACTGGTAAGACCAGGTCGATCCATAAGGAGCAATGTAAACTAAGATTCCTTCTCAACTTGTACCTGCCCTAAATAAAATATAATTTTAGCCTAAAATCTAGAAAAGTACATTCATCATTCCTACTTTCCAAAAATTAAATTAATTACAATCCAATGAAAAGAAAACTTCCTAAATCTAAAAATCCAAAAATAAAAAACTAAAATTGCTACAAAAGAACACACAAGTTAGCACATCAAGAATAAAAAGTACAAAAAAACTAAGAAACTAAAATAGAAACAAAAGAAACCTAAATTAAAAAGTTAGTAATGCAATGTATGCCATGAGATGCTAAAAATTCTAAGTCTTTTTTTTTTTTTTTTTTTTTTTTTTTTTTTGCTGTCGGAGGGTTCCCAACCCTTTGGCCTGGACTAATCCCTCCGGGCCCAGAGGGAAGCCGGATAAATCCCCTGTAGCCCTAGTGTGGTAGCAGAGTTTCGAACCCACAACCTCCGGGAGCAAACCGTGGTCCTAGGCCAACTAAGCTACCCCTTGGGGTTAAAAAATTCTAAGTCTTAAAAACTAGTATGTAGGGTTGTTTTTATGCATGATTTTTTCTAATCTAATGCAACTTAAAACTGAGTTTAATGACTGGGTTTTGAACTACAATGATGCATGAATCAACTAAAAAAAATGTAAGTGAAAAATATTTCAAAACAAAGAAGATATGAATGCGTAAATATGACCTTAAAAACTAAAACTGTGCAGAAATTCTACGTGCAGATAGCCTAACATGCCCTATTCAAGCCACTGGTTCACAAACCTCCTGAAATCGTTTGGATTTTAAATTTTGGGATGTGATAGACCACATGTTGAACTTTAATTTCTCCAAATTTCACAGAAAAATATCATGGTTTGACTAGTTTACCCACTTCAAACTTTTTGTAAAAAAAAAAAACTGTTTCTGCAGTTTTCCTGAAACTGTGCAGAAAGTGGACTGTTTGGTTGTCCAACATAAATTCATCAAAACTGATTTTTAATTTCTGTCTTAAAGATCTGAAGGCTTCAATTTTCAGCCACTTAAACATACACTAGCCATATGATATGAAGATATATGCAATGAACTCTAATCCCAACCCTAACTATGCATAAAAGTCACATAATTGCATAAGAAGCATAAGAAGAAAAGAAAACAACAAGTGTTTGAATTTAAATGTATGTAGTGCAAAAACATTAAATGTGTGGATTGCAATAAAATTAAATGTGTGGCATTGATAAGAAATTAAATGTGTGGATTTTTCAATAAATGTAAATGTGTGGGAATTGCAATAAAAATAAATGTGTGATAAGTGTGCTCTTCTTTTTTTATTCTCAAATCGGGTTCATAAGTACTTATTGCATGTCCTTAGGATCTTGGGTTGTCAATCCAAGAACAACAAGAAGGAAAACACGATTCAAGCACTAATCACCTAAGAAAAAGAATAAAAAAAATCTCACTTTTACTAATATGCAATGTTTTTACATAAAAGATGGAGAAATAAAATTTAAAAAAAAAAAAAAAAAAACTACATACATGAAAGGAACCTCTCTAGTTGAAGCTTCAAGTTGGGACAAGCCTTCTTGAAGAGAGATGAGCTATGGTAGAGAAAGGAGATGGGTAGAATGATGGAGGAATAACACTAGTGAGGGGGTCTTTTCTTTCATGAGAGGAGAGGGATGCTTATGCCTTCAATTTATAGATTTTTGCCCTCTTTCTTTCCTTCTTTGCTCCAAGTTTGTAGCATGCAATATTCTTTGAATGGCAAGTTCCTTCCTTGGCCAACAAGTCTTCAAAGAAATAGCGAGATGAGTGAGAGATTTTTGGTGCTTTCTATGTGCAAAAATTGCAATCCCGAGTAAAAATTATAGCACCAACTTTCAGAGGCCATATCTTTCTTGTTTTAGCTCCGATTGATACAATATTGGATTTTAAAAATATCTACTCGAAAAGAGTTTTCCAACGGTGTATGGATTGCACCAATCCGATGGCTGGATTAAGAGTTGTGGCCAATTTAATGCTACTGCCTCTGAAAAATCCAAAAATAATTGTGCACATTTGGAATGATAGTTGTGCAATGGGGTGTGTGGGACCCATGTGGATGTCCAAAGAGATCTTGACATATTTATTTCCTTGTTTCTTGACTCTCCTTCCATTTTTGGTTTGCTTTCAAGCTTCTTTGATTGATTAGTCAACTCTTTTAGCACACTTTCCTTTCTTGATTTTTGAGTTTTCAAACTTAGTAAGAATTAGATCTTATCAAATTTGAAGTTTCCTTTCTTGATCTTGAAATCACAAATCTAACTTTCCATTGTTGACTTTGCAAACTCTCCAAAAATACCAAGATATGTGGGTCCACCATGAAAGATGTCCTACCCTTGATCTCTCTCAAATTTCACCAATGTAGGTCCCATTCTTGATTTCTCCTACACAAATTAAAATAAATGAATTCAAGAATAATTATATGTAAGGAATTTAAATGGACGATGCATGGGACCCTACTTGAGGCATCCAAAATAATCGACTTTCCAAAAATAAATCTCCAAAAATAGCAGGTTTCATGAAATTATGCAAAAAGTGTGTTTTTTAGCAAATTATGCATGAACGCACTACAATGGATAAAAAATGCATAAAATCATGATATGATACTAAATGAGTCTTTCTTGGCTTGATAAGTCTTTAAAATGGTCCAAAATGTATATGAAAATATGCGCCTTTTAGGACTCATCACTTAGGTTGAGTCAGCAACTGGAAAAGGTTGTAAGTGTCTTGTAATCTTTAAGTTTTACATAGTGCTTGGTTGTCTGTTGGTCTAGACGGTAAGGCCCGTGGTTTTTTCCCGAGCAGAGTTTCCACGTATAAATCTGCGTGTCATTCTCTCTCTTGTGGTTTGATTGCTTAATCTAGATTAAGGTTAATTACTAGTTTAATCACTTTTAATTGATATTCGTTTGAGATCGTTTTTATTAGGACCTCTGCCTGTGTTAAGACAAGTTTTAGTATTTTCATAGGAGAGACGAGGGAGAAAGAGCAAGCTTGTATCAGTCCTTGGTTGAGGAGAAGACTCATCGGATATGATATATGCTGTTGTGCAGTGTGTTGTAGAAACATCTTCTTGAATGGAAAGAAGCGAAAATAACGCCATGCGCTATGAGATGATAGTAAAAGAACCTCATCCGTGTCATTTGACCTCCCACACGTTTTCTGGGAGTAGAATGTCGTGGTTTTACAAGCTACTCTACTGCGTTAAAAAGGCATGCATTCTTTGCCAAAAAGAATTGAAAAACTACTTCCTCGTTTCTCCACCCCTCCCTTTTCTAAACAAAAATTATTGTTTTAAACCCAGCTGGATGGGGCCCACTAATGATGGGACTAGGTGGGGGTGACCATCATTCAAGGGCGGTCTTAACTCTTATGTGTGTCAACTGTTACGATCAATCATAGATTCACATAAAATGTACTACATTAAATTCTACTTTTAATTTGGTGTCTTTTGAGTCAAGTTTGGATCAAATGAGATCTATTTTTTTTGGAGTCCAGTACAAGCCTCTTAGTATAAGCTTAATCTTGACAAGATAAGACTCCATGGACTCAAACTTATTTATTGATTTGTAGTTCAAAGGGTTAACTCGAACTCTTATTTAATAATTATGCATTGATGTGCCCGAAGGATTAGTCCTGATGGGTTAATACCAAGGGATACCTTCTCTATTAAAGAAGGGAAAAAGAAGAAAAAAAACTTGGGCTCAGTTATGTACAAATCTGAATAACTGGATCCTGGCCCAATCAAAGTAAAATCTAGGCTTATTTGGCTTGCGTTTGGATCTCCAAATTTAACTCGACTTATATAAAAATCTCCTAAAATAGACATTCATTCTTTAAAAACTAAACTCATAAAAATAGGTAACTAATTTGACTGAGCCAACATGTTGGATTCAAGTTCTGATTTGAGTTTACCCACTTGCACCATTCAAAAAACACAAAAAAGAGCTAAGCCACTTGCAATTTGGGTCGAGCATGCATTTCATTCCTTACCTGATTAGGCCCACCCACTGAAGCTGCATCCTAGACCTGGTCACAGCACCAATGACATCTAATTGTGGATAGATTTTTGTCTCCAGTCAGATTGGAGTCTTCGGACACACCTTTCTTAAAGATATGACCCGTACCTGTACTTGGCCTGGTTGGAGAAATCGTTGTTGCCGGAGAGGACATCCCTGTTGAGTTCTGCGCGCAGAGGTTCTAGAATCTTGACTAGAGAGGACGTCTCTGTGGAGAAGATAGTTCTGATCTGAAAGGAGAATCCGGTTTGGATTTGTTGCTGGAAGTGGGCCACTTGGTGCTGAAAAATCAGAGAAACAATCTTGATCTCGAGGTGGGCCACTGTAGGAGGATCGTGATCGGAGGGCTGTGATTGAAGACGATCAAGGAATAAGGCAACCCATTGCCTGCCGGTGGTGTGCTGTCACCATCGTCGTCGGTTGGTCGGTCGACGTAACCGTCCCACCGGAGAAATTGAAGAGGGCAGCGTTCCTCTTCTACTAGTTCTTCTGGAGAAGAAGACAATGGGTTTCAGGCCAAGCCAAGTCAGCCTTCATGGATTGGAGGCTACCTGGTTTCTTTGAATGCTCTGGATCGAGCGGATCGGAAAGAATGATCCTTGGTATACTTAGTTACCGTCCCAGTATTTCATTTCTTAAATTCTGATCAGTGCATGAGAAAGAGAGGCTGTGGTTTTGGAGGAAGCTTGGTTGGAACTTTTTTATGGTCATGGCTTCTCGGAGAAGAGACTATTTCTTGGGCGTTGATATTTTGGTTTTAGAGCAAAACCCCATAATGGTGGATTCAATTACTTAAAAAGAAGAATAGTTGGTGGAACGGAAGTGAAAATGGCAAATAAGCTTTTGGTCAAAAGATTCTTGTTCTAGCACATGCAAAGCTTGTTCAAGGAAATCCCATGTAGTAGAGTCATTGCAACCAAATGGGACTTCACCAATGTAGCCCAAAAACTAAAAAAAAAACTGCCCAAAAACAAATAAAGCCTTGTGGTATTGTGTTGAATGCAATCCATATTTAGGTAGTTGTGTGGTAATTCAGAAAGTAAGACGAAGGGTGGGAAATTGTTTGGATTGTCAGATATTGGGGACTCTCAGATATTTGCTAAGTACAAAAGGCAAGATAAAGGCTACTATGATTATTTTATTTAATAAACTCATGTTGATAAAGGAACAATGCTTTGTTCAAAAAGACATGTATTCATATGGAAGTTAAGTTTCCTGCAATTTAAATACAAACAATGGTCGTTATGGACATTAGTTTCTTTAGGTGTAGATTGGAAATGGGCAAACAAAAAAAAATCCCCAAAGGCTACCCAAAATGTAAAATCCTAAACTCGTTAAATGGGATGAGGCATCAATGGCAAAGAAAGAAGCAATTGAAGCATTCCATCAAATGTTGCAAGATGTAACAGATTCACAGTTGTCGTTGGGAGGAAAAGTAGTTGTATTTAGAGGAGATTTTCGGCTGATCCTTCCTGTTGTCCCAAGAACAAATAGACATGAAGCAATTGAAGCAAGTCTGGTTACATCAAAATTTTGGCCCACATTACAGAAAATCAAATTGACTGGGAACATGAGAGAAAAATTGGACCCATTATTTTTTAAATTCCTATTATGGGCTGGAAATGAGATAGAAAATTTCATAAACAATGACAAAATAAGAATCCCAAATGGCATGGTCATTCCTTACAAAGATGAGATAACATCAAGGGTCGATTTCGTTGATGCAACATTTCCAGAGCTAGACGCCAATAATTCAGATTTTATAGCAAGTCGTGCGATACTAACTCCAAAAAATGATTTTGTTGATGAAATCATTGATTTGCTTATAAAATCATTGATTCACTTATAAAGCATTTTCTTGGTTCTCCTCTCAAATATTACAACTTTGATTCAGCAATGGATGATACAGAGCAGCTTCCGCAAGATCATAACTCCACCCACAACCCAGGCAACAAGCAAATATATATATATAGGGGCCAGCTCTCCTAAGCTCAAGCTTAGGATAAGGTAAGCTCAAGTGTGTGGTGAGGCCCACCTAGGGACCCAAATGGAGATGGGGGTGGGGGGATTTCAATGACTCCCTTGGATCTTCCTCTCTACAAAAAATCAGCTCCAAATGCGATTTATATCATCTCCATATAGGCCCAAAAGTTTAATGGTCAACGGTTCATTTTGATTGACACATAGTCAATCCAACGGTCCAATAAAATTGGAACTAACCGAAAGTTGGTGGACATGTGTAATTTAAGGAAGTCATGTGTTTGGTCCATTTGGATGGACCAAAGGTGGGCCCCACAAGCATGAGCTTATGAAATTTTTTTTATAAGCTTGAGCTTAGGAGAGCCTTGCTATATATATATATATATCAAAAACATCCTATAGGTAAAAGAGAAAACATATAACCACCCCACACTACTTACAATTCAGAATAGCAATGTTAGGCTTGGCCCGGAAATGGGCCTATGTTTCTAAAGATGGGCCGGACCTGGATATGCCTCAGCCCAGACCAGACTAGCCCATGAACACCACTACTTTTGGTGTTTCTGAAAATTTATCTGATCCATTATCTCCATATCACTTGCTATTCATTAGGTTTTCTACTCCTGACTTTTATTGAGCAATGCAAATTGCAGAACAATAATCCATCAGGAGAATTTAGCTATTTTTCCGAGTGAACAAGCATTCAGACATGAAATGAATTAGGGAATGCGAAAAACATACAACAGTCTGTTTAGTTTATTTCTTCATACACTGTCTAGGTCATTCTTAATACAGTTCTGTTCCTCCTGCAATATAACGCTCAACCACCAGCTATATATAAGACACCACAGTTGATGGTGGGTAATACATTTTCCAGATTCAAACAATAGATATCTAAACTAATCAAGAAATACATGAGGGACTAACACCCAAAAGTCAAACTTTTCAAGCAAATGGCAATAGTTAGCTGCTTGAAAGGACAAACATGAATCCTACTCATAAACCCTTGCAGCGAAATGTGCATAAATGGCTCGCAAACTCTGATATCACATTGACCAGTCCTCCATATCCTCCAACTGCGATCACCTGAACCATTATACCAAAGTCTTATGAACAATAGGAATGCACTTATTCAAGTTGCACAAAACAATTCAAGGAATATTCTTCTATGTCAGTACAGCCAAGCGTGCCGTCATAACTCATATCGAATTCCTAGGAATTCATAAGAGAGCAGCTTTAATGATTTATCATGAGGGGTGGAAAGAGGGGTCAAGGGTGGGGATCGAGAGTCCATCAAACTCCTGGGAAATTCATGTAGTGAAGGGTGGGCGGTGGTCATTTCCCATTAGGTGGGGATACTTAGGTAACGTCCACTACTGATCCTACAGACAAACTCTCTTAACCCATATGATAGAAGCACATTTCTTAGGAAATCAACAGCGAATGGACAAACAGGCCTTGTGGCACGTTTTGCAAGTTGCTACTAAATTCCTAGAAATACGAAATCCGTTTATCAAGGAGGAAAAGAGCGAATGGTTGAGAGCAGAAATCTATTAAGGGATCACCACATCCCTACCATCTAATTTCAAAAAGTGAAGGATGAGTAACAGTTTCTTATCCAAGGGGGGTATTTTGAAGGTTGGCAAGATTCACATTTTTACCAAAAACACAATGATTGGTAATCAAAGAAAATGAAAATAGAACATACGCCCGATGGATGTTGGGAGAGAGAAAAAGATGATGGTGGAGCGCATTGTATCTGTGACAGAACCATCCCATTGATGTCAAAACGTGGCAGCACAGGTTCTGTAACATCTTGTCCCCTAATGGCCTATTAATTATATTTAATTGCTTGATTAGTTAGTAAGTGTGTTTAGAGTCTTAGCGAGTCGGGTTTGACGTGTGGACTTCGCGTATGAAGTCTCGCGCAATTCGGAGTACGTTTGGGTAGTGTAGGGGGGTGGTTTGCAATTTGGGAAGTTTTCTAGGGGTTTTTATGAGATTATGAGTTTTGTGAGCTTGGGTGCATCGAGTAGATTTCGTTGTTCCATAAACCTTAGTCTCCGGTTGCGTTACAATTCGACGCGTCGAAGAGGCCCGAAAGTTATCAATTGTACTCGTGGACCGACCCGGAACTTGACCAAGGCCCAACCCAAGTCCATGCCCAAGACCCAATACTTAAATTAGGTCATCAAACCCATATTCATTCTCTTTTTCATTTCACTCAACTACAACCACAGCAGTGGCAGCCCCTTCTTATCTTCCTTTCTTGCCTTCATCTCTTTCTTCTCCGTCGAAGAGCATCGGAACTCCAGCGAGGGAAACAAAACCGTCCATCTTCTTCCTTTGGCTTCCAAGATCACAACCATACCATTTCCTAAGCTTTCTCTTCACCACCCATCCCAAGGTAAGCTTTACAAGCTTTTAGGACTAACTAGTTTGCTTCCTTTGAATTAGAAATGGTGTAGATGAGTTTATCCCCTCCCTTGCATTTCATTTGTAGAGAGGCTTTGAGTTTGGAACCCATTTACTCAAGTTTGGGCTTAAGGAGGACTTCCTCCCCAATTTCTTCTTGGTTTTGAGTCAAGCTCTTCATCTAAGGCAAGTAAATATGTATATTAATGCTTGATATGTTTCTCTTCCTTGATTTGTATGGATAAATGATGTTTTAGATGATAATTGCTCAATTGATGTTTTAGAAGTATGAAACATGATAAATAGGTTTGTTAAGTTAATGGAATGGATTTTTAGGTTAATGACTTGATTGGAAGGATGGTTGGATTTAGAATGGACTTGTCATTTCCTTGTTTTATCCTTAATTGGATTGCTTATCAGGTTCAGGGAAGACAAGGAGTGAATTAGACCAAGTTCACTGCAGTTACAGAACCTGAGTTCTGTAACTGCAGTGTACTCGGTCGACCGGCCAAGGGGGCCCGGTCGACCGGCGACACAGGGTCAGGTCCCAGGAAATACTGTAGCCCATTTCGTTTACAACTGCCGGTCGACCGGCCATGCTGTGTATGGGGTCAACCCGGCATGTGCCAGGTCGACCGCCCCAACTGTGAATTTCCTTTTTGAAGGTTTTTCTCACCCAATCTTTGATGGACTTAAGTGGAACTTTGGCTACCCCTTTTGGACTCATTTGACTATGTACAAGGAATGTTTTGAGCAGACGATTTCTCGTAGTTATTTCCGTTCTCTCGGGTTTCAATTCATTTCAATCTTGAACGGAATAGGACAACGGGATACCTTCTTATATCTATGCACGAAGAGGTTCTGTTTGGGTATCGCGAACCCTAATTCCTTTCGTTGACTGAGTAGGGTTGTACGAGACTTCGGGAATGACAATGACCTAGGAATGGATTGTCTATCGCTTATGATTCTGATTGTACCGTTTGGTACTCTTCGCATGAAATGTCCATGTTCTTTAGCTTCGTCTGTTTTGATTTGTTTGGGATCACATAATGAACTTAGAAGATAAACTTAGGATCCCTTTTGATGTTCCGTTTGTTTCGAAGTATGATTGAAGTGTTGAGGCTAGACGGCTTTGATTGTAAAAGCTTGTCGAGAACTACCTATGAAGTATGAAGAAGTTTGATATTGTTAAGTGAGATTTGATGAGGAAAGGTAGTTTCTCTTTAACTAATGAATATTGCTCACGCAGGAAAGTCTAGCCCTCACTATTGTATGTTTAGGACTCTTGTGTCAGGCATCACTCAGCTGTTAACGCCCAACACTTTTGGGGCACCAATTGTGTGAGGACTTTGAAATGAACATCTGCGCAGTACGACCTTTTTATGTTTTAGATGGATGTACACCATCAGATACCCATTCTGAAAGGAAAATGATGTTTGGTTTTGTTTATTTTATTTTAAGGGTATCATATGATTGCTTGCCGGGTTTCATCCCGTGCCTATTGCTTTACTCTACCACAGCTCTCATGTTGAGCCAGGAGGGTCAAGTGGAACTATCCCGTGGTGATTAGCCTATGTGATTTGCCTATTTGTTAGAAGTGTGCTAGTTGGTTTTATGATTCTTATGCTATGCGTTTATTACAGTCAGAACGCTACGCATCTCGTATGATATGGTCTATTCGCTTATTCTTTAGTCTGCATATCGTTGATGATTATATATCTATTTCCTTGCCGACCTTTGTGTCTGATGATGCTACTCTTGGTGCATAGGTACCGAGCCCTTCTACTCAGAGGAAGAAACGACGGAAGAAGTTCAGGCAGATCAGCCTGATGACTTCCTTGAGTACAGTACGGACGGCATAGTATAGCCGTACTGACCCCGTATGCGAGAGCCTCCACCTTTGGACTAGTTTTATATTTTGGTTCTTTTATCTTTTGATCAGGCCAAGTCTTGGTGTGGCCTATTTGTGTAATTATAACTTGTTAACAGTTTTAAACTTGAACTTTCAGTAGGTTATTCAGTATCTGTTCTTAAACTATACATCTATAAGATACCACTTATGTTTGAAGCTTCCGCTAATTGTTACATGTTATCGAGGAAATATATAGACCTCACAGCGGTCTTCGATGCAGATGGGACACGATTGGGGCCAAGTTGCATTTGATTAATGTTGGAAAAGTTTTAATTTGCCCTAATCCCACGCATAACCCCGGTTTCACTTTTGGTAGCGTGACAGGTTCTACTCCAATAGCAAGTATCTGAAACGCGATAAGGCTATGCTTCAATTGAGGAAGAAAAGTGAAATCACGTTACTGAAAATGATATTCAAGAAAAGAATTAGTATATCAATGAACTAAAGCCAAGTATCATCAATATTCATTCACTGCGTGACTCATATTCTATGAATCGAAGAAAAAGAACAATCCAACATTGGAATCTGAGCTACTAGAGATAGGAATGTCCAAAAGGACAAAAATTGACATATGAATGTGTTTGAAGGTGACAACTGAGCTTTCATTTCTTTTTCTTTTTCTTTTTTAGAAAATGGAGCTGCAATTAAAAATGCAAGGTTCTATCAACAAGTATAGCAACATTATAACGAAGAATAGGTGCTTATGAATGCAGACAATAAAATGGTGCTTATGATAGGAAAATATGCTCACAGTATTACCATTTCAGAATATTAGCAGTCTTTCTAAGCAAAAAGGATTAGCTACAAAGGGGGCTTTATGTCAATGACGAAGCCATGGGCGGGTCCACTTCCAAAATAGAAATGCCAATACTAAGCAGTCTCTTTACCAAAAAAAAAAAAAAAAACAGTATGGGACTCCAGTCCCAAGGAAACTGAGTTGGAATAATGCATGCATTTTATTTAATGGGGAATTTATGCAATTTATTATATTCAAGTATTGAGTTAATTGGAGAATAGATAAGATCATAGGAAGGTTAGTTTATGTAATTTTCCATTGCTTTGTTTAAAGTAGGGCACAGCCTGGACGGGTCTCTCATAGAATCATGATTCACGAGTCCGTTTTTCAGGAGAGAGAATTGCTTTGGAGGAATATTAACTTTGGCCATTCCTTGGGCGCATTTAGAATTTGGAAGGACGGGCAAGAATAGAAGAATCTTGGATAGCATACTCCTTTGTTGCTTTGTTGACGGCAAAGATTAAATTTTGTCGAATCCACTGGAGCTGAAAGTATTTTGAAGGCATGCCATATATAGTGATTTAGAGAATTTGATATGACTTTAAAGGGTGGAAGGAACCCTAAAACATGTAGATCTGTAGCCAAGCCATGGGAATGTATATTCTGTCTTCTTCCTTTTCTCGTGGTTGATTTATGGAATGTGGACTTGGAGAATGATTATAGAAAGTGAAAACCCTAGATTTCTAAACTTCTTGTTGAGTGGGCCATGTTAGACAGTACCTGGCTCCACCAACAGACGGGCAACAACCACCTACCTAACACAACCCTCCTTCATCCAGACTTAGAACCGGCAATAAAAATTAGTTGAGTTTAAACTGGAAGAGTTGAATAGTTCAATGGAGAAATTGAGGCATTAGAATCCAAAGGCTGGAAGAGTTGAATAGTTCAATGGAGAAATTGAGACCTTAGAATCCAAAGGCTTTAAAATATGATGTACAAAAACAATATGTATGAATTGAAACTTGAGTAGGGATGTGCATAGAGCGGAAACTCTAATGAGAATTGAAGCTGAAGCGATATCATGAAGAGATTCAATTTATGATTCATTGGCTAGATAATTAGTAAAGATGGAGAAATTGAGGAATATGTCAAACATAGGATAAGAGTGAGATGGTTAAAGTGGAGACTCGCTTTTGAGTGCTTTGTGATTAGCACATATCAACAAAGATTGATGAAGGATTAAATTTCAAGATAGCGGTTAGACCATCTATGACTTAGAGTAGAACTTTGACCAATTAAAAAATAAAAAATACACAAAATGAGTGGAACAAGGATGAGAATGTTGAGATGGATGTGTAGTAGAAGTATACCAAACCAAACCAAGCCTTTTCCCACTAGGTGGGGTCGGCTATATGGATTTGACAACGCCAATTAAATCTATTTGGGGCCATGTTCTCCGTTAGGTCCATGTAGGCAAGGTCATGTTTAATAGTTTCTTTTCAACTTCTCTTGGGTCTCCCTCTCCTACTCCTGGCAATCTCCATGCTTCCACACATTTTAACAAGTGCTTCCGTTGGGCGCCTTTTAACATGACCGAACCATCTCAGTTGATTTTCAAAATAGAATTAGAACTGAGTGCATTTGGGAGTATTTAAGTTTAGCATCAATAATTGATAAATTAAGAGACACGTTTAAGATGTTTGGACATGCCCAATGTAGCCCAGCAATAGCACCTTTGATGAAAAGTTTTTCTATGCTGATTGAAGGCCCACCAAGGAAAAGGGTTAGACTGAAAAGGACATGGATGGAGGAGGATGGATATAAAGAAGTGTAATCTATTCGAGGATTTGGCTCATGATAGATTGGAATGAAACAACATAATTCATATAGATGATCCCAAATAGATGGGGTGAGGCTTTGATGATGATGAAAAAAGCAGTGGCGGCTCCAGGAATTCAAGTAAATGGAGTCAACAAAAGACTTATTTTACACAAATCTTATAATTTTTTTTACTCTTTATCAACATCTGTCATCTACTTCAATAATTTGTCAAATATAATATAAAGTTTTCAAATAATCTATTTTCGACAATCTGACAAAGATAACATTAAATTCTTAAACAAAAATAAACAAAAATGTCTAAACACGGAAGGTATTTAGATGTTAAGTTAGGATAAATGAAGAGTTACTGACAGTAAAAAAATAAAAGTTGGACCCAGTAATTTTTTCTTTTTGTTTAGGTAGATAGCTGACCCATTAATTTAGGCGTTGAGTGGAGTCAAAAACTTCTTATAAGTTCAATTCATGAAAGAAATTCTTTTTTTTAATATTTCCCCATATCTCAGTGGGGTCAATTGACCCCAGTGAGATTAATGTAGCGTCGCCCATGGAAAAAAAGGCACTGAATCACCCCTTAATTGTGTTTTATGCTTCACAGATATTAATATTTCTTTTTAGTTCGTATGAGAAATAGAATATTTTTTTAGAGAAGCGTGAGATGCCTCAATGGTAAAAGGCATGCTTCTCAACTATAGTGCCAAAGGCCAGGGATCAACCCCTGGCACTGCCAAAGTACCGCCCACAGTGTACGGGTGGAGCACTAAGTGGAGTTGTACTTGGGCATTTGCAGACATCAAGAGAGGTGAGAGTGGAGAGATTGAAGAAAGAGAAAAGGGGATTTCAAGGGAAGAGAAGAAAGGGATTTTGAGGGATTTGATTGGTGGGGTTTGGGGAAAAGGAGTAGAAGAGTCGGAATATGAGCGTTTGAGTGGAGGGCAGGGATGGGTTATTGTCGTTTTTGTCGATGTTGGGTAGGTTGGTGGTGCGTAATAACAAGAAAAAAGACGAATCTGGATTTTCTCCTCATAGAGGAGAAGGAGGAGGGAGGATCACCTTAACATCATTTCTCCACTAAAAGATAAAAAAAGTACCCACACTTAAAATGTTACCCACACTTAAAATGTTATCCACACTTAAAATGTTCGTGTGGTTAGGAAGTCTAGTTTTAACCCAGAGGTCTTGCCTTCGAATCCTTAAGGCCTTACCCGATACATAGGGCTTATGGGTGGTTCTATGTATCTGTGGCTTTACCAATGATCTCATCTCCCAAAGGAGGGTCGGCGGGTTATTCCCATGTTATCAAAAAAAAAAAAAATTTAAGTTTTGAATGGGGACAGAAAAGAAGATAGGCATGTTGAGGTGATCTTCCCTCCTCCTTCTCCTCTATGAGTAGAAAACCCAAATTCGTCTTTTTTCTTGTTATTTCGCGATATGGTCGATATCGACCATTCTACTATGTTCAACAAATAAAACAGTTACATATTGAAAAAAATATGAATGACATAATGTACATTATTGGATTTTATCAAGCAAGTTATACACAATGAACATCAGCTCCTTCAATGCAGTATCACGCCCCACAACCACACTCATAAAATATCAGCCAATACGATTGATATGGGCAACAAAGAGTAGCCCTTCATCAAGCTTCAGCTTGCAATATTATCAGCCGATATAAGGTACATATGGGCAATAGAATAAAGCTTTCAATAAGCCCCCATTTTTCATTGCTCTGCTGACTGCTTCTCCACTTTGTAAAGTCAAAGACTCAAATCATTAAATTAAAGCTCCATCCAATAAAAAAGGCAAAGCAAACTCTTGGACCCATTCCCCACTTTGCCACTCTTTAGATATTTAACCCAAGCTCTAACTAAAGTTACAAATTTTTATTATTATTTATTTTTTGCTAATAACGAATTCATTGAGAAAAAAATAACAAAGAAACTTTGAATCCTGATGAGATGCAAGGTCGAAATGATCTATTTACAGCTTTATATTTTACTCTGTGAAATCAGTGTAGTGTAAAGCCTATCGTTGACACAGTCCTTTACATCATGCCTGAAGGAAATGATTAACAATTTCCACAAAGACATGAAAACCCCATGTTGACAATGGTAAATCTCTGAGAATTTGAATCAATGGAATGTAAATCCTCATTTTTAGGAATTTTAAATCCAACTTATCCCAATAAGATTTGGAAATCCTCGTAATTGCAGATTTTGCATATAGAAATCAACTTTTCTCAGCTCTATGCATTGATATGCACCGGTAACGTAAATAAATCTCTAGTGAGGAATCCTTGTTTTAAGGATAGTAAGGAATTCTCAATATCTGTAGAATTTTCACTCTTTACCAAACATATATAGGGTTTTGTGATGTATAAAATACAAGTTCTAGGGCTCAAAAACAGTAGCTCTTCCAAAGTTTCAGTAAGATTTGAGTCCCGCCAGACCCACAATGAAGCAACTTGTTTAATGTAATACTACAAAATTTCAAATGAGAAACAACTTTTCATCAATAAATTGGTTAATAGATTGAACTTACTACTCCATTTGCATACTTATCATATATTTGACATCTCTATTTCATACCTTTATTTCTTTAAATGTCTAAGTCAGATAGAGATTTGAAAAATTAGAGTATTTTGCAGAAGATTCTCGCATCTGTTTGCTTTAGACATTTATAGCAAATCCTCTCAAATCCAAATGCTCCAAAAATGGATCGATGAAAAATAGAGCTTTTGGCTCCTAAAATTATAGAGGCGGACACTATTTTTTTATTGTGCAAGTATAAAAAAAAATGTGCTTAGGTTAGAATGTTTTCAAGGATTCTGCTAATAAAGAAACATAAAAGACAAGGAGGCTCGATTTCGAATTGATAATTTTACGAAAATTAAACCACTTGGTGGATTCTCTAGTTTGATCCCCATACGTAGATCTTGGGTGGCATAAATCCCTTTTAGTTATTTTCTCTTTCCTTTCTCTTTGTGCAAGTATTCCAAACAACATCACATATTATAATTTTTCGGATGCCTACTTAATGCAATGTCTAATTTTTCTGTTCTTTCCTTAATCTGTAATTCTTAAAAAATGGCAAACTTGAAAATCAAGGCAAGAACTTGAAAATCAACGAATTGAGCGCAGACATCAATCCCGCGAACAAAACCAGCATTGGTACTCTTAACTCCATACAGATCTTCAGCAACCCAAACTCCAAAGACCCGAACTTTTGAGTTCTCAACAGAGAATCACAAGACCACCCTCAAGAGCAGGCGAGTTGAGAACTACAAGACCACCCTCAAGAGCAGGCGAAGAGAGAGAGAGAGAGAGAGAGAGAGAGAGAGAGAGAGAGAGAGAGAGAGAGAGAGAGAGAGAGAGAGAGAGAGAGGGAGAGAGTTAGTTTAAGCTCTCATTTCTGCTCGTTGAGCGTTCATCAAGAGAAGGCGAAGTTCGAGCTTGTTGATCAGTTGTTGGAGTTGTCAGCAGAGGGAGATAATGGCTAATTTGGGGAAGGATTCTCAGAGATATGATCACAAGGGAGATGCTAACCCAACTAAACAAGAGAAATTAATGCTCCTGAACGTTGGAAGACAGGAGGATCTGACTCCTGACTCTTGATTGCTCCAATAATCTTTGAATGTTGTGAAATGTCGGGGTAGGATGCATGCATGTGATTATGGCCCCTCCTGGGATTTTAAATAGTTTCATCTTTCAAGGACCTAGTTTTGGGCTTGAATCTTATGGACTCAAATCTATCAAACCACCCCTGCAACTAGTGCTGGGACTAGATAAATGGGAAAGCAATATGAGGAAAGGCCAGAAAATGTCATTCCAAACATGATTGATTACAAGGGATTTTTTTATTTTTTTTTCATCTTCTTAGTTTTCTTTCTGTTAAACCACCACAGTTCCAGCCCTAACCAAAAAAAAAAAAAAACTCCCAATTAGTTTTTTCTCTTAAATTACTACGAACTTAAGTTTCTAGAAAGAACACTTAATATTAGTAAATTTGAGTAAGGGGTCATGTAATTGTTCTTCTATTCTTTCTTTTTCATATATAAACTCTTTGAAGTTTGATTTCTATTTAACTTTTTTTCTTATCAGCTTATATCAATATAATACAATTTTGTATCAGATTTAGATATCTGAGTCTCCAGATCGAGCAAAAAACATATAAAATTGGATGTTAAATGTGAGGTTAAATCCTATGTATTAAAATAATGGATCAGGCTGGTCATTTATTCAATTGGAGCCCAATATAACCAATTGCCAGGTATTAGGTGCACAAGTATCAGGTGACTCACCCAATGATCACCCGGTCTAAATATGGGACACTGGAACCAAGGGTTGTTCATACATGTGGGGGGCCTACTCATGATGTTGAACCTAGGACTGTGAAACAGGCTCTCCAAGATCCTAATTGGAAGCAAGCGATGGTGAATGAATACAATGCCCTGGTGAATGAATACAATTCAAAAGGTGCAGACGTTAGTAACTAGGTCCCATTTACATAATTGCTAGCTTACAATTTACATGGTTTGCCCAGTATCTTTCACCCTTCTTTGACCATGAATTGCTATATATTCTAGTTTCCAAGACAATCTCACTGTCAAGAAAAATGCTTTATTTGTCATTGGACAAGTACATCAGGGACTTGCATAGAGATGAGGCTTGTTTGGCAACTCTACTGTTAGAGTGAAGTAAGGTAAAACCTCTATTTCTAAAAAAATTTAAAAAGTCCCATTGAAAGAACTTTAATTCAAAAATTTTACCATATTCTTTTAAAAAAGTAAAAAAGTAACATCATTTCTCCACTAAAACATAAAAAAACTCCACAATCAATACAAAAGGTCAAAAAGATTCCACAATAAATAACTAAAAATAAAATACCATCATAACCCACTTATGTTTTATTTTTTTTCAAAATAAGTAGAATGGTAAAATGACATGATTTTTCGGATTGCAAAAACCGCCTTTGAGAAGTTGAAGTTCATTAAGCACAATTAGGCCCACCAGGTCCACCGTAATAGAATTGAACACCTGCGGTACCTTGGAGCTCTGATACATCTGATACGTCATAGCAACCTGGTTTAGAGACCTTAGTTTCAGACCTCTGTGGGGTGGCTCCAATAATGTCATCATTCATGAAAAAGACACATTTATCAAAGACGGCAGCTTTTCCAGTTCCTTCATTGGGGAAATGACCGCTACCCATTTGAGTGCTGGTATGACTTCCCCCAGGTGCCATGTTGAGGACTTGTCCTCCCCACTGAACGTAATCAGCATGGATGTCCATGCTCTTAAACAAAGAACTGGGCCAGTACCCCACCGATTCATTGTTACCCACTAACCACCAATTGGAAGTTGCTTTGTCCTGCGGCAATAAACCAGAAAACATATAGATATACACAGAAATTAAGGAGAGATTTGCGTTGTAATAAGCCCCACCCACACGCGCGCTAGAAGAGATCGACTTTATGAATGTTTTTAGGCGTCTCCAAGCCTGGCCGAACTTTAGAAACATATTCCAATTATTGGCCGAGGCTCAACACAGGCCTTGATGTCCCTTACCGAGGGGCCTGTCTAAAATACCTAGCCAATCCATTTAACCAATTGGGCTGGGTAGGTCTGGACTTTTACACTTATTCAGGCTTTCCAGCACTTGTTTCAACAAATCATCAGTAAACTACAACCACTACTTAGTCAGGCCTGGCTGAGCAGGACTTTTGGACCTTTTTTTCACTTAATACAAGCTCAGCATCGCCCAAATATCATGGGATTTACAGATTATTTATTGTGGAAATAGAGTTTTAAAAGGTCAAGTGGAGCAAGAAATGTTTGCTTTATTTCTAGTGGATTACAATTACCTTGAATATCTTCAGATCAATAACCTTTTGAAGCCCCCCATAGACTGAAGTAGGAGTAATAGCCGAGCCTAAGCCAATATTTTGGCTTACTTGAACAAAACCAGGGCATTTCAAGTTGTAGCAACCCAAGTGATCCGGCTGGGTATAGATGATACATGCACAATTCAGAGAAACTACTACATCAAATCACAAGAAACAATGCAATATAAAAAATAAGGTTAATTCCAATGGACCGATCATAATTTAAGGAGAGTCCGAATCCTCTGCAGCTTTTGCTAGAGAGAATGGAACAGATCAACCCAAGGAAAAGACCCCTTCCTGATTGAAAATATAAAACACATGTTTCTTATTAGAGTCCCAACTAAGTAATGAATGGGTTATATTTATTTTGGTAAGAACTACAACCTCTGGTTCTCGCCTACAAGAAAAACTAAGGCGCACAACTCTACCAAGACAAAAGGGGAATTTGAAAGGAGATCACTTTAGTTCTGGTAAATTTAATGTTTGGTATTCAAGCACCTAATTTGAGCTGTGGTGTCAAATGTATGCATGTTTATACATAGGCAGTGTGCACTCCTTATGGGCCCATCTAGAGCCATAACAATGATAGAGGTGGGGAATCGAAAGATCTAAATAAAACCAAGATGCATGCAAAATCTCATTTGGGGTAGATCATCAAGCCTTTTGATCCATCACCATCAACTTTAGTGGTTTTAGAATATATCTTGTTTTTAACTAGTACAACTACAGGACACCATTTATAGCAAAAGAAAGTGTAAAATTAGTTACTTACAGTTGTACCCCAAAACCCGTAAAGTCGTGTTGCATTGTCTCCAAACATACTACTTGAAACCTGAGAAATCCAAATGCTTAGGCGAAATAGATTAAACAAAAGAAACAAACTTCAATAATATATTGAAATGTCCTATGATGGATGCCAATTATCTGAAACTTTCAGAATCAATAGTTTAGACTTCTCATCTTGAAATCTCTTCTTCTTTTTTTTTTTGTGCAAGTATGTTGCCCCACCATTCACCAAAGTTGGGTTCATATTAAGGTGGACCTGCTTTTATGACTAAGCAATAAGCTCAAGACATTACCATCAATTTATTTTTACTGCAAGAAAAAAAAAATGGAGAGAGAGAGAGAGATTACCATCCACCCCGCATCGATCAAATCAAAATTATCTCTTCTACCAACGAATATGGAAGCTTTGCTAAATTCACTTGGCTCCACATGTATGTTCCATACATTGATAATTCCCGCACCTCCTTTATTCTGATTGTCTTTACTTACTTTAGCACTCTGACAGAAAACAACAAATAATCATACACGATCTATATAGCTTTGGTAACTCGAGAAATACGAGTAAACATTCACAACTAACAAACTTGTTACTATCTTCACACTTGATAATAATTCAAGGAAGCAACCATCATTGTCTCATAAATGGTGAATCAATTGAAATGTAACTAATATTATAACAACTCACTTCTAATTGGGATGCATCCAAGGAGATGGCTCCAAGTAAGTGTCTCTTTTGAGTCCTTTGAATAGGAATTGTTCCTTGTGGACAACTTCCACTCTTATGCCACAACTGTTCTAATGGTTTCGAAGATGACATGCTTTCCCCATTATAAATGCTTGGTCTCAGCTGTAATACATTAAAAAAAAAAAAAAGTTTCATTTCAATCAACAATCCTAGATCTTGAAGTACCTGTGTGGGGCAATTCTTAATACGCCAAAGCTGTCCTAAGTCCAGCAATAATGTCAGTTTTTCTTATACTCTATTTTGACTACGTACGTCCCGGCTCGGATGCTAATGGTTTAGCTGAGACCAACACTGTTCACCATGATCTCGGTCGTGTGCCTTGTCCTCAGCCATGCATTTCGGCTGCAATTGGATGACAAACTGCTAATTGAGACGGGCACTGACAGCCATGTCCCACGTCAGAACACGTGGCAAGATACAAGCACACGCTGATGGGACAGAAACACCATCACAGCCGTCCAGAATCCTTATCAAATCCTTGACAAAGCAACATTCAGCGGCTACAGCCATATCAGGACAGGGCCTAAAAAAGGATCCGATGGGACCTTTGCCGCCAACAAGTCAAGACAAGATCAGGCCCAATGTGACTGGCGTTTAATGCAATTTGAGCTGATTGGACCATCATTTTATGCAATGTAGGCTATGATAGATCCTCATTAATTACTTTGTGGGCTGATGAAACCTTAGCAGTCAAATCATTAGGCCCACTATCACGTATCTAGAGACTTTTCTCCTATAAAGAGAAGACCAGTCCAAACCAGGTACACAGACATACACTCTTCTAGCCGTTACTCTGCCTCTCTTCTTCCTCAACCTTAGTTCTATCACTGCACTAACTTAGGCATCGGAGAGCCATACGCTGCCCACAGCCAGGGTCTTCTAACTGTTCTTTCTTCCCTTTCAAATCCCTGAAGCGGCTAGCTCTCCAAAGTAGTTTGGATAAGTCCTACAAGGCTCCCCCTAATCTTGTGAGTTACATTTTTTTGCACTTATAGTACCAAAAAGCCAAGGCATGATATTATAAGGCAAGGTTAAGTGAAAATCATTCTAATCATTCAGCTGCACCGCAACAGATGTACATTAATCAAAATTTTCCACATTGCCTACTTTTAATCTAGTGTCTCTATTTTAAAGTTTCAACACTGTCATCACTATTTACTTTAGACATTGGTGTCTA
Source organism: Cinnamomum chago (assembly GCA_038049695.1). NCBI lineage: Eukaryota > Viridiplantae > Streptophyta > Magnoliopsida > Laurales > Lauraceae > Cinnamomum > Cinnamomum chago. The sequence continues at coordinate 15,494,427 of CP142451.1, forward strand.
CACATTTATGCCCCTTACGTACATATGGGAATTAATTGGAGCATGGGAATTAAGATCTTAGCATAATAAAGGGTAGATACAACATACGAGGAAATGGAAAAAAACCTGTATGGTGTGATTTTTGAGCGACGGGTGATCAAATGCAGGTTGCTTATAGATATCAACGCAGTCAATGATATCACCATCTTCACTCTGTAGCCACAATCATAAAAAGAGCATACATCATCAACTTTAGACTAAACAATCAATATTTATCATTAATGTTAGTTCACTATGGTAGTATACTCATCAGAGCCTTGCCCCAACTATATTGGGGTTGGCTAATTCTCTTTCTCCATTCTGTTTTATCCACGAAATGTTGTTTTCTCCCTTCTTGGTCCACTATGATAGTTCCTTCTCACCAAAATGATGATTGAAAGCCAGGTATGATCCTCTCCTGAGATTCTATAAATTTATAATTTATGTTTGATGTGATTTTCCACTTTTTAAGAAATTTACAACTATCAAAAATATGACGCTGCCTTAACAGCACTGTTTTTTACATAGCCTTTCTCTTTCCTTGTAAATGGGAGGAATGCCAGTCTAGCCTACAGTCCCAGGGTCATACACCCCATCCGTGATACAAGGTTTGTGGATGGGCCAGTCGGAGCAGGGCCCGGCGCAGCCCATGTGACTTTAGTAACACAGGCCCGTGTCCAGTTCAAGCTCGATATGGGCTTTATGTGCACGCCCTGAGCTCAGCCCAACTTAGAAAATGTCAGACTGAAGCCTGCCCATTTAGGAAATTCAGCCAGTCCGGGCCCAGCTTTGGACTTTCTAGCACATAATCGAAGCCCAAATCAAATATTAAATAGGCAGAAAATTTAGATCCAAGCCAGCCTCAAGTACCTAAAACCTCAAGCTAGAACCTAGCCTTGAGCACCCAGCCCGTTCTAGTGCTCCGTATGGGGACGTCTTCCTTGGAGGGTCCTTTTTTTTTTTTTTTTTTGGAAGAGGATTCCCTTTCGTCCTGTTTGGACGAAACAGGGGATCCGGATCCTTTTTTTTTTTTTTTTTTGTCAGTTGGCCTAGTGACCTGTAAGAAGGGCAGGAGCGAGTGTGCATACCACAACGACACTTTGCATTCCCCGCTAGCACCTGGAGTTGATCTTAGGCACTAATGATGAGAATAAGGTGCACTCACCAATTTCTTGATCTAACATCTTTCGCATTAATGCGCATTTTAATCAGTTTTAGCATAATTCTTATATATTAAGAAAAATATGAATTTAACCGTTTTTAGTGGAGACTAAAATGAGCATTAAATGGTGATTGTGACTACTTATATTATGATAATAAGTATTCTATGATAGTATTAACGTATTATGATAATAAATATTAACATCAATATCATATTAATATTATGTTATAAAAATATATTTTTTTAAAAATATTCAATGATATCAATATTAGTATCTCATTAAAATTACAGTAACATATAGTTATATTTATTCGAAACGCCCATAATAATTGATACAAGTTTTAGTAGTTCATGAATATTTCATCAATGAATTATTTCTATTTCATACATCATTTTTACAATAGTGCAATTTATACATGGAAAGCCATCACCTTTCAATAAATAAATATATATATATATATATAAACGGTAATATTCAGGTAAGAATTGGTTCTCACATATTATGAGAACTTTTTTGTGGGGCCCAATTGTGGGCCCTAACTTGGGGATGGGACCAAGAGGGATGGAAAGATCTATGTGAGACCATCCCAAGAATCAAGTTTGACCCCAAACCCATGCCCAAAACCCCTTCATCCGTGGCCCACAAGTTTAATGGATTCATATTCAAAAAAATATTCAATCATCGATCCAACGGCTCAGTCCATTCGGATGTGTGTCAATCCTTGATATTAGTGACTATTAGAAGGTTCCCTATTAATTGCAAGGTTTGGATGGGTTGCTAGTTGGGCCCCACAAAAAATTTCTCATATTACTCACTTGAATATTTCTCATATATATATATATATATTTATTTATAAGGAAAGCCATATATTCCTGATTTTTTTAGAGATTCGACCAAAATATGAAAAATACTTGAAGATTGATGAAATTGCTTGATCTGTCTCTATCTCTACGTCGTGGATCACTCCTCTCAAGAAATCTAAACATCATGTCTCACATTTCCTTCTATATCGACAATTGATGTCAAATTTAAGGAGATTCTCAAAGAATCGTGAATGTGATAGTCAAGGTAAAAGGTCATTGATGACAGCAAACCCTATCTCGACAGTAGGCCACATTGGTATGACCCAGAGGGGGCGGACCCAGGTATAAAGGTCTCGGGGCTGAAGGCCCCACCCAAACATAAAAAAAGCTTAGAATTTTTAAAAAAAACCCTGAAAATTTTAAAAGTTTATATATATTTTTTACATTTGCTCCTTCCCCAATATTTATTTTTACATATAGCCCCTAAGTTCAATTTCCTGGGTCTGCCCCAAGTTCAATTTCTTAGGTCGATATCAAACGAGAAGCAATTATGCAAACCCACCCCCAAGACAACTCGAGATAAAAGTAAAAAAACTCACTTGCCCCAAACCTGAGAAACCCATAGTCACCCAAGAGACCGTAGATGCTTGTTGGAAACAGTAAAAAAAAAAGTCCATATGATAGAATAAAAGGAACCACCTTAATTATCTTGATTGCAGGCTTATTGAGACGTCTAAGCTCTTTCCTTATTTCCAAATTGGTAAGGTTTTTCCTTCCTGCTGCAGTGGCAGCCCTCTGAACAGAGAGCAGAACCAAGGCTACTAAAACCAACATTAACTTTTCACAAATTTCTTTCGCCATCGAAACAAACAAGTTAGAAAACCACCTGCAAATTATCAAACATTCAGATATATACCAGAAGAGATTGAATATACAACACTGTTCTCTCTATAATGGAGAAATCAACAAACCTTATAAAGATAACACTGTCGTCCAAAACGTGGTTAAGAAACCAGGAATGATGTACTGTATATATAGTGTTAAGAAACCATGACTAATGTAGGGAAAGATTATCCTATTTGTTATCTCAACAACACTGTGATTATCTATCTTACCAAAACGAGAAAGATTGTAACTTTATTCTTTGAACATCACTTGATTATAATAGTCTATGCAAATCTAAAACAAGAAAGAATATAACTTTATCCTATAAGATCACTTGATTAATGGTCTTGATTGCAGGCTTATCAGTAAGGTTTTTCCTTTTTGTTGCAATTGCAGCCCCCTGAGTAGAGAGCAGAACGAGGGCTACTAAAACCAACCTTAACTTTCTGCAAATTGCTTATGCCATTGAGACAAACAAATTAGAAAACCACTTGAAAATCATCAAATTATAAGATATTTGTAGAGATAGAAAAGATATCACTATTCTTTGATAATGGAGGAAAGGATAGAAAATCACCTACAAATCTTCAAACATTACGAGTTTGTTGTGTAAAGCTGGTGGTTTAAAGACGTATAAGTAGTGTAAAGAGTCTATGAGAATTGTATGTAGATATGTCCTACTTTATGACTGTAGTAATGTGATTATCTATCTGTCTAAAAGAAGGAAATGCACATACACATGTATCATGTTCTTTCTATCTTGCGGGTGTATGGATACATAACATAATCTCAACAAGTTCATTTGGATTTCTTCAAATCTCATCTTTGGTAATCTTGTGCTTATTATGGTAATTCATAATCTTTGCAAATCTCAATAGAATATAAACTATACTATTTGGTTATTTAAAGACTCACCACAAGTTTAACAGTGTATAGTCCATTTTGATGAGTGTGCAGTCAATCCAACGGTGTACAGTACATCGGATGGGGTGGAAATGTGGGCCCCTTGTGAGATTTAAGGTGTGTGTGTGGTCCATTCATATCGGCCACCAGGTGGACCCCACCCCCTATGCGTAAGATGCGCACCGGGCGCACCTGATAACTCCTCTCTCTCTCTCTCTCATAAATATATATATGTGAAATGTTTAAGTGCATCCATCCCTTACCATAGGGTGAGGGATACTTCCATAAATGGGGGATTTCAAGTACAAAAGGAGGATTTCAAGTACATAGGGTGAAGTACAAAATGGGGGTTCATGTGCAAAAAAGGGAAATGTCCCTCACCCTATGGTGAGGGATGGATGCACTTGAACATTCCTCTCTCTCTCTCTCTCTCTCTCTCTCTCTCTCTCTCTATATATATATATATATATATATATATATATATATGGCCCTATACTAGAGGATTCCAAGTCAACATTCTCAACCCTTACGGTTGAGAAATATCACTGGATCGAAGATGAATAGTCATCATGGTCAGTTTCGTAAGGAGCCAATAGATTGGTTTGGCCTATTTGAGAAGGATCTTGAAGATCCCAACCAGGTTTCCTAGCTACTTGAATCTTATGTCATATCTTTTTAACCGATAAGGCCATCCAAACCCATTTGGCTCCTCTTCCCTCATAATCCAAATGCTCAAAAACAGAATTGTAAAAAACCCATCGAGTTAAAAGGGACCATTGAGGTTGTGAAACCCACTGAAGATGAATTCATTGAAGGAAAAAAAATCATGAAACCCATTGAGGAGTTGGAGTTGTGAAGAAGAGGTAGAGACGAAGAAGAAAACCATCCCCCAAACTCAAGACTATTCCATAACTTGATGTAGTCTTGAGTTTGGGGATTTATAAAGTTTAAAACATGGTTTAAAATATCAGCCAAGTCCTAGTTGGCTCGGACTGAGCAAATACAGAGTCAGGTCGCGTGTGACTCGGACTCGAACTAATCCAAATAAAAATAAACCACACAGAAGACACGAGATTTCTTAATGTAGAAACCACCATCATCTGAACCTAATTCCCGCAAAAACTCGTTGAAAAACAAATCAACTTAAAAAATCAAAGCCACGGAAAAATCTCTACACAAAGCAAAATAAAATTTCTTCACCTCATAAATCCATTTTCATTCTCCCTAAATATGCCCTAAACAAACAACAAAACCCCTTTCTTCAACAACACTCCACACAAAATTTAAACAACTGCTGTGAATTAGAACCTTAAAAAAAAAAAATGAAACAGATGATTATGAGATTCATGAGACATCACTACAAGAAAATTGAGAATTAGCGGTGGTTAATTCATTCGTCACTACATCTAACTATTATGTACGCTTTTAATACATACATCTGTCACTACATACATTTTTAATACATACAACGGCGGAAATTAGATTTTGTTGCTATTAAGTGTTGTGCTTATACATTTATAATACATACAGTGGCGGAAATTGTATTGTGCTGCTATTACGTGTAGTATTTATACATTTTTTAATACACATACAGTGGCGAAAATTGTATTGTGCTGCTATTAAGTAGTATTTATACATTTTTAATAGATACAGCTGCGGAAATTGTATTTTGTTGCTATTAGGTGTCATGTATGTGCGTTCTATACAGTGGCGGAAATTAGATTTTGTTGCTATTAAGTGTAGTGCTTATACATTTATAATACATACAGTGGCGGAAATTGTATTGTGCTGCTATTAAGTGTAGTATTTATACATTTTTTAATACATACAGTGGCGAAAATTGTATTGTGCTGCTATTAAGTAGTATTTATACATTTTTAATAGATACAGCTGCGGAAATTGTTTTTTGCTGCTATTAAGTGTCATGTATGTACGTTCTATATAGTGGCGGAAATTGTATTCTGCTACTATTAATTGTAGTGTATGTACATATCTATACAGCGGCAGAAATTATATTTTGCTGCTATTAAGTGTAGCGTATTAGGTTACATACAGTGGCGGAAATTGTATTATGCTACTATTAACTGTAGTGTATGTACATTTCTATACAGCAGCGGAAATTGTATTTGTTGCTATTAATACATACAGTGCCATGTGTCCATATGAATAGCAGCAGTAAATGTGTTATGCCACTATAAACATTATTTGTACCTACGGTAGCAAAGAGTATATTCCGCTACTGTATGTATTTATTTCGACTACCTCCAAAACTTTTGATCTCATTATCGAGAACCCTAATCATTCGTCTTCCCCAAAACTTAAATCACTCTTCCGCAAAACCCTAATCTTTGATATCTCTCTCTTCCCCAAAACCCTAATCTTTGAGATCTCTCTTCCCTCAAAACCCTAATGAGAAAGAAAGCATTCTAGGGTTTTCTTCATCTCCTCCCTTCATTTGGTAATTGCAAGAGTAGCTGTAGAGAGCAGGAACTTACTCTCTTTTAGCTAGTAAGCTAAGAAATTCTCCTTTCTTCATCATTGTTTCCAGTAATCTCTTATGGAGGTTTTTGTTCATACACGAGTCTGCTCTTATTGGAACATTTCCTAGATAGTGGTTGTAGCAATCATATAACACGTAAAAAAACAAAAGTTCGTGGAAATAAATGAATCAGTGATGTCTCAAGTCAAGATGGGAGATAACAATCAAGTTCAAGTGAAAGGTAGAGGAGTTGTTTCAGTAAGCACCAAGTCAAGTAACAAACTCATCCACGATGTCATGTATGTTCCTGGCTTAGCCCAGAATTTAATTAGCTTGGGACAACTGATGGAGATGGGTTATTATGCCATTTTTTATGAAGACCAGTGCATGATTTTTAACAAGAAGAATATGGAGATGTTAATGACTATGAAAATGACATCAAACAAAATGTTTCCAATCAAATTTTCTTAGCATAGCATCAATGCATTTAATGTTGAAACATGTGATGTTGCATGGCTGAGGCATAAGAGATATGGGTATCTTAACTTTGGTGGCCTAGATTTGCTGCATAAACAAAATTTGGTTGTTGGTTTACCTATGGTACAGAAGATTGAGGACATATGTGAATCATGTGTCTATGGAAAACAACATAGAGTACCTTTTCAAGTGGGTAAATCTTGGAGGGCAAATGAGCAGTTAATGCTTGTGCATGCCGACATTTGTGGACCCATACAAACACCCTCACTTGGTGAAAGTAGATATTTTCTACTATTTGTGGATGATCTTACTAGGATGAGCCGGGCTTACTTTCTTAAACAAAAATCTGAAGCATTCTCATCCTTTGTTCAATTTCGGGCTTATGTTGAAAAACAAAGTGGACACGTCATAAAAATATTGCGCACTAATAGGAGTGGTGAATTCACTTCCAAAGAATTTTTCAAGTATTGTAAGGATGCAGGTATTCGTCGGGAATTAACAGCAAGTTTTACGCCACAACAAAATGGCATAGCGAAGAGAAAAAATCGGAGTATTGTTGAAACTGCTAGAAGTATGCTGAAAGAAAAAAGACTTCCAAAGATTTTTTGGACTGAAGCCGTGTCTACTTCGATTTACTTTCTAAATCGTTCCCCCACAAAAGCAATAAATGAAAAAACTCCTTATGAAGCTTGGTTTGGCAGAAAACTCAATGTAAGTCATTTGAAGGTATTTGGGTCTATAGCCTATGCTCATATTCCTTTTGAAAAAGACAAAAGTTAGATGAAAAAAGCATCAAATGCATTTTTGTTGGCTATAGTGATGAAACAAAAGGCTATAGGCTTTATAATCCTGAAAATAAGGAGTTAATTATCAGTCGTGATGTCATATTTAATGAAAATGATGCTTGGAAGTGGGAAGTTGATGTGGAAAAGTCGCCTCTTATTATTTAAGAAGAAGAGACATCCTCCTTTGAATTGCCACCAGACACTCCACCAAGCCCGATGGGATCTCCAAAGTCAGAAACACTTCCTAGAAAGGTAAGAAGCCTCCATGACATTTATCAACATGTGATTTTGCATTATTTGCTTCAGAACCTACTTGTTTTGAAGATGCAGTTCAAAAGAAAGAGTGGAATGATGCAATGAAAGGAGAAATTCATGCAATTGAGAAAAACAAGACATGGAGATTGGTGGACTTGCCTCCGGGAAAGGAAGCCATTGGACTAAAATGGGTTTACAAGTACAAGTTCAACTTAGATGGGTCTTTACAAAAAAATAAAGCCCATTTGGTTGAGAAAGGTTATGCTCAAGTGCCAGGTATTGATTTCTTTGAAACATTTTCCCCTGTTGCTAGAATTGACACCATTAGAATTGTCATAGTTATTGCTACACAAAGAGGATGGAAAGTCATTCAGTTTGATGTCAAGTCGGCTTTTCTAAATGGGGAATTATAGGAGGAAGTGTATGTGGAGCAACCACATGGTTTTGAAATTAAAGGGTTGGAAAACAAAGTGTATAAATTGGAAAAGGCGTTGTACAGATTGAAACAAGCTTCAAGAGCTTGGTATGGAAAAATTGATAAATACATTCTTGACAATGGGTTCCAAAGAAGTGAAAGTGAACCAACCCTTTATGTGAAATCCAAAGATACAGATGAGATTCTGATTGTGTGTCTTTATGTGGATGACATGATTTTTACAAGCAATTCTCTTCCATTGATAAATGATTTCAAAGAAAAAATGATGTCAAAGTTTGAAATGACTGATTTGGGCCTCCTACACTATTTTTTGGGAATGGAAATCATTCAAGACCCATATGGTATTTTTCTGTGCCAAGAAAAATATGCAAAAGATTTGTTAAAGCAGTTTCACATGTCAAATTGCAATCCTACAAGTACACCAATGAATACAAATGAAAGGCTGGTGTTAGATGATGGTGTTGAGAAAGCAGATGAAAAAGAATTTCAAAGCATTGTAGGTGGACTGATTTATCTCACTCAATCCAGGCCTGACATAATGTTTGCAGTCAGCTTGATTTTAAGATTCATGCACAAACCGAGTCGACAGCATGTGGGGGCAGCAAAAAGAGTTTTGCGCTATATCTGTGGAACCTTGAGTTTTGGATAAAGGTATCAAAAAGTAAGCAAATGTAAGCTTATTTCCTATACTGACAGTGATTGGGCTGGTTGTGCAGATGACAGGAAAAGTACATCAGGCTATGCACATAGCCTTGGAACCGGAGTTATATCATGGGCATCAAAAAAGCAACAAACTATTGCACTTTCTTCTTCGAAAGAAGAATACATGACTGCTACAAGTGTTGCGTGCCAAACAGTATGGCTTCGAAGAATCTTGGCTGATTTGAAGGAAAAGCAAGATGAAGCTACTATCATGTTCTGCGACAACAAGTCTACAATTGCAATGACAAAGAATCTAATTTTTCATAGAAGGACCAAGCATATAGAGATTCATCATCATTTCATTCGTGAGCTCGTGGCTAGAAAAGAATTAAGGTAGAATTTTGCAACACCGAAAGTCATCTTGCAAACATTTTCACAAAAGCTCTTCCAGTGGCAAGATTTTACGAGTTTAGTTACTTGCTCAGTGTTAAATGCATTTGAATTAAGGGGAAGTGCTAAAAAAATAATAATAATTCAAATAGCATCCAAAGGTCATGTGACTGGGTCTCCTTTTTGTTCAGTGGGTTGTTGAATAGGTTAGATGGTTGAAAAGTCTTGTACACGTTGATGTACACGTTGTCGTTGTTGAGTAGTTGTTGGTTTTATCTCCTTAATGGGACACATGTAAGTGCTTCATGAGCCTAGCAACTCTTTAAATAGGGTATTGTACTTGTGTTCAGAATGCAATGAATGTGATTGAAAGAAATATTAAAAAAACAATTTCACTTCGAGTGTGAGACCATCTGTGTTCAGATATTAACTACTGTGCACATTGTTGTGATGCCCATAGTCTTGAAGTCTCCGCCAACTGGCAACACTTGTCTCGTCGAAAGGATTTCACGAGACGTGTAACCGGGTCAAAAAGCTATCCCATGTTGATGGGTGGATATGGGGCTGTTTTTCTTCTCAAGACGGGGTGAGAAGGATATGCTACAGCCCGGCCTGGCCATGAACACCCCTTATTTTTTGTGTTGCTGAAAATGTACCTGATCCATTAACTCTATATCAAGTGCTATTCATTAGCTTCTCTACACTGCTGAGTTTTCTTCAACAATACAAATCGGAAAACATTAACCCATTAGAAGAATTTAGCTATTTTTCTGAGTTATGAGCATTACAACATGAAAGGGAAGTGAAAAGGACATATCACTGTCTGTATAGCGGATTACTGGATTTCATCATACACTGTCACCATTCACGGCCAATGCATTAGTCAAGGCTAAATAAAAACTTGGTAATAATTTGTAATAATTTGTAGGCCACTAAATACATTATTTCTCCAAGCATGTTTCCCAACGGACATTTCTCCTTTTGAGGATTGACACAATTGAAATAGCAAAGGTAAGTCATCCATTGTTGACTGCAGTTTTAAATTTTTGATTTTTGCACAAGTCGTGGGCCTAGTTTTAAGTGGAGAGATAAATCTAATGGGACTTTTTGTCAAACTTAAAGAAAATCTTGATAACAGATTAGGGCTCATATCTAACAAGACAAGTTTTGATAAAAACTAATTTAAACAGTAATTCTTAACGCATTTAGTACTGATTTTTGTAACAATAAAAATATAATTTTTAGATATAAAGATATTGGAGCAAAAGGTCAGATCTAGAGTAGTTCCAACTCGACCATCCTGTTTGTACACTGGATTTTGGGCTTAGTGGGCCATAGCTTAATCTTAAGTTCAATATGTAGAGTGCAATTACAGTTGTAAATAGTATATGTTTGGGTACTACCTTCATGGAGACCAATTGGGACTCACGGAGAGATGAACTTTTTACTCAGACTATCATTAGATATTAGATCTTTATAAAACAAATTCCCACAAATGCAAACATCTGTTGTTCTGGCTGGACACTTACCTTTGGAGCTCCATATTTATCTTTACTTGACTTTTCCTTTTTTTCTTTTTGTTAAAAAAGGGTAGTCTTACTAGTCTTCATTTTATTTTTTTGGTAGAAACTGGAGTTCATTGTGAGAAGTATAGGTGATCTAGACTCTTAAACTCAACTTAGTAAATGAGTCTAGATCTAATATGATGTTTAGCCTTATTTCTATCATTGGGCTTCACTTGATTATCTCACCATTGGCCTTATTTCACTCAACTTAGTAATGCATTCAATTGGGCCCCTTTAAAGAAGAAGGGAGGGGTGCCAAGAAGGCAATCTTTTAGTGTTACGGAGTAGCTCTTCCTTTAATAAAAGGAATTAACATTCCAAATCTCACCATGATAAATTTGATGCATTAGGAAAAATATAAGAAAAAAATTACATTAATGATAGCACATGGTCAACTATAAACAAGCGGAATGGTTCCAATGTTGGTTTATTATCAATGGATAATTAAACAGAACATTTACAATCAAATGAAAATTCTTATATTTATACCTAGGCAAATGCATAGTTTTTTTTTTTTTACTAAAAATAGACAAATATATATTTAACAAGCAAAAAAGTCATATTTGGTGACGAGAATAGATACTGCACTGCACTTGATCTTACAGCCAAAAAGCTGAGAAAGAAATATATATATAAAAAAAAAGTACTCATCATAGATAGAAGTAACTATCCGTTTTCCTCTTTATGATAAGAGGATATATTATTTGTTTGTTTGCAACAATTGGCTTCTAATAATAGATTGGATTTCATGCATCACAATCAGGACCACCAGGCCCACCGTAATAGAAAGCAAGACCTCCCCCCGTGACCGGAAATACATCTGATATGTCATAGCATTTGGGTTTGGAAACCTTTGTTTCGTACCAGGAATCAGGCTTTTTTCCAATGATGTTTTCATCGTAATAGAGACAATTTCTAAAGTAGGCTGCTTTTCGTGGTCCTCTCTCAGGCAAAAGACCACTACCCATTTCAGTGCTTGTATGTTTTCCCCCAGGTACACTGTTGTGGATTTGTCCTCCCCACTGAATGTAATCTGCATTTTTTGCCATGCTCTTGAATAAAGAACTCGGCCAGTACCCCAACGTTTTATTCTCAACCACTAACCACCAATTACCATTTCCTTGGTCCTGCGTAAAAATTGAAGTCAAAGAATAAGAAGGGAAGCAAAAAGTAAGTCATATATGTTTGCAATATTTTCTATGATTTTCATATCTTCACAGAAAAAACAAGTATCTTAGCCAACAATGGATGGATGATTTTGGGCATTAGAGCTTGTGGGCTAGACTCATTGAAGTCGATGTATGCACGAGGCCTAATCTAGAACTGTGACCAGGTTGGTGATAGTGAAACAATTGGTTTTATCAAGTAGTTCTTAATTACTGGTTTAGTTTTTTTTTTTTTTTTTTACCAATAAAAGTAGGGATGCTTTGGAAATTATTGGATCCATGATAAAGATATATATAAGAAGGGCAACTAGAGAATTACCCTGAATATCTTCACAGCAATGATTATCTGCTCGGCACCATAGGAAGAAACACGTAAAGCACCACCCAAGGTAAGGTCCTGGCTTGTCTGAACAAAACCAGGGCATTTCAAGTTGTAGCAACCAACGTTATTATCCGTCTGATCAGAGACCCAAAAAAATAGCCCACATGTAATTCAGCTTGTGTCATAAACCAAATGTAGATCACCATCTCATGTATCATAAAAGAAAGTGTAGAATTAATTAATTTACTTACACCCCAAAACGCATAAAGTCGTGTTGTAGCATCTCCAAACAAGCTTGGAGAAACCTATGAATTTCAAGTGCATGAAAGAAAAGAATAAGCGAAATAAACAAATTTCAATCATATATCTATTATTATGCTATGTGATATCTTATCACTGATCATGGCTGTCAATTTTGTTTTGGACCTCATTTAAGGATGCAATATGATATTTCTGCCTGCCAAAGTGAATACGGTATAAGCATACCTGACAATGTTAAACTAAGCATGCATTCTCAAATCTCAACTCATAATATGGTATCAAGTTTTTTTTTTACCCAGTATAATCTGAGCAAGAGCCGGAAAAATGTGACCCAACCCGCTAGCCCGATCGTAACAGGAACCGCTTTTGACCCATCAAATCCAACCCGCAAAATATGTAAGTCGGCCACAAGTAAGGATTTTCTAGCCCACATAGAAACAGGTCAACCCTAACACACTTGACCCGTGTGCAGATAGATGCCTCTTTCATCCTCATTCCTAATTTTTAGGGGAAGAGAGGGAGAGAAAAAGAAAGAGGAAAAATGAACTGGAGATAGAAGAAAGAAGAAAAAAAAAAGCTTATGCAATTACCCATCTCCACTATTACCCGTATCTCTCTCTATCTGCAGACCAATCCCAAGTCCTAAGACCCTAAACCACCCTCACTCTGCCCAAACCCCAAATCATCCTCCTCATCCAGTGGTGGTTAGGGGGGCGGGTGGGGCGGGGGGAAGGGTTAACCCAAAAAAATTTGAAATCGAAAGTAACATACTGAAATCTTTATGTGCGAGAGAGAACTTACCATCCACCCAGAGCTCACCAAATCGAAGCTATCTCTTCTACCAACAAACATAGTACCTTTGCTACTTTCACTTGGCACCTCCACACGTGGGTTCCATACATTGATAACTCCTTCACCTCCTTGAAGACTACTGTCGAAACTTAATTTTACACTCTGTCACATCGCACCAAAGAATCAAAAGTGGAAATCAAGAAGTTGTACAATTTCATGTTAACAAACTTATCACAACAATCACGTCGACTGACAATAAGTAACTCTAACGAATCAATCACCATCATCTCAATATTAAGTGTACCAAATGAAATGCAACTCAAATTATAACTTACTTCCAATTGTGCGGACGCAGCAGCCAAGGACCTGGCTCCGAGTAAGTGTCTCTTTCGAGTCCTTTGAATGGGAATTGTTCCTTCTGGACAACTTCCACTTTTATGCCACAACTGTTCTAGTAGTTTTGAAGATGACATATTTTCTCCATCATAAATGCTTGGTCTCATCTGTAATATAATGTGCAAAAAAAATAAAAAATGAAAATAAAAGAAGCAGTCCAGCAGTTTAATATCAAGGAAACAATCCTAAGACTCTACTAAAGTGTAAAAGGGACAATGCATGATACGGTTTGGGATGGCTAAGTGATCCGAGTTTTTCTACATTGCGTGCCACTAAACTAAAGTCTCACTGGTTTCTACACATTCCTGCTGCTAGGTACACAGGGAAGCACGGAAACCATTAAAAGTAAACAAAACAGGGAATTGAAAGAAAAAAAAAACCTGTATGGTGTGGTTTTTGAGCAAGGGATGGTCAAATGCAGGCTGCTTATAGATATCAACACAGTCAATGATATCGCCATCTTCACTCTGTAGACACAATCAAAGAAAATGAAAAACATCATCATCACCTTAGGACTAAAACATTCACTATTTATACGCTATAACAGGTTGCGTGTCATTCAACCAAAACTGAAATCGGTTCAAAATATAAAATTCCATACTCGCCTATAACCCATCAAACCCGCTCCCAATCCCTCAGATCCCCTATAAAACCAATCCTCTTGCTTGTGCAATTAATATCTCAAACCCATGACTTAATAATGCAAACCAAAGGTTTAAACCATCAAGACAAGGTAGAGATTGGCTTTAAAACCGATCCATTGTGAGATTTTAGATGTTAGAAACAGAGAAGAAAAAAAAGGTGATCAAAATGCTAAAAACAAAGGAACCACCTGAATGGTCTTGATTGCAGGCTTATTGAGTCGTTTAAGCTCTCTTCTAATCTCCAAATCTGCAAGGGTTTTTCTTCCTACTGCAGTAGAAGCTCCATTAACATATATCAAACTGTGGAGTACAAAAACCAACACTACCTTTTGGAAAGTTACTTTTCCCATTGTACTCAGAGAACCACACCTACGTACAAAACCATCATGCATGATAAGATATCATAGATAAAGAGAAGGAAAAGATGATACTACACTTTGATAATGGAGGAATGTGCATACCTTCAAATCAATACCTCTTTTCTGTTGTAGTCGGAAGAGGGTGTGGTTTTGGAGATCTATATAGAGTGTTAGGAGTCAATGAAAAATTAATGGAAACTTATCCCACCGATATCTGTATACTAATTTGATCATCTGTCTTTCTAAATTAAAACGAGAAAGAATATAACGTTATCAAATAGAAATAAATTAACTACAATCTAGGCAAGTTTGGTCATGGGATGTTTATGGGTTGGCCGTGCTAAATCTTAACGCAATATCTCGGCGACTTTTTCTGTAAAATCCTTCCCATTTCTCTCTTCATATAAATATATATATATATATATATTTATATATGAAGCGAAGTGAATCTAATTGAGAAATCAAGTACATTGTATCCAATTGATTTTGACCACTATAAATTGAAATTGACTCCCACTTTATTTTTCCAAAATGCTTCCTCTCCTCTTCAGTTCTCTTCATGCGTACCAGAAATGGGTCCTCTCCTCTTCAGTTCTCTTCATGCGTTTAGACCTATGGACCCTAATCACTAATTGATTTTCACCGACTGTTCAGTTTATTTTGACTGGCACCCATTTGGGCCGTTTTCAGTAACGAGTCCTTCACAATACTTAAATGCATTTCTACACGTTCTACACTTTCCATCCGTTACATGGAGAAGATTTCAAAGGTCCGTTGGTTTTTTAAATTCCCCTTCTATGCCTCTTTTTTTTCCTATGTCCCCATCTCTCATTTTGTTCTATCAAATCATGGAAGCCGTATAAAATCTCATGCGAGCTAATGCACCTTCTTTGGAATGAAAAAAAGAAAAGAAAAGATTTTATACAGTTGGCATGATTTGATAGGATGAATAGGATGAAACAGTATCTCCCTGTTTTAACGAAAGAGCGGATCCGGACTCCCCATAAGTTTATACCCATGTGAATTAATACCATTTTGGGAAGATAATTTCCATACCATAATCATGTCCTAGCCATAAGGCCCATAACCCATTGAGCTAGTCACCCCACAGACATGCCAGGCCCACCCCAAGCATGTGGGCCATGCCACAGGCCCCCTGACCCAGTGCCTGGGCTGGTCAACATGCCAGGCCAGGCCACGACACATTGGCTGGTGTGTTGGGTCATGCTAGGCTTGGGCAGCCCTGCCCGATTTACATCTCTAGTTTAAATTTTTAAAAAGAAATTGCCTTGAACATTATATTGTCGTAAGTCTACGAATGTATCAATTATTACATATATTAAAGCAATATTCATCTTCATAAGGGAGCGACACGTGGTGCATCTCTGAAGCAACATTAGAATTCAAATAGATTCCCCCAATCTCCTCTAATCTTGGTTCTTTATTATCTCCTAATTTAACTCTATATCAACGTATCCTAAAAGAAAAAAGAAAAAAAAGAAACACATTTACATGAGTAATTGGTGGCTATGATCATCTAATTTTTTTTGTGGGTACGATCATGGGCTGGGACAAGCTTATTTGGTGGATAATGTGCCTAACAATATTTTTCATGTTTTACTGTTGCTTGTATGGTTTGATGGTCTCTATAACTTATTTGTAATCTTAATTACTCAGTTAAAAGTATTGTTTAATTTTCACTCCTACCATTAGATAATAAATACGTTTCTTTTATATTTATCTCTTTTCTTAGAGTATTTCAAAGATATTTAATCTTTTATACTCTTTTTTTCATTTTTGACCCATGTTGTTATATGGGCCCCACCTTTTGTTATGTGACCATATGACCCACCTTTAGGAATTACCAAGTGGGGCCACTTTATTTGAGATAAGTCTAGAGGATTTGAAATCTTTTAATGTCATTTTTTAAAAGGTTAGAAAAATGACATTTAAAGATTTCAAATCCTCTCACTTATCTCAAATAAAATGGCCCCATTTGATAATTCTTAAAGGTCGGTCATGTGGTCACAATCACAAAAGGTGGGGCCCATATTAAAGTTTCTATAATGGTGGGACCACATTATAAATTCTATGCATGTGGGCCCCATGTTTCAATTTCTAAGGGTAGGTATCACGTTGTAATTTCTAAAGGTTGATCGCATTGTCACAATCACAAAAGGTGGGCCCATATTATAAAATTATAATAGTGGGACCACATTATAAATCCCATGAATGCGAGCCTTTCTTCTTATTTATAAAGGTGGGAATGACATTGTAATTTCTATATCCACAATAAATAAATAAAAGGTGACTCCACTTTATAATTCTTAAAAGTGGGTCATATGGTCACACTCATAAAAGGTGAAGCCACATTGAAAATCCTATGAATGTGACCACATGTTCGAATTTCTAAAGGTGAGTATCATATTGTCATTTTTTAAATGTGAATCTCGTGTTTACAATTAACAAAAAAGATGGCCCATATTATAATTCGTGACCCACATTGTAAATCCTATGATGCACTACACTCATGTTTTAATCTTTAAAGGTGGGGCGCCACATTGTAGCTTTTAAAGGTAGGCCTTATGTCCACAATCACAAAAAATGTGGATCCACTCTGTCATTCATAAATGTTGGTCATATGCGCACCATCACAAAGGGTGGACCCACATTGTAAATCCTATGAATATGAGTCTCATATACTAATTTCTATAGGTGGTACCATATTGCAATTTCTAAAGGTTGGTCCTATATTTACATTTACAAAAATGTAGTCTCACATTATAATTTTTATAAAGGTGGGAACACATTGTAAATCCTATGAATATTGGTTCCGTGTTCTAATTCTTAAAGGTGGGAGACACATTGTAATTTCTACAAGTGGGCTCCAATTACGATAATAATAGAGTACCACAAACAATAAAAGATGAGTCCCACATTGTACATCTTATGTCCACTCCTTAGAGTAGACTTTTATAATGTTACCAAACAAGTTTCGTACAACATATTCTATGTAGAGTAATTTAATATAATGTTTCCAAACAAACTCTGAGAATATAGTCACAGCACAACCCAATCTCACCACAACTCAATCCCAACACAAAATTGGGAACAACACAAAAACGACGCCAAACAGGCCTTAAATTCTTTTACTTAATTATTTGTTTAAAACTGTAGAGGTGGCAAACAGGTTGGGTTGGGCTACACGAGTCAAATCTGTTTATCAAATGAGTTTGATGCTCCTAACCCGTATCCAACCCGTTTATTAAACGGGTCGGAAACTCCTAACCCGCACCCGCTGTGGGTTAACCCGATCCGACCCACATAACCCTTGCGAGTAACAACGGGTCGGATTGACCTGCACAACTTACACCCAAACCCATATTTATTAACAATCCTCTAAGGCATTGACCATACCAAAGTTTAAATTAGACCCAAACCGATAAGCTAATTTGTAAAAATGAGATAAGATTTAAAAGAACAATCCTAACTTTTTAGATCCTATTGGTACAATTTAAAACCTATCATGATAGGCAAATATGGACAAGCTCTGTCTGGGGTTATGATAAATCTAATGTTAATTTATTTTGTATAGGGTCTTAAATTAGATTTAGGCTCAACTAATGTTGGGTTGAAAATTTAGGCCTAAGCCTATGTCATGATGCGATAATTCACCATTTTCTCTAACTTGTGCCAATGCAGGGAGAAAATAGCGTGAAAGCTAGCATGAACTCAACTATTACTTGATTATTTTATTTTATTTCTGTTACATACATTGTATTTTCTTCACATCCATAATCCTCCTAAGAGAGAAGAGCACACAAAAATATTCTTAACTAAGTTGACAAAGGGTCTAGTTTATAAAAAAGAAAATGAATTATTTATACAAGTATACATTTGTTTTAAATAGTGACTATAGAAATAGAATAAAATAATTAATAATAATAAAATAAAATTCTCATAAGATTAAAAAAAATATCATATCAAAATAAAAAAGATACACTAATAAAATTAAGTATTGAGTATAAGTATTAGCTATAATAAAAAAAAATGGGTTATGGGTTTAAATGAGGTAACCCTAATCCGACCCATTTAAATGCAGATTAGGAAAGCTTGACCTGCAACCGACCCGTATGTTATGTGAGTCGGGTGGGTCGGGTCAGGCTGGCCGGATTGGGGGGTCAAGTCAACTTTTGCCAGTTGTATCCAAAAGAAACTCTACAAGATAGATTTCCATGTAGGTTTTGAATTTGAATCCTATTTCTTACCATTATCAAAATTAAGTTCAAGTCTTACTAAAAAGCAAAACCATATCTCCATTTGTAAAAGATTTCCTACTAATTAGGCTTTTAACTTCAATTACTACTTTGGAGATCAGGGCCTTTTTTTTTTTTTTTTTTTTGTGTGTGTGTGTGTTTTGATTAGTTTCTAGATAGAGAAGTTCATGGGGCCAGCAAAGAATCAAGGCTTCCTCTCTCCAATTCATCCTCCCATGTGCCCAAATATGATACATGTCATGTAACCGCTAATCACTCATTAATGACTTCACATTTCAGTGTGCACATTTCCGTGAGTCCTTCCTTGGCAGCATCATAACACGAAAGTAAGTTTTTTTATCTTGATCATTATTTATGGATTTATCACCTTTTCGCCAAAATTCCAGTGGCAAGATTTGGGTGAGAAATAAACATATTTACTTTGCCTTTTTCTTTTCTTTTTCTCATTTTCTTTCTTTCGTTTTTTTTTTTTTTTTTTATATTACTCTTCAAGGGCTGCTTCTACCAAACAAAATATATTTGGGATCTTCTTCATCTTAATTTGCTAAGATCCAATCCATGTAAGATTTTTCTCTCTTACATAATAATTTAAAGATATGATTTTAAAAAATTCCATTTAAAAACCAGCAATCTTTTCCAATATTAGAATTTGATACCATTAATTCATTTTGTCCTGTAAGTTTTCTTACACTTTTTATCTAAATCTTAGAGTAACTATCCATTGCTTTCGTTTTACAGAAAAGCATATATCGGGTTCTTTTGGCTTTTCGTTAATCTCAAAGGACAATCACGAAGTGATCAATTTCCAAGCATCTCTTAACATCCTGTCTGCACTTCCCCCTCTCTTTATATATACAATTGTGCCATGGATGTTTACCATATTTAAACATAAGATTTGGTGTAGCCCATTAAATCAAATGCCACTTGTATGTTGGTTTTGATAGGCGCCCCTAACTATGATAAAATTAATTAAACAAGGCAACAGATTTTGATGGGCATAACAACAATAATGGATTAGCAGTTTAAAAAACATTTCAGAATTCAAAGCAAGAAACCACGAAAGAAGGAAGAACAATAGTGAATTAGTGATAAAGTTAAGATCATCAACAGTGATAAGGTGGACCATGCAGTGCAGGTGGGCCATGAGGTCCAAGTTAGGTACGTACACTAGAGGCAAAGCATCTTTTTTCTGACGCTATAGTTAGGAGCTTCCTATAGCATTTTGTTTTTCTGGTGCTTCATGAATCTTTTATCGGCGCACAATTGCACCATTGCCTGGCTACCAAAACAAGGAGGAAATATACTGGACTTAATTGGAACAGGTTTTACCAATATGGCACTGCACATAAATTGATATATGTGAGATTTAAGGTCCTTTTGCACTCATTTTAGTACAAATATGCTTTTGTGTCTTGATTTGAATGCAACTATATTTTTTAATAACTATCATGGGTTTTTTATTTATTTATTTTTTTTATGTTCTAACATGCCTACTTAAATTATGGGTGCCTTATAATGACATTGGATTATATGAGAGGTTTACTTTCCCCATTTGTTGATCAAACTGTAAGGGCTTTACTCTCTTTTCCTAAGCTTAGTTTTGATGTTATTTTATTTCGGCATCTTTTTTATTTTTGATGGGTATTTTTATGAACTTTACACCAATTCCATTCCAACTTATCAATTTTGTTCTTAATGAAAGGGTTTGTACATCGGACTATTTTCATCTAATTTTATTACCAAACATGTCTTTTTTTTTCTTGAGTTGAGTTTATGGATTGAACAGAAAATGATATTATTCTTTTTGTTGATATTCTAATGAAAGTCTACGGGTAGAATTTTTTAATTTTTTTTATCTAATTTAATTCTTAGCTTTCCAAATTGTATCTTTTCAATTTATTAATATGATATTTAGCTTTTTATAGTGCATTTAAATATCTTTCCCAAATTAAAGTCTATTTTTGGCATATATCTTACTTTCTAATTTAGTGCTTTTATGTTTTTTTCTTCTTTCCCGCACTAGTTTTGAATTGATGTCCTTTGAATGAGTTTCAGCCATAATAGACTTGTAAGACTCTTGTTACGTATCGCGTGATAAATGAGGTTTTGGGCCTTTTGGCCATTACCTATTTTAACTTGTCATATGCTTAGTACGAAATAAAAAGGCATAAAGTTTATACTGAATCTCCATTTTCAGCGCCTTTATATTTATTTACCTCTGGAATCTTTTAAAATCAATTAAAAAGAGATTCGTAATTTTTAATATTTTTCTAATAGTTTTGTAAATGCACTTTTTAAAGAAAAAGGGGTCAAAACTGTTAATTTTTTTATTTTTTTTCACATGCAAATAGTTCAGCTCTGCTGCACCTCTCCATCTCCTGCATGTTAGACTCATGGTCAAGTGACCCAGACTATAGAGATAATGGACCAGATGGTATATAGAGGATGCAGAAAATTCCTGATTAGGTTGATCTTGAAACTATTGTTCCTCTATTCTTATATGTTCATATGTGGGCTACTGGTTGAAGAGTCATGATCTTTGAATCAGAAAGATTGCAAGGAAATCATCCATCCATGGTGGGAGTAAAACCTGAAATGAAAGTCATATTCATTGGATCAACATTATGATAGCTGAATGGTTAGGTTTACCAGTCATTGATTTTTGGGCCGTGGCTATCAAATCACCCTTCCCTTTCACTGCATTCATGGAACAGAGACTATAGTATCAATTGAAATGTTGCATTAATATTCAAACCTAGATGGGTGATCATTGATATCATTTTTCTTAATTTGTGTAGGACTCGTTTGAAACATTGTAACATGTTTTCCTTTTTTGTTGATAGAGTTCTATGTAGGACTCGTTTGGAACATTGTAACATGTTTTGCTTTTTGTTGATAGAGTTCTTCCGAATGGTATGTATAGTTATCTCAATTGAATTTTATTAACTATCTTTCAAATGGTTTGCGTACTATCATCTTTTCTTCCAATCAAGATCTCCTGTGTGTATAATGAATCTTCAAAGGAAGTGACCATTATATTTACTGGGAAGAAATAATCAGCAACCAGTGATGAGGTTCAATAATGTAACAGATGAGGCCAGGCCTACTGTTTCTTTCTTTTCTTGACAACCAAGCTTATTGTTTCCTGAAGCCTTTTTCTTCATTAGGCTTGATGGATTTGATGGTAGATATTTTCTCCAGCATTCTCTTAGAAGTGCATTTTGATGATTTACAGGAAAATAAAAACTGCATAAGACCATTCACAAAATGAAATTAAAAAAACTTGAATATAATGCCCAAATCATATTTGGATTGTATATTAGGAGAACAATTTAGTAAGCGAAGCCCGCAATGAGCATGGGCAACCAACCAATGACATTTGTAGCATGAGATTTAGCATATTTTACTGGTTTTTTTTTGTTCTTTTACTATAATGAATAGAAGCTCATCATGTTATCTACCGCAACCTTTATTTTAGTATCTAGAACTCAATAATGACTGTCAGTTCATTTGAATTATATATCCTAATGCGCTACTTGAACGAAAATGTGTTCTGTATTATGCTTGATATGGCTCCTGAAATATATCTACACGGGAGTTTGAAGCCACTCAAAATGTTAGTTTGCTACAGTCGTCTCCTTTACATTCCTATTAAAGATGGGTTGTTTTGAGAGCTTATAAATATAGAATAGAAGAAATGTTAGAAGGAATACCAACAAGAAAAATGGACATATGCAAGTTTGTCTTCTCTTAACTCCCTCAAAAGTATTTTCTATTTACCATTGATGTTGCCATTTCATATTTCCTAACTTTAAGCCTGCAACAGGTGGACATGACCATCGGCTTGACACAAGTAACCTGAAGATCATGTGGAATTGTGGATGCATTGGTCATGTGCAATTCTATATGAAGCATGAACATCCAACTTCAACCATCAAAATACACTTTTCTTAATAATCAGTAGTCAAATATATGAGTGGACTGTTGCAGGTAAGGATATATCCCTATGGGTGCTGTAGTTTCAAAGAAAAAGTTGTATAAATAAAAGGTTTATTCCCTCCCAATCCCATGCCTGTGTATATCTATGATTAATCACAAGTAAAAATTTGCTATTTTAGATATGTTGTATTGGAAACTTCATTTTAACTGTTACAAGTGATATTGTCAACATAGACAATTGACTCTATAGGCTAGGTCTTTTGCTTCTCCTTTTTTATGTTTACTTCCATTTAGATTTTTCCATTTCTTGTCTCACATTGGTTAGCTTCTAGTTTAACTGGATGCAACTTGATTTGTTTTTCAAAATGTGAAGTTAACAAATAACTCATTTATTTTTCTGACAAGGGATAAACTTTAGACTACTTCTGTTGGTTTTATTTAGACCTTTGAATTATAAATACCACAATATATTTTAGACAAATTTAAAAACTTAATAATATATTTTTTTTTTAATGTTAAATGCTATGCATAACGTCACCCGTGTTTAAGTTTTAGATTTACTCTAGCCTCGTATGCCTTTTAACTTATATATTACTTAGTACAATTCTCAATATAAAGTTATGGTAGCGTAATTGGTAATAGCCAATACATACTATTCTTTATTCTTAAGGTAATGTGATCAATAACTATCTATCATGATTATTTTTTTTTTAATTTTAAAATGAATAGAGAATTATCTATTAGGACACCTGACCTAACCTGTACAAATCATGGGTCGGGTCAGGTTGGGCGCAAAGAAAATTGCCATTTGGATTGGCCTAAGCATGAACCACACCCGACTCATTGTCATTCGGTCGAAACAAATCGAGATTGGTCAAAATTGAATTCCAATTAGCCTCTTCCATTATTAGATTTATATAATCAGTATTTTTATGATAACGATCAATACATCATTATTGTCACAGAGGGAGTATGACCTTTTTTTCTTACTCCCCCACTTCAAACCATAACTAATAGAAGCCTCATGAGATAATAATTCCATTTATACAGTAAGTTATCATACGCCCATACAGAAGCTGCAGATAACATCACAAATTTGGAAGTTACACATAAGATTAGCAGTTGGCAACACCAATGGCAAGAACCCTACCAAAACAACACATCTAAAAAGGACTAAACTATAGGTGTAATGGTATTTCAAAGTGAACAAGTGCTCAGAGGCCATGCCAATGATTTGAGTACAGAAGCTACACATTACATTCACAAACTGGAAGTTAAACAAAACATCAGTTGACAACACCATGTGATGAGAAAAATAAAAAAGGGTTATAATTCATAAAAGGGGCACACACATCTACAGCAATCAAATAATAGGTGCCAGGGCATTTCAAAATGAACCACTAAGACCATGCTCAAAGATTTGAATTTTTTTATAATGTAATACAAAGATCACGTTTTAGCTTTGGTAATTTGGCTTCTTTTTTGCCTTGATAATGGGTTTTTTACTTGGGTTTTTAGATTCAAGTTCTATAGATTTGGATATCTCACATATAGCGCAAACTGCAAGTAATAAGTACTAAAGTTCCATATCACTTCCAATTTCTTCTACTTCTTGAATTATGCTCAATGCCCTGCCCAGCCCAAGCCAAAAACTGGGTTGGACCGGAAGTGGGCCCCTTAAGCGGACAGGTGGTTCAGCCTCCTCCAAACTAGGAGGAGGAGGAGAACGAGAACCACCTCGTCTCTTGCGATACAGGAAAAGAAACGCAGTAAGCACAGTGCCCGGCACAATAATCACAATTATGGCAATGATGATTATAAATCGCCTCACTTCATGGTGCTTGACCGGCACCAATTGGTCAATCGATCCCGGCAGACCCACCAATCGCTCCATCTACAAAAGAAAATTAGAGAGGGATCTTATATAAACAAATCTTTAAAAAATTATAAACACAACTTAACCAAACAAAAAAAAGTGAAACTATATGGGAATAATGGGATCCCTTAATGTTATATAGTACTAAAAAAAAGAAAACCTCATCCTTTTGTTATGCTTCTGCTTAAAAAGAAAAAAAAGAAAAAAACCGCTTCCACAATATTAGGGTACCTGGCCAAGTTGATTCGGGTGAGTCAGAGTCCAGACCTTTGACACTTGGAATAGTACTATTGGGATCTATGATGCCTAGATACGGCACGGATACGGAAGGGACACGCCATAGATATGGCAGGGACACGGATTTTACATGTAAAAAGTAAAGTATCGGATATGATATGACACGATATGTTGCCTATTTTGAAGTATCCGTGCATCATAGGTTGGGATTCATACAATGATAGTGAAAAGGTGGGCATAATAATTGTATGGTGGTCCCAGCAATAATTTAGAGGTCCTGACCATGATCCTCACTACGGGATGGGTCATAATAGCCGAAAAACAATTAGGTCAAACTAATTTAAATCCAAGGACCAGCCCGGGAAAGAGAAAGAAGAAAGTGAAGTCCAGATCCCATTCACAAGGAGATGGAGAAACCTATAAACAATGGGGTCCTAAAGAATTCCTGAAGGGCCAGTTTGGCAACTCTACTAATAGAGTCAAGTGAAGTAAAGTTGATTTTGAAAAAAGAACGAAATATAAGTGGGTTATGATGGTATTTTGTTTTTAATTGTTTGTTATGGAATCTTTTTGACATTTTGTATGGGAAAGTGGAGTTTTTTTGTATTTTAGTGGATAACGGTGCGTGATTTTTAATTCTTGTTGTCCCTGGTGGAAGAAAAAGAGTTCGAAGATTTGATGGAGGAAAATGGCTACGAATTTAGGCTGGATCTGAGATTGCTGGTCATTATTTGTTTCTAATCTCACTACCTCGGTGACAGAGGGATTTGTACGCATTGTTTCGTGAAGCTGGACCTGTTTTTGATGTCTTCTTGACAAATGATAAAAAAATCTGGGGTTTCAAGAGGCTTTGGGTTTGTTCGTTACAAAACAGAGTGGGATCCAAACCGAGCAATTCAGTGGTTTAATGGTAGACTGGTTGGTGGGAGGCGTATTTCAGCTCAGAAAGCGAAACATATAGACAGAAATGGTCGAAACCCAGTCAGAGTGGTTTCAACAAATAGGAAGGAGCCTTTCTCTCTTGCTGTTCTAAACAATAACACCAAATGTGACGCCCAAACATGGGTTGAGGAAGAAGGAAACCTCAAGGTGGTGAAACTATCTTTGTCTTTGGTAACGTCTTTGAAAAAACAAGTGTGCAATTCCTTTGTTGCTACTATCAGACGTTTTGATGTTTCTGAAAGGGAGATTCAGACATGGCTGTTTAAGGTAAAAGAAATTGATGCAGAAGTCAAAAGGCTTAGCTCAATGTTGGTTTGGATTAGGCCATTATCCTTGGAAGGCCATTCTCGGATGCTTCAATTGGGGTCTGCTCCATTTGATCCTTTTTTTCGAAGGATTGATTAATGGTCTGAAGTGCTGGGCCCTAATCTTAAACCTATTTGGATTAGATTGGAGGGTATTCCTTTGCATGCCTGGGATGCCATGGTATTCCATCAATTGGGAGATTGTCTAGGCGTGGTGTTAGAAACAGATGAAGAAGCTAATAGAAAACAAAGAGTTGATAGGGTTGGACTCCTTATCTTGAGGGATCCTCTTTTGCCTTTGCCAGCAACTCTTGCAATGGATGTTGGAGGGATTCGTTTTCCCATATCCATCAATGTGGAAGAGGTTCAGAGACGGCCGGAGAAGCTTGGTTCGCCGGAAAACTGTCAATGGAGATCCGAAGCAGCAAGGGCGAATTCCTCGGAAGCTGATCACGCCATGATTTCAGGGGATTTGGGATTTATTCAAAATCCCTTCGATTGCGCGTCTGATAAAGGGAATGGGGAAATAGATGCTAACTGCTATGGGGACTTGCCAAAGGGAAAGGAGCTGGAGGTGCAGTTTTTAGCAAGGATTGGTAACGTTAGGCAGGGAATCTCGCGATCATTGGCAGAAAATCAGGGCTCTGCTGCAATTCCAGAATCCATTCAGTTTGGACAAACTCCTGGGATGAAAGAAATTTCACAAGTCTGTCCAACTATTAAAGATATTTTTGGGAAGCAACGAAATGACCTCTCTGCCCCTAGGCAAACTTCAGTTTGCCAAGATTTAATACAGTCTACAGTGGGCTTTTTGGATCAGAATAGAAGTGGGCTTTCTGGTAAGGCCCAAACTAATAATGTTGTGATTCCAAGAAATTCTGATCATGGAAAGGAGAGCTCTGGTGGTTCTGGTTATGAAGAAGATATATATGCCGATACAGACACCCTTGTAAATGGAGAGAAAATGTTGGGTGATACTGCTAATCCCATTCTTTTGGATTCTAGTATCAAATATGTTGGCAGATGGGGAGAATTAGAATCAAATGAAGATGCTCTCTCGGTTAAAGATGACCAGTTGTGTGACGACCCTGAGGTACAGACTAAGGCTTTGGTGTTGAAAGATAACATTGTTGACATTTTAGCTCAACCTACTGATTGCATCGGTCAAATTCCTGAAGATCATGAAGCAGATAGAATTATTGAAGGTAAAATGATGGAGATAGCACAGATTTTGGGGATTTCTATGGAAGGCAAGTTAGGGGATATGAGGAGGTTTATCCGGGAGATGCTACAACAGGAGAAGGGCAATTGTCAATATCATGAGATTGCTAAAAGTAGGAAAAAAACAAAAACCCAAAGGAAGTTGGAGAAGCCGGCTACTTCTATAAACTATGATTGTCAGGGTGGTGATGGGAAACTCGGTGTGCAGTTGGTTGAAAAATGAAGCTGGTTGAGAGGAATAATAGAGTTTTTCAAAATAAATGCAAACCTCTTGAGGAGATTGTTCGGTCCGTTATTTGGGTTGCTTCGGAATGGGCCATTAGGAAGGTTGAATTTGTTGGAGTCTCTTTAGAAGCTCTTACTAGATCTTGGCCAGCCCATTTTCAAGGTGGAAGGCGTTCTATTCTCATAAAAAAATCTATTGTGGGAACCTCCTCCGAATGATTTTCTTAAGCTAAATTTTGATGGTAGTTATTTTCTGCATATTCAAATGGGTGGAATTGGGGATGTTATTCGTGACTTCTCGGAAAAGATTGTCAAAAAACTTCGCGGGTCCTGTGAATTGTGTCGATTCTAATGAAGCTAAGATGTATGCTTTATTGGTGGGCTGCCGTGAATTACGTCATCTAGGAGTTTTTCATGCAATTATTGAAGGTGATTCTTTCTCTGCGATTCAATGGGGTTCTGGGAAGTCTTCTCATCCAAGGACTTTAGCTGATTTGGTCGAGGTGCAAGATATTTCATCTCACCTAGGAGCTTCTTTTTTTCATATTCCTCGTGAAGCCAATTTCTTGGCATATGGTCTTGCTAAGGAAGGAGTTTTTCAGCTTCACATTCCATGTGATGTTTAGCTTTTATTTGTGTTATTTTTATTCGACTTTTACTATGCTAGTAAACTGCCAAACTAGCCTGAAAGGAATTCCGGCTATCTGGGAATTCCTGTCAGGAATTCATTGTCACTTTATTAGAATTCTAGGAATTTCAGAATTCCAGCATCTCCAAATGCCAGCTCTCCCAAAAAGATTTCAGAATTCAGGGATTCCGGGAAACCTCACAAAAACTCCGGCAGCATCAACAATCGTTGCTGATTGTGTTTTTAGGCCAACCAACTGGAAAAAAATTTCTTCTTCCTCTCTTCTCCATCTTCTTCTCTCTGTTTTCCCTTCCTTTTCTCCTTGATTGTCTCTCTTTTTTTTTTTCTTTTTTTGTCAGATGGAATGAGAATAGGAAGATAAAGGGATTGCAGAGAGAAACCAATTCTTTTTTTGGGTTTTCTCTTGGGGTTGCAGAGAGAACAGAAAGATGAAGGGATTGCAGAGAGAGAACAGCAAGATGAAGGGACAGCACAGAAAGACCAAAAGGGTTAGGCCAAGGGTTTAGAGAGAGAGAGAGAGAGAGAGAGAGAACGGGATTACAATGTGGTGAAGACAGGAACTAATGGCTTTTAATGGGAGCTGGAGATGAAGACATGTACATGCCATCTGTGATAGCAACTGTTAAAAATATGGGTCCCACCAAAAATTTGCTATTTTTGGATCATTATCCCTTTTGACTGAATACAAAGGCCCACCTATGATTAGTCCATTTTCTTCAAATATGCTTCCATTCCCTTCACTGTTAAATATAATGGTTTTTTCTTATTGTCTAGAATTGTGGATGTGATTAGTTTTTGCATGGCTTATGCCTCTTTCTTTTCTTTTCTTTTTTTTTGCTTCTTGAATCGTGAAAGTGGGCCCCAATATTGAGTCCTACATTTTATCATTAATAGGACCCATGTGCGTATTAAGTTATATAAATACATTGGTGGGCACTTTAAACTTATTGGTATATAAACAATGCATACAAGAGTAAAATTCTAGTTAGAAATCCTTCCAGTTATGAAACACAGAAATTAGGAAATTTAGGAATTCAAAACTTCTCAGGCAGGATTACAGGTATAAAAGAAAAAGGGAATTCGGAAATGATAGAATTCAGTAGCATTTCAGAATTCCAGCATTTGCAAAATCCCATACAGCCACCAAACATGAATTCTAGGAATCCTAGTAAAGAAAAGGGCCCTAACTTGAACATAAAGAAATTGTGGATGTGGAGTTGGGGCACTTTCTGAAACTTGAACATAACTTGGATAGACCTTGCAGACCGCACCTAATACTTTATGGAAATAACAACTAACAGTGGCGCCTAAATGATTAAACCGATTAGCATCAACTCTTAACATTGTAGGCCAATGTGTGGAGAAATATTGCTAACTACTCGTCTATGGACATCACTCGTGTGTTCTGAAGGATTCCACGATGCATAAGTGTTTCACACAACATTATAAAGCAATCAGGACTCATGCACAGGTTTTCATGACATTGAGGGCCCTCACATGACAAAAGCTCTTCTACCATTATCTGTCTAATAAATATGAAATGCGTCGTTTCTTTCGAGTTTGCTCCTCTAGTAATGTTAGCCATTGTTCAGCCAACCCACAACATAAGGCCGCAGAGGCACCAATAGCAGATATTAAATGTAATTTTAAGGATTATGTTGTAATGCAATTGAAAAGGTCATTATGTACAAACAAAATAAAACAATGCAAATAAATTTCCATGATTTTGTTATAATGCATTTGAACGGCTTACTATGCATAAGTATGTTAAAATGCTACAAGTAAAACAAGAGGTGGCAATAATATTATATTCAAATGATCAATCTTACGAATTGTACATATCATGGAACCACTAGTATCATATTAAATCCAAGAAAAAAGTTTGGAAGAACTGATAGCTTCCATTGAGTGTTAAGACTACAGCTTTGAATAAACCAACTTAATTAGGTCCAATCTTGCAATAAGAAAACACCAAATTAACTACATTGCATCTTGAGTTTCAATCAATCTAACGAGCTATAACAATGAGAGAGAAAACGTCAATAACATTGTATAAAAAGATACAAAGGAAGATTTAAACAACTATGATTTCTTTGAGTAGGTTCAAAAGATCATCCTCAATGACAGCATTCACATAGTGGAGTTCACGACAACCCACCAACAAAAAGATTGAACCTTTTCCTCATTAGCATCACCAATAATCCCGGGAAACCAAAAATTCCAAATTAAACATTTCAAAAGCATTGTTATGAATAAGTTAGGAATCTAGTATGATATGGTTACATATAACCATGATGGGTTACAAATGATTACTAACTTGGTCATCATGTAGATAACCATGATTGGTGTCTTCTACAACTGAAAAGTTTGCCCTTTCAGATCAAACTACCAATCTATAAAATCTCAAACGGTCAAACATCACTAATGCCTTCTTAATATAGGTTTTTCTTTCTTTCTTTCTTTCTTTCAAGTCTCACTCTTTCTTCTTTTCTTGTCTTTCTTTCTCTTCAAACATCACCAATAATATTTTTCAATAAAAAAAATAAATGCAAATCATCATAACTAAAACCCTCAACATGAATATATCAATATTACTGGAGAGTTCAAAAAATACTCCTGCAGAACATTGAATAAAGGAAAAGACCACAAAGAAGTTGCTTCTGTCTTGTAACTTATCTTGCAGACTATTCTTATTAAAGAGGATTGTAACTAGCCTCAATTAACAGCCAAGTAAGTGTAATTAGGGATAACAATAGAGCTGTTAAGCGTCAATATCTTCATACAAGGTGTATAGATAGACGTGTTTGTGTCAACAAATGGTTCTTGTGTCATCTAGTTACTATGGAGCCCACCTGATCATGATGAAGGCATCAAGACGTCCATTAGCAAGAAGAAACTTTGGTATTCATAAGGATTTTCTTATAGGCTTATTAGAATCAAAGGTCAGTTGCATTTAGTACTTTAGTTTCAAGAAGATCAGCAAACTCCCTCATGATAGGAACTGTGTAATATGTATTGGCTTTTGATGTTTCAAATTAGATCAAGTTCAATAGAGAAGCACACAGATGCAGAAGTAAACTCGAAGCTATCTTCCATTACGATATTAGAAATGTAATAACCCGATGAAATTGAGTCCAATAAATCAACCTCAAAAAATTAAAAACCGATCAACAAATGAAGTGATTTAATGCAAAAAAAAAAATACAGGTTAATCTTTCAAGAAGTAAAATACAGATTAATCTAAATAGTACACCACAAAGATCAACTTAACTGAAGCATCATAATTAAGCCTAATCTAATAAAAGACACTGAAACTTTGACACGGCATCAATAAATTTCAACATGAGGGGAATCTAAAGAGCAACATCATATAAATCACACTAGAAATTAGTTTTTTCACTCAAAGTCACTACCTTTAATGCTGTTTTTAGAACTAGAATACGTAGAACCCACCCCGTTTGCAGAATCAGTTAACTGGCCCACTCTTTTGAACAATCAAAACAGTAAATACAAAAAAAAAAAAAATAGACCAATTCATACAAATCCAGACCAGACCCAATTCACATATAAGTAAATCACTAAAATAAATCGAGGGTCTCTGCCAATTCCAAAGTGGGTCTCTACCAATTCCAAAGTGGTCACAACAAATTTATCAAGATCACCACCCTTTTAGAGCCCCATTTGGACCAACGGTACCCATCATAAAAACTGCAACTAAAATCCAAGAAATTGGGTTTTTTGTTCCTTACTCTTTTACACTGATGACATTTAGAAAAAAAGGAGAACAAGACCCAGAATGCATGGAAGACAGATGTATGGAACAGAAGCTGCACACCCATTTGCTTATTACAATCAAATACCATAAAATAGAAGAAGACCAACAACAAAAACAATGAAGAAAAAGGAGATTGTGAAGCAAAAGACATTGAACTCTCCAAAAACCAGATCCTCCATCCTCTTCGATCACATACAAACCATAGAAAATAAAATAAGCAATGAAAGAAAAAAAAAATACAGGAAAATGAAGAGGGGGTGTAAATGTAGAAGATTCACACCTTCAGATCTGTTGCCGTTGCCGGAAAATGGATGGAGAAGATGACCGTCGGAGTTCCCGGAATGTCGTCGTCCTCTCAGGAATTCCAGTGTCGAGAGCGAGATTTTCCTTGATAAAGTGGTTTTTATCCTTTCATCGAGTTGAAAAAACGTTGCGCTCTGACACATTGTTCTTTTTCTGGTATGGCAAGTTTCAGTCACGAAAACCTCACCCCTCTTCGTCTCTCTCTCTCTCTCAACCCACCAAAAACCCCATCTCTCCTCCTCTTCATCTCTTTACAGTGACTAGGATTACAAAAACATAAATAGAAAGAGAAGGGAAAAACGAAGAAAAATGAGTTATTCATAGGAAAGAGACAAAGAGGAGGAGGAGGAGTAGTAGTCATGGGAGTTTGAGATTCCTTGAGAGTATTTTTACCAGGGATCCTTTGAGTTGGGTTGGAAATTGGCATTTGGGGAGACAGACAGAGGGACGAAGACAGGAGGGGTCTCCAATTTGGGAAAGTGTAAGTTTTTATTGAACACAATAGCCAAACCGTCCCACTTTTTTTTTTTTTAGAGTTTTTAACAAAACAGCCCCTGCATTCTAGTAAAACCTCAAAGAAACCCTCCTGATTGGAAATGGGACCTCCTGATTGTTCCAAACAGGGGGATTCGGATCCTCCCTCTACTCATGGTCAACCATAACAAAAAGCAAGGTGCCATTCCTTACTTTTTATTAGGCGTGTTCATGGCTCAGTCTTGCCGGGCTAAGGTATATCCTGGCCTGGCTCGACTTTAGAAATGTTGGCCCAGGCCCAACACGGGCGATAAAAGGTGAGGCTCAAACCTGTCCATTTAATCAATCGGGCTGGGAGGAACTTCGCTTTTCATCACTTTTGTAGGAATTAGAGCACTAATTAAATTAAATTACATGCATTTCTTATACAATCCAGGCCGGGTCGGGCTATGAGCTTTATATCACTTAATTTAAGTACGGCCCATTTATTAAATGGGCCCTCACCACAATACCAAGCCTAGCCCAAAGCCGGCTAGGCCTGAATCGGACTCGGGCTGGTCCACAATGATAGGCTTGATTTTAATTGAAGTGAAACTAGGCCCACAAGAGATTTATGGCAGTGATTTCATGGCCACTTTAAAATTTTATGAGTGGGTCCTCTTATAAAATTCTAAAGTGCAAAAGACATTGGTGGGTCTAAAAGTCTAATTGAAGTAAAGCTTGGCCCCACTAATAGATTTTATTTGTGGACCCAAAAATCAGGCCCTTGATGATTAATAGTATATTTGTTTTGTTAATTTATTTTTATCAATAATATTTCCCTGAAAACACAATATATGAATATATTTATTTATTTTGGCTCAATCTTAGAACGGGCATTTTTTATTGATTTATACTTTATCGATAATATTTCAAAATAAACATTAATTTTGAAAATCTTTTTTTTTTCCCCGTACGGGCTTTTGTTGCTAGTGTTATATATATATATATATATATATATTTTAAAGCAAACGGGGAGGAGGGCTGTGGAGGGTGCATGTCATCACCCACAAGAGTTCGCCTTTCAAAAAAACCAGTTAGAAAATAGGGAGGGAGGCTTTGCCTTTCACATGGGGCCTTTGGTCTTTTGGATATGGGGAAACGAGAGGGAGGACTTTCGTCTCATTTGAGCCCGCTGGGCCCGTAACCGTGGGGCGCATCAGGACAACCTCAAGATTAAATGATGTATTTAAAAAATCCATTTAGTGAAGAGGGAAACAACCCATACTCAAGTATGATTGTCAATTAAATGGGCTCGAGCTTTGTAAATTTGATATTTACAATAATCATAGCCCAATTTGTTCAGGATGAGGTCATGAAGATACTTTAGACTAGCCCATTAACTGCTTATTTGGTCAAGCAAAAATAGATCCCTTCTATTGATGGATAGGACCTTCGCTGTTCACATGTGGATCAAGGTAGCATAAATTTTCCAATTTTCCTATTCTTCTCGACTTTAAATTCATTATTATTTTACTTTGTATTTAAAACTAAATTCATTAGTTATTATTTCGCATAAAGTTACTTTAGTTTAATCATATAACATTATCATGAAATGACAACTATGTGTCACAGTGCCTATATGATACTCTTCATTTCAATTAAGTAATATCATTTTTCTTAATTTTTTCTAAATATATTCTCAATTTTGGGCCCAGGCTAAGCACGGACTTTGTTGCTAGTAATTCTTAAACTAATCGGGTTAAGTGTGTCATTTGAGTTTTCCAATAAATACAGAGGGTAAAATTGTAATAAAAAAGAAAAAGGAGAGCAACAAATTGTGAGTTGCTTGAATTACTTCTCGCTGAAGTTGACCGTCGGCGAAGATATACTTACGAACGCCACTACTTTTGGTGTTTCTGAAAATTTTCCTGATCCATCATCCATCATCCATCATCTCCATATCAATTGCTATTCATTAGCTTTTCTACTCTGCTGACCTTTATTGAGCATTACAAATTGCAGAACAATAATCCATCAGAAGAATTTAGCTATTTTTCTGAGCGAACAAGCATTCAGACATGAAATGAAGGGAATGCGAAAAACATACAACAGTCTGTTTAGTTTATTTCTTCATACACTGTCTAGTTCATTCTTCATACAGCTCTGTTCCTCCTGAATTATAACGCTCAACCACCAGCTATATATAAGATACCACAGTTGGTGGTGGGTAATACATTTTCCAGATTCAAACAATAGATATCTAAACTAATCAAGAAATACATGAGGGACTAAAACCCAAAAGTCAAACTTTTCAAGCAAATGGCAATAGTTGGCTGCTTGAAAGGACAAACATGAATCCTACTCATAAACCCTTGCAGCGGAATGTGCATAAATGGCTCCCAAACTCTGATATCACATCAACCAGTCCTCCATATCCTCCAACTGCGATCACCTGAACCATTATACCAATGTAATGAGCAATAGGAATGCACTTATTCAAGTTGCACAAAACAATTCAAGGATTCTTTTATGTCAGTACAGCCAAGCGTGCCATCATAACTCATACCAAATTCCTAGGAATTCATTTTTAATGATTTGTCCTAAGGGGTGGAAAGAGGGGTCAAGGGACGGGATCGATAGTCCATCAAACTCCTAGGAAATTCATGTAGTGAAGGGTGGGCGGTCATTTCCCATTAGGAGGGGTTACTTTGGTAGCGTCCACTTTTGATCCTACAGACAAACACTCTTAAACCCTATGATAGAAGCACATTTTGTAGGAAATCAACAGCGAATGGACAACCAGGCCTTGTGGCACATTTTGCAAGTTGCTACTAAACTCCTAGAAATACATAAGAAATCCGTTTATCAAGGAGGAAAAGAGCGAATGGTTGAGAGCAGAAATCTATTAAGGGACCGCCACATCCCTAGAATCTAATTTTCAAAAAGTGAAGGATGGGTAATAGTTTCTTATCCAAGGGGGATATTTTGAAGGTTGGCAAGATTCACATTTTTACCAAAAACACAATGATTGGTAACCAAAGAAAATGAAAATAGAACATACACCCGATGGATGTTGGGAGAGAGAAAAAGATGATTGTGGAGCGCATTGTATCTGTGACAGAACCATCCCATTGATGTCAAAACGTGTCAGCACAGGTTCTGCTCCAACAGCAAGTATCTGAAATGTGATAAGGCTATGCTTCAATTGAAGAAGAAAAATGAAATCACATTACTGAAAATGATATTCAAGAAAAGAATTAGTATATCAATGAACTAAAGCCAAGCATCATCAACATTCATTCACTGCGTGACTCATATTCTATGAATTGAAGAAAAAGAACAATCCAACATTGGAATCTGAGCTACTAGAGATAGGAATGTCCAAAAGGACAAAAATTGACATATGAATGTGTTTCAAGGTGACAATTGAGTTTTCATTTCTTTTTCTTTTTCTTTTTTAGAAAATGGAGCTGCAACTAAAAATGCAAGGTTCTAAAAACTGGAAAGAGCCATCAACAAATATAGCAACATTATAATGAAGAATAGGTGCTTATGAAAGCAGACAATAAATTGGTGCTTATGATAGGATAATCTGCTCACAGTATAACCATTTCAGAAGAATAGCAGTCTTTCTAAGCAAAAAGGATTTAGCTACAAGGGGGGGTTTATGTCAATGACGAAGCCATGGGCAGGTCCACGTTCAAAATAGAAATGCCAATTTTAACCAGTCTCTTTACCAAAAAAAAAACAGTCTGGGACTCCAGTCCCAAGGAAACTGAGTTAGAATAATGCATGCATTTTATTTAATGGGGAATTTATGCAATTTATTATATTCAAGTATTGAGTTAATTGGAGAATTGGTAAGATCATAGGAAGGTTAGTTTATGTAATTTTCCATTGCTTTGTTTAAAGTAGGGCACAGCCTGGACAGGTCTCTCTTAGAATCATGGTTCATGAGTTCATATTTCAAGAGAGAGAATTGCTTTGGAGGATTAACTTTGGCCATTGCTTGGGCATTTAGATTTTGGAAGGACGAACAAGAATAGAAGAATCTTGGATAGTATACTCCTTTGTTGCTTCGTTGACGGCAAAGATTAAATTTTGTCCAATCCACGGGGACTGAAAGTATTTTGAAGGCATGCCATATATAGTGATTTAGAGAATTTGATATGACTATAAAGGGTGGAATGGTCCCTAAAACATGTAGATCTGTAGCCTATTCACTGAAGCCATGGGAATGTATATTCTGTCTTCTTCCTTTTCTCGTGGTTGATTTGTGGAATGCGGAATTGGAGAATGATTAGAGACAGTGAAAACCCTAGACTTCTAAAATTGCTGTTGACTGGGCCATGCCAGACAGTACGTGGCTCCATCCACAAACGGGCAACAACAACCTCCCTAATGCAACCCTCCATCCAGAGTTAGGACCGGCAGTTAAAAATTATTTAAGTTTAAACAGGAAGAGTTGAAAACTTCAATGGAGAAATTGAGGCATTAGAATCTAAAGGCTTTAAAATAAGATGTACAGAGACAATATGTATGAATTGCAACTTCAGTAGGGATGTGCATAGAGCTGAAACTCTTATGAGAATTGAAGATGAAGCGATAGCATGAAGAGATTCAATTTCTGATTCGTTGGCTAGATAATTAGTAAAGATGGAGAAATTGAGGAATATGTCGAACATAGGATAAGAGCAAGAAGGTTAAAGCGGAGACTTGCTTTTGAGTGCTTTGTGATCAGCACATATCAACAAAGATTGAAGGATTAAATTTCAAGATAGCGGTTAGACCATCTATGACTTATAGGAGAACGTTGACCAATCAGAAAATAACAAATACACAAAATGAGTGCAGCAAGGATGAGAATGTTGAGATGGATGTGTGGTAGAAGTAGAAAAGATAGAATTAGAACTGAGCGCACTTGGGAGCATTTAAGGTTAGCATCGATAATTGATAAATTAAGAGACTCGTTTAATGGTTTGGACATGTCCAATGTAGGCCCAGCAATAGCACCTTCAATGAAAAGGTTTTCTATGCAAGTTGATGGCCCACCAAGGAAAAGGGGTAGACCGAAGAGGACATGGATGCGGGTAGTAAGGATGGATATAAAAAAGTGTAGTCTATATGAGGACTTGACTCAAGATGGACTAGAATGGAGAAACATAATTCATATAGCCGATCCCAAATAGATGGGGTGAGGCTTTGATGACGATGATGACGACAACGACGAAACAAGACACTGAATAACCCCTTAACTGTGTTTTACGCTTCCCAGATGTTCATATTGTCTTTTTAGTTGGTATGAGAATTAGAATATTTTTTTAGAGAAGCATGAGATGCCTCAGTGGTAGGAGGCATGCTTCTCACCAACAGTGCCAGGGGCCAGGGATCAAACCCCTGGAACTGCCAAAGTACCACCCTCAGTGTACTCGGGTGGAGGACAAGGTGGAGTCGTACTTGGGCAGTGTGGAGGACGATGAAGAAGCATACTCAGGAGGACCAAGCAGTGCATGAAAGACCCCAGGGATGACCCCCCCTAGGCTGATAGATTAGGCTGGTTTAGGAATAGGATTTATCATTTTCTCCCATGTAAGGAAAAAAAAAAAGAAGAATAATTATATTTTTTTTTAATCTATCAGAATAGGATAGAGAAGGTAAAGACAATCCAACTGTCACACGTCGGTTAGCTGCAACCTATAATGAAATACTGGGGGGGGGGGGGGGGGGGGGGGTGTGCAGCTTGAGTAAATTAACAAATTCACACTGTTTTCAAAATAGATTAAGAAGGTTATGGTTTAGCATAAATACTAAGCAAGGCATGGAATTGAAGCTTACTTGATTGTCATCAAAAAGTACATGTGTGTGTGTGGGGGGGGGGGGGGGGGGGGGGGGCGGCGTGGTGCAGCTTGAGTAAATTAACAAATTCACACTGTTTTCAAAATAGATTAAGAAGGTTATGGTTTAGCATAAATACTAAGCAAGGCATGGAATTGAAGCTTACTTGATTGTCATCAAAAAGTACATCTTGCGTCAAGGAATGCATGTTAATTGTCAAAATGCACTCACAAGCTGGTAGACTCCAAACAGAGAGATTCCTACCACTGCCACAAGCCTGGCAAAGAAAAAAATAAAAATAAAAATAAAAATTCATCCCCATTTAAGAAAACCTGAATGATCATAAAAATAAACAACAAATTAAATAAAATAATGTAAAAGATTCCTTCATACATCTAGAAAGTATTACCTTCAGATTGGAAATGATAAGTAATTTTTATTGATAGTATAAATCAGAAATTATGGAAAATAGGAACAATGATCAACAGAAATAAAAGTCTGGTTTAAGGTTAAAAATATGTCTCACAATGTTGGAAAATGGGTGGAGCTAGTCTGGGCTAGCCTTGGGATGAGTATTAAGGGGCATTGGGTGAACCCGTGCCTGTTTTCTTGGCCAAAAGATAAACTGGCTAACCTAGGCCTATGTCTTCTTAAAGACCTAATGAGATGACCAGCCAAACATTCATCATAAACAAGAACATTTTTCCAATGAACTTGGCTCAAGCCAGACTTTTAGGCCATATGTCGAATCCATACATCAGAAAGAAGCATAATATATATACATGACTTAAACTCGGAAATGATGGTCACGATAATGAACGCCTTCCAACTTTGAAGCAGGCTCTTATCAAACAAGCAATAATCATGGTCCCGATAATGAATGCCTTCCAAGCACGTGATGAACAAAGAATATGAAATAGGAGATTACGGAATTTATGAAGGACAACATTTGGAAGACATACAGAAGAATGTAATTATAAAACTATAGCCTATAAGCCCATAGCAGCACTTGGTGATAGTGAAAACTCCACTAGTATTAAATCAACTATGAAACAAAGATCAGTGGTAAGGCACTTTTTATGAGCCTAATCTGTCTATAATCTCCGTTTAATAAATATCTCGCTAAAGAAACGAAGCTAAGAAATCTACAAAAAAAAAAAGCATCATGTGTACTCATAAAATAAAATACTCTTACCAACCAGCTTTCACTTGTATCAACAGCAATGCAACTGACCCATGAGGAGGCTTCCTTCAACTTGGATTTATCTTTGGGATTTATAACTTGAACGCATTTTCCACTTTTGCAGTCTACCAGTTACGGATAACCACAAAACACATCACGATAAGCAACAGTGAACTCCAAATATAATTATTCCCTATCAATGTTCTATTAATCAATATAGATGATGGCTAAATATTGATAACAAACCGAAAGGCAAAACCACCACCCCCCCCCCCCCCCCCTTCCTTAATTGGAGGCCCATGAGATATTCCCACAGCACCTTAAGGAAATAATTAAAAGATTTTGCTAAACAAAAAACAATTATCCCAAACTTTTAAGATAAGCACAAGAGGCTACTTTCTGGCATTCCATCACCACTTCAGAGAAACCAGAAAAATAATGCCATTGACTTTTTTTTCAGCTAAAAGGTGGTAGTCAGGTTCAGGTACAGAGTTGGAAATTTCTAGTGGGGTGGGTATGCTTATCTTATTCCTAGATTCCCAAAACATTTTTTGTTGGATCGTAGACAACAAGATTTTCTTGCAGAGAATTTTTCTACAGAGGGTGGACGTGTTGTTTTGTACTTCTCTTTCTGAAGAAATTTGACAGATATTGAAATCTCTGATTTTGCTTCCTTGTTGGGTATGCTCAATAAGATTTATTTTTCAGTTGATAAATCTGATGCAAGTCTCTGGAAAACAGATGCTGAAGGGCAGTTTTCAGTTAAGTTTTTCTATAATGTTTTGAATGACAGGATTGGACCAATGGATGGTTGGAATTCTTTTTGGGATCCCTTAGTTTCACCTAGAGTATTAGCTTTTTGTCGGGTGGCAAGGAACCATAAAATTTTGAGCATTGATAAGTTGAGGAAAAGAAATCATGTTAAAGTTAATGGCTACCCTATGTGCTTAAAAGATGAGGAAACTGTACATCATTTGATTATCCATTGTCAGTTTGCTTGTAAAGTTTGGTATTTTGTGCTTAATTGCTTTGATATGAAATGGGTGGTGCCGAGGACAGTGGAAGATCTTTTTCTACAAGGGTGTTTGGGAAGTAAGGGTGGGAGGGGTAAACTTTAATGGAAATTAGTTTTATACGCTAAAGTTTGGAAGATTTGGTTGGAAATAAATAGAAGAGTGTTCGGAAATATCAGTAAATCTGTTGGGTAGATCACTCAGTCCATTGTTTGGAATGTGTCGGAGATGGCGTGTAATAGAAAGGAGTTTGGAGGAATCTCTTTGGCGGATCGTAATCGATCTTGGGCTTATGTTTAAAAGGGCATTGGCATACAAAAGTGGTGCATATAGTTGAGTGCATATAGTTGAGTGGATATGCCCTCCTCTTGGAACCTTAAAGTTGCATTTCGATGGAAATTTTTTAAGGAGTACTCATAAAGGAGGTACTGGAGGCGTCATAAAAAATTGGAATGAAGAGGTTGTTATAAACTTTTATGGGCCTGTGGTCTCTCTGGATGCTGATGAAGCTAAAGTGTATGCTCTTATAATTGGGTGCCGTGAGTTGGAACGGATAGGAGGGACACATCCTATTATTGAAGGAGATTCTCTTTTGATTATTCAGTAG
Source organism: Cinnamomum chago (assembly GCA_038049695.1). Taxonomy (NCBI): domain Eukaryota; kingdom Viridiplantae; phylum Streptophyta; class Magnoliopsida; order Laurales; family Lauraceae; genus Cinnamomum; species Cinnamomum chago. Next base: position 15,536,011 of record CP142451.1, read on the forward strand.
GCCTCTGGGAAGGCTAATTATCCTTAGCAGATTGCGGATTGGGTGGAGGTGTAGGATATATCTACAAAAAAAAATTCTTCTTTTTGTCACATTTTATTGGAAGCTAATTCAATGGTAGATGGTCTTGCCAAAGAAGGAGTTTCTCAACCTTCTATCTTATTTGAAGTATAGTTTTTATTAGTTTTTTTTTGTTTTTCCCTGTAATGGGTGGCTGTTTTGTTTGTTCTCTCTTTTTGCGTTGGAATAAGATTTAACTATTATAAAAAAATAAAATAAAATAAATCCTAAATCCAACACAGTGTGGATCAGGTGTGACAAGGAAGGTGGTAGTCAGGTTTGGGTATGGATGCACTCGAACCCATGGTTTTAGAAATTGGCCAATTCAACACGGACAGTCAACCCCTCCTCTCTTCAAGCTCTTCAAGTGAATTATAGTTGGCTGAATCTAATGGCGTTTGGGCTTTAAATACACTATACACTTATTTGTTTCTTTTTTTCCTTTTTTTTTATTGGTAACATGACTTGAAGCCATAACCTTAAGATTGTTATAGTAAGCACCTTCCACTGTGCCACGGGCTGTCTCTTATTGCTTTTTTTTTTTTGAAAAAGTTGTGGGAAGGCTCTTATGGACATTTTATACCAACTCTAAAAGACTAAAACCATATTTAAAAAAAAAATCCAAGAATTTGAAAATCAGCGGTACTAGTGTCATTCATCCAACTGAATGAAATCTAGCTTGGGGACCTATTTGTGAAACTAGGGGATTCTGCACTGCGCGGATTTTTGTTTTCCACATGAGAGAGGAATCCTGCATTCCTACCTAGGGATGCAAACAAGTATCCGATCCTTTGATTATCCGGAGGTTCCGACCCATAAAAAAATCAAGTTTGAAACCTGTTTTAGATTCCAATTCATAAACAGGTCTCAGTCCAAAACTATATAGGTTATGACCTGTGGAGCCGGGACCTAGAATACAAGTCTTAATTGTTGTAAATTGTAGCTCAAAATCAATTTTGTTGGACATTTTTATGTTTAATCCTGGAGGTAGTAGACTTAATGCACTGTTATAAGTTGAATGATATCCTTATTTTAAGCAAAATAATAATAATAATAATAATAATAATAATAATAATAATAATAATAATAATAATAATAATAAAAAAGAAGTCGAAACCGGTTTTGAAACTAGATCCCGGTCCTCTAGTCAGACCCGGATCCGGTTTCTCGGAACCAAGTCTAGAGCCAACAAAACTGGTTCCAAGTTGGAACCGGAACCGTAACCAATATTTAGAAACGGGTCCGGGTCCGGGTCCGGGTCCGGGTCCAGTATAGTTCGGACCCAGAACCAGCCTATTTGCATCCCTATTCCTAACCCTCCAGTATGAAATCAAAATCCTCAAAAATTAGTTAATTTATGTTTTGTTTCCACAAGGAAAATGTGTTGCACCAAACCACAAGATAGTTGGCTGCACAAAAAATATAATCGTCGTTTCTATTACGGAATCCTCTCATCACAAAAACACACCCTAATTATTATTAATATATGAAAAACAAATAATCATAAAATTCTAAATTCATAGAACTTTATTTTCTATTTTTTAGATTTTTTATTTTATTTTCATATCTTTTCAAATGTTATTGGGGTCTAAGGTGCTACTCAAACCGACTCAACCAAATTGATTTAACTAGAGGCAAGTCGTCCCTGAGTCCGATTTTTAAAAGCTTGCCCCAACCCGTACCAACCCTGATCCATTGCATACATACTCTGATCACGTTACAATTTCCACTTTGCTTAAAGGATTCCAATTGCAACCATAAAACCCAAGTTAGGACTACAGGGACATAAGAATAGCAGAAGATGATCATATACAACATGAATACAAAACACTCATGACTCATCTACTTTCAGAAACTGTATAATTTTCACCAGATCAGATGGCATCACACAGAATGGAGAACAAGAACTGCATATTGACTTATGTCATTGTTGGTCAGACATGCAATACTTTATTCTTGTGCACAATAAAGTGAAATCAACTAATATTTCTTAGAAGATGCAATCAATTCGAGAAAATAAACAATTTACTAGCCTATATTTGCTAAATGCCAGATGAGGGAACATGCCATCCAAAGAATACCAACAATGAATACAACAATAGAGAATAGAGAGCAAAGCGCTGTCAGGAAGTTAAAAATGAACCATCTTTATGAACTACAATAAGAAAAATAGACATTCTATTGAAAAAATAAAAATCTTTTGCTCACCCCATACTCGTGCTGTTCCATCCTCTGAACCGGTAATGATCTAATGACCAGAAGAAAAAAAATACATGAATGAACAAAAAAAAAAAGGGAAAGAAAGAAAAAACTACGAATTAAGGGATTTAAACAGCATACTAGCTCAGACTTTAGAGGTTAAAAAAAGTATAGCTAGAACAAAGTACTAAATTCCTATCAAAAAGAAGAGGGGGTGGGGGGCCGGGGGGCCGTGTTGGGATTTGGAGGACAAAAGTAAAGTTGGTGGCCCGTACTATTTAACTTCATATTTTTTCTAAAGCACACAAGCAAAGTGAGGATGCTACTGCAGCGATGACTGGTGAACTCAAAGATTTTGAAGCTAAATTTCACAGAGAAATCAAAACACCTGCTGACCTGTGTGAGTTTGAAGTTGGATTTAATAGAGACATTAAGAAACTATGTAAAGTCCAAATGAAGACAGGGATTGACAGGCTTTGACCCATTGGACTGGTCACATCGGTCCATGTAATCCAGTGCCAACTCATCCACTCACTGTCCATCATGATGTCATCCACATCATACATACAAAGAGAAATGCCACCGAAGTTGCTGATTGGTTAGCTAGCTGGGCGCATTAGCAAGGAAAGGGTGTTTTGGGATCCAGAACATTTCTTGTGATTCCTTTCTTTCTTTTTCCTTCCTTTTTTTAAGGGAGGGGGTACATCTTTTCGTCACCAGATATATCTCTTATAATGTATATACTTTTGTAATTCATTTTCTTGATATAATAAAAACTTGTCGAGGCATCATTCAAAATATAAACTTCAACATCAGGAAAAAAGAAAAGATTGACCTGATTGCTTGATTTACGTGAAGCGATACAATGCAAGTAGTCTGAATGACCCCTAAAAACCATTTTGACCTTACTTGTCTCCTGAAAATGCCAATATGAATCAGATTGGGAAGAAAGCAGTTGGAGAACAGATTATAAAATCCATGCTATTAACAAAATGGACCAATTCTCGAGAAAAAAATGACAATTCAAACTTGTTCTCCATGGATAAACATAATTAAATATTAATTTACCTTGAAAAATACCTACCACATCCCAACAATAAGCATAAGCATCACCAACAGCGGAGAAAATAGAACCCGCCTATTTGAGGGGAAAAAGAAGTCAAAAACTTAAATTTCAACTGATAATGACACTAAGTTGTTATTATCAAAGTGCAATTGGGTGCAGACATTGGGCAAAAAATGAGGGATTCGAGCCATAGCATGTAGCTTTCATGGCTAGCAAAATAGCATTTCTAAGGGGTACGAACCCCATTTCTTTTTCTTGTAGTGGCAGATCAGTGAACAGGGATGATGCAGGACTAAGCCCATGCATAAAATGGGCTGGCCGATGGATCCATTGAACCCCAGCCCATATGCACCTGAGACCTATAGAAAGAGTTCCAAAAGGACAGCCCAAGATCCTTCATCAACTCTTCTCAGGGCATGAGCATGAAGTGGGACTCCTAATTAATTTTCACATGTCAATTACAACGTGGGGTCAACCAAGTTGATAATCTGTAGAATTAATTTCCTGTCATTATTTCTATTAAAGAGTCACAGTAGTGTTCTATTTATTTCTTGTCATTATCTCTATTGAAGAGTCATAGTAGTGTTCTATTTATTGTTTAAAGAGTCGGTTCATTTCTGATTTCATGTTTAGCTAAGGAGTGAGTTGTAATTAGTTTCATAGGAAGATTTTCAAAATGTTCCCCAAGTTTTTGGCTAATTTAAAAGAAGGGTTGTATGAATCCCAAATATCATTTAAGTCCTAATGATTTGAAGAACTCCATCAATTAGGTCATTTCCAGCCAAACCCACTGGAAAATGGTAACTTTAATGGTGGAATGACAAAAATGCCCTTGTGTGAAAGGGTTAAAACACTTTTCTGCTTCTACAGAACAGAACTATCAGTAAGCTTTCCTTCCCTTTCCTTCTGCGACCAATTAAACATTAGATTAAATAGATTCTTGGAAAGAGAGAGTCCATTAGCCAAATCTGACACCTGATCAGTAGGTTTATCCCTGTTACATGGTCATATTAAAGTTTCCTTTCATCAATGAACTTCTATACCTTCCTGCAAATTTTTTTTTTTTTTTTTTGGGTGGTGGAGCAAGAATTGCATGAAAGAGCTGTTATAGGTCAAATTGTTTTGTCTCAGATTTTTAATATATATTTTGCAGCTTGTGTTATTACAGTTTCTGTTTTGCTACAAATTCCATAATGTTACAGTTTCTATGTTGTTGCAAATTCTGTTACAATTCTATTTGTTATAGAAATTGTATACAGTTTTTTTTTTTTTTTTTTTTTTTGAGAACGCAGGGTGTCCCAACATTTTGGGCCAGAATAATCCCTATGGGCCCAGGAGAGAAATTGTAAACGTTCTTTCACAATTTCTATTCTTATACAGTTTTTATTCTGTTGCAGTGCATATTTTGCTCTAGTTTCTGCCTGTTGCAAACTCTATGCTGTTATAATTTCTGTTCTGTTACAGTTTTTGTTTTATTACAGATTCGGTTATGTTACAGTTTTTATTATGTTATAGTTTCTGTTATGTTACAGTTTCTATTATGTTGTCGATTCTATATACTTCTCAGTTTCTGTCTTTTGATGGCTCTGGTTGATGTATAACAGTTTTTGTAACTTTACTATTACAGTACAAATGCTGAGGTGTTCTACATAGGAACTATTACAGTTACATTTTTCACTAGCCCTGCAATCTTCATAATCATTACAGTTATATTTTTCAGTAGCCCTGTAATCTTCTTTTTTTGTATAACATGACTTTAATTGCAATATAGAAAAGTTCGAACTTTTTTAACATTGATTAAGATATGAACCATATATAGTGACAGAAGAAACTGACATTAAGATAAATACTAACCAATAAGATCTCATCTCAATCATACCAGATCAAATCCAATCACAGAAAATAACATCACCTCATTTTAACATATCCTATGAAGGTATCATAGCTAGTTTTGTGGTTGCTAGATGATTGGCTAAAGTTAACAACATGAGGCTTGGCTCAGGAGGATGTGATTCATTACCAAAAAATAAAGTGCAAAAAAAAATAATAAATAAATAAAAAGCCATGACAAACCTGAGAATCAACAGCAATGGCATTGTTTTCAGGGATTGGAGAAAGAGCACCCCAAGGACCTCTAAGAATGAAAAGATACAAACATAAAACTCGAGAAATGTGTTTCACATAAACTTTTTTTCTTCTTTCATGGGATTTACATAAACAAATTTGCAGACAGCATAATGAACCATAATAAATTTTAAAATTGGGATGTATAACAAGAGAATAAAATGATCTTACATTCAATACAAAAACAAAGCATGCCAATGTTAAGTAGTTGTTTGTGCAGTTTCCTATCATCAATTGGTTTTGGAATTACTAGCTAGCAACTCTAAGATGGTATCAGAGCCAGAGGTCTCGAATTTGAAACCACGCATAGCAAAAAATGTTAAAGTGTAAACTTGTATGTTAAATAGGCCCAATTCACTTGTATGATAATAGGCCCGGCCCACTTGTACATATGAGATCTAGTCTAACTTGTACAGCAAGACTAAATCAATTGCTAGGATGTTTTACCATATTTAGAGATTTAATTAGGTTCTGATTTGATGATTTGTAGCCTAAACTTAGGCAATGTAAATTCTATATAAAGAAGAGCAATCCAAGAATACTGATTCGATTGGAAAGCATTTTCACAGAAGTCTCTCTCTCTCTCTGTCATGGTATCAGAGCTTTGGTTCTGAGATCTCATTCCCTCTGAGAGACTTCCTTCGTTAATTAAGAGTTATCTCTTTGTTTCTTCTCTTCTCTTTGCCTGGAGTATCTCTGATCAAGGGTGGCCCATCTCTAATCAATCACCTGTAGCCAGCAACCTACATGGTGATGATCGACTACTCTTCAAAGTTATTTTGAAGATTTTTCTGGATTTTTTTCTCCTCTGATAAGGTGCCATTCATCCTCTTCTTCATCTGGCGACTTTGGTGGTTTTCTCTCAAAAGGATTTCATCTCCACCGTACAACTTTGTGGATATTTATCCAAATCCCATCAAATTTGGACTAGAGGACACACTTTTGATCTCCTTCAGGTTGATGTCCTCTGATCTGTGATTGGATCAAGCAGTGGGGCCCACGCATCTCTCCAGCACAAAAATTCCAGGTCGTCAGGCACTGTTTTTTTTTCTGTTCTGGGGCAAACTTTGCTGAAAGTAGTTCTCAGCCACTACAACTACTTCTATCTTGTTGGGTTAGTGAAATCATCTCAGATTACATCACAGATTCTGATCTTCTGTGATTTTTTGTTATACACTGCTAGTTTGAATACTCTGGATCTCTGATTAGTGTGTTTTCAAGTTGCAAATTTATTGAGTTGGATTCTCTGGGTTGCTGTTACTGTTTTTTTCTAAGTATATCTCTGCATTGATATTATGGAGAAAAATGACATCACTCTGATCAAGTTTAATGGTAAAAACTATACCACTTGGTCTTTTCAATTTCAAATTTACCTTAAGGGTAAAGAACTCTGGGGACATCTTGATGGTTCGGATCCCAAACCTACTGATGATAAGCTTCTCGCTAAATGGGAGGTTAAAGATTGCCAGATCATGACTTGGATATTGGGATCTGTCGATCCACAGTTTATCCTAAACCTTCGCCCATACAAGACTGCAAAAGAAATGTGGCTTTATTTAAAGAAGATCTATTTACAAGAAAATTCTGCTCGACGGTTTCATTTAGAACATGAAATCTCGCAGTTTGTTCAAGGGAACTTGTCGATACAGGATTACTACTCTCAGTTTACAAGTCTGTGGACTGATTATGCTGAGATTATTTATGCTGACCTCCCCGCTGCCTCCTTATCCTCTATTCAAGAGATCCATCAAATAAGTCAACGGGATCAGTTTCTGATGAAGTTACGACCACAATTTGAAACTGTCCGCTCCAACTTAATGAGCAGGGTGCCATCCCCCTCACTCGAATCATGTTTGGGCGAACTCCTTAGAGAGGAACAGCGCTTGGTGACTCATACTACACTTACACAGACTGCTCCTCAGGCGGCTCCTATCGATGTTGCTTATATGGCCCGGGGTAAGCCCCAAGCCCGAGACATGAGCAAAGTCAAATGTTTTTACTGTCAAAAACTCGGACATGTTTCCACTCAGTGCAACCAGAAGTTTTGTTCCTACTGCAAAACCAAAGGTCATGTTCTTCCGGAATGCCGGACACGACCTCAGCATAGGCCACAGCAACAGAGAGCTTATTCTGCACATCTTCCTGAAGCTTCTTCACCAGTCATGCCTGCACCACCTGAAGCTTATTCACCAGTCATGCCTGCACCACCTGCTGCCACTTCTTCTTCTACACTTACTCCTGAAATGGTCCAACAAATGATCATAAATGCTTTCTCTGCACTTGGCCTATCAGGTAAACCAAAATCTTCAGAATCCACCTGGTATATTGATTCAGGGGCCTCCAATCATATGACACACTCTCCTGCCAATATGACTCATATTAGGACGTATGATGGAGACCTCTGCATCAATACTGCTGACGGTGGCAGTGTTCCCATTACCGTTGTTGGCCATGTTCCTCACTCCTTGCCCTTGCATACTGTTTTCCTTTCTCCTCACTTAACCACAAATTTGTTATCAGTTGGTCAACTTGTTGATAACAATTGCTCCATCCTTTTTTCTCGCTCTGGTTGTGTTGTGCAGGATCAAGTATCGGGGAAGGTGCTGGCGAAGGGCCCTAAGCAGGGACGACTGTTTCCTCTCCATATTTCGTCACAAGAAAGGCCCCCTTCAGAGTCTGCTTTGCTTTCTCATTCTAGTCATAATAAATGCCAGTTGTGGCATAATCGTTTAGGACATCCTAATTCCAAAACATTGATGTTTTTATTGAATTCTGGTTTAATTAATGATAATAAAGTTTCTTTTAAGGATGTTTCTTTTAATTGTGATAGCTGCAAGATGGGGAAAGGGAAAACTCTTCCGTTTCCTCTTCATGATTCTTTGGCTCAGAAATGTTTTGATATTGTTCATAGTGATGTCTGGGGTATTGCACCTGTTATCTCTCATTCTCATTATAAATACTTTGTTACATTCATTGATGATTATAGTCGGTTTACTTGGATTTATTTTTTGCATTCTAAGTCTGATGTTTTCTCGGTTTTTAAGGTTTTCTTGTCTTATGTTGAGAATCAATTTTCAACTACTATTAAAATTCTTAGATCTGATTCGGGGGGGGAGTATGTTTCTAAGGACTTTCAACTATTTTTGCAATCCAAAGGAATTATCTCCCAAAGATCTTGTCCCTACACCCCCCAACAAAATGGTGTGTCTGAACGGAAAAACCGACATCTTTTAGATACTGCTCGTTCCCTCTTGTTAGCTTCTTCTGTCCCTACTCGGTTTTGGCCCGAAGCCCTATCAACCGCTGTGCATGTAATCAATCGTTTACCTTCCTCTAGATTAGACAACCAGACACCTTTTTTTAGACTTTTTCAAAAACATCCTCTTTATGATCATCTTCGTCCCTTTGGGTGTGTGTGTTTTGTCCTTCTCCCTCCCACTGAGCGCACTAAGTTAACAGCACAATCCTCCAGATGTGCCTTTCTTGGGTATGCTCTTAATCAAAAAGGCTATCTATGTTATGATCCTACAGCCAAAAGAATTCGGGTGTCTCGCAATGTCGTGTTTTTTGAAAATCAGTATTTCTTTCCAAGGCATGGTGATTTGAATGACTCTGTCCCTTTATCTTTTTTACCACCCTTTTCAGACGCAATACCTCAACCGGTTACTCGTTTTAGGCCGAATTTTGTGTATGAACGACGGAAGGTTACAGCTGATTCTGCCTCTGGGTCTCTTCCTACGGCTACCATTCCTGCACCTGATCCTGCACCTGATCCACCTTCAGAGCCTCCTGCTCTTCGCCGATCCACTCGCCACATCAGGCCACTTGATCGTTATGGCTTTACCCATGCTTCATTATTAACCACTTTGTCTTTTGTTTATATCCCTAACTCGTACTCTCAGGCAGTACAGCATGATTGTTGGATACAGGCTATGCAGGAAGAACTTACCGCTCTTCAAACAAATCATACATGGGACGTTGTTCCTTGTCCTTCATCTGTCAAACCTATTGGATGCAAATGGGTATACTCGGTGAAATTGAAATCTGATGGATCCTTGGATCGCTACAAAGCCCGCCTGGTTGCACTTGGAAACAGGTAGGAGTATGGTATCGACTATGAGGAGACTTTTGCTCCGGTGGCCAAAATGACAATTGTACGTACAGTTCTTGCAATAGCAGCTTCTCAGTCGTGGCCCCTGTATCAGATGGATGTGAAGAATGCATTTCTTTATGGGGATCTTAAAGAGGAAGTCTATATGCGTCTCCCTCAGGGAATTCCTTCCTCTTCCAAGACCGATGTCGCTCGTTTACGACGCTCCTTATATGGCCTGAAACAGGCGCCCAAAGCCTGGTTTGACAAGTTTCGTACCACTCTTCTTCGGCTTTCTTTTATACAGAGCCCGTATGATCCTTCGATGTTCACGATTCATTCATCCAGAGGATCCACAATTCTCCTTGTGTATGTCGATGATATCATTATTACTGGCCCACACAGTGATATGATTCGACAGATACAGGCCGCTCTGCAAGATACATTTCATATGAAGGATTTGGGACCTTTGAATTATTTCTTGGGTTTAGAAGTTCATCAATCAAAGAAAGGTTTGTTTCTGCATCAACACAAATATGCTACTGACCTTGTGGCTCTCGCCGATCTAGGTGATTCTAGCCCAGTTGACACCCCTTTGGAAGTAAATGTCAAGTTTCGTCAACAAGATGGAGAGCTCCTTCCTGATCCTACATTTTATCGTCGGTTAGTTGGTAGCCTTGTCTACCTAACCATCACCCGACCAGATATCTCGTATGTTGTTAATCTGGTCAGTCAGTTTATGACAGTCCCGCGGCATCATCATTTGGCGGCAGTCAAACGGATTATTCGATATATCCTTGGTACCTCCACCCGTGGCTTATTTTTTCCAGTTGGCACACCGCTTACACTCACTGCTTATTCTGACGAGGATTGGGCCGGCTGTCCAGACACACGCCGCTCTACCACAGGATGGTGCGTTTACTTGGGAGACGCCTTGATATCCTGGAAATGCAAAAAACAAGATAAAGTCTCAAAATCTTCCACGGAATCAGAATACCGTGCCATGTCTTCCGCTTGTTCTGAGATTCTATGGCTACGTGGGTTGCTCTCAGAGCTTGGATTCTCACAGACTCAATCAACTCCTCTTCATGCTGATAACACAAGTGCCATTCGAATCACTGAAAATCCTGTGTTTCATGAACGGACCAAGCATATAGAGGTGGACTGTCACTTCATTCGGGACGAGTATGATCGCAAAGTCATTACTCTTCCCCATATTTCCACTGAGTTCCAGCTTGCTGATATCTTCACCAAGGGCCTTCCACGGCCGCGGCATGAATTCTTGGTTCGCAAATTGTTGCTGGTTGATTCTCCGCATCAATTTGAGGGGGGGTGTTAAAGTGTAAACTTGTATGTTAAATAGGCCCAATTCACTTGTATGATAATAAGCCCGGCCCACTTGTACATATGAGATCTAGTCTAACTTGTACAGCAAGACTAAATCAATTGCTAGGATGTTTTACCATATTTAGAGATTTAATTAGGTTCTGATTTGATGATTTGTAGCCTAAACTTAGGCAATGTAAATTCTATATAAAGAAGAGCAATCCAAGAATACTGATTCGATTGGAAAGCATTTTCACAGAAGTCTCTCTCTCTCTCTGTCAAAAAATACCCCATGCCGCATTGTAGTCTTGAGCCGGCATGTGCTTCGGGTCCGGTGGGGGTGTTAAGCAGTTTTTTGTGCAGTTTCCTATCACCAATTGGTTTTGGGATTACTGGCTAGTAACTCTAAGAGTAAATACTATAGAACATTAGGGCGCGTTAGAACGACAAGAGGATTCTGCGATGGAGAGGAAGATTGTTCGGACTTTCCATGCAACCCACTCCATTATTTGGTGTGACATGTTTGCTGTTAGGTTTTTGTTTGTTGCTAATTTGATGGATTCACTATCACTTTCACTATCAAATGATCTTGCATCTTAGTTTTGACTTTGGAATCTAAGTTTCTAACTTGTATTTTGCATTTGATTTTCAAATGATTTATTCATGCATATTTTAGAACTCAAATGCACCTTTGAAAACCTAGTTCTTCATGCATATTTTTGGAAAATCAAGTTAAGAATCTAGGTTTGTGATTTACATACATTCCTCATTTTTAGAATCATATTATTATGCTTAAATCACACTGGCCCAGAAAATTAAAAAATCTGCAGGAACTCATCCCAGGCCATTTGACCCGGTCGACCGACCCCTGCACCCGGTCGACCGAGCCAACTAGCCGTTGGGCTTTTGGCCAGATCACCCGGTCGACCGAGCCATGTCCAGGTCGACCGGGGAACTAGCCGTTGGGCCAATATGACCGTTGGGCTAGGTCGACCCGGGGGTCATGGGGTCAACCAGGCCAACTAGCCGTTGGACTGTTTTTTGTATAAAAGTCCATTTCATTCCCTTCTTTTAAGAGGCTTGTTGAGTGAAATTTTTGAACCATATTTAAGCCTAAAGAAGAGGAATAAGCTAAGAAAGCTAGAGGGCTATTGGAAATCAAAATGTTTGAGATTTAAAAGGTATATCTTTCAAGTTAATATTGATTTCCATTCCATTTAAAAACCATGCATGTTTAATTCTTTGTAATTTCATATTTGCATGATTTCTAGCTTTAATTGAGATGTTTTGCAAACACAATATCACTTTGGAATATTAGATTGTTTTGCAAACATTCTTGTCTCAATCACATGTGTTTTTAGTCTTTAAACTTCTTACAACTTGTGTAGTATATTCTTTCAAGTTGTTTGAACTTTGCATGTGATTAGCTTATAACTTCAATCATCTTTTTCTGAGCTTAAATTTTCAAATGCATCATGCATTCATTTAAGAGCTTCATTTTAGAAATTGATCGAAGTAAACATTCATACACTTTGAGCACACACCTTTGCTAATTGTTTGTGTATGTTTGTATCTTGATTTAAACTTTCATATCAGCCTATTTAAGAGGCAATTGTATTGAGCTTAAATTGTATCTCTTTGAGAGAAATCTTTCTATTGTAAAGGTTATTGCTTAGCCTAAGAAAAGCACATTGTAGAAGTTATTGCTTAGCCTTGGAAAAGCATCTTGTAAAGGTTATTGCTTAGCCTAGAAAAGCACATTGATAGGTTATTGTTTAGCCTAAAAAAACATCGTTATAAAGGCTATTGTTTAGCCTTTTTGAAAAGCATAAATAGTGGAAATCCGGTTGGGTGTTGGATCACAAGCCGGTAGTGGATGTAGGCATTGAGGCCGAACCACTATAAATCATTGTGTGATGGTGTATGCTTGTGGTGATTGTTTTTATTAGCTTCCGCATCTTGTTTGATAAATCATCACTAGTGGCTATTTAATTTTAAAGAAAATAAAATTTGGCTTAATTGGTCATTATCTTGTAGCTCACCCTATTCCCCCCCGCCCCCCCCCCCGGGTTAGGATCCCGGACTTTCATTTGCCTCGTGAAAAAGGGAAAAAATGAACTGGTTCTTTTCCTTGGTAGAAAGGATTTTTAATTTCTTATGGGAGGGTTAGGAATTTGGGATTCCTCTCCCATGGAAACAGATATTGATGGAAAGCAAGACCCTCTTGTTGCACAAACATGTTCTAAAAAATATAAAGGCCACACAATATGTATGTTGTACGTGGACCTTGCTAAATCCCTTAAAATATGAAGTGTTTTGACATTTGACAAATAAAAGGAGATCATATCCAAGGTGGAGAAAAGAAGTCCTCAACTCTACATGCAATTTTTTAAGCTTGAGAGGCTGAAAGCTCCTCAAAAATACAGATAATCAAACCTATGCCGAGCTCCAGGTAACACAACCTGAAGTGTAGACCATTATCTGGTAAAAAATCACACTATTCCAAAGGGAAAAGAAACCTCAACACAGTGAGTGAAACCTTTATTATTGCTTATAGGAGTTCATCACAAGTTAATACCCTAAACCATAAATGGAGGATAATGTGACAATACCTAGGGATGAATGTTATAGTCATTAAACGAAAAAAAAAAAACACTTAAAAAACAAAACAAAAACCTCAAACTTATGAAAACTCAGTCACTCCCACTCTCCTCCCTCTCTATGTTTTTTTCACCTTCCGCAAAAACTATGTTTTCTGAACCAGAAATTAAAGAATCAATATTTAATCTGGATGGTGATCAAGCCTTGTGTCCCAATGGATTTCCAATGGTTGCAACCATGGCACCCTCTAACTATGCTACAGGCTCGTCTCTGGTGGCATTCATTCCAAGAGCTTAAAGAGAAAAAAGGGTTAGCTGATAGGTTTTGTTATAGATTTCCACTTGAGGGGTAAATTGGTTAAATAACTTGGTGCCTTGTTTATTGTCGCAAACAGCAAAACCCTAACAGTCTTCTTGAGAATGTGTAGAAGATAGTGGCTAGGTTTTTAGTTAATTGGCTTTACGGTGCTTTCTCAGAGATTATATCTTTAGACCAAATAGGCGTTTTGTTTATGACTGGCGGATATTGAATAGTGTGTTCATGGTCCATGAATGTAGGTTTTTAGCTAACCGGCTTTGCAGTGCTTTCTCAAAAATTATATCTTTAGACCAAATAGGTGTTTTGTGGAGGACTAGAAGATATTGAATAGTGTGTTCATGGTGCATGAGTGTATTGATTCGTGAACAGGGAATGACAACCTAGGTTGGTATGTTTGATATTAAGAAAGTATTCAATAACATTGATTAGGGCTTCTTGGACAATCCTCTAAGATGGATGGATTTTGTCCCTCACCAACTTCTGGTCCTCTAAGATGGATGGATTTTGTCCCTCACCAACTTCTGGTCGTAGAATGGGCAGCTTACTGTTGAGCTACTTACATTTGTTTATGCGCATCAGTAAGCCTAAAAAACCCTTATGGGACCTGGTAATCAAGCGCACTGAAAAAGAAGGCCACCGTATTAGAAAGTCCAACAGATATCTCTCATCTGGGAGCAGAATTACATTGCTGTAAGTGCTTGTTGGCTAGTTTGCCAACTTCTTTTAGAGGGTTCATTCAAGACCAGACCTAACAGAATTTCATATTGAAGTGGAATAGCATCATAATTGGACAATCATAATAATAAATTTGATTCTAGAAAATGAATAAAAGAAATACATAAACAAGGAAAACTATCTGGTTTCAAAAACTAACTTGTGTTGAGGGTTCACCAAATCAAATACTGGATTCAAATGGTTTCCTGCAACAAGCAACAAACAAATGAAACAAACTTGCTTGAAAAGTATAATTTGTTTCTCCACATGATCAACCGAAAAAAGAGTAAACTGCAAGCAAGAAAGTGTGCATAAGATACCACTACAGGCACTCTTTAGTTACTTATAAATGAAATGCTTAAAGTTGGTTTCTAGTGGCAGTTCAAAGTTGGGTCTTCAAGTAAGATGAGAAAAGGTTTCCAGTTCCTGAAAGTCTAGATCGAGCATAAGAGCCATACTGATCCACCAAATAGGGATCACTGCCAAGTGACAACAACATGGGCATCCGATATAGTTAAATTTACACAACCCCTCGCAGATGGTAGAGCCGTAGAGTATGGAAAATCATATCTAGATTACCTTGCATTGACAAAGGCAAATCTGAGGTTAGGACCTCCTCCCACTTCCATCCTCGAATTCGACCATCATCTCCACAGCTACACAAGATTAATAAGGTGAATTATGAACTATATCACGTTACATCACAAAAGGCACAGTAAATCAATGTTAAGAAGCAAAAAGTAACAGGATCCACACATTAGTCACTACTGCTGACTTTATCAAACAGAGAGAGTTAAACTTCAATGCAATTTGATGAAACTCATACAGAAGTTGCACTAAGGATTACACAAGTAGATTGCACCCAAGGTCCAGATGACAACTGCCATAGGTTATTAAAAGGGGAAGTTTCAAGTGGATCTATCCCTCACCATAGGGTGAGGGCACTTTTCCTTTTTGCACATGAAGACAAGGAAGTGTACCTCACCCTATGTACTTGAAAATTCACTTTTGTACTTGAAAATTCCCATTTATGGAAGCATCCCTCACCCTATGGTGAGGGATGGATGCACTTGAAACTTCCCCTTATTAAAAATCAATAGTCACAAACAAATGTGATGCTGGACTTTAGACTTCTAGTAAACATGTGAGTTCTAATTAGGGTTGTCAATCAGGCTAGCCCAGCAGGAATTTCTGTAGGATGCAGCAAGGCTTAAACAGATCTTTAAGGCTGTGGATCAGAGAATAAACAGGCCTTCTATACCAAAGCCTGTTATAGCATGAACCAGCTCATCCTCTTTAGGCTCAATTGGCTCTTATCTAGTTAGAACAGTAAAATGTCATAACAGTTATGATTTTCACATATGAATAATAATCTGAACCCTCTGTTTTACACCATACTATATAAGGGCAAGGCTCTAAAAATCACTTTGATTAATGACGCTAGAAGCCTCATAAGTCACCAATGCAGGTACAGATGAAGTAAGAAATAGATAACAGTCCACATTTAATGTAAGACGATAAATTGTAAGTACAATCAGGGGGCCCAATCCTAACACTTTTTTTGCAAGGTCTAAAATTCAAGATACTTTCAAACAAACAGCGATCAAAATTGACGTTAAAACAAACCTCAATAGCAAACAATCTTCCCCTTCACCATAGAATTTGGCATCATAGGCAGGGCCACTGTGTCCTTGAATGAAGTGAAGCGGTTCAGCCACTAAAAAATCAAAAGGCCTGCAAATGTAGTTGGATTAATCAGTAAAGAGAGCAAATCAACAAAACCAAATGCTGGGCTGCGTTCGAAAAGGAAGTTGACTCATAATTATGAACATTAAGCTGCAGCAAAGTGAAATAACCTTAAGATTAGTTCCACTCAACTTAAGTTGCTTTGCCACAATCAAAGAAAAGTGCAAGCTCAAATTACTTGAGCAACTGAAATTGGAAGATGACAGAGAACACACACCCACACACTTACTGGTGATATCTACTATTGTTGAAACGCATTGGCTGCCAAAAGACATAATCATAGAAAAATCAGTAATAGCATATTTATTGACCATCCAAAACAATGAATGAATTGAAAGAAAAAGAAGGAAAGAAAAAAAAAAAAGGACCCCAGAATTTGTCAGAATTTTTTTGTTCATCCCATGACCCATTTGAGCACATCACACAAACTACACAATGATTTCCACATTTGGCCAGCTGGGCTCAAGTTGAACAAGTGGCACAAAGTCCATGGGTCTGGAGGACCCATTGGCAGTGGGCCCCACCAAGATTCCAACTGTGTTGGCCAGACTCCAGAGCCAGACTGAGACTATGGGGTGGTCGTGGCCTGCAAATTGGAGGGTCTGGATTGAGCAGAAAAGGGGGAAGGAGAGAGACCTGAGAGGATGAGATGCAGGAGGAGATGGAGTAGGGAGCTAGAGAGCCATCGCTGGAGGCGACAACGAGGACATCAGGATTAGGGTTTGGAGAGGGGGCGAAGACGGTCCTGAAGACGGTGCGAGATTGGGTCTCTCTCTCCTGCAAGATGCTACTGCGGTAGCCTTGTTCGTCCCAGTTGGTCGCATCTCTTCCTCCTCCTGCCATTCTCATTCTATCTCCCTCTCTCTCTCCCCGGCCCCGCAAGAAAAAAACGGTGCGTTTGGTTCTTGCTTGCGTCTACAGAGAGAGTGAATACGCGTTTGGGGGTGCGGGGTGTCTGAATGTAGTCTTGCGCCCAAGCCCCAAGAGTTTTTGACCCCTCGGTATCTTTAATGTGGCCTACAAGATTATATATTTCAAAAATCCTAGTTAAAAGACTGACGCCACTCCTCTGCCAAATTATTTCTCCAAACTCAGAGAGCTTTCATTCAAAATAAAATAAAAAATAAAAAAAGCATCATCCTTCTGCTCACATGAGCGACCCGCGTTGGAAATCCCTTGCCAAGTTTCTCTCAAATTTTTCTATTTTTATTCCACACGAAAGGAGAAATCCTTATTACTCGTACCACCCTAGATTGATCTTTTTTTCTTTTTCTTTGAAGAGCAAAGAGGCATTTAAGGTAGTTGATTCAAGTACTGAAAGATTGACTTGCAATTTGAAAAAGTTGTGTGAGTTCTTGTAACTTTCTTTATATAGTGGTTGGTTATTTGTGATTTGGATGGTAAGACCTGTAGCTTTGCATTTCTCCTGCTTTTCTTTTGTGGTTAATTGATTTGTTGCAAGATTAATTGAACTACTTCTAGTATTAATTTATTGGTATTGGAATCCATAACAAGATTCAATTTGGGACCTTAGCCTTTGTTAAGGCTTAAACACAAACTTAAAGCCATGAATTTATGTGTATTCCGTGCAAACAAACATGTCCTTATCTTTTTGTCATACCCACTCATGAAACTCCAAAGTGGTGCCTCCTCAAATTTAAAATAGCCCAAAATAAATGCTTCTCTCATATATGATTTGGCATTATCTGAAACTAACAAGTCTTGGACCCAACATACATTTTGAATAAAATATTAAAAAGTTCATTTGTCTTATCCACAGTGAGGTCCATGAATCCATCTATAAAAAATTCGAACGGCTCGTAAACTCCTGATGACTAAAACTAGCCATTTAGATGTAATCTTCTGGCCTCTGAGCGTGGCCCAATGGGATCCATTGCCAAGAACATTCCAGAGTTGGGCAGAAGTCTAAAGATTAGATTTTTTTTTTAATGGAAGATAAAGTTTAGAACTTGAATGGTGGAAGCTTAAGGCAGTCCAATTCAATAGCTGAGACCCACAACACAACTTACATGTGAGGTGATGGGAACTTACACATAAAAGGGATGAAAGAAACTCGCATATGTGAGAAAACATACACACGACTAACACATATAAGATGATGAAAATGCATACATATACGAGAAGAATAAACACAGCTCACATGTGTAAAATAATAAAACTCACATATACAAAGAGAGGTTTACCAATGATCTCCCAAAGGGGGGTCGGCGGGTTCCCATGTTATCAAAAAAAAAAAAAAAAAAAAGAGCATGTCGGATTCAAACCCAAGAACTTAAAAACTCTCGACAAGAACTAATACTCCTTACCACTTAGGGAAGTAGCCGTTATCAATCCAATCCAATAGTTGTAATTTGGATTGACAACCGGTGGGTCATAACATGGCACCTGCAATGCATCATTTTCCATACGAGCTCTGCCTGCCCATTGCCCCCTCTATTTAATTGGATGTCCGACCCAGTCAATTGCACCACCAGTTCTACTAAGTCACCATCTCCTGGCAGAGTATAATCAAGTAAATGGTAGCAGACGTAGGGACCGAGGGTTAGAATTAGTTATGTCACTCATGTCTAAGTCGGTGGGGAATTGTATATATCTTCCAAGCACAGGCAACTGGCACGCCCATCCTCATTCATCCACATCTCATTTATAACATAATATAATGTTTACAACTGTTGACTATGAAATGTACACTTGCATTTTGGCCAATGAGGCAAATCCACTAATCTCGACCCTTTGGTGGTGTACTTTGCATCAGTTGTTCAAATAAATGAGAGTTCTTAGGAAAAACAACAAACCCTCCGCATTTTCTCCATGAGAAGGCCTTTACATTTTCTGTTTTTACTTAAAACCTCTCAACTAATGGTCTAGCTAAAAAAATAAAACTCAGTTGATGAGGTACTTTCCTTCCACATAAATACGCACAGGAATTAATTCCCGACTAAAGCGCTAACAGTGATCAATTGTGTGAGTGTGTGGTTGGATGTGTGAATACTTACCTAACCACTAATTTGTTTTATCCACCCATTTACTTTGAAAAAAACTCAAACTACTTCACAATAATTTTGTCAAATGCTCCCTTTTAAGCTGTCACATAAGAGGCCACTTTTAATCAATCCAAGCAACTGTCATTGATTGAAACCAATCTCATTTTGCACTATTTTCTACATTATTGGATTTTGTCAAGCAAGTTATACACAATGAACATCAGCTCCTTCGATGCAGTATCACGCCCACAACCACATTCATAAAATATCAGCCAATACGATAGATATGGGCAATAAGGAGTATAAGGTACATATAGGCCATAGAATATAGCTTTCAATAAGTCCCCATTTTTCATTGCTCTGCTGAGTGCTTCTCCACTTTGTAAAGTCAAAGACTCATATCATTAAATTAAAGCTCCATCCAGTTAAAACTCGATGACCCATTCCCCACTTTGCCACTCTTTAGATATTTAACCCAAGCTCTAACAGAAGTTACAAATTTTTATTATTATTTATTTTTTGCTAATAACAAATTCATTAAGAAAAAAATAACAAAGAAACTTTGAATCCTGATGAGATGCAAGGTCGAAATGATCTATTTACAGCTTTATATTTTACTCTGTGAAATCAGTGTAGTGTATGCTTCCCAAGTGTATTAGCCGACACACTAATGCAGTACTACCTATCGTTGACACAGTCCTTTACATCATGCCTAAAGGAAAAGATTAACAATTTCCACAAAGGAATGAAAACCCCATGTTGACAATGGTAAATTTGTGACAATTTGAATCAATGGAATGGAAATCCTCATTTTTAGGATTTTTAAGTCGAACCCATCTCAATAGAATTTGGAAATCCTCATAATTACAGATTTTGCATATAGAAACCAACTTTTCTCAGCTCTATGCATTCAAGGACGGAGGGAGGGGAGGCCAAGTGGGGGCAATTTCTCAAGTTTGATAAATAAGAGAAAATATAGGAGTGAATTTAAGCATGTTTATTTTATGCCCTTTTGCCGGCCTTAGTCAAATTTCTCTCTTCTTTAATAAATTTTGACAACAATAAGGGTATTCTTGTCTTAATAAGAGCATTATTGATATGTTCTTCCTAAAAGATAGAGTCTTATTGTATTATCCCTCTCCCTCTCTCTGTCCCACATCCAACGATCTTTAGAGATCATTTAATGAAGCTCTTGAGTGGAGCCCACTTAATAAAATTAAACAGGCTCGAGATGTGGGTCCTTTAAGGGCAATGCTATTGAGTGGGGGCATACCTTGGAAAAATTTAAATCCCATAAAATAAATGCTCTAGTTCTCTATTTGAAACAAATTGAATTGTTTATAGAAATTTTAAGGAATATCTTTTTTAAAAATTAACAATCCTAAGCTGGGTCGTTTGAGTGAAATCTTATAAGGTCCATACACTATATGAGGAGGCTATTTTTCAGCGATTTAATTATTTTATAGGCGAGCCTATTGTTCTACATATAACTCTTCTATCATTTTTTTTCCTTCTCTTTTCATTATCTCTAATATGTAGATGGCATCCGCATACATTGAAATCATCGTGACCCTTGATTTAATAACCTTAAAGTTTTATACTATTTTAACTCTGCCTATGTTGGGGTATCCTTGACATGGCCGGTCCCAGGCCCGAACAAAGGAGGAGGGTTGTGCGTTAGGTAGCCAACAGCCAGCACAATACTCAGTCGGGTTTTTTTATGAATTTGAGACCTAATGAAATTTCATGGGGGCGTCCCCTACTTAGCAGCGTGCTGTATGGTTCGAGTACAGTGATAAGTGAGTAAGGACCGCTGCATCGGCGCCCGGGTGCAATGTTAAATAGGCAAGGGTCCTCACACTTAGGATGAGTGTGGGGGGTAAGGAAGTTAGTCCAAAATAGAAGGCTGAGATTAGGTACTTGGAACATTGGGAGCATAACTGAGAAACTTATGGAAGTGGTGGATACAATGGAAAGGAGACGAATCGTAATTGCTTGCTTGCAAAAGACAAGGTGGGTGGGACAGAAAGCTAAAGAGATTGAGAGGACTGGGTATAAGTTATGGTATACGGGACTTAGTAGATCGAGGAATGGGGTCGGCATAGTGGTAAGCAAGGACTTAAATGAATATATAGTTAGTGTAAAGCAATGTGGAGATAGGATTATGGCAATTAAGTTAGTGTTAGGAGAAGAAATAGTGAACGTAATTAGTGCTTATGCCCCTCAGGTGGGCTTAGGAGATGGACATAAGGAGAAGTTTTGAGAAGACTTGGAAGGAGTGCTACTAGAGATACCCCAAGGTGAGATGGTCTTCATAGGAGGAGATTTGAACGGTCATGTAGGACGCGACGTAGATGAATATATAGAAGTACATGGGGGACATGGATACGGTAATAGAAATGAAGAAGGGAATGATATTTTAGTTTTCTGTAGTTTATGATCTCATGGTAACTAACACCTTTTTTAGGAAGAGAGATGACCATTTGGTGACTTATAAGAGTGGCTCATCAAGGACACGGATTGACTTCTTCTTAACTAGGAAAACAGACCGCTTAACTTGTAAATATTGCAAGGTTATACCGGGGGAGAGCTTGACTTCCCAACATAGGTTGTTGATCATAGATGTGCAACTACAAAGGTGGACTAGAAAAAAGAAGTTGTATAGATGCTTAAGGACAAAATGGTGGAACTTGAGAGATGATAAGCAACTAGCATTAAGGGAAAAAGTACTAGAGGAAAACGTTTGGACGGGAAATGAGAGTGCAAATAATATGTGGGATAAGGTAGCAGAGTGTATTAGGAGGGTAGGGAAAGAAGTCTTAAGAGAATCCAAAGGGGGTGCTCCCGCACAGAAAGAGGCATGGTGGTGGAGCGAGGCCGTCCAAGACAAGATAAGAGTTAAAAGAGAGTGCTTTAAAACTTGGCAAAATGATCGAAATGAAGCGAACTTGGAGAGGTATAAAGAAGCAAAAAGAGAAACAAAAAAAGCAGTTAGTGAAGCAAAGGTAAAGGCTTTTAAGGAGCTATATAGGCGACTCGACACTAAGGAAGGCGAAAGAGAGATATTCAAACTTGCCAAAGCCAGAGATAGGCGGACCAAGGACTTAAACCAAGTTAAATGCATTAAGGATGAGGATGAAAATGTATTAGTAAAGGATGAGGAGATAAAGGAGTGTTGAAAGAGCTACTTCTACAAGTTATTTAACGATAGCAGTAGTAGTGACATACAATTGGGGCAACTTACCATTTATAGGGAAAAATCGAATCATATGTTCTATAGGAGAATCAGTAGGGAAGAAGTTAAAGAAATATTGAAAATGATGAAGAATGGGAAAGCGGTTGGACCAGATGGTATCCCTATTGAGGTTTGGAGGTGCTTGGGGGATGATGACATAAATTGGTTGACAAATCTTTTTCATGTAGTGCTAAAGAGCAAGAAGATGCCTGATGCATGGAGGAAAAGAATTCTTATACCCATATACAAGAATAAATGAGATATTCAGAACTGTGCGAACTACCGCTGGATTAAATTGATGAGTCATACAATGAGATTATGGGAAAGAGTTATTGAGATAAGGCTAAGAAGAACAACAAACATTTCAGAGAATCAATTTGGTTTCATGCTTGGGAGATCAACCGTGGAGGCTATCTTTCTCCTGAGAAGGTTAATGGAACAGTATAGAGAAGGTCAGAGAGATTTACATATGGTGTTCATTGACTTAGAGAAGGCTTATGAACGAGTTCCTAGGGAGATTCTATGGAGAGTACTGAAAAAAAAAAGAGTGTGTGTCGCATATATTGAGGCGATAAAGGATATGTATAATAGAGTCATGACATCTATAAGAACGACTGGCGGAGAGACTAAATAGTTTCCTATCACGATTGGTCTACACCAAGGCTCAGCGTTAAGCCCGTACTTGTTTGCCCTAGTTATGGATGAGATTACAAGATATATTCAGGATGAGGTGCCGTGGTGTATGCTATTTGCAGATGACATTGTTTTAGTGGATGAGACGAGAGAATGAGTGAATGTTAAGTTAGAATTGTGGAGGAAAACGTTAGAGACAAAAGGGTTTAGGCTAAGTCGATGCAAAACGGAATATATGGAATGCAAGTTTAGTCAAAGTAGGACACTTGGTAACTTAGAAGTAAGTTTGGGCACACAAAAGATTGTAGAGAAAGAAAACTTCAGGTACCTTGGATCTATGGTGCAACAGGATGGAGAAATTGATACTGATGTAAGTCACATGATTCAGGCCGGGTGAACCAAATGGAGGAGTGCTTCGGGGGTCTTGTGTGATCGGAAAGTCCCCATCAAGGTTAAAGGAAAGTATTATAAGGTCGCGGTACATCCAACATTGTTATATGGATCAGAGTGTTAGGCAGTAAAGCATAATCATGTTAAGAAGATGGAAGTTGCGGAGATGAGAATGCTAAGATGGATGTGCGGGATCGCAATGAGAGATAGGATTAGGAATGAGGATATTAGGGGCAAAGTAGGAATAGCACCGATTAAAGATAAAATGAGAGAAAATCGACTGAGATGGTTCGGCCATGTTAGAAGGCGCCCAACGGAGGCACCTGTTAAAAGGTGTGAAAGCATAAAGATTGCCCGGAGTAGGAGAGGGAGAGGGAGACCCAAGAGAAGTTGGAAAGAAGCTATTAAACATGACATTGCCTATATGTATCTAACGGAGGACATGGCCCTAAACAGATTTGATTGGCGTCGTCAAATCCATGTAGCCGACTCCACCTAGTGGGAAAAGGCTTGGTTTGATTTGGTTTGGTAAAGTCTTATACTATTTTAATAATAATTTCTCTCTTTTTTTATGAGATCCAATCTAATAGTGGGTAAATGATATTGATGAGCATTAAAACATGGCATGGTATCAAATCAAGGTGGGGGGTATAAATGTGAAATGAGCTTAGAGTAATCAAATATTGACCCAAGTAAGCCCCATAGAGTTGAACTTTACATGTAATCTACTTGTAAGATAAATTTTTCCTTATAAGTGAATCATATGTAGATAACAAGGGAAGTGGTCATTTCTTGAATGGTTTATATTTTCCATAAGTGGGGCCCACTAACATCATTGGCCGATCAACTTTGCCCCCATTAGAAGAAAATCCTGGATCTATCCCTGTATGCATTAATATGCACCAGTAGCTATGTAAAATCCTCACGTAAATAAATCTCTAATAAGGAATCCTTGTTTTAAGGGCAGTAAGGAATCCTCAAGATCTGAAGAATTTTCACCTTTTACCAAACAAACTTGGGTTTTGTGATAGGGCTAAAAAACATCAGCTCTTCCAAAATTTCAGTAGGATTTGAGTCCAGCCAATGAAGCAACTTGTTTAATGCTCTACCACAAAATTTCTAATGACAAACAACTTTACGTCAATATATTGGTTAATAGATTGAACTCTCTACTCCATTTGCATACTTAGTAACAGCATGTCATCAACATGATAGCCTTGTCGCATCAATTTGGGTTGATTTATAATTGTAATTAGTATTATTAGGAAACAATGACCAAAGGTTTTGAGTGGTATATCCAGGAATTGCAAACTAAATAAAGGGTAATTGCTTCGGTGCAATGATAAAAGTCTAAGGTAGCGTTTAGTTCGCTGTAATGAAGGTCGGAATAGAATGGTCATTCCAACGGAATGATCATTCCAGCGTTTGGTTCGCCAAAAAGTAGCGGAATGACTATTACCTCCGGAATCCGATTCATTTATGTGAGGGAATCACCATTCCATTGGAGAAGGGAAGGAATGGTCATTCCATTCCCTCCCCACTTTTTGTTGAAACCAAAATACCCTTGTTTGACATCTATCTCTATTATAAAAGAGGCAATGTTGCATGGTTTTTTCACCACACCACTGTGGGGCCCACCCAAAATATTATAATAAAATATAATCATATATATAATAATAATAATAATAATAATAATATAATATCTATACCCTAATAATCTATCTATCTTATACAAACTTTTTCACTACACCATTGTGGGGCCCACCCCCAAATATTCTAATATAATATAATAATATATTATTTTGAGAAATTGCAAACTTTTTCACTACACCATTGTGGGGCCCACCCCTAAATAATATAATATAATATAATAATATATTATTATGAGAAATTGTAAAAATTTTCACTACACCATTGTGGGGCCCACCCCCAAATATTATAATATAATATAATAATATATTATTTTGATAAATTGCGAACTTTTTCACTACACCATTGTGGGGCCCACCCCAAATAGTATAATATAATATAATAATATATTATTATGAGAAATTGCAAACTTTTTCACTTCACCATTGTGGGGCCCACCCCCAAATATTATAATATAATATAATAATATATTATTTTGATAAATTGCGAACTTTTTCACTACACCATTGTGGGGCCCACCCCAAATAGTATAATATAATATAATAATATATTATTATGAGAAATTGCAAACTTTTTCACTTCACCATTGTGGGGCCCACCCCCAAATATTATAATATAATAATATATTATTTTGAGAAATTGCAAACTTTTTCACTACACCATTGTGGGGCCCACCCCCAACTTTTTCACAAACAATGTAATGTGACAGGAGAATCTAACAGGGGTATTTTGGTCAATCTTATGTAAATTTGATTCCATTCCGGGCATCATTTTAGCATACCAAACGCAGGAATATGAATCAGAATTCTATTATTGGGTTGATTCCTCAGCGTACCAAATGCTGGAATGGAAATGACTATTTCTGCCTCATTCCATTCCAGACTCATTCCGGTTTTCATTCCATTCCTGCCTACAACCATTCCAGCGAACTAAACACTACCTAAGATGTCATGTGTGATAGTGCAAGTTCGAGATGTGTGATTTGTTGGTTGTGTCTGGCCTTGCCCTTTGTTTTCTGTTTTATTATAGTTATTCTCTTAAAAAAATAAGAAACATAAAAAAATGTTGATATAAGGCTAATCCTTGCTATTCTGTCTATGGGCATTTTAAATCATCCAGATAAGAGGGCTAGTACCATTAGTTGTATATAATGAAGGATCGCCCAAATGTCTCTTGTCTTGAGGCCTTATTTTAAAGACCTTAAATTAAAGACAGAGAAGTGAGTTGAATGTGATTATCAATGTGAGATGATGAATACTCTCTGTTGATATTTGGATTGAACTTCTCATTTGCACGACTTCCTATCAGCCTATGTGGGGCTGACCTTCATTTGATCATCATACTAAACACACGAGCTACTGGACCTAATTTTGATCCAATTGAAGAGCTGTACCCCATCATATTAATCAATGCATTAAAGCAATGCTCATTGAAATCAAACTTGTTTTTTACACATTGATTAATTCAGCTGAGCATTTCCTTTTTTTCAAATCTAATATTTTTTAGGGAAATTTTCCCTTTTTTCAACTCTAATGTTTTTCAGGGAAATTTTCAAAAAAGGCCTTAAATTTTTGCCTTATTTAAAAAAAGAATGCAAGTTTCGAAACTTTTCAAATTAATCCCTAAGTTTTTCAAGAAGTTTTCAATTAAAGGCATTCATTCATTTAAAGCTATTTTTTTGTAGTTTTTTTTCCATTTTTTTAAATATCAAATTTACAATTCATTGAAATAAAACTCTCATTCACTTCCTCTATATTCTTCTCATTTCCTTCGCTGGTTACCTCACATTGATCAAGGGCAACTAGTGCTCCCACAATGATTGACTATATTTAGTGGCTATCGAGATCATGCCATGACTTTAAATGAAATGTAATTTATGTGTTTTTAAAATATTGAGAAAAATACCTTTAAATGGCTTGATGTTCTTAATAAAAACTTACTGAAAAACTTATGGACTAAATTAAAAAGTTTTAAAACTTGCGTTTTTTTTTAAATAACGCAAAAACTTAAGGCCTTCGTTTATTATATATTGAAGTGACCTTTTACTTTATAATATTTTACAAGTAAATTACCCAAACAAGTACTAGTGTGTTTGGATATGTGGTGAAATAAAGTGAGGAGAGGTAAAACATCCATTAACCAAATAAGGAAAGACAATGGGTTATATCAAAATTACACAATTTTAAAATTTTCTTCATCTTTTAAAAAAAAGTAAAAAGAAAAAAAAAACAACGTCATTTCTCCTCAAAAAGACAAAAAAGCATCAAGTTATTTATTAAAAAATTAAAAAATTACATATAAAACAACTAAAAATAAAATACCATCGTAACCCTTATAATTTATTTTCTTTTGATACGATGCTTCACCTCACATGTATACTTCAATTCTCGATACTTCAAACACGCACGCAGTGATAGTAGGCTGACAAAAGTTACTCGAGACAAGTTTACTTGAAAGGTGAAACTCAGAGAATAAAATCCTATACGGACGAAATGAGTCTCCAACGGCAACAATGAATTGATGATGTTAATATACCTATGCAAGTGCAGGATATCAATATGTAAATGAATTTGATCAAATAAAGGATGAGTTCTTTAGAAGCAAATTTAAGTCACCCACATGAAAACTACCCTTGCAAAATGCAAACATATCCCTAACCGTTCCCCCCACATGAGAAAGCAATCCATCTATGAGTTCCAATTTAGCAGATTTTATTATTTTATTGGGACTTTGAAGTTAATAAAAAAAATACAAAATTTCAGGTGTGGCCCTGTGGATTCAATTTTCAACCCCCAACAGATGAACCTGTATCTCAGTGGTCAACGCATCACAAACTGAGACTGCACTGTAAATTCCCCTCCAGGCCACCCCAAGAAGCATAGAACATAAAGAAAGTAGGAGCCAGAAAGATCCAAAGAACAAACAAAAATCAACAACCCACTTGAGTAGCTGTTTCCAAATTCCAATCCAGAAATTCAGATTTCAGAAACGCACCCAACTTTGTCTTTTTCTTCTTCTTCTTCTTCCTCTCCTCCTCCTCTTACCCATCTCCTCAAATATTCTTCTGTTTCTCCTCTCTCTAATGGAAGATTTTAGATCCAAGTCTTGTAGGGATGGGAGGATGCAGATGGGGTCCTATGGCAGCATGCCACCTCTCTCTGGTTTGCAAGATCTCAGATGCTACAGTGCTTCTTATGCAACTGCCCCACAGACCCAGATGCCCAAAGAGATGAAACTCAAGAAAGGGAAGGCCAGTGGTGGGTCATCATCTTCCAAACGCTGGAGCATTAATGACCCTGAGCTGCAGAGGAAGAAAAGGGTCGCAAGCTACAAGGTATATGCTGTGGAGGGGCAGATGAAGGGCTCTTTCAGGAAGAGTGTCAGGTGGCTTAAGGACAGATACAACCAAATACTCTATGGATGGTGGTGATTTCTGGGGTTCTTGTGCTCACTTGCCTGGGTCTTTCTCCTCTTTTTTGTCCTTCATTGTTAAAGGGTTCTGTGTTGTGTTTGAGAAGTGAAGATGGTTTTTACCAGAAACATAGAATCATATGTTTTTGAGTCTTTCAAGATTTGATGATTTGGGTTGTTTTTAGTTGTGTTCTTTCTGAAAGTTCTGTTCTCTCTCTCTCTCTCTCTCTCTCTCTCTCACACACACACACACACAACACAGTTGGGCTTGGTGGGTGATGATAATTCATAAATATGATAAAGCTTGGTCTTTCATTTGGGTTGTTTGTATTTTTGTAATAGACCTTTTGATTAAAGAAAGCTTTGTAATTCCTGGCTTTTCTCTCTCAATCTCTTTTTATGCATTCATCTTTAAGTCTATCCCTTTGGGCTTTCTGTATGATGAAAATTTCTGAAACTGAGCATCAAATTGCTACTCTTTGGGTCTTTCACAATATTTTTTTTTCTCTTTTGTTTGGTTCTTATGGGACTTATTTGCTCTGTCATTTGGGTACTAGAAGTTTCATGGTTCTGGCTATGACTTGTCTTCCTGCAATCACCAGTTTTTCCATCATATAGGCGTTTTTGCATGATGGAAATTTATGTGTCGATCTGATTAAGATCCCTCCTTGGTTTTCTTCAGGTGGGCTAGGGTATTTTTTTTCTTCTTTTTAATGAATTTCAGTATAAAGGTAGCTTCTTGATGGTTTGCCACTGTTTGAATCTGGTCGTTGCAGCTTTGATGATTCTGGGTTTTAACTGGTGTTTCTGATGTTCTTAGCATAGGTTGAAATTAAGAGCAAGGACTATAGGTTGGAATTTTGGCTGAGTTTCATGTTTCTTTTTCTATTCAAATTGATGTAGAGAAATTTATTGTGCCCGAGATTCTATCTATCTTTAAGATGTTCGGATGCTGTTCTGTATACATTAGAATTCTCCAAGTTTCACATCTTTTGTGCCTGCCTCTTTCACCACTACAATAAATTTGGATTCCTCTGATAGCATTTGAAACTTTTCACATATGTTAGAATTTAGATTCCGGGTTAAGGTTTCTAACTTCGGTTATCAACGTTGATGTTTCTGTTGAAAGTTTGAAGAAAGATTGTGGGCATAATTCAAATCCTTCATTGCAATATAAAAATTGTTTGCTACAGGAAATAGATTTGATATGGGATTAGGCTCTGTCACAGTCTAGTTTTCTAAGGTCCCGTTTGGATCTTCATAAACGGAACCTGGTTTATGCTTTAGTCAGGGTTCGTGTGTTTGGATAGACTGACATACTAGTTATTGTTTTGTTCTCTGCAATTACCAATTACAGTTAAGCATAATTGCAGGTAATTTGAATCATGGGTAAACTGAGTTAAAGGCAACTGAGTTCTGGGGATTGAACACGGCCTAAAGAAAAATTAACTGTTTCGTAGAGTCTCAGATAAAAGGCTGAAATGCATTTGTTGTCAGCTCGATTTGGTAGATAAATGAACTATACTTGAAAAGAAGTTTCAACTTTGTCCCAATTTTTAGCTGATAGTTTACAAATTCGATCAGTTTTCATGAACTGGCATATTCTCAACTGACAGAAAATGGCTTATGGAGGTGCAAGTTCCCGTTCAAACCTGGCCCTTTGGAAGCCTTTGAATTTCTTGCCATGCTTTGACCACGTGATTTATTAATGGAAGCATCCATTTTGGGTAAAGAAAAGGCTAATTTCAGTGCATAACTTTTCTATGGAAGCTTGAGATGACTTCTCTTTATATGCCTTATAGCTGATAACCTATTCTTTCTGAACATAATGGAGAATTTGCTTAGATTAACTTCTTCTTCTTCTTCTTCTGCTTCTGTTTCTGAGAGAGAGAGAGAGAGAGAGAGAATTTGCTTAGATTAACTACTTCTTTATATGGTTTAACCTGAGAGAGTGAAAGAGGTTTTATGGCACTTAATGTTCCATCTGTACATGAAGAGCACACTGCTATGATGTCCAAATACGGCATCGATACGGATAGGATATGCCATAGACACGGTAAAAATACGGATTTTACACATAAAAAGTGAAGTATCGAATACGATACAACATAATACGTTGTCCATTTCGAAGTATCCATGCATCATCAGCACAGGGGGTATTTGTAGGGGAGGAGAAATCAGGGTTTCCTTGTCCATTGTTGGTGTGTACAATCCCTTTGAAACTTGTTTTTCCATCTCTCGGCAGGAAATAAAAGAATCTTTGAAACCTTTTTAATGGAGATAGCAAGTTTTGTGGAGGATGCTTCCCAGTTGTGATTCTTTTTGAAAAAAAATTTGGTTGAAGGAGTGTTGTTGAAGGAAAGAATAAAAATAACTTTTGAAGGAAAGTTGTTCAAAAGTTGTTGTCATTGATTGGCTTATTCTCTAATATAGAAACCATTCTAAGCGGAAGAGAGAGAAGTTTTAACAGATTTAACATCTTTGACCTCAAGGAATGGACAGCTAGTATTCATGGATGCTTTACAATATGCGCCGACATGGTGGTGGTGAAGATGCCACAGAATATTCAATATAGGGTCTTCTTTCAAATTCAATTAAGAAAGAACAAAAAAAAAGATGGAGATATAGCTATGGGTATGTGGGAGCAATTTTTTTTTTTTAACCTTTAGTACCTCCCGCCTAATCTTACCCGGGGGCATTTGGCCCTGAGCCCTAAGGACATTTGATTCTGGACAGGTATGAACTAATTTTTAGGGGCAAATGCAAATCCTCCTATCCACATGCACGGAATAAAACTATGGGAGATGGTTAATAAAGGTAGCTATCAAACACAAGACCTCTCCGCTTCTTAAGGCACATAGAATCTTTTGCCAACTAAATTACCACTCGATGGTTAATTCTGGGAGCAAATTTTGAGTAGCAAAACTAGAAAGAAAAAAAAAATTGCGGAAGGATGGAGTCTGAACCAGATACATCGAGCCCGACTTGAAGGAACAAAACTCCACAATGACACCCACCTATAGAAAATCCGAATCACTCGAAATGGACACCCTCGTCATGTATGAATTTCACCAAATTTTACTCCAATAGGACTTTATGCACTTACGCTGAGGTTTTTATGGCCTCCTATGTGATTCCCATTCAAGCACTTGCACATTTCTTGGATGTGTGTTATCTGATTAAGGGTGGGAATTGTTGAACCAATCCGCCAAACCCCAAGCCTAACCCAGGAATCAGGTTTTGGATAGACCATTTTTACTTGTATGCCTTCCAGGTTGGTTAAGGTTTAACCTCCAAACTCAACCAAATTTGAGTTCTGGGTTGACACTTGACAGTTCCACCTTCCAGTTTGATTTCAATTCAACATTTCAACCTGATTGATAAACTGATTGGGTTCGGGTTGAGCTGATAAAAGTTACCTATAAAGAACAACCCTTTCCTTGCGTATTTCACTTGTGCACTACTGACAGTTGAATAGAGCAAAAGACAGTGAATCACATTATTGATCACACGGTCAATCTTATACCAGGCCCACAGTATGGATTTTTACTGTGATGCAGAATTCTTTTTCTCACCTCAGAGTGGTCAAACCTTCCCCCAGCTAGTTAAACTTGGACTTTTCCAAAAAAAATAAAATAAATAAATAAATAATGGGTAAAATTTGACAGGTATGAAATCGATTCATGTTTTCTCCAATTGTCATTGACCTCGAAGCCTCATTTAATCAATCTAACGTCGGCTTTGTGAATCGTCAATGTTCCACGTATCACTATTTAGGCCATCACTGCATTAGGAATGGGGCAATATTAGAAGAGAATATGGTAGTGGTTTTGACAGGTCCAGACACAGCTTGTAGATTTCAATCCCAGTCAGATTCAGCTCATTCAGGGCTAGTTCATGTTTTGGCTGCTTTCACCGCCCCCATCTTGTTCATTACCTATGTATATAAATGCTATGCATCATCACATTTGTCTGCACCAATCTTGCAAACAAGAGAATACTAATATTAATACCTATAACAACCTAGAACAAGATTAAACCTACACAATGATATAGGGAGTTTTATCCATTGTGGACCCATTTATTGAAATCTAAACTCGTTGATTTTATGGTGGGACCAAGTTGTGTTAGAGTAAAATTTGGATAGATCCTATAAAAGCGAAGGACTCTCATTTTGACTGGTTTAAATTTGCATCAGCTGGGACCCATGTCAAGTTGCACGTTTCCCACTGCGCGAGTGCAGAGGATCCCACTCCAATAAAAAAAAACCCAACACATTATCCACGAAAAAACTCATCCAAAAGCAACAAAAAAAAGAGAGAACTATAACACATTTCACCACAAATCAGAGCAGGTTTCATCAGCTCAATCCAAAAATCAAAAGCTAGCACTAGATCATCCAACAAATAAAAGAGAAAAAAAAAAAAACATCCAAAAGAGACAAGAACATCGACAAAAATAATCAAGAGGAGGTAGAAAGACGTAAAACTTCCCTTCCGGTCAAAGCTACTATACGGCGGCATAGTGGCATATGCACGTCGATGGGACCCACTTTTAAAAAATCCAATCTATTCATTAGTTCTAACACCCACTACAGGATATGCATATAAAATATTATTCAATTCAACAATATACACACCCTTAGAATAACTAAGTCTTATACACATGATTCAACTTTATTTACTTTTGCTTTCTATTCTATGGAAATAGAAGTTGGGCACATATTTAAAATCATCATGTCAATCTTTTCACAAAATTCACTTTAAAGTTATATATGCAAAGAACAGGATGTGTGTAAAAGATGATGGAGGGATTGTATTTTTTAAAGGTGGGCCCCCACCCACTTGCATATGCCAGGCGCTGCATCATACTAAGATGCCAATGGAACCTATTGGAAACTCAATTCGTCTCATCTGGTTAGATTGATTTCAGAAATTCAAATAATATTCATCCATCACAAATTCACTGTTGGATCCCATTTATGAAATCCAAACTAAATCATGCCTACTTTGTATTGTGTTGGGCTAAATTGTACTCTGATCGGATTCAGGCCCACCTTTAGACTGACTACTTCTAACTTCTAAGCTAAGCAAATGGTTTCGTTTCCTCATTTCTTTGTATTTCGATGACTTGTTGTATCTGATGAATTTGATGATGAGATTAACTTTGATTTCAGTAAAATTTTACCAATTGTCAATTCATAAGACCTTGATTCTGAAAAAATCATATTGGAGAGGATGTGAAGAAGATGGTGTGAGCCAAACATAACTAACTCAAGGTGGGCCCACATGTGACTGATAGCACTATTAAAAGAAATTGAAGCCTACATAAATTGGCTTCATGGGTCAGGTTATACTGACTTGTGTAGTTGTGGGTTGGGAATATCTAACCAGTATAATCGACCCACAAACAAATCTCAGCCCAACCCGTTCGACCTGTCTGCAAGCCTAGTCTCCTTATCCCTTGGCATCCCTCTCTTGTACCTTTTCTCCATATCTATTCTGTCTGGAAGCCATGGCAGCAACCTTAGCAGGCTCCATTCTCAAGACCCACCACATGTCCTTCTCACTTCTCCTCCCATCCCCAGCAAACCCATCATCCATGGCACTCTGCTCAACCTTCCTCCCTCCCATTTCCACCCACTTTAGAACCCCACAAGCTCTACTTTTCCACAGACCAATTTCTTCTTCCTCTACCTTCACACCCATTTCATCTCAAGTCTCCAATCCAACAGCCAAAGGTTCCCTTCCAACACTTATTCTCCTTTCCTGCAAATTCCACTCTCATGATTTTTTTTTTTTTTTAAATTTCTTTTTACTGAGATTGGAGATCCATGGGTATGTCTGTGATACTAAGGTGCCAACACACTCATCACCACTCAACCATGAGTGTGTTGGCAATCCACCATCATGATTGCAACATGACATGGATTAACATTTGTCCATGTTTTTATTATGTTTATATTCTGAATCTGTTTGAATGACCATACAGTTCTTCAATTAAACTCATTCCATTCATGCTTCAACCCCAACTAGGTGAATAAGAACTATATGATTTGCATTTTGGTCGTTTTGTTTGA
Source organism: Cinnamomum chago (assembly GCA_038049695.1). NCBI lineage: Eukaryota > Viridiplantae > Streptophyta > Magnoliopsida > Laurales > Lauraceae > Cinnamomum > Cinnamomum chago. The sequence goes on from CP142451.1 coordinate 15,570,655, forward strand.
TTAAGCATTTTTTGGGTTTTACTTTATTTGTACTTTAAGTTTGTTTCTTGATTTGGGTTTACTGAATTTGCTGTTGCATGCCTTTTTGCTTCTACAAGTAATTTCTTTATTGTTGGGTGTATATGCACTATGTTGGTTGAAATGTGTGTGCTTTGTCTCATTGCCTCAGATAGGGTTATACAGTGCTTGTTGGGCAGTTTTTGATTTTTCAGCTTATGCAATAGACTGTGTGTTTTGGTCATCACGAAAACTAAGAGTGGGTTATGGCTGAGAAGATCTCAATTCTATCACTGTAGAACTTCTGAAATATTAATCTAGATTTCATGTGCTAAGTAAATAAATAACCTGTTGTCTCCTTGAATATTTTATGGTTTTATCAGTTCCACAATGATTTATTTGTTGGTGTTTCAGAGGTCATGTTTGGAAACCAAATCCTCGGGGAAAAGAATTTCCACTTTCAATAAAGTTGTGGAAAACCGACGTTTATCAATTATAAATCCCCGAGGGTTTGGACTAATGGAAATCCTCATTTTTGAGGAATTTTGAGTCCAACTTCCCCCATTAGGATCTGAAAATCCCACTTTTGTAGATTTTCACACCAAACCACCTTTTCTTCGCTATATGCATCGATACATAATTACCTACCAATATCAATGTCAAATCCTCAGTTATACAAATCCTCAGTGAAGAATCCATGTTCCCGGGCAGTGAGGAATCCCCGGATTTGTAGATTTCTCATGGATTCCTCACCATTTACCAAATGCAATCAATAGATCATTGAAGGAGGCTGAGATGGTTTCCTGTCTGATTGAGAGCAGGTATTATGGATTACAGTGCTGTGTAGCTTCCATGGAAAAGGTGAACTGGGGACACAGGTTAACTCTGTTTTTTAATCAATTTGGAAGCTATTACATATTAGATTGTACAAAAGCTAGATAATAATTGTGCAAAAATGAGTCGATGAATTCACGCCACCTTTTTGGAAGTACAGTACTGCTTTGTTTTCAAGGGGTATCTAGCATCTAACCCAAGGATTATGTACTGCTTGAGTTATCAAGTGGACTACAATCAAAATGTACACCCGAGTTGATCATCCTTGGATTTGTCGGGTGGGTCCATCTGTCAAACAGCCATGGAAAAAATAAAAATAAAAATTTACTGGTCAGATGATTATAGGAAAAGTTTCATCTGAAGGATTGCATAATAGATATGTTCTGTTGCATCTACCCCAACAGGAACTATCTGATGATTCATCCAGAGTCTCCAGATGATCAACAATGATGCAAACTATCCAGTTCTAGTGTGGGGCATTGGATAACTTCAGTGCGTATTTTCATTTTATCAGTGTCATAGTGCAATGTGCTGGCTGTATTTCTCTTTTTGTTTATATTATGCTTAGCAACTAGCACATTTGATTTTGTTTTCTTGCCCTTCTCTATTTTGTCGAGCTATGTTCCTATAGTGGGCCAAGCAAATTCATTATACTTCCAGGAGATGATAAAATCATATATGGCCATAAGCACAGGGGAATTGCAGTAATTCCCTGAACTCATTGTGCAAAAAGTTGACAGAAGTACAGAACATCATGCAGTGGCGGACCCAAGATTTTCGTTTAGGTGGGGCAGACAATTTTCCCAACATAGGTTAAGGGACATGATTTTCAACATTTTTTTTCTTTTTGTAAGGAATCCTACTACTAACACCTAATTCATAAATACTCTTCTAAAACAAACATCCAAATCCCAACTCCTCAACAAATTAGCACATCAATTAGCAACCGTTCTACAACATTAATAAAGAAACTCTAAAAAAACTACAGAGAAGTAATGATTATTATCATATGAAAATTAGTACCTATTTATCTTTTCCTTAACCTCCTTATGGTTTTTCTATCATATCAATCCAAATGATAGCACTTTTACTTTTAAATGAATATTGTCACCATAATCATAAACATCATATTATAGTCCAAGAAAAAAATTTCAAAAGAAGAAGAGACAAGTAGTTTAGCTCAATCTTCTAATTTTGTCGCTATCTACTTTTGTTTACAAGAAGAAAATAAACTCTTGTAATTTATTGGAGTAGGATTACCGATTCCACAGAGGCATTCTACGGTCACCTGATCAAGAAATGCGAAGGGATGTGGTCAAATGGAAACATTACTGTATACATGTGGCCCTTTATGGTGATGATGATGAACGATAACAATGATTGGTCCATGTCTTGGTGTTCGACTTCCAACACCGATGGGCTTGGCTTTAGGTATGAGGAACAAGAACCATTTCAGATGAGAATATCCAGAAACATGCACTAATTAATCAATATTTGGCCAACTAATGGATGGTTATAAGAAAATGGTAGCAGTCCAAACACAATGGCTGAATTTGGCCAATAAGGATCACTTGCAGAAAGAGTGTTTTTGGGCGTGGGGCGGTACTTTTGAGATAAGTAGGGCATGGGCCAGGGCCCATTACATGTTTTTGAGAATTTCTAAATTTCACCTGGGGCGACCGCCCATATGGTGACAACGTGGGTCCACCCCTGGGCCCGGGCCCATTTCATATTTTTCAAAGTTTCTAAATTTCACCTGGGGCGGCCGCCCCATATGGTGACTACATGGGTCCGCCCCTGACGTCATGTCACCTTAACTGATTTTTATCACATGTACTAACATTACATGTCACCTCATCCATTTTTTCTCTCATCTCCGCTCTCACTTTCATTGGGTTTTGGCTAATCATTCAGTGTGATGCCTAAAACACTCAGATTTCTCTGATAATATGCCCATCTCCTGGGTTAAACATCTGAATTTGATGGTCCATCTTAAGTACTTTGTGTTCTTTTCTCTTTTTTTTTTTTGTCCATTGGAAGCTCCTCATTTGTATATTTTGCAGATGAATTTCCTGCACATGTTGGCTTTCTCGGTCTAGGGATTATGGGTTCTCCAATGGCACAAAACCTCATAAAGGCTGGGTATGTTACTTGATGTCTCTGACTGACAATTTGCCTTTATTACTTTGCTGAAGTGTGTTGATTTGAGTTTATATGGCTAATTGTTTCTTGTTGCTGTTCCGAAAAATAAGAAATATGTTTGTGGAAGTTGTTTTGGATAAACGAGGGCGGTTGCTTTGTAAGCTACTGGATTTTTATTATCATTTTCCGAAAGAATTGTAGCTTTGTGATTAGAGATTATATTCATTAGCATGCCAGCCCTTGATTGAAAGGATAAAGCTTGGAAGATGATTACATTATATTCATTACAATTGTTTCTAGATTCTTGGTTCACGTTCCCGGCTGAATAAGTTTCCTCTAAAATAACTGTTTGTATTAATTTAGACAAATGGTATAATTTATAGCATGAATGGGCCCAGGTCAAGGAGTTTCAGTAGTGCAACTATCAAAACTTTTTCCTAGATGAACACAAATGCACATTGACTAGTGATTGAGAAATTATTGATATGCGTAGGACCATAGGAGTATATGCAACTAAGTTATGCTCTGAGGACAAAAGCGTCATATTATATTTTAGAGTTTCTCTATAGCCAAGAAAAACTGTGAATGTATATTGATTACTGATGACTGATGAATACAAATAGAAGCCAGATTGTCTTCAGCACTTAACTACTTAAAGCATCAGGTGTTTAGTCAGTGACGCATAATTTTAAGAGTTTAATTGTTGGCTGACATTGTCACCTGATGCAGATGCAATGTAACTGTTTGGAATAGAACCAAGAGCAAATGTGATCATCTCATCAGCTTGGGGGCAAAGTAAGTAATAATTTGTTGCTATCTCTACTATCCATAATTTGAAACCATGGCTGGTCTACTAGTAAGTCACTCAAGTCTGTTTAACCCTGCCATGTACTTGGTAAATGGATCATGAAACTACTGCTATCCTAATTTATGGTGAAACCAGACTTGGTTCCTGATCATACCTGGTTCATGATCAAATTAGGTCGACTTTCTTTATTTGACATGGTTAACTTCTGATCTCTAATTGGCAAGAAATTCATTTGTTCTGACTGAAATGAAGATTATGCTGATGAGCAATTTCTTACACATCAAGACAGTTGAAAAACATAATTAGCGATCACTTTTTGCCCTTTTTGGGAGACCCATCAATCTTGAATTAACCTGACCTACTCACTTACTGAGTTGTGGTCTCTGGTGGCATTGCTGAGGACAACATGATCAAAGCACAGTGCAGCCAAAATCCAGCCCAATGCAGGCTGAGCTTGGTTCAGTGTGGCCCACGAGCACCCTTAAAAACTGTTGACAACCCAAAGTTATAGTTGTCATGCTTTTCTATGGATGGGCTGTGTTTCTTTTCAATTGATTTTAGTATATTTATTTTCAACCACAACTATAATTTGACACAAATGCTTGTTCTTCATTCTGTAGATATAAACCTTCCCCAGAGGAAGTTGCATCATCCTGTGATGTGACATTTTCCATGCTTGCTGATCCTGAAAGTGCGGTGTGTATCTATGTTTTAATTTGTGTCTGCATTAGTTGCTCAGAATAACTAGTTATTCACCTGTCTTTCATTTTAGGTGGATGTTGCTTGTGGAAAAAATGGAGCTGCAAATGGAATGGGTCCAGGAAAAGGGTATTATTTTATGTGCTGCCTTCATTATAGGAGTACCCCCCCTTTTTTTTGCTATAAAAGAGGAGTTTTAGTCGAGTAAACAAACATTCTTAAGACAAGGGTCCTTGTTGCAGCTCAGCTGACTATGGACACCAAATGCCCTTAGTAGGGGATGAGAGTGCAAGTTTGAGTTCTCCCTAGCCAAAGTTAAAAGAAAAGAAAAGAAAAGAATCTTAGGGCAGTATCTTGTACACCAGAAAAAGGTGTCATCCACACATGAACATGCTTATTTGCATATTCTTGTTTTCAGTGACAAAAGATGTAATTTGTATGATTTTACTTGGTTACCTTAATAATCAAATATGAGCATGTTCTTGAGAAGCATGATCACTCACATTAAAGAAAGTTTGAGTCTGTTTGACAAAGACATTGAAAATGAAAAGGCTGTCTCATCATATGCATAACAACTATGATGTTTAAGGGGTGCTCATAGGATAGTACAAATGAAATTTATTGGACATGAATCTGTATTGTATGTCAGTAACATACTTTTATAGTCTCTTTAGAGCAGAAGATAATGCAAATAATATAACAGACTAGGGAGGTAGCTATCAAGTGCAGCTATGTTATCAAAAACTTGCGGAGACATAGCACAAATTTATGACATCCAGACCATACATCTGCTGGGTTCAACTTCAACCATAAATGTCCTCACCAGTTACCAGGGCGCACGCCAGTTGACTGACCCTTGCCATGCATTTGGAAGACATGACTGCAAATGTAGTGTTTGAAAAAGTTTAACCTGCAGCAGCCATGTGATGGGCAAAGAAGTCCTCAATTGGGTGCTAGAATCATTTGACCAGTGTGATTCATGGTGCATGGTGCATCCATGGATTGTAACAACAAATGAAGGCAGATTTCTTCATGCACACGTCTTCAATTAAGTTTGTTTGATTTTACAGATAAGCCCTTTGTCACTTGTTAAAGGTAATCATCACAGCCTCATTCCATTTGTTAAAAGCAAAATAGATACACTACAATGCCCCCCAGGCCTTATTTTGAAACTTAGAAAACAGCTGCTAATTGTATCCGAAATGGGTGCATGTTTTAAGACATTTAACTGATATCACTAGCTCGACCACTGAAGATGCACTTTCAAATTTCCTTTTAACTTGGTTGTGCTATAAGAGCAGGTGTAAAAATAAAACAAGGAATTCTCTTATCTCCTTAAATTGTGATTTAGCATTTAGCGGCAGTCAACATTTTTTTTTTGAATGTGGGTGGGCACTCTCAGGTATGTAGATGTTTCCACGGTTGATGGCCCCACTTCCAAATTAATTTGTAAACGCATTCGAGCTACAGGGGCAATGTTTTTAGAGGTAAGATGAATTATAAAAAACTCTCTCTCTTTTTCTCCCTTTACCGTTGTGAGAGACTTCATCATTTTTCCCATGAACTTTGCAACATGATTGTTATATGTCAAAGGATTTTCAATTACATTGCAAACGGTAGTGCTTTTTTAATAGGCTCCAGTTTCAGGCTCCAAAAAGCCTGCTGAAGACGGACAGCTCATATTTCTCACTGCAGGTACATAATTACTTCACATTTAACTATTTCCAATCTGTTAGTCATATGACCACAAAATGTTCTTTGGTCAAGTTGATTTCTAGCATGATTAGTTTCTTCAATTCAAAGACTCTGGTTGAATATCAATGAAACATACTTAGGGTCTGAGGGACCAGGGATGTCTCCAAATCGAAAGCAGTTTGAATCCATGATACCTAGATAAGTAACATATCATGTCATATCATTTCTTCATTTTTTGTGTAAACTTTGTGTCTCTGCCATATCAATATTGTATCAAGGATCATAGTTTGAATATTTTAGCAAATGGACCATACTCTCTGTGCATTTCCACTGGTATTGCTTGTATGCATATTTGATCATATCCCAGAGTATGACCTATTTTCAGAACCTTTTTCTTCTTTTTGTTACTGCATCGATTTCCATCTCATTTGTTTTCTTTGAGATGCTTAGTTGTTGAAAGCCTGAAACCAATCAAGGGGCTTCTGGGACCTGAATCTATAACTGATATTTTACAGGTGATGTATCTTTATATGAAAAGGCTGCACCATTCTTAGACATCATGGGAAAGGTCCGCTTATTTTCATATATTTACCTTTACATGCAATGCATTATCCTTTATCTTTCTCCAATTTTAGATCTTTTGATATCTTCTACAGTCGAGATTCTACCTCGGGGAGGTTGGAAATGGTGCTGCTATGAAACTAGTTGTCAACATGATCATGGGAAGGTTCTGACGTATCCCTCTCAATCATTTACAAAAATCTGATACAAGGCTCTGCAATTGGGCTTGTTCTGTTTCTCTGGAAAAATCTCATTTCATTACTGTTTTTCTACTAGTGCAGTATGATGGCTTCTTTTTCTGAAGGGATTCTTCTCAGTGAGAAAGTAGGGCTGGATCCCAATGTTCTTGTTGAGGTATTTTGTACTTGGAATTTCTAGTCCCAAGCATCGATTGTCACATTCTCCCCCATTGATTTTTTTCTCAATTGAGTTGTTGCAGGTAGTTTCACAGGGTGCCATAAGTTCACCCATGTTCTCTACCAAAGGGCCGTCCATGGTGCAATCTACATATCCTACTGCATTTCCTTTAAAACATCAACAGAAGGTTTGCTATCTTCCCATTCCAAATAAATGATCAACCAGACATGTATTTGGTCCTTTAAACTGTACATTTGGGGCCCTTTTTGTGGTAAGTCATTTCAAGGGCTTGCAGTGGATGTGATATACCTGAAAATGCTCTCCATCACATCCACTGTTGATATGTAAATCAACATCCACTGCTAAAATGTGGATCACTAGCTGTAATTGTCCAGTTTCAACCTTTGGAACAGATAGCTTAAGATATCCAGTGGGGAAAGACATTATATCTGGCCCATTTATCAGTGCCCATCAAATGAATGGGTTGAATCGTCTTAAGTTGGGCCATATGTACCATTGCCAGTCAAATATATGAAATCAAATCATCTCTGAAGAACCAAAATTCTCATTGCAGGACTTGAGGCTTGCTATGGGATTAGCTGAATCCGTCTCCCAACCTATTCCGATCGCGGCAGCTGCAAATGAACTGTACAAGGTAGCAAAATCACATAATCTTGGTGATCAAGATTTCTCAGCCGTCATTGAAGCATTGAGATCGAAAATGAAAGAGTCAAAGGACAAGTAGATGAGGGATACCATTGTAGGCTTGCTATTGTTATATATAGTTTTGCATCAATTTTTCTTGGATCTAGCATTAGATGAAACTTCATGTTTCATTACATAAACATCTGCTCTTCCCCGTGCTACAGTCACTTGAAAGTAATAGGAAATACATTCTAATGATGAGACCCTCCTATATAATATATGAACCTCCAGTTGTGTTCATGGGGTGGGCCAGCCCATACACGATCGTGAGTCCTGACTGCACTGTGCTGGATTTTGGGCTTTTTAAACCACTGACACAGGCGTCAGCCCGTTTTCTGGGTGAATCAATGAATGGGTTGGGTATAGGCCTGTGTATTTGAAGGTCCAACTGGCCTGCCATATTTAGCAAATATGGTCACATAGTTCCAAATGGGCTTGGCCTCAGCTTAACTTTTACGCCTATGGGCTGGATGCACTATACCAAACGGGTTGTGCATTGACAGGCTTCATCGTGGCCTGGCCCAACCAATGATTGCTTAAATGGATATCCTGTATAAAGAGCTGCTAGCAGTGTGGGCTAGCCTGACAGGTTTTAGGGCCTATCATGGGTTGGGCTCTTGTCATTTTTAAAACCAATGGGTTACTCCAGGTTGAGCCATTTAGAATCCTTCTCTATTCACGCAGACTGCTCATAGGAGAAAATTCTTCGACCGAGATGATTTATCATCTCCTGCCCACTGTTCATCGATGTCGTTCCTCAAGTGGGACCCGGTGACGGTCATGATCAAGAGCACAAGTGGGGAAGTGCTCCACTTACCAAGGGCTCAAGTGGACCCCATAGAGCTGGACTCAATAGTTTTGAATTTCATTTCAGTTTGACCTCCAAATAAATTTGTTTTGGCTGATTTAGAAATTTGGGTGAAACTTTTCTGTTTTATGATTCGAAAAAAAAATATAAATTTATATATATATATATATACACACACATTTAGAATTCTGATTAAGAGTTTATTCTAATTGAAATTTGATTATAGAAGTTATTCTGAGTGGAGTGATGCTTCTTCTTCTTCATTCCTTTATTTTTGTTCAAAACATGGCTTAGGTAGGGTTGTTTCAAGAAAAAAAAAATTTGCAGCCAGTCTTTTTTTAAAATTATTCTGGACAAAATTTCCAAAATCCAGTGAAATTGACTGAACGAAACCGAATTTCACAACTATGACTGCAGAACTACACATGCAGTCCACTTATAAGAGAAATTTCTTCGACCCTGCCCATTTTCTCGGGCACATCAGTACCATTGGTCATGCGGGGCAACTGAAATTCAGGGGGGTTTTCCAACCTTTGGTGATGGCACGGATCTGGAGCGCATGCATGAGAATTTTTCCTACACACACCATGATGGGCTCAAGGAGAATATGAGTAAGATTGACGTCTTTTCACACTTTTTGGGGACATAAGTTCCACCCTACAACTCATAAATTAATGAATCTTACAATAGGAATGAATGAAATCTTTTGCAGACACAACCATGGTTTTGTGTCGGCACCTTAATTTCACACACTTGCCCAGTGATTGATTTTGGGTTGGTTTCATATGTATGGCACAACCAATCTTTGTTTTGCAAGTTTCCAAGAAGAATTGAGTTTCCTACGGCAATGTCATATAATTACTCCCACCAAATAAGACTTAATCGGCAATTTTTTCACAGCCAACAATCAAGTCCAAATTGAACCCCGATCTCCAGCTTGAGGGCACTAAAAGCATCATGGTAAAGGAAAGATGGTAATATGGGCAGTGAAGGTCCTGAAGGACATGTCACAATCCACCCACCCATATTTCCAGAGATTGAGAATAAACAGTCAAAAGAAATTCACTTTTGTCACTCAATATGATGTGTAGGAGATTGAATGGTGATGAAATCCTAAATGAAGATGGGGCTACTACATGCATAAAAAGGTTTCACAAATTTAAGTAATAATGTCTTAATTTTTTCCCATCATAGTTCTAATTCTACTTCAAAATCTGCTTTGGTGGAACAATCTCCCCATCAGAATCAAACATAAACACCCGTGCTCAGGAGCAAGAACAGAGATCCAAAACCCTGCAACAGGCACAACACCCCCTTATCAGAAGACTGAATCTATGGCAGACAGAAAATAAAATATCACAAACATACCAAGAAAACAGATGCTATGGCTCCAGTAGTAAGCTCCTTTGATAAGCTGCGGTTACGCCTTGACGAAGTGGCTTCATAGCTGCAAAATACCACAATCACTACTCCTCGGAAACATAAATTGGAAGCAGGCAAAGATCTAGGAAGATGATATCTAACATATTAAAAAACCGCTGTTATAATGAAGTGCACTTGATATGTATTGGGAAGAACCTACTTATTTTTAAACTTTTCATCTTCAGTTCAACATAAACACTAAAATAGTGGATGGGGAGGGTCTCATTTCAAAATACAATAGATGTTCCATGCACCTTGTAGATATCTGCACTTCAAAATGTGGCCTTTTTTAATGGATTTATCAAATTAAACTTACAAAAGTGAGCACGAATGCAAGCAATGTGCCAGCAATGCTATGCACAATCCTTCCTAAAAAACAATAAGACCCAATCATTATTGTGTAGATTTCTCACTGCAAATACCATCTAGTCCTCATGAATTCAAACCTGGCACTGGGTGGCAATGAGTTTTACTTCAAGTATCAACGGTATGCAAGCTGGGGCAAGCATCAATTTTCACACCAAATGCATGGAGTTTACGCATGATCGCCCTGCTGTAGATTAGATAAAGAATGCCGTACATCGGAAGGAACAGTACCATCCAAGGGCCAAGGTGATCTGATTCTCAAGGTGGAATTGGAACAAATGCCACCCAATATCATTTTACTTTTGAGGATAAAACCAGATTTAACAACTTTTTTTTTTTTTATGCTACCAGTGCTAAAACTTTAATCTTTCCTTTTCTATAAGTGAACAGAAATTGGACCTGTCAATAAGCTTCATATCAGATTAACTGCCACACTGAAAATTATTTTTAGTGGTTTGAATCAAAATGAACAACCATGGGAAAAAAAAGAATAAAAAGAAAGAAGTAAAATTTGAGGAAACTTATGGGTAGCTCCAATTTAAGGTATAATCAAATAATGTTGTATGCTATGCAAGCACACGTAAGAGAAACAGCATCCAGCCCTCGTACAATAAATTGAAAGGTTACATGTTTAAGGAAATAGAAAAGAAGCAGACCAGCAAAGACCTCCAAAAGAAGTAGTTATCAAAGAAATGAATTGAGTTACCGAGATCGTGACTTTAATAGGGCTGTGAGGAACAATATGCCTTACAAAGCCGACACAAAGTAGATTGAATAACGCTTTGATGATGATGATAATGAGTGAGAACCACACAAAGAAATGATGATGATGAAGGAAGTCATATTCCAACAGTGACCAGATGAATTTTGGGGGAACATAGTTCTTGTTTTCCAAAATGGGCATGTGGCCAGAGAGTCCAAACCAATTAAATTCTCATCATGACGGAAAGGAACGGTTTTAGAAAACAAAATAATCTTGCTAAGGAAAATGAAATGGTAAGAATCTACATGTTCAACCCAACATCTTCACACATCCTAACTTCATGCAGTGGCACCGACCAAATCTAATCCATATAGCAGTGATATTTAATGTTGGGTTGAATAACAATAAGTTTGCACCGTAAAAAGCTTGAAATCTTTGGGAACTTTTCAGTTAAGATGCATGTACCAAGTCATGCCTCTGCTAGGTGTTAGAGAATGATCATGAAACACTACATGAGTTACACAAGGTGGCAGAGAGAAAGCAGGGATTAAAAGAAAATATCATGTTCCCAGTATAAATCCCGCCAGTTTTTGTAACTGCCGGTCCCAAGCCCGGATAAAGGAGGGTTGTCTCAAGTAGGTTGACAACTAATGTAGAACTTCTGCCACAACTACAACAAGGTTGACCTCAAAATAATTGGGACAAGGCTTTGATGACAATGGTAATGTTGTCAAGTCTATAAAGTAATGGATATATGGAACACCACGCAAAAAATGGATGCATAAAAAGCTGCATGTTCCAACACTCTGTTGTTGGCTTCATGGAAGTGTGAAAGGAATACAAAAGAAAGTAACAATTAAAAAAAAAAAGAAGTAAAAGGAATACAAGAAACACGAAGAGATGAATGTAGGTATCTACAAGGGGCCTAGTAACCAAGCTATAAAGCAATATATTAAAAACTTCAGCTGCGGGATAAATCTTGAGATTCTGAAGCTCCTCAAGCAGACAAAATTGATATTACAAAGTTAAGACTTGAGAGGAGATAAATAAAATCTGGCTAACAAGGCATGGTTAGCAATTCATCTGCTAAGAAACTTGTTTCCCTGTGTAGATACTCTGCTCTAGCAACCCAATTTTCATATTCATTCCTCATTTTCTGGTAATTTCTATGAAAAGAATTATTAAAATTGTTATTTCATATTCATTCCTCATTTTCTGGTAATTTCTATGAAAAGAATTATCAAAATTGTTACAAACAAGACACTCCCCAAATCCATTTTTAAATTAGTTTCAGAGCCAACTATGAATCTCATCTGCTGCCAAAAGAAAATATGCCAATACAATGGCACATCTGAAGACGCGCACATAGCAGCTATTAGAAAAAGATTGAGAAATCAACTTTTCACATAAAAGAACAGCTAAAAAATAACAAGTAATAGTTTTCCAATAATCCCACCAGAAGCAATTGTGCACAAAGTGAAGTTCGGCGGCAGGAATCCAGGGGACCAACAAAAATGATAAAATTGAGCTGGTCTTGGCTTTTCAGGACCGTTGGTGTAGGGGACTCAAACAAAGATGAAATTATGGCAATCAAAGATGAGATAAACCATTTTAAAGACATCTGGTTAGGATGAATACAGTTGGAGGTAAATTCACCAAATGCTATAAGGTGGGTACTGGGTAGAAGGTATTTCTCAACTTCAATGGATAATGGAGGAGATAGTTAAGGAGATAATGACCATGACAACATCAATAGATGTTACTTTTAAGATAGGGGCCCATAGCACAGCTGGAAGGTGCCTCGTTACAACCACAAGGTTGCATCTTTTAGTCACATTACCCATCAAAAACAGAAAAAAAAAAAAAGAAACACAAGAGAGAGAGAGAGAGAGAGAGAGAGAGAGAGAGAGAGAGAGAGAGAGAGAGATGATACTACCGTCCATTTTCCAAGAGACTGGAATGAAAAAGCAAAGTCATTGGTATCTGGATTGTCTATGCTAAATCTTATGAATGGATCCTCGTTAATGTTAACAATTTTTATTTTCCTTACAGAGAGGTCTATTGCTTTGATAGATTGTTATTTTTGTTGTATCTTTTTGCTTCTTTTTCAATAGAAAGTTCAATTGTTGCATCTCCTAAAAGGGGAAAAAACAAGTCTTTTAACAAACATGACCAATTATTTCTCATTCACAAACAACCCATAAGAGAGAGAATCAAGACATGTAAAAGAAAAAAAAAAAAACTGTTGGTCAATGATTAGATCCCAAAACAAAATTGATGAATCCGCTTTTCTTTGAGCCCTGTGGAGCATAAAGCTTATCTTTGGATTCATACACTATGAAACACCAATACCCATACAAAATCGAAGAAATGCCTCCACCAAGAAAGAGTAAGGGGCATAGAACCATGATATGGGAGGCATCCAAACACAAAGCAAAACCCAACAAAAGCTGATATTGTGCTTCTATCAAAGAACACATTTTCATCCAAACCTAACATAAAACATCATGGGTTCTCTAAAACACCTCTGAAATGTAGAAGATGGTTATAAAAACCAAAGACCCTTTGCATTTTGTGTTGGTGGGTAGTAAGTAAGAGTTAATCTCTAATCCCATTTATATGTGGGGGCATCCACACACAGAGCAAAACAAAACCTGAGATCATGCTTCAATCACAGAACACATTTCATCCAAACTCAAAATAAGCCATCACGGATTCTCTAGAAAACCTCTGAAATGTGGAAGATAGTTATAAAAACCAAAAACCCTTAGGTATTTTGGGTTGGAAGGTAAGAAGTAAAAATAAATCTCCAACCCCATTTACAGCAGTAGCAATCACATATGTGGGGGGTTTTCCAAACACAAAGCAAAACCCAAGAAAAAAAAAAATGAGATCTTGCTTTTATCTTCAAACACATGCCATCCAAATTCAACATAAACAATCATGGTTTCTCTATAAAACCTCTGAAATGTGGAATATAGTAATAAAACCCAAAAACCCTTTTGTATTTTGTATTGGTGGGTAAGAACAAAGAGTCGATCTGCGACCCCATTTACAGCAGCATCAATCAAATCTCATCATCATCGGAACCTTGTCCCAACTATATTAGGGTACTAATTACATCTAGCATTCAAATACATGGATACTAGAATTTGCAAAGTAAAACCAATTGCATGAAATCCAGAATTAAGAAGAAAGAGATGGTTTTCTTACATGAAGAACATGGAGGTGACTGCTAGGCCGGATGCAATCAAGAGAAAGGCGAGAGCCGGGTACCAGGCATCTGAGACTGGGCTGCTGATCGGTTTGGGTCCTAGAGCCTTTGGTGATTATACATCAAATGAAAAGAGAAAAGAAACCCAAATCAAGAAGAAAGCATATAGAAAGTATAACATACAATCACAATCACAATCACAAAGGAGTTCTCAGTTTCTACCATTTGAGAGAGCTAGGGGAGAGGTGGTGAAGGAGGATCTAGGGTCTTGTTGCAGGATCGGCTTCTCTGCTCTCTCTACAAAAGTCTCTACGAGTCCTGTTTTTAAGAAGAGACCCAAATAACCATCACCGGCCCCATCCAAAGGCTAAGAAGTTTTCACCGTTCTAAACGGGTGCACATTAGATCCAACGGTCGAGTCTAATCGGATGAGTGGCAAATTTAGGACCCATGACCATCAGAGGGTTCCATATTTTATGGTCCACTTTGATGTATCAAAATGTGGGCCCAACCACGTCGCCCACAGCATTGGCACCCACAGTAAATCGGGCCGTTTAAATATTTTTATAATTTTATTTCAATTGGAGTAATATATATATCGAGGACTCATATTATTTGATTCAGATGGGGACGCGCAAAGTGGGAGAGCAGACTGCTTGTGCTATATGGGGCCTACTTGGGCTCATCAGCTCGTTTCAAGCACTGTGCCCAGGTTTATTTATGCTCATTGGATTGAATCTCTAAAAACACCTAATGTTAAAAGACAAATAAAGTTGAAAGCTGTTAATTAAAGGCTAAGATGATCTTATTGACTGCATCTGTGTGGGCCCCATTGGCTGGGCCACACGAACACGTGCATTCTACTAGTAGTGGAAAATCATCTCCTTTTGCTCTTTAGGGCCCGTTTGATAATTTTACTAATATAGTCAAGTAAAGTCAAGTCAAGTTAAACATCCCATCAAAAACACTTTTTACAAAAATTCCCTCCATCTTTTCAAAAAAAAAGTCAAAAAACAACTACATTTACTCACTAAAAGACAAAAAATCTTCATTTCCCCATACAAAAAGTAAAAAATATTCCATTCCAAACAACTAAAAACAAAATACCATCATAACTCATTTATATTTTATTCATTCTTTTCATTTCACTTCACTCCACTTTATTTTAAAAGTAAATTACCAAACGGGCCCTAATAAAGTTAATGAAGGAAGGGACCGTCATTATGAATTTTGGAATCAAAGGATTAGTAACAATGGGCACGTATGTTTTTGAAAAAGAAAAGATTTATTCAAGTGTGGTCTATGGTACATGTGGATTCAAACTAGATGCAAATGGGTATCAGACTCTCTTGGAGGTTCATACCCATAAAACCCGGGTTTGGAGCCTATTTTAAGTTTTGATTATTAAATGGGTCCAACTTCAGGTCCATAAAAGTTCTAACCCATGGACCCGGATACAGCACATGAGTTTTTAATATTGCAAATTGTAACTTAAAATCTAACTTTTGCTTGACATTCATATATTTAATCCTAAAGGCAGTAGAATTTTTTTTTTTTTAGTAAAAAGAGACAGTAAACTTGATGTATTGCCATAAGTATTGCCATAAGTTGAATAATATTATTATTAAAAAAAAAAGGCTTAAATCGATTTTGGAACTAGATTCCAATCCCCCTCTAATTGAACCAAGTTCTGAAAGATGAACCGAATATAAAACTAACAAAATAGATTTTGAGTGAGAATCGGACCCGAAACCAGAACAGCCCCGTTTGCAACCCTCATCCCAATTGTTAATTAAACACTTCATAAAATGAATTGCAGGCGTCCACGGGCAACAATGGTTTGACTTTAGCTAATATCTTATCTTACGTGGATGATCATGACCTTCAATGAGGGGGCCCTTAATTGATCGTCCAATCAGAGGACAGTACTTAGAGTTCAGCCTTCCAAGGGAGGCGGTTTAGCCCTGCTTTTGCTGATAAAGCAATTTCTGGACAACAATCTCGACCGTTGACCACTTATTGGGTTGAGTGGCCCACTACCCCAGCAGCAGGGTAGTGGCAACTCGGGACTTGTTTGCATTGGATCATCAACAAGATCGAATTAATAATTAACCCGAAGAGCATACAAATTTGATGGTAGGTTGAATCTAGTCCGTTGAATGTGTCATTTAAATGGATGAAATGCCATGATCATTCATTTGATGGACACAGATGAAATAGCTAGTTCAGCTCCATAGCCCATAATGGCTAGGTGTCTGCATCATCTGTTCTACTTTCTGGAGAGAGAAGCAAGGAGAACTGATGCTAATATCCTCCTTTGATAGCAGACCATTAACTATAAAGCCCCAGATGGAGGACACCCCTGGGCCCTGATCAATGTGGTCAAATGCATGCATAAAAAGACATTAAAGGAGAGAGAGAGAGAGTGGGGGGCAGTTAATCAGTCCCATATCGAAAAGGAAAAAAGAAGGCATGTGGAAGCAGAAGACTAAAGTGGGCGAAGTGGAGATAAGAAGCATACTTACCTGGACGGGGTCAATGGGTGATCAACAAGGCCCATGGCCTAGGTTAGTGGCCTCCATTGCACTTAGGAGGAGCACTGGCTTAGCATCTCCCCAAGTGGGAGAGTGCACGTCATAATTTGTGGTAGAGGGGGCCTGCGTTCGCGCGGCCCCTACTAATGATGAATTTAAGCTGTTGGTTTTGTGATAAAGGGTACTTCCTTTCTTGTGGCCCCTGCCCAAGATTGGTGAGTGAATCACTCACACTGTTAATTTAAGGTATGTAACTATCTGTTTTTTTTTTTTATTCAATTTGCCCACTGCGGTACAATTTATTTATAATATCAATTACATGAAGGGGCCGTTTGGCAAGTTTATTTGACTTTTAATCCAAACCCTTTGAATTAAAGATTGAGAGAGTTCCCGAAACTTCATAATGGGGCTGTCTGTATATATGAGCCACTCAAAATGAATATCTTGTATGTGTGTATGATGTTCCCAAATATAGGTCAAACAAAAGCTGGCCCCACCAAAAGTTGTTCACCTTCCTCGAGGCCAACTTGTGTTTGAGTAAAATTTTAAGAAATCCCATTCATAGTCATCGCATTTCTTTTGAACGTATTGAATTTACAATAAGTGGGCCTATTGTAGAGTTCCACTCCTTTAACTTAAAAATTGTCTCAGATTGATACGATCCCTCATACTATGTGAATTTCTAATTGAATCAGTGACCCTTTTTTTATCTCCCTTTTTTTTTCTCGGGAAAAGCAATAAAAAGATAATTTCGTCAAACAAACATTCATGTATAAAAATAGATTAGACAATTTTGGCCTTTTTCATCTTATAAGGTTGTTTTGGCCTTTTTCATCTTATAAGTTTGTCCACATCTCTACCATATTTTGTGGTATTTTTTCTTTTATTGATATTGTATTAATTTTACTATATAAAACTTTATTTATGTAATTTTTACTACACTATAAGTTCACTTGTTTAATTCAACCAAACATACCAAATAGCCTATTCTTAAAATTGTCTAATCGAAACAGCACAATTTCTAACATATCTAATTGAATAAGATCTATTTCAAACAAATAAAACTAGTTAAAAGGTCCAAAGTCAGTTTTCTTTCAAATGAAACCATTTTCAATTTCTCCCACCACAACTATAGCCCCACAAACACAGCACTTTCCTTTATTTGTTTTAGATTAAATTCAAACCATTCCCAGACCAACCGTTAGTCCTAGTTGCGTCATTGTTTTGACGGAAGGCGTGACCCACCTTGCTTCATTAAAACAGATTTTAGTGGGGGGTGGGGGGGATTTCAGAAATAGGATTGATCAAGTGCAAAAATATATTAGACAAGAACCTCTGTTCTTGTGAAATCCTTTTTTTCTCCCCTCGTTTCATGATCATTTTACTTTGATAGTCATGGCCACAATTTATAATAATGGCGACAGATCCGAAAACTCGATCTAACCTCCTCTAGGGCCGTCCAATTTCGCATTCGGACCAACCTTGTGGCTCGGAGCCACATTGTGATCGGAACCTATAATTTTCCAACTTGGCAAGTACAGTAGGAACTCAGACTTTCACCAAAATAGTCAAGTTGTAACCCCCTTAACCCTACGTGTACATCTACCCAAAGCTCAAGTTGTAACCGCGCTGACCAAGGATCAAATTAAGAGTACATTTGGTAATCGGTGAAATCTGCAAATCTGACAATTCCCCACTGCCTCTGGAACAGAGAATTCGTTAATGATAATCTGTACCTCTTGGGAAAATCCTCAAAACATAAAAAAAGAAAAAGAAAAAAAAAGAGGAATTCCCTTTGCCCAAATTCATGGGGATTTACAATTGCAAAACATCAATTTTGCACTACTCTCTGGCTGAGAAATTGGTTGTCAAGAGTCCTAGGAATTCATTAGGAACGGTCCCTCAAGGGTCGAAATTGCAATCCTTAACGCTCTTAAAAATGTAAACAGCGATAAAATTATTTGATGGCAAACATAGATCTACTCCAAGTTTAGCAAGGGGATGTACTACGTGGGCCAGCTCCTGGGCCATATGCCAACCCGACAAATCCTAGATAAGCTCCAAAATATTTGGTAGCTCTCTATAGAGAACTGTATGACCTGCCTGCTATCAATCGTGGTAGTGCTTTCAGGGTGTTTCAAAATAAATGTGCTACATCCAAAGTACATATATCATCTAACGCCTGGAAAGTAAACCACAGCAGAAAGTTGGGTACCTGAACCCTCCACAAGTCAACCAGAGTGCCAGTGTAAAAAGTTCACAATTTTGGTTTAGCTCGAGTATTTGAGGATTTCATTCAGCGTTGGGTTCAGACTTCAAAGACATGCAATTCGGTAGGGTCCATACCTGATCTGATCCAATTCATGATGCACCCCTGGCCAGCAATCCATGTTGCTGAGAACCCCAACCACATCAAATCATGTGCTCATCTATAGGTGTCTCTAGGCTGCAAATGCAAATCTAGTGCCAACTGTCCCACAATCCAAAACTACAACTCAAAAGGTAACCAGTCTGTCAAGGTGGGATCAGAATGGTACTTAATAGAACACCATCACCATCTATTAAATGCCATCTAATCCACCTTATTACTGAAAATGGGAAGACCCTGCTCAAGATGCTAATATGCTGTGATGTCTCTCAGCTTGTAAGCACACTTCTTAAGACTTGGATGAACACGAGAGTATGTGCGATTTGAACTTCTCAAGTTCAGTCAGAACTTCTTCCTCCGGCCTATAAATCAAGTCGCTCATTCGCCATATCTGCATCAATCACCACCAAGATGAATATGCATCTAAACTTGCACTTAAAGAGTACAAGTTTGATATCGATGATATAAAATGATAAAAGAAAAATAAGCAGCAATTGAAAAGAAAATCAAGAGCATGCTGAAACTTATTTTGTCAATCTTTTTTTTAACCTAAAAAAATGATGGGTGAAAGATGCAGGGCAGATGAGACCTTGACTTTCCTAGGACTTGACTAGAGTGACAAAATACAAGAATTCCTAGTTAGTCAATTACATGAAACAAAGAGGGGGAGGTGCTTGTGTGCACGTCTTGCACCACCTAGTACCAAAAAGAGTGAAGTCACTGATAGATTTAAATGTTGACAAGGGCAAGCCTAATATTAGCCAGATCAAATTATTGGGCCTCAAAGTTAAATGGCTTTAACTAGAGAAAATTTATTGTGATTAAATTCATAGATGAATAGAGATGGACCAATGGAAAACTGGGATCATTTTATGTATAGGTGTCCAAAAGAAATATCAAATGCAGTTATTATGAAATTAGGCAAGGCTATCTGTGGGGCCCACTTATGTTTCCAAAATCCGCACCTTATCCAACCCTGCATTTTGGCCAAGTTGACACTCATCCAGGACTTGGCTCAATACCAAAAAAAAAAAAAAAAAAAAACAAATTCTACCTATAGTTGCGGGCCAAGACTTCGCCCCTAAGCTCCAGAGACTAGTGTTTAAAAGTTATACAAACTTTCTTTACGTTGAAAATATAGTTTAATGATTTTAGGTTTCTTTTAGGTTCCAGATCATTTATTCACAGCATGGTATTGGTCCCTACTGAAACTTGTATGCAGAAGGTAAAGTCATTGCGTAAAGGTGTTTCCAAACCATGATTTTTTAAAGGGGGAAAAGGTGGACAAGCTTTCAAGTAAAATCCACTAGCATTTCGCATTGTTGACAGAACATTTAAAATTTTCAACTAACACATAATAGACCAGTTCTGCTAGACTGACGAAAATAGTATGACCATGAAACATGCAAACTCTCAGCTGGGACATGCACCTTGGTTGAGTCCATTCGCCCTACCACATACAATGACAGGCCATGGTTTAGAAATCTACCAAAAATTACTCATTGAACATTTCCATCCATCGAATCTAAAATATAAACTGAATGATCAAAATGAAATTATCCAATCAATATTAACTTTGTATAAAAGATTACTAGAATTGCCCCTATTAGGGCTGATGCTCAGTAGATCCTAATCCACAGAATCTATGTATCTGCTAAGGCCTCTTGGACACCACCAAAGTACCACATGCCCCTACTGAAACTTCTTGTATCTAAAACTTCAAAATTACATTTCAAAACCAAGAAAAATGTAAGCCATAGTTAAAAGGATAATGATTCGAGTGTTAACTAAAATGTTGCACAAAAGGTATAATAAGAGAACACAAATTCTTACCTGCAACGTTCCACCTCCACCAGTACTCCCACAATCATCAGATACACTAACAATAGTCCATGGATCCGATGCATTCCAGTGAAAATCTACAACCTTATCTCTGCATGAAGACAACTGAGTGAATAATTGAATTGTTAACTAATCAAAACTAACCAGGAAAATGACCTCCACAAAATAAACCAAAAGGAACAACTATAAATAGATTGATATCATATTAAAATAAAAGTAACTACGGAATGTGAAACTTTCATGGTTCACTGCTGCATTTGACTGCTAGTGACTATGAAAGCAATTACACTTTGAATTTGGCATTGTACTAGTAGAAAAAACACGAAAACTGGGAGAAAATTTTCTCTGCTCCCAAAATGACTTGGAACCAAACTTCTTGTTAAGCATATCTACCAAATCATCCAAAAAGCAACACTGATGAATGGAAGCTTTCATAGTTCAAATATGAGAGAACATATATTAAAACCCCCCCTTTTCAACTCTTACAGGGGGGAAACCCCTACATCCAGAACAAGATGACACATCTCTAACATTTCGACTCCCAAAAATGGAACCGAACCCAGCTTATACTATAGGTTAAAAAACAGCCAAAAATAGAACCATGAAATGAAAACATTCATAGTCTAAAATCAATACATGATATCAATGAAATCATGAAAACTTATTGTTTAAAATATTTTGTTTTTTTTTGGGTTGTTTCCTGTTCATTGTTTTGGTGTTTGTTTAAATAAAATTACACTACCATTTCAAATTTTAATAAAGAGTGAATGCATAAAAAAATTCCCTTGCCAACTCTTACGATACCCTCCCTCCATTCAAATATAACAACACATCACTAATATTTTGACCATTTCTTGTACAATTTTTTTTTCCAAAAAATAATGCAATATAAGTATTAGAAAATTGGTTTTTAAAAATAAAATGATGCGTCATGGCAATCGAAGAACATCGATAATATCTGGATAGAGGAAAAGATGATGCAGCATCGCTAAGGTTGGGAATAGAAGCTTGGAACATTTTTTTAGGAATAATGCTGCTTTATTACAGGGTCATTGCTTTGAAACTATGGTAAAAGTATCGGGTGTCAGGCGTGATTTGAGATCTGCGAGCAGCCACTTTGTGCAAAATTGCCAAAGGTTAGGTCTGTCTCCAGTTTGGACCCTCCCAGGACCCTGCTTCAGTGGGACCCACACTGGGTAATGACCTTTTTTTTTAATGCAGCTTTATTACACTACAGAAAATGTTAGGAAAAAAAAAGAATTGACCGAAAACATTATTTGCTTCCATGCTTTGATTGATGTACACCATTTTCAGTAAAGTTGAGAAGAATAATACACACAAAACATTTATGTGAGGAAACTTGTATACGGAGAAGAAAACTACCATTTTAATGGTGTGGTAAAAGACCATTAAGCAAGAGAAACCATAGTCACAAAATATACAAACAATTCCAGAAACAAATGTATAACAGTTTGAGACATTTTATGTAAGAAAAAATAACACAGGTAAACTATCTAATGCTTAATATTAAGGTCCAACCAACAATCATTAATATTCACTTAAACAGAAAGAAATCAAGTATCAATAAATCACTTGAAGCAGCTAACAAATAATACTATTGCTTCCTCCCCAGAACTTCTACTTGTACGGAACAAGTACAACAAAAAACTGTCGATGGAACATGTAAAAGATATTAGTAGAACATGAGTCATTACTAGTTAAACAGAGCTGAATTGGATGGACCATACCGGTGTCCAGCATGTTGAAAAAATAACCCTGGAGGAGAGTTTGGCATCCGTGTTCCAGAACGTTCTTTCTTTTTACCAACCTGCAATTTACTCGGAAATTGTAAACTTTGTCAACACAATACAAATCTACTGCAACAGGATTGCAAACAAGCATCATAGTGTTTTCAGTAAAAATGGTTTTAATTAAAGAGAAACAAAGTATGGAACAGGTATGACTATGGTTTGTTATCTTCACTTTGTCGCAAAATAATAATGTAAAAAATAAAATAAAATAAAACCATTCGCCAAGTCCAAGAATTCACTGTTTAACAATAGCAGGAGCAGCAGATGCTTCATGAAAATAGAAATCATAGATACTATAGTACCTTCTCATAATCCCAAATATTTAAGAAGCCATCCTCTGCAGCACTGCCAAATACAGAAGATTTGTCTGGAGACCACTGGAACATAGAGAAATTGTCTACTTTAAAATTATAGAAAATCTAAACAGCCTCATAGAAGAAATATTTACAAAATGAAAAAACTAACATGAGAAATTCACTAATAGAAAGGGGCATAAACAATGATACTTCCCCATACCTGCACACACAGAACAGCAGCTTTGTGGCCTTCAAATTTGTAAACAGGCGATCCAACACCACTAGAAGTGAGGTTCCGGCGGTCAAACATGCGAACAGAATTGTCTGCTGACCTAGAGTAAGACAACAAATAAAAATGTTTAAGTAAAGAAAGGTCAATAACTTCAGCTCGCAGGAATCCAGTTATGTGCCGGAAGAAAAGTCTGTCTAACCCAGTTAGAATAAGATTTTCATCATGGGGATTCCAATCAACACAATGAAGATCAGCATTATGAGCTTTCTCCACCTGACCAAGAGAAAGACCAGAAATGAGACATTACCCATTTGAGAGGGAAATAAAAGACCAAAAAAAAAAAAAAAAGAACTACCAACCTGGGGGAAATGATAGCAATAAACTTCTCTCTTGTTATTAAAAAATGTGGATAATAACAATAATCTTAACCATTGTACATCTGAATTTATGAGCCAAAAGACCCTTTTCTATATAAACTCAATACAAAGTGAAATATCATCGTTTGCAAAAGTTATTAAGAACCCATTTTCGAATCTGAGTATGCATACTCTCACACCACCACATGTGCACCCGCACCCACACCACCCTGCCCCAAAAATCCCCATGCTTAGAATCAACATATAGTGTGCAAACATAAACATATGCATGTATGCATACACACATCCATTTTAGAATCAAACATACAGCTCCCAATATGCAAGGGGATGCACACACAATTCCTGCTTGACAGAAAGAAACTGATTGGTCTGTTGGAATAAGGTTCACCGCCATTCTAGAGAGTTCTTGAGTCCCTGAAATTCTGGAAGGAGTTCATACCCCTTTGCTATTTAGTTGACAGGTGGGGTGAGAGTTCCTCGGAAATTCTGCCTTCCTGACAATAATTTGAAGGATTCCTAGATTGAGGGACAATATTCAACTCTTTTTAGAATTCCATGCACCAATCCAAGCACATGCACGATGGACTACTCTGATTAAAGGATATCCCAGATTCCTCCTCTAGCCTAAGTTCTCCGAATCCAATCAGGTCATAATTTTATTCACAAATTGCAATTAATTTTTGGTAAGCCAAAGAACCTGGACTCTGGGAGATGGGTACCAATGAAAATTAGGGCTGTCAAAATATAAAAATCGCCAGTCGTCACACGGAATCGTAAAAGTGAAAGAAACCAGAAGAACATTATAGAAAGAAAAGGAAGAAATTGAAGGAAAAATATGGAGAACAGATACGAAGGAGTGGTTCCACTCATGACTCGCTAGAGGGTAGGAACTAGAGAGAAGAAATACAATTCCAAAATTTTACTAATAACCACGTTCAAGGCTCCCCATATCCACGGTTGCAGCATCAAAATAAATCAAAACCTAACCAATCCTAAAACACTTTAGTAAGACTACCAACTTTTCAAAACATATTATATGACACAAATTCTAAGTCTGACCAAAAAGCTTTAGCAATAAACAAAATCCTTGATGGGGTTCTTATTGCTAACGAGTGTTTGCACTCAATGCACAAGGATAACTTGCCAGGGGTGTTATGTAAGCTAGACTTGGAAAAGGCGTATGATAGAGTTGACTGGGATTTCCTATTATACTTGATGTGTAGAATGGGATTTGGGCTCAAGTGGAAGGGTTGGATCTTGAAGTGTATTTCATCCGCCAGATTCTCTATTATGGTCAATGTGTCTCCAAATAGTTACTTTGCTGCTCAGAGAGGCGTACGTCAGGGGGATCCTATTTCTCCCCTCCTTTTTGCCATGGTTGGGGAGGTGTTAAGTCGTATGATATCAGCTGCAGGTGAGGCAGATATAATTTCTGGATTTAAACTGGCGATTAGTGGCCCAACGGTCACTCATTTGCAGTATGCAGATGTTACTCTAATTTTCTGTGCAGCAGAGGAAAAATAAATAAAAAATGTAGTAGCAGTCCTTATGTGTTTTGAAGCGGTATCAGGTTTCAAAGTTAATTTCTCTAAAAGTTCTCTTACAGGCATCGAGGTGGAGGCTCATTTGGTGGAGGCCCTAGCAATCATAATGGGATGCAAGGTTGGGTCTTTTCCGACCACCTACCTTGGGCTGCCCCTTTGCCTTGGGAAGCCCTCCAAAGAAGTTTGGAATCTGGTGGTGGAGAGAGTTGAACAGAAGTTGGCTACATGGAAGGCAAAATACTTATCTCTCGGGGGAAGAATCACCTTGATTCAATCGGCACTCTCTAACCTTCCAACGTACTTCATATCCATGTTCAAATGCCCGGCATCAATCGTCAAACGAATTGAGAAGTTGCAGCGGGATTTTCTATGGCAAGGAAAAGGCACTAAGAAAAAGTATCATCCGGTTCTATGGAACCAAGTTTGTAGGTCTAAAAGGGAGGGTGGTTTGGGCTTCAGATCTCTAAAGATTATGAACCAAGCCCTTCTAGGGAAATGGCTGTGGAGAATTGGCGATCAGTCAGATAGTTTGTGGAAACATCATTTTGTCCAAATATGGGGTGAGACGGAATGGTTGGGACGTTGATGGCCCATCCTACAGGTGCTCAATTTGGTGGAAAGATATTGTGGGCATTAAGGACTATTTTGAAACACAAACCAAGTACCATGTTGGGACAGGTGAAGACATCTTCTTTTGGCATGATGTTTGGGTGGGGGATACTCCTTTAGCGGTGCAATTTCCAGACTTGTACAGTTGCGCTAGGAACAGACAAGCAAAGGCGATTGATTATATGGATAGGGTTGCGGATAGGGTCCTTTGGGGTCCAATCTTCAGAAGAGATTTGACGGAGTCGGAAGAAGAGAACCTTATGACTCTCCTTGACAAGCTTGGTCGAATTTTTATACATGTAGAAGGGGATGGTATAAGAGTGTGGGCTGCCTCAAAGGATGGTGTATTTTTTGTTTCTTCTTTCTTCGCGATGCTGTCAAACATTCACAATTCTCACAATTGGTTTGATTACCTTTGGAAGACCAAGGCTCCTCCTAGAGTCCTGGCGTTTTGGTTGGTTACCTCTTCGAGGCAACATCCTCACTATGGATAACCTTCGTCGACGCAGGGTGGTTCTAACCAACGCTTGTCCACTATGCCTATTGGCGAAGGAGACTGTGGATCATCTTTTTCTTAATTGCAGTTTCGCGCAAGCTATTTGGACTTCTACCTTGGATTGTTTTGGTTGTAGCTGCATCCTCCCTCAATCCATTTCGGGTCTTTTTGATGCTTGGAAGTTTGGATTTCAATCCAAGAGAGGAAGGCTTCTTCGGTGTTCGTCTTTTGTTGCCAACAATTGGACAGTTTGGAAGGAGGGAAATAGGCGTTGCTTTGGAGATTGTTCTTCTCCTTCAGCAGAAGTAGCTACGAAAGCCAAATTCCTTGTTGCGTACTGGGTTTCTGTGTTGCTAGAATTTTTGGGAGTACCTATGGAGCTCTTGCTGTTTAAATGGAGGGAAGTAGTATTATCTTAATTTTTGGTTTCCTCTTTTTTGGGGCTTTAGGCCTGTTTTGGAGACTTGTCTTTCCTCTTTTGTTTCTTTGGATGGTTTCTCTATTCCATTGTATTTCTCTTTGCTCTTCAGTATATATCTTTTGTACTGCTCTGCTTTGATTAATACAATTCATCATTAAAAAAAAAAAACAATCCAACCTGAGAAATCTTTTTAATGCTTAAAATATTACTAAAACTCTTAACACTTTTCTTTATTGGCCCAAATTTAGAGCCTCAAATGATTTAAAAAATTGATGAAGGACATAGAAATAGGAAGCAAATGCCTCTAAAAACATCCAAAATGAGCTATAGGTGGTAGAAGAGAAGGGCTCCAGGGGATGGATATGTGCTTCTGAACAATGTTCAAAATAGTGGCTGCTACGTGGCAAAGTGGGCACATTATCGGCCGTAGCGGTCACCACTATGCTAGTTTGAAAACAACAGAGTAAAACCTAGTAGAGCCAAACAATTTTAATCTAAAATGCTATTTTTAATCTTTCTTCTCCTTAGTAGCCTTTCCTAAAGTTGTCTCCAACCTATATGGTTCCAAATCACTAAAAAAGTACAAGATTGATTGCTACACAAGATTCAAAAAAATTTACGACTTAAAAAAACCCACGTTGTTATGTATTGCCACAACTGCTACATATATCCCACTACATAGCATTTTGGCAATTGGGCGCTATGCCCACCGCAATTGCTATTTTGACCTATGATGCCCAGATACGACATGGATACGATAGGGACACGGCATGGATACGGAATGGACACGGATTTTACACATAAAAAGCGAAGTATCGGATACAATACGACACGATACATTGCCCATTTTAAAGTACTCGTGCATAAAAAATTATGACACTTCTGAAAGCTAGCAGCATTGGACTAGAAATGGTATTTGTAGATTCGAAATGTATTTTTCTTTTTAATGACATGGGTATCCCTGAGCTCTTTGACCCACTGGGACTACTACCTCGGGTGGCGCCCGCTAAGCCCACACAAGCGCACACTGGGCAAATCTGAGGCAAGTTTCGAACACAAGACGTGGGGAGAAAACCCACGCTTTATGTCACTCCACTAATTCCCAGGTGGGTGAACTCAATTCCTTTGCATATCAATATAAATTAAAAGTTTTGAGTAAAAGCCTTTTAATATATTTTTCAATGCATAAAATATCCTACATTGTTTGGCCCAAAACTTAAAAGTCTAAAAGATGAAAAAATTCAACAAAAGAACATAGAAATAAGTAAAGTAAATCTCTAAGAATCTCTGAAACAAGCTATAAATGAAAAAAAGGATAGGATGCCGGAGATGGAGACATGCACTCAAAATCTATTTCAGATTTGGAACCGTATATGAGGATTCAGGACATCATTCATTCATTCTAGCTTTGGTCTGTCTACCTTTGAATTATTGGTCACGTATGACGAATCAAAGCTAGAAATGACTTATGTAGGATTGCATCAATAAAATGCAATGTGTATTAATTGAAATAAAAATAAATAATACAAGCAGTGAATTGTGATGTCAGGGTTAAATTTGGGAGAAAGAGCCTAATCAGTCAATTACTAAATGTCTTAAAAACTTTTCATGGAATGTAAGGCTCCTGCATAGCTATGAGAAACAGGAGTTAAGAATCCAAATGATCTTACCTTAACAGATGGAGTAGAGCCAGTACGAGCATCCCATAGTATGAGGCAAGAATCATCACCAACACTACAAAATACCTGCGAACTTCATCACAGTAAAATAAAAAAGGCTGTCAGTGGAAAATGCATATATTAAAAAAACATTTTAAAATGAGACAATAAACTCACGGTCACACACAGAGAGAGGAGGTGGTGGTGGTTTTGGTTTTTTTTTTTTTTTTGGTGGGGGGGGGGGAAGGGAATGGAATATGGTGGGATTTCAGAGTACAAAAATAAAATGAGTATATTTCTGTAACATTGTACCAAGATTATTTAAGGAAGTAGCTATATAACAAAATCATATCAGAGAAAGGCCCCCAGTCCCTATAATTAAAGAAAATGAAGCTTTGATTCATTTTTTCCCCAAATGATCACACAGTTTGGATTCTCAAAAGCCAAAGATATGACAGGCACAATATCAAAAAATAAATAAATAAAGGAGCCACAAACAGCCATGACATTTTCAACAATGACCATGCTAATTACCTTGAAGGGCAAAACTGAACATCTTCAACAGTATCATCATGCCCTTGGTAGACACCTCGGGGTCCAATAGAAGGATCATCTGCAGCTTTGTCACTAGGACCACTATTCTTGGAGGCTGGTTTAATAATTGAGCCCCCAGATGGAATCCCTGGAGACTTCGTTGATGAGGGTTCTGTGGCTGAAGCAGAAATATGATCCTGTATACTCCATAACACAACCAACTTATCCTTCCCTGCAATAAGAATCATCAAAATTACAAAGATGTGCAAAGAAGAATTTAAAATGCTAAAACATAAAAAGAGACATTTAAGAAAAAAATAATTTAAGGACCACATCTACATAAGATGACAAAGTGCCATGATCAAGCACCATATGTTTCTTTTCTTTGTTTTTTTTTAAAGCAGCACCATATGTTTCTTCACTCTAGCTGCAATTTCTTACGGCAGATCATTGAGACAAGCTAGTAATTAGAAGTTTCAGATCCAAGAGACAAGTGTGAACCAATTCTGATGAAACTCAGCAAAGATAAATATACTAATTATAGTCTGCTTAACAATATTAATGTTTGATTTCCTAAATAGAGTGGTTCTCTACAAACTAGAAGAAATTTTATGATACATTGATACATCAATTCTTTTCTTCATTTCTAATGATACTTTTAGTTAGATGATACTCAAAGTTCATTTTTTTGCTTCCATGGCCCTTCCTACTATTGTATTTTATAGATTTTTAGTGGCTTCCCATAAGTCTGCACTTTTCATAAGGTAAATTTACCCCCAAAAAAGGGCCCATCATGTAATCTAGTTTACATGATGATAGATAAAATGTTTGTTTGATCTACATTGCATTGCACACTAACCATAAGTTCTTTCTTTTCCCCTCAATGCTTGCTCTTTTCGGAAGCAGCTATACATCTTGGGTTAAAAAGAACCTTTTTTTTTTCATCGAATGGTAACATAAGTCAAACCCCACAATCTGAGGTTGCAACAATGGGTATCTTTCCTGACAAGCTATGGCT
This sequence comes from Cinnamomum chago, assembly GCA_038049695.1. NCBI lineage: Eukaryota > Viridiplantae > Streptophyta > Magnoliopsida > Laurales > Lauraceae > Cinnamomum > Cinnamomum chago. Next base: position 15,600,706 of record CP142451.1, read on the forward strand.
CTACTGAGAAAAGCTGCTATTTGAAAATGAAAAAATAAAGAATTTTTTAAAAAGACAAATATTTTACAAGCAAATAGCTATTACAAATGCTTAAAAAAAAAATTAACCTCCAGAGAGCACAAAGGGTTCAGTAGGGCACATAGCAAGTGCAAATTCTGCATTGTCTTGATGCCCAGTCAATATCTGCAAGACAATAACTTCCAAAGTCAACCAAGATTATGCGTTGAGGGATGGATGATACCATAAAAAACAAGGTGTTTATTTCTCAATGAAGAACTAAATTTCCAATTACAATAACGTTTTTTTTGCAACAAAGTGTATGCAAAAGAACAGTTTCCATTTTGTACCAACATGTTTCTCTTCTCAGAATCACAAAAGTGCATATTTAGAAGGGAAACATCATGGCGATGTGTTCATTGACCTGCCTCATTTGTAAAAATGTGTATGCGTATGAAAGTTAATATATATTATATAAATATATGAAACATTAAGTTTATAATGTGAAGTGAACAGACCAAATCTGGACGAGAATCCGCTGTTCCAAGGACAGCATGACGATTTGGTTGCGCCTCAACGTCCCAAATGAGAACCTGGTAATAAAAATTTAGAACCTTTGTCACAGTGGCCAGGGACATTTGCTGAACTCGAATCTAAAAAGATGGAAACATAAACTACAATAGCAGAAAAGCTTACATCAGGGCTGTCAGTATGTGTGGCAACTATCTTACTGTTCTGTGGTAGTTCCCTGATTCTGTTGACCTGCAAAATCGTAAACATATGTAATGCTCCAATAATAATGTCAACAAATATCAAGAATTTTGGAGGTGCTCCTAAACTGTCATCACTGAAACTCTGATATTATACCAACAGAATGGGCATTGAGGCAAAAGGACAAGTGAACTTGAGAACATAATCAATAAATTCTCATTAAATGTTGACACAAAAAGAAGAAACCAACTGACCATTATTCAATAAATCAGTGTCAAATCTGACTTCCAAACTAAATAGCTGAGAAACCACAGCGACCAATTCTTCAAATATCTGATTTTAGATTAATCCAAACAGTTGAAACCAAGTTGACTCAGTACTTACTGGGCAGTGTGTAATTCAATGCAACTAGACTGAGTCACATGCTAGAAAATATATCCTCCTTTAGAATGCATGTGATTCGAGTCTCTTGCAACTCAGTTAAGTCCACTTGGTTTCAGTGATGGAGTTGACACCAAACCATTCCTTGTTTTGGGCTCAATGCTTAGAATTCCATCAAACCACATCATCTCATCCAACTTAACAAGTTAAACAATGAGTTTTATGGTAAAATTGAAGCAGTAAAAACATGAACAAAATTAAAAATAACTACCTCTCCAGGATGTATTATTGTTTTGAACTTCTTTACAAAGGGAGATCGTGCTTCTTCATTGAACTGAAAAACAAAGCAATAAAAGGAAACACATTACATCAAATGAAAATACAGCACCATTGCTTTGACATGACATCAAAGGTATCATTAAAAAAGGGAAACGACAAGTGGAACGAGAACAGGAGTAAAAATTCAAGCTCAAAAATGAAAGCCACAGATAAAAGATGGACAGGGTTACTTCATTCTTATATAACAAGAAACAACATAGTCATGCGCTTAGTTTGTTCTGAAAAACCTGCATCCTAACTGATCATGTTCGTTTGAAAAGAGTCCTGAAAAGGCAATCATTTGATGCCATTTGATGAATCACGGGCCAGATCTTAACAATTATGTGCTCACTTAGTGTCACTGACTTCCGTAAATGAAGACAAATTTAAAAACAAGTATCATTCAATACATGTCAAATACCATGACAGAGCCTCCAAGTGTGGGAACTCAAGCCAGAATAACTGCAAGACAGCACAATCGTCAGAAGTACAAAATTGGGTGGGCCCTGACTTTTAAAGTCTACCAGGTTTTATGATGAGCCTATTCTATGTCCAGAACCAACCCCTGACAGCCCCAGTCAAGAGATGTGGCCCCCACGGCGGTACCCCCATCTAGCAGCAACTTGGGGGCCTTGAACTTTTCCAAGATAGCAGGATTTGACACCTACAAGCCCCTACGTGGAATTTAGCTTCAAGAATGTGATGGTTACTCGAAAAAAGAAAAATACAATGGGAGATTAAAAGGCTGTCTATACTCCCTGTAGCTGTGCAAAGGGGGCCCGCTACACAGCCCCGGGGCATTTTTTTAGGAGCAAACGCCCCTCCTATAGTTGGGCCTACTAGTATGCATGATGATCATGGAAGTCCATTGGATGGAAAGATCCATGTGAGGCCTACCTATATGCAAAATCTTGGGTCTATAAGATCATCCTAACCTTTTGATCCATGGCCCTAAAATTTAATGGTTTTAGAGGCATCATTTTACAATGATTTTAATCCAATGGTGAGGAAAATTTGGATGAGTGTCAAACTCAGACTTATGACTATTTGGGGGGTGGGGTTGTGTGTGTGTGTGTGTGAAAAGACTAGAATATGTAAATCTAGGCTGTGCCGGCCCATGAAAATTATACAGGCTATGCCGTGCCCACTCCTTTAGGGGTCCGCCGTGCTGTGCTGGGCCGTGCAGGCCGTGGGCGGCCAACGGCTCCCCCTCCCCTTTTTATTTAATTTAATTTTTTTTTTAAGTTGGACTTGGACAGACACAAACTTAGACTTAGACTCTTGGACCAATTTTATTAAAATAAACAAATTAAGAGAAATAAATAAGTAGAATAACACTAATGATATTTTGAAAAAAAAAATACATCAAATAGATTATATTTCCTTGAAATTTAAAAGTTACAAAAGTTCAAAAAACTTACAAGTGTGAACTTGGATCAAAATATAATGAAATTCAAACCATATGATAAATGAAAAAATAAAAAATTACAACTTTAAAAACCTACGATACATTCTAAAAGTAGATAATACTTTAAAATCAAACCGTTGGGCTTGGGTCGGGCGCCCGCGAGCTTGGGGAGCTAGCCCAGCAAAGGGGGACTGTCGGCCGCCCGGCCCGGCCCGTTGACCAAGTGAACGGCCCAAGCACAATTTTTCCATTCCGGGCCCGTGCTGCGCTTGTGCCGCCCGCCCATATTTACACCTCTAGACTAGATTGACTCAACATGGGCCCCACGACCGAAAAAGGCAGGGGGCAGAAAAGGGGGCATTTTTTAGAATTTCCCATATATATACAGTCAAAACAAAATTTCATTTAAGCAAGAGAGAGTAATAGAGCTCATACGAAGAGGCCGAAAAGGGGTACCCTAGAGCTGTTTAGAGTAAGTTCAACTCCATATCAAAATTAAACTAGCACCAAGGAATAAAATAATTTCGTATTGACAAAAGATTTATTAGAACAAGCAAGAGATTACAAACTAGGCAACAACAAAAGAAAAAACACAAAGAGGCATTGTATAAAAGCCTTATACCAACCCACAAGAGAAAACTACAAAGTCGAAGCGGACAATGAAACACTCCTTATGACCCCTTGCTTAGCCAACATGTTATGTCAATAATGCATATTAATATATCTGATAGAGTGGAAGTACATCAATTTTTGACACCTTTTGGCTATTATTACCAACAATAATCAAAAGAGCATGGAGATTATCATATACATTCTGCAGTGTTTGATGTTACCTGTGATATGTGCTCTGCAGCGGCAACCCTTGGTTTTACAACTTCACAATTTGCTATGACGAGAGTATTGGGAACACTACCATCAGTCTGGGGAATTAAATAAACAGAAAGAAGTCAATAGAACTATGCAAATATAGATTATCAGGATTCTGTGACACCAAAGTGTAACAAAAATTATAATACAAGAGGGATGGAAAGAACCACTTGTGAGGGACCCATATATAAAAAAATGGGATATACTAACAAGCTAGAACACCAACAACATCGAAAAACAGGACTGCCAAGAGCAACCAAACACAACTCTTTGAGAATAGAAAGTCGGGCATAAATGCATAATAACTAATGATGCCTGGCAGGGTAAGGGCAGGCAGAAGAGTGCTGAAAATTCACTCCTAACTCTCCAGGAAAAGTGTAAAATGGCACACTAGGCCTTAGTATCCAATTGGTTACAAAAAATTACAAATATCATTTGAAGCAGCTTTCTTTTTTCCCCCTTGATGAAGTGACAGTCATCTCCAATGTGTTGGGTGCATTCAGTGATTAAAAAAAAAAACAGTGTTTGGTGCATCGTGCTACATGAAATTGGATGATATATGAATAGCAAAAAACAATGGGAGAAACTTATCTCCAATTTCACCATCATGTTTTTAAACATATCAGTTCACATGGCCCATATTCTACTTCACAGTTGGATCTTGCAATACAAATTTCTCCCCACTCTTGTAGAAAAACAACATTTACCCAACAAGAGCAAAGCATCCAATAGTAGAATCAACACTGTGACCATGGTTTGAGTAGAGAACATTTCTCACAGGCGAGTTCTTTTGGCTACCTTAAAATGTGATACATAAGAACAAGATTATCAGTTCATGAGAAATGCATAAAGTAGCTTAAAATATTTGCTGAAAAGGAGACCTTTGGTCAGGCATTTGCTAAGTAATTAAGCCTTCCAACATGTCAAGGATGTATTCATATACATGTACAATGTATATTAGAGCTATATGGATTAATAAGTTACCCCACCCCACACTATCAACACTAAGTTAATGATTCTCCTCAAAATGAGTATCAAAAGGCTTAAAACCTAATTGTCCAGTGGTGTTGAGTGTTAGAGATCCTTGAACCAATGCAGAAGCATACAATAGATCTCACAGAAGCATACAAGAGAGAGACGACTTGCAAGAGAATTGCTTGAGTTTTGTATTGACTATCGATTCATATATAACACAGTATGGAGAGATTAGTGGATCTAATTACATGATTACAGGTATAGATAAGGAAAATATCTATCTATTATCTATTAACAACTCATACAATCTTTTAGATATGTGGGCTGACCCAACAGGTCTAGCTGACCTGCTGACCTATTTCTTTGTTAATAACCAGTAGCACCAAAAGCTCAAGCTTTTAGTAAACGGCACAACAATGTATATCACCCCCCCCCCCCCCCCCCCCCCCCCCCCCCCCCCCCCGAACGGGAGGCCGTTCAAAGTCGAAACTCAACATACAGTCAGAACGGAACAGAACAAAATCGACCAGACAGATAGATGGAGTTAATATGCCTCCTAGGAGTTTCGAACTCATGACAAATATAACAGTATGGAGAGATTAGTGGATCTAATTACATGATTACAGATATAGATAAGGAAACTAATATCTATCTAGTATCTATTAACAACTCATACAATTTTTTAGATTTGTTAGCTGGCCCAATACATGGGTTGAGGGCTGACCCATTAGGTCTAGCTGACCTAATGACCTATTTCTTTACATTGAGGAGGCCCACGACATACTTGAATTATGATATTGTCATGCGGTCATGCCTTTCCTCAGTCTGCCCACTTCAATTCCAAGAAAATCACCCAGGCATTATAATCATTTAACTATGGAAGAGTATGTCGAACAGCTCCATCAGCTTCAATTGTATCAATTTACCCGAGACGTGGGAGCAACTAGTTGCTTGATTACTATGAGAGTTTAAAAGATTTTATTGCAGATATGCTTCACTCTCAGCCACAAGTCACAAAACTTAATGACATGCGTTGATTGGTGAGGAGAGGAGAATGAAAAAAAAAGAAGCAAGGTGCAGGTGCATAAGTACATTACATCAAAAAAACCAACCTAGTGGCGCAGAGCAGCAATAGTTGTCAAAGAAGGGCAAAGTGATGAGCAAGTCAATTACATAATCAAGATTTAAGTCCTTGATACACATCTGTTTTGAATTCTAAACAACAAAAAGAAAAAAAAGGGAGGCAAAAAGGAGAATGCCTTCAAATAAGAAATAAGAAAGGGTTATGCTAAGAACACTTGCCTGTTCAGAAAGGTAAAGACGCTGGCGATTCTTATAAGTTGCTTGCTCCAGCTGTGGACCCCACCTATTATTATAAAGAAAAGTAATGTGAATTTTCCAGTTTCGTCTGGGTCAGATGAAGTCTCTCAATTGTACGGATAAAATCAAACATATCCCAAGCACTCATACTGATGATTATGTCGGCCAATATTAGTCCTTAACAAAAACTCAACAAGCATCAAACATACACCAAAATCTATAACCCAAAAACAGTAGTCTAATGAAGCAAATACTTGCCAGCTAATGGCTTGACCATAGTTAAGCAGCAACAGCCATCATAACCAATATCAACTTTTTGTTATATCCTTTCTAAATAGAATAGATTGCACAGCAACAAAACAAAATATAGAAACTGCAACGACTTTGAACATTACCCAAAACCATAAGCAAAACTCCCACTAACTAATTCTTATGAAAGAATCAAATTGAAACACCAATTATTTCAATAAAAAAGGGTGCAAGATCAATCCAAGGATGATTGCACAATGTAGATAGTCTGCAGTATTCCTGGTACGAAAATTGTCTTTTACATTGAAATGAAGAGGCTTCAGTGGATTTTGTTTGTATCCCGCCCACCAAGTGTTTGATACAATGCCTGCTAAGAAGCATACAGATATAGAGATAAAGGTCATAACCATGGAGGCATTTGGGCGGTGCGTAATGGGTTTGATGGAGAATTCATAACCCGCATTCTTCGATTACACACAGTGATTATCCAACTATAAGAAACTCTCCCGAAGATGGATGCTATACTTGCGGATTTAGAAAATAGTAGTGACGTGCAAAGAACTATTGAGATGAAGAATCAAAGATACAGAATCAAACAACAACAACACACACAATCCCCAAAAAAACCACGCCCACAAACAAGAAAATACCGACAACGCCGACCAAGCTTCACTGCCAGTCAATCTCCCACTACTCACTCCTCAAATTACCGCTCGTTCTCCAAAAAGAAGCTTGGAAAACCACATATAATCTATGAAACCCTAATAAAATCAAGACCCAGATCAAATCATCATCGAACCGCGACAGAGTTCATCCACCGCGGCCATTCGTACGGGCCATGATAGCAGATGAGAGCTTCTTCAAAATCGTCAAAAATGGCAGCAGCAACAACAAAATCTACAAAAAGAAGATAAGAAGAAAAGAAACAGAAACCCTAGGAACGAAAGAAAGAGACCTGCAAGAGAGAGAGGGCCAGACGAGGTTGTGATTTGCGAGCCAGTCGTAGAGAACGGGAACGAGAGACTTCCATTGCGTGTATCTCTCGTCCACTGATGGCTGAGTTCCTTTCCCTCGGTCCTTCATCGTCTTCTTCTTAAGCTGATGCTGTCGAGAAATGAGAGTGTTGGAGGGAAAGGCAAATTTATAGGAGGCGGCAACGCAGATTCGTCTGCTCTTTGTGCTCGTCTTGCACAATATAATATGATTCGCGGGGTGAATTGGATTGTGAATAGGCGATTATAAGCAGAGAGAGGTGCCCCGGGTCCTATAATCAGAGAGGTGCCGTGTGCCTCTCCCATTGTCCAAATGGGTTCGGCCCTGGATGGTGGGGGCCAGTGATGGTGAGAGGATTAAAAGTAGGTCCCATTAGAGGTCGTCGATTTATGATCATTTATATGGGTAATAAATCAAATAATGTTATAAGATATGTATTTGGGCTAAATATCCGTTTGAGAAGAGTTAGGGTTAGAATTAGAATTCTCTCTTGTGAGGTTACTTTGCATAAAAAATTTCTCTATTTTTCACTCTAATTTTCTCTCTTAATTTCTTTCTTTACTAACAAAGAAAAAACTAAGACTTTATAAGTGTATATTTAAGGGCATGTTTGGCACTTAAGTGAAGTGAAGTAAATCCAGACAATAATTGACAAGGGGTCATATCAAAAGTACATAATTTCAAAATTTCCTCCGAATTTTTCAAAAAAAGTAAAAAAAGCAATCTCCTTTTTCCACTAAAAGACAAGAAAAATTCACTTTTCTATACAAAAAGTCAAAAAGATCATATACCAAACAACTAAAAACAAAACATCATCATAACACTTTATATTTTATTCTCTCTTGATTTGATGTTTCACCTCACCATATTTCAATTCACCATACATTCAAACAGGCCCTAAATAATGGGTAAAAATGATAGTAAATGAGATCATTTTTATACAAAAACAACCCATTTGATGGTGGTAAACTAGTTTTCACACAATACTGTACCAGGCAGGCACATGTACAGCAGGGCTGATGTTGAATAGGTTAGGTTTTGATGAACCTTGGCTTCTATATATTACATTTTTTAATTTCCACTCTTATTTTCCATCAAATTTGTGATCCGAGCCATTCATGGGTTTAAATTTCACACCTTTCTTTTTTTTTTTTTTTGTTAGATTCATGATTCAAGTCATTCATCTTATTTATAGATTGAAAAAGGTCCCGGGATAAATTTTCTTTTATCTTAACTCTTAATGGATTTAGAGGAATTTTTGAAAAAGAACATCTAAAAAATAATAGTGTTACGCACAAAATCTAATTTTCTACACTTTCATAGGCTTTAGGTGGCTAAATAATAAAATCTTTGAAAAATCTTTAGATCTCATATTTCCTTGATTCACGTCAAGCCTTTTAGGCCTTACTAACTCCATAAGAGATTAAATATCTACATTAGGTCGTATTTGACAGCCAAATTCTCAAAATAATATTTATTTTTTTCCAAAGTTGTAAAAAACCTACATTTGGCGACTGTAAATTCACCTGTTGAAATACTAACAATATTTTTTGACGATTTTCATGTGCAACCTCTCCCCCATGGGATTTGGAATTCCTCACTTTTGTGGATGCGTGCATCCAAAACTGATTTTTCTCAATCACATGCACCAATGCCAATGTGAAGCCCTCATCAGCGAACCCATGTTGTAATACTAATAAGGAACCCTTGTTGGATTTACAAAATTCTCATGGTTTCCTTAGCTAACTGGGTGAGTTGATTAATCTGGGACAAAAGCGAGTAACATTCCTTTACCCAAAAAAATAAATAAAAATGAGAACTACATTGCCATAAGTAAGCTAGAATTGAGTTACTTCACAACAAAAAATAAAAGGATTTCTTCACTACAATAATAACTTGCTAAGGATATTTTTGACTTGTGACAGTGATTCATAGGTGCCTCTTACTTATTCTAACAATAGGTTAATAATGAGTTTGAAGCTTGGAGGACTACCAAGTCCCATAACAAAGGTATCAGTATCAGTTGGAGTATAAATTAATAGAAAGGCAACATCTATTGCTGCCATAGCTAGTTGTCATCTACCCACAACTAACGCCTTTCACTAGCATGTATGCGCTGGGTGAATGAAACAAATAGGCCATTAAAATCGGTGGTGCCGGATTTGCATGTCAACCTACTCATTGCGTATTTGTTCCTCAAGCAAGAGTTCCCACAAGGGCATATTTTCTTTGCGGAAGCCTATGTAACTCATCAACCTTGTTCATCATATAACAGTTAATGGTATCTATCAAACTTACATTGTCCATAACATAATAAATATGGAATCGTAGCATAAACATGTCCATAGATCATAATTAAGTTCAAGCTAAAGTTAAAAGTATGATAACGAAGTAGCAGAAGCAAACAAAGTTACGCTTTACAATCCAACATCGTAAAATTCACCAGGATGTCCACATCATAATAAATATGGAATCGTAGCATAAACATGTCCACCATAGCCAAACATTGGGGTCCACATAACGAACTCTCACGCGCAACAAATGTCTAGAAGATGTCATCAGGAGTCCACTCGGCTACCTCTTGATGAGTCTTTTTGACCTCCTTACTCTACTTGGTATAGATGCCAGCGTCATCACCGGTAACCCCAAGTATAACACCATTAGATATGGCGATCTAGCAAGGTAAAGAAATATAATTGACATAACATGCAACATCAAATGAGTATAAAAGACGGAAGATCATATGATGTCAATAAAAGATAAAGTAGGCATGATTATACATGAGACATGATGAATCATACATGACAAGGCATAACAGTGTCCTAGCAAGTTGGCATAATCATGCTAGCTATATTATCTCATATTGGTTGTTACGCATGGTCTAAATGAGAGCATGAAACATAACATAATTTGATATGATAGTACCGGGCCCATAAAACTCCCTCGTGGAGCAGGAGCACCGATAAGCTCCCATAACACAATCTACACTGCAGCTAGTCTATAAACAAGATACTAAACCCATACTCAGCGGGGGGCCAACTGTGGTAGGGTCAAAGATGAGTGGTGCCCACCTCAAGAGTGATTCATACCAGGCATAGGTCATGAAACATAAACGTTAAGTAAAAGAACATACACCAACACGCATAATGTATCATAGGTTTATGTATAGATGTAAACATACACGTGACTAAATAGAATGTACATACAAAAACAAGACGAGCATAAGTAAAGCATAAGAACGAGATGCATAACAATGTGCAGAATAGGAAAACAGGCCAAACATGGAGCATGAGACCAGTCATGCGAATATCTAGAAAACGTATGACAAATGCATGCAAACCAATTAGTCATGTGCCAAGGAATAAATTACAATCCAACTATAAGGTTCGAATTGCCCTTTGACATCACTATCTAACTACGTGTACTACTAAGGTCTCCTATGTCTTTGGGATATTTTAATCTTGACATTACTTGAAATTATGGACATGGAAATACCCTAGGCCAACACCTTTGGCTTAGTACAATTGATGGCCAAGCTCCGGGCTTCTATGTAGGTGTATGGCAGTTCAACCATCGCCTATATAGGTTTAGAGATTCATTGGGACTTACTTAGTGTACATGGGTTCTAATGCTAAGGGTCAAGACTTGGTCCAGAGAAACCCTAAAATCCCATGTCTCTATGGTTAACTTCCCAGTTATCTTTCGGCTGGCCGTGGGTCACTCACGGCTAGTCGTAATGCCTTAACTTGAAACACCAACTCTTTAGTTGGAGTTACAATATATACAAGGTTAGCTTTACGGCGAGCCATGTCTAGTGCATGGTTAGCTGTAGGTTGACTGTAGTTTAAAAACCCCGAAAATGACAAATTCTGGAAAAGTAACTGTGCGGCTCCTAGAGCTCTATGGTTAGCCACGAGCGGCTCCAATTAGCCGTAAGCTTCACGATTCTAAAAGCCTAAGCTTGAAATGATGTTTTCAGATGGGGTGGCTTCTCACTTAATCCAAAGCCTTAATAAATCACATTATTACACTAAAATGGGGTTTTCCGTGTTTGTTTAAAGTTTAAACTACAAATACATAGGCATTAACAAAATCCATATCTCCAATCCACAAAACCTACTAAAATACACTAATGAGCTTGTAATGGGTAATCTAGACATGAATAACATGAAGAATCATCAAGTTATGCATGCATGCATGACATTATAGATGTTCAACTTGCCTAATCTTGGTGCTTAGCTAAAACCCACAAAATCCAAGCTTTTCCACCTACTATCAATCCTCAAAAACACAAACCCCCCATTCTATGGCCCAAGAGAAACCCTACACACAAGGTAGATGGAATGGGGATTGAAAGAGCTTGCATGGTTAGATTGAAACTTCTAGAAACTGATTTCAAGCAAGGGAACGAGTTTGGGAGTGAAAACTTACCAAATGAGACAAGTAGAAAACAAATGGGGTTGTTGGAGGCTTGAAGAAGATGAAGTTGAGGAAGAGGACGACCTTGGGGTCTAGGAGTCCCACATTCCAATGACTCTCTTGTGGTTTGGAAGCAAGGAAATGGAAGGAGAGATGAGGAAGAGATGAGCTCCAGCTAAGTTATTGCAAAGAGGGCGAGAGTGGAATGAGATAGGGTAAGTTTTGTGTTTTAGGATATGGTTATAACACGAAGTTTCTAGTATTTGCAGGAAAGTTCAGATTCTTACAAGAATTGTTAGTTTAGATCTTTTGGACTAGAAATGGGTCAACATAGGCTATAAACAAGTTGGGTCAAAAAACGGAAGTTGTTCGGGACGGAGAGCTCTACCCAATGAACCCGGTTTCGCTCTAGCACTAAAATCACACACAACGCTTCCCATAAACCCAAAATTAAAAAAAGAGTCCTTGGACTACCTAGTTTGGTTCAAGACCCGTCTAATCTACCCAATTGCCAACATTAACATACAAGTCAATACTCAATACATTAAGCATCTAATAATCTCTAATTAGATGATAATTGGGATTAAGAAGGGTCGGGGTCTCACACAGGTTGGGTTCCATACTGTACCTTGGCTAACAACTGAGTTACTAGTAAGGACAAGGACACAAATGGATTTAGTCCACAAGACCATGCTTGTACATGGATTCAATAAAGAACTGAAGTTGCAAGATGTTTAAGAGGGAAAGATTTATTCTTCATCTCAATTGAAAGAGTGTGTTTCTAGAACATATCAATATAAATGATATACAAATCAGGCACATACTTCCATAGTTCCATTCACATGCAGTGCAGTAACATATCAATACATGTGGTATACAAATCAATCACATTCATCCAATAACAAACATATAATGCATTTCTAAAACATGAAAATGAAAAAGAGTGTGTTTCTAAAACATATCAATATAAATGATAAACAAATCAGGCACATACTCCCCAGTTCCATTCACTTGCAGCGCAGTAATATATCAATACATGTGGTATACAAATCAATCACAAACATCCAAATACAAACATATAATGCATTTCTAAAACGTGAAAATGAAAAAGGAACACCCCATGTGAAAGCAACACCCCATGTGAAAGCCATCTCCAATACGAAAATGAAAAATGAAGATCAGACCCCAAACACTTGTGAGTATCACATAAGCTATATGTTCTCAATATAAGAAAGGTAAGTACTATTGTTAGCCTCACTGCTAAATCAGATACATGAGAAAGAACCTAATCACTGCTAAATCAGATAAATGAGATGGAACCTATTGCTAAATCACATCACAATTAAACTTACTCAAAAACTGTTGACCTCTCATTCCTTGGTCATTTTTTCATATTCACAACATGCTGTCATTTGCCAAACACCAGAAAAATTCAAACTACCTCTTTTACAAAAATACGTATCATGTAGCACATACATATAAGCAGTTAATAGAAATCTTGCAAGAGTTTCCCAAATGGGATATTGCATAGAGCCTTTCTATTTGAGCACCTTACAAATATTCAGCCTGAGGCTCTAAGTTAGATTTGACTTTATAAGCCTAACAAACATCATTTAATCATTCAATAGAATCCACTTTACCTTAATTGCAACAGAAGAGTCTCAGTTCCAACTTACTAGATTAAAGCTGATAGATTTAAAAAGAATGAAAACTAGTTCATAAAGACAACCTTTTAAAACTGGTCTACACAAAATGAATGAGGTTATGTTATTGATGCTCAGTCACTGGAAGCACAAGGAACAAATAAACCTCATCATGAAATGGGTTAATATGATTAATAAAACCGGCACTTTCTGAAGCATCCTAAGCAAATTAAAACAGGCAAAACAAACAAACTCATTTTCTAATCACTAGAATGTATAAAGTGCGCAATATGAATAAATCCCTGTCTAGAAGTATACATGTCATTATTATACCTGTTTGGCCCAACGAGACTATAATTACAAAGGCTGGAAATATATATGTAGCAACTGAAATGCTAAAGTGCAGGATCAAGAAATATAAGAGTTGAAATTCACCTCATATTTGCTTGTTAAACCCCATGCAGAAATGCCTCTTTTGTCATGTTAAGAGTCATAGATAAGAGAAGAAATCTAGTGTTCAGCGGTGACTATTTTTCTTTTGTCGTCACCCATCCGAATCCACTGAGGTCGAGCATTGGTTTCATAATTTCACTTGTCTTCTTCAATGTCTTAAACTTATTCCTAAGTTTACCTTTAGTAAAATCATCACCAAATAGAGCCTCATGTTTCATTGTCAACAAATTCACCCTTCACATGTGAACCCTCCTTTCACTCGCGCCCCCCTCCTGCATTGCTCAACCATGAGATAGATGAACATCTCAACTTGCATTGTCACCTATTTCATATTTTTTGGTAGGGAATAGGGCTTTATCGTTTGTATTTTGTGCTTTGATTTCTACAATTTGATGGCGCATATGAGGATATACAGTTTTCTCCTCAAAATCTTAGTGAAAACTGTTATTTCTTATTACAAATTGGCATTTTTCTTTTCAAAAAAGGTGCTCTCCTCACTTAATTTTATTTTACAGCATCCAGCCTAAGGTCACTTCCATTTCCTTTAGCAAAAAAGATGGTGGCTTTAAAAATTAATACAATTTTGCGTTTCAAGATCAAGCATCGTTTCACTGACAAAGATAGTTGTTTATAACACAGGGAGATCATGGCCCAATAATCATGAGCAGAGTATAAGATATGCAAGCATGGATGTTTGTCTTCTTATAGATGCACAGAAAGGAAAAACATGAAATAAAAATAAATATATACAAAAACTTTTTTATGCTCGCCTAATGTCACATAAAACATAAAGAACAAATAACAAAACCACATCAAACTCATTTTCCAATCACCAAAAACACATCAATTATGCAATCTAAAAACTTAAAGATACGCTGAGATGTAATAATCCATGTACCAACCCAAAAGCTTAAGCTCATGGGTGGAAGGCCCAAACAGGTTTATATAAAGCCTTCCCAATGGCATTACTTAGGCGATGTGGGATGTGAGGCTTTACTTTACCAATAAGAGAGATCTCATTGGAGCAGCCTAATATCACATAAAGAAGAGGAAAAAACAAATAGCCATATCATCAAACTCATGTCCTAATCACCGACACCCTTCAACCATGCAATTTAAAAACAATCAAGAACCCCTATACATGTTTCATTTCAATAGAATAGTACGAAATAAAACAGAGAGAAAAAAAAAACACCCATCTCATCAAACCCATTTCCTGATCACCAAATATTTTGAGAGATTTTCAGAATATTTTCAAAAAAACATCAGAATATTTTCAGAAAATTAGAGAGAGAGAGAGAGAGTTCTTCTGTGGAGGGGTTTTTCTGCTAGGATTTTCTTTTTCTCATTTCAAAGCATTCCTCAAGGAAAATTTAAATAAAAAAAGGGAGTAGGAAATAAAAATCTTCAATCGTGAGAAAAAAAATTGGGCTACTATGGGTTTGTATTTTCCTAGATTTTAGCCGCACAAAAAAAGGGAAATCCATTTTCTGTGAAAAACCAGTTATTTTTCCACAAAAATCTGGTTAGTGCCCTAAATGCTTCTATTCTATTTTCATCTCCTCTGAAGTTGGATGTATAACTATTGTTGTTGTTTTTTCTTTCGGATTCTCTTTTCTCTACTTGTATAATTGTGGTTTCCAATTGCTCTGTCACAGCTTGGTCATAGCAGTGGTTTTATGATTATCTTTTTGAGGGGATTCCTGTAGATTACTAGAAGAATAAAGACTCATCGAGGCACTTCTATTCCAAAGACTTGTTGTTTGAGTCCTCTATACAGAGGAACTTAACTTTCTACTGTCAGAGCCTTTTAATGTAAACACCCCTGAGAACCTTCCATGCAAGACCCACCCATAATAAATCCAACCCCATAACTTTCAATATCCCCAGTAATTGGCACTCACTCCAATTTGATTCTTGTCTCACCTATACTCACCTTTGGCTTGAAACTCAAAACGTAAGTTCAGAAATTGTTAGCAAACAACTTCCAGTGAGGAAGAAAATCTAAAGTAGACACTGAAAGGAGAGTAAATGACAACAAAGAAATGGAAAATGTCATTGGCATCCATGATGTACACTTTATATGATCAAGAAATCATCTCCCTCCTTTCTTAAAAGAGAGTTTGAAGCCTTTCTTTGCTTTTCCTCTCTACGTAGCTAACATTTTTCCAAGTCTTACTTTGTTTAGATGTCATCCAACTTATTTTATATCTTTACATCCTGCGCTAGATTATTTACTCTTCCAATATTGCGCTTGGTATTTTGGCTTTAATTTTACTTTGACTAGAGACATACTTTGATTTTGTTTTCTGCAATGTGTTTTGTTCAATTTATAAATGTTCGTGATCCTCTTCTTTTCCCTTCTCCTTTTGATAAACATTAGAAAGAGGGATCACTTACATAAAAATATCCAATGTTGGGGATCACATGGTGGTTGCTGTGGATAGCACACCCGCTCCAACAGTTCCACCCAGGGATGGATCCCTGGGTGGGTTTCCTTAATCTCCTAAAAAAAAAAATCCAGTGTCAATCCTTGAGGATTGTTCCTTTTTTTTTCTCTTTTTAAATTAGTAATTTGTCTCTTATTTTGTTTTAGAAAAATTCTAAGGAAAGAAGAGTGATTTCAGAAAATAGGTGAAAAAACTCTATGTAAATTCTTGTTTAAAACTGGATGCAGCAGTGGACGAACTCATCACCACATGTTTTCGTAGTGAAAAATGAAATCTCTAACTTCGTGAATGTTGTTTTTTCAACCAAATCTTTAGTTGCTTTGGTCGGCTAGGCTTACATTCTAAGACAACCACGAAACTTGGCCAACCCATGATTTGTCCTATCAACTGGTCTACCCAGATGTAATCACCATTCCTTGAGTTAAAAGAATGTTAGTTAAAGAATCTCAACTTGGTAAGGTACCAAAACGTGATGGTACAACAAGAAAATTGTAGGTCTGGTAAAGAGAGTGTTGAAAAATCAAAGAATGTAAGAGGCCAACATTAAAGCTGGTCTTTGAATCTTAAAACAGAAAAAAAAATGTCGTGGTTAGAACCTGCAATTGTACAAAGATCAAGTTTGTAGGTATAGGGTCAGTATGAGAAGCATTAAAAAAGTATAAATTTGATGCTCAATCACGCTTAATTTGAGAATTGACAAGATTAATGGAAGGACTCAAAAAAGGAACAGATCAGTGTAATGAAGGCACAAAAGAATAATGCACTATATCAACAACTCCTCTAGGGCCTTTCCTCCGTTAATCTGCAAAAAGTGCTCCTCTGAATTCTGATTAATCTCGTCATCTCAAAAAGTTTAAAAGCCTAAAATATAATTTCACGGGTTTTGCATCAGATCACACCATAACAAGAATATAAAATTGAAAATGAACAAGAAGAATAAAGAGAAAACTGAGTGATCAATGCCCTATCTAACATTATAATCTGCATGAATTTTGCCTGAGTTGTGGTGCCTTATGATCAACTTAAACTTCATATGCATCCCCCCTCCCCATCTCAAAAAACTTATGCATAACTCAAGTCTTCAAACACATGAATCTTCATTCATAATTTGTGTTGTAAGATCCATTTGAGCCCTTTTTAGGGATAGTCATGAGTAGTAACAATCATGCACCTTGGAGAAAAGAATTGACTGCGGCATAAAAAGGTGTAACCCAAACATATACCCAAGTATGAGGTTGTAATTTGAGTCTTTTGAACACGGCATTAAGTTCCTTAAACAAAGCACACTATTAACATGGTAACAAACATAAAATGTAGGACACTTGATATATATCATACAATTTATTTTGTTGACAAGAACAAAAAAGGTAAAAGAACCATGAAGGATAGATCTTCTATATGTAATCTTGAGGTACAAATTTTTGAAATGGATAGACATGGCAGTTGAAATGATGTTTTATTAACCCTGCATGCCAAACAGGATTCATGTATCAACTCATGTTGTTCTACATGCTACTTTGTATACTAAGAGTTGTAAGATAGTAATAGTACCAAAAGATAGAATATGAATGAACCTTCAAGTAATAATCAACATGAATGAGTTTTTTGCTACATCATAAAGCATATATCATGGAGGAGAAAATAAATGAAACCCTAGTTGGGGATGTGCATAGTGTTCTCAATCCTTGGGTATGTACAACCATTACTTGGTTTTCTACAACTGTGATACTTTAGGCCAGACCCAAGTGTGGACCATGAAATATCTCTGATGGAATACTTCTAAAAGTTGAATCGGCAAGCTAGGAACCGCTGTTATTAATTCAATGTAGCAGTGATCTCATTTCTCAAAATTGCCTAAAAAAGAAAAGAAATAAGAGTTCTTCTTACATTGTCATTATATATCAAATCATGATCAATTGAATCTCATCTCATCAATTTCGTGTCAGCTTCTAAGTTCTAGTCAAATCCAAATCGGATTTGCAATAATCAATGATTATTAAGATTTCTATATATCCTTTTCTACGTATGAATGCTAAAATTATTAATGTACGGATATTGAGTTTGGAATGTATGGGCATATCCATCCTAAGCATAGGTTATTGTTCTAGTTATAAGTTACTTAAACAAAGCACATTTGAACACAACGACAACATAAAATGTAGGACACTTTAACATAAATCCAAAAAAAAAAAAAAGAAATTATGAAGGAAAATAGTCTATACGTACCTTGAGGTGGGAATTCTTGAAATGGATAGAAATGTAGTTGAAGAGATGTTTTTATTTACGCTGCATGCCAAACAAGATTCTTGTGTCAACTTATGTTGTTCTACATGCTGCTCTGTATACTAGGACTTGTAACATGGTAATATTTCCAAAAAAGAGAGTCACACATGAACCTTGAATTCATAATTAACATGAACGAGTTTGGGTATGTCATAATGCATTTATCACAAAGAAGAAAACAAATAACACTCTAGTTGAGGATATGCATAGTAGTCTCAGTCCTTCAGTAACTAGAATTTCCAAAAATTAAAATAGAAAAATCTAAAAAAGAAAATGTAAAGACCATGGATCAAAATAGCGGTTGCGGTGGGCATAGCGGCCAGTGGCCAATACGTAGCAGTTGATAGCAGTTGCGGCGAAACGTAGCAGCGTAGCAGTGTAGATTTTTAAGTAATTAAAATTATTCAAACCTTGCCTAGTAGCCAATCTTGTGCTTTTCTAGTAATTTTAAAATTATTCAAACCTTGCCTAGCAGCTAATCTTGTGTTTTTCTAGTAATTTAGAAACATATAAGGGTAGAGACAACATTAAGATGGGTTAATGAGGAAAAGAAATAAAAAAAATTAATTAAAATTAAAATTGCTTAGCTCTATTAGATTTTAAACCGTAGCACCGCTATTTTCAAAATAGCGTAGCGGTACGCGTAGTGGGATTGGTGACATTCTGGGTGGTGGTTGTGTGTGGTCCATTTGTAGTAATGATCAAATGGACCCCACTAGGAGGTACGAACTATGCATGAGGTGTGCAATGAATATTTCAACTATATATGGTATGTGTTATAATATTTCAATTTATAGAGTCGAAAAAAAAAAAAAAACACATATATGGCATAAAAAGGAATTGACATGGGCATCACAGCTAATCGGCCTAAAAATCAGAACAGAACCGAGCTCATTTGTAATTGTGCTGAATGAAGCCGACTGGGCTAAAAATAGTCTCACCCACAATCCATTTATCTTTCAGCCAAAAGCTATACCAAAAAAAGAAATAAAGAAAAAATAGAAAGGTTATTAAGATGACCGATTTGGTTAATGCGTACCTCTTGCAGACACTGCCCGTTTATTACGATGACCGATACATGTGCTATTTTATACCAATCCTCCCCTTTCTCTTTGGCACATCTTCTCTCCAAACTCATGGGACAAGATTCAATACTCAAGTATTGGAGCGTCGTGACCTTTTGCAATGATGCTGGCAGAATCAGAACTTGGGGGCAGTTCTCAATCTCCAATGCTTCCAATGAAGCGAGATTCCCAATTTCCTCCGATAAAGAAGCCAACT
This sequence comes from Cinnamomum chago, assembly GCA_038049695.1. Lineage (NCBI taxonomy): Eukaryota > Viridiplantae > Streptophyta > Magnoliopsida > Laurales > Lauraceae > Cinnamomum > Cinnamomum chago. The sequence goes on from CP142451.1 coordinate 15,620,454, forward strand.
TAGGCAAGCGCCGCAATTTCATGGTTTTCAAGGTCGTCAGTTTATACAAACTCTCTGGCAACAACGCAACCAATTCAGGACAATCAGCGACATACAAATACGCAAGGGAATTGAGGTGCTGGACTTGGAGCCCTTCACCTAAAGATCTCAAGTTGTAACAATGTTGGATAAGAAGAGTCTGAAGAGAGGTTAGTCCCTGAAACCCTTCATCAGGCAATGACGTCAACTGATTGCAACCTCCAATATTTAAAGTTTTGAGGGAGGTGAGGTTACGTACTCCCTCCATCAAGAATTCGAGCTCTTCACAGTACGACAACTCGATTGACTTTATCGCTGGAAGATCGTGCACGTCCTTTGATAAGGATTTCAGCTTAGGACAGCAGCCCCCAATGGATAAATCGTTGATGAGAGTTAGATTCTTAAGCAATCCTTCTGGGAGAGAAATCATCTCTGGAAATCCACCGATCTTGAGCTTAGTAATTGCTGTGTAATTCCTTATAGACATTAATAACATCTCATTGCAGCTCATCAGTGTCAGGTCTTCTACAGTTGGAAGATGTGGCATTTGAGACAACTTTGGACAATCTCTAATCTCCAGTCTCTTAATATGAGGAAGAGTTTGACTCCTTTCGTCACTTGACCACTTCTCGAGAGCAGGCATATCTTGCATGGTGAGATACTTGAGGTGGTGTAGCTGCGAAAATGGGGGGAGAATTTCACATCTTTTACAATTGATTAAAGAAACTTGAATGAAATTGGGGACCTTCAAATGCATAAGCCAATCTGGGAATCTGGAACCCATATAATTCTCAATGCTCAAACTTTGCAAATTTGAATGTGGCTGAAGGCTTTCAAGAACTCGCTCTTGGCTCTCATTTTCTGCTGATGTAGAATCATGCGAATCTTTCCATGATAAGCCCAGTGAAGAAAGTTTATGCCTCTCCCTCAAGCCCACTTTGTCTGCATCTGAAGGATTTAGCACATTTTGGAGGTTTCGAATGTTTATAGAACCTCGAAGATTTAGATCTTGCAATTCATCTATTCCATTCTCTTTGCTAACAATGAACAATGTCAATGTCTGGAGGTCACTTAATTTTAAAATCCTGGTTGGCATTTGAGTTATTTTAAAACTCCCATCGATTTCAAGATGCCTGAGGCTAATCATCTTCCACATATTATTTGGTAATTCTCGGAGATTTCTACAATTTAAGAGTTTTAAAGTCTGCAAGTTCCAAAGGGTGCAGATTGATTCAGGCAATGTCTTAATGTCAGTCCGAGACAAGTCAAGGAATCTTAGATGTTTCAACTTACCTACTGAATTGGGCAAGGTTTTGATCTTCATAGAAGATAACTTCAAGACCCGCAGACATGTTAAACTTGAAATGTCTTCTAGAATCACATGCTCCTCAATTCTTATATTTTCTAGAATGAGCGTCTGTAATTTTTGTGCCTTATGAAAGCTCATCAGATCCGTTAGCAATATTATCCCTCGGGAAGCAAATGAAAAATGCCGAGTTTTTCTGGGGACACATTCCATTCTTGTAGCGTTCACAGTTAAGCACTCGGCTCTTCTAACAGACTTTGCAAGATCATAAATGTGGTCATGCATCTTATATTCTGGTCCTTCTTCGGTATGGGGATAGACATAATGCACAACATCTTCTTGAAAGAAAGACCTCCAACATAACTCATCAAAATACTCTGCACCAAAATCTTCCATCAATTTGCCATCTTCAGATGATTGGATGAGACCTTGTGCAATCCACATTTGTATTACTTCTTGTTGCTTAAACCTACCACCTTTATGGAAGATAATGCAGTATGTGAAGCATTGCTTTAGCTGAGATGGCAAATGATTGTAGCTCAATCTTAATGTGGGCATAATCTGATCTTCTTCTAATTCCCAAATCTCATTGTTTCTAATAGAAAGCCACTCGCTCTCCCTTCTTTTGTAGTGTAACAACCCTCCAAGAACCTTTGCAACCAACGGCACACCTTTGCATTTTTTCACAATTTCCTTTCCAATGAGTACCAAGTCCGGATATGTTTCTTCATCTCTGTTTGGAAACGCCCGCCGCTTGAATAAAGACCAGCAATCTTTTTGTGGCAGCCTTTTCAAGAGGTGTGTGGGAAGTGTTCGCATGAGATTCGCCACGATGTTGCTGCGAGTGGTAGCAATGATTTTGCTTCCTTTTTCACCAACGTTTAACAAGCTTTCCAATTCAAGCCAAGCCTCTTGATTCTCATTCCATACATCATCCAGCACAAGTAGATATCTCTTCCCAGACAGTGTTTTTCGAAGGCGAGATTGCAGTAACTCCACGCGTTCAACGTCACATTTCTGATCCTGATCAGATTCTATAATTGCTCTCATGATTTCTGCACTGTCGAATTTTTCAGAAACAAAAACCCATATCAGTTTATCAAAATAACTTTTCACCCTCTTATCATTGTAAACTAGTTTTGCAAGTGTGGTCTTCCCGAGGCCTCCCATTCCAACTATTGGAACGATGGAAACCTTCTCTTCCACTTCATCAACTAACAAATGGACTAGCTTATCCTTGTCCGCTTTTCTTCCAAGAGGAGGTTCTGATTCATTTACAAATGAATGGGTCTGAACTCTTACTTCAGTCTCTTTGCGCCTACCAACATCTTCCTGCTTCAGATTATAATTTGATTTCTCCCGGGCGATCACATCCAATCGTTCCGCAGCCTCCCTAACCTTGTTGCTCATCTTACATTTAAATGCAACTGTGTTCGAAGGAGTAAAGAAGTCAAGTACCTTTTTGGTTGTGCTCTTGCCAATCTCGACTCTACGTCGTAGATCCTCGGTTGCAAGCTCATCCAATATGTCCCGAACTTCATAAGCCACGTCCTCAAGCTTATCGAGCCAGTCTCTTATGGCGTTACTCGTCCACTGTTGCTCCTCTGCATCTTTCAGCACCGCCTGAATTGCTGTGAATGTGCTGCGGAGATTGTTTAGGTCCTTTTCCACTCTACGGATCGATCCAAACTTCTCTAGCAAAGGGGAGCCGAGCTTTCCTATCAGCTGGGATATGATTGTTTCAGCCATGGCCTATTCCACACAGCGAGGTGATGATGCTTGTGGAACTTGAGAAATGGAACTGGGTTGGATACCGCTAGAGCCTGGATTTACTTGTTTTGTTGCTTGTAGATGATCATTGATGGGCTTTGATTGCTCATGATAAACTTTTCCGTTGCTACAGCAAAATGGAAAAATAGGGGCCCAACTACCCTTTGATTCCCCCAACCTAACCTGCCGTGCAAGCAGAGTTTCAAAAAACGTGTCTTTTGAGAGATCATTGTTTAAAAAATTTCATGCATGAAAGCCTAATTTTGAAAAAAAAAATGGTTAATTGAACTTTGTAATGCCAATCCATTGGCTGTGGACTGCTAAGGCACCTCTCCTCAACTAAAAAAAATAAAATCAAATCAAAGATTAAACTTTCCCAGTCGCACTCAAATGGTGAATAACTTAGGGCCTGTCTATTTCACAATATTTCTGAAGTGAGTTTTATAATATTGTGAGTTCATAGAAATCATGTAATGGCTCATCCATTGAAATTTAAAATTATCATATTTCTTTGCAAGATTAGTCTCAATTAGTCTTTGAAATTTTTAGAACTTTAACTACTATAATATTTCAAATCCTTGGGAGGAGGATTCCAGAATTCCAACCGTGGGATAGGTAAATGAATTTCCCGAGTTTTGCATGGGGAGGTGTGCGACGGTATTGAGAAAAAAGATTCAAACAAATGAAAAGGGATATCTTTCTTTCTTTCCTTCCTTTTAATTATTTTCCCTTTTTTCTGTGCTTTTGGATAATACATTTCTCTCCTTGTTTCCGAAATGGAATCCCCATTACTGGAAAGGTCCAGCGGTGGCCCTGGGCAGTGTCATCAATCATGTCTGCCACTAATAAGTGGAGGCCAGCTATATTGATTTGACTGTGATTTTGACTTAGACATAGGGACAGATTACAAAAACTGTGGTGTGAAATGTTAAATACTCTCCCAATGGTTGGCCCCCGTCCCTACTGGTACTGGGTTACTGACGAAACAAACGCAGGTTTTGGGGTCTATGCAAAATGCTGTAAATAAAAAATCCGTTCTAGGCGGCCTTGTAGAATCCACTGCATGCGGAAAAAATATCTAATCCGGAATGTCCGATCATTCAATCTAACAATACAATAATTATTTTTAAAGATATGACATTTTTTATTTGATACGTTCTCTATTTATTTTATTGTCTCTTAACATTACTATTCACCCTGGTCCACGGGACCATGGACGCTGTGTTCCATCAATCATGTCTGCCATCCATTAAAGAGTGTAGGGCCTGCTGATTGACTAATAGATGAGGATAGGTGGTGTGAATACGCGTTATTCGCCCAGAGACTCCGAGTCCAAGTCTCTCTCCATGTTAATGTTACGGTCCCCGCCCTGTTGGAGTATCAAACAAAACAAACACAGGTTCCTTAGCCCGATAAAGAAAAAAGATGCAGAGGAGGGATAATGAATTTGGGGTCATAAAAGTTTGAAAAAGAAAAAGGTAATTATAGGTTTTATTAAAAGAAAGTTATTGGCGTTCAGAGAGTTCAAACCCATAGCTTAATTGGACATCTCAAGCTGACATGATTTTTGCACTGAGAAATGATCATATGTGTAAAAGATTTAGCACAAAGAATAACAAAGTTAAGAGTTACCATTAAAAAAAGAAAAAAAAATGAATAAAAAGATAGAATTAAAATAGGCCTGTGATATAAATATTTTTTATTTTATTTTTATATTAAAAAGTTCGAAAGAATAGTAAACTTACTTGTTACATCACTTACATTTTATTTAGCCACAGGTCTCTTTTTCATTTGCTTCAAAAAAGTATTATAAAAGGAGTAAATGTTCCCCTACAAGCTACCGTTGAAGCAGTCCAACGCTGTGAATGTTAAAACTCTTAAAATTATAAACTTGTATTTGAGAAATAACAGAAAGTAAATTATTCGTATCTAAAGAACACAGTTGGTCATCACCTTAGTCAATTAAATCTCAGAAGTTTAAACTATATGCATTTGTGATTTTGCATTAATGAAGGGGTAATTTATCTCAATGATAGTAAAATCCCTCCTCCGTTCACAAGAGACCCAACAAATCTTCGGATTTTGCTCATTATGGAGGGCATATGCATATTATCAAAATAAATGGCATTAGAATAAAAATATTTGCAAATTCGGCCAAAATTGGGAATTTTAGTTGTTTTAGGTCAATAAATTTGAAACTGAAATGCAAATTTCAATTGAATAGGCCCAAATTTTTTGACCAAATATATATATATATATATATATTTGACAACCCACAGAGTCTCCTTTCCAGCCCAGGAGCCTTTGACCCTGAGCCTAAGGGACACTCGACTCTAAACAGTCGAGAACTAATCCCTTGGAGCACATGCAAACCCTTCAATCCATATGCACCAAGTAAAACTATAGGAGGTGACCAACTAAGGTAAGTGTCAACAATACATCTCCGCTTCTTGAGGTGTAGAGTCATTTGCCAACTGTGCTACCACTCATTTTGACCAAATATTTTATTAGGAGTTACTTAGTTAAGTCCTTAGCCAATTTGGTTGAAACAAATTGAATTCTACCCATTTAATTTGGATGGAACAAACTGAATTCTACTACCGCAGTCAAACTTCTATTAAAATAAGGGCCGCACCTCTACTTTTACTTTAACATACTTTATTTGTGCCCGTTTCATTTGATGTCCACTTGACCTTTACTCCTTTACTCATGTGTGCAAAGTTGTGCTCTTTTCAAACTCAAAAATGTTAAAAAAATGTCCAGCCCTAATTAAAATCGTTTTTCAATTGTGCCTATCCATGATGAACCCAAACAAATGTTAAAGGATCATTTGTTTGCCATCAATTGCATAGGTAAGTGATTTTCATGCAAAATGGGTACGGTTCACCATGTTTGTTTGCATGTGAAACTGTGTAAATAAGTAAGGCCATTTACACATAAAAAACTTCATGCCCAATTAGTTGTGAAAATCACACACACCATTTCCTAAAGGTGCTGGTATAGTCTCTTATACAGTGAGTTTGCATTTTTGCGGTCCCTGTTAACTACCTTTATCTTTCTCATTCTTGTAAGGTCCATACTTGTATTCAAAATTGTGCATTTTTATTTGTTGAACTAACAAGCCTCGTGACTTGAGAGCTAATTATCTTAAATCTTCATAGATTTTGAGTAGTTCATGAAACAATATCAATCAATAGATCTAATTTTCTGCACATCTATGGGCTCTTTTATGATCCGAATTGTTTAATGCTCTTGTATTAATTGTAAGTATCAGGACATTAGTTTTTCATTTCTTAATTCTTCTTGAATTTTGAGAAATTTGTGAAACATGTCCCAAAAATCGATACATCAACAATAGTTGAATGTACTCGGTTACTCACATGAAAATGGTCATTTTGAAAAAATAAAAATAAAATGATAAAGTGTTTCACATATGTAACATTTGCATATGTAGCATATGCATATGTAAGTCTCATTTTCCTATCACGTGTAAAACAAAACAACCCCTAAAAAGCTAAGATGTTTAATTTCTTAAGTCTTATTGGATTTTGAGAAATTTGTGTAAAACATCTAAAAATTCTCCACCTATAGATCCATTTTGATTTCAATTTGACTTTTATGGGCCCTGGATTCATGACCAAACTATTTAATATTTTCCTATGAATGATAAGTATCAAGATCTTTTCTTTCATACGTAAATCTTCATTGATTTTAGGAAATTAGTTGAAAACATCCAAAGAATCTAAATACATCAAAACCTCATGATGTAATCATTTACTCATGTGAAAATGGTGATTTTGACAAACATGATAATGTGTTTCTCATATGTAACTTTTGCATATATAACATTTCGATATCTAAATCCCATTTTCCTATACCATATGTAGAAGGCATGCAAACAACCCAATGTGTGTCCGTGAGAATGTATGTAACCATCCTAGAGCAATTGCAAGTGTAGTCCAGCATTATAGGCCCATTTTTCATCAGTGCAACTCTTTTGATAGTATTTTTATCCCATGATTTGGCATCGAATCCAGTTTTACACTCACTAAACCTTTAGTCACTATAAAATTGAATCTCAAGAAAACATATGGTTAAGATGCCATTAAACTTTGAAGCTGCTAAATCGAGGGCCGGGATGATCTGTTGTTTGGATCCTCAAACTTCCAGCTAAATGGGACCCATGCGCTGTACTACATATAAGCTCCATCTAAATGGGCCTCATGCGCTGTACTACATATAAGCTATATGGAGTCTCTCCTAGGTGAACATTTCCCTAAAATATGAACCAAATTGTTTTAGGACTGCATGCATATCTTAGATGCCCCATGAGACTTTAACGATCATTAAACCAATGTGATAGTTGAAGCGTATGCAAAATCCATCCAATTGCCATCCATATATCCATGAGTATATAGTTCTACTTCGATGGGCTTATCTTATTCGACATGTTATGGAATGAGAATGCTTGAAAACAATGCTTCCATTTGGAGGTCTTTAAATTTGATTGGCCAATAGAGACTGTGAAGGGCTTCATTTGTTTGGATGATGGAAAAAAACAAAAAAAAGCCGGGAGAATTTTTTCTTTTTTTTACTTCTTTGGATATGCTTTTAAGAAAGAAAAGTGTTTCTCCTCTTCTTTAACTTAGGCAAAAAGGTAGGAATAAATATTTTTCCTGATGGGGGTGGAGATGATACTCCTGTTTCTATTGATTTTTTTTTTTTATTAATAAAACTGACATCAACTGTTTAATAAATATTTTTATTTATAAAAAAATGTTTTCCTCCTACATAGTTTTCTTCAACCAAATTAAGAAACAATATACAATTACCACTAGAGAAATGTGGTGACTTTTCAGTCTCTCAGCTCCTACTTTTCTTCCTTTTCTCCACGTGATCGGAACTTTCATTTTATCAATATCTAAATAAGCCTTTGTTGGAAGCCGCAACCTCTGGTTTCCTGAGCCGTGGTCTTAGCCACACTCTCTCCTTGGGCTATTTACCCAGGTAAAAGCCATACTCCACCTCACTTTACTTCAATTCACCATATAACCAAACACGTCCGGATGGTGAATTGAAGTAAAGTGAGGTAGAGCCTCCATTATCCAGACAAGAAAAGATCACCTATTACATCAAAAGTACACAAATTCAAGATTTCATCCTTCTTTTTATAGAAAATAAGAAGTAAAAAAACAACATTTTTTCTCTACAAAATGACAAAAAAAGTTCGATTTTTTTACACAAAAACTCAAAAAGATTTCATGTCAGGCCACAAAAAATAAAAGACCATCATGATCCCTTATATTTTATTCTTTATTGATTTGATACTTCACTTCATTTTACTTCAATTCACCTTTCATCCAAGCAGACCTCCGTGTTTGGCACTTTACTAGTAAAGTTAAAGTGAAGTAAAGCCTCCATTATCCAGACAAGAAAAGACAACCGGTCTATCAAAAGTACTCAAATTCAAAATTCCCTCATTTAAAAAAAAAAGTAAAAAAACAACATCATTTCTCCACTAAATGACAAAAAATATCATATTTTTAAATAAAAAGTAAAAAAGATTCCATATCAAACAACTAAAAACAAAAGACTATCATAACCCCCTATAATTTATTATCTTGATTTGATGCTTCACCTCACTTTAGTTTAATTCACCTTATATCCAAACACTTTTTTTTTCCGGTCTAGAGCCCAGGATAATATATTTCCACATCACCAAAATGGTAAGTCGACTCTACCAGTCTCGTCAATTATGTATGTTACTAAGAGCATCTCCAATAGAAATGCCAAATCCAAGGTGGACATGCCACATGGGATCTTTGGCATGGATTTTCACTCAAATAACAATGCCAAAAATGACATGACATTTGGCATATGGGAATGAAATGCCAAATTTGGAACATGAAAAAGGGAGATGCCAAATAATATTTAGGCTTATTTTATTTCAAAATTCTCCATTGGAGAGGGTGTGTAGCATTAATAATAAAATATTATATTTGGTATATGGGGTAGAGTTGTCTTCAATATAAACGTCAAATTTCAAAGGGTAAATTTTCCACATCAGATGCCAAAATAAAATTGGCATATCTAATGGAGATGCTCTAGTAATTGCAGGCGTGCCGTATTAATTTGTTCATCTTCACGTGATTTTGACTAGACTAGAGATGAGGATAGGTTACTAAAACTTGTGGTGTGAATATGCGTTATTGTCTCTGAAAGACTCCAAGAGTCTTAAGTCTCTCTCCATTTGATGGCCCGTCCTATTGGAGTATTGACAAAACAAACACATGTTCCTTAGCCCGGTAAAGAAAGAAGATGAAGAGGAGGGATAATGAATTTGGGGTCACGAAACAAACACGGATTCCTTTCTAAACCAAAAAAAAAAAAAAAAAAAAACCAAAAACACAAAAAAATTCCTTAGCCCTGTAAAGAAGATGCACGGGAGGGATAATGAATTTGGGGTCATAAAACAAAGCAAGTTCCTTTCTAACCAAAAAAAAAAAAAAAGTTTCCTTAAGCCCTGTAAAGAAGATGCACAGGACGTATAATGAATTTAAGTTTGAAAAAAAAAAGGTGATTGTAGGTATATAAAAAAAGAGAGCAATTGTTGGTTCAAACCCATGACTTATTTGGACATCTGAAGCTCACATAATTTTGCACTGAGAAAGGATAATATCTACAAGAGACCTTAATATATTTGTTTAGCACAAAGTATGGTAAAGGTAGGGTTAAAAGTAGGCATTTGTTCATATTTGGATGACAAAAGTGGATAAGAGAAGTGAACTTATGAGGCGACATCAATTACATTTTTCTTCTAAAAAAAAAAACTCTATAAATGTTAAAGATTTTAAAATGAACATCTATTTGAGAAAGAAAAAAAAGTTAAATTATTTTTATCTAAAGAACGAAGTTGGTCTTCACCTTAGTAAATTATATCTCAGAGGTCTAAGCTATATGCATTTGGGATTTTGCTTAAATGAAGGGGTGATTTACCTTAGTGTTATTAAAATCCCTTCTCCATTCACGAGAGACCCAAAAAATCTTAGGTTTTACTCCAATGAAGGGCATATAAATATTAGGAAAATACTGGATTAGAAAAAAAAATGGCAAATTCAGCCAAAATTAGGAATCTTGGTTGTTTTAGGCCAATAAATTTGAAACTGAAATGCAGATTTTAGCCGAATAGGCAAAAAAAATTTGACCAAATATTTAATGTGTTTCCTATATGCAACTTATTCATATATAACATTTCAATTTGTAAAACCCATTTTCCCATCCCATATGTAAAAGACTAACGACCCAATGTGCGTACGTGATTGTGTATGTAACCATCCTAGAGGATCTGCAAGTGCAATCCAGGCTATCCAGCACTATGGGCCCATTGGGCATATCAATATAGTTCCTTTGATAGTCTTTTCATCCCATCATTTGGCATCAAGCCCAGTTTCTTAGATACCTCATAAAATTTTACCGATCATTAAACCAATGTGATAGTTGAGGCATATGCAACATCCATCTAATCATCTTGATACAATTGCCATCCATATATCCATGAGTGTATGGTTCTACTTCGATGGACTTGATCTTATTTGACATGTTGTTGAATGAGAATGCTTGAAAACAACGCTTCTATTTGGAGGTCTTTAAATTTGATTGTTCTACATAGAATGTTAAGGAATTCTTTGTTTAGATGTAGAGAAAAAAAGTAAAAAACAGGGATGCTTTCTTCCTTCTATGGATACTACTGTGTTCCAGTTGACAATGATTTTAGGAGCTTTGAATGAAAGGGTCAAATATCTAATCAGTGGTATGACATTACCCAAATTTTGTCCACCCAGATCAATGGTAGGATCTGTTAGGAATTTTGTATTTGCAATTTGATGGATACATTTTCACTTTAGCATCTTTTGATTTACACACACTTGCATTGATTTAAAATATCTTGAAATCTTGATTTTTACATGCATTGGTTTTAGACTTGAAGAAATCTTGTTTTATGCATGTTTTGTTTTTAAACTTGGATGCATTGGTTTTAGAATTCAAACTCTTTTGAAAACCTAATTCTTTGTGCATTACTTTTGTGAAATCATATTGAGAATTTAGGTTTGTGCCTTGCATGCATTCATCTCTTTCAGAATCATCTTTGTATGCATTTTTATGTGAAAAGAGTTTTTAGAAATCAAGCTAGCATTTGGATTTAAAGTTTCGAATCATTTTAGGCTCTTTGTGTTTCATGTTTTTAATCATCTTAGATTGATCTAAAACATGTTATTCAAGCTTGATTTAGTGGCCAAAAGTTCCCCCAAGAAATACTTTGAAAAGTTGCATATATGGGAAAACAAGACTTTTACCGGCGGACAAAACCACTTTTACCGGCGGTTTCTGTGTCCGCCGCTAAAAGCAGTTTTTCAAACGGTCATTTTTTTTACCGTTGTGTGTTCATGGTCGACCGAGGCCTCTTTGCAGGTCGACCGAAGACTAGCCGTTGGGCACTTTTTGGCTATAAAGTCCATTCATTTCCAACCTTTTTCAAGGCTTGATACATGAACTTTTGAGACCATATTGGAGCCAAAGAAAGGGGAAGAAGTTGGAAAGGCTAGAGGGCAATTTGGAAATCAAATACTTGAGTTTTAAAAAGGTACACTTTACTTGTATTTTGATTTCCATTAAAATTAGAATCTATGCATGTTTAAATCTTTGTATTTTCTTTTATGCATGATTTCTAGTTTGTAAAGAGATGTTTAGCAAACTCAAATCATCTTTGGTAAATTAGTTTGGTTTGCAAACTCTCTTATCCTAATCACATGCGTTCTTAGACTTTAACATTCATACAACTTGTTTATTTCATTTCTTCAAAGTTGTTTGAATATTTTATGTGATTAGTTTTCTCTTCAATCATCATTTTATAAGCTTTGATTTTAAAATGCATCATGCATTCATTTAGGAGCTTCATTGTAGAAATTGATTGAAGTTAAGCATTCATACACTTGTGCACACACTTTAACTTATTCAAGTGTATGTTTGTTATTTGAATCTCATTTTCATATAAGCCTATTTAGAGGCAAATTTATTGTGCTTTAAATTGTATCTCTTAGAGTGATCTTTTGTGAAGACACTTTCTTAGAGAAATCTTTATTTGTAAAGGTTATTGCTTAGCCTAAGAAAAGCATTTTGTAAGGTTATTGCTTAGCCTAAGAAAAGCATCTTGTAAAAGTTATTGCTTAGCCTAGAAAAGCACATTGAGAGGTTGTTGTTTAGCCTAGAAAAACAACATTGTAAGGGTTATTGCTTAGCTTAGTAAAAAACATAAATAGTGGAAATCCGGTGGAGTGATTAGATCACAAGCCGGTAGTGGATGTAGGCATTGAGGCCGAACCACTATAAACCTTGGTGTTGTGGTGCTTGCTTTTGTGGTGATTGTTTATATTAGCTTCCGCATATTGTTTGATTAATCATCACATGTGACTAGTTTTTGTTAAGAAGTTAAAATTTGTTTTAAATTGGTCACAATTGTAGCTCACCCTATTCACCCCCCTCTAGGGTTAGGATCCAAGGACTTTCAGGATCACCTGACGATTTCCTGGCAAATATACAAATGTTACCATGGACATGCATATACAGTTACTGTTTAAGGAGAAACATTTAGATCTCCAATTAATGCTTTGAATTGCCAAAGCAGACTGATCTCTTGATTCTTTCATACCCTTAATTGATGGCCCACTCGAAGCCATGTGTGCTGAAGAGGCGGAGGCAGGAACAGGTAAAAGTGTCATCATGATAGAAGCCCTGAACCACTTATTTGGAGTTTTTATTTATTTATTTAATTTTTGTTAGAAAAGAATCTATTGAAATCAACCATCTAGACACTCCCATTTAAGTCTAGTTCTCCACATCTCTCCATCATATAACTTTGTTAATGTCTCCTTTCTTCTAGTTTTAGTTTCTTGAAATTGCAAACTACACCAAAAATAACAAATAGGAATGGCGTAGAACCGTTCCTAACAACAACAGGGACCGTTCAAAACCACGCCAAAAGCTGATGTTGATAAAGCATTGAAACGGGCCGAAACCGTTCCAAATAAAAAAAGTTGGAAGTGTTTATAACTGTTCCAAAATTCGTAAAACCATTCCAAATTCAAATATCTAAAATGGTTTTAAACACTTTCAGATTTTCTGAAATCGTTCCAAATTCAAATATCCAAAGGCTGGTAAGAGGAAATGGAAGCGCTGCACTCTATTTTAGTAAGGAAAGGAGGGACTTCAGTATAAATAAAGCAACACAATTACTAAGCTATGAAAATTGAAAAACAGATTTCAGTCAAGCTGCTACACAGGTTGATAAGCTGTTGAAGTGCATCCTTCTATCTGTACACAAGTTGTGATAGGAGGGAACAACATTAACTAGAACATAAAACACATGCCATCCTCCTATTTGTTTCCATTTGGCTTTGAATTGTTTGCTAGATCTGGGCCTGAAGTTTTTAACTGAACTTCCTTTTTGGATCCTTGGAACTCAGAGACCTTGTGACCTGGTTTACCTGTAACTCTGCTACATCTGCCTAGTTAAGAATTATAAAGTTAGATTATCCAAATGCAAGTGTAGCCTTTAACATACACGCAGATGGCCCAAATGAACTCCAATTTTGCTCGGTAGGGGTGCATTGAAGAATTTCACAGACCCCAAGCTTTAGTAACAAGAAGTGGATTGTCTGGGGTTGAATAGGTCCATGCCTTACTATTTTAGTCACCAGCCTGAATCCATTGACGATGATCAATTAGAGGCCAACAGCTGATATGGAACTCCTCATGAATGGACCCCCAGAGCAGTAGTTGCCTGTTTCTGAGATACACAACCAATCGTTCTCAGTAAGTAAACCAATAGAAAAATATTTCTCCATTGTCAAAAACTAGTGAGGCATCCATTGTACAAAAAAAAGAGTAGAACTATCAAACCAGGCTGCAAAACTTTTTTAAGAAAGCCATCCCTTCTTCCAATTTATCAAATTCACTTGATATTTGGAGAACACCCAAAAGGTAAATTCAGTGTATAATTTAAATAGAGAAATGGCAATATTAGATCAATGAATTAACAGTCAGCCTCTTGCATTAATTAAAAAAATGAAATCTAAAAAAAAAACAACATTATATACACTAATAACAGATAGAATGGAAAATAAAAAAAATAAGATCAAACAGTTGGAGTGCATCTGAGATGAAACCGCAAATGCAATACATAAGCAGAAGATTATTGGCAATAAACAGATCTGATTCAAACCCAGTTCGGATGATGCATGAACGAGCCATCTGTCCAACCCATAAAGATCGAGAAATGGATGAATCATTTTTCGCACTAAATCTCTTTCCACCTCTTGTGTGTTGAGTTGGACTCCACAGATAATCCCTTTAACCTTATCATTCATCTCCCTGTTCTCCAACCCACATTCCCCAACCCAAGTACCCAACCATCTTTTCCAAGAAGAAGAAGAGGATTTCATTCCAATATAACAGACAAACAAATCCCCATTCCAATAAAAACGTATAAAACGGATTAAAACCGTGTCAGAATACAAACTGCTAGTGACCGTTCCGACACAGCGTTTCTATTTTCGATTTTTGGTGTATAACCCTTCAAAAAAATTCATGGTGGTGGAGGGTGTTTTTTTTTTACCCCAGCTTCGACCCTCCTTTTTTATTATTATTATTATTATTATTATTATTATTATTTTATAGAGGACACGGTATAGCTGGAAAGGAAGCCCACAAAGTAGGAAAAAAGCCCGGCACACCTGGGAAGGAAGTCCACCGAAGTGGGAAGAAAGCCAGGCGTACTAGGGAAGGAAGCCCACGGAAGTGGGAAAAAAGGCCGCATATACACATGCAGAAATATATAAGGGGGGAAGTTGTGGAGTCAATGATCTCCATAATTCATCCTCAAATCAACTCCCACATAATTGAAGAGGAGCCATTATTCTATATGAAAGGGACTGTTTCTAATTGAAGAAATCAGCCAATTGAGTTCAATTTGATCTTGACCATATTAATATAATTTTGACCCTCCATTTTAACTCCTTCCAAAATGTTTGAGTAAATATATTAACATTGGGTTCTTTTCAGCTTCCACATTAAGCACATGGAATTTGTTTTGACAATTTGTAACTCCTCTCTGCTTTTCATGTAACTCCTCTTCGCTTCTCCAATAACTCCCCATATTTCTTTAAACATGTTATGGTTATTGATGTTCCTTCTATAGTTCGGTGCATTGCATTCTCTTTGCATCCCTTTCTTCCCTCATTCACATTGAGAGAGTCTCCAGGTCTTGGTTTTGAAGGCCAGACTTGATTGCAAGTTCGTCCTTCCTCGTACTAATAGGATGAGAGAAAAGAAAGACAGAGAAATACCTACGGTCATATACACCCACAATAAGAAGACCATGAAAGAAGAAAGAAATAATAAGTGATGACAGAAGAATAAAGCAATCTTTGGAGGTTGGAATTGGAAGACTCCTACTTCCTGCCAAAAGGGTAAAGAAGAAGTTTTAGTGGTGAGTTAGTCGTCTCGCTCTCTGAGTCTTTACACCTCATTTAGTCAAGACAACCGTTTTTAATCTCAGCCCGCACATAATTCACCTCAATTCAATGTGGGTTTTATTGAAAAGTATTTCCGCTGCCTCTACTAACGCCTTGAGGTTTTGGTAGGAATGACTAGCTAAAAAAATTTAATATGGTATCAGAGTCAACCAGTCGTGAGTTCGAATCCCAGGAGGAACGACTCGGTGCAAAAAAAAAAATGCGTGTCGCCAAAAGTGCGCCGGCCGGGTTCCACCTGAGGGGGAGTATTGAGAAGTGGGCTCCACCCAAGGGGAATATTGAAAAGTATTTCCCCTGCCTCTACTAACGCCTTGAGGTTTTGGTAGGAATGACTAGCTAAAGAAATTTAATAGGTTTCATGTCAATTTTCAATTTATTTTATTTTTTCGCTTGAATTTCCATGATTGAAGTGGGTTGTAACTTGTAATCTGGTAAGAAAAATGGAAGAAGGGGTTTCTAAATTGTGGCTTGTATTTGTGTGTATATGTTTGGAGATGCATTATAAAGCGCGGGAGATTCTAATCAATACTCATGGTGCATGTAAACAATGATCTAAACTGGTCACATGGTGGTGATTACCATGGATGGGTTAGAAACAGAGGTCCGACTAAATGGACAATTCTAACCCTTCATCTGGAGGTTTTATGGAAAATAAAATAGATGACCAAGAAGGAGTTTGTTGACGGTTTCCTCTGCAATTCATTTGGTTTTCTCAAAAGTAGTGCTTAAAAGTGATTACAATTATGCATATTAAGGGCGTTATTACATCTAACTTGGCCCTACTAATATACACAACTTTGGTTTTTTTTTTTTTTCTTTTTTTCTCTATAAAGTGTGGTGTTTTATCTAATACTTAGGTAAAACTAACATATCCACTTAGCATTGGTGACTCCCCAATAACATATAGATTCCACTCCATTGAGAAAATCATCAATGTCTATCTCAATAAGTATCGTTAAAAGCTCACTTCTCCACATATGTCTAATGTAGCCGTTGGGGATGACCCTCACCTCACATTATCAGTTAGGGGTATTAACAGTACTCGCATATTAGTCATTTAAGAGGCTTTCATTAAATATGGGACTTGGTGAATTCTATTTTGCTAAGGTATGTACGTATTGGGTTTAATCGATTTTGAGTTGTTGCGTGTATTTTTCCTCTCAACTTTTTGGGGGTTGTTTTACCTTTTTGCTTGTCATTTCATGGACTAGATTTCTACCTTTGCTACATTAGGTTTAAGTTTTGGCATCATTTTGACCCTTTTTTTTTTGGGTAAAGTAGTTTGATAGATTTGTTGTAGCTTTGGTTTTGTGAGTTAGGGGTTTGATGAGTATTTTCATATTAGTCGTTTGGGAATAGAGTGGCAATGTAATAAATATATTTCATTGAATTGTGTTTCAAGGTTTATGGCAATAAGTTTTCTTTTTTGATTTTGTAATGCACACAATATTTCCTCTTTTTTTTTCACAAAATTTAATTTATCATTCTATAGGAATGAGACTGATTTATTGAAATCAGCCTCAATTGATATTGACCATTTCATCCAATGTTGACCACATTGATTTCAACTGAAATCAGCCTCAAAACTACCTCGGCCTTTGAGTTACATGGTTTGATGAATCTTTTTAAATGAAATTAAATGAGAAGATAAGTTTCTCCTCTTACTCATCACAACTCTCCTTAACATATCCTACAATATCTCTCTTTAATCAATGGGCAGGGGCCTACATAGGACAATTCTTATCATTTGGTAGGGACTTAGATTGAGACATTCTTATCATATGAGATTTCTAATAATTCTTTTTATAATCATTCCTTATGAAAAAAAACCTCTTTGATAAAGAAAGTTAAAAAGAAGAAAAAATACTCTAGAAATCTAATTTTTAGTGAAACATGAACGTTTTATATTTTTAAAGTATATTTAACATAAAATTGAATTTAAGAAAAATAATGCATGTCTTAATTGGCAGGAACCTACATGGAATAATTCTTACCATTTGATATTTCAAACAAATTTCTTTTCTTTAGAAAGTTAAAAATAAGAAAAGAAATTATAAATTTTAGTGAAACATAAAAGTTTTCTATTTTTAAAGTCTATTTAACCAAAAGTTGAATTCAAGAAGAAAAATGCATGTCTTAATCAACAGGGTCTAACATGGGACAATTCATATCATTTGAGATTTCTAACAAATTCTTCTTTGATTATCATTCCTATTAAATCAAATGTCTTTGATAAAGATAGTTAAAAAAGGAAATAATCAACAATTATTATTTTTAGTGAAGATTTTTTATTCATGAATAAAGGCTTTTTTTATTTTTAAACTATAATTCTTTCTAAAATGTGATTTTTAAACTTACTATATTACCCTTTGTCTTTTATAATTACAGACACATTTTTCTTTTTAGCTTGATCTTTTTTAGATTTTATTATATTTAGTGTTTTATTTTTTCTCATTGCTGGACTATTTTTATCTGTAATGCAATATGGTTGATACATTAGTAAGTTTGTTGAATTGTAAGTAATGGAAGTTCTTGCCAACATCTCAAAAGTTGTATTAAAAGTTAGGTTATTTCTCACGGTTCAATTGTCACTTTAAATTATAATTGATCATAATATATCTTATGAGTATAGATAATACCAAAAAAAGAATTAATATATATATTATTTTAAATTATTTTTCTTTGTAATATATTATAAACAAAACCTCAAGTTTAGATTTTCTTTTAAGCCCGGGCCTTTCTTGCTAGTAAAAACTGAATACTGAACATTTTTCCAGCACAATTGAAAGGCGGCCTCATCTACAATATGTGAATGATGTAAATGTAAGTTAAATTGGACCGTTCCTATTGCGCCTTGTGCTCCTGACTCATGAGTGGCATAGGAGAATCATCAACTCTTAACCATCTAATTTCACTCTGTAGAAGATGGATCCTCATCATCATAAAAGCCCTGTCCCCTTCTTGGATGACTATGATTATTCAATCAGTTAGATGTTAGTGGAAAGTTCTACTCCTATTTCCCCTTCATGAGGTCATGGAAATGAATTCCTAGGAATTCTAAGAATGTCTTTTTATTAGTGGTTAAAATTGAAAAAAAAAGGGTGAATATCCATAAATGGTTATCTAATAATCCTCCCTATGACAAAATAAAAAAAAAAAAAAAAAAATTACAGCGAGTTAGAATATGACATAGGTTGATGGTTGGGTATTTAATTTCCATCTCTCTTTTGTTCATTATCCATTAAAGGAAATGAGAGATTTTATAGTCATTCATGGATATTCACTTTTCTTTCTTCAACTCTAGCTTATTTTGGAATACATTTCATTGATCCTAGGAATTCAAATCAAGATGAAAGGACAGGGGTTGTTTATTACATACCCAGGCAACGATCCAAGAAAACAAAAAAACCTATTGCATAAGATACATCAGGACATTACAAATCAAACATTTAGCACTTTTTTAGCTATTCCACCCTTTGCAAATCATACCAGCCTCATCATTAGCAGCTCTCAAAACAAGGGATGACACATTATGCTCCACTATTAGGTCTTAGAGTCTCAGCTCATCACAGACCTTTTTTTTTCTAGGACCTGCTCTTCTCTGAGAGCACAAGCCAGTTTGACTTTAGATTGAGAATTTTTAAGTCATTGAAACTGAAGTGGAGAAGTTCGGGCATCACATGAAGGCCCAAAATAGTCCCAACAAGAGTCGATGAGTATTCTGGCCTTAAACAGCCCAGAATTTTGGTTTAAAGTGGAAAACAGGGGCTGTTTTGGAGAGAAAAACAAGTACAGTTACTGTTTTGAAATTTTAAGAAATTCTGAATGTTATTATAAGTTCTAAAGTAAAGCATTCTTCCAAGTAACTGAAGGTGGGCCAGATCTAAACCAATCCAAAAAGTGAGGCACCAAAAGGTTCGTCCAAGCCTTCACTCCAAGATCATTCAGTCAGTTTCATGATCATGTGGTCCATATGGGGCCCCACAGCCATTTTTGGAAAAGACGGTAGTGACATCCAGATTTGAGAATTTCAGAAGATATCTTAAATAATTTGAGAGTTGGTTTGTTTCAAGTATAGAAACTGTCTTATAAGATTTCCACTGTGTTATATTATATTATTGCATTTGTTACTCTTCACTGTAATTTTTTTTTTTGTTTTGAAATGTTGTCACTCTTCACTGTAGCTCGCTGGTTCTAAGTTTGACCAATTTGCATTTGATTTTTCAATTCTTAATTTGGAACTTAACTTGATTAGAATTTGATATGCTTTTGATTCGTCCAATTCGAATTTAGAATTCAATGAACTAATTCATCTGAATCCACTTTACAGATCCACCATTGTGGCCCACATCTAAAATCCAAACTGTTTACAGTAACTGCCACTGTTATTATTTTACAGATGATCAATCTTAAGGTTGGGTCCAACTCTAATTAGAGATAGATATGGACTACTGTTCATACATAGGGCACAAATACAATGCATTTTAGTGAATAGCATTTCTTTAGGTGGGCCCCACTGAATCACTGATGGATTTAGAGAGAGTTTCATGACAACAGTTCAGGAACTGAACTGGGAATTACTCGAACAAACAGTTTGCAGTTCAAGAAGTACTCATCTATTCATTTATAAAATTTTGAAGAGTTTTTATGAAGCTACTTTAATTTAAAATTTTCAAGAAGTACTCATCTATTAATTTATTTTGATCAAAAGTGATTAGAATACATAGTTTATTGGTACAAAAGTTAGATAGTATAGATATCTTTTGTAGAAATATTACTTGAAAAATGAAGGAAAATCTGATAAATATTGAGAGCAATATAATAAAGTACTTGAACTGGTCATACTCCTTGATTCTCAAGGTAAGCTTTTGTATTTAAAGTATGCTTTAAGAAAGTTATATGGATCGAGTGAAGATATAAGTATTTGACGAGACGGTACTCTTAGACCCTTTAGAAGTCCTTATAAAGGGTATTGTGTGATTTATGAAACATCTACCATGACATTGTCAAATGTGGAAAAAGTTAATTTATTATAAAAAAGTTACTAAGTTTGAAGATGATTTTTTAATGCTTGAGGAACAAATGACTCAAACAACTGTTTTAGAGGAGAAATCTGAATTAGAATGTTAATTGGAGGAGCCAAGAGATAAATTTACAAATTTCAATTAATTCAACAAAATATCTAGTTTTTTTAATAATAGCTCGTGACATTTTAGCAATTCCAATTTCTACAATTGCTTCTGAATTGACATTTAGTATAGGAGGAAAAGTGCTTGACCAGTATAGGAGTTGTTTAAAATTTGAGATTGTAAAAGTCTTAATTTGTGTGCAGGATTGAATACATTCGCAGCAATACAATGATAATAACGCATTAGCTGATCTTTTAGATATTCTAAAAGTATATTAAATAATTAAACAAATAACTATTGCTATTTGCTTATATGTATTATCATTTATAGAATTATTGTTATATGCTTTATGTTCAACATTATATAAATTATTTTATCCCATCACCGGCTTTCCAATAAAAAAAAGTTTTTAATTCCGTCATGCTGCCTTTTGCATTGCATTGTCAGTCTCTTGTTCGGACAAAAGAGGAGAGTTAACATTAAGTTGGAAGTCACTGGTGGCATAGGAGATATTTATTTTCTTTAAAAAAAATAGAATCTTTATTTCTTTCGGCCGTGGCTCGACCCTGTCCCTTGAGGGTAAGGTAAGGGCCTAAAAATTATAGGCTTGCTGTAAAATTAAGTTGAAGGCTTTTGCTCACTTAGGCCTTGCCTGCACATGTGAGGGTAGGATAAGGGCTTACCTCGGCCCGGCCCGGGCTTGACCCTTTGATAGCCCTAGCCGCGATGTAGTAATAATTTGGTTAGACAAGGTCGATCCACATGGAGCAATGCTTTTTAAGAAACACTCTAACTTTAACCTATCCTAATTAGAAACTAAATCTAACATAAATAGAAGCTAATTAAATTACACAAAACTTACTAAAATAACTGAATGTAATTTTTTTTTAATCACAATGCTTTCCAAAAATAAAAGAACTATTCTAATAAAGGAAACCTAGTCTAAGCAATCCTAAAATATCTAAAAGCCTGCAAAAGAACGAACTCATCAAAACAACTAATTTAATATGAAAAATCAAAATAAAATTCTCTAAATTAGATCCTACTTACCAAAACAAATTACAATGCAAATATGGATGATTTGTGAGGCCCTAAATGAAAACAATGCAAATCTATGCAAGTTTCTAAAAATCTGATGCACTATGAAAAATTCTAAAGTATGAAAACTATTGTGCCGGCCTAACTTTGATGGACTGTAAAACCAACCCAAGATGCTCTAAACCAAAACATAATGGCTGGCATTTAAACCTTGATGATGCATGAACACAACAAAAAAAGCAGAAGTGAAAAAGGAGTTAAGATACAAAAGATATGAATGCAACAAGATGCCTATTTGAACTAGTTATGCTGCTGAAATCTGATATGACCTTGTTGGGTACCTCTGTTTGTGCCTCTTGTTGATATGGTTAATGAGGTTATTTTTATATGAGATTCTAGGGTTTCAAAGTCCTATTACTTTACTTTAATTGTGCTAAATTTCAAGGGAAAATAACTTCCTTTTCCTAGTTTTCAAATCTTGCACTTTTGGAACACAGTCGAGCCAAAACTGCTGAAACAATTTTTTTTTTAATGTGTAAATTTCCAATAAGTCATACCAAGTCCAAAAATTAGCATTCTTAATCAGTCATTAAAAATTATAATTTCAGCAACAAAAACCTATTCTAATGCAATTTTTAATTATGATGCATGTACCAAAACACTTTCCAACCATATACTATGTGAGTAACAAAAATAAATAGTTTCTACTAAACATAAATGATATGCAATTAGAAGTTTTTAAATCAAGAAAAGGTGATGTAATATTAATCAGAAGATTTACTGAAAATAAAGAGAACAAAGGTGGAAAAATAAAAAAACGGAAAAGATGTATCTAAGATCTAGAAATTAAACGAACATACAAGTATTGAAAACGCGATTATGAATTCCTCTCTTCTCAGAGTAGGAAAGAAAATGCAAGTGATTATGTGATGTCTCTCGACTTTTAATTCAATTTTTTATTTTCAAAATTCTAGATCTAATCATGTGAAATATTATCTCCAATCAAAACACATAAAAGAACTATAAATTGAAAACTAAACCACTTACATAAAGAACACGCAGAATCAATCCGAGTAGTGCCTTTATTTCTTGATCTTTGAGTACAAGAAATTAATATTCTTTAATCTTTTTCATTCTCTCAACATGCCCTCTCAACCTATGCCTAAAAGAATTTAAAGAAAGAAGAAGAAGAAATGAGTGGAGTGGAATGGAATGGAGAGAGAGAGGCTCCAAAGGATGTTACACGTCCAGCCCCTCCCCCATTGTACCCATTATATAGTGTGTGGCTCCTTCTTTCTTGGCATGGAGTAACTTGAATTTAGGAACTTTCTTTCTTACTCTCTAAGCTAACAATGATTTTGGCATGTTTGCACAAGGACCTTTGATTCTTCAAATATTTCCCTTGCTTGGCTACTTGGTGAACAAGAACCTTCTATTTTTTTTTTACTCTCTCTTTGTTTCTTTGATTCTTCATACTAGGGGCCCACAAAAAATTCTCCAAATCTGATTTTTGAAATTACTGTAGCTCATGTGAATTAATTGGACCCCATCGTTGGACATGTGACACTTAGTGGGTCCCCCACATGGGACGTCCAAGCTTGTCTTGAGAATGTTCCAAATTTGGATTTCAATTTTTATCTCACATTTTGAACACCTTATGAGCCCCACTTTGGATTTGTCTTGCTTTTAATGGTTCTCAACTACGCTGGTAGGTGTGTGTAACGTCCCCTACCATCTTGGAAATTCTTCAAAATCTAATTCTTTGATGTGAGTTGTAATATTGGATGAATGGTGGACCCCACTTTTTTTATTTATCCTACAAATTGGAATAGGCAATTTTAACATTAATCATATATAAGAAAATAAATATGAACCATGCATGGGACCCTACATGCCCAATGATGCACTAAAATGACAAACTTTTCAGAAATAGCACATAGCGCCAAAAATAGTAGGTATGTATCGATGAAGCAAAAAAACTAATTTTGGGGTGATAAATGAGATAAAGAAACTCTAATTTCACAAAAGCCATGCAATGTGATGAGTTTTGACCTATTTTAACCATGTTTCCAAAAATAACCCCAAATGCATGTAATTATGAAATTAAGTGTAATTCTATGCAATTAAACCTAATTAAGTTCACGAATGCTCATGAAATGATGACCTAATAATCTAATTTTGTGGACTTATCATAGTTGTTACACATGTAAAACTCTTTTTCTTGTCGCTTGCATAAAAGGCAAATGATCCCGGAGGCTAAAATATTTTCCTCTAATGCAAATTGTGAGAGGTACTTCTAGGATAGAAAATTCTCTCTCTCTCTCTCTCTATATATATATATATGTATATATATATTAAATAAGGTGTCCTTTTAATCTAATTCTTTCTTTTCGGTTTTTACATTAAAGCCCTGCAAGTAAAATTACCTTACGTGTAAGCATTATATTCTTATACCTTAAAAGCTCATCATTCCTTTTAACAATCTTCAAATTTGATTTTTCCTATAGCCCCGTCGGCTTCTTGGGCCATATTATCCTATTAATCCATATCATCCAAAGAGATTAATTATCTCCATGAGGTTGTGTTTGGTCATCAAAACATCAAGGAAAATATTTATGCTTCCCTGAATATTACAAAAAATCTACATTTGGCGCTAGTAAATTCCCCAATGGAAATCCTATTTTTTGAGGATCTTCATGTGTGACCTCTCCCCATGGGGTTTGGAAATCATCATTTTTGTAGTTTTGTGCATCGAAAATAGATTATTCTCAATCATATGCATTGAGCACCAATGGCAATATAAACCCTCAGCTAGAAATCCATGTTCTAAGGGCATGTCTATTTGGAAGAACCGTGAGAATTCCTGTATGGAGAATTCCAAAAGTTTCCCAATAAAATAGAATTAAAAATGCTCAACCCCATTCTAGCATTTAGAATGTTGGAATTTTTGGAATTCATATGGCTAAAAGTGCCTTTTCGCATTGTTCCTGCATCAAATAGAGTATTTGGAATGCTCATTCGACAAAAGGTGAAGGTATATCAGAAATCCCCAACAAATCCAAATCCTTGTTAGAAACGCCTTTAACCAAACATGCCCTAAGAGTAGCAAGAGTTATCGGATCTACATAATTCTCATGGATTTCCTCACTTCTTACATGTTTGACGAGACTTCCCCTTGTCCGGAATTCCTGGCAACAATGCAACTGCTTTCTTTGAAAATTTGAATTACTTGTTTGATTGAGTTTAGATGGTGATAATTTGTTGAGCTGGTAATGTGAAAATTCACTTTTGGCCAACAACGTTTCATAAAATTTGGATTTTAGAATACTGCTCTGCATTTGAGCATTATAAAATTTTATGTTTTTGGGGACAAACAAACATATGATATTCTCCAAATGCTAAGGAATTTTATTTTCTAGGAACTCCTGACATAAATTCAGTGACTGTTAGAATGCCCTATTTGATTTTGTTGGACGGTGGAAAAAGAGAGCTGCTTACGAAATAAATTATTTTAACCCAGTAATATATATAGCTAGAGCATTATCATCTGTCTGTATGTTTGAGGGTTGGTCGCGATTTCCATGTTTTAATTTGTTTGGCTTCATTTGATCTCGGAATGTAAAGAGGCAAAATCCACCATCTTTCCTTGAGCTGTCTGAAGGGCTATATTTGAAGCCTAAAGAGTTAAAAGGCATCATCTCAACTTTCTGGGGTCCACTTTTTGATCGGGCAACCTGAGCTTGCAAAAGTTTGACCAATTGATCAACAATGACCATTTATCATGGAGAAGTCTTTTTTGGGTTGATCCAATGAAAATGGGAGCAAAATCGACCTGGATCAAAATATTAGGGGGTTGTTGGTTGGTGACTCCTTGGCTCTGCATAAAATGGATTTTCTGCATGCCTACCTCTTAATTTCTAGAAATCGACTAAGCTAGATTTCCAGTTTTGAGACCCCAAACACAACACAAGCTTCAAACGTATTTTATTATAAAAGGAAGATTTTGAAGAATCTTGATGCCTCGTCACAAGAGTGAGATCTAGAGCAAATGTTTAAAGATATGAAACCAAAATTGCCAAATGAAAGTCTGATTGAGAAACGGAGAGACTGCTGCAACTAGAGGGTGAAGGGAGAGAAGAATATTAAAACAAAAGGAACGGACAGTATCACAACTAAAGGAAAATGTGAGCAATTGTCTCTAGATACAGAACTATAGTCTATTGTAAATGGATGCTGGAAAAGCATTTTTAGTAGATGTTGAGAATACATGTTAAAAAAAAAAAATTTCTTTGATATGAAGTTGTGCGTTTTATGTTTCGTGTGACTTTGGATTCCTTAGTGAAGATAAATGATTTTTGTTTGGTGCGATAAGTTTCCACTTTCCAATATAGAAACAAAAACCAGATACTCTGTTTCATGGCAATACTTTCTTAATGGTAACCGCATCAATTTCCCAGTTCAGCATTATCAATTTATCACTACTTTCTTCTTTCACAAAATAATGTAATATTCATACATCTAGCTCTATTAGCTAATCACCCACTCACTGCGGACTTCGATTATTATGGGACAATGACTGGGGACCATGCCTACTTGTTAATACAAAAAATTTTAGCTGCCCCCCTAATCTAACGCATAATTCCTGTTTTATGGAATGGTGGTGTCACGTTCTATTAGGTGTGACTTTGGATTGCTTAGCAAAGACCAATGTTTTTCTGTTTGGTCTGGCAAGTTCCCATTGTTGAATGAAAAATCATCCAAGTACTCAATTTTTCACTGCAATATTCTCTTCATGATAATTTATTAATATCCCAGTTCAACATTAACATTACTCTTACTTTATAAAATAGCATAATGTTCATACAGCTAGCTCTATTGGCTAATCGCCCCATAAGCTGCCACACTATCAACAAAGGTAAGGCAACATCGCTACTAATCTAAGTTCATGACTTTTGAGCACAAATGACAAGAGAAAACGGCAACTATTATTATAAGGGCACTGCTACTAATCAAGTTGAGCTAAAATTTGGAACAAAGGGTGCGGCATTCCTTTACCATAAAAAAAAAAAAAAGGAGAAAAAAGGAAAAAGAATAAGGAGAGTGACATTGCCATAAGTCTGCTAGAATTGAGTTACTTCAATAAAAAATTTTTTTTTCTCTTCTCAGCAGTAATAACTTGCGAAGGATATTTTTGACTTGTGACAGTGATTTATAGGTGCCTCTTGCTTGTTCCAAGGCAGCAACTATCGATGCCATGGGTGGGTGTGAAAAAGAGGAACAGATGGAAATTTTCTTGTTTGCTCATGTTAGTTAGCCTCCTATAAGAGATGGAGCTAGATGTTCTCTTGTCCTAATCTTATCTATGCACTATTAAAGCCTTCATTGGCCTTTCTGTGTTGCGTGAATGAAGCAAATAGGGATTAAAATCGGTTGGACTCAGATTGATTCCATACTGTACCTTAACTAAAATCTGAGTTACTGGTAAGGGCACAGATCCAAATGGATTTAGTCCACAAGGCTGTACTTGTACATGGACTCAATAAATAAAGAACTGCACATGCAATCTGAAGATGTTAAGAGGGAAAAACTTATTCTTCATCTCAGTTTAAAGAGTGCGTTTCTAAAACATATCAATACAAATGACATACTTCCATTCACATACTTGCAAGGAACATATCAATACAAATGGTATACAAATCAGTCACACACACAACCAGTAACAAACATCTAATGTGTTTCTAAAACATGAAAAAGAAAAAAGAACGCGGCATGTAAAAGCCAACTCCTATATGAAAATCGGAAATGTAGATTAGCCACTGAACACCAGTCTGAAGTCATTTGCAAAGCCATCTCCTACATCCAGCCTTCACGAGGGAAGAATTGTTAGAGACATATAAGCTATATATTATGAACATAAGAAAGATAAGTGCTATTGTTAGCCTCACTGCTCAATCAGATAAATGAGAAAGAACCTATCATGAAAATACATCACAATTACACTGACTAAAAAATTGTTGCAGCTCCCATTCCTCGATCTTTTTTTGTTATTCTCAAAATGCTGTCATTTGCCAAAAAAAGATTCCCGCAAATGGAAATTGGATAGGGCCTTTCAGTTTCAGCACCTTACAAGTTCCGCCAGAGGTTCTAAGTTAAATTGACTTTATAAGCCTAAAAAATATCATCTAATCATTCAATAGAATCCACAACCCAGTTTGCATTTACCTTAGCTACAAAAGAAGAGTTTCATTTCCAACTTACTAGATTACAGCTGGTAGAGTTAAAGTGAATGAAAGCTAGTTCATAAAGGCAGACTTATAAAACTGGTCTACATAAAACCAAATGAGAGGTTATCTTACTGACCCTCAATTACTGGAAGCACAAGAAACAGATAAACCTCATTATGAAATGGGTTAATATGATCAATAAGACAGACACTTTCCAAAGCTTCCAAAGCGAATTAATATAGCCGAAACAAGCCAACCCATTTTCTAATCACTGGAATGTAAAGTGTACAATATGAATTTAACGGTGTCTCAAAGCATACATGTTAGAATCTATAATATCTATTGGGCCCAAAAATACCATAATTAAAAAAAAGGCTAGAAATAGAAGCAAAACTGAAATATTTAAGTGCAGGAACAAGAGATATTAAAGTTGAGATTTACCTCATATGTCTATTATCATTCTTAAAGAGTCTTAAGACGAGAAGAACACAAATGCTCTGTAATGACCACTTTATTTTTGCCGTCCCATCCAAATCCACCGAGGTCAAGCATTGCTTTCATAATTCCATACATCCTTTTCAAGTCTTAAACATATTCTTAAGTTTATTTCAACTAAAAGTATCACCAAATTGAATTCTCATTCTCCTTGTCAACAAATTCCACCCTTCACATTTGAACCCTGCTTTAACTCAGTGAACCCCGTTGCATTGTTCAACCGCATTATCGTCTGCATTATTTTTGTGGTAGGGAACATGATTATGATTTGTGTTTTGCACTTCCATTTCTACAAAATTTGATAGTGCATAACTGCATATAAGAATATATACTTTTCTACACAAAAGTTTTAATAAGCACTGATTACTCCACTGGAAATTATTATTTCTTCTTACAAATTGGCCTTTTTTTCTTTTCAAAACAGGTGCTCTCCTCGCATAATTTTATCTAACAACAT
This sequence comes from Cinnamomum chago, assembly GCA_038049695.1. Classification (NCBI taxonomy): domain Eukaryota; kingdom Viridiplantae; phylum Streptophyta; class Magnoliopsida; order Laurales; family Lauraceae; genus Cinnamomum; species Cinnamomum chago. The sequence continues at coordinate 15,649,481 of CP142451.1, forward strand.
CCAACCTAAGATATCTTCCAGTTTTTTAGCAAAAAGATGGTGACTTTTCAAAATTAACAGAATTTGGCATTTCACTAATTTGGCATTCCAAGATCAAACGCCATTTAACTAACAAAGATAATTGTTTATATTATAGGAAGATCATGGCCCACTAATCATGAGTAGAGAATAACATATGCAAGCATGGATGATTGTCTTCATACAGATGCCAAAAAAGTAAAACATAAAATGAAAAACTAAATACGAAGCCTAATTTATGTTGGACTAATGTCACAAAAGATACAGAAAAAACAAATACCCATCACATCCAACACATTTTCTAATCACAAAAAACACATCAATGATGCAATCTAAAAACTCAAAAATACTTGCGGAGATCTCATTTTAACAACCTAATATCACATTTAAATTATAAAAAAAAAAAAAAAAATACTCATCTCAACAAGCTCATTTCCTAATCACCAACACCCATCAATCATGCAATCTACAAACTCAAGAAGTGGTCTCATTTCAATAGAACAGCATCAAATAAAACAGAGAGAAAATAAATGCCCATCTCATCTAACTCATTTCCTAATCCCCTAATATTTTGAGAGATTTTAAGAATGTATTCAGTTTAAAGGTTTTTAAAAAAACAAGAGAATTCGTGCTTGCTGATTAAAACAAGAGAATTGCTAAGCACGGGTCATTGTGCTAGTTAAGTTACTTAAATAAAGCACATTTCAAAATAGTAACAACATAAAACGCAGGACACTTTAACATAAGTCATAATTTATTGTGTTGACAGAAAGAAAAAAAAGGGAAGAAATTATGAAGGAAAAATAGTCTATACGCACCTTGAGGTAGAGATTCTTGAAATGGACAGAAATGCAGTTGAAGAAAGGTTTTTATTTACGCTGCATGCCAAATAGGATTCTTGTATCAACATATGTTGTTCTAAATGCTGCTTTTATATACTAAGAGTTGTAAGATAGTAATATTTCCAAAAGATAGAATTATACATGAGCCTTGAATTCATAATCAACATGAATGAATTTGGGTATGTCATATTGCTTTTATAATCTGAGAAGAATACTAATGAGACTCTATTCGAGGATATGCATGGTGTTCTCAGTCCTTGAGTAAGTAAAATTTCCAAAAAAAAAGAAAAAAAGAAAAGGAAAAATCAGAAAAAGAATATGTAAATATCTTCTGAGTATCCATTATAGGCCATATTATCATCACCATCATCAATCAAATCCGATCTCAGCATATCTAAGTGTCGGCTTAAAAGTTCTAGTCAAATCCAAATAGGATAATGACAAATAACTTTCTATATATAATAAGAACACGAATTTAATGTGAGCTCTATTATTTAAATTTAATACGTGCCAAAATAAAAAATTACAGAGGACTTTATGCTATATTAACAGTATATTTGCACCTAATTTAAATTGGATCTGATTGACTACAGTTGAGTCCAATTTGGGTGTGTGGCTGAACCCAACTTGTAACGATAGATTATGGTTTTTATATATTCATGGCTAGAATAAAGGTTGCAAATGGGATGGGTCAACACTAGTCCAAGATCAGCCCTTTTGACATGGAAATCATAGCCAATCGACCTAAAATCAGAACAGAACTAAGCCCTTTTGTGATTGTACTGAATTTATAAAGCCCATTGGGCCATATAGTAGGGCCTTTAGCTAAACTGGGTCTCACTCCCGACCCATTTATCTTTCAGCCAAAAGCTCAGGCTTGGATACAATCCTCACTGAAAAAAAACAATCTAATAAAAATAAAGATGATGATCTTGTTGTTTTGGTTAATGCGTACCTCTTGCAGACACTGCCTATTTATTACGATGACCGACACATGTGCTATTTTATACCAATCCTCCCCTTTCTCTTTGGCACATCTTCTCTCCAAACTCATGGGACAAGATTCAATCCTCAAGTATTGGAGCGTCGTGACCTTTTGCAATGATGCTGGCAGGCTCAGAAGAAGGGGGCACTCCTCAATCACCAATGTTTCCAATGAAGCGAGATTCCCAATTTCCTCTGATAAAGAAGCCAACTTAGGCAACTTGTCCAAATCTAGGATTTTCAAGGCCAGCAGTTTATACAAGCTCTCTGGCAAAGAGGCCAATTCAGGACAACCATGGACATACAAATGCGCAAGGGAATTGAGGTGCTGGACTTGGAGCCCTTCACCTAAAGATCTCAACTTGTCACAATTCATGATACCAAGCTGCCGAAGAGAGGTTAGTCCCTGAAACCCTTCATCAGGCAATGACGTCAAGTGATTGCAACATACAAAATATAAAGATTCGAGGGAGGTGAGGTTACGTACTCCCTCCATCAAGGATTCGACCTCTCCACAGTTCCACAACCAGAATATTTTTATCGCTGGAAGATCGTGCACGTCATTTGATAAGGATTTCAGCTTAGGACAAGCCCAGATGTTTAATTCCTTGATGAGAGTTAGATTCTTAAGCAATCCTTCTGGGAGAGAAATCATCTCTGGAAATCCACCGATCTGGAGTTCAGTAATTGCTGTGTAATTCCTTATAGACATTAATAACATCTCATTGCATCCAATCAGCCTCAGGTCTTCTACAGATGGAAGATGTGGCATTTGAGACAACTTTGGACAATCTACAATCTCCAGTCTCTTAATCTGAGGAAGAGTTTGACTCCTTTCGTCACTTGACCACTTCTCGAGATCAGGCATACCATCGATGGTGAGATCCTTGAGGTGGTGTAGCTGCGAAAATGGGGGGAGAATTTCACATCTTTGACACCTTCTTAAAGAAATTTTAATCAGGTTGGGGACCTTCAAATGCATAAGCCAATCTGGGAATCTGGAACCCATATAATTCTCAATGCTCAAAATATGCAAATTTGAATGTGGCTGAAGGCTTTCAATAACTCGCTTGTGGTTCTCATTTTCTGCTGATGTAGAATCATACGACCATTGCCATGATAAGCCCAGTGAAGAAAGATTATGCCTCGCTCTCAAGCCCACTTTGTCTGCATCTGAAGGATTTAGCACATTTTGGAGGTTTTGAATGTTTATAGAACCTCGAAGGTTTAGATCTCGCAATTCATCTATTCCATTCTCTTTGCTAACAATGAAAAATGACAATGTCTGGAGGTCACTTAATTTTGAAATCCCGGCTGGCATTTCAGTGATTTCATTACTCCCATCGATTTCAAGATGCCTGAGGCTAATCATCTTCCACATATTATTTGGTAATTCTCGGAGATTTTCACAATTTAAGAGTTTTAACGTCTGCAAGTTCCAAAGGGTGCATATTGATTCAGGCAATGTCTCAATGTCATTCCTAGACAAGTCAAGGTATCTTAGATGTTTCAACTTACCTATTGAATTGGGCAAGGTTTTGATCTTCATAGAAGATAACTTCAAGACCCGCAAACATGTTAAACTTGAAATGTTTTCTAGGATCACATGCTCCTCAATCCTTATATGGCTTAGAATGAGCGTCCGTAATTTTTGTGCATTATGAAAGCTCATCAAATCCGTTAGCAATATTGATATCCCTTGGGAAGCAAATGAAAAATGTCGAGTTTTTCTGGGGACAAATTCCATTCTTCTAGCATTCACAGTTAAGCACTCGGTTCTTCTAACAGACTTTGCAAGATCATAAATGTGGTCATGCATCTTATATAGTGGTACTTCTTCGGTATGGAGAGAGGGGACATAATCCATAACTTCTTCTTGAAAGAAAGACCTCCAACATAACTCATCAAAATACTCTGCACCAATATCTTCCATCAATTTGCCTTCTTCAGATGATTGGATGAGACCTTGTGCAATCCACATTTGTATTACTTCTTGTTGCTCAAACCTACCACCTTTATGGAAGATAATGCAGTATGTGAAGCATTGCTTTAGCTGAGATGGCAAATGATTGTAGCTCAATCTTAATGTGGGCATAATCTGATCTTCTTTTAATTCCCAAATCTCATTGTTTCTAATAGAAAGCCACTCGCTCTCGTTTCTTTTGTAGTGTAACAACCCTCCGAGAACCTTTGCAACTAATGGAACACCTTTGCATTTTTTCACAATCTCCCTTCCAATGAGTACCAAGTCCGGATATGCTTCTTCATCTCTGTTTGGAAACGCCCGCTGCTTGAATAAAGACCAGCAATCCTCTTCTGGAAGCCCTTCCAAATGGTGTGTGGGAAGTGTTCCAATCATATTAGCCACGATTTTGCTGCGAGTGGTAGTAATGATTTTGCTTCCTTTTTCGCCAACGTTTAACAAGCTTTTCAATTGAAGCCAAGCCTCTTGATTCTCATTCCATACATCATCCAGCACAAGTAGATATCTCTTCCCAGACAGTGTTTTTCGAAGGCGAGATTGCAGTAGCTCCATGCGTTCAACATCACATCTCTGATCCTGATCAGATTCTATAATAGCTCTCATGATTTCTGCACTGTCGAATTTTTCAGAAACAAAAACCCATATCAGTTTATCAAAATAACTACTCACCCTCTCATCATTGTAAACTAGTTTTGCAAGTGTGGTCTTCCCGAGACCTCCCATTCCAACTATTGGAACGATGGAAACATTCTTTTCCTCTTCATCACCCCTATTAATTACCAACAAATGAACTAGCTTATCATTGTCCTCTTTTCTTCCGAAAACTTCTGATTCATGTACAAATGAATGGGTCTGAACTCTTGCTCCAGCCTCTTTATGCCTATCAACAACATCTTCGTGCCTCAGTTTAAAACTAGACTTCTCCCGGGCGATCGCATCCAATCGTTCCACGACCTCCCCAACCTTGTTCCTCATCTGATATTCAAATGCAAATGGGTTCGAAGAAGTAAAGAAGTGGCGAACCTTTTTTGTTGTGCTATTGCCAATCTCGACTCTACGCCGTAGATCCTCAGTTGCAAACTCATCCAATATGTCCCGGACTTCATAAGCCACGTCCTCAAGCTTATCGAGCCAGTCTCTTATGGTGTTTCTCGTCCATTGTTGCTCCTCTGCATCTTTGAGCACCGCTTGAATTGCTGTGAACGTACAGCGGAGATTGTCTAGCTCCTTGTTGACCGTACAGATCGATCCAAACTTCTCTAGCAAAGAGGAGCCGAGCTTTTCTATCAGCAGTGATATGATTGCTTCAGCCATGGCTTATTCCACAGCGAGGTGACGAAGCTTGTGGATCTTGAGAACTGGAACTTGGTTTGGATACTGCTAGAGCCTGTACTACAGTGATTTTGACTAGGGATGAGGATAGGTGGTGTGAATACGCATCATTGTGGTCGCCGAAAGACTACAAGAGCCCCGGTCTCTCTCCATGTTATGGCCCCCACGCTATTGAGTATTGACAAAACAAGCGTAGGTTCGTTAGCCTTGTAAAGAAGATGCACAGGGAGGGGGATGGTGAATTTGGGATCATTAAAGTTCGAAAAAGAAAAAGGTGATTATAGGTTTTAAAAAAACACGTGATTGACGTTCAGACCGATAGCTAAATTGGACATCTCATGCTAACATGATTTTTGCACCGATAAATGACCATATGTGTAAGAGACTTAGCACAAAGAATAAAAAAAGTTAAGAGTTACCATTTAAAAAATTTTAAAAAAATTGAATGAAAAGATAAGAGTTAAAATAGGCATGTGATATAAATATTTATTTATTTATTTTTATATTAAAAAGTTTGAGAGAAAAGTAAATTTATGTTGTGACATCACCTATCTTTATTCGGCCACAAGTCTCTTTCATTTGTCCCAAACAAGTATTATAAAGTGGAGAAATGTTCTCCTACTAGCTATCATTAATGTAGTCCAAACTCTGTAAATGTTAAAACTCTTAAAATAAATTTGTATTTTAGAAATAATAAAAGGTTAAAAATATTATTCTAATCTAAAGAACAAAGTTGGTCATCACCTTAGTAAATTAAATCTCAAAAGTCTAAACTATATATATTTGGGATTTTACATTAATGAAGGGGTAATTTATCATAGTGATATTAAAATTCCTCCTCCATTCACAAGAATTACCTAACAAATCTTGGGATTTTGCTCTAAAGGAGGGCATATGAATATTAACAATATAAATGGAATTAGAATAAAAATATTTGTAAATTCGGCCAAAATTGGGAATTTTAGTTGTTTTAGGTCAATAAATTTTAAACTGAAATGCGAATTTCAACTGAATAGTCCTAACTTTTTTGACCAAATATATATATTTTTGATAACCCACGGTGCCCATAGGGATACTAGCTGTTTCTAGTAGATAATAATAAATGGCCTGTATTTTATATAAATTATTACTAAAATGTGTAAGATGGATACCTGGAACAATATTTAATAATGATTACTAAAATAAGGAATAGTTTGCCGGCCTAATGTGGTAATTGGTCCCATGGTACCTATCCAACAAAATTTCTTTTAGTAATTGACTTGGATTTATTATATGACTTCGATTCTAGGGACCAACTGCCCATAAGAATTTGTATATATTTTTTACCCCTCCTTGCGCGGTTGGTTACGGAGTAGTTGGTTGGGTGTCACATGGGCGGTTCTAAAATATAGTTCGTCGGCCAAATTAAATAAACTGTATTGGTAATATACGAAATCGACACATTATTATATGTAATGGCTTGAATCGAGTCTATACATTAGACAAATGTTAGATGTAGGTCCAAGTACATGGAATGATAATTACGTCTCTTTCCATCATCATGATCCTCAAGTGGACCGTTTCTTTATAAAAAAAAAAAAACTGAACCGTTTAAATTCCATGATCTATGGGTATTAAATCAACATCGTAGATTGTTTGGAACATATTTTTTATGAAAAAAATCACTTTCATAAAATAAGAAATTTGAAAATTCTATTATTATTATGGCTATGTTGGGTTATTGCTTTAGGAGTAATACATTCACTTTGAGGACCTAAGGACCCTTCTCTGGACATGTGTGTGAGATTAAGGTTCCAATACTATTCAACCATGATTGAATCTCGATTTTAATTCCTTTCATGTATTCTAGATATAAATAAAACTAGCAAAATGAAATACTATTGTGGTTAGAACTTAGAATAGATCTCCAACCTTACAATACATTATGGGTTTCAAACTAAGCCAATTGGTTTATTTAGTTGCATGCGACCACTTTGCCCACCTTTTCAAAATGCTATGGGCCTGTCTATTTGCATTAAAACATATATAGGGATTGAATGTAGAATTCATTCCAATACTAATTAAAAAGGAAGATCAAAGGAGAAATTTATTTAAAAAATGAGCATCAAATAAATTTTTTTTTAGGAAAATACAATCAAAAGAATATAGAAAATGAATGATTTTAGGCTTGTAAAGTCCAACTGTATTTCTGTATGTTTTAGGGTTTTGGGCGACTCCTATATCGTTTTTAGCTTGTTTGGCTTCATTTGACGTTGGAGTGCAAAGTGAGGTACTCTACCAAAAATACATAACTTTGAGTAATTTTCATGTAAAAATCCCTAATGAAAATAGAGCACATATTCGATATGTTATTATTTAGTTTATTTTGGTGAATATCCAAAATCAAAGCCGATAAAAGCATGAATATAAGATTCAGAGTAAAAGAAAATAGTGATTACACATAGATTACCAATTAAAACAAGATCTAATTATGCCTTCGTTTTCAACAACTATAAGTATGTAATCTCAGGTCTTCAACTATGCACAGATATGAACAACAACCCTTTTGGAAGAGAGAAACAAATCCAAATAAAGAATGCATAATTCTAGGTACTCTTATTTTGCACCCAACAGGGGTCAAGTCGATTTTGTCAGCCTAACCTGTTCAGCAGTGATCTTTTCTTGAGGCTCCATAATACATGCACTGACCTTTGAGAACAAACTATTGACTTGCCCACCCACCAAAAGAAAATTGTCACACAAACTTTTCATATGGGCAACACGCCCTTAATTAACCTTATATTAAGGAGCGATGCAAGTCAGCTGATGTGTAGGGTTGCAAATGGGTCCAATTCGGGCAGAAACCATGCCTTATCCTAATCTGGATCCCTTTTCTTGAGGATGGGTTGGATCCGAATCAGTATGGAACCTATTAGATGCATCTGAATCCGTCAAGAACAAAAATTGTAGGACCCGATTCTGGTTCTGGACCCCATTCTGTGCATCTGGTTCATTGGCTTCAGTTCCAAATCCCACCGCCCTCACAACAAACTGAAATGAACAACAATAATGATTTTTACTACTTGTTGAAAATACATGATTGGTGCCAAAAAAAAAAAAAAAAAAAAAAATCTTTGCTGAAGTTGTGCCTTTCATGTTTGTTTTGACTTTGGATTTTTTAGTGAAGACCGATGATTTTTGTTTGGTGTAACAAGTTTCCACTATTGAAAGACAAAAACCTGTACTGTACTGATACTCAATGTTTCACGGCAATATTTTCTTAATAATAGCTTTATCAATTTCACAGTTTAGCATTATCAATTTATCATTACTCTCTTCTTTCACAAAATAACATAATATTCATACATCTAGCTCTATTAGCTAATCACCCCATAAGCTACCACACTGTCAACAAAGGTAAGGTGACATTGCTACTAATGCAACTTTATGACCAGCGAACATAGATGATAGGAGAAAATGGTAACTTTTATAGGGGTACTGCTACTAATTCAGCTGATTAATCTATCTGGGGCAAAAGTGAGCGACATTCCTTCACCAAAAATAAAATGGAGAACGACAATGCCATAAGTATGCAAAAATTGAGTTACATAAAAAAAAAAAAAAGAAAGAAAGAAAGAATTCTTCCCAGCAGTAATAACTTGCCAAGGATATTTCTGACTGGTGACAGTGATTCATGTTGGAAAAATGGATAAGAGCTACACTATATTTGTCAACTTTGAGCCAAAATCTAAGTAGGACCTACTTATCATTTTTAGGTGGGAATACATTGGAATGTAATCTACCCATGAGTAGATTGAGAACATGTATTGGGTTGCTCTAATCCATTAAGGAGTGAATGAGAAATTGCTTTCTAAACACTCTGAACTAAACCGGGCTTGGGTTTGGGCTTGGGCTTGGGCTTGGGCTTCACGTGAGTTGGGCTTGGCTCGGTCCACTACTCAAAAGGGATGTGTCCATTCACGTATGAAAGGGTATCTCCAAAGTGATGTGTCAATTCACATATGAAAGGGCATGTCCAAAGTGATGTGTCCATTCACATATGAAAGGGTGTGTTCAACCCAAGAGGTGTGTCCAAAGAGAAGCATCTGTTCACTGAACAGATGCAACCCCATGAATAGACATGAAGTAGGCTATAAATATCATCTTGTCTATGCCTTCTTGCTCATTCCATTCACTGCAACTGCATTGCATTTGGGGCATCAATCTGAGTCAAGAGAGAGTTCTACTACACAATTGGTTCGCCTGTCACATAATTTGTAGTGCTGCTACTGTATGGACCGATCATTATATTCTGTGTGGCAATCGCTGTAGAAGCTCGTAAGCACCATTGCGGGGGCGAATTTGTCTTAAGGACATAGTGTCAAACACTAGCCTTGATCATTCTTCTTCTGCAAATTTCTGAGATTCGTAACTCCAGGAACATAGTACTGTTTTTTTTTTTTCTGCCTACAAACAGTAAGTGATTTTCATTCATATATTTACATTCTGTAGTTCTGTTTTACTGTTGTTTGTGAGGAACTGTTTCCTGAATTCTGAAATACTACTGCATATACTCGGACTAACAATTCATAGGTGTCTCTTACTTTGTTCTAACAATAATAAATAAATGTTTATTATTTGAAGTATGGAAGGCTGCCACTACCAAGTCCAATACCAGAAAGAGTGGAAATTAATAGAAAGGCAACAGCTATTGATGCCAAAGGTGGGCGTGAACTCGAGGAACAGAGATGGGATTTTTCTTGTTTGTACATCTTACTTATAGCCTGCTACTCAGAGACGAAGCCAGTTGTTCTCCTCGTTATCTCATCTATCCACAACAAATATGCCCAAAATCATTTGTTTGTTTGCGGTCATTTACATTGGTAAGTGATTTTCATGCAAAATGTATACGCTTCATCACGTTTGTTTGCATGTGAAAACTGTGTAAATAAGGCCATTTACACAATAAAATCTTGATGCTTGAATAGTTGTGAAAATCACTAAAACCATTTCAAAAAAGGTGCAGGTATGGTCTATTATAAGGAGTTTGCATTCTTGTGGTCCCCATCAACTACCTTTATTTTTCTCATTCCTGTGAGGTCCATATTTGTATTCCTAATTGTGCATTTTTGTTTATTGAACCAATAAACCTCATGACCTGAGAGCTAATTATCTTAAACCTTCATAGATTTTGAGTAGTTCATGAAGAAGTACCAAACAATAGATCCAACTTCTTGCACTTCTATGAGCCCCTTTATTATCTGAACTGTTCAATTTTCTTGTATTATTTGTTAGTATTAGTTGATCATATCTTAATTCTTTATGAATTTTGAGAAATTTGTGATTTTTTTTTCAAAAATCCAAATCCATCTACAATAGTTGAATGTACTCATTTACTCACATGAAAATGATGATTTTGAAAAGAATAATATTATAAAGTGTTTCGCATGTGCAACATTTACGTATGTAACATTTACATATTTAAATCTCATTTTCCTATCATGTGTAAAACAAAAGGACCCCTAAGAAGCTAAGATTTTTAATTTCTTTAGTCTTCTTGGGTCTTGAGAAATTTGTGAAAAAACATCTAAAAATTCTCAACCTATAGATCTATATTTATTCAATGGACTTTTACAGGCCCTAGATTCATGATCAAACTATGTAGTATTTTCCTATGATTGATAAGTATCAAGATGTTGCCTTTCATATCTTAAGCCTTCATTGATTTCGAGAAATTTGTCAAAAACATCCAATGAATCTAAATACAACTAAACCACTTGTTGAAATAATTTACTCATATGAAAATGATTATTTTAACAAATATGATAATGTGTTTCTCATTTGTAACTTTACATGCCAGGGGCAATAGTCTATTCTCGAAGAACACCCTCATCGGAAAAAAAAAAAAAGGGAATTTTTTTTTTTTTTCTTGTTGGACTGCTGCCTACCTGGTGATATGCATTGACTCCTTGAGTGCAATTGCAGCAGGGCCTACCCGCTGGAACTCAATAGTTTTTGCCTAACGAGGCCCACCATTAATTGATTAAAGCTGGAAAGCTCTATCCTTCTGGCTACTAATTTTGTCAGTGTCCCAGTTGACAGTGATTTTAGGAGCTTAGAATGAATGGGTCAAATTTTTAATCAGTGATATAACACACCCAAATTATGTCCACCCAGATCAATGGTAGGACTACCTGACGATTCATGACCTGCGAATATACAAATGCTACCATGGAATGCACATACAGTTACTGATTACGTAGAAAAAATTTAGATGGTTGGTGTTCTTCTACTTAAGAGGCCAATGATTTAATCATGAGCCACCCATCAAGTGACTTTGGGAGAAATTAATTCAAGGCTTCAACCATGAAATGATGGGTATAATTAAACCAATGATCTAATACCTACTTAGTTAACAAATTGAATTATTCAATCATCCATTTCAAGATTTTAAATTCACCAGTTATATCATGTGTCAGAAAACTTGGAACACTATTGAAGCTGAGGCTGTTGTGCTAATAAGTAATGGTTTGAATTGCCTAAGCAGACTGATATCATGTATCGTTCATGCCCTAATGGCCTATTCATAGCCATGTGTGCTGAAGAGTAAAAGTGTCATCATCATAGAATCCCTAAACCATCTATTTGGATTTTTTTTTGCTGGATGAAAACTATCTATTTGGGGGGTCGGTTTTGTGAAATCACTAATCAGCCATCCAGACAGTGCTATTTAAGTCTAGTTCTTCGCATCTCCACCGTCTATCATATATCTTTGGCAGTGTCTCAGTTTCTTGAAATTGCAACGCTTCACCAAAAATCAAGGTGCTGGTGTTCTTGATCTTCAGAATTCATTCTCAAATCATCTCCAACTGACATAACATATTTCCACCTCTGCTGGATCTAAGTTTTCCTCTTAATAATTGAAGAGGTGCCATAAAAACTGAATGCTCCTTGGAACATTTTACCCTGCCCACTTGAAAGGCGGCCTCATCTACAATATGTGAGTGATGTAAATGCAAGTTAAATTGGACCGTTCCTATTGTGCCCGGTGATCCTGACTCATGAGTGGCATAGGAGAATCATGACTCCTAACCATCTAATTTCACTCACTAGAACCCACACATGCTGTGAATATGATTATTCAATCAGTTAGTTCATTATCCAATAAAGGAGAGATTATATAGTCATTCATGGATATTCACCTTTCCTTCTTCAACTCTAGCTTATTTGGGAATACATTTCATTGATCCTAGGAATTCAAACCAAGGTGAAAGGACAAGGGTTGTTTTCATAGGCAGGCAACGAACCAAGAAAACGACAAAAATCTATTGCATAAGACACCAGGACAATACAAATCAAACAGTCTTCAACATTTTTTTAGCTATTCCACCCATTGCAAATCATACCAGCCTCATCATTTGCAGCTCTCAAAACATGGGATGGCACATTATGCTCCACTTATAGGTCTCTCAAGAGTCACAGCTCATCCACCCACAGACCTATTTATTTCTAGGACCTGTGCTACTCTGAGAGAACAAGCCAGGTTGACTTCTATCTCCAACGGGTTAAAGTCCATCCTGCATGCCCCTCTCCAGGACCTATTTCCCCTTTCCTTTCACCTTCGAAAATCATCCTCCTTTTCCATTTCCTAAACACTGCAGAACAAAGTGAAAATACAAAGATAATCAAACAGAGGTGTTTTCTATGTCAAAAAGAGAGTTGAAATCCCAGCAGTTGGTCTCATACATCCCAGGTTCACTTTCAAACTCATGGAACAATGCTTTGCTTAAATGAATAGCATGTCAACAATAGCTGCTGTAGTTAAGACCTCTGCCTCTTTCATAAATTACTATACAACATCAAATCCTCATTTAAACAACCTGGGGGACTTCAAAATCTTGTTCCATTCAGATCACACTGGTTGCGCAACACCTTTCGCCTTTGCTGCAGCTGTGGCTGCAGCTGCTGCCGCTGCAGCAGCAGCTGATGCAGCCGCACCAGATGGCGTGGCTGATGGTGGCACCGATGCAGCTGGTGTCTGTGAAGTAACTGTCTGCTGCTGCTGCTGTTGCGAGTTCACCTGGGCAAGAAGACTCTTGATCTGACTACCTGAAAGTGTCTCCTGCTCGAGCAGTGCATTCGCAAGTGCATGAAGCTCTTTGCTGTGAGTTGTCAGAATAGTTTTTGCGTTGTTGTAGGCCCTTTCCAAGAACTGTCTCACTTCCTTCTCAATAAGAAGCCTAGTTTCGGTGCTCATGCTCTTCCCATTATCATCATAGTTATGAGAGACAAAACCTACAAGCTCGCTCATCCCGTACTTCGTGACCATTGCTCTTGCCAGAGATGTAGCCTGCTGCAGATCAGAAGAAGCACCGGATGTAACCTCATTCTCTCCAAAAATGAGTTCCTCTGCAACCCGTCCACCCATGCAGACATCCAGCCTCGCAAGCATCTGCTTGCGTGACACACTTGTCTCGTCCTTGTCTGGTAGCTGAGCAACCATGCCGAGAGACATCCCTCGGGGGACAATGGTAGCCTTGTGGACTGGAAGAGCACCATCAGTGTGAATGGCAACGAGTGCATGGCCACCCTCATGAAAAGCCGTCAGCTTTCGTGATTCTTCAGAGATAACAGCTGATTTCCTCTCACTTCCCATCATGATCTTGTCTTTGGCATACTCCAAGTCTTCCATGCTCACGGCTTTGGCACCATCCATTGCAGCCTTCAGAGCAGCAATGTTAACCAAATTTGCGAGATCAGCGCCAGAGAATCCGGGTGTACCTCTAGCAATGATCATGAGATCTACGTCGTCTGCCTTCAAAACCTGGGTAGGAATGAGCATTGGTGTAGAGAGATGTCATTGTTCATATTTCCTTCATGAGGGTAATTACATGAATGCTGATGAACTGGACCAGGGGTGGTGGAGAGATGAAACAAAACACAGTACAGGACCAATGGCTACACAATTAAAATTTCAAAACATTCATTTTCTTATTTTTTGGCAATTCAAACAATCAATCAATATGATTGTTGCACCATGAATGTTGATGTAATGGGTGCACCATGAATATAGGATGCCATCGCCAATCATAGACTATCCAAGATGAGAATATTCTTTCCATCCACATTCCACACTATCGCCAACAAATAATTGGCTCAACAGGTTATTGCTAATCAACAAGGTACCCCTATCACATCAACTATTGAATCCCTGAACCATGGTCTCCACCTAAAATGGTACAAAATTGGCACGTATGATGAGAAGCATACAGATCTGAATGTATCAGGCCCTCATAATTTCCTCTTCATTCAGTAAATAAAGGGGATTCAAGATATGTTACCTTTGACATATGGGATTCCATTATTTGCCTACGTCCTTCAACATCGGGATTGGGAACTACAATGTGACGATCAAACCGTCCAGGTCTCACCAATGCTTTGTCCAATGATTCTGGGAAGTTAGTTGCAGCAATCACAATAATTCCATCATTTTGTTTAAAACCATCAAGCTCAACAAGCAGCTGATTCAATGTCATCTTCATGTACTGCTGGTCTTTTGGGTTGCGGCTCCCTCCTATTGCATCTATCTCATCAATGAAGATTATACAAGGGGACCGTTTCTTTGCAGCAGTGAAGAGATCTCTTACCCTCCTGGCTCCCACACCAACAAACATCTCCTCAAACTCACTGCCACTGCATGAAAAGAAGGGCACACCAGCTTCTCCTGCAATGGCTCTTGCTAACATGGTCTTACCAGTGCCTGGTGGGCCCACAAGCAAAACACCTTTTGGGAGTTTGCCTCCCAGACGGGTGAAACGCTGCACAACAGAAAAGGAATTTAAAAATAAGAAAGTCAATGAAGCTGAAGTGGAGAAGTTTGGGCATCACAAAAAGGCCCAAAATGGTCCAGACAAGAATTGTTGAGGATTTGGGCCTTCAACAGCCCAGAATTTTGTGGTTAAAAGTGTAAAACCTGGGCTGTTATAGAGAAAAGAAGAAGTACAAGTACTGTTTTGAAATTTTAAGAAATTCTGAATGTAAGTATAAGTTCTCAAGTGAAGCATTCTCCCAAGTAACTGAAGGTGGGCCAGATCAAACCCAATCCAATCAAGTGAGGCACCAAAAGGTTCGTCCAAGCCTTCACTCCAATACCATTCATTCAGTTTCATGATCATGTGGCCCATGTGGGGCCCCACAGCCAGTTTTGCAAAAGAAGGCAGTGACGTCCAGATTTGAGAATTTCAGAAGATATCTTAAATCTTGAGATTTGGTTTGTTCCTTGGTTTAGAAATTGTCTTATAAGATTCCCGTTGTGTTATAAATATATATATATATATATGTAGGGAAATTCTAAAAAATGCCCCACTTTAAAAACACCCCTTTTTGCGCCCCTCTTATTTTGGTCATAGGGCACATGTCGTGTAAATAAAGTCTTTTCACACACACTACGCCCCAATGAATAGTCACAAGTCCAAGTTTGACATTCATCCAACTTTTCCTCACTGTTGGATTGAAATCATAATAAAATGATGACTCTAAACCATTAGATTTTAGTGCCATGGATCAAAAGGTTAGGATGATCTTATGGGCTAAAGATTTTACATGTAGGTAGGCCTCATAAGGATCTTTCCATCCAATGGACTTCCATGATCATCATGCATCCCAATGGGCCAAACTAGGAGGGGCGTTTTTTTTTTTTTTTTCTAAAAAACGCACAGGCGCTGTGTAGCGCTCCCCCCATATATATATTTAAGCATAATAGAAAGCATTGTAAGGATCGACAGCATTATTGCATTTGTCACTCTTCACTGTAGCTCCCTGGTTCAAAGTTTGACCAATTTGCATTTGATTTTTCAATTCATAATTCGGAGCTTAACTTGATTAGAATTTGATATGCTTTTGATTCATCCAGTTCGAACTTTGAATTCAATGAACTAATTCACCTGAATCCACTTTACAGATCCATCATTGTGGCTCACATCTAAATTCCAAATTGCTTACAGTAACTGCCGCTCTTATCTCTTATTATATTGACTCTAGGCCAAATTTCATTTAGCCAGAATTGGGCCCACCATCATATTTATCATGTATAAAATACTTGATTAAAATAAGAAACCAAAGGAAGTAAAACCACATGTTTTACAGATGATCAATCTTAAGGTTGAGGCCAACTCTAATTAGAGATAGATATGGACTACTGTTCATAATAGGGCACACTGCTTTTCAGTGAATTGGATTTCTTAGGTGGGCCCCACTGAATCACTGAGGGATTTAGAGAGAGTTTCATGACAACAGTTCACAAACTGAACTGGGAATTACTCGAACAAACAGTCTGCAGTTCAAAGGCCTCATTAGCAAACTGAGTAACTATGCTCTTCAATCTATATTTTTCTTATTTTACTTTCCTGAAAAAATGCATCAGACATGTTGTAACATACTAATGATTCAAGTGCTAGTGTATAGCTATTATTGCACTTCAGAAAACACAGAACATATACTCTTTAGTTTCCGGGAAAGTATTAACAAGAATTATATGAACATTTTGGAAATCATGGGATAACTGGTTCCCTCCTTCAGACTGTGACAAGAAAGAGTGAAATGTTATTATTCTATTAACAAATATATTACTGACTTTACCTTAGGATCTCGAAGATAATGAACAATTTCCTCCAGCTCAGCTTTGGCCTCATCAACACCCTTTACATCATTAAATTTTGTGCTGGATTCCATGCTAGGCTGCACCTCTTCATTTAGACCAAGCCCTGCCGAAACAAATCAACACCACAAAAGAAAATATTTCATCCATTTTTACTTGCACATCAATCACATTTTTTTTATGATGGACCAGCTGAAAAAAAGATGGTGTCATACCTTTACTGATGCCCCTGTCTTCAATGAGTGCTCCTACTCCAGATATTAGGAGAAAAGCTAGTGCAATAGTGCGGAATGTACGCCATAGTTGATCCTTGAACTGCCCACCTTCTGCTGTCACCATATGAATTGGAGCACTGGCAGTTCCAAGGATTCCATCTTTTGTGGACCGCCCTACATTCCTTAAAGCTGAAAGCCCGCCAACACTTTCGTCCTCTTTTGTTGCAGTAGCAATACCTGTAAGAAATTCTTGTTTATTGTCTATCCGTAACACATTTCAAAATAACACCTAACTTTCCAGCACTGCAAGTGGAATCAAGTTCAGCAATTGGCAACCTTATAGGTACTTCGTTTTTGCTCATGAAACATTTATTAGAAGAAGAAAGCAATTTGCACACAACTCTAGTTTCAGAAACATCTTATCCAACAGATATCCTCATGGAAGGGTCCTTTAACAATTCCTTCACTATGCCAAATAATCAACAAATCTTTAAGTAGTTGCCCGGTAAGCATCATGTTGCAAACCATGACAAACAAAAACGATATCTCTAGTAGGCATTAGTATTGATCGTCGTCCTAAAACTCATTACCAGAGACCAACTAGGAAACCATTGAGTCAGATTGGACCCTTCCAATTTGCAATAATGTGACTACGTAGGGAAAAGTCCAATGACTTGTCCGAGTCAATTCTGACTGGGCCAATCTTTGAACCATGGATTTCAATGGAGCAATAGTGCAATGCTCATGCTCATGGATCCTACTGTGAAAATTTTGTGACCTAGAATTGAAAAATCTAACCCTACCTGAAGCTGACCAGCATAACCTTACCCATAATATATCTTAGTGATTGTAGGTTGGGAAACAGACCCATCTATTAGTAGGTTCTGGCTCATGTTGAAGCCACAGACCCATCACATCAGGTCACTTCCATTCCAGCACAATTGCACAACATAAGGAAAAATGGGAAAACCCAGCTAGCTAGAGAGAAAACTCCCTCTCCTTCCATTCTCTTTTGATTCTATCAATAATGTGAACCCATCTCTTTCAAGTTACTTGGACCCCAAGGCTTCTCCTGACCATGGATGAACGTAGCGGCCGCTACAGCCGCTACGGGGTGAGAAAAATTCCTTCTTTCCATATTTTTTTAAAATGCATAATAAGACTTATTTCGTTTATTCTTCTCTCCGAATAACATTTCTACACAACTTTTCTACCCTTTTACATTTAAAAGAACACCAGAAAACACATGATCTCGCCGAATTACAGTTGATACAAAGAGTTCTTCTCAAGGATTCTTTTCTAAGGGGACGTTTGTTTTTTCCATTTACATATGTAATTGAATCACATGGGCAATGGATACACAAAAATCATGTTTGTTTGGTGTGATTTTGATTCACGTGTAAAATAGTTGTGTAAATGGTGTGAAAGATGGCCCTTTTTATGCATTGCATTTTCACACCTCAAGAGGTGTGAAACACTTTCACACATTACTGTTACTAGGCGGACTGCTACAGTGCCTCACTGAGCAGTCCGCCTTTTTTTTTTTGGCCCCACTTGTAACATCTGGACCGTTCATTCTCTTAAGAAGCTCAAACACGGCCATGTGTCCAATTTTCAACCGTTGATGATGCATGGAGGTTGAGATATGATCAACATAATCACAACCGTTCGATTAATCTACTGTTACTAACATATAGGAGTCCGCCTTTTATGATTTTTTTATTTTTCTGGGACCCACCTGTAAAATTAGGACCGTTCATATTCTTCAGAAGCTCAACCACGGCCATGTGTCCAATTTTCAACCGTTGATGATGCATGGAGGTTGAGATATCATCAAACAATATACAACCTATTGTTACTAACATACCCAGTCCGCCTTTTATGATTTTTTTAATGTTCTGGGCCCCACCTGTAAAATCAGGACCGTTCATATTCTTCAGAAGCTCAAACACGGTCATGTGTCCAATTTTCAACCATTGATGTTGCTTGGATGTTGAGATATCATCAAACAATCTACAACTTATTCATAGATTCACATGTGAAATGTTATGCTAGTAACAAATAGTGGAATCTGATCCACATGTGAGTCATTTACATATGCAAATGACTCATATGTGGGTCATTTACACATGTGAATCACTTTCACAAGAAACAAATGACCCCTAAGTACATCCTATTAGCCACCCCCTTTGATAGATGTATTTTTTTTTCTCTAGGTACTCTTTAAGTCTTGACTTCATGACATAGTTTTTTCTTTTATGAGCATTTCATTAGTTTCTAAATTAGCATAACTAAGCAACATGAACACATATGAAAAAAAATGATCATTACTATTATTTTCTATTTATATTATACAGCGATACTAGACCTCATACAATGGAGGGGACCGCTACGCCCCCTTATCTTAGTTACTTTTGCAAAAAAAATACATCTTCCCTCATTTTCCAATATTCTAGATTTTCTACAATTTTTCCAAATCGCACCACTACGCCGCCCCACTACGTAGCGTTTAGCGGCCCGCCGCTACCGTTATTTTCATCCTCGCTTCTGACCTGTGGAGTGCAGTAGACAAGTAGCAGTTTGGGGGCTTCAGCTGTTCAACACGGCTGCCCAGGTAACTTCTATGGCATCCGCCATCCTCCGGGGATTGCACCATCCCCACATCAGATCCGAAATAGGGACTATTCTGTCTCCATTTCTTTTTTGTATGACTTTGTTTTTTCATTTTTTGGGAATAATATGCTGATATGATGATGAGAATATTGATGATGACATCTTCATGATGGTAATGATATAAATATATGATTGAGACTACGCTTTTGTTTCAATTGATTGGGGACATCTGAACGATCCAGGAATTGGGAATACTCTAACAGGTTGTGGGCTTTGCAATTTCCACCCTCAACATATGATTGTAAAAAAAAAAGGGTTTCTGTGCATTTAAATGGGTAGGGAGAGTTGAGAAACACCAGGGGTGTCTCATCTCACGATCCCTGGGCAGGTAGGTTGTTTCACATGTCAGTTTTGGTTTGAGAATTGGACCCTTATATGTGGCGCTTAACCTGAAACAAACCAACCTGATGAAATCCGTTGCCTCTCTGAGTGTCGACATCTCTCACAAGGTAGTATACATGATAACATGAAATGCAACACTTTTCCCCACAGGCATCATTAAAGGCAATAAATTGCGATCACTTAAAAAAAAATGGAAATAATTAGGTATGATAAGAATGTGGCAAAAAAAAAATATAGATGATATTATTTTGATACCAATGCCATTCAGAAAAGGAAAAATATTATTTTGATGCCAACCTCTCTGCAATGTCTTGAGCAATGAGCTTTCATCCAGCCGATCAACTTTTACTAGAGCTTTTATATATTCAGCGAGCGCTGATGGGTTTGAATGCAGTGAACGCTGACTTTCAAATAGTTTTATCACTCCTTCCGCATCATTTCGACGATAAAGTTCTTTCAAAAGTGTAATATCATTTGTACTATCTGTGTCACGTACTCTACGAGCAAAATTGCCAGCATAAGTTGACTGGAGCCTTTCTTGAATACTTGTAAGTCTATTGCCTGGAAAGAAAGGAGAACATATAAGAGTAAAAAAATTAATTGCTATAAAATGCTAAAAAACTTAATTGCTATAAAATGCTTAGTTTTTGAGGTATTACCCTGCCATACTATAAGTAACATTTAACATCATTATCATCATAATGGAAAGCGTGCCACATCAACTTGGGGTTAGCTTTGTGACTTTTACTTTTTTCACTTAATCCAAGCAACATTTAGACAAAATTAAACCAATAACAAACCATGTCTCATGTTGCTTAAATGTGAAAAGATCCAGCATCTCCAACTTGGCATAAACATAATCAGCGAAGGGTTTGGATTATTTCTCTTTTATCTTTATACTTTGGATGAGGCTAGTGCTGCAGATCTGAGTGCTTAAAGGAACCAAATGGAGGCCTGCAATCCAACCCCTGGGCCCCACATGTTTTGCGCTAAAACCCTTATGCACAAGTCTTTCAGTTGATTGAAACTTCATTTTACTATCTCTTGTATTTGGGTAATTCAATCAATGTAGGATTCCCAGTAGTTTTTGAACTGTAAAATGTACTCTTAAGCGTCTGATTTCTTTAGGAGTCTTTTAGCATTCTATTATTTATTTCCAAGTGGATAAGTCAAACTAAGTCATTGTGGGATTATTTTTATTTTTATTTTTGAAATACATGTAAACAGGGAAATAGTCAACTTTGCCTAAAATTATGACTGCACTAAAAAAAGGCATTTGAATATGCAGTGTAAGACAAATTTTGAATTAATGAGAAATCAACTGTTGCTTGCTTTGACCATGCAAAAAAAAAAAACTTTTGCTTTGCATCTTGGTAATGACTCCAGTACATTGGAACCCCTAGGTGCTGACTCCTAGGCTTTTAGAGAAGCAGTATAAGCCTGAATTGCCGATTTAGAGGGCTATCCTGCATCGCCCATTATTAATCTGGAACTTGGGACTCATGTACCCAAGAATAGGCATCAACTCTAAGAATGAGAAGTACAGTAGATTATTGAGCCAAACTTTTTTTTTTTTTTTTTTTTAATTCTGGCACATGAATTGAAATTGGACAGGCCTGATTCAGCAAGGATTGTCAATAACTATGCTTATGATGGTAAAGATTCCCTCCAACTGTATTATTATTTAAATGACTTTTGAAAATATAAATAAAACAAGTTCAGCTTGTTGACCAGCTCAGTTGCATGGTAGAGGTCACCGCAAGTTTTTCATCAGCCAAAAGTGTTCTCAATGCTAACTTATTGCTAGAAAACACCCAAGGATACAGCAAAAAAAAAAAAAAAAACACCAAAGAAAGAAAGAAAGAAAGAAACCACCCAATAAAAAAAACATGGAAAGAAATTTAGAACAAGGTCTGCACACACAACAACAAGAAAGACCTATCAGAACCATATTTGGCACAACAACTTCTCCACTGACCAAAGTGAACATATGATTAAGGAAAAACAGCACCCAGAAAGGGACACAGTTCTGATCTTCTTTATCCAATCATGCATTCTCCAAGGATCAACAAGCTACACAGATTAAGACAGCTCTACAAACAATGAGCATCAAAATGACCTCTGCTTGATTGAATAAGTCTTTCAGTGAGACAGAGTAATTTCTGACAATTGTCCCAAGATAAACCAATTTCCTGTTATGACATCATGCTAGATACCATACTAATCAAAGAGTAATTTCTGATTTTGTTGTGAAGTAGGGCTAACAGTTAAACCCTTCATTCAATGCTAGGTACTCTTCTTATCACCATTATCCTAGGTACCCTTCAGAATTTCATTTTGACATGCTGGTTTGAAAAGGAGACCAGTTAACATGAGGGCGACCACCTACCTGCGTCTCTCTCTCTCTCTCTCTCTCTCTCTCTCTCTCTCTCTCTCTCTCTCTCTCTCTCTCTCTCTCTCGCATCATTCTGTTATGAGGAGAAACAGAGAAATATCGAAGAAAGAATACCCAAACCTCTCTCTCCTGAGCATCATTCTGTTATGAGGCAAAACAGAGAAACATCGAAGAAAGAAAACTCAAACCTCCACATATGAGTAATTCACACCTTTTTCACCCTAAGGCACATTACAGATATTTAATATAAGTTTATAACCATTGCTTGACATACAGATGAATCACAGCCAAATCTCATCCAGCCTGCTGCCCAACCAAAAATAATCAGTCTAAGAGGAGAAATGACTGGCCAAATATATGAAAACACACCCATCCTTAGATGGAAGTAATGTAGCCGCAAAGTACTTCAATTAAAAGGGACCACATGGATTTGGCCTCCAAACACGAGTACTACCACTAAAGAAGGTGAAGCTACATGGAGCGTGAAAAATTTCAGAAAGAGGAGTGCATAAGATTATAATAAAATCTTATGGTTCTGCTACCGTAATGCAAATTTAATTGATCTAGAAAGATAATCAAGGTAGTATCACATATCTCCTTTAACAGCCTCAGAGTTGTCCTCCACCTTAATCACCACATTCACCTCAGCCAAATCCCACATATAAGTACAATTGGCAAGACAATAAAAAACAAAAAGTGAATGTCACACTAAATAATAATCTAAAAAAAGGGTACCTGTTCCAACAATTTTCTTATCCTCTAAAGACAAGTTCAAAGGAGTCAAAGGAGTTCATATCAAGGCCTGAAAAGCTAAAGTACATGCATAAGGAAGATAACCAACCACACAAAAGGGACAAAAAAAAGTGCAAAAGAAAGGAGATGTTCAAGAATGAGAAGAGGAAACTGAGGAACAACATCCCTGTGCTTAATGTACCAACAATCCTGTGATAAATTGTGCCTAAATGGGGCTACATAAGTTCCCAGACCTCCGCACTCTAGAAATCAACTAGTTTATTTAGTGATGCCTGAAAGTGAAACTCAGATCCTAAATCAACTACACCAACAAGACACTCCAACTGTAAAAAGGGTTGTATTTTTTCCCATGCACCAAATTGCATGGACAAACTGGAAACATAACTCTGATACATTATCATGAAGGACCAGAAAGTGGGGATCATCATCGTCGTCACCACCTTAGCATTATCCCAATGGTCTGGGGGTTAGCATAATACACATTACTCAAGTAAATAAACAAGCTCAGACCATATATCTTACCTTTCTACATTAGTGTATGAGAGCAATCTGTCTGTGTGTATTCGTGTGCTGAGTAAGAAAATAAAGGACCTAGGGCACAGGACATGGACATTTCCACTGGCATTATAGCCTGATACCATTTATTAAAGGTCTCCTTTGTGAGTTTTGATTTTCACTTAGACTCATTTGAGGTTGCATTCTTTGTAACCCACAGTCCAATATGTCTTTCTTCAGCAGTTAATTCAAGATCTTAATTAGTATTCCCCTTCTCTAGTTCTTAGTAGTAGTAAGCCTTCCACAGTTGCCATAGGAGTTACGAGGGGATTCAGGTGTTCTGTGGACATCTTCATGATGCCCCAGTCATTTTCCTTATCAGCATCCAACACTCCATACTAGAATTTCTACTCCCCATCCGTAAGTAAAGAGCAAATGTGTTCTTCTCTAGGAAATCCTTCACTACCATAATCCAATTTAAGGACACAGAGGAATATTAGGCATAAAATCATATACTAAATAGCACCAACTCCACAAGCTGTTGATTGGTGTATGCTGAATACTGATCCATGGATCCAAAACCCATCAATTTACATATGTGATGCACATCTCAGCAGCTAACAGCGAACACCTCCTGTACGGAAGCTTTGAGACCAAAAGACAGAGGACTAACTAATAAAGCATTATAACAGATACACAATAAAACAAAATAAAATAAAACCACCAGGAAGACAGCCTCATAAGAAACCAACATAATCAGTTCATTTAGAGCCTGTTTGTTTGCAAAGATACACATAGAAATTGATTCTTGTAGACCTTGACTATCTTAGGATTTGAATTACTAGTATGATGGCTGGATATTCATATCCCATCATCCCTTATTCAATTTCCATTAAAGGGTTTTTTATTTGATGGTCAATTTTGGATATTCACTTTTGATTCTTCATTTTTAACCACTTATAGGAATACAATGTCTTAGAATTCCTAGCAATTCCATTACGTAAAACCAAAAAAGGCCCTTGACCCACCCACCAAATATTTGTCAATGACCCATGTTAGAAAAGCGCAACAGGTGACTACAACACAAAAGACAACATAATCAATACCCAAAAAAAAAAAACTATCCTTTCCCCAGAATGGTTGGAAATCGTTTGCAACGTACCACTACCACCTTGGAGCTTGTTAAGCACAAAATAAGGCCTAGCACCCAATTCAGCAAGACATGGCGACTCCAATCGCTTTCTACCAACCTGTTTCAGTCAAAAAGGAAAATAAAATCCTCAGGCCACCAACAAAAGACCCCAAAGATTGTAACTTTTTCCATTTCCAAGTGCACCAACAAAAATCTAGAGCTTTGGATCATCCAGCAAGAAATTAAAAGGAAAACCCATAAAATCTGAATCCACCCCATTCTTCCAGAGGGCAGGAATTCTCCAAAATCCAACATCCGAATCGGAAGGAGCCCAAGAAAACAATCAAACCGATATACAAAAGAAGGGGGTTCTCCAAAATCCCAAAAAAATAAATAAAATCGAAAGCCCTAATATAGACATAGGGTTGTCTTGGTTGAAGAAGAAGATGAAATGAAATTGGAGTTCTCGAGAGGATAGAGAAAGTACTACTGACCTGCGTGAGAAGGCGCCTCCAAGCCATCAAACCCAACCCACAAGAATCTCAATCTCAATCTGAATCTGGTGAAAACAATTTGAGAAATCGGTAAGGAGGTGGTCTTATTTGCAAACAATCGGTGGAAGCAAGATTGAATATCGTACACCGCGGGAGCACTTTATCTCAAAAGACAAGATCCTAAAGCCGGAATCGACCCAGGAAGCCCAGATGGATGGACCGGGATTGGTTTCACTCTGGATCTTGTTTAGGGATGTAAATGGATATCCGATTCTTCGAGTTCTCGGAGTTTTCGATCCGTTAAAAACTAGATCTGATCCTTATTTGAGCCATGATAAGTAAATAGGTTCGGATCTGGTTCCACTTTAGTTCAGACCCATGAACTTGATATGTTATCTCAATTTTCGAAAATCTCTCTTAAAAATAATATTTTTTAAATATCATTATCTACCTAAGCTTGGGCTCGGATCCAGACCCGTCCCATATATAGTTCTGGTTCTAGTTTCGGAGCCAAGAAACTGGTTCCGAAACGGTTCCGGATCCGGTTTCACATTCTTCTTAACGGTTCCGGTTCTGGGTCCACCATGGACCCGGATCGGAACCAACTTGTTTACAATCCTAATTTCATTTCTGCAAAATAGTTTATTACATCTTGTCACTGTGTGGAACTCACCGTGGGCCCCACCTACTTCTTGTTCTTAGCGTAAGATTGAACGTGTGATCGGTGATGTAACAAAGCGTAGGATTAATGATGCGTAAGATTGTGTTGATCACATTATCAACCATGTGTTCAATCATCTGGTGGGATCAGATCTTATCGAAATGAAATTTAAGGATGTGCAATGGAGGGGATGCCATAAAAATTTAATAGTTTGGGAGATCAATAGGCAGGCCCAGAGTTACTTTCACACATTTCAGTCCTGCTGAATGTTTGCGGAAGTCTATGGTAGGACTCACCTGTTGAAAATCTAAATAACTTAATATTAATGCTCTTTCTTGGATGGTATGACTCAATAAGAGTTGGTCTGATTGTAACTTTAAGCTGATTAATGTATAAATATATTATTTAGTCATATGTTCAATCTTATTGTGTGATTCACTCTTATTAGAGTAAATTGAGGACTGTGAGATTATTTTGCATTGTTCTGGATTTTCAGTAGGTAAGGGCTGTTTGGCATCATTCCTTGTTTGGAAATAGATTCATTGTGAGAGACAATCACATGATCAAGTGATCGGTCATATGTAGTATGACCGAACCAACTATATGTACGCAAGCTGTGCATTTTGAATTTTGATCATGGTTAAATTGGCTCTATGTTACTAATAAAAAAGAGTTAAAAAAAATTTTCTGCTTAAAATCTAATAAAACGGGCTGAGGCCTCGAAGTCTTCAAAACATCAAGAGAGAACTACCCACCAATTTTTTTTACCTTTTACTTCTTCTTTTTTAAGTTTTAACCCCCATTCCACATCATGATATATGGCATTCAAATTGAAGAACATGTTATTTGAATATTTCATGATATCGTGAAATGATGGTAAAAAGGTAAAAAAAAAAAAGAAAGAGAAGTTTTTTTAAAAAAATCAGCAGGAGCACATCTCTCTATTGTTTTCTTCAATCTAAGGGGCTCTTTGTATAAAAATTCCAAAAAAAAATTAGTTTCCATCATCAGCATATGGAGCATGGGATCATTTCTCTGAAATTAATGGACTCAAAAACAAAAGGCTTCAACTCATGAAAGTAAAGAGGTCCCCAATTCTTTGATTACCCGGAGATTCCGACCCATTAAAAATCGGGTCTGGGTCCTTATTCGGGCCCTGATAAGTAAATGGGTTCGGGTCCGGTTCCACCTTGGTTTGGACCCGTGGACCCGATACCCGACATATTACTTTAATTTCCTAAAATCTCTTCTAAAAATCATATTTTTTTAATATCATTCTCTACTTAGACTTGGACCCGGATCCAGACCCGTCTCATATATGGTTCTGGTTTCGGTGCCAAGAAATCAGTTCCGAAGCCAAAAAAATCGGTTCCAACACGGTTCCAGGTTTAGATTCAGTTCCACCTTCTCCTTAACGGTTCCGGTTTTGGGTTCACCATGGACCCAGATCGGAACCGACCCGTTTACCGCCTTACTTCAACCAATTGCATTTGGAAATCGGTCCACAAGATGAACCACTAAGTTTAAAACATCAAAGCTTCTGTTGTGGAAAACGACCAGTGACCCCTCTCATTACAATAACCTAAAATTATAATGGTTTTGGTGAACATGTGGATAATAATAATATTAAGACTGGTAAACATGTGGATAATATTATAACGGCAGAGCTACAGCGCACATCGAAAAGGTGCAGATCCTCACTGAAAATATGAGCAAGACTCACCTTTCCAAAACTGAATACGCACGCACAATCTAGGCCTTGCATTGGCACCAACACACTCATAGTTGGGCGGGCGTTGGCACCTTCGGTTAATCCTTAGGCCTTCAAGTTTAAAAATGGATAATTGTCTTCAAATTAAAGCATCACTCCTTACTATTACTCCCATCAGGTTAGTGTAAAGTTAAGAGGAAAAAAACCACACTTCATATTACCCGCTGGGATGGCCTGCCAATCATAGCAAGCTCCTGCTCATTGATTAGTTTTGATGGATCCATCAATTATTCCGGACAATGTGCTGTAGAGGTATCCTGCAGAGTCATCTAGGACACAGTGCAATTGCTTTTTCAGCCAAGTGTGCATCCATGGACGGATGGACCTGCTGAAAGTAAAGCAATAGAATTCAAGATTGATTAATCTCATGATCCTCATCGAAGCACTGCAATAATCTTCTAACCTGTCATGAAGGCTAATGATGTAGGCAGAAATAGACCCATCCTAATCAATTCCACTCCTGGGAGGCTCACTTCTACTGATCTACAGACATGCAGGAGCCTAGAGTGTGACCCAATGATGACTTGTCTTCAGAACTCCTTGATGATAATCTAAATAAAATGAGTATACCAAATGAAGAATATTGTATTTGAAAACTTCCTTTTATCTACCTTACTTACTGTTTTGTTAGACTTTTTATCTAACATCTAAATGAAACTTTCCTTTTTATTAAAAAAAAGACCATCAAACTGGCCGTTAAGATCACCAACAGTAAGGCCTCTGATCCATAGGTTTTTTTTTTTTTGGATCCATCATTAGCCTTTGTCGATCCAAATGCCCCATAAGTCCTTGTAGAAGGGCTCGGGGACCAGAGGCCCTTTTACAAATGCCCATCCAAATGTCCAGGTCCAGTTGGCTGTATGTACTATTGGCAACTGTGCTAAAGTGATAGGAAAAATAAACTTGATCACAGTTTGAGCTGGCACCTTCTCTCTCTCTCTCTCTATATATATATATATATATATATATGGCGTGTTGATCCAGTCAATTTGCTGATTATGTATCTTTAAACTGGTGGATGATTTGACAATCAGACACTAGCATTGAATGGATTAGTCATGACTCAAATCTGATGGAGGATCCCCTTAATATCTTAAGCCCATTGGATTGAGAAATAACCCATCTTAATTCTTGTTGTTTTAGCGATTTTTAGGGTGAAATGCCCCTTAAATCCTTGAGAAAGGGCTTAGGGATCAAATACTTCAAATCAATGGCAGAGGTCCTCCGTCTACTTTTTTTTTTCTCGTGTTTCTTGACATTTCTGCTGATAGCCATTTTGGATAAGGTGTTAAAGATTAACCAATTCGCTTGGAGAAATTATAAACAAATTATTATTAATGGTAATTGTATTGTGTGTTTGAGGAAATTTGGGATCATTTCAATACCTTACTAGGAGTTCCCTCTAAGATCTCAATTAACCACATCCTAAGTACTCCCTCAAAAGATCAGTGGAAATAAATCATCAAACCTCATTTGGCAACACCATAAGTCCCTCTAAAATCTTGCCCAATTACCATTTTAAATGTTTAACCTGGTTCTTGAGTAGAAATCATCTCTAGTTCCCAAAAAAAAAAGAGAGCATCTCTAGTTGAACAAACTGCATTCAATGACAGGTATACATTGGGTTTGAAGTGGAGAAAAAGGTAAGAAACATTCCATGATATTGTGGAATCAAAAGAAAATAGAGGAGGAAGGCCCTGCCATATTTGATCCCTCCGCCATTTTACAAGGATTTAAAAGAAAATAATTTTCTGTAAAAATGCCTATTTTCATGTAAAATCTTTATGCGCTTTTATATTACTTGTAATATACATTTCAATGTCTTTGTTTTTTTTGCTAAGTTGGACTAGTGATCTAAGTGTTGTGGTACTTTGACTTATGAATCCAACTATTATAATTACTTTACATTCTTTTTATGAGAACGTAGAAAAATTATCCTGTGCAGTAGGTAATTGTTGCTGTTTTCGCTGGTGTGATTGCTAGTTTTTACATGTACTTCCATCTGCATTGTTGAGTTCTCTTCTATGAGATGGCACTTGAAATTTTAAAACGGGGGCCGCAGGTTTTGTTTTCATTTGTGTTAATAAATACACAGGTATTGATTTTTTTAATCATCTATATTTTCAGCTATGAAATAAAACATTGTCATTTATCATTCTTAACCATCTATTTCCACACAACTGACTGGAGCTTACCATAGATCAATATGGGTTATTTTTCACAAGTCTATAACAAATTGGACCCATTGTAATGATGATCTAGATCTCCAAAGCTTGGGAGATATATATCATCAAGTGCACACATCATTTGTGTGCACACCCGATGGTGGAGCCCGCTTGATCATCGACCCAAAATGACCACACACACACCCCTGATAACTACCGATTTCATTTTTATTTTTTACACCCATCCGAATGGACTACATATTTGGATTAAGCGTGCATGGATTTTAAGGGATGAAATTATTGTGCCTTTGACCAAGGGCTTAAGAAGGATGGTGTGAACCCCAACTCCTATCACATGTAGGGCCAACCCAAATCTTGCTATCCCAGGTGGGCCCGATGGTGTGGTGCGCATGGAAGCTCCAGGGACACTGCGTGCATCTGATAAGCCACCATATCTAGAAATTATCAAGTGCACACCTCATATAAAGCTAAGTTTCAGCTATGGACTCCCACAGAAGGCCAGAGAGGGACAAGGTTTTTCAATCCCCGGTGTCTTTAAAACCCAAGACCCCCTTGCATTAAAGGCTTCCACTAAAATTTGTGCATGGCAGCAAGAGTTCCACAGGTGAAAATCAATCTATAGAGCAGTTGTCAAACTCAAAGATCAAGGACACTTGCTTGTTTCACTGATCTATCTGATTTTTGGTCATAGCTCATTCATAGTCTGTTAGATGAAACTTTTTAACAAATCCAAATGGAAAGACTGATAATAGTGCCATTCTTCCTATGATTTGTTTGGAATTGCAAATCCTTGTTATGGGAAAGGGTATACTGTAAATTATTACTTCTAACAAGTCATAAATTCAAACTTTATGTATATTTAATAAATGATGATGTTCATTGATGTACTAAAGGACACATTACTGTTGAGGAAATGATCCAATGCTAGCTATATGCACAACACACTATTGTCACATGTAAACTCACAGGGTTTATAAATCCTTCAAGATAAAAATCCTTGATTACAAGAACACAGTACATTGGACACAGGGGCGGAACCACATTGAGGCCCGGGGGGGCCCTGGCCCCCCCCCCCAGCCTTTGGCCCCCCACCCAGCCCAGCTGTGATGTTTTCAGCTTTGGGATTCTTCTGCCAGATTATCAGTGCAAGGAAGGCCATTGAAAAGCTCCCTGGGGGCATCAAGCGTGACATTGTCCAATGGGCTAAGCCCTACGTTGACAAAGGCAATGTGGACCAGATGGTTGATCGAAGATTGCAGGGCAGATTCGATAGAACGCAGCTGAAGATAGCACTTGCAGTGGCCATGAGATGCACCGACGCGAATCCTGATACTATGCAGGATATTGCTAAGTTGCTCAAGGGGAGTGGGGAGAGAAGGACGAAGGAGGTAATGGTGGTGAGGGACACAGATGATGAAGATGATTATTATGATGATGATGGAGGCTTTAGAACAAATCAGGGCGGATTGAGGAGAACATGGGTTGGTTCAAGAGTGAGATGAGCCATGGGGTGGTTGGGTCTGTTCTATTTGTATTGGCTTTTCTTAGCCTCTTTGGCTTTTCTTAGCTTCTAATTCATATTTGGTGTTTACAAAATATGTGGGTGTGCATCTCAATATTCAAAGTAGACAAGGTATTGTGATTTGTGAGAAAGTAATGCTAGTGACACTTCTGGCAAGGGAGTCTTCTTTTGCAGTAAGAAGTAAGAGAATTATAAAACAAAAGAAAACCTTACTTGTTAATGTTCACAAAAGAATCACTCTTTACTTGAGTTTTTACGTCATGAGTTTTTACCCCTATGTCCATTTTGAGTGCAAAGTAATTGGTGAAATAATTTTTTTTTCAAGTTTTGCCCCCCCCCCCAGATGAAATCCTGGCTCCGCCCCTGATTGGACAAGTCATGATAATTACTAGTTGCAAGAGCACACATGCCATGAGATAATGGTGTTGTCTCGAATGAAAACATCAGACATATTGTTAAAACATGGCTTTCTAATGTTATCAGCAGCTTTGGATGATTTTTTTTCAATTCTACAGTCGCCTTTCTCATTAATCGTATGTTCACTCACTTCTCCAGAACTTCGTATGAGAGATTCTTTGACCATTAATTCTTAATAGGATTTTGATGTCAATAACTTCCTACTCTCTTGGTCTACATTTCATGTAACGTTGATTTTGATGAGGCCCTTTTTTTTTATGATAAAAGAATTTATCATATTGGAAGAATAATCCAATGCAAGCCAACTGCACTGTGCGGTATTAGATATGCATGCATATTGGATAAAAAAAAAACCAAAGAGCCAACTGCAGATTGCATATATATATTTGATTGGATGATCATAGACTCATAGTCACTGGATTAAGGGCAAGCAAAATGGAAGGATGAACCAAATTGCGCTCTACCATTGCGAAAATTTCACCTATAGGAGTCCTGCACATGAATGATTCAAATATCCCGCTATTCAGATAAGCGGGAACCACTACATTAAAGGCGTGTGAGTAAAAGTCTCACATGTCAACTGTGGGACTCCCATTGGAGAAGAAAATTCCCTTCCTTTCAGTGGCACTTAGTTGATGATTATCCAATCAATCAAAGTAATTATTAGACATGCAATTCATTGTAGCTCATTTCTATCCAACCATGTATATTACAGGGTGTCAGCTTCTCACATTGGATGAACAAAGTCTTAATAATACGATGAACATAAAGGAGAATCTTACTTGCAATACAAATAAAGGGTTTTGATTCCATGATCATACACTGGATGTATTACTGTTTTTCAGAGTAAAGAAAGAAGCTGCACCCTTCAAATCATGCTCTCGAACTTGTTCCAAAGAGTCATTGTCTTCTTGTAACCCAATTCTACTGCTGCAAATACAAAGGACAAAAAAGCATTTTATTAGAGAAGTTTCAGACATGGGGTATTGATTGAGGTGCCACTAACCATGTGATAGCTATGCGTTCTGAGTTCACCCCATACACATCCTTGCCATCACTTGGGATAGGCAGAGTTGCCAATGGCATTCATATAAAGTCTTGGGTTAAGGGTCAGTTGATGTTAACCCTACCTTATCTTTTAAATCTGTTTTACATGTTCCATAACTCTCACATAATTTATTGTCAGTAAGTATCATTACCAGGTTTAATAACTGCAGCGTTAAATTTTATCCTTCCTATTGTGCCTTTCAGAATTCGAAGATGGGAAAGATGATTGGTGGTGGCCGTGAGGAAAGTGACTTATATTTCCTAGAATGTCACAAAGAAATCCAGTCGCATTAGAGTCTATAATCACTGTAGAGACCACTTTGAAGTGGCATCGTTATCTTGGTCATACACTAGTTAGGAGTCGTGTGTCTTTCCTCATTTGAATGTTAGTAGTAATGTAGCAGAAATAAGTTGTGACGCATATCACTTTGATAGAAATTCTTATTCTCTCATTAATAAAAATAAAAGCATTGCTCCTTTTTCTTTCTTTCACAGTAATGTGTGGTGTGCTCTACCTCTTTAGATCAATGGATGTCGATATTTTATTTTCTTTATTAATCATGCTACTAGGTTTACATGGGTGTACTTGTTAAAAGCCCAAGATGAAGTATTCTTAGGGCCTGTTTCTTTGCTGGAATTCTTGTCTGTGAAATTTCTGAATTTCTAGACATGGTAGAATTCTTAGATGCTCATTTGGGCTTGAACATTCACGAATTCCACCAAAATGCAAAGGAAGTGGAATTCTTGGATTCCTAAAGGTCAAAAGAGACCTTTCATGTGGCTGGAATCTAGAAATACTAGTGAAGAAATATGGAATTCAGAAATTCCAGAGGATAGCATGTCACATCATGTCAAGGAATTTCTAGACATGGTGAATTCCTGGAAAAAAATTCCACTAAAGAAACAGGGCCTTAATGTTTGAAGCTTTCTATAAATGAGAGCCACAAGATTCAATGCCAAAATTCAAGCTATTCAATCTGAAAATAGAGGGAAATGTATATATATATATATATATATATGGGAGATGCTCCTATGAGAGATATCTTTCACCTTATATGAGAGATTGTGTGGGGACCCTCACATCCATATCCAATGCCAATAATTTAAATGTGAAGGACCTTACCCATATATCTTATATAAAGTAAGAGATATCTCTCATAGGAACATCTCCCTATATATATCACAAAAATTATAGTCATACCTAATTCATAATGGAATCTAGTCACAAACCTCTTGTTCTTACACTCCTAAGCAAACTAGCATAGTTGAACGAAAGATAGACATATGCTTGAAGTAGCCCGGGCTTTAGTTTCAGAGATGAATGTACCAAAAACATATTGGTATGAGGGAATTCTTACTGCATGTCTTCTTATAAGCCGTATGCCATCATGTGTATTGGGAGGAAATGTTCATTGCAAGTCTTTCATCTCGATATCCCATTGTTTTATATTCCTCCAAAGGTTTTTGGGTGTGTATGCTTTCCTCATATTCCAAAACACTAATGGGACAAGTTAGATCCAAGAGTTGTTGAGGGAATATTTGTAGGCTATTCTAGTACTCAAAAGGGTTACAAACTTTATGCTCTAGGAAAAGGAGGGGGTGGGAATTCTTTGTTAACATGGATATTACTTTCTTTGAGGATGTACGTCCCTTTACTCATCTAGAGGAAAGAAAATATCGGAACCTGATAGATAGGGGGAGCCACCTACAATTGTTGAAGATGTTTCACCTCCTTATCGAACTCCTTTTAGTCATCAACTAGTTTTGAGAGAGAGTCCAACTCACTATGGTAATCTGTCAATTTCAAGAGTGAACATAGGGTTGAAGAAATTCCAACAAAGCCCTTGCATGTTTACTCAAGAAGAAACAATTGCTCCCAGTACATTACCATCCAACACCCCCAATCAAGAGGGAACATAGAGTTAAAGAAGTACCAACAAAGGCCTTGCATTTTTACTCAAGAAGAACCATGTCTAAGCTACAACCTGCTCCTGGTCCATCCCCATCTAACATCCCCAATCAAGAGACTGTATTAGGTACTTAAGTTTCTCATCTTTCTGATTTAGGTCTTCCTATTGCATTAAAAAAAAGAGTCAAAGCACTTGTCCTAACAAATATCCAACCAGTAGATATCCAATGCAAGATTGTGTGTCCTGTCACTAGCTTTCACTAGCATACAGAGCCTTCGTATTAGAGTTGTCCTCAGAGCGTATACCAAGATCTATTAGTGATGCATTGAAGAACCCAAAGTGGAAGGCAGCGATGCTTGAAGAAATGAATGCTCTCAAGAAGAATTGTAAGCGGGTTTACACAATCAAATACAATCCGGTTGGTACCATCCGAAGGCTTAAGGCACAATTAGTATCAAAGGATTTTACACAATCTTATGGGGTAGATAACATTGAGGCATTGTCTCCTGTTGCAAAGTTGAATTTCGTAAAGGTCATCGTGTCTATTGTAATAAATTTACAGTGGCCTATATAACAATTAGAAGTCAAGAATGAATTCTTGCATGGTGATCTATCAGGAGAAATTTACATAAAATTCCCTCTTAGTTTTTATCCTAAAAGTCAAGTAAAAATGGTGTGCTGTAAAAAAAAGAAGCGCTTTATGGTTTGAAACAGTCTTCAAGGGCTTGGTTTGACATATTTAGTCAAGCTATGGTGAGATTTCGCTACAAAAGATGTCAGTCAAAGTACCATACTCTATTTATCAAGAGGAGAAGTGAGAATGTTGTTATTCTTATTGTCTGTGTTGATTATATTGTGTGGAAAGGTAATATTGAAAAATAAATACATGTCCTTAAGCAGTGTTCGAACAAAGAGTTTGAAATTAAGAACTCTAGGGAATTAAAATATTTTCCTGGCA
This sequence comes from Cinnamomum chago, assembly GCA_038049695.1. Lineage (NCBI taxonomy): Eukaryota > Viridiplantae > Streptophyta > Magnoliopsida > Laurales > Lauraceae > Cinnamomum > Cinnamomum chago. The sequence continues at coordinate 15,685,247 of CP142451.1, forward strand.
TTAAAGTGGCAAGATTCAAGAATGGTATTTTCATATGTCAAAGAAAATACACTCTAGATCTACTGGATGAAACAAGAATGATGGGTGCTAAGCCGATTGGGACACTTATGGAGCAAAATCACGGGCTATGTTCTGTTAGTGGAGAGCTCCCAGATGATCTGGTAATGTACCAATGATTGGTTAGGAGGTTGATACACGTAACTATTGCTCAACCTAATATCGGGTTTGTTGTTAGTGTTATGAGCCAATTCATGCATGCACCTTGCTTAGAGCATCTAAAAGCAGTCTATCAAATATTAAAGAACCTTAAAAGGGCCTCAGGCCAAGGTGTGATGTATTCAAAGATTGGAAATATAGATATTGAGATTATTAACATTTTCATTGATACAGATTGTGCTAGATCTAAAATAGATCGAAGATCAACCACTGGGTATTGTACGTAGGTTAGTGGAAATTTGGTTTCATGGAAGAGTAAAAAATAATTTGTTGTTGCTTGATCAAGTTCTGAAGCATAATATCATGTAATTGCTCATGGAACGTGTGAACTGTTGTGTCTACATATGCTAATGCAAGAATTAGGTTTTCTGTGCAAGAACCTATGCTTATACATTTTGACAATAATTTTGCTCACCATATTCCTACAAATTATGTCTATCATGAATGAACGAAGCATATAGAAGTCGATTGTGATCATTTCATTCAAAAAGAGTTGGCAAAAAATGAAGTAGTTTTGAAGCATACTCATACTACAAATTAACTGTCAGATTTTCTAACAAAAATAGTCACAAAGAACTAGTTGACTAGTATTTTTTCCAAACTTGTGATTGTAGATATCTCCTCACCAGCTTGAGTGGGAGTCTAATTAAGAATATCATTATATTAATAACTATCATTGTCTTTTAGTGTCTTATTGCATACTTATATTTACATAAAACTACAGGGTTCTCTATGTAGTTATTAAAGAGTTATATTAAATTAAAAAAATCTGTCATATAACCTACGGGGAACACAACACTTCTCCCTACCAATCCTTCAACCTCTCTTCATCTCTTCTCCCTTCTCTTTCTTCTCTGTTTTATTTTCTTTCTTCCCTTCACAACTCATACTAGTTCCAATGGGATCTATGCCAGCCATGTCAGTCACTATACTGCTTGTGCCGATCAAGTTGGGTATGTTTTGGGATTTTGATACTTAACTCATGCCGACCAGTTGACTTGGTGCCAGACTAAATTTTAAATCACAAGGAGAACACTATAAATTCCCCTCATTCTGATCCATTTAGAAGCACCTTGACTTGAGCTTTGACGTGGAAACTAAGACTTCAACTCTTGAAATTCTCTACCAGTTTTTTGGTTTCTGAGGTGACTTCTTAGGATACTGAAAGTCCAAATCCTATGGCTTTGATATCTTGAGGAGGATTAGTCCTTTTTTACTCTACGTGTGTCCTTTTTTATGTCCAAATAACCCAAAATGATGTTTGTTTTGTAAGAGACTCAGTGATTGTTAGGTCGATAGAAAGTTTATTATCTTAAGTAGGAAAAACCAAACTATTATACTAGCCTTGTCTAAAATTAAGAAAAAGATAAATTTTGCTTGTGCAGTTACTTGTATTGCTTGAAATTTAATACTTTTTTTTTTTAGACTTCTTTGTTTGTAATTTTTCTTCTTATTTCCCTTTGAAAGAACTATAGGACTTCAAATAAAATTTGCTTGTGCAGTTACTTGTATTGCTTGAAATTTAATCATTTTTTTAGACTTCTTTGTTTGTGATTTTTCTTCTTATTTCCCTTTGAAAGAACAATAGAACTTCAAATAAAATTTGCTTGTTCAGTTACTTGTATTGCTTGAAATTTAATCATTTTTTTAGACTTCTTTGTTTGTAATTTTTCTTCTTATTTCCCTTTGAAAGAACTATAGGACTTCAAATGCCATTCCTAGCATGTTTTAATCTATCTGCAAAAACAACACCCACAAAATCTAAAAATGCTCCAGACTAACCCAAGTTAAAGTTCTAAACACCTATATCTGCTCCAAACTTAACAACAAACTTATTAAACAAAGTCGTGTCACCTGTTTAACATGATTTGTTGCCATCTCTAATCATATTTTGCTATATATTTCTAGGAGGAAATCTCCACCAACTAATTATGTCTTTCATATTTGTTTTCAAAGTTGTGAGAAAGAAAGAGAAGAAAGGGAGGCCTTACATTTTTCTTTGCGGTCTTTTAGCAAACTTGCTTTTTGTAGATTTGTTGGAGGTTTTTCTTTTTCTCTTTTTAAGCGAGGTGTTTTAGAATATAACTCTGGCAGATGCCTCATATTGATGGGATAAGGGTCATGTGATGACAATGATGATGATGTTGATGAACATTTCAAAAGGACTTTTGTTGCATGATTTGAGTGCACTCTATTTACTGTATTAACACGATGTTAGATAAAACCATCCTATTTGATACTTGTTTTGAACTTTAGATAGATGGAAAGATAGATCATTTAGAGGATGTGTGTTAATGTAATTGAATTTCTAGGATTATATTTCTATTAGTGCATGGTTAATTAAGAATGAAGAATCAAAGGTGAATATTTAAAAAAGACCATCAAATAACCTCTCCTTTGATGAATATTGAAGAAGGGAAGATAGGAAGTGAATATCCAGCTAATGTAAATCCTAAGAAAATCAAGATCTTTCATCCTCACAACTACCTCATATCCTTCACTGCTCACCTCTTTAATATTCTTTCGGATGAACTGATTTCACCATGAATATGGATTCTCTATGCAAACAAATAGGCCCTTGGTTAAAAATTGTTTGCTTTAGAGTATATAGGCACTACACCAAAAATCGGAAATTGGAACGGAAAAGCGTTCCTAATCCTTCCGTTCCTAATCCGTTAAAGTGTTCCAATTTCCGTTCCAATTTGGATTAGGAACGGTTGGTACCAAATTGGAACGGAAATTGGAACACTTTAACGGATTATGAACGGAAGGATTAGGAACGCTTTTCCGTTCCAATTTCCGATTTTTGGTGTAGTGAGGATTTCATGTCATAAGTGGTTAAAAATTAAGATTAAAAGTGAGTTTCCAATAAGAGTAGAAATACCAAACAAGGCCCTAGCATCCTGACTCAGATTACTCGTTTTTACCTATAATATTTATAAGGAAATGCTTTTATGAGAGATATCTCTAACCTTAAATGAGAGATTGAGTGGGGGCCCTCACATCTATATCCAATGCCAATAACTTAAATATGAGAGGCCCCACCATTATCTTAAATGTGAGGGCCCACCACCACTATCTCTCATATAAGGTGAGAGATATCTCTCATAGGAGCATCTCTCATATTTATGAGTATGTATCATCTCTCGCATTTTTTATACAAAACCGTGTAATCGTGGGGTCCATAGAGAGATAATCCGAACCGAACATGATGAATCACATCCCCTCTATACCATAATTCTCAAGTTTATGTTATATGAAAATAGAAGCAATGAAAGATGGAAAATGAATACCTAAAAGTGAAAATCTTATCTACATGACCACCTTATGTCCTTCACTCATTTTCTCTCTAATAATCCTTTACTATTCATTTCACAATGACTTTCTATGTATCTTAATGCAAATAAAGAGGCCATAAGGGTGATTTATTCTGCAACATTTTGCCATGACAATGTTTTATCATCCCTTCTCTCAAGTCTTTAATGACCAAATATAATTGTGTGCGGCTTTCAATTTATGTCCATCTTAGGACAAATATTATCTTTCTAATAATGAGGGACCCAACAACATATGTGTCCATCTTAGATCAATTTTCTTCCTAGTAATTAAGGAGGGACCGACAAGATCTGAACAGTTGGTTATTGAAATAAATCATGTGAGAAGATATGCTGCTGAAATGATCAGTTGCTTATAGAAATAAAACATGTGAGAAGATTTGCTGGAACAGTTGCTTCTTCTTATCCAGTCGATGACTACTAATTTTTTTCAAACAGTACCATCGTTTCAAAATAGAATGACAACGCAACATACAGCCATGATATGATATACATTGATCTTGATCATTTCTCTATGGATCATTCACCAAAATATCTCTCGACCCATAAACAAATTTAAAGGACAAGTTGACTTTGAAATACAAGACATCAACAACACTTTCCAACTTCATGCTTCTCTATGATGATATTTTTCTTTCCAACCTTTCTATTGCATGTCATTTAGAAATTAGAACATACAAAATCCAATATCAGTATCTTCCTAATGATGCGCTTGTCACTTTTTCAAGTATCAATACATCTCCTTATTATGGAGAGAGGATCATACACGAGTTCCCATCAACCCAACTTTGGTAATTGTATTGACAGCTGTAGTTATAAAATCGAAAGTAACAGTGCCAAAAAAAACTCCAAAGATCTTCTTCTGAGAAGGTCCTGACTCATCTATGAAATCCCTAATATCTAACCTGTCAAAACCAACGTAAAATTTTTTAAAAACCCAATAAGATATACAAGGCCTAATAGTTGTGGGTTGGATGTATGGAAAGGTTTAAGGGTCATGCATAAAAAGATTAAAAGAAATGTGATACATTTGTATTTTTTTTATCATAATCATCTAATTATCATCATAATCATCACCATCACCACCACCATTATTATTATTATAAATTACATGAACATTATTGATCTAAAAAAGAGTAAACTCAAAAGAAAATGAAAAAATAAATAAAGTTATATCTAAATACCTGCATGGAAAAGATTCATTTGTATCAAGAAAAGCCGGTTTCCGATCAAACATTTCGACAAGGGGCTTCATTTCATCGCATTCGCCATCTAAAATCTGCGTGGGAGGGGAATCCATACAACCATTTTCCATAATCATATTATTATTTTGTTGCTGCACATCCATCCACGGAGCAAGATCTTGTCGATACAGGAAATGATTCTGTTGTATCTGCTGCTGCATCGAATTATAATCATTCACCTCAATATCGGAATTCACGTTCAATCCAAGCTGCTGCGTATGATGAACAATGGTGGTGGTGGCTGTCTCCGCCACATGCTTCTGTTGTTGTTGTTGCTGCTGCTGCTCTCGACACAATGCAAGCTGATGAAGAACAAATTGGAGCTCGGCTATTAAACGAGCTTTCTCACGCTCAAGATTAAGGATGATCCTATGGCACCCGCCAACCGGGTCGTTTGCACGCATATCTGCTTCAAATATAATGGAGCGCATTGCCTCGGCTTTCTGATCAGGATTGATATTGCTAATGATCTTGTTAATATTAGCGACGCCGAAGAGCTTGTGGGCGTTGAGGAACTGGCGCTGCTTTTCTGGAGGGAAATAAGGGGCGAGAACGCAGTCCGGGGTGCATTTCCTTCGTTGGTATTTACACGCAGCGCAAGCTTGGGTACCGCTGCCATTGCTGCCACCTCTACCGCTCATAGATAGTGAGGGAGAGAGATAGGAGCGAAAATCTGCGTCTTGTTATGATGTTATTGTTAGTGCTGTTGTGGGGTCTGTGGCGTGCATTCGCGGCTTGCTATCCGTCGGTGCTTTTCTTTTTCCTTCTCCTTCTCCTTCTCCTTCTCCTGCGAAATGAAATGGGAGGAAAGACAGCAGAGAGAGAAAGAAGATGTGGGGATCCTAACGGATTTCATCGTTACTGATATTTCGGATGGAAATCAGGGGACGCGTGGAAGGAAGTAATTGAGGTGATTCTCTTGAGATTTGATTCAAGGACATAATATGTGATAGATAGATAGATACCATAGATAACAAACTCTGCCAGCTTCTGGCTTTTTTTTTTTTTGTTTTTTTTTTTTTACTACCCCTTTCAAGCCCGAGTGAAAAAGGAGGGTATAATGAGATACGATAGATAACAAAAACAAGTTGTGAGTCATGAACTTTGCTATAGGATTGGCTTGAGAGTGGATGAGGTCCCTTATTATGATCAATGCACAAGTGATCCTGGAGGATTTTTGTTTGAGGGTGCGGACGATCGCCATAATGTTAATTTCTTGTTTTGTTGCTTGAGGGGGCAACGACTTATTTTTCGTCTGATGGGGCATGGGCATGGGCTGTCTAACTAAATAAGAAATTGAAAGTGCTAAATTTGTGAATGGATGAATGTTTGGTTTTGTCTGTTCAAAATCTATGTACAATTCATCTATGCAAACTCTTTTGAGTAACCTAAATAAGAAATTGAGGTATATCATGACAAGGATGTGTGACCAACTGATCCTGATTTCTGCTTTGAGCTTTTAAAAATTGCCTAAGACTTGTTATATATAATTGTTATGAAGTATCTTAATTAGTTAGCATAAGAGACAATTTACTTATGCCAACACAAAACATACACGTGATATCACAACTTTAAACTCACAATACCATGACTGATCAGTTATAAGAAATTTTAAAATTGTGTTCGAAGAGCAGAGATGGTCCATCGACTGATCTACATTTTTGTCCTTGGATATCCAAAGCACACTATAGTTCAATGAGAATAATTGATGTTAGCTCTAGACAAAGAAGATGCAAGATTTTTGTCTCGTGATACCATGCATGACATAATGGCATTTCTGTTAAAGAAAATGTCCTCCAGTATGAATCAATTTGAGGGTGATATTTAGAATTCATCTCTTCTGTTATCAGAAACTAGTCTAAGGGGTGCATATATAATTAAAAATCTCAATTTTTTGTTGTTAGTTTTTTTTTTTATATCCATAATATTTGTGTTTATTCCAATGTCTATGACTAAAACAAGTTGTCTGTACTGTTAAGGTAAGGGTTTAGTATCAATTTTTATATTTTTTGGGTCACTTTTTTTCTTAATTAATTACTTTTTAATCATTTATTTTGAGAAACTAATAGAGACTCCTTATGATCCATGAACTAGCAACAACGCCCCGTGCTTAGCCCAGGGAAAAAAGTAAGATATTACATTTTTAATTTATAAGATATCAAAATTAATTATAAACATATAAGAATATATTCATACATATTTATATAAAAACAGTTAACACATCTTCAATCATAAATACAAGTGTTATCTTCACATAGGCCAATAGTCATTTCAATCACTCCGCACAAATTTCTTCTCTGCCCCTTTAAAGTAGTACCAATACCATTTTAGAATCGATCAAACTGGTTTATAGCTCTAGATTTAAAATATATATATATATATATATATATATATATAAACAGTCAACACATCTTCAATCATAAATACAAGTGTTATCTTCACATAGGTAAATGATCATGTCAATCGCTCCACACACATTTCTTCTCTACCCCCTTGAAGTAGCACCAATACTATTTTAGAATCGATCAAACCATTTTTCAGCTATAGATTTTTTTTAAAAATGTATAAACATCTTAATTTTAAAAGCCATAAATTATGAGACTTTAAAACCACATGCTAGTGTTATTTGATTCCAGTAATAATTGGCTCACCTTGGATCAATGTATATATCTCTTAATTATGGGACCATGTGGGCCCACGAAAGTGTAATTATGGTGGGGCAAACCAAGGGTCATTTGTCTATATAATCAGATCGGAAAATGATGCCTATAAAATTCAATAAAAAAACTCCAACCTCAAAACATTTTTATCACAAGCCCATCTATGAGGTGGTTTACCAAAAGGTCGGGTCTGATTTTCGTTTACGTGTGACAATCTCTGAATAGAGTAGAGCTCGATTTGGAAACTAAAAGAAAATGATAATGTGAATTGTTGAAAGGTGAGCCTCAGATATTAAAATAAAAAGATGACAATCTTGAGAGGATGAAAGATAGATGGTGTTGAGAGAGAGAATAATCCATAATCCATATTGACCTAGAAAACTAATATCTATGCACAATCAATGAGTGGTTCCCACTCCAGAAATAAGTTAAATGTGCAGGGCCCACTAATTGATTTGCATCCATTAAGAAACCAGACAACAGCTAATAGGCTTGCCTCCCTCCATCAGTGGAGTCCAATCTTGAAATATATTTAATACGAACTGGTGCCCATTACTGGATCCATCTATTTAGGGAAAAAAAATTGAAATGAGAGTAAAGGAGCAACAATTTGGATTTCAATCATCGGTAGGGCCCACAAAACATATCTAACATGGAACCCATTGATGATTGAAAATCAAAGGAAAAGAAAACAAACCATTGATGATTGAAGATGTAAGGAAAAGAAAACAAACCGATGGTAAAGATTTGCTTATAATTTGGATAATGGCAAGAAATAGGATCAAATTCAAACTTTCATAAAAATCTTTTATGAGAGAGGTTTTAGGAGAAAAAGAGTAGCCCTCTTTGAAAAGAGATGTGGTACCCCTCACAACCTAGAGAGACTTTTCAGGGATGATGTGGCACCACTTGCAGCCCACCTCCCCATTTGCTTTAATATATATAATAATTTGTAGTTTGGTGGCCAAAATGACTAAGTGTTTTCCTAGATAGATAAAGATTTCTTTAATTTTAAATTAACTATATACAAACTATTTAAAGAGAAGCTCTTCAAACTGTAGTCATTTAAAAGGGGTAGTTGTGATTTTTTAAATTTGTTTTAAGGGCAAGTATGGTAAGGTGAGGAATCCGCATATTTGAGAATTCTTGACTGCCCCTAGAATAGGGATTCCTTACTGAGGATGTATATAGTCTAGTAGTTCACATCGATATCAGTGTATATCGATGTACATAGTTAACAAGATTTGATCTCAATGAGTGAATTCTCAAAAGCAAAGACTTTCAAGTCCAATGGGCAGAGGCTGGATATGAAAATTGGTCAAATTCCTCGGGGCTTGATTACAATTTCCAAATGTAAGTTTCCCATGATTTTGTGGAAATAAAAAGAAATCCCTGAGAATTTAGTTGCCTAACATGATCTAAAAGGCAGGAGCAATACAATTTTCAATATCTTTTGGGACTCGCAAGAAATCCATGACCCTTTCACTCTAGCCGACTTATGAAAAACTAATCTAAATAAATAGCTTTGTTTTTGTTGGGTCTTCACCAAATCTTATACCAATAGGAGTTTGGCTCAACCCAAATTATGAAAATTTCAAGTTTTCTATTGTAATCAATTTGATGGTGAACCTAACCTCTATTTAAAGTGAAATTTGGTAATGACTAACAAAAGATTATGCCATTTAGCTTTCATCAGTTTGAGTATTTTATAAGTTTGCCATCGATGAGGCTTTTTCAACTTGCACTTTGAAAAGGATGGTTTGCCAAGCAACACAGCTTATAATTTATTTTGGAATCAAATATAACTTTCTGAAAATAAGGCCTGCGTGTGAAAAATCAAAACTGATGAAAATAAACTTCACCATCTTTTACAGACCTCACAAAATTTCACTTAAATAGAAGTTGGAATGACACTTTGATTGACCACAATAGGTTTTCATAATTAGATGATGGTTCCATCATATCCTATCAAAGTGAAATTTGGTGGGGACTAATAAAAGATGAAGCCATTATTTTGATTGGTTCGAGTTTCTCATAAGTGGGCTCATTGAAGAGGCTCGCAAATTTCCTATCCATGACAAATGGCAAACAAAAGCTTCTTATGTATTTCAAGGCATGTAGGAATGGAGCATTAGCAATGGCAGTGGCAGAGCTCTGGAAGGGCGTCATTCCATTTCATTTCAAAGTTAAAAGGCATATCTGTGTCTATTGTAATCTTTTGTTTCTATCTCCGCATGTTACGTCTACATATTTTTCAACTTTTCTTCTTGATATGTAGAGTCCTAATCTTCCTAAATCATCGATACAGTTTTGATCTCTCTATTTTGACCACCATTGAAGCTCCACATATTAAAATGTGGGCTCTCTTCGGAACTGTGCCCTATTCCTTTTTAAAATCTTGTGCACCTTTTTTTCATCTTGATAGAACTTGGGGTCCATCACTGCTTGCACAGAAAAGATTCATCTGTGCCAACCATGAGTCGGTTTCCAGTCAAACATTCAAACAATTGGCTTGGTGGTCTCTGTTATTTCTAATTTGCAAGAATAAAAATCAAGGATAGCTTATAGCTTCCAAAATAATATAACTTTCTATTGTTAAACCGTAAGGATATTTCCAAATGAGGTGTTCGTTTGTCTTGTTTTGAGCATGAGATACTCTTACTAAGCCATCTATAAAGTCATTGGCCATCTTTGATTTAGGATATCAAAAGGTTCAAATTATCTATGTCACACATCATTCACAATGAATTCCAAGTCATATCAGGTTGAGACTCACCTACAATCAAAATCACCATCTTCATGTTAGGCATGTCCCAAAAAAATGGGGTGGTATCACTGTAACTAAATAAAATTCTATTTGGTGTAAACCTCATGATTACAAGAGCATAACCTGAACTCAAAAGGGAAGGTGTTAGAAATGCCGTTCTTGTCTATGTTACAGTTTAAAATCCCAACAAGCAATGAGTGAGAGAACTTCAGCATGTGGTCTGTAACTACTCAAATTTAAGTGAGGATGGATAGGGCGACCTGAGAATGCATTTGAGAATACTTATCGAACCATTGAAAGGTTGAAAGGTCATCGCACTGGGTCAAATGCTTCAAATCGCTTCTTGAAACCTTCAGCCATCTGGGTTTCTTCTTCTCTGCTAAGTTTGCAATTTCTCCAATCAGCTTTCTCTGTCACATCTAACAAGCTTGCAAGAACCTACATAGTGCCCCATATTCGGAGAAAAAAAAAAAAACCATGACAAGATTATCAATTTATATCAAGGACAAGGTCACTATCTATTATGTAGCAGATCAAAATGATAAGAAGAAAAATCAGTATACCCATGCATCCAAGAGAATATTAGTTAAATCCTATCAGTAAATTATGCATACATAAAGTTGCATTGTTAAAAATTTGGGGGGTCCGGTCATTCAGCATTATTCACCGAAGTAGTGGTTAATTTTACATAGTTGCACTGAAAAAATGAGTGCTTCATTTCACCATTTTATCTTAAGATGACAAGTAGATTGCTAATAAGAGCAGTCACCTGGATCTTCCTAGAAAGCCAACCTATCATTCTCCAATCTATATTGTTAAAGGGGTAAGAGACACCACATTTTCTTATCCATTTTATTGCAAACTTCACCGTGTACCCCCACAGCACACTTTTCCCAACATTCCAAAGGGCAAACAAAACTTATTAGGCTATCCTTAAGTGAACTATTTTTGTCAAAAAACGGTTTCACCATTTGCAGGAATGCCCTTGGAAGCTATGATATACCCGGATACGGCATTTGACCTTGGTACCCATGCCGATCCTGTCTGTTATGGATGCAGGTATGGGATGCAACGAGATATGGTTGGGGATACAGTGCAAAATTTTCGGAAATGGCCTTCTCCAATTTTATGGAAGAAAAAAAAATTGGATGAAACAGCAGTTTTTATCCGAAATCCTCTGACTGATTCATGTAATTTTGTCTCAACTTAAAAAGAAATAAAAACCCTAACCCTATTCCCCCTTTCGTGCAACCAAGAGAAAGAAGAAGAGGAGGAAGAGGAAGAAGAGGAGGCTGATCCATTGCTGCTCAACCAAGGCGGCTGCTCGACCAAGGTGGCAGCTTGACCACTGCTGCTTGATTGCTGCTACTAGATGAGCTCAGCTGCTGCCAGTACTTCTTCCTCACCTTCTCTATTTTTTTTTTCTTTTTTCTTTCTTCATTCTTTTTTCTTCTCTCCATTGCTGTTGTTTGTCGAGTTTTGTTGTCAACAATGAAAGGGACAAATGTCCCTATTAAAAGGCCATTTCGCCTTTTTAACATTAAGCCCCCTTTCGACTCTTTTAAAGACCGCATCACTCAAAATCCACTCCACTTTAGACTATTGACATTTGACAACACTTAAAAAAGAGTATTTCCATTTAAATACTCTGCCCTTCTTTTTTTTTAGTTTTAACTTTTAAGACCTCAAAAACCCACCTTATAACTTATAAATGGGCTCATCTAACTTGAGATTTGTGGATCCACAATGAGCCAACCTATTAAAAATTTAACATATATAAAATAAATGTCCTGCTAATTAATGGGCCCTAGCTAAATTTAACTTAAAAAAAAAAAAAAAAAAAACGAAATGTATCGTAAGTGATGTTGTACCCATATCCAAATCCTAAAATTTTGAAGCCACCATGACGAATCCTAGTTTCCCGTGCCCGTATCTAGGCATCCTAGCATAAAAGCTTCAATATATCATTTCCCAGTTCTTCCAATCTCTTCATCTACTCAATTTAAGCAAACGATGATCTACCATCACAGTGAAAAAAGAGTTGAACCTGAGTCCCCAATGAAGATGGCTGTACTATCAAGAGGGGTAACATTAGTTTTGTGTACATGTGGATCGCCATTGTAAAGGCACATTTTATAAACCCTCTTGGTGTTGGAAAGATATTAATTGCATAACAACTGAAAGATTAGGCAACTAACAAAGTTTCAACTATGTGAGACAATAGTATTTTTTCTTATTATTATTTTATTAATTTCCCTCCATTGAATAGCATGGCCTAAAGTATAGTTATGACTTATGAGTCAAGATTAGCACTGATTACCTCGCGTCCAAATTGGACTGGAAATTGCTCTTTGTCTTCAACAGAATGCGACAATATTGTACCTTCCGGGAGTTCCACATAGAAGAAACTTGATTTTCCATCAAACTGCGTCCTCAATGATTTTCTTCCTTCATTATATTGATTGCCTGCCCAAATCATCAAGAGAAAAATCTATAGTTACATTTGTATTTGAAGAATTTGCTTGCTCTTGTGCATAAACTAGGACACTTCTGAACTGGTCCCACTTTGCTGGATGTCTTGTTACTTGGGTCCAGGTTTTAGTGGTTAGTCAAACCGATAAGCATCACCTGTGCATACTGGTTTTGGACCACAATGATACTGACTTGTTATGGGATTGGACATCTATTATTTCCTCTGTTAAATTATGAAACCACCTAAAAACCATTATAGACAGTTTTTTTTTTTTTTTTAATGTTTTCCCAAATATTTGGCAGTATTGTTTCAGAAAAGGGGGAAATGAGCCAATATTTCAGTTTGTACCAATATATAGGCAGATATATACCAGTTTTGGTCCCTTCCGGTATGGGCTCTGGAACAATGTATTGAACCCATAATTTGTGCACTTCAAATAGCAACATGGAGATGGAATCTCATTCCAATCATGATATGCCCAGTAACAATTTCAAGGGGAAAAGTGAAGGCTGCTCTTATGTGTTCCTGAACACTGCATAAAACTGAAGTGGTAACAAATAGAGACGGGGCCTACTGAGAAAACCCGACCATCCAAATCATGGAGTTAGATAAATGAAGTGATACCACTAGATTAATTACTAATTTACAAAATCATAAAATAAATCAGTAGCAATAAAAACAGACTACCAATCACTATTTAGCAAAGAAAAGTGTACTCAAAATATCATTTAAAATGTGCTAGCTTTCCCGTAGCCAATAAAATACTCACCTGGGCTAACAACTTCAAATTCAAATCCAAACTTCTTTGCAGCCAAATTAAAATATCTACGAACATCAGCTGCTTTAGATATTGGAATGGGAACAGCCTGCACACAGAATATGGAAAGTGGTGAAATTATAGCAACCATTAAGTTCCTCGTAAAAAACTAGAGACAACCATGTAACAAAAAGGTTTTGCGGAGGCTCAAGACAAGTAAAGAGTTCTAAAACCTCTATACCAAGCTACCACAGCCCACAAAAGTTCCATGAGAAAGTGCTATAAAAGTTAAAATGCTACAAGAGTCCTAAAGCAGTGTAAATAAAGGGATTATTTTACTCGACTTAGAAAAGATCTTGTGGCCACTACTTGGTTTAAAAAAAAAAAAAACAGCCATTACCATTTCATAACAGCCATTATGAAACAGTAACGGCCTATACCGTTATGTTATTTACTATATAACGGCCACGGTATAAAAAAACAGTCCATAATGGTCATAACAGCCAATATAACGGTCCATAACGGCTGATATTTTGAAAATAATGGTCAAAATATAGGCTGACGGTGATTTTTTAAAAACTTTCTTTCCCTTACTTTTTCTCATTTCTTTCTTTCCCAAATCATTTGTGGAGCTTTCTAAGGTTGTGCTAGAGCTTCCCAAGCTGCTTTTTTTCACCAAAACTCAAGTGACTTACAAGATTTTTAATATATTCTCATATGATGGCTTCTTTTCTCTTCAACCACACTACCCCTATGTACATACTCCACTAGTTTAATTAATTAATTAATCTTCAAGTAGTAGTAAATGTTACTTGAGAGTTGAAATTCACTCTCAATTTACTTGGTGATTGAGTAATTGAGTACTGTAACATCTGCACTACTAGTATTAGTTTCTTGACTTTAAGTGTTTAACACTAATGGTCAGTTCAAAATTATGGTTGCAGTGCATATTGTAAAATTTGAGAAATTTCAACTTATTTTAGTGTATACATGTAAATCTATTTAATTCATAATTTACAAGTTTCAGATAAGACAGTGATACAGAATGTTATGACTTAGGGGGGCCGATATTTTTCTTTAAAGTGTTTTACTAATGGGAAGAAATATTGTTTTCTAGCAATTTATAATATTTTTCATTTTTTGGGTAATTTTTTCATAATTTTCTGGGGTAAAATAAAAATTCGCACTGCGATGGAGACTGCAAACCACAATTGCGACCGCGGCCGCGATTTTAAACCATGGGCCATTCCATGCTGAAAAACGGTTGAGTAGCAACAGTTGTGTTATCTATTTTCAAAGAGACCTAATATATTGATCTAGTGTCGTATTGAACTGATTGGAATAGCTGATTAAAAGAAGTGCAGCACAAACACCCTTCCTAAAGAACTATCATTAAGTTGTCTTATCCATAAATTATCTCTGAATTTTTCTTTTTTTATTTTTTTGACCAATATTTTATTTTTTTATTTTTACCTGAAGATTAGCATGCATTGACGTGCCATGTTTAAAAAGCCACTCATAAAAGACGACTGCTTTGCGCTGGTTCTTGAAGTACACCTTCAGTGCATCTTTGAACCTCTGTAGGTCTTTCTCTGCTTCTGGCTCCAGAGACAGCGTATCGGAACGATGTTCAACAGGTATTATGAGAACATGGTCTTCAACCAGTGCACCCTTTGCTAGTGCGCAATAGCAACTTTCTCCAATACTTAGTACAAGATGTGACTCAATATCAGGGCTGGACAGGCAGAACCAACATTTTTTCCCTTGAGATCTGTCTGAAACATTGCCACGAGCATTAGACCTGAAACATGATTGTAGAAGTTACAATTGATGAAGAGGATCAGAAGGATTACAAAGTTCATAAAAACTTGTTAGTATCAACTATAGGGCTGCCAACAACCTAGGGTGATGCAAGATGGGCTAAGGACTCAATTTTTGGGCTAGCAGGGCACGTCTGAGCCTAATTTTCTTGTCCAACGAAAGTAGGAATGGATGGGTCCACATTAGCTGCTGTTATCTATTTAAGGACAGATACTATTTTAGGCAATGGTTATGACATTGTAACATACGAGGCTTGGGATGAATCTCAGAACTCACAAAAAATGGTTAAATGCTTGGGCTGACCAAGACCCACCCTGCAGCTGGGGAATTCATTGATACCCCGTTAACTGTAACGAAACAAAATGAATGCAGCAACAAAATGGTAATAGGCCCAATGTTGGTAAGAAAGAAACACTATCATGATTTATTGATATATGTAACCTTCCACCAACCTGTTTCTCTTGCCAGAAGAGCCATCTGCTTCCTCTCCAAAGCCATGCCGAAAGCTGCAGTCGGAACCCCGTTCACATCTGCCTTTATTGATGAAATCAAAACAACCACCTCCAATATACTGCTCCCTTGCATTCATGTCATGCCGAAAGTTGCATTTTTCCCCTCGCGAGCAAGATCCTGTGGATGTGAACTTAAAACACAGCCTTTCACCATCTGCACTTCCCTGCCTTTGCCGCTTTTGGGAGACATCATAGCGCCAATATTGTTCATCAGAAATGGTATTGCTAGATCGCTTTGCTGCTTCTGTAGTACTTGCAATTTTCTCTGTAACTGTATATGGAGTTAAAGTGGTGTTTGGAGGTTTCTTGCTTATTTCAGCAACTGACATTGTAGATGCTGGAGTAGGAGAAATCGCATGAATAAATTTCTGGGATGCATGTATAATATACCAAGAGTTACAAAATGCCTAATAGATAATACATGCAGGCAATGTAAACTTATGGTTTAAAGAAAGGAGCAGTCACTTTTTTTTTTCACTCTTTTTTTATTTTCTTAAATGGTAACTGAAATTTAATTAACCAAAAAACAAGAACAAAAGTGGACCAAACAAGCCCAACCAAATGGACAAAAAAAAAAGGAGAGAAAAAAAGGGTATAACGGCTCACCCTTAAAAACACATCCAGGAAAAAAAGAAAAGACAAGAAAAGAGAACGTGGATTGCAATCAACCACAAGAACACAAATATCTATAAGTCGAATCATCCAAGTACTCATGAAATAACAAACACTCGTCTCCTTAAAATCCACTGAGCAATCACATTTAATAGAACTATGCAAATTTTGATGTTCCTTCTTCCCTTTCACTTCCTTCCTTTTTAGATATATCAACTTGATCTTTATCCAAGAACCCCCTCAGCAGTAGTTCCATTTTATTTTGGATAACTATAAAAAATTTATTGCTCCCAGAAAATTAAGCAAAAACAGGACAATTACAAAAGCTGAAACACAAAAAAACCAAACTCAGCAGTAGCCGCGTATCACCATCATTATTGCCAAATGTCCCCAGTCTTCATCAACTGATCAACATCTACAAGACATAGCAGTATTTCCAGGTTAACCAAAGCCTCCATAGCTTTTGATCCTCAAGAACTCGATTCTTGCTAACCTGATCCTGCTCGACCTCATGGACATGCTCCATAGATATGTTGTGCTCAAACACCTCATCACAAACTTCACCAGCCTATTGGAAATGATGAAACGAGGCAGGAAAGCCGGGCACATAAACAAAGATTGGATGACTAGGTCAAGTCGATGGGCCCGCAACCTGGGTGACGGGGATTCAAGCAGATTGTCATCCACCTTAAATTGGCCTATAGAAATATTAATTCAATCTCATCATGTGACAGAGACTTTCCCATGTCCAAAATAGCATGCTTGTCTTTGATATCCAATTGCAAAATTGAAGCGGGAAATGTACCTATGCCATTAAAACTGGAACAACATTTTTTTGTAGAAGATATACAGCTCGAACGTGTCATGATTACTTACTGAATACCACAAGACACATTGTTGGTAGCACTCAATGCAACATTTCGATTAAAATGTCCGCGGAACAGGAATTTAAGTTGCAAAAGGGTATTTTAGTAATCTTCCACAACAAGGGGCAGCACCTCACTATCATGCTTTCTCCCTTTCCAGCTTGGAGACCCTACTTCTTTTCTCCAATAGCTGAAGTAGAAAACATGATGAGGAAACCAAAATCTTGGCCAGATCTCTCTCATAGCCGAACAACGAGCCTCGCACTGCCAAGTCATCTAAGGAGAAGCATCATGCCAGGTTCTTTGCTAGTGTATTCTGTATGATTGAAAGAGGTTTGCAAAGAGAGGAATCCAGTGCTAGTTCATGATATTTATCATCTTATATTCCCGCCCTTACTCCAAAGGAACCGCTTCAATCTCTAGTAGAACTAATGTCCCTAGTAAGAGGGCTCAACACAAGCATCACTTTAGTGAAAATCTCAATATGCATCCTATCATGGAAACTAGGGTTGCACAAGATTAACAAATATATAATTGCTAGTGCAATTTGAATGTAAAGATATCTGATTTGTGGAAGCATGTTATTGTAATCTTCTCTGATACTTGATTCTGTTACAGTTTTCAGCTTTAAGTTGACATGGATACAAAGGTTTCCCAATTTCCATCAAGGTAAAAAGGGGTGTCTATTTTAGGCCCTGCACTCTGTTATATCAGAAGGCAAGTGGTCCTTTGGTAGCCAAGAGTAGCGTCCATGAAACAGTAACTTGGCTGTCACCAATCAGTAGTTTTTTGAAAACCCAGGATTTCAAAGCCTCCATACATTCACAATGATTTCCATGTAAAATGCAATCCAAATGCATACCTTACTGCACTTGAAAATCCAGTCTAATCATGTTATAACTTAAATTTACACTGCAATGCGTTCCTTAGAGTGATATTAAATCATAGGAGAATTATGAGAAATGATCTTTGTCGCAGGTGAACTCCAAATATTTAACTTTTAAAGATAGTGTCTACTATCCAGGAAAAGTTGTATACCATAGCCCATAACAATATACTTCACACCAACTAGAAATAAGTATTGAAATGATATTGAATTATGTGATGTCCGTCCGTAAACACAATCAGACCTGTTTATCCTTGTTTCCAACAGGCGCAAGACCAAGAAAGCGAGTTACATGCAAAGCTCCATCGTTAGAGTAGGGTTCACGTGCATAGAAGACACCTTTAGTGCCTGCAATGTGGTAGCTATCCACACAAGATAACCATCATAATCATTAATATAAACTATGATTTCTGAAATAAAAAATATAATTTATATAAGCTGCAATAAGAAAAAGGAACGGTGAATCAATATTACATGCATCTACAAATCAATGTCAGTAAAATCAACAAGAAAGAGGTTCAGTAAGGAAGCAAATGATGATTTGGCCAATGATATGGAGCTCAAACAATTGGAGTTGAGAGTTCAGGCCAAACTGGTCCAACTGCCGGATACAATCTCTATATATGTAGAACAAAAGAATCCCTAAACAATGGTTTGCAAATAGATTTAATTATGAAACCACATCTCACAAAAAGTCCCAAGGGAGGAAATATTGGGCAGATCAACCACCCCATTCCCTCCATATATGCATACCCTTCTCATTACTCATGCTTTGGTTGTGTCAATATTTTCTCTCCATCATGGTGAATGTGTATGCAAGTGCATGATTATGGGTGTTGAATTCCGGATCTTTACATGCTTAAGATTGGGGTTCAACCTTCGGGATTTAATTCACTATTCTTCTACACCAGTTGACCATTGGAGGAAGTTGGAACATGGCAATATTGGGCCTTCCCCAGCCTTTAACTATATAATGAAAACAACTAAAATAGAAGCAGTTCCTCAATACAAGGCATTTACAGCTTCTTAAGTAAGACACCGCTAATAAATATAGTTGTATAAACATTATGTTCAAAACATGCTCCCATGATGGCAATGAAATACCATTCAAAAAGTCCCACAGCTATAGTTGCCTCAGCTGGTAAGCTACATGGGTGTGTGTGCGAGAGTGTGTGACTTCAAGTCCCCATTGTAGCAATTAAAAAAAGAAAAGAAAATATTCAAAAAATGATAGTAATGAAATAACCCAAATCAGCACTTACCGAGGCTTGACCTCTGCAGCTAACTGTGAAATGATGGGATCAGTGCCTGAGGTGTCTGAAATTCCCACTGGCGCATCAGAGGTATTAGCTCTGTTAATGATCCCACTTGGCCATTCATTTGTAATAACTAGTCAAGGAAATAAAATAAAAAGATGAAACGCACCGCCAGGATAGCACACAAATAGCAACAAGCAAAAACTACTATTATGTACAGTTTCGCATTGCAATTGATTGAAGTTAATGAAAACATTTTCATGACAAATACTTGCAAAAAGTGAAAAAAAAAAAAGCTCAAATTGGATATGTTAGAAAAAGGTCAATTTTCCCAGCCTCTTCTGCCAAAGCTCTCAATGCATCAACATCGTCCTCGCTATATGTGCCCATTGACTGACCACCTGACGATTGCCTTCCAGATAAATAGGCTATTGACAACTCTGCAAAAGAAATCAGGATAATTTTCATAAAATTCCAGATGAGATAAACAAACAGTTCAAAACGAATTCAATGGCAGCCTTCCTCAAGGACTTTTAGGGTTTTTCCTAACCTTTAGAAAGTGCGAAGTTTCATTAGCTATCTGCACATGTGAGGCACATGTGGGGGTCCTTATTTTAAAGGCCGTTTAGATGAGCACTGTGTGAAGATTTTCTCCTCACCCAAATGATTCCGTACTGATCCAAGGGTGGAAATGATGGTACTGACCACGGATGAAGAATGCCCAAAGAGTATACAGGAGTGAAAGACCAATGAATCTTTTTGTTTTTGCTCATCTTAGACAGCATCAATTTGCAAAGCTCAAACCGAATGGTGACAATCTTCCCATCCAGGAGATATTCTTTAATTAAAAAAAAAAAAACTATTTAATCCCTATCAATGTTGGTGCCAATTTGTCACTAACTTTAAAAAAAGGGACAAATTGATTGATTTTTAATTATTACAGAACTAATACGTAGAGTGGCGAAAACAATTCTTATTTGAAGTGAAAATGTATAGGAAAAAAAGAGGCACCTTACAACTTAAAACGGTGTTGCGTAAAGATCATGATATAGTTGGTCACGACAGCAATTTGCAGAGGCATTGATCGAAAAATAGTAATTGCTTAACTCCATCATTATAGGGTTGATACCCACATACAAGAATTTCGTCGTCCTCCTCCTTCCTATTAGCTTGTTGTGCAAAGTTACTCCCTTAATTCCTTTAGGACTCCTGAAGAATCCCAAATGGTATGCAATCTTTTCAATGCTTCTAAAACCCACCAAGAGGTTAATGTTATTATTTCCAGGTAGCCAATGACATCATTTCCTTACCTATTTCATTCACGGGAAGCTCTGGCATTCCCCATTGAGTTTTATGCGATATTGCATTATCATAGAATCATTAAACTCAACTAAATAAATAAATAAATAAACAAATCTTCTTAGAATAATATAGGGTGGCTTGTATCATGTATGTGCCCCAATTTGCAAATTTGAATATATATTATAGGTGCATGAGAGTCAGCATTTAGCTCAGAAATTGCATTAGATAGCCTTTCCCAGAGTTTCCCTGCCCCAAACTCAGAAAAAGCAGAGAGAACTGGTAACCACTTTGAGCAGGCTAGTAAAAAACAAATGATTCCTATCTAATGTGCATCTTCAACTTCCACTGTGCTCCAAATGAATCTAATTCTGCTGATACATTCAAACCGCGTGCCATTCATGGTGAATTCAAGCCCACCCAAATAATGATGTCTCAAATCATCATTCATACACTCAAATTTGAGCTATGTCCAATTGCGGCTTCGCTCCAAACACATTCATTTTGGCTGAAACATTCAAACCAACTGCAATTCATGCTCAACCCAAACAAACCCAGATCATGTTTTCTAAAACCATTGTTCAGACACACCCACCCACAAAACTACCCCCAAAAAAATCACAAAAAACAGTAATTTCACCCCAAGTCTGAACTGGGTTTTAGTCATCTGAAACAAAACTCAAAAATCCCACACGCGAAGAAAAATCAAAACACAGGAATAGTGAGATTAAGCAAGAAAAATGAGATTCATACCTAAAAGAGTGAACTTTCCGCTTCCCTTCAACCAATAGAGATTGTCACATATCTTCAATCCATCAGTCTTGAAGCCGAGATTGGTGGGGTCTTTGGAAGCAGCAGAGAGGTATTTGACAGCTCCCACGCCGTAATCGCCGATGAAGTAAGTTGGAAGGGGGATTTGGGAGTGACCCTCGAGGTATTGGGAGAATTCGTCAAGAAGATCGGAAGAATCGGGGAAGAACTGACCCACGCAGAAAAGGGCGTCGAATGGACCTGCTGATTTGTTCACCTGAAATGAAAAAAATAGGATTCTCGTTAGAAGAAGAAGAAGCAGAAGATGGGGAGAGAGAAAGAGATAGAGAGAGAGAGAGAGAGAGAGAGAGAGAGAGAGAGAGAGAGAGAGAGAGAGAGAGAGAGACCGAAGAGACTCGCTTGAAGAGTTGATTGAGGCGACCGAGAACGTCGCCACAGAGAAGAATCCTTGGAGGAGCCATTCAGATTTCTGCGAGCGAGCGAGCGAGAGAGAGAGAGAGAGAGATTTTCGTTTTGTAAAGGCTACAAGATGTATCGGCCGGAACATTAAATAACGGGCGATACGATGTATCGGCCGACATGTTGTCAGTCTTGGCTTGTGTGGCCCGCAGTGTGGGTGATGCCAATGGACAAACTGTGGTTAAAATAAGGGCATGGATGTGCATGAAAAAATTATTTAAAAAATTAGTTATACTGGTGTTCATAGTGATCACTATTTTAGAAATCTGACTTTTTATGAATTGATCAAATTTAGAATGTTATTAATAGTCAGTGTTTGGATATTAGAAATTGAAATGTAATAAAAAAAAAAAAAAAAAACGGAGATTTGACATTTCAATGCCCTTTAAACTCTCAATCCCCAATTTCCTGACTAAAAGTCTCTAAAGGTCACAAAAGTCATTTGACTTTGATTCTAGTACACTTTCTTTTTTTCTTTTTTTACTTTTTTGCCATGATCCCATGATATCATGCGATCAAGGTAGATTTTCAACTTTTAACATTTGGATCCCATAATGTTATGGGTTTTTAAACTCCCATGATATATTGGGATCAAGGGCAAAAAAAGTTAAAAAAAAAAAAAAGTATATCAATCAAACGACTCTGGTGACATTTTACGAAATTTAGTCATGAAATTAGGAATTGAATGCTTAACAGGCATTGAAATGTCAAATACCCTAAAAAAATATAAGATTTTATGTGAAACAAGAAGTTAATATAAATTTCAAGTGTAAGTTGGTGAAATTAGATGGAAAAGGAGTGTATACATTTGTGAATATATGCGTAAATAAACATTTACTAATGAAGGCGGAAATATCAACTTAACCTACATTGCTGGATTGGATTTGGGTTCAGATGACATATCAGATAAAGATTTGGAAACCCTAGTGGAAACTCAATGTGATGCAGAAAAAACATAATATGATTGTTATATTTTTAGATTCTTTTTTTCCCTGTATGTCCTTACATCTAGATACAAAATTGATTGGAATAGAAAAACAAAATTTATGCAATTGATACTGACATAGTTGGATCAATAATGCTTTGATGATAATGATGGTGATATAAAAAACAACTGAAATGCTTGAGAGACATCCAGGTAGAAAACCTTATCTAACTTTGTGCCAAAATATTGTTGAGGTGTTTAACAAATTCATAGTCCTGCAAATAAACATTTTCCTGGCAACAAATGACAAATAGTGAACAAAAGTTTAGATGTATCTTATGCAAGAAATCCCTAGTCAGCAACCATATATGAAGAGCCTTCCAAGTAATTTTTTTTTTCAAGGTTTGGTGGAATTTCTAATTTTCATAATTTCAACCAGGAAGGTGAGGACCTAATTCGTTGATATTGATGCATTTAAAATGCTTTCAATGAGCATTGCTCAGCTGGTTCATTTTCCCAGCATCTAATGCATTTGCGTCCTAGTATTCAATTTGCTACGATTTCGTCTAAAAGCTTAAAGATATCAGACTCATTCTATTTTTTGGTGTTCAGTTGAGTCTACTAATTAGGTCTGAAACTGTTATCAAGGAGCCACCATAGGATCAATGATGAAATTCTTTTAATCGAACTATTTGTCCAAGGAATGGTTCATATATGAAAATCAAGGTTATAAAATAAAAGTGTTAGGATAATTTAACTAGAATGATGTTGGTCTCATACTTTATTGGCCATCAACATAAAAGCTACAATTTGCAAATGGGATGGGCGGGCCAATCTAAAGCTTGTCAATTCAGCCCACGAGTTGTTGAGCAAATATTTAGGTCCAGCAATGGTTAATTTAACCATTGGGCCTTCATATGGCCCATTCCCAAGCAAAGGAGGTGCACCTGGGGCCAAGCCATCCTATTATTAATTAGTTCAGATAAGCAAGTAAGATTCTTAAAAATATATTTAAAAAAATGGTAAATACCTGTGAATCACCAGATGAAAGCATGAAAAGTTGAAAACAAATGGTTGCGTGATAGATGAATGGTATTTATATGTATATTATATACATATGTCTAAGCCCAGGTGATATTACAAATGGTATTTATATGTATATTATACATATGTATGACCATGCTCTCCAAGAAGACGTCTCTTATGAGTTGCGTGATAGGCGAAGTTCTAAGTCTCTTGTGGGATCCACTTGGATGAATGCGAATTATAAAAAGATGGTGTGATTATGAACGGGAAAAAAACACAAAACATCTCAATCTATCATATCATTATAATTATTGAGTTAGGGGCCTTAAAGTTTCTCAACCCAAGGGATAAGGTGAGTCCCAATTCATAGGTACTTTGCAGACCCAAGTTGCACCTTACATGAGGAATATCCATTTCATATATCATGGGCAGGTCAATGGCCCAAAGTCCATACTCCAGAGAATACATCATGGCACATTCCATACTTTTAATAGCTTCACATGGCATGAACAGAAAGTTCAGATGCTCCATCAATGCTCTTTCACGTGTTGCTGACCGTCCAATGTCTTTAGATCCAAATCCAACGGCTGAAAAAAAAAAACCCACTCTAAAAAAGAGTATGAAAAGAGTTGAAATGCATTTACTTGGGCCATGTAAACGAGACCCACCAGGCCACCAACTTCAAGTATCAATCAAACTTGATAAAATTTTATATGTACCCTTTGTGTGGGGCCCACCTTCATTCATATTGATCATTCGGATAGCATTGGATGGGGAAAAGAGGATAAGCAGTCATTTGGATTTCTATCACTTAATATTAAATAGCCCAAATTATATATCCAAGCCTGGCCAAAAGCAGGCTGGGCCCGGCTCGTGGGTACCCATCACAGCTGTCTAATTAATTCATTGGGTTTTTTTTTTTTTTTTTCCTCTTCTTTGTTGGTGGTGGTCTAGTGGTGATAAGGAAATGCGTCAAATCAAGTTTTATAACTATTTAAAACTGTTATATTGGCCATTGAGTTAAGCAAGCTGGGCTTGAGGTTAGCTCCATGAACTCACGAAGTAAGCTTGGGCTAAGGCCTGCTCAACTTAACTGAGTTCGACTAATGGCTTGGACCTCAGGCTTGGGTGGTCGATTAGCATAGCCTTAGCTCGGATCTTTAATATAAATGAAGTGTCTAGATGATGAAGATGAACTAACCCAATCCCAAACTTGATCTTGTTTAGTCTATAATTGAGCAATGTTAGAGATTGAATAAAATATTTACAGATTTAAATATTACAATCCTACCCTACACGCATGTATGATATTGTCCGCTTTAGCCCACAGACCTCACGGTTTTGAATCTGATGGGCCTCAACCCATCAAAATGCCTCATACAAGATAAGAGTGTAAACTCTACATATAATCTCATTCACTTTCCTCTCTATAGTTGATGTGGGACTCCGGAGCGTCACAAATGCAATATTATAATATTTTTGCTGTTTGGCAATTTTTGAAAAACATTGCAAATTTTAAATTGAGTTGTTTGGAATGTGCGATGATTAAAGTAAATTACCTTATTAAAATAATTTTTATTAAATATTTTAATTTATATGTAATTTATTACGTCTGCTTAAAAAGGTAGTGTGGTAAAGTAAAGTTCAACTGTCATGGTTTTTTATTATCATAAGGTACTTTCATTTTATTATATAAAATCATAGTAAAGTATAGTAAAGTAAAGTCAATATAAGAAAAAACACTCTCTCCCACTTTGCTTTTTTGCATACTTCATTTCACCTTACTTTACCCCACCTTTTACTATGATATGACATCAATATTTGTTTTATTTTACCACACCTATAAATAAGTTGAAAGTCCAAGACCGAATCCTAGAGGGGGGGGGGGGGTGAATAGGATGAGCTCTAAGAACCTAGACCAATTTGAATTCTTTTAACTTTTAAGTCAATTAAGATTTGGTGAAGATTAATTATCTTGTGATAGAAAGAAATCTCTAAGATGAGCATACACAAGTAATTACAACTACAATCTTCATTTAACCAAAAGTAAAACATTCATGTAAAAAGAGAGCAAAAGAGCAACCACCATGACAAGCACATTTATAGTGGTTCGGCCAAATTGCCTACATTCACTCCCGATACACTTATCGGTATTCACTAACTTCAATTAAGGTTTAGGATCAGAGGCGGATCCAGGATTTTCGTTTAGGTGGGGCTAAACTTTAGCTAGAATTTTTTCACATCAACAGTAACAAAAGAAAAAAAAGTATTCCATGTAAATAGACGCAAAATATTTAACTACATCAACTTTATATATTTCTTGTTTGAAATGAGGACTATTCATTTCTCCAAAATTTACAGTATAAGAGAAGTATACTGAAAACAAACAAGTCTCCTAAAAAATGAGGGCAAAACAATCATCCCCAAAAAGAAAGGGTTCACGACCTCCAAAAAATTCAGGTATCAACCCGAAGAAAGAAGTACATGTTAATGATTGGACATCAACTAACATATACTTCTCTCATCAAAAATCATTTCAACCCCAAAACAAAGTTTTTTACAATTGCCCTCTACGGCTCTTCATGTTTTGAAAGCGTTGCATAATCGCCTCATCATCAATGCTATTGAATACGTCCTTTTCAATATACACAAGCAAACAATCATTCATCCACTCATCTTCCATTCGATTGCGCAGTCGATTCTTAACGATTTTCATTGCAGAAAATACCCTCTCAACAGTAGCAGTGACAACTGGTAAGGTTAGTGCTAATTTCAAGAGCAAATAAATTAAAGGATATGCAATGTCCCTTTTTGTTTCAACCATCTTCTGAGCAAGGCCGCTAATTCCTTTCACTCCAAAAAACATACTATTGGCGCGCATATCGGTGATATAATTTGAAAGCTGACTATCCAGTCTCACTCGATCTAAGTCCGAAAAATTATTTGGATATAATTGAGAGAGCCGGATCAATTTTTTCTTATCAAAAGCAGAGAATGAATAACTTGGATCCAAGCATGCCACACAAAGAAGCAACTCGGTGTTCACCACATTAAAGCGGCGGTTGAGCTCTTGAAGTTGCAAATCAATAGTAGCATAGAATATGTCGACTTGAAAATGATGAAGATTTGTCAATTCAGTTTTACGTCGTGATCGCTTTCGGCCAACAAACATATCATTCATATTGGGAATGATGATTTCATGTTTATCACAAAATGAATGGACTTCAACTATGAGAGAATCCCACCCATCATCTCTCATCATTTGCAATCGTTGTTTCGACATACTCACTAGTTCCATGGCAGTGATAATATTTTGATCTTTTCGCTGCAATAACTTTGATAATTCATTGGTGATCCCCAATATATCTCTCATCAAATGCAATTTAAATGCAAAATCAAAATTATCCAATACACTCAATAAGTTAGTGGCAGAGCCCTTGTGTTCACTCGTACCATCATCTGAGATCATTTCAAGCACATCAACCACTGAGGAGAACATGAGTAGCAAGTTAATCAATGTATCATGATGCGAGCCCCAACGTGTATCTCCCGGCCTCTTGAGGCCAGTCTTCTGATTCAAACCCGGTCCACTTTCAAGTTCACCCGAATCGAGAGCATCAATGACCTTAGCAGCTTGTATATTTTGGAGCATGTCGTGACGTTTGCAAGAGCCTCCAACGACATTCAACACCATAGAAACCGACTCAAAGAAAGCATCGATGAAATTGTTATCTTTTGCAACAGCAACGAGTGTCAACTGAAGCTGATGTGCAAAACAATGAACATAGAATGCGGCGGGATTCTCATTCTGAATGAGCCTTTGCAGTCCATTAAGCTCACCCTTCATATTAGCAGCCCCATCATATCCTTGCCCAAGCAAACTTGACATGCTCAATCCATGCCTAGAAAATATAGCTTCGATGGCCAGCTTAAGTGATTGAGCTTTAGTGTCTGCAACATGTTCTATGGCTAAAAACCGCTCAATCACACATCCCCGCTTATCCACATAGCGTATAACTACTGCCATTTGCTCTTTGATAGAGATATCCCTAGATTCATCCACCAAAAGAGAAAATGGTGCATCTCCAAACTCGGATATGATAGCTTGAGTGGTTTCTATAGCAGCCGCATTCACAATGTCTTTTTGAATCTTAGGGGAGGTCAATTTTAGATTCTCAGGAGCATTTTCCAATACAACTCTTTTAATAGCTTCATTCTGATCGGCAAGTACTTGCAAAAGCTCAAGGAAGTTACCCATATTGTTTGAATCTTCAGATTCATCATGACCACGAAAAGGCAATCCTTGGTGCAAAAGAAATCTAACAGAAGCTGTAAGTCCATGGGGATCCGAACCCTAGAGGGGGGGTGAATAGGGTGAGCTCCAATTATGACCAATTTTAACAATTTTAACTTCTGTAAAACAAACTAGTCACATGTGATGATTTATCATACAAGATGCGGAAGCTAACAAAAGAATCACCACAAAGCAATCACCATCACACAAGTATTTATAGTGGTTCGGCCTCAATGCCTACATCCACTACCGGCTTGTGATCCAACACCCCACCGGATTTCCACTATTTATGCTTTTCAATAGGCTAAGCAATAACCTTTACAATATGCTTTCCAAGGCTTAGCAATAACCTTTACAATGATGTTTTTCAAGGCTTAACATCAACCTATACATTATGCTTTTATAGGCTAAGCAATAACCTCTTCAACCACAAGGTTGGTTATCTCACTAATTTAGTGTCTAATATACACTTGATGGAGATTCTATTAAGCTCATTACAATGCCTCTTAATTAGGCGGATATGGAAGTGAAAAACTAATACACACTCACACTATGAATGCAAAGATGAAAACACATGAAGTGTGTGTGTGTGGTCCTCAATCATTTTGAAAATGAAAGTTCATAAATGTATGCCTAAGGCTTTTGAAAATTTTAGCTCATAAAACATTTATGATTGAGGAAGTAATGCAATCACATGTTAAAAGTAACAACTTGTTAATGTTATCAAAGTTACACAAGTTGTATGAAATGGATTAGCTCTAAACATGTGATGCATAGGGATGTCAATCAAATCATCATGAAGCTCAAAACATAAAAATAGATTTGATTGAAAAGAGGGGACAAATCATATGTAATTATAAATACAACTTGAAAATGATTTACCTATCAAAGTGATGCAAGTTGTGAAACTTTAAAACAATAATACACATATGATTTGTAATGATGTTGGATCCAAAACATAAGATACATTTGAGGGAGATTTTCTTATGATGGAAAAACAACAACCAATGATTCAACAAAGTATATGAATCATGTTACATATTTCATTAACATGATCTACTTAGATTTACCAAAGATAAAGTACTACTTTGATGAATCAATGGTGATGTATCCAAAACAATAGATCTATTCAA
Source organism: Cinnamomum chago (assembly GCA_038049695.1). Classification (NCBI taxonomy): domain Eukaryota; kingdom Viridiplantae; phylum Streptophyta; class Magnoliopsida; order Laurales; family Lauraceae; genus Cinnamomum; species Cinnamomum chago. The sequence continues at coordinate 15,714,559 of CP142451.1, forward strand.
AATATAACACATGCTAAGGATACAACACATCATAGGTTAACATGTTACTAAGATTTACCAATGATAAAACAAAACATGAAAACATATGATTTGTAAAGAAGTTGAGTCCAAAACATAAGATACTTTTGAAAGTGATTTTCTTATGATGGAAAACAACAACCAAAGATTCAACCAAGTATATGGATCATGTTACATATAATTCCAAAGGTTTTTCCATTAACATGATCTACTTAGATTTACCAAATAAAGTACTACTTGGATTGAATCATATGGTGTTGTATCCAAAACAATTAAATCAACTCAAAACATAAAACATGTTAAGGACACAACACAAACATAGTTTAACATGCTAGAAATGATTTACCAAAAATAAAACAAAAGCATGAAAACATATGATTAAGGAAGGAAGAGCCTACTTGGTGGTTTAACTTCATTAATCCAAGCTTTAGCTTTCCTAATCATCCCCTTCATCCCTTGGTTCTCTTCCCTTTTGATATGCCTCAATACCTCTCAAGGAGGGGCTTAAAATTCTCAACTTTTGGCAAGGGAAAGAACTCATATTTATAGCAAAAAGTTGCCAACGGCTAGTCCTCGGTCGACCGACAAAGAGGTCTCGGTCGACCGGGAAGGCACAACGGTCAGATTTCTGACCGTTGGAGGTTTCAGTTCAAAACTGCAGATTTTACCTCCAGTTGTCTCGGTCGACCGAGACCTGCCTCTCGGTCGACCGGCAACACTGCCGGGACTGCCTCCCTTTGACAAAAAATGTAACTTTTGCCATTTCAAAGTTATTTCTTTGGGGGACCTTTTGGCAACTAAATCAAGCTAGGAAAACATGTTTTAAAGATTCTAATGGATTTTAAAACATGACATAAAAAGCCTAAAAAGATTCAAAACTTTTAAAACAAAGGCTTGCTTGATTTCTTGAAAACTCTTTTCTAAAACAAATGCATCCAAGATTTAAAAACAAATCATGCTTAAATCAAAACTTTTACAACTCTTAAAAGTAATGCATGAATAAATCAAGATTTCAAGTTTACTTAAAACCCATGCAAGTGTGTAAATCAAATGATGCTAGAATGAAATGCATCCATCAAATTGCAATCTAGAAAATTCCTAACAATCTCCCCCTTTGCAATTTGATGGCAAACTCACTCACCACTGAGATTACACACTTAGTCTTCAGCTCCCCCTCAGCTGGACAAGTCTTGAAATCTTCTTGGATGCTTCTCTTAGCTTGGGCTCTTTTCTTCTCTTCATTCTTCATGATGCTTGGAGCTTGATCATTCTTCAATCTTTCTTTCTTTAGCCAAGCATCTTCTTTAGCTTCCAAGCTTTCTTTCTTCTATTAGCTCTCCCCCTTTGACCATGCCTCTTTCTCCCTTTGGCAAGGTATGCATTCTCTCCCTTTGTAGAAGATCATACACAACTCTCCCCTTTGGAAGCTTGGACTTTCTCTTCACCCTTTTGAGAACTTGCATAATTTCTCCCCCTTTGCCATTAAATTGCAAAGGTACCTACACACATGAAACAAGGAAAATACCTTTAGAAGCACCTGTTAACAAATGAAATCGAAAATGAAATGCGTAACAGGCTATCATGTATGGAAGTTATCTCTAAGGGCTCAAAGGCTATCCAATGGTCAATTTGATCAAAACTAATACTTCTTATGAAGGTTTACACTCCCCCTCAATCCATTCTCTCCTTTTGTCAAACTCTTGACAAAGATTTAACTATTAGGTACAAGAAGAAGATGGTTTAACCAATTGAGGGTCAACTTCAAAGAAAGGATTAGATTCATTTAACTATAAAGCATATATGATCAAATTACCAAAAGAGAGCTAGGTCAAAAGAGAAAAGCAATCATGGATATCAATTGGACAAACAAAGAATACCAATTGAGATTTAGGATATGACTTAATAAATCAATCACTCTAAAATGGATTTAGAAATATAACTATTAGGAAAAATCCAAATTAGAGCTATCCATGAAGCAATGGGGTTTACTCAAACATAGCATCAATCAATATAACTTATGAAAATCATATGCTATGTAAGGTTTTGAACTCATTTCATTCAATCACTAAATATGACTATTAAAGTGCATGAAAGAGTGAAATGAAATTCAATCATGAAGCCAACCTCAAATAATAACCAACCAATATTATTAACACATAAACATGGTGGTCATGAGATTTACCTATGAGAGCAAAAAGAGGTGGCAAGCATGAGCATTATGATGCTAATGGTGTGTGACGTGGAACAATTATATAACTATGAAGATTAGTCCAAAGCACACAAGGTCTATCACATTCACAAGAAATCAAATCAATCAAACATTGTACCAATTGAATCCAATTGAATTTGATAACATGATAAAGAGCAAGAATGTGACAAAATTCCATCAAGCATCATAAATGCATATTCATCACTTTTAAAGATTTAACTATAGAGCATAGTGATGAACAAGATAAATTGCAATGCTAAAGGATATGACTTTGAAATGCATGCAATTTATAAAGTGACTAAATCATATGAATTCAACATCTAAGATGTCCATCAAACATATAGAAATATGAGGAATGGATTTCAAAGAGTTTCATATGATCAAGATCACTAATATGAAGTTGAAACATGTATAAGAATGAAAACACTTAGAAAATATACATGAATCAACATCATAACCATCCAATAAAAATATGACTAGAAAGCATAGAGGATGGATTTTAGTTCTAGTATGGTTTCTACAAATGAATAGATAACACAACCATACATAGAACACTATGACATTTGCATAGAGAGGATTAATCAACATTCAAGATCTAACTCATACCAATCATCCAAAAAGGAATATAACTATTTAAGCACTAGAAGGTATGAAGTTAAAAGAATCAATCTATCATGTAACATCTCCACTCTTAGCAAATGTACTAATGCTTACAATGCAATGGAAAAGGATATGAGGTTTAAACCAAATGAACTTAGCACATAAAATCACATATGTACTTAAAAAGCTCAAATACAAGATTTTACTATAAAGCACATAAACACTCATTAATTTGCATTAAAGAAACTATATACCAAAATAGGCACAAACATGCAAATCAATGAAACCATATCCAACCATGCAATGTAAGACAACAAAATCAATTTGCATAAAGAATGAAATGCATCCATCAAATTGCAATCTAGAAAATTCCTAACAGAAGCAAGTGTAGCCTTCAAACGGATTCGATAATCTGTTCGAGCTTGACTTGATTGCTTGATAATAATCGTCTCAATGTGTTGCTCTTGATTCAATAAGTTCTGACACTTCTCATATGCTTGATTATGAACACTATTCGGGCCTCCCACATGATTTTCAATTCTTTCTTTTTTCCTCCAACTTTTAAATCCTTGAGATATAAAAGTATCATAACGCGTTTCCTCCCCAAAAAGATAACAACACAAGCAGAATGCAGCATCTTTTTCTATGCTGTACTCCAACCAACTGCCATAATCCTTAAACCAAAAAGGATTAAATCGCCTCTTATCTTGTCCACACCCCGAATAAGGAAACTTATGGTCACGAGGCTGACAAGGGCCCTTTTGTAAATATGCTCTTCGGACTTGGTCCCTATCCATAGGATGATAGCTTGAGATTGGATTCCGTAACCCAGGATCCGCAGGAAGATTAGTCAAGTTAACCTCTACACGCCCTTTCTTCGAGGATGATGGCATTTCATCATTCTTGTCATTCTTTGGAATCGGAGACGGTGGATTAGTAGTTGATTGTTTTTTGTAATATTTTTCCATATCTGATTCAAAGATAAGGTCAATTACATCAAAATCCTTGCCAACCACCAATAATCACCATTTATAACATAGGTTAAAGACTTGATTTTAAACAATTTCTTTTTTTTATAAAGAATCCTACTACTAACACCTGATTTGTAAATAAATTTTTAAGCGACAACACCCAAATCGCGAATCCTCAAGAAATTAGCACAAAATTTGACAAGCAAACTACAACAACAATAAAGAAACTCTAAAGAAGTAATACACATTATCATGTAAAAATTAGTACCTCGTTATTATTTCCTTAAGCTCCAAACAGTTCTTTAATCATATGAATCCAAATGAGAGCACCTGTATTTATAATTTATAGATGAACATTATCAGCATTATCATAAACATCATATTACGGGCCAAGAATAATGTTTCCAAAATAAAAAAAGAAATGTAGAAACATGAATAGAAACACAGAGAGAAGAGAAAAAAGTTTCTATAACATTGGATTAGTAAAAAGAACATTATTAATTAATAGGGCTAATATTAGTAAGAGGATTATTAATGAGTGATATTAGTAGGAGGTCAACATGAGAAGAGTCAAAATCAAATTTGAAATTGACAGTGAAATTGGAAATCGAATCCACTTCGCTTACAAATAAATATTAGTACTTCAATGATTATTACCATTAAAAGATGTCACAGTTTGGATAGAAGTTTGCAATCTATCTGCTGTCCAAATGGCATAAATTGATTTATTGAATCGATGAAATTGTGTTTACTGAGATTTCAATTATTGGATAGTAAAACATAGACAAAATATGGAACCATGCCACTCTAGGTCTCACATACCATAGCAACAAAGAACTGCATAACATCTATTTACACTACTTCCTCCAAATAAATATTTTATCATTCTACTTCTAAATTTCTATCACTTGAATTAACTTGTCACCAAATTTCTCTTTAATAGATAATGTCACAACTCAGCCATTATAGATGGGAAACTAAGAAGAACCTTCTATACATTGAAAAAAGAAAGCAAGAAGAGCTCAATCGGCCAAAATCTAAAATTTCCAAACATGATTTCTAACTGTCACTTTAAAAAATTTGTTGTCTGCTGCCTACAGCAGGAACATCGTATGATATCAAATTATGCTAATGAAAAGGAAGTGATTTGAGAGATTCATCTCATTGAGAAGATCTGTGGAAACCTCGGAATTAGAAATGACCGAAACTTAAAAAATTGCACTTAAAAACCCCAAACAATTTGTTGTCATCAGCATAAATTGGTTCGAGACAGTAGGATTTGGTTTTCTCTTTTTTCACTCTTTTTTTGGCAAAACACACTTCGGTTTGCCACTAAAAGCCCCTAATATTGCAGTCAAGTGTGTTATTCTTGCAAACATGGATCAGATTTCAGACCCCCATGCCTCATCTTCCTGCTCTTGCCATTGGCCAAGACATTGATACCTTGCCATTAGCAAATAAATACCAAACCTTTTGATAGTTATAATAAAAATACCTCTTCACACCTTGCTTGAACATTCTTCGTTGTGAAATGGCTTGGAGTTACAGAAGTGAGTTGCAGTGTAGCACATAAGGAATGTGGAAGGAATTAGAGAAACTGCCTTAGCAGGACGGAAAGAAAATATTTTTGAAGATTTAAGGACATGAAACGTTTTAGAGCATTTAAAAGAGAGTTTAATTAGAAGAAAACGTTTTAGAGCATTTAAAAGAGAATGGAGGACACGGGTAAGAAGAGAGGACCTGAGACGGAGAGCTGATTGGGAGGGGTCAAACTAAATAGGATTAGTCAAAATTAATTGGAGCAAATCTGGCTGATTTCTCAATTTGCCAGTTCGCTTCATATATATATATATATATATAATTGCCACTCCTTAATATAGAAATCAACCATCCACAACAAAAAGAAACTTGCACGCAAGAGAACTAAAGAAAGTAAAGTAAATAAGAAAATTGGTTGAAAACATGAAAACCATGTTCAATAAAATCCTCACGTGATTAAAAAAAAACCCAAATGCAATTAAGGTTCGGACCTGAAACAACCAACATTTCAACAAGACATTACACAAAATTTCAAAGAAGTTCACTTACCATGTTTCAAAACGATACAGTCAAATACTCCACTTGCAATTTACTAATTAAACACACATAAATCTACAAACATAAACCACCCCCACCCCCCAAAAAAAGGCTAAAACCCAAAACAAACAATAAATAATGAATAAAAGGATAGAAAGCCCAAATCACAAATCGAGTAAATGCCCATGAGAAAGAAGCAAAACCCACATTCAATTAAAGGTGAATATACAATTCAACCCATCCAAAGATGAAATACGATTCATGAAAAGGCCAACATTTTTCAATTAGAGAAAACAGAAATTGCAATAAGAACTAGAAGTAAAGGCAAACTAAAACCCACAAGATAAGAACCAGAACCCACATTTCAATTGCAAAATATACATGAATTGATCGACTCAAAAACAAAAAAAAAGAAATCACCCAGAGTCAGAGACACGAAAATTCTGTAAACATCAGAAGCTCAAACAAATGCATTTCTCCAAAACTCAATAAAAGCAACAGATTACAAACTAGACTCCTTCTTCACCCTCTATAAATTAAATTTCCTCTCCCTCCCTGGCTCCCTCAACTCCCAACCCTTCCAATAAGAGAAAGAGAGACAGAGAGAGAACATATTCTTCTCAAATCTCAATCACCCTTTTTTTCATTTTTAATAGAAAAGAGGGCATTGAGAATCTGAGATCATCACTTCAAATGAAAAAAGAAAACCAAAACATAAACCCTAATGTGCAAAGGAGGAAGAGAGGAAGGAAAAGAACAGAATAAACTGTACAAACCCTAGCCAGAGAGGGAGAGGGAGAGAGAAGCTACAGAGAGAAGGAGAGAGATTTACCTGAACCGTCGAGCCTCAAAGGAAGATGGTAGGTCGGAAGAGCGGAAGAGGGAAGGGGGAAGAGCAGAAGAGCGGAGCCGAGGATTGAGTTTTTTTTCCTTTCGTTCTCCACTTCTCCCTTCTTGACATGGGGCGTGGATCCTTCTGATGTGGGGCGTGGGCCAAGGCCCAACACTATTTCTCCACTTCTCCCTTCTTGACCTGGGGCATGGATCCTTTTGATGTGGGGCTTGGGCCAAGGCCCAACACTATTTCAAGAGGAATATGGATTTTGACCTGGGGCGGTCATATTGGGTCCGCCTCTGTTTAGGATCACCTCAAACCTTACAATCAACACTATGCTTTTCAAGGCTAAGCATGAACCTTTACACCATATGCTTTTCAAGGCTAAGCATAAACCTTTACAACATACAATTTTTCTCTTAAGAAATATGCCTAAGAATGCATGGATTAAGAGAACTATATGAGTGCAAAAGAGTGCCTCTAAATAGGCTCAATAGAAAGTGAAAATCTCAAGTTCTAGAGAAATGCAAGTGAATGACAAAGTTTATGTAAAATGCATTTTCTAGAAATTACTCTTTCTCTTTTTGAAAAGATACAATCTTAAATGATTCAAAGATGATAAACATATGTTTGAGAAAGAGTGATTTGTCTAACACATGAATTTAACAAGGTAAACTAACTTGATTTCAAAGAAAACAAATTCAAGTCTAACATGTTTATATTGAAACAAGAAAACAACTTCATGTGAAACAATGACAACATGTTGTATTCATAGCATATGAGATTACTAAGATATTAGGCATGTTATGAAAGACAACATTTTAAAAGAAAAGCAACTTGTTAATCATGTTTAGAAAGAGATCAAAGATTTGAAACAAAACATGATTTCAAAAAGACTCGGATTAAAGAAAGCACACCCATTTGAAGATCAAAGGTTGGTTTAATGGAATGGCTTCATAATCCCCTTAGAAATGCTCTTGAGAAGTTGCAAACAAATGGCCTCAAAAGTCCCTCCAAGATCAGCAACTTTCTTCAACCAAAAAGTCACTTTTTATAAAGAAAAAGTTGCCAACGGCTAGTCCTCGGTCGACCGGCACACAGGCCTCGGTCGACCGGGAACACACAACGGTCATATTTTTGACCGTTTGAAAATTCTGCACAAAACTGCATTTTAAAAGATGCAGTGATCCCGGTCGACCGGCAGCCTTGTCCCGGTCGACCGGCGACACTGGAAAATGCCCAGTTTTTTGAAAAAAAGAGAAACTTGTAATTTAAGAGGGCATCTTCCAGGGGACTTTGAGACACACTTACCAAGCAATAAATCATGACTGAAAGAAGATGAAAACTCAATTTATTAAAGCCATGAAAACTCCAAATCAAAATAATGAATTTAAAGATAGAAACTTTGGAAAGCTTGGATGATTTTTGAAACCAAAAAACTCCATGATCTTAAGAGATAAATTGAAATGAAAACCATGCATATTAAATGATAAATACAAAGATTAAGAATGAGTAATATGCATGATGACCCTATGAAAAAGACCATGAATGAATGAGAGGACAAGCTTTAAGAAAGTGAATGCATCCTATCAAATTGCAACAAAATAAAAACTCTAACAATCTCCCCCTTTGCAATTTGATGGCAACTCTTTGAAGCTTGAACTCTCTCTCAATCTCCTCTTAAACTGAATAGCAACAACTTTGGATATTTATGGAGCTTTGGATATTTGGGAGCATTTGGATCTTTTGGAGCTTTGGATTTTCCTTGCGGGAGCGACGACAAAAGACGACCAACCTAGAAGCTAACACTCTAGCCAAAGCTACTCCCCCTCAAACAAAGCAACCCTTGAAATCTTCTCCCCCTCAATTGGAGAACTCTCTCCCCCTTTGACATCTAATTGCAAAGGAGCCTGCCCATCAAAGATAAAACACATAACCTTGTTAGTAGCACCTGCTTATAAGAGATATAAAAATAAGATATGGAACAGGTGATTAGCCAACAAGAATTTAAAATTCAGGGCAAGGGCCAATGCCCAATTGATGTCTCAATTTAATGAAACGATCATTTCCAAGGGGTTTAGTGAACAAATCGGCCAATTGGGTATCTGTAGGAACAAACAATAGCTCAATAGTGCCTTGGTCAGCATGATCACGCAAGAAATGATAGCGAATGTCAATGTGCTTGGTGCGTGAGTGCTGAACAGGATTTTTTGAGATACTGATGGCACTAGAGTTATCACACATGATAGGCATGCATTGTTGTGGAACATTATAATCTAATAAAGTTTGTTTCATCCACAACAGCTGGGCACAGCAGCTACCTGCAGCAATATATTCAGCTTCTGCAGTAGACAAGGATACAGAATTTTGCTTTTTGCTATGCCAGGCTACTAAACAGTTCCCTAAGAAATAGCAGCAGCCACTAGTGCTCTTCCTATCATCTATTGATCCTGCCCAATCTGCATCACTATATCCAATTAATTGCAGAGTTGAGTCATGAGGATACCAGATACCATAATGAGAAGTCCCATTAATATATTTAATGATACGTTTGACAGCTTTAATGTGAGACTCTCGGGGGTCAGATTGATATCTAGCACATATACCAACGCTAAAAGAGATATCAGGGCGGCTAGCAGTGAGGTAGAGAAGGCTTCCTATCATGCTCCTATAAAGTTTCTGGTCAGCTTTCTTACCCTTAAGGTCACTAGATATTTTAGTAGTGGAGCCCATAGGATTGCAACTAGTCTTAGATTCTCCTAAGCCAAACTTTTTCACTATTTCTAGGGCAAACTTGGATTGACTAAGGAAGATACCATGGTCAGTTTGACTAACTTGTAATCCTAGAAAGAATTGCAGGGGACCGACCAGACTCATCTCAAAAGTGGAGCTCATTAATTCTGAAAATCCTTGAGCTAACTTCTCTGAAGTAGATCCAAAAACGATATCATCAACATAGATTTGAGCTACAAGAATGTCTTGATCAATCTTCTTGATAAACAGAGTCTTATCAACTTTCCCACATTCAAAATCATTTTCAATCAGATGATTCGTAAGCTTTTCATACCAAGCCCGAGGTGCTTGTTTTAATCCATAGAGAGCTTTCTTGAGCTTATACACATACTCAGGATGATGAGGGTCTTCAAAGCCTTCAGGTTGAGTAACATAAACATCTTCTTCAATTTCTCCATTCAAGAAGGCACTTTTGACATCCATCTGAAAAAGTTTGATCCTCATGCTACTAGCATAACTCAATAGAATTCTTATGGACTCCAAACGGGCTACAGGAGCAAAAGTCTCTTCAAAATCAATTCCTTCTATTTGAGCATATCCTTTTGCTACAAGTCTAGCTTTGTTTCTTACAACATTTCCAGATTCATCTGACTTGTTCTTGAAAATCCATTTAGTGCCTATGGGATTTTTCTCTGCAGGCAATGGGACAAGATCCCAAACATCATTTTCCTTAAATTGATTCAATTCTTCCTGCATAGCTTCCATCCATTCAGATTTTGATTCAGCTTCAGTAAAGTTCTTAGGCTCGATTTGAGAGACAAAGGAGTAATGAGCACATAGATTTTGAACTTGTCTTCGGGTCATAACCCCACTGCTGATATTTCCAATAACATTATCCAAAGTGTGATTTTTCATTAATTTTGTTGGGACAATGGCTTTGCAAGGATTGCTCACATCACTATCTTTTGGATTAGATTGGTCAAAATCCATTTCAATTTCATCATCATCTTGAAGGATTCTTCCAACTTGATTCGCGTCATCAATGACAACATGGGCTGACTCCATAATAGTCATGGTTCTATGATTAAAAACTCTATAAGCTTTGCTCCTTTCAGAATAGCCTAGGAAAATTCCTTCATCAGATTTAGGCTCAAATTTTTCTAACTGCTCCCTATCTCTTAGAATGTAACATTTGCTTCCAAATACTTTCAAATACCCCAAATTTGGTTTTCTTTCAAAATAAAGTTCGTAAGGAGTTTTGTTGGTATTCTTAGTGAGATAGACTCTGTTGATGAGATAACAAGCAGTATTCACAGCTTCAGCCCATAGATTACGAGAAAGATTCTTTTCATTAAGCATGGTCCTAGCCATTTCTTGAATAACTCTATTTCTCCTTTCAGCTACTCCATTCTGTTGAGGAGTTTTAGGAGCTGAGTATTGATGATTAATTCCATGACTCTCACAAAATCTAGCAAACTTTTCATTTTCAAATTCTCCCCCATGATCACTTCTGATCTTCTGAATTTTACAGTCCCTTTCTACTTGAATCTTATTGCAAATCCTTATGATATTGTCCACAGCATCCGATTTGGCATGAAGAAAGGCAACCCATCCAAAACGAGAATAATCATCGACCATAACCAAGATAAATTTCTTTCCTCCAATACTTTGCACTGGTGCAGGTCCAATTAAGTCCATATGGATTAATTCAAGAGGACGCGAAGACGATATATCCTTTAAACCTTTAAAGCTCTTCTTGATTTGTTTTCCCAGTTGACAAGCCTTACAAAGTTCAGATTTTTCATCACTTAACTTGGGAATCCCTTTCACAATTTCATTCTTTGACAAGGTTTTCATCAATTTGAAATTTATGTGACCCATCCTTTGGTGCCATAAGTAATTCTCTTGATCTTTAGTTATCAAGCACCTAGATTTATTCTCATCACATTCTTCTATAATGTAGATATTTCCTTTAGTTCTTGATCCAGTAAGAATAACTTGATGGGTTTTATCATTTACCACTTTGCAAGATTGACTATCAAATACAACCTTATTTCCTTTGTCACATAGTTGGCTAATGCTAAGAAGATTATGTTTCAATCCTTCCACAAGGAATACATCATTTAAAGTTGGTATTTGGTCTCCTTTCACACTTCCCTTGCCAATGATTTCAGCTTTACTATTGTCTCCAAACGAAACATTTCCTCCATCATATTCCACTATCGAGCTGAATCTAGATCGGTCTCCCGTCATGTGTTTAGAACAACCACTATCTAAGAACCAAGTATGGTTTTCCTTTGCTTTTAAAGCGGTTTGAACTAGAAGACTCTCAAAGTTTGTTCCTTTTACCATCCAAGTGGATAAAGGAGATTTATAGAGAATGGTTTTGGGGATAAATTTGAAGGGTAATCTAGAGGGATTTTTGAGAGACAACCTAATTTTGTATGGGCAATTAGGGACCAAATGTCCACTACGATTGCAAAAGTGACAAGTCCATCTAGGTGTATAGTTTCTCTCAACTATAGGTTTGTGGGGACTCTTAGTAGAGGTTTGAGAACTATTCTTCATATTACTAGGGGAACCTTCAAAACCTATTCCACTCTTGTCACCATAAATTTTATGCATGCCCAACATTTGATAAAATTTGTCATTTCCCAAGGTGAATTTGTCAACAATGAATTTTCCTTTATTAAGTTTTATTTGGAGAGTGCTTGATTCAAGTTGACTAGATTCAAGTTTGGATTGTAAATTATGAATTTGTTTTTGAGCATGAGTTAATTCTTCATTAAGAGTGGTGACTTGATGTTCCAAGTTGTTTTTCTCATTGATTGTTAATTTCAATTCATCTTTTATGATACTCACTTCATTTACAAGCTTTTTGGAATCTTCTTTTAAAATTTTATTTTTCTTAAGTAAGATTTCACAATTTTCATATAGTTCATTATAAGCTTGTTGGATTCCATTATCCTCATCTTCTTCATTAGTTTCTTCTTGCCCTAATGTGTCATCTAATAATGCATTATGCTCATTAGGATCTTCAATAGAAGAGAGTAGAAGCCAATTAGGGTAATTTTCATCTTCATCATTAGAGGATTCATTTTTGTCACACTCTTCATCTTCCTCATCCCAAGTTATGTTTAGAGCCTTCTTTCCTTTCTTGTCTCCTTTTTCAAATTCTTTAGGGGTGGAGCAATTTTGGGCAATGTGTCCAAACCCCTTGCAATTGTAACATTGCACATCCTTTTTAATAAATGATCCTTTGTGATTTCTTTGGAATCTAGGACTTTTACTTTCATCAAGCTTTCTATTGATATTGTTGTTCTTAAAGAAACTTTTAAATTTCTTAACAAATAAGGCATTGTCCTCATCACTATCAACATCACTTTCATTTTCTTTAGAATGAGAGGAAAAAACTACTCCTTTCTTTTTGTCTTGAACTTCAAAGTCTAATTCATATGTAAGGAGATTTCCTCTTAGTTCTTCAATTTTGATTTTATCAACATCCTTGCTTTCTGTTATGGCAACAATTTTGGGTTTGAATCTTTTTGGGAGAGATCTTAAAATTTTCCTAACAGCTTTAGATTCATCCATCTTTTCTCCTAGACCTATAAGAGAATTGACAATTTCCATGAATTTAGAGTAGAATTCATCAAATGTTTCTTCTTCAAGCATCTTAATGTCTTCTAATTTAGAGGTTAACATTTGAATTTTGGCTATCTTGACTTGATCCGTGCCTTCATGGGTGATCTCTAGGGTATCCCAAATTTCTTTAGCAGTGTTGCAATTAACTACTCTATTAAACTCTTCTTGAGATAGAGCACAATATAGAGAATTTTTAGCCTTAGCATTTAAGTTAGCTCTATCCTTTTCTCCTTGAGTCCAAGTATTTTTGGGTTTGGTTTTTATGGATATAACATTCCCTTCAGAGTCTTTTTCTATGGAAGTGGGAGGATGATAGCCATCTTCAATGATGTTCCACACATCTACGTTTTGGGACTCTAAGAACACTTGCATTCTAATTTTCCAATAGCGATAGTGTGTTCCATTAAACAAAGGGGGTCTATTGGTGGCATTTCCTTCACCCAATTGAGATTGCATGGTGGCAACAAAAGAAAAACCCTCACTAGGATTCTAACTCTAGGTGGTTAAACCAAAACAAGAGCAACCTTGCTCTGATACCAATTGAAAGTCCAAGACCGAATCCTAGAGGGGGGGGGGGGGGGGGTGAATAGGATGAGCTCTAAGAACCTAGACCAATTTGAATTCTTTTAACTTTTAAGTCAATTAAGATTTGGTGAAGATTAATTATCTTGTGATAGAAAGAAATCTCTAAGATGAGCATACACAAGTAATTACAACTACAATCTTCATTTAACCAAAAGTAAAACATTCATGTAAAAAGAGAGCAAAAGAGCAACCACCATGACAAGCACATTTATAGTGGTTCGGCCAAATTGCCTACATCCACTCCCGATACACTTATCGGTATTCACTAACTTCAATTAAGGTTTAGGATCACCTCAAACCTTACAATCAACACTATGCTTTTCAAGGCTAAGCATGAACCTTTACACCATATGCTTTTCAAGGCTAAGCATAAACCTTTACAACATACAATTTTTCTCTTAAGAAATATGCCTAAGAATGCATGAATTAAGAGAACTATATGAGTGCAAAAGAGTGCCTCTAAATAGGCTCAATAGAAAGTGAAAATTTCAAGTTCTAGAGAAATGCAAGTGAATGACAAAGTTTATGTAAAATGCATTTTCTAGAAATTACTCTTTCTCTTTTTGAAAAGATACAATCTTAAATGATTCAAAGATGATAAACATATGTTTGAGAAAGAGTGATTTGTCTAACACATGAATTTAACAAGGTAAACTAACTTGATTTCAAAGAAAACAAATTCAAGTCTAACATGTTTATATTGAAACAAGAAAACAACTTCATGTGAAACAATGACAACATGTTGTATTCATAGCATATGAGATTACTAAGATATTAGGCATGTTATGAAAGACAACATTTTAAAAGAAAAGCAACTTGTTAATCATGTTTAGAAAGAGATCAAAGATTTGAAACAAAACATGATTTCAAAAAGACTCGGATTAAAGAAAGCACACCCATTTGAAGATCAAAGGTTGGTTTAATGGAATGGCTTCATAATCCCCTTAGAAATGCTCTTGAGAAGTTGCAAACAAATGGCCTCAAAAGTCCCTCCAAGATCAGCAACTTTCTTCAACCAAAAAGTCACTTTTTATAAAGAAAAAGTTGCCAACGGCTAGTCCTCGGTCGACCGGCACACAGGCCTCGGTCGACCGGGAACACACAACGGTCATATTTTTGACCGTTTGAAAATTCTGCACAAAACTGCATTTTAAAAGATGCAGTGATCCCGGTCGACCGGCAGCCTTGTCCCGGTCGACCGGCGACACTGGAAAATGCCCAGTTTTTTGAAAAAAAGAGAAACTTGTAATTTAAGAGGGCATCTTCCAGGGGACTTTGAGACACACTTACCAAGCAATAAATCATGACTGAAAGAAGATGAAAACTCAATTTATTAAAGCCATGAAAACTCCAAATCAAAATAATGAATTTAAAGATAGAAACTTTGGAAAGCTTGGATGATTTTTGAAACAAAAAAACTCCATGATCTTAAGAGATAAATTGAAATGAAAACCATGCATATTAAATGATAAATACAAAGATTAAGAATGAGTAATATGCATGATGACCCTATGAAAAAGACCATGAATGAATGAGAGGACAAGCTTTAAGAAAGTGAATGCATCCTATCAAATTGCAACAAAATAAAAACTCTAACATAAGTCACTTTTTATTTACCATACAAAACTACGATAAAATGTGATAAAATAAAGTAATAAATAAATAAATAAAAGAAACTACTTTACCATTCATTCTCACTTTACTTCACCATATACTTTATTCCACCTTTACTTTACCCCACATTTACCTTGCTGTTACATTTACTTTACCGTATATGTAAACAAACATATCATGATGGATTTAGTAAACTAAAGTCTCTAATTTACTCTACCACGTAATAGTCATTTTGAAAGGTTTTTATCTTGTAAAAAGTTTCTTACAAGGGAGAGCCGTAAAAGAAAATACTGAGCTTTTGAAAGAAAAGAATATTTTCTTCAAATACCAAACACATAAGATTTTCTTCTTTTAAAAATGAAAGATTATATTCTATAAAATATTTTCTTCTTCTGTTTAAATTATTATCTTATCAGTTTATCTTGCATAAATTTAGAAGTCTACGTGAACGAGATTTTTGGTGGAATCAAGGAACAAAGTGATGATTCTTGAATTTTTTATAAGCAAGACCTCCATAAAGTGAGGACAAGTCAACTTTAAGCTTTAGTCCAAATTGAGCAAAGCACAAGTTAATCCAAGCCCAAATGCCAATGCAGCTCGTTTATACTCAACCTTGAGTTCAGCAATGTGAGGGCAATGCGCTTGTTTATTACCAAGCTTTAGCCCGGTAATGTAAGGGCAAGTCAAGCTCAAAACTTAGCTGCTCACACTCGACTCAAGCTGGAACAGTGGCTAATACAATCAAGCTTGGCTTGTTTGGCTCTTTAGCGTTTGCCCCCTGGTTTAAACTTGAGGAGATTTCTCAAAAAATAATTAAATACATCTACAGCCTGCCTTTTTACTAGAATTCAAAGAATTTATGTCTGAAGAAATTGTATTTCTCCAGAGGTTGTTGTCTCTTGGGGTGGAATTTTTTAATCCTCCTCTTAACAAAAGCATTCACAAATATTTAAGGGGATTGAGATTTGAAAGTTCTAAAGAATAAATGTGATTTTTCAAGCAGTTGGGGGATTCAGAACGGAATTGAGAAATGCCAAGAACACGTCACATCATTGTCTGGAAATCCCCAATAAAGGAAATGGTAAAGTTCATTATACACATTTGCAGAGGTCATAATTAATGTACTAGTGTGAGAGGCCCCTGATATGAAACAAATGTTAAATTTTAAAATATTTTGAGAAAAAGATAGATATAAAAGAAGTAAATATATTATCCAATGATAGGAGCAAAAAATCTAAAACAGCCTAAATTGAATAATTATGATTACAAATAAATTATAGAGAGACCAACAAATCATATAAATAACAGTAAAAGAGAGAAAAAAATATTGTTAGGTACATTATCCCTAAAATAAGCGTGTCCCACATCATAATCATTTTTTGCAATATCTGCAAAAGAAGACTCAGATTAATACATCATCATTTTTTAATGAGAAACAAACGTAGCTATACAATTACAACATCTTAACAATACTAAGCAATTATTTTAATGAAATTACAAATATATTTAATATCTATAAATTAAGAAGTGATCGTAATGTAATATACAATGTATCAATCTTCATAATTTGTAACTCACTCTTCAGTTTAATAACTTGTTGAACTTTTGAAGCTGAATTTCTAATCTTCTCAGACGAACAAAAACTTGAACGTGGAGAAATAAGACATATTAATGTTTAATTTTTTGTATTCAAGCTTCCAGAAGTCTTATTAGAGCGAACAATGTTTCCTCCATTTACAACGGAGGAAAACTTGAAGAATCCAAGTACAGTGGTAAGCCTGTTAGAAAACAACTCTTGAAAAATCTACGTATGGCGGATAACTTTGAGGGGGAGGAAATGTTGCAAGATGAAGCATTGTAGAGTTATACAGAGGAGCCACATAGGGACAAGACAACTTTTCCTCCATTCCAGAGAGGATGAAATCTTGCAAGGAAACTTTTCCTCCATTTATATTAGAATGGAGGAAATCTTGCAAGATCAAGCATAATGGAGTGTTATTACATATGATTAATCACATGGGGTAGTCAAGTGGGCCAAATCAAATGGATACATGTTGTAAGTCCACCATCCAAAGATCTGAACCATTCAAGTCGGATGAACGATAATATGAGATTTTCAATAATGAACCTGGACCAGATTATTAATTTGGCTTTCTCGGTTGGGCCCCTTTTACGGTACATAAATGAACTTTTATGTCTAGTGACCACATAGACATAGCAGGGTCCATACACACCAGTCCTACTAATGTACAGAAATTAAAGCGAATCAGCTGTCCATACCAATACCAGTATCGATTTAGCTGATAGTGAAGGGCCTTAAATACTAGCAAATTTCCTCCTCACAGTCATGCCAGCTAGTTATTTGCCGGCAGGTCTAAAACATTTATTCAACATGTAGCGTCGACCCAATCCATTTATTATGAGTCACACAAGGAGTCAGGGGCCCTAAATTCATATGAATGGTTCACATTCACTTCCTATTGAGAGATGGGCATCTGTGATTTGAATTTTGATTGTTAAGTATCTTTTTCATCATCAAATGGCTTTCAATCAGACAATAAGACCATCCATTCAATGTGAAATCTATTTACAATAAAAACTTGTGGCTTGTAATTCAATGACATCTTAACTGTATACCCAATGAGACCTGAACTTATCAGCAATTTATCCAGCCTGGATGACTACACATTCATGTGTATTCAATTCCAACTAAACAAACCACCTCTTAGAAAATTAGGTAGAAAATGTGATCCAACATGGGGACAAAAAATTTACAATTAGAATACTGCACCCGCATGATTCTAGAAACCCCGAATAAAAGATATTAAAATATTTAATTTTAGCATTTAACTTCTTCACTTGACATATACTGCACCACCCAAACAAAAATCATGAGTCCGCCGACTAGAATAAGCTTCTAGACACTTTTGCAACCACACATCCAATTAAGTAAGTGCATGTTTGGGAGGCCACATTTTTCCCTTTATTTCTCTAAAATGGATAGAGATTTGAAAAAATAATGTTTGACACCACCTTTCAGAAGAGGCAATGACTCTACTTTCCACAACCCCCTTGATGAGGTACTCGAGAAATAGAGGTAAAAAAAGAAGAGGCGGAGTTACAATGTTTTATGCATAATCACGCTTAGTCCCTTTTTTCAATTTTTCCACAAATCTGAGAGGCTTAATCAAGATCCAAACCGTTGAAAATGTTCACAAGGTAACACACAGCTATATATCTAAATTTCATCCGTTGAATCATCACCAATCTCAAGATATGTGCCATAAACAGTGAGCCATTGGATATAATTTGTTATGATCTGCGGGCCCCAAACACAAGATCAAAATCGTTGGATGTGTTTGGGAGGCTAAAAACGGCTATGTGGTCAATTTCAATCATATAATACCTAGTGAATCTTGAGTTATGTGCAAAACAAAAATAACCATTGATGTATTATGCTCAATATTGCATTTGTCCATGAGCAGTAAACTTTTTTAATTTTTTATTATTATTTAGAGGCGTGTAAAATAAGATCTAAACTGTTAGTAATGTTCATAATATCAAACATGACCATGAGACCAAATTTCACCCGTTGGATCATCACCAATCTCTAGCTATGTGCAAAAAATGTGAGACATTAGATATAATTGTGTGGATTATGTGGGCCCAAACACAAGATCCAAACCTTGAGATGTCTTTGGAAGGCTGAGCACGTCCATACGGTCGATTTTTATGGCCTAATACCTTGTGAATCTCAAGAAATATGTAGAAAAACTCTCAACCAATAATATAAAAATGTCTATTTAGCATAGACCCTTGCATTATCAAACACCTCTTTTTATATTAGCCTCTTTTTTCTGTGGCTCTTTTTTGTATGGGTATATGCTGAATGGTCTTTAAGAAATAGACTAGCATGTGGTACCAAATATGGCCTAAGTGAGATTCAGTTTAGCAGAATGCATCTATGTGTTTGAAAGCGATACAAGATTGGCCACAACTACACATAAACAATTAATGGAAACCTACACATAAACAGTTAGTGCAGGGAATTTGGTGGACAGGAGAATTCCGGCCCGAGTGGAACATGACGGCTGTTTTGGCTCTAATAAATAGAGATCTAAAAAGAAGACAATCCTTAAAAATTTCAATTCTTATTTAATAAAATTCGGTCTTTATATATATGTTTTTAATATTGACTTTCATCATGTCGTTAGATCAACTGACTTTATGGTTGATCGAGTGTCTTTTGTATGTGCTTGGTGCATTATAATCTCTTTATTTAATGAATGAATGTTTTCTTCTACCGATTAAAAAAAACAAAAAACAAAAAACAAAAAACAAAAAACAAATAGAGATGAATAACTAACAAATAAACTTTGATCAATTTGATCTTTTTCATTTAGAATAAAGTGAGTTCCATCAGAGTAAAGCAGTACTGGACCCACTATTTACACGTCTCCGGGATGTTCCTCGTGTGGTTCAGTGGTTGGAATGCAGGTAGAGACGGGTTTAGGCCAACTCATTTACGACCCATTTACTTCCTCGTCCTCGACGGGAACAAGTTTTGTCGGTTGTGATGCCTAATCGGCATCATGACAGGTAGGGTGAAAAAGTTTTTAAATGAAGGGGTAAAAAAACACAAAAGAGGACAAAGGAAAAGGTTGAAAAAAGTGGCTTGTTCATCAAATCTTATCTTTAAAGGACAAACTGTATGATATAGAACTATTTCAAATGATGTGGTTTGAAATGAGTTATAAAAATAATTTAAGATAGATGTTTAAGAATCCAATGATTCATGATTTTCATTAATTTTTCGAGATCTAGACAAATTAGGAGCAAAAGTTTTGTGTCATAGTCTTTTGCATCATTCTAAAGAGGATCAATGGTTTTTATTGCTACTTTTAGGCCCACGGAACTACATAAATTCAAGTATATGCTTCTCCAATCTTTTTGCAAATATTTCGAAATTTGAGACATATCTACGGCTCGACTATGAGCCCATAGTCATGTTTGGTATTTAGAATATTTCCAACGGTCTGGTTTATTGTTTAATGGCCCCAAACCCAAAATAAAAACTAGAAAAAGGGTCAGGCTCAAATCAAGTTAAACATGTTCTTTCTTCCATGAGATATCCAATGGCTCACGATTTTTCTCCATCGTCTCAAGTTCTGCACCAAATCAAGGGCTGAAATTTTGTGTGATAGCCGTTTTCAACATTCTGAAGAAGATCAACAACTCAGATCACAATTAGGGACCCATAAAGATGCAAAAATTCAAATCAATGGTTCTATGCTTTTGTCACAAATATCTCGAGACCCATGATGGATCAACGATTCAAATTTGAACTTGTAGCCATTTTTTATCTTCTCAAGACGATTAACGGTTCAGATTATTATATAGGGTCATGAAATTGAAAAAATTAAAAAAGAATGGTAATAACTCCATCACCGCCCAAAATACTGTAGAAGACGTCGTCTTTCACTTTATACATATCTGTGTATTTGAAATTTGCTGCCATCCCATACTTTTCGAAACAAACGCCTAATTTCTTTATGAGGTTCGAAACGGAGATCCCAATGTTGGTTACCAAATGGTTTGTTATCCTTTCCAAACAGTTTTAAGACATTAGGATGCTGGAAATAGACTTACCAAACATGCACTTAGCTGGGGATAGAAAAAGTATAGGGCAAGTGAGAGACAAGTGGGCTACATAGGTTTAATATCGCAGCTTATCAACAATTAGTCACTACACAACCCTCTTTGACTGTGGACATCCCTCTTTGGTAAAATATTTAATTGTAATCATCAAACTGTTGGGGCTCAGATACAACTTGTTGTGCGTGTGTGGAAGCGTGAATCACCACGATCGGCAATCAATCAAACCACACAAGAATGAGAAGATCATAAGCTAAGATTTTACATGGTCGGCAAACTCGCCTACGTTCATGAAAAAGAAATTTAATTTTAGTCCCCAAGAAAATCCCGGTACAATTACCAAAGTACCCATGACCTTGAACACACTTGATCTGGCCCACTTTGCTACCAATCTCCCCCTCCAGGGATTATTAGGGCAAACACAAAATCGGAGAACATCTCTATTCTAGGAGCTTGGTTTTCTACAACACAAGCTCCAACAATCCGGATCATCAGTTTCTTCTCTAGTAACGGTGAAGGGAAAGCGATAGAGCTCAGCCGGGCTCCTTTTCCGACAACGGCTGGAGTCTGAATCCTCCTATCCTCTTCATTTTCAACCCAAAGATACCAAACACTTCTTTGTACGTAGTTCTGCAAATAGACAAGAGAGTCAGTCTCTTCTTCTTCGACGAGGATGGGAAATCCGACGGCCACCTTCTGTAACCGATTGCCCTCTTCTTCCTACTTAGATCAATTTCAATTGATCTCTCATTCAGGGAACCAAACAGATTCCGGTCGTCGATCGTGCACTGCATTGCTCCAAACCCTAGGAAGCCTTAGACTCTCATACATTATTGCAAGATCCAACGATCTTGAGCGATTTCAAAGGAGCTCTCCACCTCACTCTGAACCCGTAAAAATCACATACAAAGATTTTACGTGATTCGACAAACTCGCCTACATCCATGGGAAAGAAACTCTACTTTCCTTTGGGTTTTGCAATATGCGTATTTCATGAGTTACACATTACACCCATACATATAATGCTTACTTTCTTGAACTCACTTGGTCTGGATTCACCTGGCTAACATAAACACCAATTAATAATATGTTTACGCATAATGTTTTTTTTTTCTTGTGTGCTAAAACCCCTATTTTAAATTTAGCAGAGAGCTTCCAATGCTGAAGAGGATCCAAATTATTTTAAATGATAGGGCTTCATTTGGGCTATGCATTGTATATTTTCATTATGTTGAAGGTATTTAGGGGAGATGAGAAGAGATGGGACGCTTTGTAAGATGTAATTTAGCCAGATATGTGGGCCACCAACAAGGCGAACTTGATTTTTTGGTACAAACAAGGCAAACTTGATAGGGATATTAGAACCAAAACATTCCAAAGTGCCTCATGTACGTGAGTCGGTCCCAAGAATAGAATTCATATCTAGTCAAACTTGTTTTCTCAATGATTTTGATCGTTTATCGTCTTGCATTTGGAGACATTCCAAAACGCCTTCATCAAATCCAAGAATACAGTTAAAATCTAGGGCCTTTTGTTTGTGGGGATTCTTAAATCATCAATTCTTGAAATGACCAAATCTTCCGGCACATTCTAGCATTGAAGAGTTCAAATGTTAGAGAATCTCAAAGCGAATTTGAAAAACATTTAAAAAATCCTCAAGTAAATTTTATTAATTATTTGGGGGTATACTCTACCATAATATTTTTTTAATTAATTATGTTATTTTGTGATTTTGTGTTTTGATGATTACACAACTGGGTCTATTATTATTCAATCCAAGTACTTTTCATAAACTAATACTTAATCCAGGTATTAATTTTAATTTATTATTCAATTTACATGAGATCTTGTCTCTAATCACCAGGCTTTATGCTAGTATTTGTACAAAAGTATACATCAACGGCACTACAAAATGGCTCCTTACCCGAGTGGTAGGGAGCACCTGTTCGCACTTGCCTATTCAAGGTTTAAAAACCCTGCATACGCCACCGTTTTTCGTATGTGCGGGCTCCCTTTCCACTTATGTGAGCTTTCTTCTTGTGGTGCAGGCTCCATTCATAAATGAGTAGGCTATCTTCTCATGTGTGCAGGCCCTCTCAAGGGTCCATCATGTTGGGTGGTGAAAAAGGCACTCACATGAGAGAAGCCATTACAGGAAACTTCAATTTTCTCTTAAGATGATAGTACCCCCTCTTGACACCAGAGACTAACCACTAGATTATTTGGACTATCGCAATGGCACACATGACTGCATCAAACGGATTACTGAAGTTGACACCCTGCACTTTGGTCGCATTTAATTTTCCCAATCTAGTCCACTTCCAGGATTGCAATATTGTCCTCTCTAATTAAAACATTCATTGTTCAACCTTCGAATTAATAGCACATCCCATGTGACGTGAACACCTTTCCCATTAAAATGGCTCACAGCTCATGAAATACGTATGCATTGAAAAGGCAGGGCCCCATCAATGAACTGAGACCCCTTCGAATTTCATTGTGCCGACTACTCCAACATACATATGCAGGTCCTGTTGGAAAAATGGCCAAGGGCACCACTAATTTTTGTTAATTTTGAGCCAAAAATTAAGTGGGACCCACTTATTATTTTGGGTGGAAATACATGGGAAAGAAATCTACTCCATGAGTAGATTAAAGACATGTATTGAGTTGTTCTAATCCATTAAGGAGTGAATGAGAAATTGCCTTCTAAACACCATTACTTAAACATGTTAAATATGAAAACAAAAGGAAGTGGTGAACTTGCTTCCCACATTGCTTGGGAGCAAAACATTCCTTGTGTTTAAATATGCTTACCTTGGTAGTATAAGATGAGCCCCAAGGGGCATCCCACTTTTGTGGAGGAGGGAGGACCTAGATCAAGGTAGGGTCATCACGACACGCGTGCGCCCCGGGCCGGGCTTGGGCTTCACGTGTGAGTTGGGCCTGGCTCGGCCCACTACCCATTTATTTTTTTGGAGAGATTTTATTTAATAAAATTTTTCTTTTTCAAATGGGGTGTGTCCAAGATGTGTGTGCCCTTTCGTATCTGAAAGGGCGTGTCCCTAGTCACAGGAGGTGTGTCCAAAGAAGGTGTGCATCTGTTCATCCGAACAGTCACTATCCTGAACAGATGCAACCCCCCCATGAAGAGACCTATTACAAGCTATTTATATGCATCTTGTTCATTCCTTTTCATCATCTAATTCACTGTTATTGCATTGCATTTTCGAGTCATTCTCATTGTCAAGAGAGAGTCCTGTTGCTATATTTTTGGTTCGCCTGTCACACAGTTTGTAGTACTGCAACTGTTGTGAAATTGATCATTGTATCCTGTAAGACAAACACTGATGAAGCTCGTGAGCACCTTTGTGGGGGCGAAATTTGTCTTAAGGACATAGTGTTAGACACTAGCTTTGATCAAACATCTTTTTGAAGAGTACTGTTTTCTACCTTACAATAGAGTACTGTTTTTTCTGCCTTCAAACAGTAAGTGATTTCCATTCGTAAATTACATTCTATACTTATGTTTTACTGTTGTTTTAATTCATTGTTGTGAAAAACTGTTTCCTGAATTTTGAACTACTATTGTATGTACTCGAAATAACACGTCCGTAGGAGAAAATTACCTTTCGTATCAACCCAAGACTTGATTCAGCAAATAATTGAGATAAGAGTTTGTCCCCTAATTGAAGTTGATGTTCCTCTCTCTAAAAAGGTTTAAAAATGAGATTTAATTTGGTTTGGTGGTTAAGGGTTAATTAGATACCCCTATCCTCGATGTGAGCCCCATTTGGGACTAGCATCAATTATACTAATACAATAATCCGTGCTTAAAATGGACATGTTCAACCAATATTTATAGAAAAAATGAATATAAAAAAAAAAAAAAACTATGTTGAATTAAAAAAAAATTCAGAAATAAAGTATGCTTGTTCCATACAAGAAAACCTCATGGCAATGCATCCATAAAGCTTACATGCAAATTTTTAATAATCAAATATACTTGCTAACAAAAGGATGCAACTGATAATTGTAAATACCTTCCAATTATAATTTAAAAAATATATCCATTTCAAAATTTCTCATTAAACTAAATTGTTCAGACACAATAAGCTATAAGTTAGTCAAAGAAAGAAACAATGGCCATTGGTATAGTAATCCTTTAAAGTTATAATAATGTATAAAAATCCACTTAGTGCAAGAACAAAAATTAAAGAAATTATCACAAATAAAAACCTCATAAAACCTACTTTTGGGTTTTTTAAATGAGGAAAAGATCAAAAAATAATTTTTAAGCATTATTGGTATGAATAAAATATGAAACCGTGACATAATAGAAAATATGAAATAGATATAGAAAAAAAAAAACCTTCTGGAAATGGCAGGACGAGAGACACTCAATATGATCTACATGAGAATTAATGGAAAAGGTGGGATCATTTGATTGATACTTAAATCCCTTATACGTGTGTGTGTGAGAGAGAGAGATGGGACATCTGGACTCTCTTAGAGATCAGTCAAACTGATTGGATTCTAGTCAAAATATATATAAATCGAATGCAAAATTAATAAGTATAAATTGGCTATATGGATTGAGATATTGATCATATTAAATGAAGTAAATGGGCAAATCAAAAGAAAAGAAAAGCGGAGGTGTTAGAAGTTACAGTAGTAAATGATAAAAAAAAATACATCTTTTTCTTAACAAAAACGACAAAAAGCTACTCTCTCGTAATACTAAATAACAAAAGCTATAACTTTGACAAAAATGATTGTTTGTCGTTTAACACTTATTTTTGACCCCCTATTCTCTTATTCACTCTTGATTTAAAAATGAAGTTGAGAAAGTGCATCTTCTGAAGTCATCTCCTCCAACCTCTTATTGCTTGGAAAGAGAGATATTAAGCCTAGAAAATTAAGGGTAGAAAATCAGAGACAACATGGGTACGAAAAAAAATGCATACTCATTAGAATGAGCATCCAAAGTTCCAAACACTGTTGCAGCGGCATGAATTAGGTAGATGAAAACCAGTTGAGCAGAACGCAGCCATGTGGTAGAAAGTGATGAAAGATGAACTACAACTGCACAGAAACAATCAATGGAGATTCTGTAACAACTCTCCAGCATCTAAATTCAATGTAAACCAAACTGTGTGGGGACCGTCCCACGAACCAAACCTTATTTTGGTTTCGGCAAAGCGCGTTAGCCTTGGTCTCGGCCTCGGGCGCAGGCCTGGCGCTGCCTCGGTTTCGGCACATCATGCTGGTATCGGAAGTGAGCCACCAGTTCAGCCGCACCGCCCCATTCGGTCTCGGCTACATAGAGATGTAATCTCACCCATTGGCCACAGCCCTATCAGGGACATGGCCCAAGAAAGGGATTCGATGGGACCTCAGCCGCCAACGAATCAGGCCTAATGTCACTCGCATTAAATGCAGTATGGGCTGATCGGACCCTCATTAAATGAAATGAGTGCTGTGATGGACCCTCATTAATGACTATGTGGGCTGATGGGACCCTAGTCACATCCTGAGGCCCACTGGCACAGGCGCCAAAGCAATTTCTCATATAAAGCATGGGACGACTCAAAAATGAGGTATGCATTCCTCTACATGCAACCAGACCTCTCTTCCTTCTTCTCCGACCACTACTAACTTAAGCATCGGAGAGCCCTGCGCTGCCCCCAGCCAGGGTCCTTTGACTGTTCTCTTCTCCCCTTTCAGGTTCACCAAACACGCAGCTCCTCCTCCGGTACTTTGAGTAAGTCTTTGAAGGCATCCTAATCTTGTGAGTATATTTTTGCACTTACACAAACCTTCAACCTGTCACAACTAACCAGCAGACAAAAGAGATTTCCAGCCATGAGATCTACAAGGTGGACCACCACAAAGATGGGAACATGAAAGGCTGTTTGGCTCTTATACCATGTAAAGAAACTGCTAGAGATAAATAACTAAAACAACAGTCATGAATTTCATCCTATACGTTCGTTTGGCTCTTTACTAAATTAGTAAAAGTCAAATAAAACCTCCATTTTTAAGATAAGGAGTCACATCAATAGTACTTTAATTCAAAATTGCCCCATCTTTTTCAAAAAAAAGAAAAAAAAAACAACCTCCTTTCTTCCCCGAAAGACAAAAAGCTCCACTTTTTTTATAAAAAAATAGAAAAGATCCCATACCAAACAACTAAAAATAAAATATCATCATAACCCGATTATATTTTATTCTCTCTTGATTTAATGCTTTACTTAACTTTATTTTACATGTAAAATTACCAAACGGGCACAAAGAAACTAACCGTTATTTTTGTCAAAAAAAATAATATATATATATATATATAACACCCTCAGCTGTTATTTTTTGAGTTTTTCTTGACATAGTCGTGTAATCAGAGATTAAGCGTATTTTTATTTCGTAAAAATTGCTTAAATATATAAAGAGTTTATCTGAATTTCTTTAAAAAAACACACACATTGTCTCTTAGACAGTTACGACTCTTAACATGGCTCAGAGTTGTGTGGGACACAAATGTTCCTCCTGTATTTTGGAATGCAGGTATGGCGAGTACTTTGTTACCACAGGAGCCAGGGGGCTTTCCAGTGCATACAGAGTACAGAACTGCAGTCTGCACATGGACACTTCTATCTGACCTTTTATATGCTCGGATCTCTAGAGAATTTAAAGAACTGGACATGGATTATAGAGCATTATTGTTCGGGTTGATATGGCAGATATCACAGCTTCAAATCCCACAAGTGGTTCAACTCCACAAAATTTCCTTTCACCATATAGAAACAACTATGTTCACAGGACCAGCACTTTATTTTCATGACCTAACATTTTCACTTGGGAATAACTCAAGTGCACCTACCCTGCCTATCTCCGTTGTATTTATGTGGTTGCGTTATTAGAAACATTCAAAAAATGTTTAAGGATTTGAATGATTGATATTTAGTAGACCCTATTATTCATTTGAAACTTTCAAGTGCACGGATGCTACCTTTTGTTGAATTGCAGCACCCTTATTAAACTCATGAATAGGGTTTATTTGAAAATTCGAAAGGTTTATATATCCTAACACCCATTTTAAAGAGAAATTGTATATAAATACTAAAACTCATATAGTGGGGTAAATGTTAAATGAATCACAGGCTATTAACTCCATTTAACTTCTCATGAAGAAGAGAAAAATAAAATTAGTTAGCCACAGATTTCAAACGTGGTCAATCCAATGGTGGTCATCTTAGGAAACATTTGGTAATAGGTAAGGAATTGACAGAATTAAAGATTCATCTTCGAGAATTTATATAATTGATTCTTTATTGAGGATTTCTCGTTGGGGATTTATATAGTCGAGCATTTTGTACCAATATCAATGTGAAACTAGGTGAGAAAAATTGATATCGATGCCTGAAATTGCAAAGTCAAGGATTTTCAAATCCTCTGGGAGAGGGTCAATCATAGTGAATGAGAATTTTCACTCGCCCAAATCTTCAAAGATCTACAATTTTCAAATATGGTTGTTTCAAATCCTTGAAAAGACTTGTAAGAAATCCCATAAATAGTTGCTAAACATGAGCACAGCTGTTAAAAGTATGTAATATGTTTGGATTTTTGAAAGGAACCTCAACTCTATGCATTTAATAAGGACCAGCACAGCAGGCATGATCCACATGGCTGAGGTTCCCTTTCCATCTAACTACCTTTGACATTTATTTGATAAACAACTGCACATTATTATCATGTAGTGTGGTGGTTATTTTTATTATATAAAAATGCAGAGGTCATGGTTTTTAACCTCACAACCTATGTACTTTTTAGCTTTTCACCAAGGCTCAACAAAAAAGTCAAAATTAAAAGAATAGGTCAAGATTTAATCCCAAACACTTGACTTTGATATATTGTAATTCTTCCTTTCTTATTTTCACCTTCAAACCAAAAGACCTGGAGGGGCTTGAGTGGGGGGCCTGTGGTTTCACCCACAATCAATGGCCAAAGAATATTTCCTTAAGTTTTAGATCAATTAATGGCAAAAGTAAATGGTCACATTAATTTACATTGAGCTGTATGTTAGCAATGTATGAAATTCTCTGCCATATGGAAAGCGCGTTGGATAACTATTGGATACTTGTAAAGCTTTATGCTCAGCTGGGGGTGGTGGGACCCAATCATTTACAGAATTCAGAGGGTGCACACTGCATTTAATAAAAATTCGCCAATGTTGCCTTGTCCTTGTGTAATAGAAATTCTGACAGACTTCACAGTTCACTCCATTTGTTACAACCAACTCTTCTTTAATTAGTTCTGACAGGAATCTTTGTTTCATGGAAAGGATTTAGGTGGGCCAGTTAGGCTGCAAAAACTTGGTGATTTTTTGGCTGGAGCATTATGGATTTCTCTGAATGCTGAATTGCTCAGGGCTGTTGGCATTTGAAATGCTGGATTTATGAGGATTTTCGAGTTCCACTTTTTATAAATTTAGAATCAAACAGGGAATTTAGATTCCTAGTAATAAAGGACCTGCACAGTTGTTAGGAATTCCTAGTATAAATGCTTGCAACCAAACATGCTCAGAATTATCTCATTTTTATGGTAGGCTTTCTTTCAATTTTTATTATGCGACTTGGATGGATTTTTGTGGCAAAGCTCAATTTAATCAAGCCGGTAGTGTTACTATGTGATTCCGTTTTTTCGCTGCTGATACTTTGAGTTGATATGTGGAATCTGCTGAGACAATGCTTTCATAAATAACTCCAACATAGTAGAGACAATGCTTTGATGATGACGATAAAGGTGGTCTGAACGAGGTTTGACAGAATAAGCTATAATACATTAATTAGGCTTATATCCCATCATATGGTAGACATGGCGATCATTACCATTATTATCATCATCTTAATTATCAACATCAACGCCATTATCATCACCATCTTCATGATTGCATCATCATCATCATCCTAGCCAGCTCACTCTGCTTCATGAAGGGCAAGAGATTGGAAATTTCTAAATAATTCTTAAGCCAATTCTTAGAGATTCTAATATTAAGGTTTTTTTTTTCCGAGGATAGTTGTAAAAAAGAGATTCCCCACTGGTTGGTTCATCGTTGTAAAAGAATTGCTCATAGGTAATTTAGAGTTTCCGAGGACAATACAATTTTTTCAATAACGACAAAACCTTTTGAATTTTTGAAACACTAGAAAACCAACAGATTATATTGATAATAAAAAAAAATGAATTTTCTCTTAAAGCAACGAGAAGCCCATCTCAAAATCAGTTTTGAAGAATAATCCCTTTCAAAATCAATTATGAACAAGACCCGTCTCAAAATCAATTTTTGAAGAAGAACCAAGATCAAAATTTATTTTCAAGAACTCATCTCTAAATCAGTTTTTGAAGAAAAGCAAGAGGAAAAAAGTGAAAAGATGGGAAAGAAGGGAGTTTTAAGTGTTGTGAAATTTGGGTTTTCTCCTAGGTAGAGGGAGATTCATGAAAAGGGTACTTATCAATTGATAATTTTAATAAGTTTCTAAAAGATATTTTAGATTAAAAAAAAAAATCCCCATCCTAAAATTCAACATGCAGCATGCCACTTTGGACTTCCTCTTCTTAATATAGCTGCATCATTTAATGTCATGCGTTAGGACATCTGGTCCATTCATTAAACCAGATGGGCCACACGTCTCACTCGAGACTTGTGAGGCCTAGGATCAGTCACAAAGTCACCTCAGAGACATTTGAACATAGGGTTAGGGTTAGGGTGATTCTCATGGCCATGTGCACACAATATCTGACTGATACTCTTCTTGAGATAGAATGCGACCATCCATTTGCCAGCTTATACGTGGTCTCTAGATCTGAGTTTCCATCACCTGAGGCAGTGACTTTCCAAGAGGGTGAGTCTTCCAATAAGGATGTCCCACATCATCCATCTTTTTTATTTCTTTAAAATGGAATAAAAAAACAGTTTCTTTTCTAATCATATTCTGGCTGATTTTGAATGCAAACAGTGGTGGCTCTGACTTGGATGGCTCAGATTTGTGCAATGTTGGACTCAGGATTTTCGTTTGGGTGGTGCGGTATATGATCAAGTGAACACTTTAAATAATTAAATTAAAAATTTTAAGATATTATCTAAGGGGTTTTTCGAATCACGTGGGTGCGACTGCACCCGCATGATAACAATTGGGTCCGCCCCTGGATTTGTGGTATTTACTTCCTTACTAATTATCCAGATGTGGGTCCCTTGCTTAATGCCACATGGCCCAGATCGGATTACAAGATTGAATAATCTGGAAAGGCTAAATGGCTTGACCAACTTGTGAGAAGGCCAAAAGTTGAGTAGTGAGGATTCTTCCAACTCAATGGCTCATTGGCCATTGGCATAGGATCCATATTTGGAAGAGCTGTGGATGGAAATGATAGTATCATACACATGTTAGGGCTTCGCTCTGAGGGTCTATTTATTTGCATGGAATTGATTGGAATTATTAAAAATGCGAGGGGTGAAGGATATAAGAAAAAGATATAACTGAGACCTTCATATTCCTAGGATTTGAAATTGTCAGGGTGATGGCTAGGTATTAATTTATTTTATCTCCTCCTTTCATTTTCTGTTAGAGGGATGATAATTTCTGGTCATCTTGCAGATATACCTTTGTTCCTTAAATTTAACCAGTCATACAATTCAGGGTATTAAATTTCACATGTATCTGATTACATGAGACAAACGGGCCCTAAGAATTGGGCCCACAATCTGGAGGGTGCGGATTGAAAAACATGCAAATGGCTAAGCTGATCTGGTACTAGTGTCACCCAGAGAATTGGAGTACTATTAGATTTATGTAAACATATTATCCAACCAAAATATGGTTTTAACAAGTTTGCACAAGTTGCCACAAGAGATTCCATCTCATAAAACAAGAAGTATATTGCAATCATCCATAATAGGTAATAGGTTTGAATGTGATAGTTGATGGAACAAGATGGATTACATGAAAGACTATCTCTAATTAATTTATGCCATTGATTACATACGTGACAAAGCAAAGTACAATCCAAACCCATGAACTAATGAAAAGAAACTTGGGAACCACAACTATCAGAGATTTGAAAGAACCTAAACCACAAGAAATGGAACATTGGTGAAAGGTCCCTCTCATCTCACGTGATTTCTGTTCTATGACATACAAATAAACCTATTAGAACAGATGCTACACCATATATAAGCCATTACTCAAAACACAGTTATACACATGCATAGACAATGACACCTAACCTTGGCATCTAATAATTCTTTGCTTGTTTTTGTTCCATCCTCAAACAGAGAACTAAGTGAAATCACAATAGAGCAAAAGTACTTGTATTGCAGAATCAAAATAAAATCACAATAAAAAATTATTCGAAAATAGGTTGTACCTGTTGTTGTTGTTGTTTTTTTTTTTTCCCTTGCATTCTTTTGTTGGGATCTGCACAGTGACAGAGGAGTATGTGTCTCATAGTTCATATCGGTTGAGGGGATGACCGCTCTTTACTGCTCCAACTGTGCATTCATGGTCTCCATTAATGATATCCCTGCTGTAAGCTGCTTACTTTTATTATATATACAGCTAAGCTGTATACGTGCAGTTTGTCTCCAACTTCCATATATCCAAGGAAAAGAGAGACGAGCAACAAGGGCTAAAGGCTTCTTAGTGTTTAAGTTTGTTTTGGTTTTGTTCTTATTTTCTGTAGGGTATTAGATGGAAAATCTCTTACTCAAGATACTGCTCTGTTTCATCATAGTAAGATCCATACAAGGTAGTTGGCTGTTTCTTGTAATGTTTGTCTTGAAGGGTTCTTTGTTTCTCTTGTTGTTGGATCTAAAATCATGTTTTCTTTGGCTATTTTGTAGAAATGGTTCAAGAGACATGATTTTGATCCAGTTAATAATATAAAGGAAATATGATCTTAGTCCTATTTTCATAATCATTTTGTAATCTTTTTCCTTTTTACAAGAAAAGTAAGAAGGTTTTGTAGGAATCTAGAGCCTCATACAGGAAGAGTATATATTGGTGGCAACACCCTTTCACCAGATAATTTTTAAAGAATGAAACCATAATTGACAAGTACATGTTTTTCCCCATTTCCTTTCTGGGGAAGAGTTTTGTTCATGAAAACCAAACAAGGACAAAGCAATTGACAAAAAAAAAAAAAAAAAAAAATCTTGAAAAGGGTCAGAGAAGGGTCTCACTCATTTTCCTTTCTCACATACTTCCATTCAAATCCCTGTTTCATCAAAATCATGTAAGTAGTGAAGTAAATCATGTTTTGGGTTATGACTATTGGCTCTTGTTCATGTGAAATGCAGGAAAGGATTTTTCAAAATTCAACTACCCCTTCCTCGAAAGGGCAAGCTCTTTCCTTGGTAAAGAGAGCTATGACTACATAATTGTGGGAGGTGGAACAGCTGGATGTCCCTTGGCTGCAACCCTGTCCCAAAACTTCAGTGTTCTGTTGCTAGAGAGAGGTGGATCCCCCTATGGCAACTTCAACGTTTCACACATGCAAAACTTCCACATCTCTCTGGCTGACACTTCTCCTGGCTCGGCTAACCAAGCTTTCATTTCCACCGATGGGGTCATAAACGCAAGGGCAAGGGTCTTGGGCGGTGGCACCTGCATAAATGCTGGCTTCTATACGAGGGCTAGCCCAAGGTTTGTTAGCTTCTGTTTCACCAGTTCTAGTTGACAAACAACTTAGATTTGATCTATATATGTCTTTATCTTCTTTTTAGTCCAATTTTGTGTGCGTGGGGGTGCGGGTGGGTCTTTTTAGTCCAATTTTGTGTGCGTGGGGGTGGGGGTGGGTCTTTTTAGTCCAATTTTGTGTGCGTGGGGTGGGTGGGTTGGGGGTTGGGGGTTGGGGGTGGAGGGTGGAGGGTGGAGGGGAGGAATTGGTGTGAATATCAAAATGGGTTCATGAATTTTTGCAAGGTAATGGGATGGGCTGAGGCTCAAATGGGTCCAGGTGGATTGATCACGGATAATTCGGGTAAGGCCCAGTTTGATTTTATGGAAGACTAAAGCATTGAAGATTTATAATTCATTTTAAATCTGAGAACCCTATTTCAATTTTCATTGAGATTAAGATGGTAATTAGAAAAAAAAAAAAATGATGACACAAATCAGATGGGAAGAAGGGTAGAAAAAGAAGGGAAATAAAAGATTTGAGGAGAGGAGCAAAAGATGAGAATGAGAATATGAAATCTAAAAACATAGAAATTCATGGTCAGATGAGCTCGATTGAGAGATTATTAAAGAGGTGAAGTGTGAATGATAACGTGAGGGGTAAACGATATACATAAGGTAGAAATGCTCATGAAAACTTGACTTTCCTATCATTTGAATCACCAAGGTCATGGTGGGGGTATTCATTTTTCATCTTCCCGTGATTCATTTTCCATCAACGGAGAGGTTATTCAAGTCATTTTTGTATATTTACCTTGGATCATCATTTTTAAACATATACGACATTGAATTTCCATGTATTCTATGCAAACAAACAAGTTTAAATTGAGAAGTTCAACGGATTGAATTTTTTTTTTTAATTTAGTGGCCATATTTTAAAAAAATAAAATAAAGAAATGAATAAAAAATGATTTGAGGAAGAAATTCTTTTTATTCATATCCATTGAAAATTACTTTGCACGTAAAACGATTTTCTATGAAAAACAGGTATTCATACAGGTTATAACTTATAAGGCATTTAATTGATTTTACATTACAAGCCTAAATGAATACAAATGGGCCTTTAAAGTAACAGGTAAAACAGGTCCATTGCCTTCCCAAAGGATAATGTAAATAGGATGGATTCAGTTGGAATCCCAACTCCTAACCAGTCCTTGCCCAATTGTTATGGGTCAGGCCCTGAAAATAATCAGGTATTGGAGGTGGTCTATTGACATGGACAGCCTTCACTGTAGATAGCCTGTTCAAAATTCAGGTTTTATGGGCCTGGACTCAGTCCATTGGTAGCATCTACTGGGTCTTTCTTGTTCTCATCTTCCCCTAGTCTTTCATGGATAAACCAGCATGTAAACGGACATCTAATTATACATAGGGATTCCTATTGTTGCCTTACAGTTATGTCCAGAAGGCGGGCTGGGACGGAGAATTGGTGAACGAGTCATACCCATGGATCGAAAAGCAGATTGTTCACTGGCCCAAGCTCAGTCCATGGCAGCAAGCATTCAAAGATGGACTTCTTGAAGCTGGGGTTTCGCCTTTCAATGGCTACACATATGATCACTTGTATGGGACCAAGGTAGGCGGCACAATTTTCAATAAGGCCGGGCACCGGAGTACCGCGGCTGATTTGCTAGCAGCAGGGAACCCTAACAATCTGAGGGTGTTGATTCATGCCAGAGTCCAGAAGATTACTTTCGATACAAGAGGTGAAGCAAATCCAATCCATGTAGCTTAAACTCTATATTTTTTTGGGTACCCCATGCACTAGAAAAGAGGTTACACACACGGAAAGATAGTCGACAAATGTGGGAAGAGGGCAGTATATTTACGGATCGATCCCTAATCATTTTAAATGAGATACAAGGTTTTCATCCAACTATGCAACCTCGGGTTCTCTGCATGGTAGCTTAAACTTAGTAGAGAGATTTGAACTTCCTGTGTTAGTCATGTACATATTGGATGGCTGCAAAGGCTGGGACCTAGGATCCACCACTCTCTCAATCTGAGAACATGTATGAGTGGGTCCCAAGTCTCAAATAAGGGTCGCACTCATCACCACCGACTGCCCTTAAATTTGTTACATTTATTACAACAGCTACCTACGCAGGGATTTGCTTTTTCAGACTATGGAATTTAAACAAATCAGATGGACATTCACTGCTAGAATTACATTGAATTTCAAGGAAATCTGGTAGTTGTACATCTCTACATTCATTCATCCAACAACCAAATTATTTATACCCATTGGGAAATGGGAATGCAGATAGCAGTTTTTAGAGAATAATGGTGGTGGGGGATTCATGTTTGTTTGTATGTTCACAAATTTTCTTCTGGGTTGATTCGTAGCAATTCCAGAATTTGGGATTCTTGGAATAGGAATTTCTTAAATTTTAACGACTGCTTTCTCCTGTTTGGTAACACTTGTAAGTTGGGAAATTTATGTCTGGAATTTCACGTGGTGCCTACCATACACATATTTTCCATAGATGAGGCCCAATATTCAGGTCCCACCGTGGACCCTAAAAACATTTTAGGAAAGGCCCACTATTCGACTCATACACACACACACACATCATCATCATCATCATCATCATCATCATAAAGCGGGACCCAGCGTACGCTTTCAGTAACTGGACCTGGACCTGGTCCAAAGAGAGGGTTTAAACCTGGATTTTGTTTTGGGTCGGATCCTTCCAGTAACTGGGTGATCAAAGGCTCATTGACATCCCTAACTTACATGTACCATGTGTGCAGGGACAAGGCCAAAGGCAACAGGAGTCATTTTCAAGGATGAGACTGGAAAGGATCACCATGCATTTCTATCAAGGAGATCAAAGAGTGAAGTGATTCTGACTTCAGGAGCTATAGGAAGCCCACATCTGCTGATGGTCAGTGGGATTGGGCCCAAAGAAGAACTTGATAAGAAGAACATTGAGGTGGTTCTTTATAATGAATTCGTTGGGAGGGAGATGTCGGACAACCCGATGAACACCATCTTCATACCCACAAAGCGACCCATCAAACAGTCTCTGATCCAGATCGTCGGAATTACCAAGATGGGATCCTACATTGAGGCTAGCAATGGTTTCAGCCAGTCCTCAGATAGTATTCAGTGTCACCATGGCATCATGTCAGCTGAGGTTTGCTTACCACCCACCACAACATGTCCATGCATAGATGAAAGACAGTAACATTGATAGGCCTAGATCAGCCACCTATTGGTCATGGGCCATGATTGGTTTTAGGCCCATGGTATGATTCATTTATTAACAGGCTTAGTTCATTCTCAAGTTCACCAACATCTACTATTTTTGGACCTGGCTCTGTCCTGTTTACCGATGTAACAATCTAGGCGTGGGCCTGATTTGAGGCCCACTAACTCCAGTAACTGTAAGGAATGATCCTACACCTAAGATACACATTGAAATCAGTGTGTTAATCCATCACTAATGTTTTCAGTTCATATGACCATTGCACTGTTTCTTGGTTAACCATTTCACATGACCCATTGGTGGGTTTGTCGCAATCATTTGATTGGAACAGACCTTAGCGATGGCCTACCAATTGGACAATAGCGATTTTATTTTTTATACCATCAGATCTATTGATG
Source organism: Cinnamomum chago (assembly GCA_038049695.1). NCBI lineage: Eukaryota > Viridiplantae > Streptophyta > Magnoliopsida > Laurales > Lauraceae > Cinnamomum > Cinnamomum chago. The sequence goes on from CP142451.1 coordinate 15,751,838, forward strand.
AATGATTTGTATTGTATTGAACAAACAGATTGGACAGTTATCAACAATGCCTCCAAAGGAAAGGACTCTGGAAGCAGCCCAAGCCTATCAGGGAACAAAGAGAGACCTACCACGTGAGGCCTTTATGGGTGGATTCATATTGGAGAAGATCGTGGGCCCTCTCTCGACGGGCCACATCAGTCTGATCACCACCAATGTGGACGACAACCCGTCGATCACCTTCAACTATTTCAGCCACCCAGAAGATCTCCGGCGGTGCGTTTACGGCATCCGGATAGCCGAGAGGATCGCCAAGTCTAGGCCCTTTGCTGATCTCACCGACGTTGGTGAGTACAGTATGGAAAGGCTACTTAACATGAGTGTCAAGGCTAATGTGAACCTCATACCCAAGCACACCAATGACACTGCATCCTTGGAGCAATTCTGCAAAGATACTGTGGTCACAATCTGGCACTATCATGGGGGTTGCCACGTCGGAAAGGTGGTGGACCCCAACTACCGAGTCCTCGGTGTCGACGCCCTCCGAGTCATTGACGGGTCGACCTTTGTCGACTCGCCAGGTACTAATCCTCAGGCCACAGTCTTGATGCTTGGAAGGTAAGTGTAATATTTCTTAGCCTTGCACTTTGGGAGAGCTTGTTTAGCACAAAGATTGTTATAACACTTAACAGATTCACTTTGAATTTTGATCTTATATGCAGGTACATGGGTGTAAAAATATTAAGAGAGAGATTAGGAAGAGCAGCTGGGATATGAGGGAGATCACCACCAACTCGTCCAGCTTATGTTGTGTAGTAGAATGATTTCTTTCTATTCTATTTTTATCTATGTAAGGACTTATCTCAATGTATAAGAAAGCAAAATAATAGTTAGAGGCAAAAATGAGATAAAGTTCACCTATAGCTAGAGCAGTCATTAGTTTAAAAAATATTGTTTAAATCTAGATGGCAATGTAATTTAGATTTCACCCCATCTATTTCTTAAGTCTTTTTTAGTGTAAACACTCGGTCATAGCGGTTTATTTATGTTAAGTAAATTAATTTGCACGCAATGTTGGTTCATTTCTCAATCAAACTTTGGTTGGTTGGTGTAATTTCTCGGTCAGTACAGATGAGTCACAAATGGCATGGCAAGCATCTATTAGCTCGAAGCAATTTAATTAGATCTAAGGGCTGGGGTGATCCGGATCTTAAAAGATAAACTCATGTAAATCAAGTGAAGTAATCAATATAAAGATAAACTCATGTAAATCAAGTGAAGTAATCAATATAATTAAGAGTTATAATGTTGTTAATCAGAAAGAGATGCTATATGAGAAGGTATATATTAAATTAGTTAAAGAACATGGAAAATACATTTGTTTGAACTTGAAGCTCAAATTCACGAACCAATTGTTTTCACACTGCCTAATTAATTCCTAAACCAATCGTAAATAACTGGGTTCATGCGCAAATTAGAGTTCATATGTTCGGAATAAATAATTAAGCTACCTTGTAGTATAAAAAGCAATTTCTACATGAACAAAACTAAATAAAAATTCCTTTTCCCATTACCATCTGCATTTTTTTTGAACAGTGACAAAAGATTATGAAATAGTTATGAAAATTAGGTTTTGATGTGACTAAGAGAACATGAATTATCCTGATTATCAAATAATCTTAGATCTTAGTTTTAGATTTTCGAAGTTAAGTCCACCGGTGACTACTATTCAAATCATCGTCAAATTAGGACCACCATAGATTAGGTGCATTGGAAGGAATTGAATTGCTCATGAGTAGTCCTTGAAAAACTGAAAATGAATTGACAAAAAAAAATAAAATAAAGTCTTTTGGACAATTTACTTTATTTTGTTCTTGTGGACAATCTGAGTATAGACAACCACATTCTGGAGACCCAAACCAGGCCTAAACTTCCAGTGCATAATTTCTTCAATCATCACTGTAGAACATACTGGAAATGATAGAACAACTGTAGGTGGTGCAGTGCACAGAAATTCTGAAATGATGAGAACATTCGCCCTGGTCATATCCAATTGGTACAACACATCACTAACATAGGCATATACAGAATTGAGAGCTTGTAAGAAAAAGAGCAGCTCATGACCTTATCATCCCACATAATGACAATGGAGACTGCAGAAAGGAATCAAATAATGCATGGATTGGATTTTCAACTCATTACTCATTATGACTTCCTTTACAGATAAAAACTATTCTCTCCGTTTTCAATTCCATCCCTACTTTCGGATGTACTTTTGACTTAAAAGAGGGGTAAAAGGTATAATGATGGGACTAATCCAGCATAGAAAAGTATACAAGTGACTAGTTTAGGGAGACCTTTCGAACCTATGATCCACTTTGGTATGTGAGTAGTTTAAGGACATCTTTTTAACCAATGGCCCACAATGGTAATCCAATCCAATCTCTCTATATGATATCATATACTTCTCTCTTTCTCTCTCATCCAGGAGAGACAAAGTACGGAAAACCAGAGAATCCAATGCCCCCCTCTCCCCACCTTGAGATGTCAAATGGGCCGGCCCGGCCCATCTCGCCAATCAACGGCGCGTGGCCCGGCACGGCCCAGTCAACAGCACGGCCCGTGTGGGCTGAGGAGGTTGGGCCCGGGGCCCAGGCCCGTCTGGCACATGAGTTGCCCTCCGCGGCCCGCCAGGATGGGCCCGCCTAGCCCGCAAGGCACGGCCCGCCCAAAAGTGACTTTTTTTAAAAAAAGATATCCATTTTACCCCTCCAAAACAGCAATAAAACGGTCATATAAGGGGTATTTTGTATCATTTTCAATTTTACAAAGTCTATAATACTCTAACCCTCCTATTCTTTTTCTAATTTTATTAGTATTATTTATAATACTCTAGCCCTCGAATATTTCAAGCCCTTAATCTGATTTCCAGATTCCCACCTTAACTTCTTAGTGATATAGATATTTGATTATGTAAATTTGGATAATAATTCAAGCAGATCTAGGTTTTGAGAAATAGAATTATAGAATTTGTTTGATATTGATCATTGTAGTTATTCGACTGGTATATAACAATCTTGGTAACTTGGATTTTTCTCAATATCTCATAAAAAAATGATACTTTTAGATAATGAATTACCTATTAGACAAAAATTAAATTAATTGGTAAATATTTATCTGATAAAGACTTTTAAATAAACTTTATGCTTAGTTGCATGTGTAAAAGGCGATGATGGTTCAAAATTGCTCATCAACTACACTGAAAGATGTAAGTCAAACATGACGTGTGTGTTTGGATGTATAGTAAATTGAATTAAATTGAATTAAATGAATAGGAATTGACAAAGGAGAGATAATTAGGAGCCTTAAAGAGACCTCTTTGAAATTGACACTCCAACATAGTTGAGCATCTGACAATTTTGCTAAAATGTGCTGATCTAAAAGGTCTAAGCAAAAGAAAGATTGCATCAAATCAAAGTAGTAGTTTGCTTTTAAGACTTTTCAAATTAAACTTTAAGTTTTATTCAAAGAAAAGAAACATTTAACTAACCTTAGATGAGATGTCAGCTTAATGATGATGATTATATGATTAAAACCACATCAAGTCCATTTCAAAAAAGAAAAGAAAAGAAAAAACCCACATTCAACTTGCAAGCATCGGCCAAATTTGAAAGAATCTATGTGCAAGTTCATCTTTTCTCAACTCCCTACAAATATTTATTTTCCTTTTTTGTATTTGATAACTAATGTTACCATTTCTTTTATATGAATGCAGAAATCAAATGAAATTAATGTTTCCATTTCTTATTATGTCGTAGGAAATTTATCACATAAATGTTCAATTGAAAAATATAGTCTTGGATGAAAGCCCAACCCGCACCTCAAAATATGTTGACTTAATTTGGTTACTCAGTCCAAGGTGAGTGGGAAAAACTACTATGCTCGTGGAATTAGAACATTTATAAAGATTTGAATAGGTTTTCTAGGTTGAAAATGTGACCATGAAAATCAAAGTGTTCCACTACCAAGCTCGTGCAATAGGAGGACATGACCATCTGATTGGCATCATGGCATCCACTGTTCAGGTGGAATTAATGCTATATGAACATCAATTGCAGACCATAAAAATTTATTTTATAAGTTATTATTAATTACATAAATGAGTGGACCATGTTATGTGTGAGACTGGTTGGATTTGCATACAAATTTTAATAACCGAGCTTCTAGAAAGTATTGATATTTAGTTGTTGTCATATGTAAGTGGGATCCATAATGGGGCCCACTACATGAAAGTGATTAGTGGGCCGTGCTTGTATTCTTTTTTTTTTTTAATACTAAAAAAAAAAAAAAACAGAGCTGGGGTGGGCCGTGCCAGTGGGCACCTTTCTCTCTCCCCCCACTCCTTGGAGTTGTCTAAAAACCCCATTCAAAAATTCTATAAATAACACTAAACAACCCCTAAATCCCCTTGACTTTGAAATTAGTTTTAGAAAACACAACTTCAGTGGTTGTTTTTAACCATTTTCAGGAATTTAAAGTCCAAATACCCCTTTAAAGTTGAGTCCTGTCTTAACTCTATCAAAAAATAAATAAATAAATAAACACTTTGATCCAAATTCCTTCTTAGCAGTTATGATTGCCATTTTTACAATAATTTGAAGTCAATGTTGCTTATGATGGTTTGCCGGAGAAGTGTAGAGTGTTAAAAGGTATATTTAGTTGGACTTCTTACAAGTCAAAAGTATTTTCCTAAAAGTATTTTAAAACAACATTGTAAAAGATATTAGAATACGTAGCCTGAATTTATTTATATTTTCTAATAGAAAAGGCAGCTTTTGGCATATCATAGCTACAATTATATTAATTTTTTTACAATAAAAGTAGGTGCACAATATATAAAAATATTTATTTGGCCGAGAAACTGGTTTTGAGATTGACATATTGATGGGTGATTAGCCTTCTAATCAAGTAATATGGTAGGAGAAAAGCGAGAGAGAAAGAGGAAGTGGGGTGGGAAAAAGGAGGAAGAGAAGAAGCAACAACAGTTAGTGAAATGTGCTTTCAGAAATAGTTTCAAAGCCGAAGTTTTCAACCATTTTTTAGTCAAAAGTGCTTTGTGAAATTGAGGTAACACGCATAAAAGTAAGCATTTTGTGTCACAGTTATAGCGCATGCATGGTCTAAAAACATCATTTTGGATGTTGTAATTAAACTCGACACATCATGTTATAAATGTAACAACACTATTAAATGCCAATTTATTCTAGAACTATAAAAGTAACACTCGCCTAATAACCATATTTTTTCATCTTAACCTTTCATATTAAACTGCCAATGACTGTTTACATTAGACTAAATAAGAATACAATAGAAAGAATAAACGGTCATATATATAAGATCGATCGAAGAATTATTGAAGAAGTGAAGCATGAATGGTATGAAGTCAGGGGTAAAAGATATAAGGTATTAATATAGATGAGATCTTAACTTTTCAAGGATTTAAGTTACGAGCGTGGTGGCAGGGTATTCATTTTCGCCCCCCCTGAGATTCAATTCTGAAGCTCTCTAGCTGAGTTGTTGGTGTGCTCGTTCTCTAAGGTTGTATTGTTTCTTTTTCAGCTTCTCCCCATTGTATTTTGGAGGTCTCCTTTGAGACCTTGTATTCTTTTTTCTCCTTTTCCCCCTTCTTTTTCAATTCAATTTACCCTTACAGCAAAAAAAAAAGGGTATTCATTTTCTATCCTTCTTTAATTCACTTTTTTTGTAAAGGGAGGTCATTTGATAGTCATTTTCTTATGTTCACCTTGCATCTTAAATTTTAACAATTTAGGAAATGAGTTTTGATTTATAAGATTCTTATGTATTCTATGCAAACGAAGTGAAACCAACATAACATGCCACAAACATGATTTTAATAGCATTTCAATGGAAACTCTTTATCCAAATAATGATGATGTCAGTGAGGCTTTTTCAAATACATTGTTGTTCCTTTGCCAGGAACAATCCACCCTATGGCGCTCAACACTAAGCATGACAATGATGAAGGGGCATGTGGCTTTAAAAGGTCTTCTTGTGGACTAGTTATTTATGAAAAATAGGAACCATTTCATCAAAGAAGGTACCATTTTGAGTGTTTCTAGTTGTGCATACTTAATCCATTAGATAAAACCAAAAGAGTGCCTAATTTTGTGTGATCAATTGGGAAGGCCCTTGATGAAACCAAAACTTGTAAATAACTGAAACCATTAAATAAGAGCCCTTATTTTTAACCATGATGCCTAGTCACAATTCTCTTGTAGTGCAAAAAATGCTGTCTTTCCATCAATAATTGGTATACATGAAGGGCCCGGCCCACCTATGAAGGAGCATACCTTGAGCAGATGTTTGACTTGGTTGTGCGATGATGGGTCTTGGACTTGTCCTTTGACCTCTCTCTTATATAATCTTAAGTTTAATTATCTTCGTCTCTCTAATCTCTAGTTTTATATTTGATCCAATGCCAAGGGGATCCATGATTGTCTATAAACAATAAAGATTGCCCAAGCAATGGTTCCACCCCTGGTTAAGCCTACGCATAAGCCCAAGCTCTGGTGACATTATAATATTATATCATTGATTACTAGTTTGAGGCCTTTTTTTTTTTTTTTTGGCTAACGGAGGGTTTCCAACCCTTTGGACTGGATTATTCCTTCCGAGTTAAGAGAGAAGTCAGGTAAAACCCCTGTTGTCCCTAAGTGATGACACAAGTGAACTCAACTTTCGATTTTTAAAAAGGGGAGAACCAATGGTCGATATCAAGACCTCTAGTTCCGTAAGAGGGAGGAACTGTGGTTTTGACCACTTAGCCAACCCCTTGATCGAGGTCTTTTAAGAGGTTATCTAAGATGTTAGGGATGTTGGGTCGATCAAAAGCTGAAACTATAGGTTGGAATGGATGTAGCATCTGTTTTTGTGCCAACTAAAAAAGGAACCGAATTGACAAGATGAGGTTGCTTGCTTTTGGCAACACCATGTCACCACTCACCTGGCTGTGCCACTCTTCCTATATTTGTGGGCTTCTCTTTCTACTTAGGTGGACTGCTCTTTTTACTTGTGTGGTTTCCTTCCTACTGGTATGGGCTCTCTTGGGTTCCATAGGATGGGGTAAAAACACTGAATGCTAGAAGTATGACGTCCCAAATTCAACAAGGGTCAAATTCTTTGACTCAAACCCAACCTAACCCAGCTTGACCCATCCTATACTCCACTACAACTTATTTTTAATACATGCCCAACATGAACCCAACTTTGACCCAAAAAATTTCAAATCAAGTTTTGATTTTAAACTCAGATCCGACCTGAACCCAAAAATGATCCACCCAGATTTGGGGTATCTGGCGGGGCAGTGGATCAGTTCAGGTTGTGCCCACTCCAATTAAGGTGCACCTCTAGTCAAGTCTGGTTCTAGCCTCCAGGGCCAAGACAGAATGGATCAGATTACTATGGCGATGGGCCACACTTAAGGCCCAAACGAACACTATGGAGTCAGTATCTGGTGTATACCTTAAATTGGGACATTCAGAGACTTGATCAAATGTAATCATGTTTAGTGCAGGTCATGGTGGACCATACCTGGGTATCTTCATCATCTTATAGAAGTGTGGGTCCTGATATTCTCTAGGGTATTATGATTGGTGTGATCAAATCATTACCCTCCTTTCAGTCAATTGAGATATATATATATATATATATATATATATATATATATATATATATATATAGGAAAGCTCACACAGGCTGCAACTATTCTTATTACAAGCTAGAGCCTGTGTGAGGCCCAACGGATCTGCCTGGCTTCACATAGGCTCCAGCTTGTAATAAGAATAACTGCAGCCTGTGTGAGCTTTTCCCATATATATATATATATATGGCTTGTTCTCTTCTAATTTATAATAATCAATGAAGGTTTGTCCAATGCATGGATCTTCAAATTGTTCATGCAGAGGACATTTGCCTAGCTGGGGCCTCTTCTTTCAATGATGCTGAATGCTATTAGGGTAGGGCCCACAATGTAGATGACATATCTCAGACAATTCCAGCATTTTGATAATAAAAAAATTTATCTCCTTTTTTTTTACAGCTTAAAACAGTGCTAGTTAGATGATTTTCATTGGGCATTACCACTTGAGGCATTCAGTTGACAGCGCTCAATCAACCATAGTTCTAAAACTTGTTTTGAGAGCACCTGAGTCAGGTACAGTCAACTCAACTTGATTGGTCCCCAAGTCACAAATTGAACGAGTTTGACAGGGTACAATCAATTACTTGTCATGCTTACTCAAATCAGTAACATCAATTCCTATACGAGCAATCAAATTGTGTTGTGGCGAAGCACAAAAACCTGCGATCAACTGAATTATGATGCATATACACACACAAGCAATCACACATGTGAACTCACAGGAAAATTTACTTTTGTTCGGCAAGTGCACCTATATCCACTGAAAGAGAGCTCTTAGACTATTGTTTTTCCTAATTCAAGTGATTAGCGTTATAGATATATCATAACATGTCGCACCTTCGTATAAAGACCAAAATACCCTCAAAGCCTAGATACAAATAAAGACCAAAATACCCTCAAAGCCTATATACAAACAAGGGCAAACCCATTCAGTTAAATACATGACATGTCCTGACAATCAAAATGAGTTGACCAGATCAATCATCAAGTTAAATGAGTCAAACGAGGTTCAACAAGTCCAACAGGGTTCTACCCAAAAAACAAAATGTCCAACTGGGTATTTGATTCTTGACACTATGGGCCATTTCTTTACTAGAATTCATAGAATTCATGTCTGATGGTTGTCTGAAAATTTCAAATGTGAGTGTTTGAAATGCTGTCAAATTCTGAAATTCTAAATTCGTTGTTTCATTTATGGCCAGAATTATTGTCTGAGCTCATGAAATGCTGTCGTTTCTCACCCGAAATTCCTGTGCCAAGTGAGATTTCTAAATCTTCCTTGTTAAAGTGGTTTTTCAAATGCTGAGTTTTTTGGAATTTCAAATGTCTAACCCAAAAATTCTGATAAAACAAGAGTTGAATTTCCAAATAGTCTTAATTCTTATCAAAAATTCTAGTAAAGAAACGGGACCTGTAAAAAACTCAATGAACTTTCATAAGATTTTTTTTTTCGTTCGTGGCCCCAGTCTAGACCATTGACAGCATTTACCCAGAAGAATACAATGGACCATTAGCATATTCCCGACAACTTGATCCATCATCCATGCATTCTACGAATCTGCAATGCCTTTCTTGGAGAAAGAGAAAGATACGTGGAAACTTTTAACGTGGACCAATTTGCCTAGTCAACAACAACAACAAAGGGTAGTCGACATTAACGATGGTTGTTTTTGTGCCTCCTCCTCTACATTCCTCGTGTCATGTGTCAACCAGCACTCCACAAGACACTTCAAAATGCCTCCTATACAACTCCACAAGACAACCCCACCTCCCTCCCTCCCTCCTCTCCCTCTCTCTCTCTCTGAAAGTGGACATTGGATGAGATTTGAAGATGCCACAAATCAACTAAACTCAGGAGACAAAAACCACAAGAGAAATAAGAAAAGGTGTGAGTTTAGAGAATGGGTTAGGTTGGCAGTGCATTTGTCCCACCAACCTCGTGATAGCTGCCTCGACATCCCACCATGCATCTTTATCTTTCCCCATGACACCCACATTAAAATAATCAACCATTTTCTTATTAAGAAAGGCAGCACTGCTTTGTGAGCCTCATTATCCATTTAGAAGGTGGCAACTCATCACAGTCAATGTCTCTCACATTCCTATCAATCAGGACCGTCCGAGTTTTTAGCTTTGTAACAAATTCTCATCTAATGGGGGGCCATCAAAAGTTCAATTTGGTCCAAGTCGGGGGTCAGGTACATCTAGCATAGTTTTTTACTAGTGCTGTGGACAGACAGTGGGAAACGCACACTAGGGAATCCTCCCGACCAGAGTCCTTGTCAAGACAAGGTTGACAATATAAAACAAAAGGCAAACAGCTATCACCTACAGAGAATCTCTTGTATTTCGATTTTCGCATTCAAAGATGTTACTGTATAACCTATCTTTTGATGTGTATTTTCTCTTCAAGATGATTCCTGTTTTATCATTGTTATCATTGAGTTTTTTTTACTTATTATCTATTTGGGGTCATATTTTAGATGTGACAGAAGTTTTACATTTGCTGTCAACTTGATGTAAGTCTCCTTCTTTTATGTAAACTTGTGGGATTAGCAGGGGAAAAAATTGGTAGGATTTACTAAAGGTGGCGGAGCTTAATTACCAAGCACACATCTTTATAATTAGTAAGAATTGAGAGATCAATAAAGATGTCATATATTTGATAAGAGATAATATATGAAGTGGAGACTTAATTTTGAGTAATTTGTGATCAAGCGTGTTAACAAATTAAACTAACCATGACCTATGAAACATAATGCTGGCTAATAATACATATTGAAAATTAGTAGCAAAGATGAGACTACTTAAATAATGTGTGGTAAAAGAAGAAAAGATGAGAAAAAAATGAGCTCATTCATAAGCATTTAAGAGAGACTCATTTTTTCTACCAAAAAAGGTGAGACTTATTTAGATATTTTGGATAGTGTCCAATGCAGGCCAACCACGATGACAAAAAAAATGAGTTTCTTTTTATCTGAGGTGATGAGCTCTTAGGAAAAAGGGATAGGCTGAATATGACATGTAAAAAAGGAATAAGAATGGAAATTAAGGCATACAATCTATCTTAGGACTTGGCTCATAGTTGATTGAAATGAAGAAATGGAATTCATATAGCTAGCTAACATAACATTGCATGGACAAGGCTTTGATGCTAATCATGATTTATTTAGGGTCACTTTGTGACTCTCATATCTTTATTGAATCATGTAGAAGGTGATGTTATCCACAAGTACATAATTTGCCATGTCTTTTCTTGTTATTTCATTCAAAGTTTCATGAGTGTTCTCACTTCGATGTGAGAGGCGCCACAGTCGGGTCCATTTTGGCCCATGTTTTAAAATTATTAGATTAAGCCTATATTACAATTCTAGTTGTAGAATTTAATCAAACAAGCCATCAACTCTATGAAAATTAAAACTTTCCAAGTCCATAATCGTACTATCTCATATAATACAACTACAAATATAATCAACCAAGTTGACTACCTTTTTAACAAAGATAACATCTAACTCAACCCAACATCTAGGAAAAGTCTCAAGTATATATATAGTTGCTAAATTCTGGCCCCAATCCACAATATTGGACCTTCAATTCATCTTATCCTATTGATTGGCTTGAATTTAATAGGGCCCCACAACTTTTCTGAGGCCTGGTTTGTGGTCAAATCTGTTCATAGAGGTAAAAAATCAGTCTAATTTAAAATGTCAATCCAACTGTTGACATCCACCGTATATATAAAACCTAGAAGTAGGACTAATGAATCCAATTATTGGTCTATGCCACCTGAATGCATGCAACTCATTAAAGTTGGGGGAGTTAAAACGTCTCATCAGGGTAATGTAGATGAGTCACACATGGATATAATGGACTAATTGCAATCTTTTTAAGGGGCCCAAGTTTTAGCACTTGCAGGATCATGATTAATAAACTTGAGGACCCTGGAAATCATGCCTAAGTGGAGACCATCTGGCAAATCCACAATCAGACATTCATATCTCCTCAACCCTTTAATCTTGCCCACATATTCCGCTCTTCTTGCATACACATTGGATCCTAGGAATAACTCAATCTAAATCCTTTAAAAAAGAATTCCATCCACTATAATTATTCAAACTATGGCTCCCACTTGTCTAATTAAGATATCAGACTTTTTGTTATTTAAAGAACACATTTTCAGATCCATGCAAGTCTTTCTAAACCAATCATAAACAGCTCAATCTATATCTAGGTTAGGGTCAATTTGTTGGATGTTCTGAGTTATTTACTAGTGGTTTCATGCTTTTTGATCAGTATTCCACGCTGAGTGTATTTTTTTTGTACCCAAGCTAAAGGGGCTGGGGCCTAAGAAAGCCCACACACATGGAAAGAGGAAGCTCACACCGTGGGAAAGAGAGCCCACACACGGGAAGAGTGGCATTCCCACATGACAAATCCCTTGGCAATCGGGCAGAGTTGCCAACCAATTGAGCAACCCTTTGTTGTCTACATTGAGTTAGTGTTGATAAAGTATGAATGAAAACATCTAAGAAAATGTACTTTTTGTACTTATATATAATTCAAATGAATTACACAAACTTCCCTACCAACAAGGGAAACCCTAGTATTTTAAACAGAATCCAGTCAATATATGTGCCCAAATTGTTTTGTCAATCCGCCACGTCGAATTGTTATCTTGAAAAGTATGTTTAAGGAAAATAATAGAAATTGGAACAACTGAAAATCTCCTTTTGTTAAAGGATATTTAGAGTGTTTGAAATGTAAATAAAAATAAAATATAAAGTCTACATATATAGGAGAAATGATCCAACATTATTGCCAACTAATCTTCTTCCTTAATCTATATGGTGTTCACCTTTTCTTGATTATATTCGCTCATATGACCCAGATCTCTTTTGATAGGAACTGGCCCATTTTACACCCTTAGAAGTTCTATAGGGCATGTTTGTGTAACACACTTTTCCGCGGAAAAGTGGACTGTTTTCCGCGGAAAACCTATTTTTTCGGCGTTTGGTGCGGAATAATTCCACGGAAATGCTTTCCTGCTTCGTCAGCATTTTCCTTGATAATTGTGGAAATGGGTTTCCCATGGGGGGTATGGGAAATGGATTTCCGCGGAAAACTACTCCCTCTTTTCCTCACTCTTGTCCATTTCAATCCAAAAACTATATAACTCTTTCATTTTTTATTTCTTTATATAAATTATTATTTAATGTTAAATAAATAATATACATGTTATGTTATTTTTCTTCAAAAAATTATATCACCAAATAAGAAATTTTGATTTTCTATAAGGAATTCACAGCCGCACCAAACAACATCCGCACCAATTCAATGAGGAAATTCTTTTTGCACCAAACATGAATTTCTAAATTCTACGAAAATCCTTTTCCGAGGTTTTCAATTCTATGAAATTTGCTGACGTGGCAATTTCCTCTTTCCACGGAAAGAGAGTGTACACAAACGTGCCCATAGGGATCGAACATGTGGGAAAAAAATACATATTTATGTCTTCCACATATGATCAATCAAATGATGCATATTACTCGAGCAAAGATTTATCCAATAGCCGTAAATAGTGAAACATGTTACAAGAGTAATGCTACTTGGACAAACTTTTTTGGCCAGAATTTGGCCAACCCATATGGTTTGCATTGAATATCACTATGATATTCAATGCAAACCATATGGGTTGGCCAAATTCTGGCCAAAAAAGTTTGTCCAAGTAGACTTTTTGATGTTACAAAAGTAAGCCCCACACTTGTTAAATGAGGTTTTAATTGAGGTCAGCACCACAAAGACAGCAACACCAGATCATTTTTCTATATGTAATTTCGGGAATCTTTAGACGAGAGGCACCTCTCATAGTCTCTATAAGAGGAAACAATTTTTGCTCAGATATGTTTTCTATGTTTCTGTCCATTAGATACAAATTTTAATGGTGACTACAGTGTAAGGGCAAAAAATATATGTTACATGCCGAAACTGTAACGGGACCAAAGATTTTAATGGCCCATTGGCCAACGCCAATCTATTAGATTTTCATGACATTGTTGACCATTTATAGAAGAAAAGAGAATATTAAGTTCTCTATTAATACCTTGAGGTTTTGGTACAAATGGTTCACTAAAGATATTAATTTAAGTTTGTATCAAAGACAATCAGTTGCAAGTTCGAATCTCATGAGTCAGCACGAATGCATACCTTCTTCATATTAGATTTTGATATGTGAGACCACCCTAGATATCAAGTTTAACCCCAACCCCATACGTCTAACCCCTTCATCTGTGGCCCACAAGTTTTCTAATCTTTGGGATCAGTGACTATCAGGGGGTACGTCCCTATTTGTGCATGGTTTGGATGAGTTACTAGTATGGCTCCACCAATAGTTCTCACGAAAGCACGGTGAAAACTAGTTTTTACCTGAATATTTTCGATATATATAGAGCTGGGCTCTCCTAAACTACAACTTACTTATCTTAAGCTAGAATAGTGTTGGTCCCACAAATCAAAATTAATTATATCCGCTTTTTTGCATGATGAAACTAAAAAATCCAGTTTTGATTGGATTTATCATCATGTAAAAAACAACATAATCGACTTTAATTTGCGGGATTGATCCTGTTTCAATTTACGATAAGCTAAGCTAGTACAGCTTAAGAGAGCTGGCCCCATATATATATATATATATATATATATATATATATATATAAAGGTTTCTTTCTCTCTCACACACACAAAAGGAAATGCACGTAAAGAAGAAAATAAATTCTCAAGTTCAGATTAGATGAAAAAAAATACGACGAGAAGAAACTAAGAAGAGAAAGGTAAGACACTTCAGATCATCTGAATCCAAACAAGTACTACATGTTGGAATAAATCACAGCACTTCCATGTGTGTCCGCTCGCCACATCATTGTCACCGACCACTGATCTCAACAACATCCATATCCTGTATAATATTTATTGCTAGCGTCATATCTTCATAATTCATAGAATTCTACTCACTAAAGAATCCAATGTGATTCACAACACTACAATCTTTAACACATCCTTACATTTCATATTTTCCAAAATAGTAGGTAGTGTAGTCAAAGAAGAAGACAAATCTCATTTTTTCCCATTGACAATTTCGTCTCAACCCTTGTAAAAGGCATCCCCAAACAGTTTTGATCCATATATATAGTTTTATCCATATAGAAAGAACAAAGACATTTTTACATTTGCTTGCTAAATAAGAATCATGGAATGCTTACAAACTTTTCTCACACCTGCACCTAGTTTCTTGTTCATTTCACTGTGATTCTTCTTTGACTTGTGAGAAAGATAATAAAAATTGTATGATAACAATGAAAAACAAATGGTTCTTGTTTAAGATCACCAAATAAGCAGCAACTGATTACCTACTCATGGTTAACACTATTAAAATGTTTCCCTGTGGATACTCCTTACATTATTCCTCAACAGGAGTACTTGTAATGGGGGTGTGCCTGTCATTCATATCATTAAACCATCAGAGCAAAGAAACAGCTAAAGCACGACAACAACAAACAAGCAAGAATGTTCATAGAAAAACACAAAACAGCCATGAGAATATCAACCTTATGATAGAGATCTATCATAAATAAAGATATGAATATAGCTCAGCTTCCCTTTGGGAAGGAAAAAAAAAAAAACAACAGAAGAAACAAGCTAGAAGGCCACCAGCCTTTTGTTTTCTTTTCATCTGTATCACTACAAAAGATGATAGTGGGGAAGTGCACAAAAGCATGTAAATGAACACCGAAATCACTGGATTTTCTATGGAAATGAAAAACCCAATTGCATACCACCTTTAGCCTTGCCAGGGCTTTTGATTTTGAGTCTGTTCATAAGAGGGTGAACTCATGCAAGGATCAAGAGCAGCCATGTTGAGAATATCCCTGTGAGAGAAGGCTCTAAGGCCTAAAAAATCTCTTGTCAGCCCATCATTTTCTCCGCTTCCACCTTCTTCATTTCTATGATGGCCTTTTGCGGGGTTTTCACCAGGGTTTCCTTCCCTCTTAGAACCGAACAATCCTCCAAAAGTTTCATCAAAAGAACCTTCAAAGCCTCCACCTGAAGAAAGAGAACTCATCATGTTTTGGAGTAGAGAAGGAGAAGCATGGTCCACAAGGACAGCTTTATTCCCAAAAGTGGTCAGGCCATGCACAAAGCTGCTTTCCATCTCTTCCCTTGAGGACTGGCCCAGGACAAAACCAGCTGTGGCAGCAGCACTAGCAGTGGCATTTGCAGACATGTGACCCTGATGGGGTCTGAACATAGAGGAAGGTTTGCTCATGGTAGCACCCATTTGGGCTGCTTTTTGGAGCAACGCAGTGGCAGACATGTGTGGAGAGGCTGTAGGCTGGAATGGAGAAGGAAGAGAAGGGTTCTCACTTGGAATTGGAGCTTGGGGATGTGGGAATTCATGCTCTAATCTTGTAGAGAAGATTGATGAAGGCAAGTCAAGTTGGTTTAGATGTGTTGGTGTTTGGCTTTGTGGGCCTGGCCCAGCACCTACCATGGATAGCCAGGGTGGCATCTCTTGTCTCATATTGAAATGATGTTGCTCCTGTTGTTGTTCTCTTTTCATTGACAGTCCTTGCAGATCATGGGCATTGATGTTGTTGCTATGGCTGTTGTTGTCTGTGGGATTCAAGAGGTGGAATTGGGCCTGCAGGTTTATGTTTGAGGAATGCCCATGAGCTGTGGACGTGCCTGGCTGAGAGGACAGAAGAGGATTAGTTAGAGGGTTTGCTGAGATTGCTCTTGCACTCTCTTCTGCCAACGCATCACAGAAAGCTCTGTGAGTGATAAAACTATCCCTCCTGCAAAAGGAAGCAAAGACAAAAGCATTTCAGAGAGCAACAATACCAAAAGGTCTTTACAACACTCCAAAAAGGAAAATAAAGCAAAGCAAGGCCATTGAGAAACCCTTTTGTTCCCATTACCATCTCCATCTCCATCCCATTCCCTTTCTATTTCTATACTTCCCCCATGCACAAAGCAGCAAATCTAAATTATTAAAATGCTTACTGTAGATAGATACATTCCCTTGAAAGAATTTAATGCCTGATTTATGCCTACTACATTTATTGAGCTGATGGATACCCACTTCACCTCAATCTACTTCAAATATGTGTGTGAGTGTGTGTGTTTTTTTATTTTTTTTTTTGGATATTTGGGTTTGGATTGGTTTCCATACCTTGAGAAGAGGGTTCCACAGTCACATCTATACTCCCTAGTGCCACAGATTTTTGAGTGGGCTTTCCAATCTGATTGAACTGCATAGCGCTTAGAACACTTGTCGCATTTCCACTTCTTCTCTCCATGCTTTCTACAGAAGTGTTTCTTGATGCCTGTGAGGTCTCCAAGGGCCCTCGAAGGGTCATGGTGGACGCATGTAGGCTCAGGGCAGATGTAGACCCTCTTCTTCACCTCCTTGCTTGTTCTCTGCTTCAGCTTCCATGGAAGGTTGTGGCCTCTCCTATGCAGCTGAAGGTTCTGATCTCTTTGGAACCCCTTGTTACAGATCTCACACACAAACCTGTTGGTTGCCATGAGAGTCTTGGGGGACAAAGCTATCACTTCAGCATCTGGGTCTGATAAAAAATAAAAAATAAAAAAAACCAACAAAAACCAAAGATCCAAGTGAAATAGATTGCAGAGATGAAAAAAAAAAGAAAAACCCAAGTCAGAAAGGATGGGAAAGAAACCTGGATTGCCTGGAAGGTTTCTCTTTTTCTTCACCGTGGCGGTAGGATTTGGAGAAGCAAAGGACTGTTGATATATGTTGCCAGAAGAGGCACTTGCTTCACCAGATGCAGAAGTCAAATTGGACATGTTCTCATCCACAACTTGGTGTTGTTGAATTGCTGAACCTTTCATCACCGGATATGGGGTTCTTTGAGTTCAATGAGAGATAATTTAGGGTTTGGATGAATACCCAGATAGAAACTGTAAGATCAGGACATGGGTAGGAAAGGCATGAATAGGAGGGTTTGGTGATTCGCTTGCAAGAGCACAAGGGAAGGTGAACTCAAGCACTAGTAGCACTCACAGATCTGTTCTTCCATCAGTTATAGCAGGGATCCATGTGATCAAAGGACAAGAGAAAATCATCATTCCACACTTCCCAAGCATTTGTATAAGAACAAGAAAGAAAAAAAAATAATAGCAATAGTAACACAATGATGATAATGATAGAAATTGGCACTACAGTCACCTTCTCCTGCAATTCTGCCTGCACTCTGCAACAAAACCCACCTCCCTTTCAAAACTCCTTATGATGATTCCTGTGCTCTTTTGCTTCAAAACCCACAAAAAATAAAATAAAATAAACCCACCTTTCTAGATATAGAAACACAACTGCACCAGACCTCTCTGCAGCTCATCTAAAGCCTCTTGCTAATTCAAAGATGACCCATCAGTGTCCACACAAAAAATAAGCATACAAAAAAGGACCCATCACTTGTATAAGATTATAAACGAGAGAGAGCGAGAGAGAGAGAGAGAGAGAGAGAGAGAGAGAGAGAGAGAGAGAGACTTATATATGAAAGACTATACAAAATAGGAAGAAGAAATGAAAGAAAGGGAAAGGAAGGCTATGGAGGGGAATTTTAGCAAAAGATGTGTGTAGATGTGGATGAGGAATCCTATTGTGTGTAATTGTCCACAAATTCATTCAATACCCACGCCCACAGGGCTTGTTCTGACGTAGCACTCTCTGTCTTTTCCTTTGTTCTCTACTCTAAAGATTTTTCCTCTCTCTCTCTCTCTCTCTCTAAATCTAATGGAGATGAGGCTGCTACAATGCTCCCAGGTGTATTTTGAGCTTAATGTGCACCCTAGTGTTCCCACACTTATGGGCACTTCAATCACAAATCTAGACTATCCATTGGATGGGGCTCACTGATTACTTTGGATGGCTTTGTTCTCATTGATAAAGTATTACCTCAAAAATCTTACCCTGCAGAAGGGTTAAAGATTTTCTTGATCAGGGATAGACCCATCAGATCAACAATAGGGGTGATTGATCCTGGGGCCCACATACACGGGAATGGGAGTCTGAGAAAGCTGGAACCCAGGAGGTACTTCACTTGGGTGTGCAACGCATCACTGATGCTACTGTTTCAACTTTCCATGAAATTAGTTGTTGGGATTGTGGTTTCTATAAATGAATTGATTAATGAATACCTTTTTCATAAAAGGGTTAAAGTAAGGGTGGTTAAAAAGAGTGCATGATTTCAAGGGAATGATAGCCTCTTCATTTTTTTTTAAATGAAAGCATGGTAAAAAGTAAGCCTTCTCAGCTTTCTGCATTAACACAACCATGATTGGTCCATTGATTGATCTCACACCAGACATGCTTATGGGAAACAGTTCTTTTTGTATTTACCTTTTGTGTCAAGATACACTAATTATTTGTTTAGAGTGATTAAATATAATTAGTCACATTAGTGATGCAATGCTTAAGTCAAATGAGGTGTGTTTCTTCCAAGAGGTGGCCCGTTATCCGATGGTCTAGATTTGAAATCTGCAACAGATCTCGAAGATAAAGAGTGGCTGAAGTTTTTTCTGATCCTGCCTGCTGATATCTAATGTTAAAAAAGAAATTAAGGGACCAGACTTAACCCACAGGAACTGATTTTAAAATCAAAGATGAATATTGGTTAGATGGGGTGGAACTTTACCCACAGGAAGCCCCTTATCTAGAGTGATGTATTTTAGTAGATTTACTCTAATAAATTGATGATCATGTATGTGCCAGATCACACATTTTAATTGTTTTACAAGGAGAGTGGTCCATGGTCTAGAAAGTCCAGATCTTGACATTGGTTGGGAGGAAGTGAAACTTCACCCAACAAAATCTCTCATTAGGTAATGTTTAAATTTTTTATATTTTAAACGGTAATGTTTGAATAATTTGTTGAGAATTAATGTAAAGTAAAAGTCAGACCAGTGGAAATGATAATGGTTTATGTTTGTTTTCTTGTCATAAAGTAAAATTTGAAAGAAGAGCAAGAAGAAGGGCCCGAAATAAGAGTGAAGTGGGAAGCTAACATCTCATAAAGTAATCAGTTTATTTGTATTTTATAAAGTAGAATTTTATTTTTGCAATGAGAAAAGTAAAAGCAAAGTATTGCTGGTTACGACCAACTAAAAAGAAAAAAAACTTAGCACCTCCAATTAATGCTACAATTTGAATATGAATTTTTTTTATATTTTGCTCATAATATTATAATGCTGACCGCAGTGAATACCTAATTTAATATGTGTGAGACTCAAATTATTTTATCAACACACTTATATGACATGTTAGTTTAGCTCGAGTTATATATAATCCAATCAAAGTGATGTGCACTATTAGATTTTTCATGTGTGAAATTTACAAATCTTTTTCTTCGCATGATCAATCTAATAGTAATGAAAACCCATATAAACTAAATTCTAGACCCAATTCCAGTACAGAACTAAGTGTCCATGTGATATAAACAAATTTGATCATAAAAGCTAATCCCCCACAATTCAAATCTCAATCTCAATCTCAATCAATATCTCCCATGAAAACAAGATCATTTCTGATCTTTAGAAATTTAGAAAGATGTATAAAACAAGAGAAAGAAAAGGGATCAGTCCTTGTGAAGCTACAGCATTTCTGGGTGCTCTCATTTCAAACGAATCCGTGTTCCCTCCCAACATAAAAAATTGAAATAGTTAAATGATTTTGGTTTTGTCATTTTCTGCTTTTTTTCTGCTTTGGGGGTTTTATTTTTCCCCAAATGGGCTCTGCAAATATGTGCTCACAGCTCAGACACACCCATTTCAAAACAATAAAGAAACCCTAAAATATCAGTATGTGTTGTGTATTCAAAAGGGGAGAAATGTAGAAGAGATTCTGGAATATGTACATGTTGGAATAATCTACATGTGATTCATAGTATTATTTCATGGGTTTAGGACTATGAAATTACAGTTCCATCTATTTATAAGGTAGTTCCAAGTTAGGTAAATTGGCCACTTGTGTTCGGCATACACTCCAAATTAGGTCTCCAAGATCTTTATTTAGAAAATAATAAAATAAACTACCTAAGGTGTAGCTTTCACCTACAAGAATTGAAGCAATTTCAAGTCAGATCAAACATGGGTCAGCTGATGTGTCAGTCGAGTCCCATATGGGCTGGCCCAAAATTGAACCCTACCCAACGTGTCGACATTCCTAAGTGGGGCCAACCATTAGGAATGGTTAGTCCTATGCCAATTTGAGTGAAATTTGAAAAGATGTACATGTATTCATCATGACCTGTTTTCCCTTTTATATTGGAAATTTGAACTCATGCACTCTCACTAACTAACTTACCGCTAATCATCCCAGGGACAGGGGTACATTATATATGGGCTCATAATTGAAGGTCACTATTGACATGATGACTGGTGAAGCATTAGCAGATACAACACAAAGAATAGCATTATGTAATGGTGATTATTCTAAACTACACTCCAATCTCAGTCTTTCACAAAGAAGAACTTTGTGGAACTCCTACATGGTTCACCAGCTTTAATGCACATTGCTTATTCTAGCCATTGAAAGTATAGATCCCTGTTCAAATGGGCTACAAAACTGAGAACACATTTGTTTCACCTCTAAAAATACACTTCAAATTGTTTATTTTTCAACCATCCATTTTAAATAATATGACTAATCTTGTATGAAAACTCTCTCTCTCTCTATATATATATATATATTTATTGGTGATGTGAATGAAAGAATTAATTAAGGCACGCTGTCCTTATCTTATGGTCCATAAGATGGTCCCTTCCTGCAGTTTTAATTTGTTCATACCCCCATCTCTTGTGATGTTGCTTTCTGTGAACAATGTGAAACCATTGTGTTGGTCCCTTGGTATATCTTTTTTTTTTATTGAATTGTTGGAGTTTTCCATCATGGATATATAATTCCTCTGCTACATTTCATGTCTTGGATATGAGTAATTCTTTAGATTTGAAGAAAAAATAGAGTTGGTGTAAAATACAAAGTTTATCTATAAAACATTGGCTGTCTGCTGTTTTAATCAAAGCTAGGACATTCAAACCTTGTTAGGATTGATGATCGCACCAATTCGGGAGAAATATACCTGATTATCAATCTAAAGTCGATACTACTTCAATTTCAATTCACTTTGTATGTGGGTGTGTTTATATGTTATTATCATTATCATCATCAAAGCTTTGCCCTAATTATGATGGGTCGTCTGCATAAATTTTGTTTCTCCATATAGATCTATCCCAAACCAAATCATAAGATAGATTGCACTTTCTTTGGATCTATTGCTATTACTCTCATCCAACTCGTCTTCAATAGGAACACTTTTTGTCTCACCAGCATCGTGCGTTTCACATGTCCAAGACTTCTATACTTGTGCTATTTCAATTTGATGTAATGAAACATCATTATGATTAGTACACTATTAGAGCTTGCCTCATTCATGCATTTAAATCTCATCTAATGATTCAGGTTGAGTTAATTGAATCCCAATTTCTTAATTAGGAGTACACCACACTTGTCTCATAACTAGATCTTCTGGATGATCTCAGAAGACAGGAATTCACTTTGAACCCTGTTGCACTAAGGATGATGCCCTATGATGCACGTATACGTCATGGATATGGCAAGGACATGCCATGGATATGGCAGTGACACGGATTTTGCACATAAAAAGTGAAGTATCGGATACGATACAATACGTTGCCCATTTTGAAGTATCCGTGCATCATAAATGATGCCTTTGTTGTTCTTGTAAAGACAATTTCAGGGCTTGTCGCATAGAGTCTGCTGTTAGCCTCACAAAATGTTATTACCTCTCAGATCAATGCAAACAAGGTAGATGGAACATTTAGATTTTATATAAGTAGTTCAAAACCATGACATTTGATTAATGGCCATCAACATTCAATGAGCCCAATCTTATCTAAATAAAATTCCCACCAGATATTTTTTCATTAGTCAGATCAGTGGGCCGAACTCATCACATGCCATGCGTCCTGCATAACCTGCATGCAATTATCGTTGTTACCATATCATGTGTCTAGGGTTGACCTAAAGTTGTATCTTCAAGGGTGGGAATGCAACATGTTGGCTTGAGGATGAATATAGGATCCTGATTTAGGAGGCTGGATAGATTGCCTCAAGCTGGTTCTACCATAAACAGCTAGAGTGAGGTTCAGGGCCATCCCTATTGAAGAACAGGCCAATGAAATCACTTAATGAGGTCATTCAACAGATATACAATTAAAGCCTGTTTGTTTCATGTTGAGTACCTACAATTGCATGAAGAGCCAAAGGTGAATATCCAAAAACAAGTATACAATGAGGGTTTATTTGTTTAATGTGATTGGATATAACTTAGGATTGTATTTTTATAAGTGATTAAAAGTGAAGAACCGAAGGTGAATATTCAAGATTGACCATCAAATAATCTTTTCTTTAGTGGAAACTGAGTCAGGAAAAGATGTGAAATGAATACTGATCGCGAGTCATCACCGTAGTAATTCAATACCTAGGAAAGTTAAAGTCTCATTAACCTAGTAATTCAATACCTAGAAAAGTTAGAGTCGCATCAACATCTCCACCTTATATCATTCACAACTTACCTCACATTCTATCATTCACAACTTGCCTCATTGCCTTAAAGATGGAGCTCATTTCACCATGAACCCTATGTGTTCAATTCTCTTGTATTTTATGCAAACAAACGAGCCCTACGCATATCCCATTTGGTTGTCCGTCAAAGTTTTATGTATTGAGCATTTTTTTTCCTCTCACTAAATGAACTTCTCGTGAGGTGTACTTGGATGCATGACAATTATGGAATTGAATATGGCTAATCATCGAGGTTCATTAATAACTATTTTAGATACAAGCAAAATCCTAGGATCTACTTGTTCAGTTATGTTTGGGATCAAGCATCAAATACCCAAGTTAGACCCAATGACACAATGTCATCGATAAGTATTCTTATAATTAAGTAATGTATGCATAGCAGATGCATTCTATTATATATCAAGAGAATACATGCCTTAAATTTGATAGCCTTTGAAAAGTAAACCCACAAATTTGGTTACTCGAATTGACCCAAACCAACCTGGTCAACCTAAATTGCATTTGGATGGGAATTTATGAATTGGGTCAGGTTCAGGCCGGTTAGGTTTGTTTAGTTTCATTCGAGTTAAGTTCAAATTTAAGTTTACCATTTATATAATTTGGGTCAAGCTCCTAGGACGATACTCCTCTTTATTTTTTTGCTATGGTACACACTCACACACTAGCTAAGCCCCTGTCCAATGGACCAAAGATGAATCCTTAGTTATGTGGTTTTTTTTTTTTTTTTAACATATTAACACACACTACTTAAGTCCCTATTCAATAAACCAAAGATAAATCATGTGTGGATAGGGAGATTCAAAGGGGATTAGCCTATGACAACAGTTATGTGAGAAGTAAATTGAAATCATCAAAGCGAAGAGAAAAATAAGGAAGGTATTTGCAAAATCCATTTCAAAGTGAAGCATATATAGATATTTTCTTTGCACGCTACTATACCACCTACGATCATCCAAAATTAGTATAGACAACCCACATCTTAATTTGACCAAACCCATGCCCCTCGCATGGACCCTAGACCTGGGTGGGCACACACATAGGTCCTATTCTTTTATTAGGATCTTTAATAAGAACTTAATATGATGAACATTTATGGACATGATTTGAGGACTTGTCCTATAGCATTTGTAAATATCTTTTTTTTTTATTTGAGAATTCTAGAATTTCAACACCTGTAACGTCCTAAATAATTTTTCAAATTCTTGAAATCTTTATCTCTTTTTTTTTATAAAATTTTTAAATGGTCCACCCAAGATGAGGAATCAAAAATTTAGGATGGAAATCGGTTTTTGGAAATTGAAAATTTTACAAAATTTGGAGGCATGAAGTTGAATTGCACTAAAAAGATAGGGAACTTTTTGAAACTAAAACCCTAGGTTCTCTACAAGAACCCCACCTTGCAATGAAGCTTGGGATGTGGGTTTTGATTACATAGGGATCGTTTAACACAGGAAAAATCCCATCCATCACATGGCATCACCGATACCATACCGGTACATGAAAATTGAAAGGGATGGACCGTACGAATCGGGGGAACGGTACCGTTCGTTGTTGTCGACACGTGTCTAAAAGCATATTCTGCAGTATCGGGTGTGGCTGAACCGGACAGCGTACTTAATACTGTTACGCATCAGACCGGTACCGTGGTCATGCATGTCATCTCCAACTGCATTAGATTCCGTGGAAAGCTGAGACACGTGAATGTCCCGGCTAGCAGACAAACTCGACCGACCATTCGGTGGGGCCCACATTCCTCTAAATTGATTTCAAAAATCTGCACCATATGTACTTTTGAGAGATGTAATTAGGATTTGAAAAGAGGAGGGTGCTCATGTGCGGATGTCTCCCATGGATGACCATTCGAGATCACCAATTTGGTCTCACTTGAAGCTTCATCTAGGTCAAGGAATCGAAAGATCTAAATGAAATCACTTTAAATTAATCCAATTATCTTCGCTCCCTTTAATATGTGGACTTAGAAATAATCGAACTATGTTGAAATGCTTGATTTTATTTTATTTCAATTCGACACTCCAATCCATTTGAATCATTGTAAAACCCATGAGATCTTTTAATATTGGGACCACCTTGAAATCATTTGGGTGGAATTGGGGAAATATTGTGCTCGACTCTAATCCATGTCCAAGTATGATTATAGGACAACTTCATGAGACATAGGCGAGAACCAAAATGAGAAAGGAAAGGGCTTTCCCCGTTTATTTTTTAGGCCGCTTTAGAAAATGTATGAAGGAATCCTCATTGATTCTCATCAATGATTTGGAAAATTCAAATTTGAGGATTTTCAAGACTGACCCCCTCCTATCGGATTTTGACATTCTTTGTTTTAAGGATGTACGCACTCATAGGATTTTGACATTCTCTGTTTAGAGGATGTACTGTTTAGAGGATGTACGCACCTATACCAATCTTTTTCAGTCATAGGCACCAATATGCATTGATATCGATATGAAATCTTTAACTATGCAAATCTTTATTGAAAAATCCACAAAACTGCTACGATGAGTAGTCCTCAACTCTATTGATTCCTCATAGATTCCCCACATGTGGCCAACGTGCCTTTAAGATTAACTCATATTTCTTTGAACAACGATTTTATTTTCAAAAGAGAAAAAAATCATGCCTTTCTCTCCCCTTCATTGGTAATCGAAGCCCTATCTATTGAGGAAATTCAGTTTATATTTCTTTTATCTTTTTTTTACAAGAAAGATGTGGCAGGCACCACACGACTGAAAAGTGAGCTAAGTTTATTTTCTATTGCGGAATCCTCTTGCCCCACAAACATACGGGAAGCTGGTCAAGTTCAACGTTCAAATAGGCACGCATCTAATGTGTAGGACCTACCTCCAACTCCGGTGGGCCCCACCTGACCGACCCGGTCCAACAACCTCAGAACTAAATTATATAGTGATTAATAATATAATATATATGATTTGGACATGAGCTCTTATTTTTTTGTGCTGGATTTCCAATAATACGAGTTTCAGACAAATGAGAGATGATGGGATGCCTGTCCAATTTCAATGACACAACTTTCAATATTTTTTGAACAGTTTTCAATGACACCTTTCACACCTTGTATTTGTGCTTTATAAATGACTTATCCTAGAGATATCCCTTTCATCTAACTATATGGCCTGCTATTCATAAAACAAAGTACAGTACTTCATTCAAAAATAAAAATCTGAAAGAAGGAAAATTTTCTTTACGGTAACTTACCCATCTTGATTACTCCCTCTTGTTACGTAAGTTGGTTATTTTACCTAGATATTCTTTATATAATTAGTACACCAAAAACCTTATTTTTATTAAAACAATCACAATTTAAATTGTAATATCGTAAGTTATAAAGTTGTGATATCGCAATTTATGTTGTGATATCACAATTTATATTGTAATAACACAACTTGAAAAGTCCTTTTTATTTGTTTATTCCTCCATGTTTGACTATTCCTCATTTTCACGTGTGGTAACTCTCTCCCCCAGCCGAATTTGACCAACATCCTCCCTCGTCAACCTATTTGCAAATACGTAAGGCCGCCAACGTCCGTTCAACGTCGACAAATCATCATCGTCTCCATTGTCTTCATCGACTAGGGATTTTGGCCACCATTGTTTCACAATATGGGCGTTCCGAGCTTGGTGTTGTTGCAGTCGTCCCTGCTGAACATGGTAATCCTTATTCCCTCTCTCTTTTAGCGAGATCTGATATTCTCTTTCCATTTCCTCCTCTCTCTCTCTATTTATTTCTATTTGTTGGTTTAGAAAACCCTAAATGCTCTGGTTTCTAAATGAGACAATCAACTGCTGTTGGAGTATGCATCGATATCATCCGGGGCGTCAGAGTGGGGTGGACTCACTTCTATGGCATCTAGGGCGGTCGCCCCAAATCAAAGCCTGAATTCCCTTAAAAATCGTAATGCCCCCCCTGCTGATGCCCCATATTATCAAAACTACCGCCCCACGCCCTTCTTCTTTGGTAAGCATATGTGTTACTCATATTGTTCTATGGACATTCCCGCTAGCATCAGTTGAAGAATTGAAACCCATGTTGTGTTAAATCTGACTTTGCTTGAATTTGTTATGGTGGAACTAAAATTATCGCTCATACTATCTAATCTGGTTTATGTCAAATGTGGACTTATTCTTGCAGAGCATGGACGCAGAGAACCGAAACCAGAGACGAAAGCAACGAAATGGAAAGAAATTATAAACAGAAATGCATTCGTTAACTTTTAAACCTTACGACTTTTTTGCGATATCACAACGTAAATTGTGGTATCGCAACTTTATAACTTGCGGTATCGCAACTAAAAACAAGCATTTTGGTCTGCGCAATAGTACGGACGGTATGGAGAACATCTGGGTAAAATGACCAACTTTGGTAACAAGGGGGAGAAATCAAGGACTGTAGGTTACTGTACCGAAAATTTCCCCTAAAACAAATAAAAGTTACTTACCATGATACCTTCTGAAGCATTTGAATCATCTATAGAGACAAGTGCAATAACGTGGAGCTGAAACTCAAAATTTAGTTCTTCGAGATATAATGCTAATTTCAATCTCCTCTTTCCATGTAAATGCAGTTCAGCTGTAGTTTCTTTTGTTCATTTCTCAGGTGTAGTTTGATATAGTTTCTGTATGAATGAAAATTCCAAGGTTATAACTGAGTCATCAAGCCCAATTAACCCCCTTTCATCTTGATTTTTAGATGAGAGCTTTTCGCCTGTGAAAGAAACAGTTTTCTTATTAAAACCCAACTTCAATCTCTAGCAAGCATATGGGATTTTACATTGACTGGCATTTTTCTCTAGTCAGGACCCACATCTAAAATTGCCACAAGTCACTCACATTCCGGTGACGGAGATGGGATGAACATTCCCGAAACATACTGATTAGGCCTGTCAATTGAGCCCGTTGAAATAGATACCCGGCCCAACCCAGCCCAAGAATGAAAATATAGGGCTTTTTAAAAAGAAATTGAGCCTAACGGGCTGGGCTTGGGCAGTGATTTTAAAGCCGGGTCAAAATCGGGATTGGGAATGGGTAGAACAAGCACAACCCGTCCACAAGGAAAATGAAGCTAGACTAGGTAATGGGTCCTACTATCCAATTAATTGATCATTGAGGTTTGAACACCTCGATCAGATCCAAACCTAACAAACTAGTTCACTAATGTGAACAGCCAATGTTTTTCTGAGTTTGTTGGTGTCTATTAATTACTATCGACAAACTTCATATCATGGACTGATTAATCTTTGTATCTACAATATTAATTACTAAACATTCTTCGTCTAGCCCAACAACTTAGTTGTGCACTAGCATTATAACAAAACAGAGTAAAAATTAGAGAATGTTTAGCTTGTATTCAAGATTGTGCTGAGCCCTAACCCAGCCCGGGCCCGTACACGATGTGATTTGATATAGGCCCGTTCAATTTAGTGCCGGGATTGGACAACCCTTGGCAAGCCACCCAATATTCAGGACAGGATTAGACAACCTAAGCCCCGGTGACATGCCTAAATTACTTATCAACATCATTCCCCAAAACAAAAGAACTGATTTGTCAAAAAAATTCATAAGCTCATAATTGGAGTCATTCTCAAAGTTCATTGGCGACCTGGTCATTTCATTTGAAGGAAAAGATCAATGGGTTTGGACAAAACAGTCCAATTACATTTTTGAGCAAATCCAGCTTCACCCACTTGTATCTTCTCACTTCCCAGAGTATTTGGGTAACAAAATCCTAGCTTTCTAACATTTGAAGTTCAGAGTGTTAGTTTTACTAAATATTTGTTTGTTGTGTTTGGAAGATATGAAGTTCAGTCTGTTAGCCAACGCCTTCATCATCTTACTCTTATTTTCATTGTTCTTTTTGTTTGTTTTTTTCTTTTCTTTTCTTTTCGCTAGGTAGGACTCGAGCTCATGTCATGCATTATTGCAATTTGTCGATGGTCTTCACTATTCTTTCTTCAGTTTTTACATTTTACTTTTTATTTCTTGTATCTATTGGATGACATGTGAAGAGAGACATGAGATTCTTTGAGGGAACAAAAAAGGTTCAACTTGGTAGGGTATGCGATTGAAGTACTCCAAAGTGGAATGGAGAGATAAAGAATTCCAAGGATGTTTTTATGGGAGACTGAAAGATTTGAGTAATAGAAAATGCATGGAAAAAACTATAGAGAAAATGAATTTCTGAACTAGTAAGAGGTTACACAACATACAAGCGATGTCTTCTAAATGAGTAACTCTAGAAAACTGCCACTCAATGAATTTTTTGGAAAAACAAAAAAATAATATTTGTACAGAAAAACAAACCTCAATACAGCTGCTGCTATAATGGGACCTGAACCAATCCCATGAAACTGAAATCAAATTTACTAGACATATGAACAGGAAGGGGAAGAGAAATGGCAGGCTGCAAAACCCGAACAAAAAAGAAATTGCCCTGGCCATTCTCATGAACCAGTTTGGATGGTTTGCGTGTTGGAGTACCTCTTATGCAACCTTCCTCTCAACTGTCTGATCTTAGCTTCCACCCTCACCGTGAACCCAATTTTGGTCTCCTGCCTTGCTTTGGAGGATTCCCTTGTCCACATGTGATGATCCTCAACATCCTTCTTGTAGTACTTGATCTCCTGGATGATGTGGTGATCCAACGGGTTGAAGGATCTTTGAAATGATATGTGGGTCAAATAGGGAATGATGCTTATAATAGTGACAAGTAGCGTGGCAATCCAGTACATGGGTGCGGGGGCCAGTGCTTCTATGAGAATCCTGTAAGCATTCCCGGAGAAGATTGGTGAGGACAAGCCATAGAGGAACAGGAAGATATACCAAGTGACGATGCTGCCCCATACAAAGAGGTGCTGGATCCATGTGAAATGGCTCATTATGAGTGCAATTTGGCAGTTCACAGCCCATACGATGCATGTGAACATGGTTGTTCCAGCAGATGCCATGTCTGCTGTCTGTCCTTCCGCACGGAATGCCTCAACGTTTAAGATGTGGATGTTGAGGAAGAATACAATGAGTGATGTGTAGAGACCATTAGCCATCCAACCAAATATCCTATACCAATCAAAGAACAAATTCTTCGGTCCTTGTTGGTATAATGCTGGAAACTGCAAATGAAACAATTGGGTGAAAATTATGTTAACAACCAGTAACACCAAAAGCTCGAAATATTAGTGAACGGCATAACAATTTATATCAACACCCCCAACCCAATGGGAAGCAGTTCAAATTCGAAACCCAACAGACAAACAAATAGAGGTAGCATGCCTCCCAAGGGTTTTGAACTCGTGATATCTGACTTTGATACCATGTTAATAACCAGTAACACCAAAAGCTCGAGCTGTTAGTAAACGGCATAACAATTTCTATCAACAAATTAGAAGCCAGGCGAAATTATATAAAAATGTAACAGAACTAACCTGCAGGCAGACTTCGGATGAAACATCTTGCTCGAAGGCTCCCAAGGATATGACGGGCAATGAAGTAAGAATGACGTTGAACAGCAGCATATACCAATCATCATAGACTGACTGCCCTGAGAAGCCTGTATATGCCTCGAAGTAGAAGAGTGTGAGACCGAAGGCTATATTCTTATAGAAGAAATAGCAGATCTGAACACAAAAAACAGTTTCCAAGACATTAGCTATATATGTTTTGAGTTTATGGAGTTATTATTTGTTAAATGAAACAGACCATGAAAGGAGTTCTCTAGTTCTTACCATCTGGGCAATCCTTTTATAGCACCAGTGGCCATGGACAACAAGAAGTCGTTCCAGAAACCGAAACTGGGCAATAGAGAAATCACTAGCCATCACAGCCTGCACAGAGGTTATAAACAGTGAGGTTGCTGCAACTTACGATGCCAACACAATCTTAATTCTGAATATCTGGCAACTCAAATAAAAGCTAAACTGGTTTAAGACCAAGCTGGTTTCCTTGGGAAGAAAATTATACCCAGTTATATTGGTTCTGACAAACAATAGGTGCTGATATGTACAAGCTTTTTATTTTCCTTCCACTAATGATAAATAGTTGGCCAGATTTCAAAATATATAACCACTAAAATATTGGATGGGTCAAACATTAATTAATTAAGACAAGTACATAGTTGTATTACACATGCACAAATCTTGTTAGTATCATATACTTGGTACAGAGAGTTTCTCGTTCTTACACAAGATTTTGAGAGAGCTACATTCTTTTTTGCATGTTTCTAAGTAGGTTTTGTGGTCTTAATGTTGTTTTTTTTAAAGTGAGTTTTAGGGTGGAACACTTTAGCCAACCCCCAATAGATGGTATAAGGCTACAATGACGATGACGAGATGGTAGCGTTACGAACCTGCATTCCTTCAACACCGCTGATACCAACACCAATGTCTGCCGCTTGAATCATGCCCACATCATTCGCACCATCACCAATCGCCAAAGTGGTCTTTCCAGTTCCTTGTTTTACCAACTTAGTCACCTGTTTCCAGAACAAGAAAGCAAGTCTCCTTCAGCATCGATTGCAAATGAACAACCATGATGAAAATTATATCAATGAATGCCTGATAAATCATACATCGGCCTTCTGCTTTGGGGAGACGCGGCAGCATATTACAGATGCACAATCAACAGCCAGGCCCAAAAATTTAAGCTTCAGGTCATCCTCTAAAGCATAAGATAGAGTTTTCCCATCGATAATTAGGGCAAACGCAGCATGGGGATCCTTTTCTAGCTTGATCATTTGCGAGGCATTAGTGATTTGCAGCAAAATGTTTTCCTTCATTCCCTGCTTTTCACCCAACATAACAAAAATTTCTAACATGAAATGCACTTCTTGTATCATAAAAAAGAAACTGAGAAAAAAAAAACAAAAACAAAAAAAAAAAAAAAAGCGAACATGTACCTTGTTGGCATCTGTGTTTGTTGTAGTTATGAGTATCTGTTTCATGCCCTGCCGAAGTAGACTGCATGCAAAACTGTAACACAACAGACATTTTATCAGGCACTCAATGTGGCATCATGAGACATGCTACTAGCCGAGGAGCTAATATATTTGAAGATGCTAATTAGTAAAAGAGGGTTTTGCGAGGTGAATGAGGCATACCCAATGTTGATTGCAGTCTCCAGCTTGTCACCTGTCAACACCCAAATTTTGAGACCAGCTTGTGCTAGTTTGTCAATGCACTCAGGAACCTTTTGAAGAAAAAATGGGGACAAATTAGGACTGAATACTTAAAACCTGTGACACACACATATGGCATGGATATGGCAGGGACATTGTACTTAAACACAAAAGGCAAAGTATCGGATACAATACAAAACAACATGTTGGCTATTTTGAAGTATCCAGGTATCCAGCTAAAAAAAAGAGGAGGGAGCAACAGATAGGCTTACCCCCTTCTGTAATTTGTCCTCCACAGCAGTTGCACCCACAAGAATCAAGTCCTTTTCCATCAAATCCGCAACACGTTCAAGGAGGGCCTCTCTTTCAGGTCCTATAGTAGTCTTTGCTTTGAGAAATTCATCGTTCCAAACGGAATACTCGGACTCTTCAATTTTCCTGTATGCAAGAACTAATGTTCGCAAGCCAGCTTCTCCATACTCATTTAGATGCCTGATTGTTTCCTCCTCAAATACTCTTCCATGTTTTGATAGCCGCTCCAGTATAATGCTGTATGATTGACAAACATGAATTATAAGTTCTAGCTTGAAAGAAAGCACAGTAACATCAAGGATGGTAGTTAAAACATTAGAATCCAGCACCATGAGCGCAATGAGAATGTCAAAAGAGTAATATTCCATCATAATGATTTTCCATAATCTTGCATTAAAAACTATCAAGAAGATATATTACTTTGTTGAGGACATGCATGATCCACCGCATAAGCTGAATATGTTTAGAGCCCCAAGACCCTTGGGATACAAAGGACATTTGGAGCACAGGCTGGTTAATACAAAATCCCAGTATTATAGGGTACCACAATCATCCAATATTTAGCCCAATCCCCGTCTAATATTTAGCCTTTCTCCATTGAATGTGGACCATTGCTGTATTCTTCCTACCTTTCTCCTCACTTAAGGCTTACTGCTGTTAATCGGAGTGAAATATGGGGACCAGAAAACTATGATGAAATAAGTCAGATAACAGTCTGGATACTAGTACTGGTCCCACGTACAAATTTTTTGCCAAAAGATATTTTACACGTACTCAGCATCAGGATCATATTTTTCCTCATATTCCTTACATATATTATGAATGAAATGAGTTGATAAAATAACCATATGCAATGGATGAAGCACAAAATATCAAAAGCAACACAGAAAAATGAAAGATCTTGTACAGAAGACATCAGCAAGCAGTTGTCCGGATAACATGTTCCCTATGAAAAAAAAAAACATACAACAAAATGCAATTCGTAAATCAGACCTGTCAGCACCTTTGCACAGAAGAAGAATTTGCCCATTCTCATCCTGCACAATCACGGACATCCGCTTCCTTTTGCTACTGAACTCCAAGAGGTTGAGAATTTTGAATTCCCTAAACAACCACCACTAAACAGATTAAATGCCAATGATCTAAAAGTTGACTAAAATACTTTAACAATAGCTGCTCATAATCATATACCGACCTTTCAATTGGGTGTCCAGAAGAAGTATGCCTTTCTCGGATGACAACACTTGATTGTGTTCTTTTGCAGAACTCGAACCCAAATTCTCTTGCAGAGACAAGGAAAGCTCCTTCATCTGGTGACTCCGCTTCATAGTTGAAGCCACCAGTTTCCTCATTTGGTTCTGGAATTGCTGTGTGACAGAGAGCCAAGATCCGAAGGAACATCAAAATGACATCTGCATTTGGTGCTTTCGACCAATTCCCGTTCATGAGACGATCATCTTCAAAGTTGAAACCCTTAATTTTTTGCTTCAGTGCTTTTTCGACCTTAGGAGTAACATCTGCCATTTCGATTTCTGACACCCTGGGATCATTTTCCCTCATATCATGACCACTTTTCTCCTGAATGGGAGAATCAGAAATTTCTAACTTCTGACCATGAAGGTCCATAGCCATCAGCTTTGCTGCAGCAATTTCAACTTCACTAGAACCCATGCCATATGGAACACCAGCAATAGAACACTTCAGAAAATCCATCTGATTGCATGTCAAAGTGCCTGTTTTGTCTGATAGAATAGTATCAACCTGCCCAAGCTCCTCATTCAAGTTAGAGGTTCGTGCTTGTGCAGGTTTTCCAATCTCCTCGTCATACATTTGGATATCATGGTTAATGAACATAGCTTGCAAAACCTTGACTACCTCAATGGAAACATAGAGTGAGATAGGTATTAAATATCCATAAAGGATAAGAGCTGTGACCAGATGGAAAATGCCAGACAAGGCAGGCCTTTTCGGATCATACAAATTTGTAGTATTTTCTGGTTGCATGTACCACCACTTTGGCATGTCATACTTTATCCTCACTGCAAAACCAATCGAGCTGATTGAAGAAATCAAAACAAGAAGAGTAAAAAGAATGTATATGATGTAGTCCATTTTCTTCTCAATTCTGCTCCTTTTAGACGGGGATTTTGTAGAGTTCTGCATAACTTTGCTGTCATGGCCGGTATAAATCACCACTCCATACACATACGCAGTATTCCTGAGCTTTGAATCTCTGAGGAGAATCTGGGTAGGATCAAGAGCAAAAATCTGCCGCTGGTACTCAAAATTACCCACAAAAGTGTAAAGGTCAGGGTTGGGGTCTTCACACCGGATCGTCCCTGTGAAATCCATAAAGTCCGCCGCCTCATCCAAGGGAAACGTTACCTCCAAAGATCTCTTGACCTTCAAGTTGGTTTCTCCATCCAAATTCATAGTCTCCACATAGCAAATTCCATCATCATAGCTTGAAGACAACAAAAGCAAGTCCGCAGGAAAGAACTGATCTTTCTCAACTTTGACAACATCTCCAACCCGAATCTTCTGCCAGGTTTTATAACCAAATTCCCCATTCCCCCTGTGGATGCTAACCTTCCTACTGTTGACCTTCATGTCTTGGATAAACCTACGCCAATCTTCTAAAGCTTCCTTTGCCATACTCAGCCCCACAACAAAAGCCAAAGGGGCAATCATGCTTACAGCAGAGAAGGGGGCTACAGGTGTAAGTGACAAAATCGCAGCCAAGAGGAAGTACACATTGGCAACTCTTCGGAATTGCTCAAAGATTGCTTTTGGAAGGAAGGTGATGACATTGTATTTGGTGGTCGAAATATAGTTTGAAGGGTAATTCAGGGGCTTCTTCCGGTGGAGACGGGGTTGGTTGCAATGGACAACCCGAGAGTATCCAGGGCCATGGAGGGGATGCCCACTCTCCGAGTCCAAGACATTCGGACGGAGACAAGAAAAGCTGTAGAGATTGCTCCATCGGAGCTTCCCCCTTGTCCTCCCCGCCCGTGGCATCTTTCAGAGTGACAGCTCTGCTAAAACAACACTGGCATGGATTTGTTTAAACTCGCAACCAATCAATCACCAGCTTCACACCAACCCGTTCTATTAAAAGGAGTTCTATAACCTCAAATCAACAATCTCAAACAGCAGCCCAATTCACTATGAGGCAGAAAAATCTGCAACAACTGAAAATCAAAATAATAACCAAAATCAAACAGTAAGTACAGAAACTCTTGAAAGAATCACTTTAAAAGGCTCTGAATCATAAGAACAATAACACCAATTCCGCGGATTTACCCACAAGCAATTCAAGTTTAACTAAACATTCAGCTCATTTTTGAACAAAAGTTAAAGAAAAGAAAAGAACAAAATCCTTCAACCAATTCTACTCATTGAAACTTCATTCCTTAAATTCTTCAAGAAAGGCATCAATTCCACACCAAATCAAAAATTCTAAAATCAGGCAAAGTATCTCGAAACCCAAGAACCCAAAACAGACCTTATCACCAGATCTACCAATTCAATTACCCATTACCAATTCAATTACCCATCAAAAATGACAAAACACAAACAGACTTCCACAGCTAAAACCTAATTCCTCTCTTTCGCACACGCCATACAAAATCAAAAGACATTCCTCTACTCTCAAAACTAAAACAACAACAAATCCACGAAAAAAAAAAAAAAAAAAAAAAAAAAAACAGCTAATCAGCTAAACTGAATTTCTCTTGCTACTACATTCATCTCAGTGAGATTCGATATTCGTCGTCTACTCTCACATTCGACGAAGAAGACGAAAAATTGAACAGAACAAAAGCATTAAAGAACATCTCACTGATTAAAAACAAAAAAGCAACAAGAGATTAGAAGAGGAATTGCGAAGGAAAGAAGGGGATTTCATGGAGAATCAAGCTGGAGAAGAACGAAATCAAGATTACCTGTGATGATGATGAAGAAACACGCAAATGTGAGGGATCTTGCAGCTGAAAGCTCAGATCGGCGTGGGAAATCTCGTTCGATTGATAGAGAGATCTCTCGCTCGATCGACGGAAAGATAGAGAGAAAGACAGAGATGAAAGAGAGAGCAAGAGAAGGGCTTTTATTGAGACGAGACGAGACGAGTCGTAGTTGGGTCCGAATCTATGTTCAAGGAGAGGAAATTTCGCGGCTTTCTCTCTCTTACACTCTCTTCTTGGTCACTGTAGAGAAAATGTGATTTTTTTTAATTTATACAATATTAACTGAGAGATGAACCTACTCCTTTGGACAACCTCAAATCATACTCCTTCCTAATTGTGGACTATTTTTTTGTTGGGCACTATTAGGATGATGATGATGGGAGTGGTCTTGTCTTCGACGCCTATTTCCGCTGGCCACCTCTGTTAGTTTTACCTGGTGCATGTGGATCAGAGGGTTTGCATGTGCACCTTACAATTAGAAGTGGATATTTCTGAGCTTTTGATCCAACGTAACTAATTTCATGAATTGCGCCCGCTATAACCATACATATGGAAACTCGGAGGCGATTTCTAAATGCAAGATGTGAGGAGTAAACACACACCATATGCCCCTCCACCAACTCGGGGGTGGAACGGCTATTGTATTATTGCAATTGTATTTTTTTTTGTAGGAAAATAAAATGTCAGAAATCTTATGGTCCGCTTGCAATGGGGTCACATCGGGATTTGGAAAACAACAAAGTTGATCTTCCATTTGAAAGACTTTTAATATGCAAATTGTGATCGTACTCTTGATGGAAGGTTTTGGAATGGCTTGTGTGGATGAGTTATAATTTGAATAGTTTTGATATCTATAGCATTCATTTGGAATGCACAATAACAATGGAGAGTGTCGGCAGTATCTAATACTAGCATAAAATGAATGTAATGGATGTGATTAGTTTAAAAAATAACTAAAAATGAGAAATGATCAAAATCGCAGTTAATATGATCCTAACCACATTTAAAGCTCATTTTTTTAGGTTCCAATCTTCTCATCAAGTAAAATATTTGAGTGTTTAAGAAGCCACTCGAATTTCACTTCAACTAAAGTGACATTGATGATTAATGGATTAAATTTTTTTTATTTATATATCTCATGCTTGAAAATAAGCTTTAACTGTCATGTGAGTCCATTGAACTGAATTGGACTAGTGAAGGGCCAGGGGGCCACACCAACCATGATCAAGGACCAGATGGAGTACAATTTGCAATGCTCCTTGGAAGTATTGAGCATGCTTGACTTTAACTTGGAGGTTAGGTTAGGTTTTAACCTTTTCTACTTATTCTTAATTTTATATCTTCTCCATTTTTAAAAGGTAAGTAGGAAAACTTAACAATCTATTTAAGGCTAGCATGGGCAAATGAGAGTGGGTCTAATTTGGCTTGCTTGTCGGTCACAATCAATCATTTCCTCTACACCTGAGGATACTTTCTGCCCCTGTAGGTATAGGGATCTAAAGAAAGAAAAATCTGAACAGTCAAAATTGATCCATGAGTGGAACGTTGAGCTCCAATGTAGTGCCCACTTATCATTTATTTGGGTCTTTCAAAATAAATGTTCTCTCTCTTAAAGGCATCGGACCATTTAATTTTAAAAGAAATTGGTCCCACAACGAGATTCAAAATATTAACGGTCATGTGCTCAATTTTATATTGGGACCAACTTCTTTTATAGTAAAACTTTTAAAGATACACTTGAGAAAATGACATTCATTCTAAACCGTTCAAATTATCAATGAGAATGCCTTATAGTCGAGTTCTACACATTTCGCTCACAAGGAGCATGTGGGATCACTGGAGATCTTACCTCAATAATACCGAGTCACCGAATTTCACTCCATTAGAAGTAGGATTTTGCAGAACCTAAATCTTCTGAAATTATAACTTTGAAAGAGTTCTGAGTTGAAGGAATGTAACTACATATTGAAGCTTACCCGTTGGAAATTTGGGTCAGTCAAAATGAATGCCCTCTCAATAGGATTTGGTCACACTAAAAAGTTATTCATGGCAATATATCATCTTCCCATTTCCCATGGAGGTGCTTAATCTCAAATGACTTTAATTGACCTCCCATTTCCCATAACTTTCCCAAAGATAAATATGGCCGGCACATTGGGCCCCCAAGAAGAGAAAAAGTCTGAAGCGCGTATTTGGACGAGGACAAGGAAAGAGGATGTGTAGCATTAAAGAAAGTCGATGGATCATAGGAAAGATAATACAATATGCATACAAGTACAACTCATGAAGAACAAGGTTTATTGCCTTCTTTAATGAAAGCGTAGAAGATTAAACCTAAAATATATTAATAACAATAATAATGGTTCCAACGTGCTTCTTAAATGAAGTATGGTCAGCCTCCACATCACATGGCGCCACAATTTGTTGACATTTGCCAGTCCCATATTGAGATGGATATGCACACATTAACCCAAGCCGGCTACAATGGAATATGTGGGTCCCAACCATGTGTTCAAGCATGAGACCATATCAATTGGTGGAAATCCGGTATATATCGGAAATCGGTGAATTGGCTCAGTCCATTTTCAACCCCGTCTCTCACCCACTTGCCAATACTCGATCCGATCACTCCGATATATTGTTTTATTTTCATGTTTGTGGGCTCTATTATGAGTGTTGTGCGCCTACATCTGAAGCCACGCACACAACAATTAGTATCATAGTAGTTTCTTTCCTGGTTGGCAAACATAATTCAAGCCAAGTATAGTTACCAAAAACAAGTGTCTTGACTGGATCTTGTTAAGCTAAAAGGTATACATTAAACCCAATGCAGATATTCAGTATTGATCTTTTTCTTAATATATTGTAAAGAACCAATGCATAAAGCTAGATACAATACATATCAGCTGATATTTATATTGATGGTCCCACCACATATAAAACTCAATCAATGAAGAAAATAGCCTCTTTAGCACTAGAAGATTAGGCAATTCTCTGTTGATATGATGTAACGGATGCAAGGAGGCATGAAATGGACCGGAGATGGTTGAGCAATTTGGATGTGGCATGTTCTTGGAAGAGAGGGAGAGGACCTATCTCATTCCACCAGGGTCAAGAAACTTGGGTCCCATGAGAATGACCTTTACATCAATTATTTGGAACTTTGAAAGAAAAAGACAAACCTCTTTAGTAAAAGAGATGGGTGGCACCTGAAAGGTTAAAACGTGTGTGGCCCACCACCCCTCTGATCTTTTCTTCCTATTCTTTGTAGTGAGAAGAAACCATCTCCCATTTATCAGTTGGTTCCTCTTTTCTCAGGCCTATTAGTTTGCGGTAGATTATATAGGAATTGAATACATACAAACTCATTGTCAAATGTCCATCGAATGATTGTTAAATAATGAGGTGTGGAAGGCAAAAGGTGAAGAATATAAAGTAGCGATATAAATGGGATCTTGCAATTCCTAATATTTAAATCACTAGGGTGATGGATGAGTATTCATTTTTCATCTTCACTTCATTCAATTTCCTCTAAATGAAAGCTTAATTGATGGTCGTGTTTGTATACTCCTTTGGTCTTCATTTTGACTACTTTTGATGTGAATTTCTATGTATTTAATGCAAACAAACAGTTGCTCGAATAAAAGTCATGACTAAGTTTTGCAAACTCGGCCAAGTACATGCACTAGACTAATCAACTTTTTAAAATTCAACGGTAACTAATGTCTATAATAGTGTGAAATTAGAAATGGCACCAATTAAGGGAGTTGGTATTTGAGAAGGGATTTGATGGAATAAAGGTGCGCCCTTAAATGAATTCCAAAGGAGGATTGGAGGAACCAAGATAAGGAAAAGTAGATTATATATCTTTAAAAGTTGCCTTTATAACAGTAATGGATGGGTCCATTTGATCGATTTAAAAAAAAAATACACTTATCTTGAAGTGTTAAACTATTATACATTGGTGATTCCTCATGTGCCTGTCACGAACCCGGTAAAGGAAAGTCAAGTAGAGTGGGTGTTGGCCATAAAATAAAATTTACTACACTTTAATATGATAGTGACTCCAAATAAATAAGATTTGGCTTCAATGATGTAAATTAAACATATAAGTAGAATCAGTGCGGCCATTGCCAATTATTCAAATTTCACATTTATGCAAATCCCCTTCTATACATGTCAAAGATCAATTTGAGACCCAAGACAGTCCACACACGTAGGAGGAGGAAGCCCACACACGTGGGAGTCCCTTGACTAAGGTGGGTGAGATGTGGGGGTAACCAACCAACTAAACAACCCCTTGTTCTCTCAAATCGAGATTATTTATGTCCTTGCTTTAATGAGCTCCTTCTTGAGATTAGGCTTGGAATTAGCGTCTCTTGGTCATATACATAGATGTTTTGTATATTAACCATTGATCACAACCATATAGAGTTGTTCTAATGAAATCTATTGTTTAACTCTAAAATAAGTTAACTTCATAATTTTTCAAATCTTTCTGCATGGAAGTGACATGTCTTATGTCTGGGAATAAGCAGCATGAGGCTTATTAGTGACAAACGTGAAAAAAAGGAATATTAAAAATACAGCTTGAGGTAATCATCTAATAGAATTTCTAATATATAATATATTTTTTTTACAAGTGTACGTGGCATAGATTGTAGGGTTCCTAACTAATTAAACACAAGAGAACTTTATAATTTAGCGAAGAAAAGACAATTTAAATATAACCCCTTCAAAATAACGTTTTTAACGCACCAACCCCTTCATTAGATATTTATGGGCCGTCCTTGATCCAATGGGTAGGATTAGGCAAGAAAATATGTGTGTTTCTTAGTGGCAATGGATTATGGGCCCCCAAAGGAACATTCCATGCCTTGTGTGAGTGGGACCTGGCTTCTCCAGTTGTTTAAACAGATGATTTTCACCACTAGGATTTAGGATTGGAAATT
Organism: Cinnamomum chago; assembly: GCA_038049695.1. Lineage (NCBI taxonomy): Eukaryota > Viridiplantae > Streptophyta > Magnoliopsida > Laurales > Lauraceae > Cinnamomum > Cinnamomum chago. Next base: position 15,793,593 of record CP142451.1, read on the forward strand.
GGAACTTTGAATACCCCATTACTTACGGCGCGCAGTACCCTGCAGTTTTATCCAACTTTCACTCGTTTTACGCAAACGTGTTTGGCACCTTTCTTTGACGTGAAACGCGGTTTCCATGTTTCCAGCTTTCGCATAAAGAGATTTGTTGTGACTTTTTTTTTTGTCACGACATCAAGACTTAGGACAAATTAGAATTGTTCCAGATTGGAATTCTTCACAATGTTTATTTTTAAAAGGAAAGCATAAGGGCGCGTTTGTGTACACACCCTTTCTGCGGAAAGAAGAAATTGCCACGTGAGCAAATTTCATAAAAATGAAAACTTCGGAAAATGACTTCCGTAGAATTTAAAAATTCATGTTTGGTGCAAAAAGAGTTTCTTCATTGAATTAGTGCAGATGTTGTTTGGTGCGGCTGTGGATTCCTTATAGAAAATCAAAATTTCTTATTTGGTGATATAATTTTTTGAAGAAAAATAACATAACATGTATATTATTTATTTAACATGAAATAATAATTTATATAAAGAAATAAAAAAGGAAAGAGTTAGAGGGTTTTTGGGTTGAAATAGACAAGAGTGAGGAAAAGAAGGAGAAGTTTTCCGAAGAAATCCATTTCTCATACCTCCCATGGGAAACTCATTTCCACTATTATCAAGGAAAATGCTGACGAGGCAGGAAAACATTTCCGCATAATTGTTCCGCACCAAATGCCGGAAAAATGGGTTTTCCGCAGAAAACCGTCAACTTTTCCGTGGAAAAGTGTTACACAAACATGCCCTAAGAGAAGGTAGGTTCGTGCCAAGAGACTTTTCATTTGCCCAGCTTAGGTGATTGGGACCCAGAGTCTACAAAGGAGAGCACACACAAGTATAAAGAGTTGGGTACCCACTACTTAGGAACTGATCCCTCAGCAACCAGGTGACATGTAGGCAGTGGCAGATCCAAGATTTTCGTTTAAGGGGAGCGGGCCCAAATGCGCAGTCGGGTTTTTGGAACTAACCAAGAATTTTCATATAGGTTTTTGGGGGCGGACGCTTGGTTTTTATGTGAATTTTGGAAGCAGAGCTAGAATTTTAATTATGGTTTTAAAAGAGGACCAAGGTCTAGCGGGTGTGTCCGCCCCCACATAGATGTATGTGGGTCCACCCTTACATGCAGGGTTGCCAACCAATTGAACAGTAACCCCCTGTCATCGAGCCCAAGAGTTTGAAAACCATTCTACTTGATTTTGTGTAAAAATGTTTACCAACCCTGGATAGAAAATGAAGTTTTTCTTTATTCATTTTTCCTCAAATGAAATTATTGTATAATCAAAACTCTTTGAAAATTTATTCGGGAGAAACATGCCCATGGGACTTGAGAGTGAAGAATTTTGTGACTGAAATTGTAGGTGTGTGCCCTATCTTGCAATTCAAAGTTCCCAATGGATCAAAAATTGGTTAATTAAAGTGGAATTCTCTGGTTAACCCACTTTTCTAGCATCCTTATTTTAGTCTTCAAACCAAGCATCTACATATAACAACCTCTCTTGAATTGACACTAATCCTAATTTCGCATTATTCTAGATTATCTTTCACTATCGGATTTTGTCACAATAAGTTTCTAGTGTATAATTATTAAAATTTAACAACTTAGAAAACTAAGGCTAGAATCATTTAATTAGCCTTCATCTTCGACTTATATGGTAATGCATAAAGTAAAATCCAATGAAAGGGTTCTCATAAAAATATGTATATATATTTGGAACAATCCCCTGCAGCGCCCCTCAATATTAAAATAGATAGTAATATTGTGTGGTTTGAACTTCAAAGATAAAGACCTGAAAACTTCCTTGAGTCGAATTCCCCCAAAGTACACAAGTTGATGTTTGAAAAAATAAAGATCCATTGCATGGTTGCATCCAGCCATGACTTCCTGTTTTTCCCAAACATCTATACCATGACTGATGAAAACCAAGTCTGAAAGTGACTTCTCATCATCCAGTTTGGAATGAGTTTTTGATTTTTTCTTCTTCAAGTTCCTTTATCAAAGAGGTACCACGAGGTACAACTATAGCGTGTGATACGGTTAGTGTTGATGGAACCAGATATGGAAAAGAAGAAAGAAGAAAAATGTTTTAAAGTGCGTAATGGCTTTTCTTAGACGATGATTCTTTAATGCTCGTAATCACTTTCCTTAGACGATGATACTTTAAGCTTAATCCACCAGTTATGGTCCAAGTATATTTATGGACTACCATAGTTGGTAAAGGGGGTCTCTTATAAATACAGTGGCTGCTCCAGAAATATGAGTCATAGGGTCAATAAAAGATTTATCTTTTACAAATCGAATAAATTTGTTTTCCCCTTTATCAATATCTATCATCTATTTTCGATAATTTGATAAATATAATATAAAATTAAATAATCTATTTCCGATAATTCGATAAAGATAATATTGAATTCTAAAAAAAAGAAATTTAAATACATTGTTTCTTATAGTTATTTATCCAAAAATAAAATCTAAATACATAAACTCCTACAACTGTCCTCAACGGGTTTTTATGTGTTGAAATCGTTGCATAATAGTTTCATTATCAATACTAGCAACCACATCTTTTTCAATATATGTGATCAGACAGTCATTCATCCATAGATCTTCCATTCGGTTACGCAACCTATTATTTACGTACTTTATTGCTGAAAAAGCTCTTTCTACAGCCGCAGTCGCTACTGGTAAAATCAACTCCAATTTTAGAAGAAAATAAACCAATTGGTATACGATATCCTTCTTTATCTCCACTAATTTCCTAGCAATGTCGCAAATTCCTTTAAATTCTAAAAACTCATCGCTATAGCGCATATCAGTCATGTGGGCCCATTAGTTTTTTATTTATTTTTATAGACAGTTGCCCCATTAACTTAGGCGGTGGGTATTTTATTGTGACTTTTGTTCACTACCACATCAATAAAGAAAAGATGTAAAGTTAGCTAATGTGGGATGAAACTCTTAAGTTGAGTGGGGTCAAAAGCTTCCCATAAATTTAATTCATGACATAAAAAAATTTATTTTTAAATATTTTTTTAAATCTCAGTAGGATCAATTGAACCCACTCTGATCAATGTGGCGCCGCCCATATATAAATGCCTACTTCTCTTCTATATATCCATCGTGGGACGTTAGGTAAAAGAAGTCGTAGATAAGTTTTCCACGAGTAATGGATTCTCAAAAAGGTTGTCTTTTATAGGATTTCCAAGACTTTTGACCCCACGAGAAATCGCTTTTATAAAAGGTTGTCTTTTATAGGATTTCCACGAGAAATGAATGATTATTGAAAGTATAATTCCAAGAAATCAAAAATCCAAATGTATGATTTCTTATTTTTAAAGATTCCCAACAATTCTGATGGTTTTAATATGAGCCAAGTCATATTCTTTGTCTCCATCATGTGGGGACCAAAGATGGTGAGAATTTTCTTTGCTTAGGTCACGATGATCAATAGGAGCTGGAATTTTCTGAAATAACTAATAAATAGTCCCCTCTTATATTTGATATGGCCAGCCGCCTTAAAAATACTATATATGATTGGAGAAACTGAAGGAAATCCATACGGATTAATGGTTTTCTATTTTTACTATAACCCCATGTATACACCCATAATAATGTTGGTCAACTACGCTAAACATGTTGACCAGTAGTCAAAGGCCAAAAAAAGTTGAAATGCTCTTTAAATTCATATAATAGAGCATAGATGTCTGTAGGTAAAAACCAAAAGTATGGGTATTTGTTTATAAAATTAAAAGAGACAGGTGTTATATATATATATTAGTTTATATAATCCCCAATCTTCCCAAATTGTATCTAATATCATATTCTTTTATGTGATATTTTGGGAGTATACATATCCACAAAACCCCATTTATTTTTCTTCAATCTCTCTTATATTACCTCTTTTGTCTTTAAGCAAATTCAACAATGGATGATAAAAATGAAAAGTCATTACAACTTAAAACAGAAGGGGAAAACAAGAAACAGAACATTAGTCTGAATTATCTCAAAATATCCTAATCATATAGGAGAATTGTCAGTCATAAAATTATCTGTTAGCTACCACTGTGGATTAATTATCTTGGCCACTCAGTTTATTAGAAAGCAATAGTTTGAAGTAATTTCATAAGAGATGCCAGTCACTAGAGGTGTCTCAAATGCAACAAAAATTTGTGACCCATGGCTCTTGTTGTGGCCGCGTCATCATCTTTAAATCCTTGTCTCAGTTATGTTGGATCAGCTATATGAATTCTATTTTTCCATTCAAAGAATTATGTTAACGTTAACACGAGAGCTTTTTTGCCGGGTGTCAACTTGCCTGATGTAACCCTCCTGTTTCTCTTGGCTTTGGACCGCCATTTACAACAAACGGGCATGTGGCTATAGAAAAATAAAAGAAAGAAGAAAAAAAAAAGAAAAGAATCCTCTTTACATTTCCAATCACCCAAAGCAGCATGTGGCAGAGGTGATTCCAAAATCACTGAGGAAGACACCTGAAGATTTCTTTCATTTGGAGAAAGCTTCCTAAGATGAAACCAAACTGAATTAGAAAACTTTGTAACTACGATTGAGATGGCATGCAGATCACTGATGAATTCCTCCCTACTTTTCAGGGCTTTTGAGTCCCACGCACTACTTGGATTGGGCTGGATATAGGCTGTAACATTAGGACATGTGCCGGACCCGCCCGCGTGATCAAAGGCCCTGCCTCATCCAATATATTTAGCATATATAGAGGCCTGGCTCTCATGCCCAAGCTGGGTCTGGACCTGAATATTAGGCTTGTTAACTGAATGGGTTGGGCTTGGACAATCTTAAACTTCACCTTACCAGCCCATGAAAAACCCTACTATTGGGCCATTTTCTTGTAGCTCGAAAAGCTCCAAATTTCGCTTAGTAGGCCCATTTCCGTCGGATTTTTTTGGTGTGTATGATCCAATATTAAGACAAAACTAGATATCCAGGCGCTATAAGATGCTGGAGAGTACTAGCTCCTTGACAAATTTTAGTGTTGGCAGCAAACTAGCAGATGTTTCAAGGTGGGAATTATTCTACCACAAGTGCAGCCCAGCACTGTGGGGGCCCATTTGAGCCCACTTTTTAAATCAGTGCAACCCGTTTGGTAATTTTTTCATCCCACGACCTGGAATCAAGCTCAATTTCACACTCACTGAACTTTAACTCACTGTTGGATTGAATCTAACAAAATCTACAGTTAAGATACTATTAAACTTTAAGGCTGTCAAATCAAGGGCTATATAATCTAGTGGGGCTGATTTTTTTGGATCCCCCTCATTCATGGGGAGACCTTTCCATCTGCCCTCCCTAGTTGATAAACTTGCTTCTAAGTGAGCCCTACAAACTAGACTGCATATGAGCTATATGGAGTCTATATATCTACCATTAATTAGTTAACGTAGGAAAGAGAGGATTGTGAAGTGACTTCCAAACCTCAAGCTAAAAGGCTTCATCAATCAAGAGTCCAATTGAGCCAACACCTCAGCCACCATAGCAACATTCAACACCCTAGTCCTTTTCTTGTTGGAAAAGATGGCACTCTATTCATTATTTAATGGAAAGTGATATAGTATGATTACTAATGTAGCTAGGCATAAGTGTATGTACAAAGCCCCACCCTTGCTAAAAATGTGCGCTCTAGTTAATGTTTCTACCAATCACCATAAAGTGCTTGTGCTTCACTATTGATGTTTCTACCAATCACCATAAAGCGCGCTCTAGTTAAGACATCTTTTTTTTTTTCAATAATCTTTTATAACGATGTAGGAAATAAACCCACAGTAATTTTCATTGAATTGTGTAAATTTTTGGTGTCTGCACGTTAAGTAAGCTTTGGAGCGAATGAATCTAACCCAGAGTAGCAAGATTCAACACCCAACTGAATGAAGAGGAGATTTTTTTTTTGGTAAAAGAATGAAGAGAAGAAATGAAATTTCATTACATTGTGTGAATTTTATGAACATTGGCAAGTAAATATCAAGAACTTCCATCTTTTCCTTTTCCCCATATCTGATAACTTATCACTTGCAAGGCTCATCCAAGAGAACAGGGTTGTAAATTATTTTCAACTACCATTAATAGATCCTAAAGTTTAAGAGCAGGGCACATTTTGGGCATGCACAAGTGAACCCAAACATGGCTCAACAAGATTGCAAGAATAAACAAGATCAAGAATCTGTGAAGATGATAAGAATTTGAAGTGATTCTTTCATCTACAACCTCCAATTCTGGCCATATAGATCTTGTAAACATGTTTTTAAACATGGGTTTTTACTTATTTACATTATCAGTGCATGGACCTCTTCCCTAATGGGACAATGCCTTAACCATTGCACTAGTCTCGCGTCCTTGGCTTCGTATTTCCTGTGTAAATAAATAGTCACTTTGGTATTAAGATATATATCAGCATAGTCTATAGTAATTTGATGGAATTGGATGATATAAAGATCAGGAAAAAGTATAGATTTCAATTGTTAAAATAAATGGCACCCATTATTATACTGCATCACTCAAAGTGGCTGGTATTGGTTTAGCCATTGGGTGATTGCAAACTGATAAGAGACTCATTATTATTTTATTTAATGGCTACCAGCTAATAACAACCCATTTGTCTGAAACCATGATATTTTTCTGACACAGGTTTGAAATGATATAGCAGTTTGTCTTCATGAACCAGTACCAAATACATTTTACAGCGTCCAAAGTTATGACACACGAACCCTGTTTGGATACATGGAAAGGGAAAGTCCAGTTTGGATCCTTGAAACTCAGATTACCTGGAATTGCTCATGGCACAGTTTCATGGGCATTTATTTGGTAGGAGGTTGTGGTAAGAACAAGATAACTTCCTTTTAATGGGGTAGTTCTTTGTAGTAAGATAACTTCCTTTTAATGGGGTAGTTCTTTGTGGTAAGATAACTTCCTTTTAATGGGGTAGTTCTAGTTATGTTTGTGGTCTTACTCCTTTACTAAATAATGACAAAAGAGGGAGGAGAGATATAGGATATGGAGATTTAAGACTTGAATTTATCTTCTTATTTCTCAACTTAATATGAGTACTACTGGGTCTGTTGTGATACTACCAATGCTACTATTACTGTCTCACAAATATGATTTAAGTTCCTTGTTATTTTTATTTATTTATTTTATACTCAAGAGAGAGCCCACACACAGAGAAAGACAGGAAGATAGTCCACTCAAGTGGAAAAAGGCCATGTGAGCCCACTGCCCACACATGTGGCCACAAGAAAGAACCTACGACTCGGTTGACTCGGTCAACATAAACATCAAAAACTAACCTGAATTTTCCCTTCTTTCTCCCATATTGGAAACTGTTTTCACTAACAAATAATGATAAAACCGGCTATTACACTATGGATGATATTCCATATATAGAGCTCCTAATGAGGGTTAAAATCACTCTACAAAAGAAGTAATAAGGTTTGATAGATCATACTTGCCAAGGTCTCGAGCGTCACGGCAATGCTTTCAGATCAGATGCATACCTAGGATCTAACATGAGTGAACTGATTCGTTCAGGGGCGGACCCAAGTGTTAACATGCGGGTGCAGCCAGAAACCCATTAGATAAGATCTTAAAAGACTTAATTTTATTATTTAACTTCTTTACTTAACCATATGCCCACCACCCAAATGAAAATTTTGGGTCCGCCCATGGATCCAGTCCAAACTAGTTCAACCTCCTTTATGAGTGACTATAAACCTAACTTTGAAAAATGGAATATGGGTCTAGGATTTGACCCAACTTAAATTTAGGTTTAGTCCTGGGTCCATGGATTCCAAATATTCATTTTATCCTTAAAAACAGGTCACAGGTTTTGTCTAAATCGAAAATGTTTTTAATTGATCTATATAAAGCCCTGAAATGGTATGGTTCTGAGAACTTGCAATAGCCTGCTCTCTCTCTCTCACACACTTGTGACTCAATTGGTGAAATAATCTCTCTTCCTCCCAAAACATGTTTTTTTTTTTACCGAAACACGAAAAAAAAATTTTGTTGCGAATGCATAAGATTTTGAGGAATGGTGCATATGTAAAATCATAATTATGGATATGGGTCTTTTCCCTATAAAAATGGAATCCTTTGTTACAATAGAACCAGAAGCCATGGGGATAATTCAAGAATGAAGTCTATTTGCCACACGCACACATACAGAGCCAGACCCCTGAAGACCTCTTTTGATCCTACAAGCCAATGAGCCCACATGTCCTTGCACATTCACCTCACATGTCTCCACCATCCAAAACAAAGGATATTGGATCAATATATGGATAGTGACAATGTGTGTTGATGTATAGCCCCACATTTATGAACAGATGATGACAATTCTGAGCTTTGGAAAAGCTGCAACAGCTACAAGACTATGAGAAAGAGACCAATGAATTTTGATATTTTCTTGGGTCTTTTACCAGACAGGATCCCAAGTCCTAGTTATTTAAATTTCATACCTGTCTACTGCCATCCTGTAAGATCTTATGACAGTATTTATTTCCTTCTTTGAAACACTGCTGGGAAGTCTGGATTTTCCCATGCTGGATTCAGAGAAATCCCATGCCAAGCCTATAGATTCTTGATTACAACCCAATATCTCCCCAAAAAGCCTATTTTCTTTTTACTCTTTTCCTTTATTTATTTTTAAGTAACTAGAATTTGAAGTTCTTGTGTATCCTGCAGGCCTATTCAACTCCATGTCTCCACTACCCAAAGCAAAGATCTTGGATAAATATATTGAAAGGGACAACTTTGTGGATGCATAACCCCACTGTCCCACATTGATATTAGGACAAAGACACCTCTGGGCATTGGAAAACCTGTTGCAGTCACATGAGAATGAGAGATAGAGCATAGAATTTTGAGATATTCTTGGATCACTTACCAAACAGGCACCAGATCCCAGATCCTTATTGTTAAAATTGAGCACCTGTCTACTGGTACAGTAAGATCTTAACAGTATCTATTACTAGAATTCACAAGTGCTGAAAAATGATTAAATTTTCTGGGCATTGACTGAGGAAAAATTTCCTGAGTTGGGGCGTGTTAGATCTTATATGGTTTGCAATTCAAATCAAACTTATGGGTCTTGATTTACACATTAACAATGGATAATCTAAAATACTATTAGCTTACCTTGCGCAATGATCTTGATGATGAGTAGATCTCTTTTCTCAAATAAGGTTTTCTCCTATCTCCCTAAGCACCCACTCAAATATGCGTGAAGTTGATGGGTACTTTTTGGATCTCGTAGATATTAATAGAGAGGACCGGAAAACATATAAATAAATAAGCTCAAGAAAGATTTATTCCCATTAAAGAAATCTAATAAAGGTAAGTTTTCTTAATTCCCTCAAATTAGTCAATAAGAGTCCTATTTGATTGGGCTTACTAAAATTTAATCCAAGATAAACTTAGTAAAACCAAAAACTAAAAAGGGAAAAGTAAATTAGTAGTGGGCTTAAATCGTGGGTCCCAACAGTGTTGCACATGTGGTTGTGAGGACCACTCCACTCATGTCTAACGGGGCGCAACATTAGATTCATCCAATATAACACAAATGGATAGAATTTACAAAATAGTGAGAGTTCAATCACTTGTTTTACACCGGCACCGATCAATATTGCAATGGGCCCAACTTTACTTTTACTGGAGTGTGATTTGGTCTGATCTATACATCAAGTGGCTTTACAGTTTGTATTGAACAATTTGGATTTTACAGGTTATATCCATTGCCATATGAGATGAGTAGCAAATGCCCATTAGATCCTAATGACTCCACTTATTGACACTTTGTCCCAAGATCTTTCAGTGTTAGATGAGAGTTAGATGTTTCAAAAACTCCACCAGGCTCACCTGACTAGCTGGGTCAACTCGCACCCAGGAGCCCGGGTCAAACAAGTCTGATTAAGGTCGCAAGAGTTGCCCGAGTCATTGAACTTCATGCCCTGCTGAGCCACTCAGTTGAGTCTACTTCTAGAATTATGTGACTGCATATGATCCATTCTTAACTTCTCAAAAGGACCAACTTGGGTGGGCCTGCAAATTTATGAGCCAGTGGTAGATGTTCCACATCTACAACATTGGATGCCAATGTTGTAGAAAGAGAATCTGAGAGTCCAGTAGTTGAAATGGATGGTTCATGGTCCTAACCGTGATGTTATAATTAGAAAATCTTTCAAATCCAGACTGGGTTAGTACTCATTACAAAGATTCTATCTTTTTACCTCCATGAACTGTTTAATGTTGACCATACCATCTAAAACACCAGTTCAAGTTAAACCTAGTCCAACCTGTCATGGGTCGACTGTGACATTTAAACTACTGCTGAATATCCAAAGTGTCCTACCAAAAAGAATATCCAAAGTGAGAAGTAATCAAAACATCAAAACATAGTTCAAAGACTCAATTGCTCTACTCACCCTTTGCTTATTCAAATTGAATCATATGGCAAAATGTGAGCAAGTGCCATAGGGGTTACTTACCCTAGTGTTGCTTAGATGTACAATGTGCCATCCATTTTACATTTAAGTGTGGAATTAAGCCTTAGATCTCCTGTTTGAATCCCCCAAACTCAGCTGTTTTGCGATTAATTTACTTGTAAATCTACATATATGTGATTTTGTTGAATTGTAATCGATAATGACAAAAACAAAATGACAGTCACTTACGGTAACTCAAGTTATACATTGTCAATCTACTCATAGTCTCAGTGGCGAGACACCTCACTTCCACTGTTCCGCATAAAATCTATTGAAAAGTGCTAATGGTGAGAGCCTTGGGTGATTGTGTGTGTGTGTGGGAGTGTGACCAGAGAAATAAATAAAACAAATAAACTCAGGTTATTCAAACATAATTAATAACCTTGATTTATGAGTAAACTCAATTGCCTGCACTCAGATTTGTCAAGATCCAAATAGGACCATGTCCTTGAAGCTTGTATTGAATAGTTCATTAATGCAGCTAATCACTACATCTACCCAAGGACCACTATTACTCTCAAATAAAGTTGGTCATCAATCTAGCAGTTGGATATGATGACCCATGGATGCAGAACCAGTATTCAATGGTGTGGTAATTTCAGTTATTTCACCTTTGGCCTGTTCAAGTCATATAACTTTGGGTTTGGCCCAACCCTGGATGCTTTCCCAATTGGCACCCCTAGTCAACTCCATCCAAAAGTCTTCTTCTTTATTTGAGTATGGATCATTGCAGTATCCGTTTTTCCTAATTTTCTAGTTGTACTTCCTATTTGTAGGACACTGATCAAGGAAATGAGATTGTCACCTTGGAATCATTCCATTTTCTATCAATTCATACCCTACCCTCATCTTTTTTTGGGGGGTAAAAAG